>OX451738.1:155735272-157096348 GCA_948472305.1 Vicia faba
AACTTCAAGCATTCGATTCTCCCTAACCACAAAGGTGTTTGAGGAGTTCTTGGACAATTTGGAAATCTTGCAACATGTACTATAATCCATCTTTGAAATGCAACTTTAAACTCTAAGTGGAACTATGTGAAAAATGGCCAAGAAGATGGGTCAAAATCCTGCCTAAACTAGGGCAAAATTTCTCTAAGTTAAAAGTTTTAGGTACCCTTGTTCCAAAAATCATTATTTGAGATCCAATATTCTTTTGAGAAAACTTTGTGAATCAAAGTTGTAGACTTTGTGATGGACTACAACTTTCATGTTGCAAGTTTTGTTTGAATCCATTTGCATCTTGGTGAAAAAATGGGACAAAGTTAGGAAAAAATAAGAAAATTTCATAACTTAGAAAATTTCTAAGTTATGAAAATTTTCCATTTTAAACCCTAATTTGCATTTTTGGGTTTCTTGATGAATAAGTTTCATAATTTGACATGTCTTGATGAAAAATGACCCTTGGCACTTGATTTTGACCAAAAAGTCAAAGATTGACTTTTAAGTGTACAGTCAAATTTTGATCAGTTGACTGAAAAATTCATCTGTCAATTCTATGCATTTGAGATCTTTTGAACTTGTTGAATGGGTCAAGACAATTTCATTGAGTCCTTGAGTCCATGGTTGAGCTTGATTTGCCATCGACTAGGTCAAACAGTAAAAAATTGTCTTTGTATAGTTAAAACCCTAAAAATAACCATTTTGCCCTTTTGGTGATCTGATCAAATTTCTTGTGGAATTGTGATCCAAACTTGATCAAATGGTTCATATGAGTTCATAATATTGATGTGGGTCAAAATTCATGAAGTTTGACTGTCAATTGGCCACAGTTGACTTTTTCCCCAGTATAGTTGATTTCTAGGTCAACTGTCCAATTGACTGGGCAAAAATTTGAATCAAGGCTTGAAACTTGGTATGGACAAACTTGTGAGTCCAACATGAAGTATGAAAGTCATTTTGGGTATTGTAGGTCAAAACATCCTTGTGCAAACTCAAACCCTAATTTAGGTCAACAGTGCAAGGAGGGATCTTGAGCAGAGCAAACCCTAGCTTGATCTTGAGTTCCAAGAGTCTTGTTGATAAGAAAATGTTGATGAAATGAGAGGGAAAATTTTGGGGTACAACAGTTGCCCCTGTTCAATCTTCTTGAACCTGAAGAGTTAGATTGGCAAGTTTGCCTTTCGCGACTCGAAGGTAAAAGAAGATTGGACACTAGAGTGCCCTTAAATTTGCACTCGTCAAAATATAGCTGAGGAAATGGGCTTAAAGATGCCATTTGGAGATGGTAGAATCTTTCTAGAGATGGGCTTAAAGATGCCATCCAAGAATGTTTGTTGAATTGCAATGTTGTAGGTCAGAAGAATGAGCATTAAAATGGTATTCGTGTTCGGAATGCATTTGAACTGTATCTGGAGGCTGAGTCTGTATGAGAAAAAGAATGGCGTCCGTGTCTGGAGCGTATCTGAGTTGTAACTGTATTTGATTCTTTGAATGAATATCAGAATGACTGCCATGTTTGGAGTGTATCTGTATTGTATCTGAATTCTGAATAGGCGACAGAGAAACATCTGTGTAAGGAACATCTCTGGGCTGGGAAAAATTCCGAATGAGTGACAGAATGGCAACCGTGTCTGGAGCGTATCTGGACTGTATCTGAAGTTGATAGTTGAATCTGAATGAGAGATAGAATGGCCACCGTGTCTGGGGCGTATCTAGTCTGTATCAGATTGCTGAAGTCTGAATGAGTAGTAGAATGACCGCCGTGTCTAGGGTGTATCTAGTCTGTATCGGATTGTTGAAGTCTGAATGAGTAGTAGAATGATCGTCGTGTCTGGGGTGTATCTGTACTGTATTTTGACTTGAAATTGTGAATGACTAATAGAATGATCGTCGTGTCTGGGGTGTATCCATACTGTATCTGAAATCTTTGCATAGTTGTTAGAGATAGCTTTTAATCTTATCCTGAAAAGGGTAAAATGTTAGCTGAAATACAGAGTTATGTTGCATGATATGTATGATGCAATGAAATGTGTTTCATCAATGTTCATGATATACGAATGTAATGGATGTGCATGTAAGCTGAGTAGCTGTCTTGCTGAGGAAAATAAATCCTTGATGACTGGAGACAATGAAATCCTTGACTGCTGCCCGGGAAAGTGAATCTTTGACCAATGCTGGGGGATTCCAAAAATCTTTGATTGTTGAAGATGAGAAATCCTTGCTGACTGCTTGGGGATTAAAGATCTTTGTTTGTTTGAGAAGGAGAAAACCTGGGACCAATGCTGGGGATTGAAAAAATCCTTAGTGACTTGTGGGGATTTATAAGGGTTCTGACAACTTCTGCATGGAATGAGAATCCTTCATGACTTTCCTGGGAAATAGGAAAACTCTGAAAATCTCTACTGAGGAGTTAAAACCTGGGAGGCTTTTGCTTGGAGAAATGAGACCGAGAATCTTCGATCTTGCTGGGAGATAACTCTGTGGGGAGAATGTTTACCCGGCCGGTGAAATCAGGAGTTTTGGGTTGTATGCCAAACTACTGGGGAAGCAAACAAGAAGTTAACTATTATCTGCTTGGTTTTTAGACTTTTAAGATAGTTTGCTGGGGAAATTGAGGGAAGTTGAACAGTTCCCACCGGGGGTTAATAGTTGGAAACTTGACTTCGCTGGGGAAGAAGGTTTAGAATATTCTGGTTCCGCTGGGGATAGGTATTTCAGGGTTTTTGGGCTCCATTGGGGGTCGGGAGTTTGGATTCTGATGGGAACTTTGAAACTTAACTCAGCTGGGGAATCAAGTTTAGAATGAACTGGCTCCGCTGAGGATTTTGAAGCTTAACTCCGCTGGGGACATGATACTCCAGAGTTTTAGCTTTGGTTGAGGATCTGAATGATGTATCATAGGGGATTTCCTCTGAAATAGCATAAGGATATCTTTCTACATCTTCAACCTATCAGTAATTATCTTTTCTCAATTTCGTTTTATTTGTAAGCAATGATTACGTTCAAATGCATATGCCTATTTAACAAAACTTTGGACGTTCTAAAATAAAACATAAGTGTAAAAAGAAAAGAAAGGTAAGAAAATTTCTGCACTTTGAAGTATCTTTGTATTAACTTTTGTAAATATCTTTGTACAAAGGAGACAGACATCCTAATAAGAGAATATTGTCCTAAACAATTGAAAAAAAATTATACAAAAGAAAGATGGCTATGTGTAATAATTTCATGGGGTTCCCATTCTGCTATAGCCTTCACAACTCTAAGTATCTTATCCATTCGCTGCTTCGTCCGTCGATGATTGGATTGATCAGTAGCTTGGAGCTTGTTGGTGAAGGGATTGTTCTTAAAGTGATCTGACGAGACATAGTCATACGCTTTGATTCCCTAACTTTTGCCTGGACCGTCCTTTCGGGTTTTCGATCCACCGGGAAACCCTTTTTTGCCCAAGTCGCCCTTTCAGGTTTTCTTACCGGATGTACAGATTTTTTTGTTTTATCCCTAATTTTTGCCTGAACCGCCCTTTCGGGTTTTCGATTCACCAGGATGCCCATTTTTTCCCAAGTCGCCCTTTCGGGTTTTCAACTTGTCGGGTCGTTTATGCATAGTATCTTTTGACTATGTCTGCGTTCGCAGGGTGCGGCAAGTCGTCACCGTCCATGGTGGTCAGAATCATTGCCCTACCAGAAAATATGCTCTTGATTACAAATGGTCCTTCGTAGGTAGGAGTCCACTTGCCCCTGGGATCACTTTGCGGCAAGACGATCCGCTTGATTACAAGATCTCCGACCTGATATACCTGACGCCTGACTTTCTTGTTGAAAGCCTTGATCATCCGTTTTTGATACGTCTGACCATGACAAACAGCAGTAAGTCGTTTCTCGTCGATCAAATTAAGTTGATCAAGCCGGGTCTGAATCCAATCGTCTTCACTCAAACCGGCATCCTTCATAATCCTTAAGGAAGGAATCTGAACTTCCATAGGTAAAACAACTTCCATGCCATATACCAAAGAGAAAGGGGTTGCCCCTGTTGAAGTACGTGCCGTGGTACGATATCCATGCAGAGCAAACGGTAACATCTCATGCCAGTCCTTGTAGGTGACTGTCATCTTTTGAATGATCTTCTTGATATTTTTGTTCGCGGCTTCAACAACACCGTTCATCTTTGGCCGGTAGGGAGATGAATTGTGATGATAAATCTTGAACTGTTCGCATAGAGCGGTGATCATAGTGTTGTTCAAATTTGTACCGTTGTCTGTGATAATCCTGTCGGGGATACCATACCGGCATATGAGATTCTTCCTAATGAAGCGGGCTACCACATTCTTTGTAACTGAGGCGTAGGAAGCTGCTTAGACCCACTTGGTAAAATAATCAATAGCGACCAAGATGAAGCGATGTCCATTGGATGCCGTGGGCTTGATCTCTCCAATCATGTTAATGCCCCACATTGCGAATGGCCAAGGAGCTGTTAGAACGTTGAGAGGAACAGGAGGAATATGTACCTTGTCGGCATAGACTTGGCATTTGTGGCAGGTACGGGAATGTTGATGACAATCAGCTTCCATGGTAGACCAGTAGTATCCTGCCCTTAGAATCTTCTTAGCCATCGTATGTCCGCTCAAGTGGGTGCCAAATATGCCACTGTGTATCTCGGTCATGATTAACTCTGCTTCAACCTTATCCACACAACAAAGTAGAATACAATCATGGATGTGCTTATAAAGGATGCCATTGCTTAGGAAGAACTTGGCAGCAAATCTCCTTAAGAACGTTTTGTTATTGACGAAAGCTCCTTAAGGGTATTCTCTGGTCTGGAGATACCTTTTGATTTCATGAAACCAGGGTTGTTCCCCTACTTCTTCGGTGTTAATATTATGACAGTGCGCAGGTTCATCCATTCGCTCGATGGTAATTTGGGGAGCCTCATTATCCCAGTTGAGTTTAAACATGGAAGACATTATAGCCAGAGCATCTGCTAGCTGATTTTCTTCTCGCGAGAAATGCTCGAAGGTAATCTGCTCGAAATGAGGCAACAATGTCAAGACATGTTCTTTGTATGGGATAAGATTAGGATGCTTGGTGTCCCACTCTCCTTTGACTTGACTGATAACCAAAGCCGAGTCCCCAAATACGACCAAAGATTTGATTCCCAAGTCTATAGCAGCCTTGAGACCAAAGATGCAAGCTTCATATTCAGCCATGTTGTTGGTACAGCTGAAGCAAAGTCGGGCAGTGAAGGGTGTATGGCAACCTTCCGGAGAAATGAGTACCGCACCAATACCGTTGCCAAGTGCATTTGAAGCACCATCAAAGTATAGGGTCCATCGGGATCCTTGTTCAGGTCCGTCATACGGTCTGTTACCTTCAATGTTGTCCAATATCATGATGTCCTCGTCAGGGAAGTAGAATCTCATAGATTGGTAATCTTTGACGGCTTGATGAGATAGATGGTCAGCTAGTACACCCCCCTTTATAGCTTTTTGGGTAGTATACTGGATATCATACTCAGTCAAGATCATTTTCCATCTAGCGATTCTTCCAGATAAAGCAGGCTTCTCGAAGATATACTTGATCGAATCCATCTTCGAAATCAGCAAAGTGGCATGAGTCAACATATACTGCCTTAGCCGGCGAGCAGCCCATACCAAAGCGCAACAAGTTTTCTCGAGCAGTGAGTAGCGAGTCTCACAGTCAGTAAACTTTTTGCTAAGGTAATAAATGGCATGCTCTTTTCGGCCAGACTCGTCATGTTGGCCCAGTACGCACCCCGTTAAGTTATCCAAAACAGTCAGATACATGATTAACGGCCTTCCTTCGACGGGTGGCATCAGAATAGGAGGTTCTAGTAAGTACTCTTTGATCTTATCAAAAGCAACTTGACAATCATTGTTCCATTCAACTACCTGATCTTTCTTCAGCAGTTTGAAAATTGGCTCACAGGTAGATGTTAGGTGAGAGATGAACCTCGCGATATAGTTTAAGCGTCCCAAGAATCCTCTAACCTCCTTTTCAGTGCGGGGGGCAGGCATTTCTTGTATAGCCTTTACTTTATCTGGATCAACCTTAATGCCTTTGTTGCTGACAATAAATCCCAAAAGTTTACCAGACCTAACTCCAAAAGTGCACTTGCTTGGGTTCAGTCTAAGCTTATACTCCTTCGACCTGGCAAACAGTTTTTGCAAATGATCAAGGTGTTTTTCTTCTGTCTGTGATCGAGCTATCATGTCGTCTATGTAAACTTCAATCTCATGATGTATCATATCATGAAACAAAGCTACCATGGTGCGTTGATAGGTTGCCTCTGCATTCTTCAGTCCGAATGGCATCACTTTATAGCAAAAGGTACCCCATTGCGTGACAAAAGTAGTTTTCTCCATGTCTTCGGGGGCCATTTTGATCTGGTTGTATCCCGAGAATCCATCTATGAAGGAAAATACCTTGTGCTGAGCTGTGTTGTCAACCAAGATGTCAATGTGTGGCAGTGGAAAATCATCCTTAGGGCTAGCCCTGTTTAAGTCCCGATAGTCCACACACATTCTGACTTTGCCGTCCTTCTTAGGCACGGGCACAATGTTAGCAACCCATTGTGGATAGGAAGTAACAGCCAGAAAGCCAGCGTTGAATTGCTTCATTACCTCAGCTTTGATCTTCTCAGACATGTCGGGCCTCATTCGGCGGACCTTTTGCTTGATCAGTGGACAATTTTCTCTTGTAGGGAGACGATGAACCATGATATCTGTGTCTAGTCCTGGCATGTCTTCATAAGACCAGACAAAGATTTCAACATATTCGTTTAACAACTGCACTAGGCGTTCTTTGACACCTGGTTCCAGGTTGGCACCCACTTTTACTTCTTTCATGTCTTCCTCTGTCCCCAAGTTGATGGTTCCCAGCAACTCTTCATGAGGCAGAATAGCCCTCTCTTCTTGTTGTAAAAGTTTGGCTAACTCTCCCGGCACTTCACAGTCTTCGTCAACTTCGTACTCAGCATGATTGACCAAATCTTCAGAGTTATCGAAGGATAAAACAGAATGGTCTCCCATGGAATCCTGAGTGGATGGGTACCTGCATTTGTGAGTGTGGGTGTGTGTAAGTGATAACCATCATTAAACAAAACAAAAATGCAAAAGGAAAGAAAATGAACACAACAGTTTATGAAAACGTCCAATGATTCATTAAAACATGGCATATGATAATGAAGAAAATCAAGCCCTTACAAATGGACCTTCATGCCCTGGGCAAGGCATGGGTGAAAATAGTGTACGAATTGTTTTAGTTATTACAGACCGAAATAAGAAATTGTTCAAAGATAAAATTACTGGTTGATAAAGGTGATAGGAATAAAATCCTTTTCTTCCCAGTTGCTTAGACCCCCTTCGACGGTTGGGAAGATCCAATCTTTGAAGTTGTTCTCTTCATCTTCATCTTCAACAACAATAACCTCATTGTGAGTGATCCTTACTGGTGTCCTTCCAGTCTTGGAGCGACGCATAGCTTTTTGTCCTGCAGCTGTAAACCCTAGTCCAAATTTGTCCGTCTTATGGGGAAAATCAGGCAATTGCCCCCATATTGTACTCTTCCCTTCTTTGATCACCGCCTCTGCGTCCTTGAGAGATGCTATCCTAGGCACATGCTTGGGAACGATAGGTACCTCAACCATTGTCTTCGCAACTGCTACCTCAGGAGAAACTTCCTCAAAATGTTGGAAAGGCGTTTCGATGAACTCTCCATCCAACTCCACATAGCGGAAGGAATTGAGATGACTTATCATGTACTCTTCCTCACCGTGCATTGTTATAATCTTACCCTTAACAGGATATTTCAACATTTGGTGCAAAGAGGAGGTAACTGCCTCGGCATAATGGATCCACGGTCTTCCTAATAAACACGAATATGACGGACGGATGTCCATCACATAAAAGGTGGAGTTGAAAACTTCTGTGCCTACCTTGATAGGAATATCAACCTCTCCATGAACCATTCTTTTGGACCCATCAAAGGCCCTAACAACGATGTTACTAGGTTTGAGGGTCAATCCTTCGCAATCCAAACGGTCTAAAGCTTTCTTCGGCAGCACATTCAAGGAAGATCCAGTATCAACTAAGACATGGGCGAGGGTGGTTCCCCTGCATTCAACTGAAACATGTAGTGCATCGTTGTGTTTCCTTCCTTTGGGTGTCAAGTAGCATCAGAAAAGCCAAGGCCATTATCAGCAGTAAGACTGGCCATACACTCCTGAAACTGGTCAGCCGAAGTCTCTTGGGGTACATGTGCCGCCTTCAAAAATTTGATTAGGGCCTTAGCATGGGCCTCAGAACAGAGTAGAAGAGCCAACATTGAAATTTTAGAAGGGGTCTGCCCTAGCTGTTCCACGACGTCGTAGTCACTCTTTCTGATTATTTTCAAGATTTCATCCATTTCTTTCTGAGTGGTTTCAGGGATAACCACAGCATGAGCCTTTGTCCTGACAGGCTCTTCTAGTATCCCCTTACCCTTATCGGTATTATCAGCAGATGGTCTTATTTCAGGAGTATCTAATTCTTCAATTATCGGGTTTCGCACAGATGACTTAACAGGTGCAGAAGCTTTCGAGGGTCCGAAAACTGCTCGGGGGGGGGGGGGGGGGGGAGCAATCTCCAGAGAAAAGATCCGGCCGCTGCGGGTTATCTTGGTTGTACCCATAATGTTCCCTATATCAGGGTCTTCTTCTTCTGAAATATCTTGGACTGTTTCAATATATTTGATACAATGATAGAATATTTCTCCTCCATAGTTCCATGGTATCGTTTTGCTAGACTGATACGGGACATGTCCCGGCATGGTGATTTTTAATGGTACAAATTTAGGGTCGGGCATAATCCTGACAGGCCTTTTGCAAGCCTTGGGAGGATTGTCAGAAATGGTTATAATTGCAATATCGTTTGTAGCAAAAGTAGCAGGAGTGACAGGAGTGAAGGTATCAATAGGGGTCTTCTGGAAGAGTATCTCTTGGGTATCCATCAGGCGTTGGACACCTGACTTCAACATTGGGAAATCACCTTGTATGTTCAAACAAAAATAGCAGTCTTTTCCACAACCAGGAAAGATTCCGACTCTCATCAAATTCTCTTTAATCACAAGTAACGGAGTCAAAAGGTTAGCCACATCAGTAACCTGAAGGTCTTCCATAACAGCATGAACATTATTACCGTGCTTGGGCATTAGGGCAGAAATCACATTTGGCTTTTCGGGCGCATCGAATTCTACCTCCTTGGCGTCAATCAGGTCTTGGATTTTATTCTTAAGCGCCCAACAATTATTAGTATCATGCCCAGCACTGTCAGAGTGGTAAGCACACTTAGCATTAGAGTGGTAGTATGGAGAGGAGGTGTTAGGGTTCTTTGGCGCTTCCTTCAAACTGGCAAGATTCCGTTTTAACAAATGAGGGAGTACTTGCGCTGACGTCATGTTGATTCGGGTGAACTGTCGTTGTGGCCTTTCTACCCGTTGTTGATTAGGTCTTGACTGATTGTTACGAGGTTGATCATTTGAAGAGTTTTGAATCATCACAGTCCCTACAGTTGGTCGGCGCTCGGTTCTTCCCTGATTTTTCTGAGAGTACACAGCAGAGGCTTCCTTCTTAGCTGGGAAGGTTTTCTTAACAGCGGTGGACGCAGAGGCATCTTTCTGAATCTTACCACTTTTAATACCGGCCTCGACCCTTTCGCCAGTCAAAATTAGTTCAGTAAATCCCGCGGAAGAACTCCCGATTAGATGATTGAAGAAAGGGCCAAACAGGGTCCCCAGAAACATGTCAACTAGCTCTCTATCCGACAATGGTGGCTGCACCCTTCCAACCAGATCACGCCATTTCTGGGCATACTCTTTAAATCCTTCATTGGAAGTTATCCCCATACTTTGTAGCTGAGTACGAGTGGGCGCCAAATCAGCATTGTATTGGTATTGACGGTAAAAAGCAGCAGCTAAGTCTTTCCAATTGTGAACCTCTGATCTCTCGAGTTGATAGAACTAGTCTAGTTGCATGCCTGACAAACTGTCTTGGAAAAAGTGTACCCAGAGGTCTTTATCAGATGAGTGGGGTTGGATCTTTCTGACATACGATCTCAGATGCATTTTTGGGCACGACAGACCGTCATACTTAACAAATGTTGGCACTTTGAATTTGGGAGGGATGACGATCCCAACGACCAACCCTAGTTTTTCAAAATCTAAACCAGGTACCCTCTGCAACTCCATGGCTGCCAGTATATCCTCAAGGTTCTTATATTGATCATCTGCCGGGGGATATTGTTGTTCAGAGTAATCTTCGCCTTCTTCCTCTTCCTCCTCTTCAACTTCAGATTTAGAAGGTACCGCAACCCCTTTTCCTTTACCAGCCCCTTCGTCAGATGTTGAGGGGAACTCGAGAACTTTTCTAGCATTGCTTTCAAACCTTCTTCCAAAGGTGGCTACTCCAGGCCTCATCTTCTTTTTCTCTTTATTCTTCTCCAACAGGGCTTTGAGGTCCTCTTGACCCTTTGCTAAGGTCATGAAGAGTTGATGGAATTGAGAATTTTGTGCTTGCAGATCCTTAACCGTCTGCTCCAAATCCATCTTGCTGAAATAAACAGTAGAAAGATAAGGAAACCTGGTGTGAATACCTGTTTATGCATATGATGAATGATATGTTATTCATGTAATGCATTCAAGGATTCAGAAATTCAAATTTGTTGCAAACAAAAAGGAACACACGTCATATTAAGAAGAAATTGTTAGTACATAAGTGCTCCATGGGCAAAATGTTACAAAATTCTTAATGTAAAAAGACATTGCGCATCCTCTTTGGTGCGATGTAAGTGTTGAGAGTTTCCTCCTCATGAAGTCGGCGGGTAAGCTCCAAAACCTTCTTCTCACTGGCGTAGAAGCTAGCTTCAAAAGTATCCCGTTCTTCCTTGAGTTGGATCCAACTCTTTTGAATTTCTTCCCATGATGTTGGCATGTCAGGATGTAGGATGGTGTATGGAACCTCTCCTTCCATAACAGGCTCTTTGATCAAGGGGAGAATGTGAGGATATGGCATCATAAGATTCTGGGCGCGGGTTCGTACCCACTTGAGATAAGGCTCAAGGGGGATAGAATTCTTGTGCCCCAGTGTCTTACTATCCACTTTGTTAGGCATCCTCCAAGCTCTGATGAACCTTTGTCGAAGTCCTTGCGCATCATTGTCGAAGTCAAAAACTAGGTCAGGAATCAGCATGTCATGAGGGCCATCCCTCCGAGCATATTCAAACTGTCTTAGAGCTAAACAGGGGTTGTAGGTAATACCTCCCCTAATGCCAAGTAGTGGGACATTAGGGAATTCCCCACAATGATCAATGATGATGACATTTTCTCTGGACCGAGAACACCAATGTACATCAGAATGTGTGAGGGTCATCAACCGTTGTGACCACCTTAAACCCTGCTCATTCTTCAAAACTGATTGTGGAAGGTGAGAAATAAACCACCTTGCTAGGAGAGGAGTACAACACATGAGAACAACTCTTTTCCTCATTGTTCGTGTGTAAAATGAGTGTAGGATGTCCCCAAGCAATGTAGGTATAGGATTCTTGGATATGAAAATCTTGACAGCATTCACATCTATAAGTTGATCAGGGTTTGGGAACAGAACCAACCCATAAATAAGGAGTGCCACAATCTCTTCAAATGCTTGTAGATCAAGAGAATTCCAGCAGTCTTGTGCCTTCTCAAACAAAAATTTTGCCAAGAGACCCTTGACACCACTTCTGGTTTCCCAATGTCCCTTGATGTCAGATGGTTGCAAGTGTAGTGCTTGAGCAACATCTTCAGGCTTTAGTTCTTTATCCGTACCGTTGTAAGGTAGTTGATGAATAATAGGAATTCTCAGGAGTTGAGAAAATTTCTCCAAAGTGGGTACTAGCTGGTAATCAGGGAATGTGAAACAGTGGTGTAGGGGGTCAAAGAACTGGAATAGAACTTTCATCATGTCTTCTTTAATGTTGGAGTGGACCAAGCTGAGAAGTCTACCATGTCTTTCACTGAAGAGAGAATTCTATGGAATCCTGGATGTAAGCTCCTTGAGTTGAGGAGGGATTCTCACAAGGTTGACTTGAATTGTTTTCCTGCGAAGAGATTCCATGACCTACAAAACAAGAACAAATATGAAGCTCCAAACCCTTGAAATGGTTAGTGGATGCATATGATGCTTTATGATGTTCATGATGTATGCACAAACACATGTACAAGCAAGTCACACAAAACCCTAGTTTCAGGCTTGCATGAGGTTTCATAGGTAAATACTCTCTTGAGTTTAGTTGGCTCAACATGTCCTATAAATAGTAACCGGGTTCTAAGGAGCTCAATATCACTGGATTATTTTCTGTGTTCATTGTTTTGGTTTAGCCACTTAACTGGAGACCAAAATATTCCAAGAAAACAACCCTCAATGAGTGTAGTATCGAGTATCTACCAACTTCGGATTGCACCAAAGTCGGTCATCTCACTACCCCTAAAAAAGGCCAAGATGGTCAAATAAGGTTCTAAGAGGTCATTAGTGCTTCATGACATCACTCAGCGGCCCCGTATTCTCTTTGATTGACTCAAAGGCTACCGGTACTCACAAATATGTCGCACTAATATAGATATTGCTTCAACCATGTCGGTATACCCCACATAGTTTCCACAACGTATTGTTATTTACCTATGAATGTTTCCCAAATCCGGGTAGAGGATTTCAAGCCCAAACAAAAGAACCAAATGTAAAGCAATCAAAACAATCAAGACATGCAAAGGTGATCTAAACCCTAAGGTTACTCCACTTTTAAAGTATTTCCCCAGCAGAGTCTCCAGTTCTGTGATAGGGTGGGAGAACTGACTTGGGATTTTGCGTTTGTGTTTGCAAATGTTTCGGTTTAGCAAGAGTCGCCACCGACTTTTTATTTTATCCTAAGGAAAGGTCAAAAAGCACAGGAAAGACCTTTGAGATGTTTTCTTGGGTTCGGGGAGTAGATTATAGAAAGGGAAGGTATTAGCACCCTTTCTATCCATGGTTATCCATGGGCTCTTAGTTACTTGCTTAGATCACTTGCTTTTGCTTTTCAATTGTTTGAAATGGTGCTTTGTGTGTGGTTTTGAAAGATGTTTTGAAAAGAGGCCATCGTTGTGGCAACCTTTGTAATGATTCTTGTTTGAATGTATACAAAGGTGTTTTTGTCTTTTGAAAAGTTTTCAATGTTTGAAAGTAGGGTTTTGAAATTGTGTTGTGAAGTGTGTTTTGAAGATAGCAAGAATGTTTTGCAAGCTTTGATCAAGTAACTAAGAGTTGTCTACCCTATTTTACTCAAAGATATTTTCTTATGTTTTTAACCCTTTTAACAGTATTGTTTCACCATTGTATTTGGTGAACAACCTTGTGTTAGGATGTTAAACGGGACATGCTTGGGTCATCGTATAGACCATGATAGCAATTGTGTCAAGTATGTTTGGAAATTTTCTTGAGGGACTTGATCATTTTGTTTAGGCAACTCAGATAGCGTCATCGAGGGACTATGATCTTTTGTTTTGTTTTTGTTTTGCCAAAGTACTTGACATGCATATCATGGCCCATTTTTGAAGGCAACAAGTGGATTGTAACCCTAGGGGTGCAAGTGTGCATTGTGTTTGTTTTTCATGCATTTTTATCTTGGATTAGGTCAAACTATTTGTTAATTTGATTTTTGCATACAAACCCTAAGTCTAATCATGGCATAATTGAAAGCATTTAAAGGTGCGAGAATTTAAATCCTACACTATTACAACATGATATAGGGAGAGGGGTACAAATTTGAATTGGGATTATTTTGCAAGAAATATAAAGCCCTAATTACTATTACATCCAAATTGAATTTGCAAGGCATAATATTTAAATGTACATCATTTAAATAAAATACAATAAATAAATATTAAATGAAATGTATTATGCAAAAAAAAAAGTTTTTATGTATGTGAAAAGTATTTTTAATGTGAAATGTAAATAAATAAAAAGTCAATTTTAATTATTTTTATTTTTAGGGCAAAAACCCTAATTTCTTAAATAAATAGTATTATTTATTATTTATATACAATAATGCATCAATTTGTACAAAAATAAAAGTATATTAAAAAAAAGGTATTTTTAGTATAAAATATTAATAAAAATAAAAATATATTATTTTTGTGTTTTTTTTATTCTATATATATATATATATATATATATATATATATATATATATATATATATATATATATATATATATATATATATATATATATATATATATATATATATATATATATATATATATATATATATATATATATATATATATATATATATATATATATATATATATATATATATATATATATATATATATATATATATATATATATATATATATATATATATATATATATATATATATATATATATATATATATATATATATATATATATATATATATATATATATATATATATGTTAAATATATTAAGTGTGTATAAAAATAAAATAAATTATTTACAAAATGTATATATTTCAAGAAAATATTTTCAAATGTGTATAAAAATAATAAATAAAAATAAAAGTGTTTTTTACATTGTTTTTTAAATTTAAACAAAATGAATGTAAAGTATTTAATGTATTAATACTAGAAATAATAAACATAAATACGAAATAAATACAAAAATTTATGAAAATATTTTTTAAGTATTTTTTATATTAGAAAATAAAATATCAAAATCAGAAATGAAATAAAAATGCAAAAATGACAAATATACAAGAAATGGGCCAGTGGGGTGTAAAACTGAAAGTGGGGGTGCCAAAAGCAAGCCTGTTCAAGCCCAGCCCAAAACCAACTTCATCTTCTTCCTCTAGACAGAAACGCGCGCGTGCCATGTACAAAATGTTATCTCCTGATTCTGTGTTTTTTTGACAAAACTCATAACATGAAACTTGTAGAGCATCAAACAACGAATTTAACCATATAAAAAACTTAAGCTAACTCTCAAAGACCAAAGAGAATTTCTCTGGTCCTAATTTTTAACCTAGTTTTTTCAGAAAGTTCATGAACAAAATTCTCCTAGCACGATTAATATAAATGAAAACTAAGCACATGTATGGTTTCAGGGCTATGAATACAACATCTTTCATTCACAAACCTAAGTCTAACTATTCCTAAATAGAGAGATAGAAGTTCATGAAATACCTGTTTCAGTTGAGCTCGAGCTGGGCATTGCAGCAACTTTCAAGGGTGCTTGAGGTTCTTTTGAGCTTGCCTGATGTCCACTGAAGCTTTCCTAATGCTTAGTTTGTTTTGATGTAGCCTGAATCGTGCTACAGAACTCAACCTGCAAAGCTTCCAAACAAAAATGGCAATGTGTGGTAATGGAGTTACAGTTGGCAATGGAGGTCTGGAATAGTTCAGGTGAGTTGAATGGAAGGTATTAGAACAAGTTTGAGGCAAAACGCACGAGGGAAAGTGGAGATGGAGGTGATTCTGCAGGGCTTGCCCTGTTTTTGCAGAAAATGGAGATTGTGTGTACAAGGAAGTTTGAGTGGTGAAGAGCTTGTGTTTATGGCTCAAAGGGTTGTGTGAAATGTGTTTGCAATGTTTGTTTAAGCTATCATGGACTGGTTTTCAAGTTGGCAAGATTTTGACAAACTTCTTCTTTGTGAAGCAAGAAAGTGTAACTACTGATCACAGGCATGTACCCTCTATCTTGTATGCTGCAAACTTTTCCCTTGATACTTGCAATTTGTGGATTTGATTTGGCTTCAGAGATATGGCCCCTATGCTCAAAGATCATGTTTTGACATAAAGCAAACCTTTTCAAAAATGGCAATATACCTTTTTCTAATTAAGGGTTAGTTTTGTGTGCAATGTCTAAATGGCCAAGATAATGCATTAGCTCAGTGGATTTGTATTCAATTAAGGAGTGTAAAATGGTTTAGAGGCCTGCAAGCTAGTACAAAGCATGCTGGTTTGAAAATGCAAGTTGTATGAACATGTATTGGCCATGAATCAAAGTGAGTTTTTGCCAACTTCAAGCATTCGATTCTCCCTAACCACATAGGTGTTTGAGGAGTTCTTGGACAATTTGGAAAGCTTGAAACATGTACTATAATCTATCTTTGAAATGCAACTTTAAAATCCAAGTGGAACTATGTTAAAAATGGCCAAGAAGATGGGTCAAAATCCTGCCTAAACTAGGGCAAAATTTCTAAGTTAAAAGTTTTAGGTACCCTTGTTCCAAAAATCATAACTTGAGATCTAAGCTTCTTTTGAGAAAACTTTATGAATCAAAGTTGTAGACTTTGTGATGTACTACAACTTTCATGTTGCAAGTTTTGTTTTACTCCATTTGCATCTTGGTGAAAAAATGGGACAAAGTTAGGAAAAAATAAGAAAATTTCATAACTTAGAAAATTTCTAAGTTATGAAAATTTTCCATTTTAAACCTTAATTTGCATTTTTGGGTTTCTTGATGAATAAGTTTCATAATTTGACATGTCTTGATTAAAAATGACCCATTGGCACTTGATTTTGACCAAAAAGTCAAAGTTTGACTTTTCAGTGTACAGTCAAATTTTGATCAGTTGACTGAAAAATTCATCTGTCAATCCTATGCATTTGAGATCTTTTGAACTTGTTGAATGGGTCAAGACAATGTTATTGAGTCCTTGAGTCCATGGTTAAGCTTGATTTGCCATTGGCTAGGTCAAACAGTCAAAAATTGTCTTTGTACAATTAAAACCCTAAAAATGACCATTTTGCCCTTTTGGTGATCTGATCAAATTTCTTGTGGAATTGTGATCCAAACTTGATAAAATGGTTCATATGAGTTAATAATATTGATGTGGGTCAAAATTCATGAAGTTTGACTGTCAATTGGCCACAATTGACTTTTTCCCCAATACAGCTGATTTCTAGGTCAACTGTCCAATTGACTGGGCAAAAATTTGAACCAAGGCTTGAAACTTGGTATGGAAAAACTTGTGAGTCCAACATGAAGTATGAAAGTCATTTTGGGGATTGTAGGTCAAAACATCCTTGTGCAAACTCAAACCCTAATTTAGGTCAACAGTGCAAGGAGGGATCTTGAGCAGAGCAAACCCTAGCTTGATCTTGAGTTCCAAGAGTCTTGTTGATAAGAAAATGTTGATGAAATGAGAGTGAAAATTTTAGGGTACAACACCGGGGCAGTAATTGGAGATTCTTGCTCCGCCGGGGATATAAGAACACTTGACATCATTAGGCTGTATGTTGAGGATATGGCAATGACTTTATAGTAGGACGCCCCTACCTCTGTACCTACTTGAGAAAGTATCTGTGAAGATTTTGTGGATGGCCTTTAGACATGGTCCCGTTTCTTAAAGCCATTAGTAATTGTCTTTATGTTTTTTATGCGTGTATTTGTAAACGGTAATCTTATTCAAATGCATATGTTCAAAAATAATCACTAGACGTTTTTGCAAACAAAATAAAAAGATAAAAAAACAAATAGTTTTGCACTTTCAAAGAGATAGCTTTGTATTAATTTGAAGAAATTGTGCCTATAATAGGCGTTTTGTACAAGGAGACGAACATCCTAGTAAGAGAATATCGTCGTAAAAATGAAAACTATACAAAGATAGTATACAAAGAAAAAAAAACAGTTATGTGAAATGATCCCAATGGGTTCCCATTCTGCTATTGCCTTTATGTCTTGAAACGTCTCATCTCTTTGCTTCTTGTCCGAAGCTGACTGGATTGATTAGTACCACTTGAGCTTGATGGTTGTTACCGAAGATTGGTTGTAAGGTGATCCAACAAGACATAGTTATACGCTTAAAATCCTTAACTTTTGCCTGGACCACCCTTTCTGGTTTTCAGTCCACAGGGATACCCTTTTTTGCCCAAGCCACCTTTTCAAGTTTTCTACTTGCTGGGTGTACAAATTTTTTCCATATGTATATCCCTTATTTTTTCCCGAAACCCTTGGTTCTCTACGATGCCCTTATTTTTGCCTAGGCCAGTCAACCTAGCGGGTCTTTGTTCATGCGTAGTATCTTTTAACTATGTCCGCGTTTACAGGATGTGGAAGGTCGTCATCGTCCATAGTGGTTAAGATCATGGCTCCACCAGAAAATATGTTCTTGATCACAAATGGCCCTTCGTATATGGGAGTCCATTTTCCCCTGGGATCACCCTGCGGCAGGATAATGCGTTTGATCACTAGGTCACCAGCCTGATATACATAACGTCTGACCTTCTTGTTAAAAGTTTTAATCATATGTTTTTGGTACATCTGACCATGGCAGACAGCCGCAAGCCTTTTCTCGTTAATCAGGTTTAATTGGTCAAGTCGAGTCTGAACTCATTCGTCTTCATTCAAACCTGCATCCTTTATGATTCTCAAGGAAGGGATCTGGACTCCAATGGGTAAGACAACTTCCATACCGTATACCAAAGAGAAAGGAGTTTCCCCTGTTGATGTGCGTATTGTGGTATGGTAACCATGAAGAGAAAATGGTAACATCTCATGCCAATCTTTATATGTCACTGTCATCTTTTGTATGATCTTTTTGATATTTTTATTAGCAGCTTCTACAGCGCCATTCATCTTCGCCCGATAAGGAGAAGAGTTATGATGCTGGATCTTGAATTGTGTGTAAAGCTCGGTGATCATAGTATTATTAAGATTGGTACCATTATCCATAATGATTCTTTCTAGAATACCGTACCGACAGATAATGTTATGTCTGATGAATCGGGCCACAACGTTCTTGGTAACAAAAGCAAAAGAGGCTGCCTCGACCTACTTTGTGAAGTAATCAATTGCAACGAGGATGAAGAGGTGCCCATTAGAAGTTGTAGGTCTAATCTCCCAAATCATATCGATGCCACACATTGTGAATGGCCAGGGAGCAGACAAAACGTTCAAGAGAACCTGAGGCACATGTACTTTATCAGCATAGATCTGGCACTTGTGTCAAGTTCGTGAATGATGATAACAGTCTGCTTCCATAGTGGACCAATAATATCCTGCCAGTAGGATCTTTTTAGCTATTGTGTGTCCATTAGAATGGGTTCCAAAGGTTCCTTCATGCAAATCTACCATAATTTTCTCTACTTCACTCTTATCCACACACCGAATCAAGGTAGAATCATGGTTGCGCTTGTAGAGGATTATGTTACTGAGGAAGAACTTGGCAGAGAATCTTCTTAGGAAATTCTTATAATTGACTAAGGCTTCCTCAGGATACTCTTGGGCTTCGAGATATCTTTTGACTTCATGGAACCAATGTTTGTCGACTACTTCTTCAGTATCAATCTCATGACAGTATGCTTGTTCGTCCATTATCTCAATAGTGATCTGAGGAGCTTCATTATCCCACCTGACATTGAACATGGATGACATAGTAGCTAGCGCGTCTGCTAGTTAATTTTCCTCTCGCAGAAAATGCTCAAAGGTAACTTCTTCAAAACTTGGAATCAGTGTTAACACATTCTCTCTGTAAGGGGTGAGATTAGGATGCTTCGTGTACCACTCTCCCTTGATTTGACTTATTAATAGGGCCGAGTCCCCAAATACACTCAAGAATTTTATCCTCATGTCGATAGCAGCTTTGAGACCCATGATGCATGCTTCATATTCAGCCATATTGTTGGTACAATTGAAACATAGTTGGGTAGTGAAAGGAGAATGACAGCCTTCGGGAGATATGATCACAGCACCAATGCCATTGCCGAGTGTGTTGGAAGCTCCGTCAAAAACCATAGTCCATCAGGATCCTTTCTCAGGTCCTTCATCTGGTCCAGGTTCTTCACAATCAGTTACTAACATGATGCTCTCATCTGGAAACTCAAAATTCATGGATTGGTAGTCGTCCACATCCTGATGAGCCAAATGATCAGCTAATACACTTCCTTTAATTGATTTTTGGGTTGTATACTGAACATCGTATTCGGTCAGGGTCATTTTCCATCTTGCTATTCTTCTTGAAAGAGCGAGTTTCTCAAAGATGTATTTGATAGGATCCATTTTAGATATCAATAAGGTAGTGTAAGTCAACATATACTATCATAGTCGACGAGCAGCCCATGCCAAAGTGCAATAAGTTTTCTCGAGCAGTGAGTATCTTGTTTCACAGTTGATAAACTTTTTGCTAAGGTAATATATTGCATGCTCTTTTCTACCAGACTCATCATGTTGCCCCAGTGCACACCCCATTGAGTTCTCTAATACTGTTAAGTACATGATCAGAGGTCTTCCTTTAACCAACGACATCAAAATTAGAGGCTCTTGAAGATATTCCTTGATTTTGTCAAAGGTAATCTGGCAATCGTCATTCCACTTCACTGCTTGATCTTTCTTCGGTAATTTGAAGATTGGCTCACAAGTAGCGGTTAGATGGGAAATGAATCTGGAAATGTAGTTTAGACGTCCCAAGAATCCCCTAACCTCCCTCTTAGTGCGAGGAGTTGGCATTTCTTGTATAGCTTTAACCTTTGCAGGGTCTACTTCAATACCTTTTCCGCTGACAACGAAGCCTAAGAGTTTACCGGATCTTACTCCAAAGGTGCACTTATTCAGGTTTAACCTCAGTTTGTATTTCTTCAGCCTTTCAAACAGCTTCTGCAGGTGATCAAGGTGCTCCTCTTCAGTCTGAGACTTGGCTATCATATCATCGATATAGACCTCTATCTCGTGATGGATATATCATGAAACAAAGCTACCATGGCGTGCTGATAGGTTGTTCTGGCGTTCTTTAACCCAAATGGCATAACTTTGTAGCAGAAAGTTCCCCACTGCATGACGGAGGTTGTTTTCTCCATATCCTCGGGCGCCATTTTGATCTAATTGTACCCGGAGAAACCATCCATGAAGGAGAATACCTTATGTTATGTGGTATTGTCAACCAAAACATTAATATGCGAAAGCGGAAAGTCATCCTTGGGGCTTGTCCTATTCAGGTCTCTATAATCCACACACATATGTACTTTATCGTCCTTCTTAGGTATCAGAACAACATTAGCAACCCATTATGGATAAGAGGTAACAACTAAGAAACCTGCATTGAACTGTTTCATGACTTTAGCTTTGATCTTTTCTGACATCTCTGGCCGCATACGACGAACCTTTTGTTTTACTAGAGGGAAATCTTCTTTTATCGGTAGGCGGTGCTCTACAATATCAGTGTCAAGTCCCGGCATGTCTTCGTATGACCAGGAAAAGATCTCAATGTAATCATGTAACATCTGAATTAAATGCTCTTTGACACTATACTCCAGATCAGTACCTATCTTGACTTCCTTCTTATCCTTTTCGGTACCCAAGTTCACTGTCTCAATCGGCTCTTCATGATGTTGTATTGCCCTTTCCTCCTATTGTAATAGTCTGGCAAGTTCTCCTGGTACTTCACAATCTTCCTCACCTTCATCCTCGGCTTGGTAGATCGGATTTTCAAAGTCATAATTGGTAATAGCAGAACCGTTATCAATGAGATCCAGAGTGAATGTGGATCTGCAGTTTGATATGTGGGTGTGTGTAAGAGAACATAGCTATTTTTGATAAAGTAAAAAGTAGAAAAGAAAAACAAAGAGCGTAAAATTTGCATGTAAAACGTCCAATGATTTATTAATGACATATGAAGATGAAGTAATAAACCCTCACAAATAGACCATTGTGCCTCGGGTAAGGCACAAGGATTTAGAGTTTCAATTGTTCAAATATTACATATCCCAAAAAACTTAAAAGACAATTACTCTTGAATAAAAGTAATAGGAACAAAATCCTTAGCCTCCCAATTGTTGAGTCCACCGTTGATAGTTGGGAAGATCCAATTGTCCATGTCGCAATTGTTGTCAGCATCTTCTGTAGCGGAAACAACATCAATAGCACTGATTCCCGGTTAATGCTTGGGCATTGGTGCAGTTATGACGTTGGGGGTCTTAGGAGGATCAAAATCAATCTCCTTTGCCTTAATAAGATCTTGCACTTTGTTCTTCAGAGTCCAACGGTCATTTGTATCATGCCCTGGACTGTCAGAGTGGTAGGCACATCGAGCATTTGGGTTGTAGCAGGGAGATGTAATATTTGGATGCTTAGGAGCTTCCTTTAGAGTCACCAGATTGGACTTTAACAGGTGTGGCAAAACTTGGGATAAGGTCATGTTGATCCGGGTGAATTGTCTTCTGGGCGCATCCGGCCTGTGCTGATTGTTTCGTTGTTGATTTGGTGCAGGATTAGAGATTATAACAGCCTCTACCGTTGGACGACGTTCAGTCTTGCTTTGATTTCTCTATCCATAAGCAGCATTGACCTCCTTCTTTCTAGTGAATGATTTCTTACTGTACTTGAGGATGCATCTCTCTGGATCTTACCACTCTTAATACCAGCTTCCACTCGCTCACCGATCAATATTAGCTCAGTAAACCCAGCAGAAGAGCTTCCAATCACATGGTTGAAAAATGGACCAGATAAAGTGCCCAAGAACATGTCTACCAGTTCTCTATCATACAAAGGAGGCTGGACTCTTCCCGCAAGGTCTCTCCACTTTTGGGCATAATCTTTGAAACCCTCGCCAAAATCTATAGACATACTTTGCAATTGCATACGAGTTGGAGTGAGGTCAGCATTATATTGGTACTACTTGTAAAAAGAAGTAGTCAGATCTTCCTAATTATGAATGTTGGTTCCCTTCAGCTGATAGAACCATTCCAACTGCGTCCTTGACAAACTTTCATGGAAGAAATGTACCCACAGATTCCTATCAGTAGTATGGGGTTGAATCTTTCTGATATATGACCTTAAGTGAAGCTTAGGACAAGAGACACCGTCATACTTAGCAAATGTGGGGACCTTAAATTTCTGTGGGATGACCACCCCTGAGACCAGTCCTAGCTCTTCAAAATCTAGCCTGGATACCCTCTGAATCTCCATAGCATTGAGACGATCCTCCAGCTGTTTGTATTTATCATCAGCAAGAGGATTTTGTTCCTTAGAGTAATCAGCCTCTTCCTCATTAGTCCATGGGTTGGTGTTTTCTTCTGTTGGCTTCTCTTCTTGATTGTCCCCCTCATTTGATGGGGTTGCGAAATCTAGAGCTTGCTTAGCCGATCCTCTGAACCTTCTTCCCAAGTTCAATACACCAGCTGGTTTCTTTGCCTTTTTGGTCTTCTCCTTGATGATAAGAGCTTTCAGATCTTCTTGCCCCTTAGCCAGAGCCAGGAACATTTGTTGGAACTGAGCGTTTTGAGATTGAAGGTCCTTTACTATTCAAGATCCATTTCTTTTGCTGAAATAAATAGCGAAAAGAAATAAGAAACCTATCTCGAAAGACCTGCTTATGTAATGACATGCATGATATTCTTATGCAATGTTTTCAAGGACTTTTAAGATTTTAAATTTGCTTAGACAAAGAGAGAACAAACATTAATTTCATTCATAAGTTTAAATGGTTACAACGATGCCTCTTGGGATTACATTGGAAGAAACAAAGATAAAACTAAACTCCTAAATCAAACAGGAATCAGGCTTCCCATGAGCACATCCTCTTTGGTGCAATGTAGGCATTCAAACTCCATTCTTCATGCAGTTGTCTTGTAAGCTCCAAAACCTTCTTCTTGCTTGCGTAGAACTGGGTTTCAAAGGTGTCTCGTTCCTCTTTGAGTTGAATCCAAGATCTTTGCAATTCCTCGAGAGTAGTCAGCATGTCAAGATGGAGAATAGTATAAGGTACATCTATCTCGGCGTGTGCTCGCACCCACTTAAGATAAGGCTCCAAAGGGATGGAGTTCTTATGCCTCAATGTCTTGCTATCCACTTGGTTCACCATGCCCCAAGCTCGAATGAACCTCTGACGGTACCCTTGGACATCATTCTCATAGTCGAATGCAATTTCCTAAACCAGTGCATCATGAGGACCATCCCTCCTAGCATACCCAAACTGTCGCAACGCCAAACAAGGGTTATAAGTGATTCCTCCCCTAATGCCTAGGAGAGGGACATTTGGGAATTCCCCACAATGATCAATGATGGTAAGGTCTTCCACAGATCAAGGGCACAGGTGGATATCCGAATACGTGAGGGACATCAACCTATTAGACCACCTCATACCTTGCTCATTCTTTAACACAGATCAAGGTAGGTGCGAAATAAACCACCTAGCCAACAGAGGAGTGTAACACATAAGGGTTCCTCTTCTTTTTACGGTGTGACAGTGAAAAGAGTGCAAAATGTCTCCAAGTAAAGTAGGCACCGGGTTACGAGATATGAAAACTTTGACCGCATTCACGTCTATGAGTTGGTACGGATTAGGTAATAGTACCATCCCATAGATGAGAAGGGCCAACACCTCTTCAAAGGCTTGTAAGTCCAAAGTATCCCAAAAATGGTGAGCTTTCTCAAACAAAAACTTGGCTAGAAACCTTTTGACATCGCTTCTTGTTTCCCAATTTGTCACAATGTTGGATCGTTGTAAATACAGGGATTGAGCGATCTCCTCAGACTTTGGGTCTCTTTCCATACCATTGAAGGGTAATTGATTGAGAATGGACACTCCCAATAACTGAGAAAACTCTTCCATGGTAGGCGTCGACTGGTAATCGGGAAATGTAAAGCAATGATGTAAAGGGTCAAAGAACTGAAAGAGAACTTTCACCATGTCTTCATCAGGGCTTGAGGTGACCAAATTGAGGAGTCAACCATGTCTTTTGGTGAATGGAGAATTCTCAGGAACCCTTGATGCCAACTCTTTGAGTTGAGGAGGCACTCTTACGAGGTTGAGGAGGCACTCTTACGAGGTTGAGGAGGCACTCTTACGAGGTTGACTTGGATAGTATTTCTACGAATGGGAGCCATGTCCTACAAAATAGACACAAAGATAAGTCCTAAAAGTCCTTGAAATAGTTAGTGTGACAGGCCATGTTATGATGTTACGATGTTATGTACAAACAGATATACACAAGCATACAAACATATCCTTAGGGTTAAGCTTACATGGATTCCATAGGTAAGTACCCTCTTGAAGTTTAGTTGACTCAATCTGTCCTATTAGTAGTAACCAGGTTCTAGAGAATCTCAATATCACTGATATTTCTTCATTGGAAATTGTTTCAGCACAAGCCTCTTTATTGGCGACCAAAATATCTCGGAAGTCAGATCTCAATGAGTGTAGTATCGAGCATTAACCAACTTCGGACTGCACCAAAGTCGGCTATCTCACTACTTCCTAATGGACAAGTTGTTCAATTAAAGGTTCTAAGGTCGGTTGGTGCTTCATGACACCATACATCAGCCATGTATTCTCTTTGACTACTCAAGGGCTACCGGTACCAACAAATGTCACACCAACATAGCTATCATTTCAACTGTGTCAGTATACCCCACACAGTCCCCACGATCTATTTCTACTTATCTAAAAGGTGCCCCAGATCCGGGTGTAGGATCTTTACAAGTAAACCCAGACAAACCCTTAAAAGTAAAGCAAGCAAAGCATACAAGGAAAGCAATTTAAAATTATCTAAGCTCTAAGGTAGCCCCACTTTATTTCTTTCCCCAACAGATTCACCAATTCTGTAATATGGTAGCAGAACTGACTGTTATACTGGTTTTGCATTTATGTTCATAAATGTTGCAATAAGCAAGAGTCGCCACCGACTTTTATTTTATCCAACAAAGGAAAGGGTGACAAGAACATAAAAAGACCTTTCGATAGTTTTCTGAGTAAGGGGGGTAGATTATGAAAAGGGAAGGTGTTAGCACCATTTCCATCCGTAGTTATCTACGGGCTCTTAGATGCTTAGCTCATTTTTTGAAATACTTTGTGCTTTGTGTGTTTTTGAAAAGTGTTTTGAAATGCCAATAGTGAGGCGTTTGCTTTTTGATAACTCTTGTATCAGTCCTCAAGAGTATTGATAAAGCATTTTAAAATGTTTTGAAAGAATTTTGTGTATGCATAAAAGTTTGTTTTTGAGCATAGCATCTAGGAACTATCTACTTTTACTCGAAAGGGTCATTCTTTTCCTCTTTTCCTTTAGACAATGCTATCCTACTATTAGTGAGTAGGTAGCCCTATCGTTGGATGTATGAGGGACATTCAAAGGGACGTTTATAGTCACGAAGGGAACTTAGCAAGAAATCTTAGTAACTACCATAGGGTTTTAGTACCATTTTTACCGAGGCAACGTCGATAGGGTCATTTTGATCTTTAAAACTGGAGGGTAGCCACTAAAATCTCTCACGTTTCGAGAGTTGTGACTATTTTCCGAAGGCAACCAAAGTGGGAATACCCTAAAGATGCGCATGTGAAAGTCTATTGTGTTTCAGTTATTTTTGTCTTTGAAGTTAGATTAACATACATCTAAACAGTTAATATATGTGCAGGAATTTAAAGTGCGGAAATTAAATCTAACTATTACATGGCTTCCAGGAGGGGGAATTATTTACATGTCCAAAAATGAGGGGGGATAAAGCAGTAAAAATCCTAGTTTAAATCTATTACATCCAATAGGCAGATACAAAAAATATGAAAGTAAAAATGCGAAAGGTAAAAACGTGCGTGAATTGAAATGACGTCTAATCCTAAATTGTTTCTAAGTTAAAAAGAAATCTCTTTTGTTGTTTTGTTTTGTTTTATGAAAAAAATTGAATTCAAATAAATCCTAATTCTATTAATTTTTAAATTAAGAAAATGGTTTAAATAAATATTAATTAAGAAAAATGCTAACCTAATGTTTTTTTTGTGATTTTTTTATTTAATGTTGATTTAAAGAGTAAGGTCAATAAAATAAATTAATAAAACAAAATAAAAATACAAATGGTCCTTCGATTCTGGGAAGGAGATTGTCCTTCGATCCAAGGAGGGAGGTTGATTTTCGATCCAGGGAAGGAGGTTGTCCTTCGATCCAGGGAGGGATGTTGTTTTTCGATCCAGGGAAGGAGGTTATCCTTCGATCCAGGGAGGGATGTTGTTGAAAGCATATGATGGATTGCCTATGGAGGGTACTGGATTTGCAAGAAAACAAACAGAAAAAATCATTGCAAGAGGCAGGGATCGAAACCCCTGCCTCTGCACACACGCAACACCTTATCCTTCTTTCCCCTAATTCGAATCTTTTGATCTCAGGTTTAAGCTTATTTTGGCTCGAAACAACCTAAACTCAGAGATTCGAAGGAAATCTCAGATCGTGCCCTAGCAATGGCACGATCTCATTCACGTTAAACATGTACTATCAATAGCCCTGAACATGCATCAAACGGTTAAAAGTATTAATATGCCATGAAAATGTAGTTTTTTGGATTTGCAAACCCTTACCAATCGAAGATGCATGGATATGTGGCTTTAGGCGTGGAACTGCTTACTTAGGGGCCTGAAAATCTTCCTAGGAATCTCAGGAGAGGGATAGGATGTTTGGTTTTGAGCGAGGAAGCCTGCAAAGTGTGCTTCGATTCTGGCAGCTTTGAGATATTTTTATGATTTTCGTGTGGTTCTTTGGGGTGATTTGCGTGTGTAGGCAAAATGTTTTTGTGTCTCTGCAAAAATCATTTTGTGGCAATGTTTCTGTGTCTGGGTAGAGGAAAAATGTTCCTTTATTTTCCGTCCCTGGCAATGTGTCTTTAGCTCTGTATTTATAGGGGGCAGTTGTGAATGGAAATGGCAAGAGACAGCCATTAATCAGGCTTTGAAGGAAGAATCAAAAGCCTTAAACAGGTTGCCTTTTTTTGAGGATTTTCTACCCTTTTGGGTTTTGAATGAACCTGGAAAGGTTTCACTCCTTGACTCCTTCGAATGCCCTCAAGCCTTGTTCTTCGATTGGTCCTTAATTCCAAATCGAATGGCTCTAGGCCTCATCATTGTGGCTTCTTTGATTGAGCCATTATCTGCCTTAGTTGCTTGATCTGAAACTATCCAACTAGCCCAATCGAACACTTCCTTCTGGCATGTCGAAGCTTCTTTGGTTATTTCCTTCGAATGTAATTGTGTAGGAGGCTTGGGCTTGGCAGCATGTAGGACCTTGGCCAGCAAGCACCTTGAACCAGACTCATCAAAAGATAAAACAAAACTTGTTTTCAACAATTGTGTGTCCTTCGAATGGACCAATTGTATGTCCTTCGAAGGCACCATTTGTGTGTCCTTCGAATGTACCAATTGTATGTCCTTCGAAGGCACCACTTGTATGTTTCTTCGAATGGACCAATTGTAAGTCCTTCGAAGGCACCACTTGTATGTTTCTTCAAATAGCCCACATGTACCCCTTGTGTGTTCTTCGAATGGGCCACCAATGTGTGTTCATAATGTAGAAATTATGCGTTGGAGGGTTCAGAGGTGGAGTCAAAGATAACATGAGGGAAGCCACTGCTTTGTGAATCGAAGCACGCATGAAAGAAGTTCTTGCCTTGTGAGTCGAAGTCAAGCTTGAAGGATGTACTTGCCTTGGGAATCGAAAGCAGATATGGATGAGGTATTTTCCTAGTGAATGGAAAGCAAGCTTGAAGGATGTATTTTCTTAGTGAATCGAAAGCGAGTTGCTTCAAAGGAATCTTTTTCTTTGTGAATCAAAAGCAAGTTTGAAGGATGTACTTTCCTTGTCAATCAAAAGCAAGTTGCTTCGAAGGAATCCTTTTTCTTTGTGAATCGAAAGAAAGTTGCTTCGAAAGAATCCTTTTCCTTGTAGAAGCTTGGGAATCAAAGAAAACCTGCTCTTTCTTTGATTTGATGCTTGACAGCCCAATATGACTATATGGAAACTATATGGGGCATCAAAAATCCAATTGTATTTGTGCAAACTTGGACTTTTGAAAATCCTTGTGAAAAAATGCCTTGAGAAAAGAGAGGGAAAATTTTGGGGTACAACAGTAAGAAAGATTGATAGTAAGGCTTTAGGACAGAAGAACTCCGTCCCTCTGGAGCCCTATCTCAAATGGGTACGAGCCCGCACTCAAAACCTCATGATGCCATATACAATTGTCCTACTGGTAATCATGGAGCCTGTTATCGAAGGAGACGTTTCTCGCACCATCCTTCATCCAAATATGCCTACTGACCTTGAAGAGCTACAGAAGTCTTAGATTCAACTGAAAGAAGAAAGGGACACCTTTGAGACTCAATTCTATGCTAGCGAGAAGAAAGTGTTGGAGCTGACAAAGCGACTCCATGAAGAGCAGAGCATTAATGCATATGTCAACATAAAGAGAAGCGTATGTGGGAGACTTGAATCTTAGGCCTTGGGAGTTTACATTTTTGTCTCTTTGAGACCCTTTTGTTTTCATTGTAAGCCTAAAAGGAAATTATAATTTGAGCTTACTAATAAAAGTCTTTTTTCTGTTTCCTTTTGGTTAATGAATTTAAATCCCATAAGGTCCTTGAAAATTCATTTTACATATCATGCATCATTTCATAACAGGTTTCCCACACAGGTTTTCTCATCACCCTTACTGTTTATTTAAGTAAAAGATGGCCCTCGAATAGACCGTTGAGTAACTCCAAGCTCAGCATGCACAATTTCAAGAGACTCTTCTGAATCTGGCACAGGGACAAAAAGATCTGATGGCGCTCGTCGCCAAGAAAAAGAAGACTAATAATTTGGTGTTATCCTTAATATGGGGATAAGATTCAAAGGTACTACTCAATCGGTTCAAGTGGATGATGTTTCCTCTGAGGAAGACGACAACCAAGAAGAGGATGGTAAAAGCATCAAACCTGAAGGAAGGAATAACCAGGGTTCTAAGAATATTCATGAAGATGAAGACTACTCCGACAAACAGTACCCTCATGCAGATAACAAGTACAAGCAGTTGGAAGACCATCTCAAAGCTATGGAAACCCAGAAAGTGTCTAGATTGGATTTTGGAGAACTAGGTATGATCCCAGGGGTGGTCATCCCTCACAAATTCAAGGTCCCCATCTTTGCTAAATATGATGGGGTCCCAAACTTCATCTGAGGTTGTATGTTCGAAAAATCCAACCTCATACTGCTGACAGGAAATTATGGGTCCATTTCTTTCAAGAAAGTTTGTCTGGCACTCAACTTGAATGGTTCTATCAGCTGGAAGGAACCAACACTCACATGTGAGAAGACTTGGTTGCTGCTTTTTACAAGCAGTATCAATATAATGCTGACCTTGCACCAACTCGTGTACAATTGTAAAGCATGTATGTGGGCTCGAATGAAGGGTTCAAGGAGTATGCACAAAAATGGAGGGATTTATCTGGAAGGGTGCAACCTCCCTTGTATGACCGGGAATTGGTTGATATGTTCATGGGAACTTTAACAGGCCCATTCTTTAATCTGCTAATTGGGAGTTCTTCAGCTGGTTTTACTGAGCTGATACTGACTGTGATCGGTGGGAATAAGAACTGACTGTTTTGGAATGCTGGTTCGCGTTTGCGTTTGTTTTCGCAAAATGTCGCGGTAAGCAAGAGTCGCCACCGTCTTTTATTTTATCCAACAAGGAAAGGACAAAAGCACAGAAAAATTCCTTTTTGAGATATTTCTCGGGTTCGGGAGGTAGATTATACAAAGAGAAGGTGTTAGCACCCTTTCTATCCGTGGTTATCCACGGGCTCTTAGGTACTTGCTCACTATGTTTTCAAAAGTTTGCTTTTCTTTGTGTTTGTGGATTTGAAAGAAGTTTTTTGCTTTGAAAGTTGTGTAAGTGCGAAAACTTTTATTTTTGTTTTAAAAGGAGCAAGTACTTAAGAACATCTACCTACTCAAAAAGGAATTAATCTGTACAAGTGTCCTTTAGACAATGCTATCCCACTATTAAGGAGTAGGAAGCATCGTCATTGGAGTTTTCGGGTCAATTCGATTAAGGGACGTGTGGTCACTAAAGCAATGTTAGGACGCCTTAGCGGTAACCCTAATGTCTTAGATCATTTTATCCGAGGCAACCGTTTTGAGGCAACTTATGATCTTTGGACAAAAGGGCGACCTCTAAAACTTCCTATACTCAATGACCACGTTCGAGGCAACCAAGTGAGGTGTACCCTAAGAGTGCGCATGTGCGAGTGTGTCAATTTTCAGTTTACATTATCTTTACATGTCATGGTGAGCTACTGTTGATTTTAAGTTAAGATAGGTCTTGTCATGCATAGCCTATTATTCAAACATCTAACAGTTAATGATTGCGGAAATTAAATTGTGGGAATTTTAAATCTAAGCTATTACAAGGCGTCGGGTATTTACATCGCCAAAAAACAAACCCTTGAAAATTAAATTGCGAAAAGTAAATAAAAGCGATAAATAAAAGTCCTAAATTAAAACTATTACATCCTTGGAGCAATTACAATTATATGGATCAAAAATAATTCGCGCGAGAGAAATTGAATCGGAAAGTCCTAGGGTTTTGACCCTTTTCATCAAATAAAACATATTTTGTTATTTTTTGAATTAAGAATTAAGTCTAAATTAAAAATGGAATTAATTAATTAAAAGAAAATATTTTTGAGTTTTTTATTTTAATTAAGGAAATAAAATTAGAAAGGTAAAAATATATCAAAACCCTAATTCTAAATCAATTTTAATTTATTGCAAAATATATTATCATTAAACCTAAATTAAAACTAAATTAATTGGTTAATTTTTATTTACAAAAATAAATAATGAAATCAATAAATATTATTTTTTAGTGTTTTCTGATTTTATAAAAAAAAGTTAGTTTGTTAATTAATTTGTTAGTTTTTAATAATAATAATAAAAAGCAATAGAAAAATAATGAAAGGAAATAAAAATATAGCAAACTCAAGGGGGGTGCTGGGCCCAATTTGGAAGTAAGATCAGCAATTCTTTAGCCCAAATCCAATTAGCCTGCTTTGACTTTCTGAATAGCCCACATGCTTGTTGACTCTGGCCTATGGTAGTCCTTCCATCTAGACCATTGGATTTGTTTTGCAAGCCACGTAGTCTTCCAGATCTGCAAGCGCATAGTGGTCCACTCTTTGAACGTCACATGGGAATACCTGAAGAAGAAAAATAAACAAGGTTTTGGGGGACCTGGGATTCGAACCCAGGTCCCAATGCTCATTGCCTGCACGCTCAACCAACCCAACTAACTTGATCATTCGTTATTGGAATAGGAACTAATTATAATATATGTAAATCAATTAATATGCTGGCAAAAATAAAAAAACGCGCTTAAGATTTAAATTGGCCAATCACGCTATGACACATCTTCATCTTCTTCACAAAACCTGGTTCAATTACCTGCGGATTTTTATCCGCAGGAAGTTTCGTAGGACGTTTCAAAAATTGTCTCCAGGCCATGAAAACGCTATCCAAGATCACAGACATGTTCGTCTCTTCCTCCTCATCATCCCTGTAACCACCATTCACCTTGATTTTGCCTATATAAAAAACGCCTAAAACACAAGAATATGAACCCTAGGTTCGAGCATCATGATACAGGGTCCAATAATGAAATTGAATAATGCAAAAATGTTCTAAATCAAATAACAAACATGAATATGCCAATATTTTGAAGAAAAAGTGCAAGAACTGGAGGTTTGGATTCCATGTTCAGAGGTCAGTTCGCGATGACTTACAGTGCGATGTAGGTGATGAAAAGGCTTCCTTTTGATTGGTATAGCACCACTGGATGTCAAGGAAGAGAGTTGCGTTGTTCTTTTGGCCTGAATCTGCCTCCAATGTGGTTTTTGATCTCACACTTTTTCAAGGTTTTTTTGCAAAGTGGTGTGGCCGTTTCTGCAGAGTTCTATGCATGAATTTGATTTGTGAGGCTTGCTTGCATATAATGTAATGATTCTAGGTTAAAATATGGGCCAATATCTTTGTGTATTAAAGAATCAAGATTGCACTTTGATCACCATTAACATGTTTCCAAATATGGGCAAGATCTGATTTTTTTTATGCTTGAATGAGCCTTGGCACGAGTTGGTTGGTTGTCACATGATATTTGCAAGCTGTACAAATCACAAAGATACTATTTCAATAATTTTTGGATTTTATTTGAATTAATATAGATTTAAAATGAATTAAATCAATAAAAATTAAATAAAATAGTAAAATAAGTGTTTGCTTATGAAATTAAAGATGGGACACGTGTGTGGCATGACAAGACTAAATCAAGTGGAAAAAAGTGGGCCCTTTTGTCAAAAATTGGAGTTTTGAGGATAATTGACTTTTGGCAATTTTGGAAAAATGCCCAACTTCAACAATGCATAACTTCTTCAATTTTGAACTTTTGGAGGTTTTCTTGGACTTTTTAGAAACCTTGAGATATCCTATAATCAACCCTTTTGGTATCACTTCATTTTGATGTTCCAATATCAAGTTATAAGCTTTGGAAAAAAAGGTGTTTTTGTTGACTTTCAAAAATGACCTATAATGTCCAAATTTGTAACTTTTTGTGAGAGAATTTATTGATCTTGGGGTGTGAAGATGGATTGTAGAATATTGCATCCTATTCAAAATGAGCTTTGGATGGGTCATTTCTCATAAAGTATGAGAAAGTTATGCTTGGTCAAAGTTGAGTTGACTTTTCCTACAAAACCCTAATTTAGCAACTTTTGAATCTTGAGCAATCCTTGATGAATCATGATCAACCCTTGATAAAATGATGAATTATCCTTCAAAAATGATAATGTTGACAAAAAATCTTGAGGTTTGACTATTTGTAGGTCACAGTTGACTTTTGCCCTAGCACAATCGATTTTTGGGCCTCTTGAGCAATTGACTGACCAAACTTCCTCTGCAAGGCTTGAAATTTGACATGGATGAACTTAAGAACATATTAGGACATTAGGAAGCACTTGAGGTCATTTGGATGTAAGGACCTTGATGCAACACCAAACCCTAATTTTGAATTTGACTGCCTTAGGAGGTGATTTGACTGTCCAACTTTTGAGCTAACTTGAGCCACTTGGAGATTATTCTTGACATATCTTGAGAAATATGGGAGGGCAAATTTTGGGGTACAACAGTTTCCCTTGTTCAATTTTCTTATACTTGAGGATATAGATTGGCTTTCGAGCCTTTCGTGATCCGAAGGTGGAAGATAATTGAACACTAGAGTGCCCAGAAATTTGCACTCACATGGTGTAGTATCAGCATTGTGATGTTAGGAATGGGCTTACAGATGCCATTTGGAGATTGTTGGTTGGAGGATGGGCTTACAGATGCCATCTGCAGGAGTGTCGATCGCATAAGAGATTCCTTAGCGAGAACTTGCATACCTGTTGTTGTAGAAGATTCCGCTGGGGAAGCCTAACTTCTGTTGAGATTTAGGAACTCACCTGTACTTCAACTAAGAGAATGCCTCGGCTGAGTCTTAAGAACCTGTCCATAATTCAACTGGGGGGAAACATCTTCATCAAGATCTAGGAACTGTCTCGTGCTCAATGGAGTATACCGTTGAGGTTATAGAACTTATCCACACTATGACGGAGGAAAACATCAAGATCTAGGAACTGACTCATGCTCACCGGGAGTATACCGTTGAGGTTATAGTACTCGTCCACACTATGACGTAGGGAAGCATCTTCATCAAGATCTAGGAACTGTCTCGTGCTCACCGGGAGTATACCGTTGAGGTTATAGAACTTATCCACACTATGACGGAGGAAAACATCAAGATCTAGGAACTGACTCGTGCTCACCGGGAGTATACCGTTGAGGTTATAGTACTCGTCCACACTATGACGTATGGAAGCATCTTCATCAAGATCTAGGAACTGTCTCGTGCTCACTGGGAGTATACCGTTGAGGTTATAAAACTTGTCCACACTATGACGGAGGAAAACATCAAGATCTAGGAACTGACTCGTGCTCACCGGGAGTATACCATTGAGGTTATAGTACTCGTCCACACTATGACGTAGAGAAACTGTTGAGATTGAGAACCTTATCTAAAATTCAACCGAGGATAAATCAATTGAGATTTAAGAACTGGTCAGATCTTCGACTAAGCTGGGAACTTAACTGCATCTTTCCTGAAAGTTAAAATGTCAGTCAAATGCAATGCATGATATGGATCAAGCAATGATGTTCTCAAAATAAATGAGATTGTATTCATATGATGCGTATATGCATGTATCATGATGTATGGGAATATGATGCTTTAGTTGGGAAAATAAATCCCGGAGTTGCTGGAGAATAGGGCTGAGTTCTTCGTTTCCGCTGGGGATGATGAACGAAGATGATAAACCTGTAGGAGAGAAGAACTACGTTGGGGGAATAAGCTGATGAAGAGATTACTCTGTGGGGAATTACTCTGTGGGGAAGAGATACTTTGCTGAGATTTTAACGATAACTCCGCTGGGGATTCTGTTGATAAGCTCTGTTGGGGATTTTAATGATGAACTCCGCTGGGGATAGAAAGAACTTCGCTGGGGATGATCCTTCAGTTGCAACTTGCTGAGGATAACCCAGTTAGACTCTTGTGAGGATAACCTTCTGAATTTAGCTGGGGAGATTTATTTGCACTCTGTAGGAGATAAGCAACCAGAGTCTACTGGGGAGGATGATTCAACTCTGGTGGGGAAGCCTTTTAGACTGCGCTGGGGAAATGACTCCATTGTGGATATCTTGTATTCCGTCGGGGAACATTCTTATATTTTGTTGAGGAATATTAAGACTTCCAGGGATGCTCTCATACTTGTTGGGGAATGTCTTTATACTCCGCTGAGGACTATTAAGACCTTCTGGGGATACCAAACCTTTTCAGGGCTGATGGTAGATTAACTCTTCTTGGGGAGAGTGTTGCTGATTCGTTCATAGTTGCAAGTCTCAGTGGGGAGAGCTACCATTACTGCTTTATTCTACGGGGAGTGACGATATCTTGGTCATATTCTTCAGCTGAATCCACCTTGGTACCTTGGTGGACAAAGTAACTACGCAGTTTGGACATTTCTTATGCCCCTGTTTCTGATATTACCCGTAATTCGTCCTTTGTTTCGCATGTAAATATTTATGAGCAGCAATTAATGTCAAATGCATATATCAAGAATGAACATTGGACGTTCTTTGCAAAACAAAACAGATAAAGGAAAAACAGTTTTGAAATTTGTCTGAAAATGAATTTGTATTGATTTTGAAGTTTGCCTGTAAATAGGCGCTTTTGTACAAGAGGCTGACGTCCTAGAAAGAGAACGCCGCCGAACAAATAGAATTTATACAGTTTGTGAAAAGAAAAACAAAACAGCTATGTGAATAATCCCACTGGGTTCCAACTCTGCTATTGCCTTTATATCTTCAAGCATCTCATCACTTTGCTGCTTAGTTGAAGATGAATCTGATTGATTAGTGTTGTCTGAGCCTGATAGTTGATACCGAAGTCTGGATGCGAGGTGATCCAATGAGACATAGCATTACGCTTCAATCCCTAACTTTTGCCTGGACCGCCCTTTCGGGTTTTCAGTCCACCGGGATACCCATTTTTGCCCAAGCCGCCTTTCAGGTTTTCGACTTGCCGGGTGTACAGATTTTTTATTTTCATCCCTTATTTTTGCCCGAACCCTTTTGGTCCGCCGGGAAGCCCTTATTTTTGCCTAGGCCAGCCGACCTAGCGGGTCTTTGATTATGCGTAGTATCTTTTCACTATGTCTGCATTGACGGGGTGAGGAAGGTCGTCACCATCCATGGTGGTTAGAATCATAGCTCCTCCTGAGAAGATGCTCTTAACTACAAATGGCCCTTCGTAAGTAGGGGTCCATTTACCCCTGGGATCACCTTGAGGTAAGATAATGCACTTGATTACCAGGTCCCCAACTTGATACTCTTGTCGTCTGACTTTTTGTTGAATGCCTTGATCATCCGTTTTTGGTACGTCTGACCATGACAAATAGCAGTAAGTCTTTTTTCGTCGATTAGATTCAATTGATCAAGTCGGGTCTGGATCTAGTCGTCTTCGTTCAAACCTGCATCCTTCATGATCCGAAGAGAGGGTATCTGAACTTCAATAGGCAAGACTGCCTCCATGCCATAAACCAAGGAATAGGGTGTTTCCCCTGTTGACGTCCGTGTTGAGGTATGGTACCCATGAAGAGAAAACGGTAACATCTCGTACCAGTCTTTATAAGTCACTGTTATCTTCTGCACGATCTTCTTAATGTTCTTATTTGCAGCTTCGACAACCCCATTCATCTTCGGTCGGTAGGGAGAAGAGTTATGGTGTTGTATCTTGAATTGCTCGCAGAGCTCAGTGATCATCTTGTTGTTGAGATTGGTACCATTGTCCATAATGATCCTTTCTGGTACACCGTATCGACAAATCAGGTTATGCCGAATGAACCGTGCCACGACGTTCTTGGTTACCGTAGCAAAGGAAGCTGCTTTAACCCACTTCGTAAAGTAATCAATCGCTACCAGGATGAAACGATGCCCGTTAGATGCCATAGGTCTAATCTCGCCGATCATATCAATGTCCCACATTGCAAAAGGCCAAGGTGCTGTCAAAGCATTCAGAGGAACAGGAGGTATGTGCACTTTATCAGCATAGACTTGACACTTGTGACATGTCCGAGAATGCTGATAACAGTCAGCTTCCATTGTGGACCAGTAATATCCCGGCCGAAGGATTTTCTTTGCCATGGTATGTCCACTGGAATGAGTTCCGAAAGTACCTTCATGCAGCTCTGCCATGATCCTTTCTGCTTAAATCTTATCCATACAACGCAGTAAGGTTGAATCATGGTTATGTTTGTAGAGAATGCCATTGCTGATGAAGAACTTGGCTGCAAACCTCCTCAGAAATTTCTTATCATTAACAGATGCACCCTCGGGGTACTCCTGAGCTTCAAGGTATCTCTTCACCTCATGATACCAAGGCTTTTCTGTTACCTCTTCAGTCTCAAGATCACAATAATGTGCAGGTTCATCCAATTTCCAAATAATGATTCGGGGAGCCTCGTTGTCCCATTTGACTTTGAACATAGAAGACATCGTAGCTAACGCGTCCGCCAACTAATTCTCCTCTCTAGGAAAGTGCTCAAAGGTTATCTCCTCGAAATGGGGAAGCAATGTCAACACATACTCCTTGTAAGGAATAAGATTTGGGTGTTTCGTATCCCACTCGCCTTTGATTTGACTGATTTGACTGATTACGTGTGTGGCATGACAAGACTAAATCAAGTGGAAAAAAGTGGGGCCTTTTGTCAAAAATTGGAGTTTTGAGGATAATTGACTTTTGGCAATTTTGGAAAAATGCCCAACTTCAACAATGCATAACTTCTTCAATTTTGAAATTTTGGAGGTGTTCTATGACTTTTTAGAAACCTTGAGATGTCCTATAATCAACCCTTTTGGTCTCACTTCATTTTGATGTTCCAATATCAAGTTATAAGCTTTGGAAAAAAAGGTGTTTTTGTTGACTTTCAAAAATGACCTATAATGTCCAAATTTGTAACTTTTTGTGAGAGAATTTATTGATCTTGGGGTGTGAATATGGATTGTAGGAGATTGCATCCTCTTCAAACTGAGATTTGGATGGGTCATTTCTCATAAAGTATGAGAAAGTTATGCTTGGTCAAAGTTGAGTTGACTTTTCCTACAAAACCCTAATTTAGCAACTTTTGAATCTTGATGAATCTTGATGAATCTTGAGCAATCCTTGATGAATCATGATCAACCCTTGATCAAATGATGAATTATCCTTCAAAGTGAGAATGTTGACAAAAAATCTTGAGGTTTGACTATTTGTAGGTCACAGTTGACTTTTGCCCTAGCACAATCGATTTTTGGGCCTCTTGAGCAATTGACTGGCCAAACTTCCTCTGCAAGGCTTGAAATTTGACATGGATGAACTTAAGAACATATTAGGACATTGGGAATAACTTTAGGTCATTTGGATGTAAGGACCTTGATGCAACACCAAACCCTAATTTTGAATTTGATTGCCTTAGGAGGTGATTTGACTGTCCAACTTTTGAGCTAACTTGAGCCACTTGGAGATTATTCTTGACATATCTTGAGGAATATGGGAGGGCAAATTTTGGGGTACAACACTGACAGGAGAAAGAGTTGAAAGTGGTATTAAGAGTGGGAAGATTCCGATGGCTGTGGCTTCTAATGTTGTGAAGAAGCCATTCGGTGGTAAAAAAGAAATGAATGTTGTCTATGGCCAGAAGAGCTGTAGTAAAAATGACCGCCATCAGTCTGTGGGAGCGGTGTTAATCTCTAATCCAGCGCCTGTTCAACAACAACAATAGGGCAATCAGCGTAGGTCAGATGCCCCGAGAAGACAGTTCACCAGGATTAGTATGCCATTGTCTCATGCATTACAATATTTGTTAAAAGCAGAATTGATAAAACTACGGGATCCTCCCCCTAATCCCAACACATCCTCTCCTAAGTACAATTCGAACGCAAAGTGTGCCTATCATTCTAATAGTCCTGGGCACGACACCAATAATTGCTGAGCCCTGAAAAACACAATTCAGGACATGATTGATAACAAGAAAATTGAGTTCGATCCTCCGGAGACTCCAAACGTGATTACTGCACCTATGCCGAAGCATGACAAAGGCGTAAGTGCTATTGAAGATGTTTTGTATGTTACAACTGTAGGTGATGTGTTTACTCCCCTCTCAACAATAAAAAAGAATATGCTACAGGCCGGTTTATTTTCGAGTTGTGTTGAAGAATGTTATTGATGCGTAATCCAACCCAATGGCTGCAAATTACTGAACGAAGGCGTTCAGCGCCTGATGGATAAACACATAATTTTGATCGAGAAAATTTCGTATGCTGAGAATTTGTGCCAAGATTTGTCTGTTGTATCTGGTACTCCTGTCAGGATCACATCCAAAGGTCCTGTAAGGATTACCGCCAATCCAAAAGCTGCTCCCTTGATCATTACAACACCTGGACCCATCCCATATTCCTCGGAAAAGGCTATTCCATGGAACTATGGATCCGACGTCTACTACCATGGTGTCAAACAAGAATTTTCTGATAACTGAAGATGTTGATCCCAATGTTAACAATATTGTGGGGGACCGGAAAAGTTACTAGAAGCGGAAGGATTTTCTCCCCGGAAATCTCTCCGAAAAATGTTGCTACACTTGTTCAAGTCAGTTACCAAGTCAACTACCAAGGCCCTGGGTAAAGAGCTAATCATAGAGCCTGCCTAAACGGAGGCACCTAAAGAAACCACAATCAAGGATACCTATGAACAATAGGTAGAAGAGGTTTTGAAGATCATTCGCAAAAGTGACTATAAAATTATTGAACAGTGGGGGCAGTCCCCGTCCAAAATCTCCATGTTATCTTTATTGTTGTGCTCTGAAGCCCATGCACAGGCTTTTAGTAAAATTCTTGAAGATTGCTCACGTACCGCACGAGATTTAGGCTGATCAATTTGGAAGTTATATGGCTATTTTAACAACTGATAGTGGATTAGGCTTCTCCGATGCTGACCTGACTCCGGAGGGGAGAAATCATAGTATGTCCCCATTGAATGTAGGGGCACTATGTTAGCTCATGTGTTAGTTGATACTGGCTCTTCTCTAAATGTTCTGCCAAAGGGCGCTCTTGACAGACTGGATTTTGAAGGGGTTATGCTGAAACCCAGTGACATTATAGTTCGAGCCTTCGATGGGTCTAAAAGAATGGTACATGGGGAAGTGGACCTTCCCATCAAAGTGAGATCATAGATCTTTGAATCCACCTTCTATGTAATGAACATCCATATAGCTTATTCTTATCTATTAGGACGCCCCTGGATCCATGGGGCAGGCGTTGTTACCTCCACCTTACACCAAAAATTAAAGTATGCTGTGAAAGGGAAGATTGTTACTGTCTGCGGAGAAGAGAAGTACATGGTCAGCCACCTAAATTCATTCTGGTACATGGAGATGGACGGGGAATTCATCGAGACCCCTGCTAAACTTTTGAAGTAATTTCCCCTACTTCTATTAAAGATGTTTCTTCCATTCCAAAGACTACCAGGGTTCCGCACAAGGTTGCACTATTTGGGGTCAGCTTCCTGATATCCCTTATAAAATTGATAAGTTTGGTTTGGGCTTTACTACAGAAGGCCAAAGAGTTGTTCGTCGCGCTCGTGCTGGAGGACCTCTGTTCTGCATCATCAATAACAGGGTCAATGCTATAGAGGATGCTGACAATGATTGTGACTTTGAAAACAGGATATTCCCTACCATTGGCAACGGACCCGATAATTGGAAAGTAGAAGACGTTATCCATATGTCCTTTAGTCAGGATTAATAGTTACATTGTTGTCTTGTTACTTTTAAAATATTTTGGTTTTGTAGTAAACAATGACTTTAAACCTTGTGCCTTGCCTGGGGTACAATGATTCATTTGTTAAGGGTTGTCATTTCATAAGTCATATTTTCATTTAATAAAAACATTGGATATTTTACATTCAAATTTTTCACTTTCTGTCTTTCTTTTACTTTATTGCACTTTCGAATAGCTATGTGTTCTTACACACACCCACACACTACATTGCAGATCCACATCCACTATGGATCTCGTTGGTAACAATCCTGCTATTACCGCTTATGACTTTGAAAATCCGATCTACCAAGCCGGGGACGAAGGTTAGGAAGATTGTAAATACTTGGAGAACTTGCCAGACCCTTAATACAAGAAGAAAAGGCTATCCAACTGTACGATGAGCCGATCGAATTGGTAAACTTGGATTCTGAGACAGACAGAAAAGAGGTCAAGATAGACAACAACTTAGAGGACAGTGTCAAGAACAGATTGATTCATATGTTGCACGACTATGTTGAGATATTTGCTTGGTCATAAGAAGACATGCCAGGGCTTGATACTGATATTGTAGTTCACCGTCTGCCGATGAAAGAGGGTTGTTCTCTAATTAAATAGAAGGTTCGTCGCATGCGTCCTAAGATGTCAGAGAAGATCAAGGCCGATGTTATGAAACAATTCAACGCAAGTTTCTTAGCAGTGACGTCATATCCTTAATGGGTTACAAATGTTGTTCTGATACCAAAGAAAGATGGCAAGATGCGTATGTGTGTAGACTACAAGGATCTGAACAGGGAAAGCCCCAAATATGACTTCCCACTTCCATATATTGATGTTTTGGTCGACAACACCGCTCGACACAAGGTATTCTCTTTTATGGATGATTTCTCAAGGTATAATCATATCAAGATGGCACCCGAAGACATGGAGAAAATAACTTTTGTCACACTGTGGGGCACTTTCTACTATAAGGTTGTGCCTTTTGGGTTGAAGAATGTTGGTGCAACTTACCAGTGTGCCATGGTAGCGTTATTTCATGACATGATTCATCACGAGATAGAGATCTACATCGATGATATGATATTTAGATCACATACTGAAGAAGAACATCTTGATCATCTACATAAATTATTTGAAAGATTAAAGAAATACAAGTTGAGGTTGAATCCAAACAAATGCACCTTTGGGGTGAGGTCTGGAAAACTCCTAGGTTTTGTCGTCAATGGTAAAGGTATTGATGTTGATCCCACAAAAGTTAAATCTATTCAAGAAATGTCGGCTCCCCCGTATTGAGAAGGAAGTCAACGGTTTCTTAGGACGACTGAATTATATTGCCTGATTCATTTCTCATTTGACTGCTACCTGTGAGCCAATCTTTAAGCTGCTGAAGAAAGATCAAGTAGTAAAGTGGAACAATGACTGGCAAATAGCCTTTGATAAAATCATGGAGTACTTACAAGAACCTCTGATTCTGATGCCACCAGTTGAAGGAAGACCTTTAATCATGTACCTAACAGTGCTAGAGAACTCAATGGGGGTGTGTACTGGGGCAACATGACGAGTCTGGTCGAAAAGAGCATGCAATATACTACCTTAGCAAAAAATTTACCGACTGTGAAACAAGATATTCACTGCTCGAGAAAACTTATTGCGCTTTGGCATGGGCTGCTCGTCGACTAAGACAGTATATGTTGACTCATACTACTTTATTGATCTCTAAAATGGATCCCATCAAATGCATATTTGAGAAGCCAACTCTCTCCGGAAGAATAGCCCAATGGCAAATGGTCCTAACAGAATATGACATTTAGTACACCACTCAAAAGGAAATAAAAGGAAATGTATTGGTAGATCATTTGGTACATCAAGCTGTAGATGACTATCAATCTATGAATTTCGAATTCCTGGACGTGAATATTATTCTAGTAATAGATTATGAAGAACCTGGACCATATGAAGGACCTGAGCTAGGATCCCTATGGACTATGGTTTTTGATGGAGCTTCTAACGCACTTGGAAATGGGATCAGTGTTGTAGTTATCTCTCCTCAGGGTTGTCATACGCCTTTCACTGCCAGGATTTTCTTTGATTGCACCAATAATATGGTTAAGTACGAAGCGTGCATCATGGGTATTAAAGCTGATATAGACATGAGAATGTTCTTGAGAGTATATGGGGATTCAACTCTGGTAGTCAGTCAGGTTAAGGGAGAGTGGGATACAAAACACCCAAATCTCATTCCATACCAAGAGTATGTGTTAACCTTAATTCCATACTTCGAGGAGATCACTTTTGAGCACATCCCAAGAGAAGAGAATCAGTTGGTGGATGCATTAGCTACCATGTTATCCATGTTCAAGGTCAGATGGGACAATGAGGCTCCCAAAATTACCATCGAAAGATTAGACGAACTGACACACTACTATGAAATTGACACTATTGGAGTAGAAATAAAACCTTGGTTTCATGAAGTGAAAAGATACCTTAAGGCTCGAGAGTACCCTGAAGGGGCATCTATCAATGACAAGAAATTTCTACGGAGGTTCTCAGTTATGTTCTTCCTGAGCAACAAAATTTTATACAAGCGCAATCATTATTCGACTTTGCTTCGTTGTGTGGACAAGAAAGAAGCATAAAAGATTATGGAAGATATGCACGAAGGTATCTTCGATACTCATTCCAGTGGATATATTATGGCTAAGAAAATCCTGAAAGCGGGTTACTATTGGTCGACCATGGAAACTGATTGCGTTCACCACTCCAGAACGTGTCACAAATGCCAAATCTACATTGATAAAGTACATGTGCCTCCAGTACCTCTGAACATTTTGACTGCTCCTTGGTCGTTCGTAATGTGGGGCACTGGCATGATTGGAGAGATCAAACCCACTACCTCTAATGGACATCGCTTTATCCTCGTCGCCATTGATTACTTTATAAAGTGGGTTGAAGCAGCCTCGTTCGCCTCTATTACCAAAAATATTGTGGCCTAGTTCATCAAGCATAACCTTATTTGTAGGTATGGCATCCCTGAGAGAATCATTACAGACAATGGTACTAATCTCAACAACATTATGATCACTGAACTCTGTATGCAGTTCAAGATCAAGCACCATAACTCTTCTCCGTATCGACCAAAGATGAATGACGCAGTGGAAACCGCCAACAAGAATATTAAGAAGATTATACAGAAGATGGTTGTGACCTACAAAGACTGACACAAGATGTTACTGTTTGCTCTTCATGGATATCGCACTTCAGCATGAACTTCAACTGGGGCAACCCCGTTCTCTCTGGTCTATGGTATGGAACTTGTTCTACCTGTCGAAGTTCAAATTCCTTCTCTGAAAATCATGAAGGATGCAGATTTGGACGAAGATGAGTGGATTCAAACTAGGCTGGATTAGTTGAATTTGATTGACGAGAAAAGGCTGGCAGCTGTTTGTCATAGTCAGATATATCACAGGCGTATGATCAAAGCCTTCAATAAGAACATTAAGCATCGAGTATATCAGGCTGGTGACTTGGTAATAAAGCGCATCATTTTACCACAAGGTGATCCCGAAGGAAAATGGACTCCCACCTACGAAGGGCTATTTGTAATTAAGAAGATATTTTTGGGCGGTGCTATGATACTTACCACCATGGATGGTGAAGATTTTCCGCACCCTATGAACGCGGACATAGTCAAAAGATACCACGCATGAAAATGACCCGCTAGGTTGACTGGCCTAGGCAAAAATAAGGACATCCCAACGAACCAAAAGGGTTCGGGCAAAAATAGGGATATATATATATATATATATATATATATATATATATATATATATATATATATATATATATATATATATATATATATATATATATATATATATATATAATATATATATAATTGTACACTCGGTAAGTCGAAAACCTGAAAAGGCGGCTTGGGCAAAAAAAGGGTATCTTGGTGGACTGAAAACCCGAAAGGGTGGTCCAGGCAAAAATTAGGGATTAAAGCGTACGACTATGTCCTATTGAATCACTCACAACCAGCTTTATTATCAATGTTAAGTTCGAATGGTGTAGAACAATTCAGTCAACCTCTTCCGACAACAAGGGACGAGATGTTTGAAGACATAGGGGCAATAGCAGAGTTGGAACCTGATGAAATTATTTCCACATAACTATCATTTTATTTTCACTTTGTACTCTCTTTATTTCACGACGATTTCCTCTTATTGGGATTTATGTCTCTTTGTACAAAAATGCCTATTTATGGATAAACTATTAATAGAAATGCAAATTTCAAAATTCAAACTTTTTGTTTTACCTTTTCTGTTTTGTTTGCAAAAAAACATCCAATGACTAAAAGTGAATGAACATATGCATATGAATATGATTAACTGTTAAACAAATATGTGCGTAAAAACAGGAATAAGCATTTGCTCAAGACTCTAGGAGTCGGGATAATGTTCAAGTCGCTCACGTATCCCCACAGAAAGATCCTCACAGGATTATCCCCACAGACTCATCTTCACAAACTCATTTTCAACAAAGATACATTCCTGGAGAGGCTGAATTAACCTAATCATACTCACCGGAAAATCACCCTAGCGATTAAAGGAGTATATCTTTTTCCTGTTAATGTCGCCAACCTAACGGAATTCTAGTCTCCATCGGAGATTATGGCAGTTTATGAAAATTCTCTTCCCCAACTGAGTTTATTCCTCCAAAACTGTAAAAAAATCTTGCAGATTTATTTTCTCCAACAGAGCTCATTTCCTAAGAAAGAGTATCTCCTCAGCAGAATATTTCTCTGTCCAGTTTAAGATTTATTTCCCCAACAGGGTTTATTTCCTTAGCAAAGTTCAGTCTCCCCAGTCTGAGTCTATTTCTCTAAATACCAACAAGATTCCCATCTCCATCAAAGAGTAGTCTGAACCACTATCCCCAGAGAGTTGCTACTAAATCTGGAGCCAAACCAGATACCGTTCAGCCTTATTCTCTCCAGACGAGTCGACATCTATATCAGAAACTCGGTCAGACAACACCTCGAAAGGTTATCCATCTCTTTTATCCCTAGTCAGGGTATATAAGAATTAAATTCCGCAGTAGAACAACGAACGATGTTCCTGAACTCTTCTCCCCAAATAGAAGTCAACATTCCCCAACAGAGTTTCCTCAAACAAGAAGCAAGAATCCCCAGAAAAAACATTCTAAACAAAGACTGAATATTACACATATTCTTTATCCCCAACAACGGCCAGGGATTTATTTTCCCCAGTTAGAATCGTTATACGGAGTTACCAATATGCTTCAACAACACTTCACTTTCGTACGTCATTTACAAATATCATAGCATATGCATACAAAATGCATATAGCACACTCTCATTTACTTTGAGAACATCATTAAGAAATGCATTTCATACATCATGACATTGCATACATGTAACTCTTTATCTTTTCAGGTAAAATCTACAAACAGACGAATATCATCAACAATTTTCAAACAGGTCGTAGATTAATTCCTGAAACAAGACATGACAACTATCTGTATGACCAGACATAGATTAATTCCTGAAACAAGACAGGGCAAATATCTGTGGAAACAAATTGTAGATCAATTCTCAAAACAGGACGAGGTGACTATCTACATAAATTGAGCAAAGATTAACTCTTGAAACAGTACGAGGAAACTATCTTCCTTTTTATGGTCGGATAAAGATAAATTTCCGAAGCAAGACGGGGCGAATATCTTTATCACCAAATGGTATGAACTTCTGAAACAGGACGACAGGTTTACCAATAAAAAGCAAAGCAAAGCAAAGATTAACTCCCGAAATAGGACGGAGCGACTATCTTTATCACCAATGGTATGAATTCCCAAAATAGGACAGGTTTACCAACAAAGAAGATTGTAGATCAATTCCCGAAACAGGACGGGGAGACTATCTACATGACAAGCAGCTACTCAAACACCTTTCCCAAAGGTTCATTCTGGAAAACATTCTTCAGATACAATCGAGCATAGACTCATTCTGATACTTCTATCGATGGTTAGCTTTGGATAGCATCTATAAGCCCATCTCTGACGGCTCTCTATCACCTTTCCGAATGGCATCTTTAAGCCTATTCAAGAAATATGATCAATCAACGGTGTTACTTAGTGCACATACGAGTGCAAATTTCCGGGCACTTAAGTGTTCAATCATCTTTTACCTTCAAGTCACGAATGGCGGACAAGCCAATCTAACTCTTTAGGTTTAAGAAGATTGAACAGGGGAAGTTGTTGTACACCAAAATTTTCCCTCCCATATTCTCCAAGACATCCTCCTAGGGTTCTCAAATGCTCAAGATGGCTCAAGAATTGATCAAGCAAATTCTCCTCCTAAGCAATGGGTCCACACTAGGGTTCCATTGAATTTTCCTAGGGTTAATCAAAGAAGCTTTCTTTTAGTTGCTTGAATTACAAGACTTTACTTTTGAATTTCATTCAAAATATTTGGTTTCAAATAGAATTTGTAAAATTTCATTAAAAGTTTGCTTCAAGTACAAGGTATTAAGAATTTGAGATTCAAGTATCAACTAAGATTTCTTCAAGAGACGAGCATGTTTGGTAAAGTGATTTTATGCCATGAATTTAATGATGGAAAATGAGAAAGGTCGTGGCCATGGATTTTAACATGGAAGGATTAAGTAAATTTCAATTACAAGTCATAAGAATTGAAGTCATTCAAGAAGATAACATGGAATTAAAAGGCTTAAGGATTCATAAAGGAAATTTTTTGTATTATTCAATGTGTCTTCCATTTTTACAAAGGAAAGCTACAAAGAAAATTACAAAGAAATTTAAGGAGATTTCAAAAGCATTAATCAAAGAGGATTGAAAATTCAAATGATGCATTCAAAGTTTATTACATTCTTCTCAAAAGGGAAAATTCATTAGGAGGAAATGTTCCATGATTCATTCAAGATTCAAGTCTCATTCGATATTTAAAAGTCTTGATTTTCCTTTCAAATGGTTCAAAAAAATTACAAATGATTTCAAGTATTACATTTGAACCAAATATATTAATTCTCTTATTCCTAATCATAAGTCTATGACCAAACAAGCTCTATCCTTCAAGCTTAGGGACCAAGTTGCGTCCTTACTTTACTAATCTGTTGTTGTCCCAAACAATTCAGAATTTGCATATGCTGCCCTACTACACTAGCCTTTGCATTGCTGCTACAAACCTTGCAAAACATGTTTCGTAAGCCTCCAAAAAAAACTTGTCAAAACTTGTTGTCCAATTTTGTACTAGTCTATACACAATGCCAAAACTATCCAAAATGAACCTCCAAAACTTATTCCAAACAGAGGAAAACCCATTGCTGTCCAGCTACACAAACAACCCAAAAAATAACCAAAACCTGATACACCCTTTGCCCAGCCTGCCACAAAAACAGCCCTGCTGTTGTTGCCATATACATAGAAAAACCAGTCCTGCAGAACAACAAAACTTGCATAAAAATGGAAAGAAAAAACCTACATTAATAAAGCAATAAAATAGTGGACATAAAACCAATTTCATATTCAAAAATCAAACTCATTCTGGCTCCAAATTTCCCTCCTATGTTCCACCATTCTCCACTACAAAAGGATCTCAGAATCAGAAGCAAAAAAAGGAGGAAAAAAGTGTTAGAAAAATACTCACAAAAACATGTCAAAATTTCCTCCATACACTGCAACACTTCTGCAAACTCCTCAAAACCCTTTTCTAAACTTCATAACTCCCTCGAAACTGTGGCACTCACAAAACCTCAACCTTCATCTGTAACTCTACCTCACAAACCTCAACTCAATAACAAGCCGAAAAACACTTCACAAACCTTCCCTTCAATAACTTTCATAACTTGCATCCAAACTCCATAACCTCGAAGCTGTATTCAAAGCATTTACAGATTCTAACAATAAGATGTATTAACAAACTTACCACTGTCTCTCTCAAAATTCAGGAACCCAACCATCTGAACTCCCTACACTAACTCTCTACAATCAAGATTATGCTCCACATCATAATAATACAGGAAACGTAGAACAAGCATGAAAGATAGTCAACATAAACATAAAAGCATACCTGAGTGGATTAGCCAGAGTTTCAGATTTCTTTGACAACAACCACAAAGTACCATCGGTAAGCTTCAAACTTTTTTTATCTTGGTCTTCACTCGTGATTTTTGATACTTTACTATTGGATAATATTCTGTAAGTTTGAACCCTGAGATTTTATAACTACACCATGCGTCAAACATATCTACTTGAACATTAGATCCTAGTTCTTCTTCACTGTTTGAATAAAATTGAGGAATGAAGGCGAGAAGAGTTATTGATGTTGTTATTGCAGAATTAGAAGCTTCCGTCACCGGTTGAGCGTGAAATTAAGAGTGAGAGGATAGAAAGATGATGAAGTTTATTGATTGAGAGAAATAGAGGGTTAGAGAGATGGGGATGAAGGGTGGAGAAGAAGAGAATCAAGGGAGGATAAAGTTGAGATGCGTTAGAGAGCAGTGAGAGAAGAGAGAAGCGTGTTTGTGGAATTAAAAAATTAATTTTGATTCAATGCTTAGGGTAATGGGTTCGAGCCTCCCCTGGGACATTTTCTTACCACTATTCTGTTTTTTCTCATTTTAACCCAACTCTTTCATTTTATTTTCAATTGAAGCTGTAAATATAACAGAAAAACAACTTGACTTAGTGGCAAGGCAAGAGGGCTGCAATCTTGGGGTCTTGAGTTCAATCCCTAGTGTTGCTCTTTTTTTTTTAGTTTTAGGTTATTTAGCTTTATTTTATTAAAGTCCCCCTTATAAAAATACCAAAAAAATATATTAATATAGTTTCTAGTCACTTTATTTAGTTTAGTTTAACTTTAGTAATTTAGAATATCAATTTAGTTTAGATTTAATTTAATGATTTTTGTAGATATTTTTTTAGTTAGTAACTTTATGTTTAATTTTTTTAGATTTAATTTAATAAATTTAGAATTTTAATTTAGTCTAGATAACTTTTATTTTAGTTACATCTCTATTCTACATTTTCTCTTTCCTTTGCTTCATAAAAATGCCATAAAAATATGTTAGTTTAATCTTGTCTATCTTTTTATTCTATTTGTTTAATTATTTAAATTGTTAATTGTTTAATTTATTTTCGATTATTTGATCTCTAGAATTTCTTTTAAATTGTTTACTATTTTTTCCTCGTTTTGTGGTTTTGTATCCCCTTCCTCGAAGCATTGTAATAGTGTAGGACCTTTATTTTCTGTTTTTTACCGCTTTTACTTATTACTGTATAGTAATTAGGCATGTATATCAAGATTTAAAATCAATCGCCGAATAACCCTAATCAAGACAAATTAACTGAAAAACAAATCATTTTTACACACACACACACCTCTAGGGTAACCACACTTATTGCCTTTGGAAAACAGTCATGTCTCTCGAATGTGACACACTTTAGCAAAGACCCTCGGTTAAAAGATTGTAGTCCCCGATGACCCTTTAATGCTGCCTCGGTAAACGATCTTAGTCCCTTACGATAAATTGCTAAAGCGCCCTACAAGCTGCCTTCTACGATGACCCACGCCTGTCCCTCACATCCAACGACAGGGCTACTTACTAACTAATGGTAGGGTAGCACCATCTAAAGGAGGAGGAAAAGAAAAAAGGCTTTTTGAGTAGGTAGATCGCTCATAATCACTTGCTCACAAACTAAAACAATTTCCACGCCTCACACCTTCAAAAATAACTACTTTCAAAATGCTTTATAAACACTCTTGAGGACTGATACAAGAGTTATTATAAAACAGACTGTCTTACATTGACATCTTCAAAACATTTTTCACACAACGACACTTTTTTAACAAATATTTTCAAAATAAACATTTTGTATACATTCTCAACGATACGAGAATCATTACAAAATTTCCGCACTTAGGCATTTTCAAAATATTTTCAAACTTACACATTCACAAAGCATTTTCAAAAGTGAGCTAGTGATTAAGAGTCCATAGATAACTACAGATGAAAAGGATGATAACACCTTCCCTTTTCATAACCTACCCCCCTTACTCGGAAAATTCTCAAAAGGTCTTTCATGTTCTTTTCACCCTTTCCTTTATTGGATAAAAGAAAAGTCGGTGACGACTCTTGCTATCCACAACATTTGCGATAAAATGCAAAACCAAGTCAGTTCTCTCACCGTATTTCACCTACTACTTAACTCTTAAATTTTCTTTGCTAATATTGTCTACTTGCCTTTGTCCTATTACGTCTAAAAATGGGGGAGTAGTATGATATTGAGGGTGCTGGAATAAGTACTACTGATGGTACTTTTGAGGGGGAGAATTTCTGATTTCTGATTCTCTTTGCTAACAGGTTTTAAGGGGGAGTCCCTGCTCTGTTATGGACTGAAGGCTCTGAGGAGATGTCAGGCATGATGACTTGACATCATGGTGTTTAGAATTTAGTTTCTCTATTTGTGTTGTAGTTGTGTTAGTAGATCTCCTAGTTAACTGCTAACTAGGTGTTGGTTTTGTGCTGCTAAATTGTTTTGTGCTTGCTAACCTATTTTATGCTGCTAATATTGCTTATTGCTTTTCTGTTGTTGTGCCTCTGATGTGTGTATTTGATTTTTTTTCAAACATATTAAGGTGTTTTGTGTGCAAGGGTTATCTAGTTGTTTTAGCCAAAATGTGCCAAAGGGGGAGATTTTTATTTCTCTGAAATTGTGATTAGCATACATTTTGGTAAAATCAACTTGGAAGCAACATGTTGAATAAAGAAGTCCCAACTTGTTGTTTTCAACATGTCGAAGAAGATGTCCCAACCTGGAGATAAGACATCGCGTCTGCAGTAACTGTTAGTTATGTTTCAGCTTATTTATTAAGTTACTGAATATTTGGGAAATATTTAGTTAGCTTATGTGGCATCCAAGATTAACAAATTAGAATATTTTTATGTTGGTTTTCGAAGATTGCATAGTTTCTAAATATGGAGACATTTTAGGAAACTAATGATTGAAAATCTTGGAGAAGAATGTGAAGACTTTGTGCAGCCTCATTGCTGCGGTTTTGAAGCCCAACCCAATCCAAAATAATGTTATAAATAGACCGGTGTATACCTTGTATTAGGTGGAACTTACATATGTATTTGTATTAGGGTTTTAGGATCCTTATTGTTGGGTTATAAGTTCTCTGTCAGATGTTCATAAGCTTTTAAGCATTGAACATATTGTGTGTCAATTCTCATAAGCTTTTAAGCATTGAGTCTTGCATGTTTTTGGAAGTGTATCTTCTGGTTTTGTTCTCTACTTGTTGTTAGAGTTGCTCCAATTGCTAAGTGTAATTGAAGAGGTATTTGAGGAGGGCATCATACCTAGGCGAGTCTTAAGTAGAAGTTAAGCAAAGGGTAGTGATTAAGTGCGCAGGCTATAAACTAGGATGTTTGCTGTGAGGTCTACAAATTGGTACTATCTAGTTAATTGCATCCCTAGCTTGGTAGCCCCCATAGTAGGAAGGTTGTTTTAACTTGGGTAAACATATCATGTGTTATTTACTTTCAGCACTGTTTATTTTGTCCATACATCTTGTTGTTGCGTGTAAAGTCGGTTCTGGTGTCTCGACATCTCTTAGGACATCCAGGATCTGATAGTCTGTATTTCATGATGCTTGATGAAATAGTAGATCTAGATGAAGAAAGATTATTTGCGTTGGATGTTCTAATTCGACAAAAAGAACGGGTTGCAAGGGCCTAGGATAAAAAGGCCAGAATAAAAATGTTTACAGTTGGTGACAATGTGTGGAAAATTATTCTTCCCATGGGTCGTAAAGATAGAACTTTGGGAAAGTGGACGCCAAATTGGGAAGGATCATTCTGAATACTGCAGGCGTTCACCAATAATGCATATGAGATCGAAGAGTTAGGCTTCGATCAAAGAATCTAGATGGTAAACGGTAAATATTTGAAAAAATATAGACTTATGTTGCAAGAGACTCAAATTACTGCAAAATAAAGTATATCAAAATATTGTTGGCAAAATGGTTAATGGCTATCAAAATTTTCTAAGGGGATTACATATTCAAAAATTAATCTCATATAGAATGTGAGCAACAATGAAATTACAAAGGAAATAGGGATTTAAGATCTTCCAAATGGGTTTTGCCGTAAGTAACTTTCTGGTCGAGCCGAGTCTTCTTAGCTGTCAGGCGACTAATCTTACCCCTGAGTTGAAGGGCTTTTTCATAATGAAGTATTCCATCAAGAGTGGATTGTTAGATTTTGTCGAGTGAAGGGCTGCCAAACGAATTCAATAAGGCCTTCTGACGTTCGTTGTCAATAACTTTTTGGTCAAGCAATTCAATCTGGTTTCGGTAGCTCAAGATTTCTTGGTCAAAAGCGGAATTTTGTTCAAGGCAGGTCTTTCTCTTAACCTCAAGATCATTAGCCTTTTGCACACAAATTTCACTCAAGTCCCACTCACCTCTCATCTCATTTGCTTTGGTTTTAAGTTGGAGGTCGGTGTGTCGGCGAAATGAAAGATCTTTTACCAATTGGTTAAATAAAGCCTCAAAGTCGATCAAGTAGGATATTGGGAAATAGTGTCGAGAAGTTTAAAATCTCAGCTACCATGAAAGCTTCCTCCTCGACGACAGCTAAAAAGTCATTATCAAACAGACAGAAGACCTTAGTCAGTGAAGTGCGCGGATTACTTCAACGTCCAATTCAGCGATGGATAAAGATGTCGAGCCAGGGTTTGGTGAAGCCATTGGTTTGGTGTATGATGAAGAAGGTGAATTCTCCTAAACGCTGTCATTGGATCTTGTTTCTTTGAAACTTAGATTTTTTTTTGGTGATAGAGTCGAGGGATTGAGCATCGTTCAAGACGTGACAGGTAGTCTTGGCAAAAGCTAGATGAGTGGACCTTATATCGTTGTCACCAACAGGAGTAGTTTCGATCAAATTCAGTTCGACATTGCCTGCGCAAGGAGGCCCCTGGGAAGAATTTCAAAATTAGCATAAAGAATAAAACTAGAGGAGGAAAAAGAAAAAGAGGAAGAAAAATACCTATAAGTTTGGTTGCACAACATTGTTCTTCTGTAATACGGAGTCGAAAAAGAAGGTGGGCATCATTCTCTGTACCATTTTGGGAGAAGAATGTTGGGTCGTTTCGACTGGTGAAGGGTGCTCCCGTTCCTGAGAGATCGATGATGCAATGGGTTTCAAGTCTCTAGGATATTAAAGGCGTCGATAAGACTTTGAAGAAAGTTGGGTATAAAGAAGTATTTCTCTTGATATTGAGGCCACCACTTGTCGAACAACTCTGAAGTAAAAAAGGAATTTTCAAAGTTAAATACTAGAAGTTATAGAGTTTGATTTGCCCGATGGAATTTGAGGTAAGCCTGATATTCCTCAGTAGTGAGTTATCTTCCAACCCAGATAATGTTGGCATGGCGGTAGAACAAGGACGAAGGCAGCATTTGACTAAGGCGTAGCAGTTGAGACACTAAGTTGGGTTGGTAACCCATGAAACCATATCCCGTGGAGCCAGCATTAATGTGACAGGAAAGCACGGTGGGTGTTAGAAAGGCCCTCCAAATTGAATTTGTAAGAGCGGAATTTTGAGAAGTGTTAGGAAAAGGTTCTCGAAACTAGTTTGGACCAAATCTTCGCTCCACAAAAGGGGCCATGGCTGAGATAAATGTCTAGGTTTCAATGGACATATTGATATACTTCATGAAATCGAACCGGTCAAGCTTGTGGAGGTGAGTGGTCAAGGAGAGCCTCAGGCCTTCGATGGATCTAACTTTGTTTAGACACAAAATTATTTCAAAAATGGGGTAACCCAGTTGAAATTCAAACGTGGCATTCAATCAACATTGCAGAAGCCAAAGAGGTCCCTAGAGGGTGAAACCATTGTCATGATCGAGAAGTTCCTTCAGCTGCGTCGAAGCATTGCCCAAATTTTGGTAGAGTGTCGCCATCAAAAGGTTGCCCAGTGAGATATTTTGTCCCTCATGAGGTTGAATTGTCATAGGTATGAAATACTGAACTATTGTTAAAAATCCTGTGCAAAATAAGAAATGGGAGATCCAGAGGGTCAGAAAGGCTATGTGCTCAGTGTCAGAGACGTCTTTTGTATCCATCAGATGGCGATCAGTAATATAATGGGCGAAATCTGGATGGTCGAAGCAAAATGTATGTTTCATCGACTTAGTTGGGTTGAAAGTCATACCCAGCAGGGAAAGCCCTGTGATGGCTACCACATCAAACAGGGTAGGCGTCAACATCCTACAAGGAAGTTGGAAAGTTTTAGTCGAATTTTCCCAAAATAAAAGTGAAGCAAGAATAACATTAGGATCGATTGTATGGGCGCTCCACGAAATTTGAATTGCATCGAAAATGCCAAGTTTCTTCCACTGAGAGTTTTGTTGCCCCTGGACTTTATCGAGTCAAGCGAGATACATCGTGTCACCTGGCATAGATATGAAGGTGAATATCGTGGCATCAGAGGCCATAAACCTAACATCAATGGGTTTTGTATGGTTGAAAGCAAAAGGGATAGTAGGGATAAAACAAGGAAAGTATTGATCGACCGTCTTAGGATGTGTCTCTTGGACTGGATAAGGCCCATGGAACGTGAAGAGTTTCTTCGCAATAACAAAAAGGTATAAGAATTTGGTGTGGCCATGCCTCAATCTTGGATTTCACTTTAGAGGAGGGTTCTAGGATGAAGTTCAAACTCTATTTTACAAAAATATAGAAAGATATGGGGTTATTACCAGTGTTGAAGAGAGTACTAGATGGAGCGACCATTATAAAAACGGAGTAAGTTTCCTTAAGATTTTTAGAAACTACGAAGTTTGGAAAGCTGAAGTGGAAGGAGAGAAGGAAAGAAATAAAAGTTTTTAAAAGTATATTTAAAGAGAAATTAAAGCCATTAAAAGCGAAACAAATGTCACTCAAATGGCGTGATTAGGCCAAGAGGTGGAAGAGTTAGTGGGGTTCATTGAAAACCCACGCCCTAAAACCTAGGAGTAATCATGATAAATAATGTATTGACATGGGAAACTATTGCACAGAAAGGAGTCATTATGCATGACGTCATTCTGGAGAAACACACGGTCGAAAACTTGGAAGAGAAAACTTCAGGGTCCTCCCGTCGACTGAGTCTTTGTCGAACATGGCATTTTAGGGGGAAATTTTTGAATAGGGGAACAAGTCTTTAAAATGTAAAGTTATCTTTGGTTAGAATGGCATGTGTCCCCCATAAAGGAAAACAGGATGTATTGACAGGTCAAATAAGTATCCGCCAGGAATTCTAGTCGATGAAGGCACCAGGTTTGGGAAGGCTCGACGGCATGCATGTGTCGACAAGCATGATACGAGTGTCCACAAGCAACAATAAGTGGCGGCAAGAGCAGTTACCAGCTCACAAGCTAGTAAGAACGTGGGGATGTTGCAAAGTAGTTCTCTGTGAAACCCAAATGTGGGACTAGTAATAGTCGACGGTTACACTTTTAGATTTTCTTTTTAAGCAAACATTTGTACATGTGTCAAAGGTCACATTTCTTGACATTTAGAGCATTACACTCAAAGTACCTGCATCTAAGAGAGAAATGAGTTCAGACTTAACAATGTATGAATGCTTCCACATTTTCATAGCAATTTCTAGTTTTCACATTTAAATTACAAGTCTTGTCATTTATTTCCTTTACTTTGCAATTGTCTTTTACTTTTTCCTTTTTATCCAACATCGACCAGTTTCAACCTAAAAAACACTCAACACAGTAAGTATAGGATTATTATAGTCGATCCTGCAAGTAACCTTTAATAAGAGGCTAGCGATTGTTTCACGGAGAAACAGTGTGCAAGTGAATTTTCATAAATTTTCCTTTGATTGTGTTGATACATAAAACCACTTATAATTAAAAGTGATGATAAGCTATATCAACACTTGAGGTAAAATCAAAAGTTATTACGAAAATTCTTACAATTCAAATGATAAAGCAATGCTATTTGGAAAATTGCTCAATGAATATCAAAGCAAGTAAAAAGCAAAAATAAAAGCAACACAAGTAATTTTCCTTCACAGTTCCCCATTGTAGTCCTAGTGTGTGGGTACGTCTGCGCCTAATTCCATTGGAATTAGGATAATTCTTACTATGTAAAATTGTTGATATAAGAGAAGTGTTCAAGAGCAACTCCACAAACCCTAAGCTTGTTGTTGATTTAGCCCTTTCTCCACTTTTGATCTTGAGAGGGACCAAAACACAATAGATTAAAAATGACTATCTGGATGTTGCTACTCCTTTGCATTCTTTATCTCTAAAGCTTTCGCGCATCGTCAATTTCAAACTATTGCAACATAAAACTTTGATTTTATCTGGTACTCCAAGTTACTTCCTTGCAAAGATTTCAAACACTCCAAGGTTCCTTGCAAAGATTTTAAGCACTCTAAGGTTGTTCACTTTACCACAATTACCTCTCGAACGTCTTGCACGAAAACCCTCAAATCAACCAATGATCTTGGATGACAAGCCCGAGGTTTTTTCTAGATAAAAGCCCATACAAAACTCCACCCAATACACAGTTGGACACTAGCAATCCTCGTCTAGATGACACCTCCACGAAACATCATTACAATGTAATGTCAGTGTGTACGCATAGATTGGAGGTTGAAGATGAAGAGAGAAATACACTAATTTTATGGTTTTCAACAAGTTATGAATGATGCATGAAAGAGTATTTATAGTTTTGGAACTTTTAGAGCAAAAAGGGTAAATTCGAAATAAAAAGATTTAAAGAAATTAACCAAACATAACAGTATGTGTCAACCTATGTATCATACGTGTCGACACATACGTGAATTTTAAACTATATGTGTTGACCTATGAGAAGCCATGTGTCGACCGAAACAAGTCAAAAGTTATAAGCTTTAAAACGATATTAAATGTGTCGACCTGAAAAGAGGATGTGTCGACACATAAAATAAGAATTTCTGCAATTTCAGAAAAGCTTCAGTATGTGTCGACCTGAATCATGCATGTGTCGACCTAAGACTTACATAGGCTACAAGCTTTAATAATGGGTTATATTTATCGATCGGAAATACAGATGTGTCGACACATCCAGTGAAAAATCATGCAAAAAACTATTTTTAAGGACTTGGATTAATTTCAAGATGCTTTTTTATGATTCCTAAGACCTCTAATGCAGAAGAATGCCACAAGCCATAAGGATATTATCTAATACTCAGAAGTGCAAGCTTTTCCCAGTTTTGACATCATTCAAAACATTTGACGACGAATGCTATGTTTTAATAAGGTAAAATTATCCCTGGGTCCTTTAAAAATTTTTTTGGAACAGGTTGGTCCTTTAGGCTATGTTTGGATACGTAAAAAAGAACGAAGTAAAATTGAGCAGAGCGGGATAAAACGGAGCGGAATGGAATAAAAATATCATTCCATTATTTGGGTATGTCATGATGGAAGAGTCATTTTGTTCTTCCACCCATATTGGAGGGTACAAAAAATGATGGAATGAGATGAAATGCATTCTGTCTGATACCACTCGATTCAATCCTTTTTTAATCAATCCAAATGATGGAACATAACTTTATTCCATTTCATTCCACTACATTCAATCCTATCCCATCAATCCAAACATAGCCTTAAGTTTTTTTTGTAACAATTTGGTCCTTTAGGATGATTTCTACCTCATTTTTTTCATATTTTGATAATTTAAAAATGTTGATTGTTGTATTTCTGATTACACTTTATTATTTTCATACCACTCAAAATAATTGCATCCATAATTAACACTTTTCTCTGTTAAATAAGGGAAACAATACAAACATTTGATTAATTGAAGGACTAAGTTGTTACAAAAAAATTTAAAGGATCGATCTATTACAAACAAATAAGTTAAAGGACTTTTAATATATTTTTTCCTTTTAATAATCTATGCATTGGAAAAAATTGACTCATAATTTAATAAGGGACACACATTTTTGTTTTTGTCTCATCCCTTATCATTTATTCAACTCCCTGACTAATTTATGCCAAGTAAATTTTTTTTTGTTCACTCCTTTGTTAATTAACAAATCAAACATTGTGGACAGAGCTTGGTGAGGGCCAAAGGGACCACGACACACTCATATCCATTTGATTCATCCATTTTGTCACCCTATCCTCTCACTAATAACTTTTAATAGTCGTAAGTTACAGTCTAGCTTAACAAGTGACATAAACTACTTGTTTTATGATTGATTGATTATCTTTAGGTCCATACCTATGAAGCTTGTTATTATAAGACTTTGATTTTATAAATTCTTTAATGAGTCTTCATTAATTTTGGTCCAAGATATCATTCAATCATCATTGGTTATACCTTTGACCATTAACTTCTAACTTACTAACAATTAACTTTTACTTTATGCTTTTACTTTATGCCTTTATTTTATGCTTTTACCTTTATGCACTTTTATCTTTAGAGTTTAGATTTCATTTTATTTTCGTTGCTCACTTGAGCATTTATTTCTTTATGTCATTTTATCTTTGCTCATTTGAGCTTTCTTTTTTCTTTTGAAGACACTTAATAACCAACTTGTACATTAAAAGACTTGGGGCTCTTTATGGACTATTGGTTACTATTGTAGGCATATTGTAGTTTTGGACATCTTGGATTTAGAATTAGAACCTTGACACTTTGAGACCTTGGGACCCTTTGACCTTTGTTTAGCATTGTTGTTATTCTGTTTGTGTATTGAGAAATTTTTGTGTGTGTAGGTGTTGTTATGTTGGCCTTAAGTGATCTATATGGTACATGGTTCAATATTGAAGACATTGCTTTGTGTTTTAATACCTGGGATTTCTTTAATACTTCCTTACTTGTGATTTATTTCCATATGGTGATTAGCATGCTCTTGGTCTACTATGTGCTTGTCGCTTTAATCAAAGGATATGAATGCTATATTGACTTCATTATTTCAAGTGCTGGCTTCTTGTTAGGTTAGAACTTTCCTACTTTAACTTTTACTTTATGCTTTAGGATAGTCCCTTCTTCTCTTGCCCATCTTCTTTAATTTCAAAATATTCTCCCTCCTTTTCAAAACTCTTCTTGTTTTGAAACTTGAACGCTTTCATAATAAACTTGGACTTAGGTCCATGCATTTTCAAAAATCTTTTTCTTAAATCAAAACCTTAATCCACTTAATCATACTTTGACATATTTTAAAAAGACTAAAAGTCATTAACCTCATTTCAACTTTTTGTGCCTTGGTGCACTTTTTCTTTTAACATTTTCAAAAAAGTTTAAGATACTAGTCTTTTCTTTGAGTGTTTGCAAACTTCACCACTTTAACAAATATGGTAATATTGAAGAAAATTTCCACTTTTATGTTGAGACTTGCATTATTGAGTTAGTCCAGGCCATAAGTTCTCCATGTTAAAGATGAAGCAAGTTCTATTTTTACCATGATTGTCATAGTTATTTGGTTTTCCACTCAGATAAGACAAAATGTCTTTTATATTAAAATCAATCATAATAAACAAATTTTGGTCTTTTTTACCCGAACTACATAGGTTTTAATTTTAACATTTCACATTGTTGGTATGTAGGCCCAGGGATCATTGGAAGCTTTGTCAAATCAAAAATCATTAAAAAAAATACTTCTTTCCTCATCTCTACAATCTTTTATAAATATTTCTTTTTAGCCAAAATACACAGATTCTCAAAGAGGTTCCTACGAAGTACCGTAGATGTTTAGGGTGCTAATATATTCCCTTTGAATAACTAACCCCCTTACCTTGATCTTTATTTTCTTTTGGTTTTATTCGTTCTTTTCCCATTTCCTTTGGAAATAATAAAGTGTTATGGCAACTTTCACTTTGAGAGTTAAGTCAATTAATGGCTTAGTCTCAGCTTTTTACCGCTATAGAAAAATTGGAGACTTCATTGGGGACTAAATATCTAAGTGGGTTGAGCCTATATTTGCTTACCTATGTATGTGTGTTGTACACCAAAATTTGCCCTCTCATATTTCTCAAAAAAAAAAAAATTTTAAGAATGATCTCCAAATTGCTCAAGGTAGTTCAAGGGTTGGCCAGACAAGCTCTCTCCTAAGGAAGTCTACCCCAAATTAGGGTTTCATGTTGCATCAAGATCCTTGAGTCCAAGTGGTCCCAAATGCTCACCAATGTCCTAATATGTTCTCAAGACCATCCATGTCAAGTTTCAAGCCTTGCAGAGGAATTTTGCTCAGTCAATTGCTCAAAGATCCAAAAATCGATTATGCTAGGGCCAAAGTCAACTGTGACCTACATACAGTCAAACTTCAAGATTTTTTGTCAACATTCTCATTTTGAAGTATATTTCATCATTTGATCAAGGGTTGATCATGATTCTTCAAGGATTGCTCACAATTCATCAAGATTCAAAAGTTGCTAAATTAGGATTTTGCAGGAAAAGTCAACTCAACTTTGACCAAGCATAATTTTCTCATCCTTTATGATAAATGACCCATCCAAAGCCAATTTTGAAGAGAATTCAATTCCCTACAATCCATCTTCATCTCCCAATATCAAAATATGCACTCACAAGAAGTTAAGAATTTGGACATTATAGGTCATTTTGAAAAGTCAACAAAAAAACCTTTTTTTGTCAAAGCTTCATACTTGAACATGGAATATAAAATTGAGATGAGACTAAAAGGGTTGCTTAGAGGACATCTCAAGCTTTCTAAAGAGTCCAATAACACCTCCAAAGAGTCAAAATTGAGGAAGTTATGCATTGTTGAAGTTGACCTTTTTGCAAAATTGCCAAAAGTTAACTATCCCCAAAACATCAAATTTTGCCAAATGGGTCCAATCTTTTTCACTTGTTTTGAGTTGGCATCATAGCCCACGTGCTCTAGCTTTTGCCACCAGTCCATATCTTATTTTTATTATTTATTTTGATTTTTATTTGAATTAATTGAATTTAAATCAAATAAAATCAAATAAAATCCAAAAATATTGATAACAAAGAATCTTGTGATTGTTTCAGGCTCTAATTACAGCTAGCAAGGCATTCAAATTCGCATCAAAGCTTGTGGGCCCAAAAAGATTGGAAATAATCCATGTTTGGAAAGTTGTTCAAAGCAAATCAAATCAATATCCAAAGCATTGAAAGAGAGGGATTTGGACACAATAATCAACCCTAATGCATTGTCTAATACATAAGGGTTGCGTGCAAATCAAAATCAAGGTTGGAGACAGGCGCTATAGAGAAAACAAAATCTGAAAAAATCAAAGAAAAGTGTGAGTTCGAAATCACCATTAGAGGCATTCTCAAAGCTTGCTATTGATACCAATCGCTTCCTGGCATTCTCCACAACCTAAAGCAATCAAAAGCAGGCATTTTTAAGCCCTCTCACGCACTGTAAGTCGCTCACGGTATCACCCTTTTCTTGAATTCTAAAAGCTTTATTCTTGCATCCATGGCGTAAAATAATGGCATATTCTTAATCTACAGAGCATTTGCAAGCTTTTGGCATTCTTCAATTTCATTTATATGGACTGGATCGAAACTCACCATTGTTAGGTTTTCAAGCTTTGGTTTAGGGTTTTTTATTTCAAGAACAATTAGCCTTCATGATGGGTATGGTTGTGATCAGGAGAGTGAGACGAACTCAACCATGGTACTAGATTCCATTTATGTGGCCTGTAGGAGATTTTGGATGAACCCTTATTTGTAGCGACGGAAATTTGTCCTTAGGTATAGGTGGTTCAACTTTTAGCCACGGTTCAAGAACATGGATGAAAGCGTGTCACCCCACCATTAGCTTGTTTAAACGAGCGCGCATTTTTTTATTTTGTTTTCCAATTTTCTTTTGTTTTATATATTATTTTCAGCATTTGATTAATGAACACATGAAAACAAGTGGCGTAGTGGTTACAAGTGGGATGTTCAAGGCTTTAGAGGCTGGAGGTCAGGGGTTCGATCCCTGCCTCCAACATTTGTTATTTTTCCTTATTATTTCAGATGATCCAGTGCAAGCGAGGCCAGGAGATCCACCATGGACATTCATCATCCACGCGTCAGATGGCCAGATCTGGTGGCTACCACTGAGGGTGCACCAAAGGTCCAGTCAATGCATACGCGCAGGATCCAGAAAGTCAAATGGACCTTCTCCAATTGGGCCAGAATTCTTGCTATTGGCACACCACTTTCAGGCCCATCTCTCTCTTTTTTATATTTTGTTTATTTTCATTTAATTATTTATTTATTTATTTACTTAACTAAAAAGTATTTTCTTTTTATCAAAAAATCACAAAAAAATATTTTATGTCCAAATAAATTTAGAATTTTATTTTTTATCAATAAATATTAATTAATTTAATTAGGTTAATTTTAGATAACTTTCATTTATTTTTTGTAAATAATTAAAATTAATTAGAATCAATAGGTTTTTAATACTAACTTAATTATTTTATTTCTTTTCCTAAAATAACCAAAAATCCAAAAATATGTCATTTAAATTATTTTTCATTTATTAATTTAATTAACTAATTAATTTAGCATTTAATTTTAGGGTTTAATTTCTTTTCTTAAAAAATATTAAAAACAACAAAAACATTTTTCTTTTAGTTTAGAGGGTCAAAACCCTAGTTTCACATTCGATCTAATTTGTCATCGCGCGCATTATTTTTATTTTTATCCAATTATTGTATCTGCTCACAGTTTGTAATAGTTTTAATTAGGACTTTTACATTTATTGCTTTTACTTTCAAAGGGTTGTTTTTGGCGATGTAAATACCCGACGCCTTGTAATAGTGTAGTTTAAATTCCACACCTTTAATTTTTGCAAATATTCAACTACTAGATGTTTGATAATAGGGTTTGCATGACAAGAATGAATGACTAAATTTAAAACAGTTAGATCACTCTAAACATGTGCAAAGATAAAAATAATATGAAATCAACACACTCGCCCATGCGTATTCCTAGGGTACACTCCCACTTGGTTGCCTTCGTAAACGGTCATTGAGTATAGGTTGTTTTAGAGGTCGCCCTCTTGTCTAAAAGATCATAGTTTCCTCGAAATGGTTGCCTCGGATATCATTGCCTCGAATAAATGATCTAAGACATTAGGGTTACCACTAAGACGTCCTAATCTTGCTTTAGTGACCGTATGTCCCTCTTTCAAATTGACCCTCAAACTCCAACGACGATGCTACCTACTCACTAATAGTGGGATAGCATTGTCTAAAGGAAACAAGCATAGAATGATTCCTTTTTCGAGTAGGTAGATTAGTTCTTAGATACTTGCTCATCCAAAAAAAAAACTTTTTTTCACACTTACGCTCTTTTACAAACAAGTTTTCAAAAAAACACTTCATTACACTCTTGAAGACAGAAGCAAGAGTTAAATCGAAGTTAAAACAAAAACTTTTCAAAACCCACAAGCACAAAGAAAACAATTTTGAAAATGATGAGCAAGTACCTAAGAGCCCGTAGATAACTACAGATAGAAAGGGTGCTAATACCTTCCCTTTTCTATAATCTACCCCCCCGTACTTAGAAATATCTCAAAAAAGGAATTTTTATGTGCTTTTTTCCTTTCCTTGTTGGATAAAATAAAAGTCAGTGGCGACTCTTGCTTCCCGCGATATTTTGCGAATACAAACGTAAAACGCAAACCAGCATTCCAAAAACAGTCAGTTCTTCCCACCGTATCACAGAACTGGCGACTCTGCTGGGGAATAATAATAAGTGGGGTGTACCTTAGGATTAGTTAATCATAATGTTTTCAATTGCTTGATCTGTATGCTTTATCTTTGTGGGTTTGAATCGGAGTTACTATAGATCCTAACCCGGATCCGGGGATACCTTTTAGGTAAGTAGCAATAGACTGTGAGGGAACTGTACGCTGTAGACCGATACGGTTGAAGCAGTAGCTACATTGGTGTGGCACTTTAGTTAGTACCGATATCTCTTGTGGAGGAACAAGGAGAATATGGGGCTGCTAAGGGGTCATTAAGCACCAATTGACCTTAGAACCTATAATTGACTAACTTGGCCATAGAAAAGTAGCAGTATGCTACACTCATTGAGACCAAACTCTCGCGATAATTCCGGCTGCAAGAAAAGGTTGCTAAACTGGAATTATGACCGATCGAGGGTGGTCAGTGATATTGAGATCCTCTAGAATCCAGTTACTATTACTAGGACAGGTTGAACCAACTAAACTGAAAGAGGGTAATACCTAAACTCCATGCCAGCCTGAAATTTAAGGGCTACTATGTGACTTGTTTGCCCTTACCATGTTTGCTATCTGTGAATACTTGTGGTGTGTTTCTATCATGACATCATGCATGAAATTCTGGCAGCAGATACTCAATGTCACAGTGAATGTTATGACACCGTATTTGACTTTCTATAAGACAGTAAATCAAAAACAGTAAAGAACACAGTCAATTGTTTACCCAGTTCAGTGTTAAACAACACCTACTCTGAGGGCTACCAAGCCAGGGAGGAAATCCACTATAAGAGATATTAATTCAGGAATCAACCAACCAGTTTATCTCCTTCACTTCAGACCTACCCAATGCAACTTCAATCTAAGTTCAACTTAAACCTGAGTTCCTACTCACTCCCCCTCAATCACAGCAGTGATACTAAACAATTGACTAATGAAATAATGAAGACACTCTTCAGAACAAACACTTGATTATGCTTCATAGCTTTTAATCAAGTAACACAAACACTCTTACTTCAAAGCTTTGAGTGATACATAAACCTAACTTGACCTTGCTTCAAAGCTTTAGTCAAGTGACACACAAACACTCTTGCTTCAAAGCTTTGAGTGATACACAACCCTTACAATCAAAAACCTATTCCAAGTCAATTATCACAATGATACTTGCTTGGATTACAGTAGTTAAAACTATATAGCCCCTAGTTGATCTTCTGTCGAAAAGTTAATTTCCAATCAACTTTCCTGTTGAATATATATGCAGTTGTTTCTTCAGTTAGGGCTTCCACGAAAAGCTAGGGTTAATTAGGGTTAACCTCAAGACTTGGTCACAAGACTTTATCAACCAGATTAGGGTTGAGCTCAGTTAACCTAAAGTCCACGTGAGATTCTGTTCTGGAATGTATGAACCAAATTCCTGAAAAATCTCAGAATTAACCAAACTGCATAACTGTTAGATCAGTACAGGATGTCTTAACATTTGTTATGACAACAGAAATCCTGTTTACTGATTTTGGTAGAAAGTAATAAATGTGATCATTGCAAAATGCTCAGATACACACTCATAAATAGCAGCTTCTGTATGCCATTCTTTTTCTGCATAAAGTACCTAATAACCCAGAATGTTATGACATCAGTCATGACATTCACACACCTGGTTTTACCAAAAATACATGCCAATAACTAAACACTTACAAACTCCCCCTTTGGCAAATTTTTGGCTAAAACCCCAAAGCAATCAGAGAATAGAGAGCAGCAAAATGAATATGTCTGCAGAAAAAAATAATGTCTACCAAGTAATTAACACAAAATATCTCCCCCTCTTTAGCCACAAATAGGCCAAAGATACATGTACTTATATGTTATACAGTCATCCAAAATGAGTAATAAAATAACAAAAATGAAATCACTTGCAGCAACAGGAATCAGAAGCAAGCTTGACACTCCACTGGTCTTCAAGCACTGTCATCTTCAGAGGAGACACTTTCTTCAGCATTAAGATGATCTTCAGCAGCATCCTCTTCCCTTCTGTGTCCTTCAGTCTCCTCCTGTTCTAATCTGGCAATTAGGTTCTCAAGAGTCCTTTTCCTTGTCTCCAGTTCTTTGCAGGTTTCCTTCAGCACAGCTATAACATCAGAATTTTTGGACTGAGTTTTGACAGTTGATGTCTCAGCTGATGTTATGACAATGTCAGGAACATGAGATCCCTGAAATAGCTTATAGTGCAACCCAAGAGCAGGAGCTCTTTTGCAAACAGTGTCTCTTTCCACTAGGATGTCAGGATACTGAGCAAGGACAATACCACATAGGAGGGAGGGAAAGGCAATAGGGCCTTTAACAGCATAGCTTCCAGCATGTTTTAAAGTTTGATCAAAGATATACCTGCCATAGTCAAATTCTGTCCTGGTTCCAACAGCATAAATGAATCTTCCCAATCCTGTGGAGATGGTTGATTTATGGTTGGTAGGAACCCAGTTGGCTGCACCAATCTTGTGCAGGATGGCAAATTTCATGCTTAGCTTGCTAGCATTCAGCTTGCCTTTTAAGGGCCAGCACTTGACTTGACTTGCAATGATGGTTTGGCATACTTGATTGTCAGTAACCTCTAGTTCAGGGCAAGCCTTATCTGGTCTTCCAAGGAATTTTTTAATTTCAGAGGGAGAGAAATTAACCTTTCTTCCTCTCACATAGACACATTTGAAGTCAGCTGACCTTCCATCAGCACATTCATCAGATAAATTCACTATGAATTCTTTGACAAGATTTTCATAGCAATTGGTAAACTTTACCACAATATTCATTAGTCCAGCAGATTTGATTAGGTCCATGATTTCCCTACATTCCATGGCACCATTGCTCAGTTCTCTTTCCAAGGCTATTCTTTTCAAACAAACATACTTCCATCTGTTGGCATTTTCAGGGTGGTGAAAAGAAATGTTGTCAGTGGGGACTTCAAGAACTTTAGCCATTTTGCTTGAAGGGAGTTTCCTTCTGAGAGGAATGTCTTCAGCATCAATTTCAAATTCTGATTCCTCATCAGAATCAGAAGGTTCAGGCTCTTTCCTTTTTTTTGCTATTGGTTGTCTCACAGGCTTTGAGAGACTCCCAGCATGTACTCGGGTTTTCACCTTCCCTTTGGACAGTCCAGTCTTCACAGTTTCTACACCAGTCTTGCCTTCAGACCTGGTTTTCTTGTGAGCAACATCAACAGTCTTCTCTTTGGTCAGACATTTTGTAGCATCCTGCTTGCCTTTTCTGTTCATCATTCTCCTAGCTATGCTAAGGTTGATATTTGCAATTAGGTCATTGTCAGAGTAGTCTATATCAATAACGGGGGGTTCAACCTCCTTCTCTGAAGGGTTCTGGAGATCCTCAAGATTATCAGATGATTTCTGAATGTTGTCATTCGGTGTCTCAACATTCTCAGAGACATCTGGATTTATTTCAGCATTTGGACTTGCTGATTCTTGATTTAATGGAACAGAAATGCCAGGTACAGAGTGGTTCTCACTCAGAATTCTTGTAACAAGCCTAGCTATTGCTTGATGAACATAAGCTGAGCCTTCCCTATTTGGAACATAAGATGAAGGTTGAGAGGGATTACCAGATGAAGTAGCTTGAGACCTTCCTGCATGCCTTGTTCTCAGCTTTTTAACCTTAGAGGGGTTAGTTGCCATTTCTCTAAGAGGAGTAATCTCCAGGACTTCAGAATCCATGCATGATGTGATTGCCCTAGAATCTCGATCAGAGGATAAGGATGAAACAGACGTCTTAGAAGAGGATGATGTTTGAGACATTTTGATAGTCTTAGAAAACCAGTAGCAACGAGAGAGAAAACTTTGATTGAGAGAATGGGGATTGTTGCAGAGCCGAGAGAGGAAGGAGGTAAATGAGTGTCTATTCAACTTCTTAACAATTTTGAAAGAAGTAGGAAAACATATGATTAACCCAATCAAAATAGACTTAACACAAAAGACTCCTTCATCCCTTGTTTTAAGCAAAATTAATTGCTACATTTCCTCATGTTGGCAAATACCCAACTTGCCCCTCAAATTTTCAAACTGATTTGCATCAAGTGCTTTGGTAAAAATGTCAGCCAGCTGTAGCTCAGTGGCAACATGTTCCAGTTTAATCGTCTTCTCCTATACAAGGTCTCTGATAAAGTGATGTCTAATGTCAATATGCTTGGTCATGCTATGTTGAATAGGATTTTTGGAAATGTTGATTGTACTTAGATTGTCACAGTACAATGTCATAACATCTTGTGTGACATTATACTCAGTAAGCATCTGTTTCATCCAGATCATTTGAGAACAGCTACTTCCAGCTGCAATGTATTCAGCTTCAGCAGTGGAGAGAGACACACAGTTTTGTTTCTTGCTGAACCAGGAGACCAGATTATTTCCTAAGAAGAAATATCCTCCAGAGGTGCTTTTTCTATCATCAGCACTTCCAGCCCAATCAGCATCACAATAACCAGTCAGAGTTGGTTCACAACCATGAGAGTACAGCAAGCCATAGTTGTAAGTTCCACTTACATACTTCAAAATTCTCTTCACTTGGTTGATATGACTGACTTTGGGATCAGCTTGGTATCTTGCACATACTCCAACTGCAAAAGCAATGTCAGGTTTGCTGGCTGTTAAGTACAGCAGACTTCCTATCATGCTTCTGTACAGGCTTTGGTCCACCTTAACCCCACTTGAATCTTTGGATAGCTTTAAATGAGTAGGTGCAGGAGTCCTTTTGTGACTGGCATTATCCATACCAAACTTCTTGACAATGTTATTTGCATACTTGCTTTGAGATAGAAAAATTGAGTCTTCCATCTGTGTGACTTGCAGTCCAAGAAAGTAGGTCAATTCTCCCATGAGGCTCATTTCGAATTCAGCCTGCATTTGGTCAGCAAAATGTTTAACCATCTTATCTGACATTCCCCCAAACACTATGTCATCAACATATATTTGAGCTACCATTAACTTTCCTCCTTCATTTTTGACAAAGAGGGTTTTATCTAAGCCTCCTTTTCTGTATCCTTTGTCAGAGAGAAATTTTGTCAACCTGTCATACCATGCTCTAGGAGCTTGTTTCAGGCCATATAAAGCTTTCCTCAATTTGTAGACATGATCAGGGTAGTTTGGATCCACAAAACCTTTAGGCTGTTCCACATAAACTTCCTCATTTAAGTACCCATTTAGGAAGGCACTTTTTACATCCATCTGAAATAACTTGAACTTCAGGAGACAAGCAATTCCCAATAGGAGTCTGATAGATTCCAGTCTGGCTACAGGGGAAAAGGTCTCATCAAAATCAACCCCTTCAACTTGAGTGTATCCTTGGGCAACAAGTCTTGCCTTATTCCTGGTGACAACTCCTTCAGCATCTGATTTGTTCTTGAATATCCATTTTGTACCAATGATGTTTGTTCCCTCTGGTCTAGGAACTAACTCCCATACTTCATGCTGCTTAAATTGGTTCAATTCATCTTGCATTGCACCAATCCAGTATTCATCAGTTAAAGCCTCCTTAACATTTCTTGGTTCAATTTTAGACACAAAGCAAGAGTTTGAGATGATTTCTCTAGATCTTGTAATGACTCCACTGTTAGGATCTCCTATGATGAGTTCTTTAGGATGATCTTTCTGAATTCTGATGGAAGGGATTTTGCTAGCTTCCCTGGATTCAGAGTCTGCTGCAGTGGTGTTAGGTAGGTCATTTTGTTGAGTTGGAGTCTCAAAGAATGTCTCAACATTACAAGGGACATCTTTTTCCTCATGATAATCATCAACTATGACATTTTTTGATTCCATCATGACTTTGGTCCTGGAATTGAATACCCTATAAGCTCTGCTGTTGGTGGAGTATCCTAGAAATATTCCTTCATCACTTTTAAGGTCCAGCTTTCTCCTTTGTTCACGATCTGCCAGAATATAGCATTTGCTACCAAATACATGGAAGTACTTCACAGTTGGTTTTCTTCCTTTCCAGAGTTCATAAATGGTGGATGAGGTTCCCTTTCTCAAAGTGACTCTGTTATGGACATAACAGGCTGTATTCATAGCTTCAGCCCAAAAATGAATAGGAAGTCTTTTGGCATGTATCATTGCTCTAGCAGATTCCTGTATGGTCCTATTTTTCCTTTCTACAACTCTATTTTGTTGAGGAGTTATAGGAGAAGAGAATTCATGACTAATTCCTTCTGAGGAACAGAACTCATTAAACTTACTGTTTTCAAATTCCTTGCCATGATCACTTCTGATTCTGACAATACACCCTTCTTTTTCTCTTTGAATTCTTTTGCACAGTTCTTTAAAAACTTCAAATACATCAGATTTTTCCCTAATGAAATTAATCCAGGTGAATTTGGAAAAATCATCCACAACAACATAGGCATATCTTTTTCCACCAAGACTTTCCACCTGCATTGGTCCCATCAGATCCATATGTAGAAGTTCTAGAACCTTAGAGGTGGTCAGATGTCTTGACTTTGGATGTGACATCCTAGTCTGCTTACCAACCTGACATTCACCACAAACTCTCCCTTCATCAATTTGCAGTCTTGGAATCCCTCTGACTGCCTCCATGGATATAATCCTTTTCATTCCTCTTAGATGAAGATGGCCAAGTTTTTGGTGCCACAGTTTCACCTCTTTTTCTTCTTTGGCAATAGAACACACAGTGGAGTACTTAGTGTTCTCAGGCTCCGACAAGTAACAGTTGTCTTTAGATCTGACTCCTTTCATTACAACTTCTTGTTTCTCATTAGTTACAAGACATTCAGATTTTGAGAAGTTGACCTTGAATCCTAGATCGCATAATTAACTGATACTAATGAGATTAGCAGTCAAGCCTTTTACCAATAATACTTCATTTAGATTTGGAACTCCAGGACAGTCCAAGTTACCAACTCCTTTGATTTCTCCTCTAGCACCATCTCCAAAGGTCACATAACTAGTGGTGTGAGGTTTAACATTATTGAGAAGGTTCTTGATTCCAGTCATGTGCTTAGAACACCCACTGTCAAAGTACCAGTCTTCCTTTGCAGAGACTCTAAGGGAAGTGTGGGCTATCAGGGCAGTAGCCTTTTTCTTCCACTGTGGAGTATGTGGTACCTTGTTAGACTTAGGTTTGACACCTGGGTTCTGATTAGGGTATCCATACAATCTGAAGCAGAATGGCTTTATGTGACCAAACCTCCCACAATGATGACATCTCCATCTTTGGTACTTTTTCTTCATATTTCTCTGTTCCCGATGTTGAGTGATATGTTGTGACATCTGCTTTGACATTTGTTTATCAGGCCTGATCTTCTTGTCTGCACCAGATTTCTTTGCTGCCACAAATCCTAGACCAGACTTGTTTCCCACATTTTGTCCAACCTGAAGGATTCCTTCCAATTTGTCAGTTCCATTTGTCAGCATCTTGACAGATTTGGTCATCTGGTTCAGTTTTGAGTTCAGCATCTGAACTTCCCCTTCTAGATGACTTATGGTCTCAATGTCTGCCCTTTTCTCAGCCTCCAACTTTATTATGAGTTTTGTTTGTCTCTCATTTTGCTGACAGACTTCAGCACTTCTGATACATAATTTCTTGTAGGTATCAGCCAGTTCTTCAAATGTCATTTCCTCATCACTAGTGTCACTTTCAGAGGTACAAATACTAGTTAGGGAAGTAACTAGTTTGGCAGATTCTTCTTCAGAATTACTTTCTGAATCACAGTCACACCAAGTAACAGACATTCCTTTCTTTTGTTTCTTAAGAAAGGTAGGACATTCAGCTCGAATGTGCCCATATCCTTCACATCCATGGCATTGGATTCCTCTGCTTTGATTTCCCTTCTCTTCAGACTTTGGTCTTCTGCTGGAGTCATAAGACCTGTTAATGTCAGAAGGAATATTCTTAACATTTGACCTTGACTTTGGATCCATTCTCTTGATGAGTTTGTTGAATTGTCTTCCAATCATGGCTATAGCTTCTGAGATATTTTCTTCTTCCTCCTCCTTGTTTTCATCTTCAGAGTTGGATACAAGTGATATGCTCTTGTTTTTCTTGTCAACATTGTCACTGATCCCCATCTCAAAGGTCTGAAGAGACCCAATGAGTTCATCCACTTTCAACTTGCTGATATCCTGGGCTTCCTCTATAGCAGTTACCTTCATTGCAAATCTTTTAGGCAAGGATCTGAGAATCTTTCTCACCAGTTTTTCTTCTGACATCTTTTCTCCCAATGCTCCTGAGGTGTTGGCAATCTCCAAGATGTTCATGTGAAACTCATGAATGGCTTCATCTTCCATCATCCTTAGGTTCTCAAATTTGGTAGTCAGCATCTGAAGCCTTGACATTTTTACTTTGGATGTACCCTCATGGGTAGTTTTGAGAGTGTCCCAAACTTCCTTGGCCAGTTCACATTGATGTACTAGTCTGAATATGTTTCTATCAATTCCATTGAACAAGGCATTTAATGCTTTGGAATTTCCCAGGGCTAACTCATCTTCTTCTTTGCTCCATTCTTCCTCAGGTTTCAGACTGATTGTCCCATCTTTCTCAGTTATGGTGGGATGGTTCCATCCTTTGTCAGCAGCTCTCCAAGCCTTTTTGTCCAGTGATTTTAAGAAGGCAATCATGCGAGGTTTCCAGTAGTCATAATTTGATCCATCCAGAATGGGTGGTCTGTTTCCAAAAACTCCTTCTTTGTCCATAGCGCCAGAAAGTGATATCCCTAGATCTCACCCAGTAAGACAGGCAGGGTGCCTGCTCTGATACCAATTGAAATTCTGGCAGCAGATACTCAATTTCACAGTGAATGTTATGACACCGTATCTGACTTTCTATAAGATAGTAAATCAAAAACAATAAAGAACACAGTCAATTGTTTACCCAGTTCAGTGTGAAACAACACCTACTCTGGGGGCTACCAAGCCAGGGAGGAAATCCACTATAAGAGATATTAATTCAGGAATAAACCAACCAGTTTATCTCCTTCACTTAAGACCTACCCAATGCAACTTCAATCTAAGTTCAACTTAAACCTGAGTTCCTACTCACTCCCCCTCAATCACAGCAGTGATACTAAACAATTGACTAATGAAATAATGAAGACACTCTTCAGAACAAACACTTGATTATGCTTCACAGCTTTTAATCAAGTAACACAAACACTCTTGCTTTAAAGCTTTGAGTGATACATAAACCTAACTTGACCTTGCTTCAAAGCTTTAGTCAAGTGACACACGAACACTCTTGCTTCAAAGCTTTGAGTGATACACAACCCTTACAATCAAAAACCTATTCCAAGTCAATTATCACAATGATACTTGCTTGGATTACAGTAGTTAAAACTATACAGCCCCTAGTTGATCTTCTGTCAAAAAGTTAATTTCCAATCAGCTTTCCTGTTGAATATATATGCAGCTGTTTCTTCAGTTAGGGCTTCCATGAAAAGCTAGGGTTAATTAGGGTTAACCTCAAGACTTGGTCACAAGACTTTATCAACCAGATTAGGGTTGAGCTCAGTTAACCTAAAGTCCACGTGAGATTCTATTCTGGAATGTATGAACCAAATTCCTGAAAAATCTCAGAATTAACCAAACTGCATAACTGTTAGATCAGTACAGGATGTCTTAACATTTGTTATGACAACAGAAATCCTGTTTACTGATTTTGGTAGAAAGTAATAAATGTGATCATTGCAAAATGCTCAGATACACACTCATAAATAGCAGCTTCTGTATGCCATTCTTTTTCTGCATAAAGTACCTAATAACCCAGAATGTTATGACATCAGTCATGACATTCACACACCTGGTTTTACCAAAAATACATGCCAATAACTAAACACTTACAATGCATCATGACATTACATGCATATTTCATCAGACTAACCCATTTCAAAGACCGAGGGGATTCATCTTTGTCCTCTTTTGTAGGTCATGGCCTCTATGCGCAGAAATACTATTCGCATCAGCTTCGTACAAATCCCTGCTCAACTTAGAGAGTTGGTTTCTAAAGTTCCAGATACTTCTTCCTTTGTTAGAAGACATGGTCACCTCCTTGGTTTGGTCACTTCTAAGATGGATGAGCAAATTATGAGTTTTGTTCCAGTTCTTTGACCCATTGCACCACTGCTTCACCTTCCCAGACTATCAGTTGGTCCCTACTTTGGAAGAGTTCTCTGATCTACTTGGTATTTCTATTCTAGAGCATACGCCATTTACAGGATGGGAGATAGCTCTTAGGCCAGAGGATGTTGCTACAGCCCTACATCTAACAAAGGCTGATGTAATGTCTAACTGGGAGACTTGGAGTGGGGTAAAAGGCTTTTTGGCTAAGTTCTTGATTGATCAGGCTCAACAGTTTTGGGATAGTTTGGACTTTCAAGCATTCGAAGACATCCTGGCTCTTCTCATATATGGCCTGGTTCTATTCCCTAATTCAGATTCTTTCGTCGACGTGAACGCAATGAAGATCTTCATATCTCGTAATCTGGTGCCCACTCTCTTAGGTGATAGTCTGCATGCTCTTTATGCCCGTACTGCTCGGAAATAGGGAACCCTTATGTGTTGTGCACCATTGCTGGCGAGGTGGTTTATTTCTCACCTCCCCAAATCTGTTTTGAAGAACAAGGAAGGTATGGGTTGGGCCTACAGAATTATGTCTCTTGCTCATACGGACATCATCTAGAGCACTAAAGACATGGAAGAAGTGGTTGTCATTGGTCGGTGCGGAGAATACCCCAATGTTCCCTTACTTGGAATTAGGGGATGAATCACCTATAATCCTTGTCTGGCCTTACGATAGTTTAGGCGAGCTCGAAAGGATGGTTCTCATGAGTTGCTGATTCCGAGCATTGTCTTTGACTTCCAAGGGGATAGTGAGGGACATCTCCGCAGGTTCATACGAGCTTGGAATAGGGTTAATAGGTCTGATCCACATGAGTTAGGGATGAAGACTTCTCTTCCGATGGAACCGTATCTCCGGTGGGTTCGAACCCGTGCCCAAAAGCTGGGGATGCCATACAAAGTTGTCTTACCGATAATTGTTGAGAGTACTGATGAAGAAGGGGTTCCTCATACTGTCCTCCATCCATACATGCCTACTGACATTGGGGCATTAAAGAGGTCTTGGATCCAATTGAGAGAAGAACGGGATACTTACAGAGAAAAGTATCATAAGCAGGAGCAGAAGATCCTGAAGCTTACAAGGAAGCTGGAGAATGAGAAAGTCCTCAACGACTACGTTAGCACCAACGGAAAACGACCATGGGAGCACTGATGTCTTTTGCTATTTCTAGTTTTGATTTACTTGTCAAACATTGTTTCAAGTTTTTAATCTAATAAAAGTGTGTTTCATTTTGGTTTACAAATTTGATTCCCTAAAGTCTTTGAAAACATATCATATGCATTCCATTCCCATGCACCTCATCACAGGTACCCTTACAGGCCTCTTATCTTCTTCGTTGTTTATTTCAGCATCATGTCTTCTAAAACATCCACTGATCAAGCTATCAAGGCTCTACAAGCTCAAAACACTCAGTTCCAAGAAATGTTCATGAACGTGGCCAAGGGGTAGAAAGATCTGAAGACTCTTATCTTGAAGGATAAGAAGAAGAAGAAGAAGAAGACAACCCTCCTGAACATGGGTCACAGGTTTGGAAACAGGTTGCGAGAGGAAGTTGATTTGTCTCACTCATTTGGAGGGGGAGAGAATCAAGAAGAAAGGAGGGCTCCTAGACCTGTGGTTTCAGACAATGACACTGACTTTGATGAAGACCAGTATCCTTCTGTTGAGGATAGATATAAGCAACTCGAAGACCGGTTAAGTGCGATGGAAATCCAGAAGATACCTGGGTTGGACTTTGGTGATTTGGGTCTAGCATCTGGGGTGGTGATCCCCCACAAGTTCAAAGCGCCTGTCTTTGCTAAGTACGACGGAGTCTCCTGCCCGAAGCTACACCTCCGCTCGTATGTTAGAAAGATTCAACCATATACTGCTGATAAGAACCTCTGGGTTCATTTCTTTCAATATAGTCTTTCAGGGACTCAACTTGAGTGGTTCTATCAGCTAGAAGGAGCTAACGTCCGTAACTGGGAGGACCTTGCTGCTGCTTTTTACAAGCAGTACCAATACAGTGCCGACCTCGCTCCCACGTGTACTCAACTCCAGGGTATGTCTATGGGTGCGAGCGAAGGTTTTAAAGATTATGCTCAAAATGGAGAGATCTTGCTGGTAGAGTCCAACCCCCTCTGGATGACAGGGAGTTGGTGGATATGTTTTTGGGGACCTTGTCTGGTCCGTATTTCAACCATTTGATCGGAAGTTCATCGTCAGGTTTTACTGAGTTAATTATGACTGGGGAGAGGGTTGAAGCCGGTATCAAGAGCGGCAAGATACAGAAAGGTGCTTCGTCAAGTACCGAGAAGAAGCCTTTCAAGAAGGAATCTAGTGCAGTTTACAGCTCTAGGAGCTAAAGTCGACCCGAGTGTTGCCCCACAACGCAACAATCAGCCAAGAGCAGAGAGGCCTCAAAGACAGTTTACTCGGCTCAGCATGACTTTATCTCAAATTCTGCCGCAGTTGTTGAAGACTAATTTGGTGATTCCGAGGGAAGCTCCGAAGAATCCTAACACCATATCACCGCTGTATAATCCGAACGCCCGCTGTGCTTATCATTCTGATAGCCCGGGGCATGATACGAATAATTGCTGGGTCTTGAAGAATAAGGTACAGGATCTAATTGAAGCTAAGGAGATTGAATTTGAAGCGCCGGAAAAGCCTAATGTCATAACGGCTCCTATGCCAAAACATGACGCGGGAGTAAATGCTATTGGGGATAATGATGTGGAAGAGTCTGAGTTTGACAACTGGATTTACCCAACTATCGACGGAGGACTGAGCAATTGGACGGCAAAGGACTCCGTGCCAATTTCTTTTATTACACAGTAATAAGACTTTTGTTTTGAATTTGTAACAGACAATTTTAAACTTTACAGCCCGGTGCCTTACCCGAGACACCGTGGCTTTGTTTGAGGGCTTAATATGTGTCATATCCATATATCATTAATAAAAGCATTGGACGTTTTCTTGCATTACAAATTTTGTGCTCCTTGTTTTTTCTTTTTTATCTTGCAAAACAGTTATTTTACACACACTCACATATACAGGTCTACATCCACTCTGGATCCCACTGATAACGACTCTACTACTTCTAATTATGACTTCGAAAGTCCAATCAACTAAGCCACGAAGGTGAGGATGATTTTGAAGTGCCTGGTGAACTTGCTAGATTGTTACTTCAGGAAGAGAGGGCCATACAGCCGCATGAAGAGACAGTGGAAACAGTAAATCTGGGTACAGAGATAGACAAGAAGGAGGTCAAGATCGGTGCAAATCTGGAGTCCAGTGTTAAGCAACGGTTGATTCAGATGCTGCGTGACTATGTTGAGATCTTTGCCTGGTCTTATGAAGATATGCCTGGGTTAGATACTGATATCGTGGTTCACCGCTTGCCTACCAAGGAAGACTATCCTCCAGTGAAACAGAAAGTCCACCGAATGCGCCCGAAGATGTCTGAGAAAATCAAGGCTGAAGTTACGAAACAGTTTGATGCCGGTTTTCTAGCAGTTACTTCTTACCCACAGTGGGTGGCCAACGTGGTTCCGGTGCCGAAGAAAGATGGTAAAGTTCAGATGTGTGTTGAATATAGGGATCTGAATAGGGCAAGCCCCAAGGATGATTTCCCTTTGCCTCATATCGACGTTCTGGTTGACAACACCGCACAACATAAGGTCTTCTCCTTTATGGATGGTTTCTCCGATTATAATCAGATTAAAATGGCTCCCGAAGATATGGAGAAGACAACCTTTGTTACTCAATGGGGTACCTTTTGCTACAAGGTCATGCCTTTCGGATTGAAGAATGCTGGGGCAACGTATCAGTGCGCCATGGTCGCCTTGTTCCACGACATGATTCATCATGAGATTGAGGTATATGTTGACGACATGATTGCAAGATCCCAGACTGAGGAAGAACATCTTGACCATCTCCAGAAGCTATTTGACAGGTTGAAGTTGTACAAGCTGAGGTTAAACCCTAACAAGTGCACCTTCAGGGTGAGATCTGGTAAGCTGCTGGGTTTCGTCGTAAGTGATAAAGGTATTCAAGTGGATCCTGCAAAGGTGAAGGCTATACAGGAAATGCCAGCTCCCCGAATAGAAAAAGAAGTCAGAGGCTTTCTAGGACGTCTGAATTACATTGCCCAATTCATCTCGCACCTGACTGCTACTTGTGAGCCAATCCTCAAGTTACTGAAGAAAGATTAAGTGGTAAGATGGAACGATGAATGTCAAGCCGCTTTCGAAAGGATTAAAGAATATATCCAAGAGCCACATATTCTGATGCCTCCAGTTGAAGGGAGACCCTTGATCCTATACTTGATAGTACTCGATAATTCAATGAGGTGTGTGCTGGGGCAGCATGACGAGTCTGGCCGAAAAGAGCATGTTATTTATTACCTTAGCAAAAAGTTTACCGACCGCTAGACCCGTTACTCGTTGCTTGAGAAAACTTGTTGCGCTTTGCCATGGGCTTCTCGCTGGCTGAGACAGTATATGCTGACAAACACTACTCTATTGATATCAAAGATGGATCCAATCAAGTATATCTTCGAAAAGCCTGCCTTGTCTGAAAGAATAGCGAGATGGCAGATGATCTTGGCTGAGTATGACATCTAATATACGACCCAAAAGGCAATCAAGGGAAGTGTGTTGACAGATCATTTGGCACATCAGGAAGTGGACGATGACCAGTCTATGAACTTTGAGTTTCCGGATGAGAACATCATGTTGGTGACTGACTGTGAAACACCTGGACCGGAGGAAGGACCTGAGGAAGGACCTGAGGATGGATCCAGATGGTCTATGTACTTTGATGGAGCTTCAAACGCTTTGGGTAATGGCATTGGCGTCGTGATCATATCTCATGAAGGCTCTCATACTCCGTTCACCGCCCGACTATGTTTCAACTGCACCAACAACATGGCGGAGTATGAAGCGTGCATTATGGGTCTTCGAGCGACAATTGACCTAAGGATTAAGTTCTTAAGTGTATTCGGAGATTCCACTCTCGTGATCATCCAGATCAAAGGCAAGTGGGATACGAAACACCCAAATCTTATTCCTTACAAGGAGTATGTGTTGACATTACTTCTGCACTTCGGGGAGATAACCTTTGAACACTTCCCTAGAGAGGAGAATCAGTTGGCGGACGCGCTAGCTACGATGTCTTCTATGTTTAACGTCAGATGGGAAAATGAGGCTCCCCGGATTACCATTGAGAGGTTAGACGAACCCGCACATTGTTGCGACATTGAGACTGAAGAGGTAGCAGATAAACCCTGGTTCCACGAGGTGAAGAGGTATCTTGAAGCTCAGGAGTACCCCGAGGGTGCATCTGTTAATGATAAGAAGTTTCTGAGGAGGTTCGCGGCGAAGTTCTTCATCAGCAATGGTATCCTTTACAAGCGTAACCACGATTCAACCTTGCTGCGATGTGTGGATAAGAACGAAGCAGAAAGAATTATGGTAGAGTTATATGAAGGTACTTTCGGGACTCATTCCAGTGGACACACCATGGCAAAGAAGATCATGCGGGCAGGATATTATTGGTCCACCATGGAAGCCGACTATTATCAGCACTCTCGGACCTATCATAAGTGCCAAGTCTATGCTGATAAGGTGCACATACCTCCAGTACCTCTGAATGTTTTGACAGCTCCTTGGCCTTTTGCAATGTGGGGCATCGACATGATCGGAAAGATCAGACCTACTGCGTCCAACGGGCATCGTTTCATCCTGGTAGCTATTGATTACTTTACAAAGTTGGTTGAAGCAGCTTCCTTTGCTACTGTAACCAAGAACGTCGTGGCACGGTTTATTCGACACAATCTGATCTATCGATATGGTGTACCAGAGAGGATTATTACGGACAATAGTACAAATCTCAACAATAAGATGATCACCGAGCTCTGCAAGCAGTTCAAGATACAGCATCACAACTCTTCTCCTTACCGGCCGAAGATGAATGAGGCTGTAGAAGCGGCTAATAAGAACATTAAGAAGATTGTGCAGAAAATAACGGTGACATACAAAGATTGGCACAAGATGTTACCGTTCGCTCTTCATGGGTACCGTACCTCATCACGGACGTCAACAGGGGCAACACCTTATTCCTTGGTATATGGCATGGAGGCCGTCTTGCCCATTGAAGTTCAGATACCCTCTCTTCGGATTATGAAGGATGCAGGTTTGGCGAATATGACTGGATTCAGACCCGGCTTGATCAGCTAAACTTAATCAACGAAAAGAGACTTACTGCTATTTGTCATGGTCAAACGTATCAAAAACGGATGATCAAGGCATTTAACAAGAAAGTTAGACGACAAGAGTATCAAGTTGGGGATCTGGTGATCAAGCGCATCATACTACCACAAGGTAATCCCAGGGGCAAATGGACCCCTACATACGAAGGGCCATTTATGGTTAAGAACATTTTCTTGGGAGGAGCCATGATTCTAACCACCATGGATGGTGACGACCTTCCTCACCCCGTCAATGCAGAAATAGTGAAAAGATACTACGCATAATCAAAGACCCGCTAGGTCGACTGACCTAGGCAAAAATAAGGGCTTCCCGACGAACCAAAAGGGTTCGGGCAAAAATAAGGGATGAAAATGAAAAAAATTGTACACCCGGCAAGTCGAAAACCTGAAAAGGCGGCTTGGGCAAAAAAGGGTATCCCGGTGGACTGAAAACCCGAAAGGGCGGTCCAGGCAAAAATTAGGGATCAAAGCGTAACACTATGTCTCATTGGATCACTTTGCAACCAGACTTCGGTATCGGCTATCAAGCTCGGACGACACTAATCAATCTGATCTACCTTCAACCAAGTAGCAAAGTGATGAGATGCTCGAGGACATAAAGGCAATAGCAGAGTTGGAACCCAGTGGGATTGTTCACATAGCTGTTTTTCTTTGTTTTTCACAAATTGTATAAACTCTATTGTGCGGCGGCGTTCTCTTACTAGGACGTCATCCTCTTGTACAAAAACGCCTATTTACAGGCTAACTTCAAAAATCAATACAAGTCATTTTCACAAATAAATTTCAAACTGTTTTCCTTTTTTCTGTTTTGTTTTGCGAGAACGTCCAATGTTCATTTTTGATATATGCATTTGACATTGATTGCTGCTCATAAAATATTTTACATGCGAAACAAAAGACGATTACTTGTAATATCAGAAACAGGGGAAAACGAGAAATGTCCAAACCGTACAGTTGCTCTGTCCACCAGGTACAGGGATAGGCCTAGCTGGAGGAAATGATTGAAAATACATTCATTCCCCGCAGAGTAAGAAAAATAGTGGTGCTAGCTCTCCCCAGCTGAGACTCGTAACTGTGAATGAATCGGTAATATTCTCCCCAAGCAGAGTTTATCTACCATCAGCACTGAAAATTCTTATCATCCCCAGCGGAGTATAAAAAATATCCCCAGTGGAATTTGAAGAATTATCCTCAGTAGACTCTGGTAGATTATCCCCAGTAGAATCTAAAAGATTATTCCCCGTGAAGTCGCAACTGGAAAATCATCCACAACGGAGTTCTTTCCTTTCACAAAACAGGAATTCAATCCCCAACAGATTTCATTATCACCAGCAGCGGTAACTCATCCCCAGCTGAATTTATCAACGGAATCCTCAATAGAGCATCTCTTCCCCACAGAGTCATTCTCTCATCAGTTTATTCCCCAGCGGAGTTATCCTCTCCTGCAGGTTTATTCTCACAAACATCTCCATCCACTATCTCCAACGGAAACGAAGAATTCATGTCTGTTCTCCAACAGCAATCCGAGATTTATTTTCCCCAGATAAAAACATCACATTTTCATACATCATGACATGCATACGCATCATACAACACAATCTCATTTATTTTGAGAACATCATTGCTTGATACATATCATGCATTACATACAGCTAACCTTTACCTTTCAGGAAAGATTCCCACAAAATTCAAGCTATGAAGCTTTCACCTCAGTCAAATTACGGACAAGTTCCTAAATCTCGACAAAGACGTTTCTCAAGTTGAATTACGGACAGGCTCCTAAATCTCAACAAAGTTGTTTCTCAGTTGAATTACGGACGAGTTCCTAAATCTCAGCAGAGATTTTTCTCAGTTGAATTACGGATGAGCTCCTAAATCTTAGCGAAGATGTTTCCACAATTGAATTACGGACGAGTTCCTAAATCTCGACAAAGATATTACCTCAGCTGAATTATGGACAAGTTCCTAAATCTCAGCAAAGTAGTTGAATTACAGACGAGTTCCTAAATCTCGACAGATATGTTCCTCGGTCGAATTACGGACGAGTTCCTAAATCTCAACAGAGATGTTTCTTCAGTTGAATTATGAACAAGTTCCTAAATCTCAGCAAAGTAGTTGAATTACGGACGAGTTCCTAAATCTCGACAGATATGTTCCTCGGTCGAATTACGGACGAGTTCCTAAATCTCAACAAAGACATTACCTCAGTTGAATTACGGACAAGTTCCTAAATCTCAGCAAAGTAGTTGAATTACAGATGAGCTCCTAAATCTCAGCGAAGTTATTTCCCCAGTTGAATTACGGACAAGTTCCTAAATCTCAGCAAAGTAGTTGAATTACGGACGAGCTCCTAAATCTCAGCGAAGTTATTTCCCCAGTAAAATTACGGACAAGTTCCTAAATCTCAGCAAAGTTGTTGAATTACAGACGAGTTCCTAAATCTCGACAGATGTTCCTCGGTCGAATTATAGACGGGTTCCTAAATCTCGACAAATGTTTCTCAGTTGAATTATGGACAAGTTCCTAAATCTCAACAAAGTTGTTGAATTACGGACAAGTTCCTAAATCTCGACAAAGATGTTACCTCAGTTGAATTATGTACGAGTTCCTAAATCTCGACAAATATATTTCCTCAGTTGAGTACGGACGATTGAAGTTCCTAAATATCAACAAAGACGACTCACCAGCAGAATGACGGACGGTGAAGCTCATAAATTTCTATCTCTCTCCACGAAAGATCAGACTTCCCCAGCGGAATCTTCCTCAACAACAAGTATACAAGCTCTCGCTAAGGAATCTCTTATGCGATCGAAACTTCTCCAAATGGCATCTATAAGCCCATTCCCGGCATCACAAGATAATTATCACTTCATGCGAGTGCAAATTTCTAGGCACTCTAGTGTTCAATCAACTTCCACCTTCGGATTACGAAAGGCACGAAAGCCAATCTGCATCCTCAGGTTTAAGAAGATTGAACAGGGGCAGCTGTTGTATCCCAAAATTTGCCCTCTCATATTTCTATAAAAAAAACATTTCAAGAATGATCTCCAAATTGCTCAAGGTAGTCCAAGGGTTGGCCAGACAAGCTCTCTCCTAAGGCAGTCTACCCCAAATTAGGGTTTCATGTTGCATCAAGATCCTTGAGTCCAAGTGGTCCCAAATTCTCAAAAATGTCCTAATATGTTCTCGAGATCATCCATGTCAAGTTTCAAGCCTTGCAGAGGAATTCTGCTCAGTCAATTGCTCAAAGATCCAAAAATCGACTGTGTTAGGGCCAAAGTCAACTGTGACCTACATACAGTCAAACTTCAAGATTTTTTTGTCAACATTCTCATTTTGAAGTATATTTCATCATTTGATCAAGGGTTGATCATGATTCATCAAGGATTGCTCACAATTCATCAAGATTCAAAAGTTGCTAAATTAGGATTTTGTAGGAAAAGTCAACTCAACTTTGACCAAGCATACCTTTCTCATACTTTATGAGAAATGACCCATCAAAAACTCATTTTTAAGAGGATGCAATTACCTACAATCCAACTTCATATCCCAAGATCAAAATATGCACTCACAAGAAGTTATGAATTTGGACATTATAGGTCATTTTGAAAAGTCAACAAAAACACCTTTTTTGTGAAAAGCTTCATACTTGAACATGGAATATCAAATTGAGATGAGACCAAAAGGGTTGCTTAGAGGACATCTCAAGCTTTATAAAGAGTCCAAGAACACCTCCAAAGAGTCAAAATTAAGGAAGTTATGTATTGTTGAAGTTGACCTTTTTGCAAAATTGCCAAAGGTCAATTATCCCCAAAAATTCAAATTTTGCCAAATGGGCCCAATATTTTTCACTTGTTTTAAGTTGGCATCATAGCCCACGTGCTATAGATTTTTCCACCTGTCCATATCTTATTTTTATTATTTATTTTGATTTTTATTTGAATTAATTGAATTTAAATCAAATAAAATCAAATAAAATCCAAAAATATTGATAACAAAGAATCTTGTGATTATTTCAGGCTCTAATTACAGCTAGCAAGGCATTCAAATTCGCATCAAAGCTTGTGGGCACAAAAAGATTGGAAATAAGCCATATTTGGAAAGTTGTTCAAAGCAAATCAAATCAATATCCAAAGCATTGAAAGAGAGGGATTTGGACACAATAATCAACCCTAATGCATTGTCTAATACATAAGGGTTGCGTGCAGATCAAAATCAAGGTTGGAGACAGGCGCTATAGAGAAAACAAAATATGAAAAAATCAAAGAAAAGTGTGAGTTCGAAATCACCATTAGAGGCATTCTCAAAGGTTGTTATTGATACCAATCGCTTCCTGGCATTCTCCACAACCTAAAGCAATTAAAAGCAGGCATTTTTAAGCCCTCTCATGCACTGTAAGTCGCCCACGGTATCACCCTTTTCTTGAATTCGAAAAGCTTTATTCTTGCATCCATGGCGTAAAATAATGGCATATTCTTAATCTATAGAGCATTTGCAAGCTTTTGGCATTATTCAATTTCATTTATATGGATTGAATTGAAACTCACCATTGTTAGGTTTTCAAGCTTTGGTTTAGGGTTTTTTATTTCAGGAACAATTAGCCTTCATGATGGGTATGGTTGTGATCAGGAGAGTGAGACGAACTCAACCATGGTACTAGATTCCATTTATGTGGCCTGTAGGAGATTTTGGATGAACCCCTGTTTGTAGCGACAGAAATTTGTCCGTAGGTATAGGTGGTTCAACTTTTAGCCACGGTTCAAGAACAGGGATGAAGGCGTGTCACCCCACCATTGGCTTGTTTAAACGAGTGCGTGTTTTTTTGATTTTGTTTTCCAATTTTATTTTGTTTTATATATTATTTTCAGCATTTGATTAATGAACAAATGAAAACAAGTGGCGTAGTGGTTACAAGTGGGATGTTCAAGGCGTTAGAGGCTGGAGGTCAGGGGTTCGATCCCTGCCTCTAGCATTTGTTATTTTTCCTTATTATTTTAGATGATCCAGTGCAAGCGAGGCCAGGAGATCCACCATGGACATTCATCATCCACGCGCCAGATGGCCACATCTGGTGGCTACCACTGAGGGTTCACCAAAGGTCCAGTCAATACACATGCGCATGATCCAGAAAGTCAAATGGACCTTGCGATACGGTGGGAGAACTGACTTGAGTTTTGCATTTGTTTTCGCACTTGTTCGGTTTAGCAAGAGTCGCCACCGACTTTTTATTTTATCCTAAAGGAAAGGTTAAAAAGCACAGGAAAAACCTTTTGAGATGTTTCGTGGGTTCGGGGGGTAGATTATGAAAAGGGAAGGTATTAGCACCCTTTTCATCCATGGTTATCCATGGGCTCTTAGTTACTTGTTTTTAGATCACTTGCCTTTGATTTTCAATTTGCTTTGAAATGGTGTGTGCGTATGTGTTTTGAAAATGTTTTGAAAAAGATGCCTTGTCTTAGGAAACCATTGTAATGACTCGTGTTTGAGTGTTTTACAAAGGTGTGTATCTTTTCGAAAAGATGTTTCAAATATTTTTGAAAGTTTGTTTTGAAAGTGTTTGTGGAGTGTGGTTTGAAAAGTAGGCAAGCGTGTTTTGCAAGTTTGTCAAGTAACTAAGAGTTGTCTACCCCTAAACTTACTCAAAGGTTTTTCTCATGTTTTAACCCTTTTAACAATTTTGTTCCACCATTGTATTTGGTGGACAATCTTGCGTTTAGGATGTTTAACGGGACAGGCGAGGGTCATCGTATGGACCATGAACGCAATGGTGCCAATTGTCTTTGGCAATTTTGCTTGAAGGGACTATGATCATTTTGATAGGCAACTTTCGAAAGCGTCATCGAGGGACTATGATCATTTGATTTGTTTTGTTTTGCCAAAGATACTCAACGTGCAAGCATGGCCCATTTTGGAAGGCAACAAGCGGGATTACCCTAGGGGTGCAAGTGTGATTGTGTATTGATTTCATGTATTTGTCTTGTATTAGGTTATCTAGCGTTTGATTTTATGTACATACAAACCCTAGGTCTAACCATGGTATATTTGAAAGCGATAAATTACGAGAATTTAAAATCTACGCTATTACAAATAAGTATCCGGGAGTGGGGGTACAAATATTTACAAATGGGGATGAGACTTATTAGGAGAGTAGTATCCAAATATTTACAACCAAATCGAATCAATCGCAAATGTAATATGTAGTGTATAGCAATGTATAAGAATAAAGCAAATGTGTATGTATCAATGTATTTGTGTAAGTGTATGATTTATTTACAAGTGCGAAAAACGTGAATCTTAATGTATTATCAAGTATTTTATTTATGTATTGTTATCATGTTTTGTATCTTTGTTAATATGTACAAAACAAAATATTTTAAGAAAATAAAAGTATTTAACTTAAAGAAAATTATGTATTGATGTATTTATGTACAAAAGTTTAACTAAAAAATGAAATGTTTTAAGTTTAAAGAAAAATATTATTTGTATTTTAGTTCATGTATTATATACAAAATTTTAATTAAAAGAAAGGAAAAGTTGTCTTAAATTTAAAGAAAATTATTATTTGAATTTTAGTTTCAAAACTTAATTATGTTATATATAAAAAAAAATATTGTTAAGGCAAAATTAAAATCAGCACATTAAGTATAAAAAAGTATAGGGTGATAAAAAGAGTAATTTTTAGTTAAAAAAAAGAATGGGCCTTAGAGGGTTTTGTGGCCCAAAATAAAATAAGTAGAACAAGTAAAAGGGAGGTGAGGCGCCAGGAATGGGGGGGGGGGGGGGGGGGTCAAGTGCAAAAATCTGACGGGCTTAAGCGTGAAAAGGGCGAGGCCCATTGTTGTTTTGATAGCATTTTCGTTTAGGGTTTTGGTATTTCGTTCACTTGGGACTTAGGGTTTGTTTAATAACACAAAGGCGTCGTTCATTTCGTCCTCTTCGTCTTCGTTCGTCTCCTTCGCCATAGCTACTGAGCTCTCCTCCGCCTAGGGCCAACCAGCGCAGCTTCTACTTCTTCTCCCTCCATGGGTTGTTCCAGTGGTGACAAGCAAAGGTAGAAAATTCCCCATTTATGTCTCTTGCTTTAGTTCGTGCATGTTCTGATTATTATTTTCTAATTTTTAAGTGTCGTTGTTGGTTTTCTATTTGAGGAGCGTTAAAGGAAAGAGAAGAAGAGATACTACCTTGACCCTTGGAGACGCAGGAGAAAGTGGATTGGGAGGCGCTGTGGGCGGCCGGAGGCGAGGGGAAACGCGCGATGTTTGAGCTAGCTTGCTTCCTGGTACCTTTGTTTTGCTTCTTTAGGGTTTCATGATGAACTTCTGAAAACCTTGTATAATCACTTTTTTCCTCTTCTTATGTTGGCTTTTGTATGCTTGGTATGCTGCCTATTGCTTGCTTGCTCGCTTGACCCTTTCAATGATGCTTATCTGAGATGCTTCTTTTCTTCTTCTCTTGTTAGCCTCTGTTGCTTATGTGTGCCCTGAGATGCTTATTTTCTTCTTCTCTTGTTAGCCTATGTTGCTTGTATGCTTTGTATGCTTCGTATGCTTGTATGAAATGCTTGCTAACCCTGTGATGATTCCATTATGAGGGTTTTGATTGCTGGTATCTGGGTTGCCTTCTTTGCTTCTGATGATATGGATTCTGAATATGTTGTTGCTTTTTGGGTATGAGTATTGTTGTTGAAATGTTAGTTATGGACGATTTTTGGTTTACCAACCCTATGATGAGGTTAGCTCTGAGGGTGGCCTGCGTGCTTGCTTGCTCTTTTGGTTTATGAGGCTTCAAGGTTTATCTGGCTTCAGGCTTTGGCTTGCTTCAGGCTTTGGCTTGCTGTAACAGGTTTACTGGCTTTTGCTTTTAATTTGTGTGTTTAAGGCTATCGTGTTTTGGTTGAGGGCAGTTACAGGTTTGTGCAGGATGGTTACAGGCCTTTGAGGTTTTAGGCTTTAGCAGGTTTTGAAAAGGGGTGTTTGAAGCAGTTTGATGGCCTTTTGGCTTTTTCAGGCTTCTGATGCTTGACCAGGTTTAGGCCTTTTGTTTGATGTTCTGGTTTGACAGGTCGGGTTTGAATCAGGTAAGGCTTTGGTGAGGTTTGGAGCTTTACTGGTTTATGCAGGTTCAGGGTTTACCAGCTTGTGGTTTGTTTTGATTGTTTGAAGTTAAGTTGAAACAGGTTTGGCCTCTTTGGCTTTTAGGCTTGCTTAGAGCAAGTTTAAGGCATGGAAGTTTGGCTATTTGTTTCAGGTTTGTAACAGGTCTGGTGTTAGGCTTGGCGTGGAAGAGTTTGACACAGTTTGGTGCTTTTGAATGTTTGGAGCTTAGGCTTCAAGCTTGTGGAGGCAGTTGGCAATGTTTTTTTCTCTTACAGTTTGTGGTCTCTCCTTTTGTGATATCTCTCCCCCTTTGTACCGTGTTTATAACAGTTTGTTTTATATCTTTCTTTCTTCAAGCCTAAAGCCTGTAAGCCCTTTCTTTTTCTCTTCTTTCTCTCTCTTGACAGACTAAACATCAATTTTATATTGTTTAAAATATGTACCTTACTAAAAAGGTAGCTGCTGGAAAATGATGTGATTGGAAGAGTTTGCTTGCAATGCATCTTTACTCTGCATATTCCTGCTTTCCTGCATACTTTGTTGACAACATTTTGTACTTTGATATCTTTCCATATCCTTTTGGACATCTTTTGGATATCTTGGATAGTTTGAACTTGTGAATTTCAGTTTGCCTTTTTGGTTAGGCCTAGTTCAGTTTGCCTTTTTGATTATGCAGCTTGTTGACAAACTTGAATCATGAACTATGCAGTTTGTTTGACCATTTTGAAATTGTGCAAAATATACTTGTGCATTTCATGTTTCATTGCAAGCATTAATTTCATCCCTCTTTGTGAACCAAGAGAAATCTTGTGATTTGCAGAGAGGGGGACAACTGATTCCGGCCAGTTACTTTTAATGATGCATCCAATTTTTTATATGTCTGTCTTTTTAATTTTATCTGCTTTTGACTTCTTCTTTTCTTTGTTTTGCAGATGAAAATCAATGGAGAGGAGTAGCAGTAGAAGCTGGAGATTTGAAGACTTTTAGGACATAGCTTTGTTTCCATTTTAATTATTTGTAATAGTATTAATGTAAATAACTGTAAATAAATTTACAGTATTTAAATAATATCTGTAACAAACAATTCAAAATAAATAAACATCCCTCTTTTTATCAGTTAATTCTTCTTCCAATTCATTGTTCATTTAATTATTTATAATTCTTAAAATTATAATAACTGGAAATAAATCCCAATCATTTTAACTCAGAATAATAAATAATCAATAAACGTCCGGAATCTTGAATAATCAGAGCACTGCACAGCTAAACAACACACGTCCACATGTCCCTTTTTTATTTGATTAAATCCAACACTGCAAACTCAAATCAAATGCCTCAGTCCACATCTCAGAATAACTTGAAAAGCACTGTAGAATTAATTCTTTTTGAGAAATATGCGCACAAAAACCCTAGTTCTTGATTAAATGTCAGAGAAGCGTCCGCCTGATCAAAACCTGAGCCAACTCAACCAAACCCTAAGCAAATTGTTTGAACTGCTTAAAAAACAATGAAAACCCTAAATTTTGTCTGACTGACGAGAAAAGTCTGTTTGACCGATTCTTGAGCCAGTCTGAAAAAATCAGGAAAAGCCCGAAGCTGTGATTTCTTGTGGAAAAATACGAGGGCAAATTTTGGGGTACAACAGTTGCCCCTGTTCAATCTTCTTAGACCTGAGGATGTAGATTGGCTTGCGTGCCTTTCGTGATCTGAGGGTGGAAGATGATTGAACACTAGAGTGCCCAGAAATTTGCACTCGCATAACGGAGTATCAGCAATGTGATGTCGAGAATGGGCTTATAGATGCCATTTGGAGATAGGATGGATAGGAGGATGGGCTTATAGATGCCATCTGGAGATGTGACAGAACCTTGTCGGGAATTGGCTTATAGATGCCATTTGGAAGTGTTGATCTCGTAAGAGATTCCTTAGCGAGAACTTGCGTATTTTGAGAAAGGAAGATGGTTTCCTGGCCTATTGCAGGTGTTGATCTTCAAACTCTTCATGCAGATATGCCCTGGCTAGATACAGGTATTGAATCTACAATTAATTGCTCACAGATATGCCCTGGCTAGATACAGGAATCAAATCCGGAACTTCAAAAGGTTGCTTACAGACGTGCCTTGGCTAGATACAGGAATCGAATCTGGAATTCTTCATGCAGATATGCCCTGGCTAGATACAGGAATCGAATCCACAATCAAACGCTCACAGATATGCCCTGGCTAGATACAGGAATCGAATCTGGAATTTTGTCGTCTACAGATATGCCCTGGCTGGATACAGGAATCGAATCTCTAAACTCTTCATGCAGATATGCCCTGGCTAGATACAGGTGTCGAATCCGGAATTCTTCATGCAGATATGCCCTGGCTAGATACAGGAATTGAATCCACAATCAAACGCTCACAGATATGCCCTGGCTAGATACAAGAATCGAATCTGGAATTTGTCGTCTACAGATATGCCCTGGCTGGATACATGAATCGAATCTCTAAACTCTTCATGCAGATATGCCCTGGCTAGATACAGGTGTCGAATCCACAATCAAATACTCACAGATATGCCCTGGATGGATACAGGAATCGAATCTGGAATTTCAAAAGGTTGCTTACAGACGTGCCCTGGCTAGATACAGGAATCGAATCTGGAATTCTTCATGCAGATATGCCCTGGCTAGATACAGGTGTCGAATCCACAATCAAATACTCACAGATATACCCTGGCTAGATACAGGCGTCGAATCTGGAATTGGTCGTTATTTTGTTGGTGGTTGTAATTTCCAGCAGGTGATGAAGGAATTGTTGAACACTTTTGACATTCGAATGCCCCAAGTGGCGATGAAGGAGTCTTGAATCAGATTAATCTGCAAATTGAGAGATTTCTTGAAATCTTGACTGGACTGCCCCAGGTTAACTGAACTTTGAAAGATCTGTTGAAACCTTGACTGGACTGCCCCAGGTTAATTGGATGGTGACATGCCATGCCCCTTGTTGATAGGAGATTTGTTAATGGAAGTGTCATCCTTTTTGAAGTGATTTTTGTTCACTGAGAGAGTTTTCGTTTCTCCGAACATTCGCTGTATGAATTTCTTCGCTGTCAAACAAATAGCCAAATGTGAACAGTGATATTCAAGCAATGCAAAGTTTATGTTTGTCTCGAAGTTTTGAAAAATGCGTTTTTCAGCAGAAAACTTTTTATAAGACAAATCAACACAAGATTTTAGAGCAAAGCCTTACAGGAGTCAGGATACCTTTTGCAACAGTATGCTTTCGAACTAACCCATGCTTCAATTAGGACTTTTGAAGGGTTGTAATGTGGCTTGGTTCACGGCTTAAGAAACAAAGGATAAAGGCTCAAAGTATATTTTTACCCACCCGCTCTTCGTGATGTTCTTCAACCCTAAGCTCAGTTAATTTGTGCGTCGAACTCCATTCGAGTTTCGAACGACTTTTTGGGTGATGGTTCACCAATTGAATTTGGAAGACAGTCATCATCTCCTTTTTTCTTTTGCAACATTTTTCATGTTGTTGAGGATTGGTAATGACCTCTCTATTTTGATTTTGATTTGTTATCCCTAACTTTTGCCTGACTGTCTCTGTTTTCGAGATTACAGTCAGCGGAATGCCCCAGCTTTCTTAAGCCTCCTTTATAGGTTTTGGCTTGGTGGGCTTTTTCTTTTTTGAGAGATAATGACTGCCTATGTGATAGGGAACCACCCTTGTATTTTGATTCCAAAGGAATGTCTCTTTTTTTTTGACGTCGTTCGTTGTGTTACAAACTGAGAGTTTACGACTTCAAAGCGCACCTTTTTTGAATTAATTGAGATACTACCCTGCCCCAGGTTTATATCAAAGGTTTTGATTGTTTAGAACAGAAAACTCCTACTTCTTTGGCTCGAAGGGGTTGACTAGGGATTATCTTCCTTATAACTCCAGTGTTTGGGAATTGAAAGAAATGCCTGTACATCATCAGCAAGGTCTGTTCAAAAGCATACTGTAAGATTACGGTATTGTTTCGTCATCCTCCCTCTAAAGGCTTGCAGCTTTTTATCAAGGGTGAAATATCATAAAGAAAGCATAAGAGTAGTGAAAACGAATGGATGAATTCAAGACAAACATATGCAATGCATTAATGAAACAGAGTTTGACATTAACAGTTAGTTGTTTGAATAACAAAAGAAATTACAACTTTGAAAATTCAAAATGAAGCAAAAGTCTTTCAGTCTGAGCTTTGTCACTTCAGGTGGAGAACTCCTTAACGGAAGATTTTCATCTCGCCGTCTGGCATGAACCTCAACACTCCAATGTCAATCAGATCTTGAATCTTGTTCTTTAAGGCCCAACAGTCGTCGGTGTCATGTCCCGGACTGTAGGAGTGGTAAACACAAAATGCGTCGGGATGATAGTTAGGAGAGGAGGTATTGGGCTTTCGAATAGGATCCCTCAAAGCAGTCAGATTGACCTCCAACAAGAGCTCCAGAATCAGAGATGACGATATGTTAGTCTTAGTGAACTGTCTTCCCGACGTATTTTGATTACGCCGATTACCCCGTTGACGCTGGCGAGGTTGTTGATGGGCTTGTGACCCTGAAGCAAGCAGAGGAGCCTTCCCTTTGTCTTCTTGTCTGGAGGGGGTTGAGTGGTGACTTGCTCTTCAACCTCAGATGTCTGCCCCAGTTGGTTGTTCCAAAGCAGTTGGTTGACGAGAACTCTGAGTTCCTCTTGTCTTTGAGACAAGTCCTGGATGAGGGCCATCTGGCCCACCAGTTGTCCCATCACTTGGATCCTCAAAGTTGCCAAATCAAACTGTAGTTCCCCCAGCTGATCACTCCTGGCACTGTTTGAATTCCCCTGGACCATGCCCGTCGTGAGGAGAGCTTTCACTTCTTCTTGCCCTAAGGACAGGTTCAAGAACATTTCCTGCAGCTGAGCAGTCTGGTCCTGGATATCCTTGACAATCCTTTCTAGAGCCATCTCTTATTGAAATAAACAGCAGGAGAGTAAGGAAACCTGAAAAAGGAAAGATCGCCAAGATGCAATGCATGATATGTGGATGCATTCTTTCAAGGATCTCTTGGGGTAAACACAAGAGAATGTTAGAGGTTGAACTTCGATCTTTGATTGGAGAACTTTGCACTGGTGGATGTCTTTCCACGAGAATCAAGCTCACCATGTCAAGTGGGTCATAGCCCCTGATTCAAGTTGTTGCACTTGATCTTTGATGGCATTTGTTTAGAGGAGAAAACCTCTTGCCCCTTGGTAGACGTCTGGTTCAACGTAACCCTGCATCAAAAAGAAACCGCGAGATCCTTGAAATGGTTATTGAAAATGCTATGGTATGATGTTATAATGTCATGTACATGTATGCAAGTAAGTAAGTGTATATACAGGCAAACATATTCACACAAAGCAAACAAGTCCTTAGGTTCAGGCTTGCATGGGGTTGTAGGTAAGTACCCTCTTTCAGTTTCGTTGGTTAAGACCTGTCCTATCAAAAGTAACCAGGTTCTAGAGGATCTCAATATCACCGACTACCCTCAATCGGTCATAACTCCAGCATCACAATCTTTTCTTGCGGCCAGAACCATCGCGAGAGTTTAGCCTCAATGAGTGTAGCATACTGCTACCGTTCTATGGCCAAGTTGGGTCAATTTAGGGTTCTAAGGTCGGTTGGTGCTTAATGACTCCTTAGAAGACCCATATTCTCCTCGTTTCAACACAAGGGATATCGGTACAGACCAAGGTGTCACACCAACGTAGCCACTGCTTCACCCATGTTGGTATACGCCGGACAGGTCCCTCACAGCTTATGCTACCTAAAAGGGTATTCCCCAGATCCGGGTTAGGATCTATGAAACTCCGATGCAAAGCCCACAAATATAAAAGCAAACAAAGCAAGCAATTGAAGACAAAGGTGATCTAAACCCTAAGGTAACCCCACTTTTAAGAGTTTATCCCCAGCAGAGTCGCCAGTTCTGTGATACGGTGGGAGAACTGACTTGAGTTTTGCGTTTGTTTTTGCACTTGTTCGGTTTAGCAAGAGTCGCCACCGACTTTTTATTTTATCCTAAAGGAAAGGTTAAAAAGCACAGGAAAAACCTTTTGAGATGTTTCGTGGGTTCGGGGCGTAGATTATGAAAAGGGAAGGTATTAGAACCCTTTTCATCCATGGTTATCCATGGGCTCTTAGTTACTTGTTTTTACATCACTTGCCTTTGATTTTCAATTTGCTTTGAAATGGTGTGTGCGTGTGTGTTTTGAAAATGTTTTGAAAAAGATGCCTTGTCTTAGGCAACCATTTTAATGACTCGTGTTTGAGTGTTTTACAAAGGTATGTATCTTTTCGAAAAGATGTTTCAAATGTTTTTGAAAGTTTGTTTTGAAAGTGTTTGTGGAGTGTGGTTTGAAAAGTAGGCAAGCGTGTTTTGCAAGTTTGTCAAGTAACTAAGAGTTATCTACCCCTAAACTTACTCAAAGGTTTTTCTCATGTTTTAACCCTTTTAACAATTTTGTTCCACCATTGTATTTGGTGGACAATCTTGCGTTTAGGATGTTTAACGGGACAGGCGAGGGTCATCGTATGGACCATGAATGCAATGGTGCCAAGTGTCTTTGGCAATTTTGCTTGAAGGGACTATGATCATTTTGATAGGCAACTTTCGAAAGCGTCATCGAGGGACTATGATCATTTGATTTGTTTTGTTTTGACAAAGATACTCAACGTGCAAGCATGGCCCATTTTGGAAGGCAACAAGCGGGATTACCCCAGGGGTGCAAGTGTGATTGTGTATTGATTTCATGTATTTGTCTTGTATTAGGTTATCTAGCGTTTGATTTTATGTACATACAAACCCTAGGTCTAACCATGGTATATTTGAAAGCGATAAATTACGAGAATTTAAAATCTACGCTATTACAAATTAGTATCCGGGAGTGGGGGTACAAATATTTACAAATGGGGATGAGACTTATTAGGAGAGTAGTATCCAAATATTTACAACCAAATCAAATCAATCACAAATGTAATATGTAGTGTATAGCAATGTATAAGAATAAAGAAAATGTGTATGTATCAATGTATTTGTGTAAGTGTATGATTTATTTACAAGTGCGAAAAACGTGAATCTTAATGTATTATCAAGTATTTTATTTATGTATTGTTATCATGTTTTGTATCTTTGTTAATATGTACAAACCAAAATATTTTAAGAAAAGAAAAGTATTTAACTTAAAGAAAATTATGTATTGATGTATTTATGTACAAAAGTTTAACTAAAAAATGAAATGTTTTAAGTTTAAAGAAAAATATTATTTGTATTTTAGTTAATGTATTATATACAAAATTTTAATTAAAAGAAAGGAAAAGTTGTCTTAAATTTAAAGAAAATTATTATTTGAATTTTAGTTTCAAAACTTAATTATGTTATATATAAAAAAAAATATTGTTAAGGCAAAATTAAAATCAGCACATTAAGTAAAAAAAAGTATAGGGTGATAAAAAGAGTAATTTTTAGTTAAAAAAAAGAATGGGCCTAAGAGGGTTTTGTGGCCCAAAATAAAATAAGTAGAACAAGTAAAAGGGAGGTGAGGCGCCAGGAAGGGGGGGTCAAGTGCAAAAATCTGATGGGCTTAAGCGTGAAAAGGGCAAGGCCCATTGTTGTTTTGATAGCATTTTCGTTTAGGGTTTTGGTATTTCGTTCACTTGGGACTTAGGGTTTGTTTGATAACACAAAGGCGTCGTTCACTTCGTCCTCTTCGTCTTCGTTCGTCTCCTTCGCCATAGCTACTGAGCTCTCCTCCGCCTAGGGCCAACCAGCGCAGCTTCTACTTTTTCTCCCTCCATGGGTTGTTCTAGTGGTGACAAGCAAAGGTAGAAAATTTCCCATTTACGTCTCTTGCTTTAGTTCGTGCATGTTCTGATTATTATTTTCTGATTTTTAAGTGTCGTTATTGGTTTTCTATTTGAGGAGCGTTAAAGGAAAGAGAAGAAGAGATACTACCTTGACCCTTGGAGACAGAGGAGAAAGTGGATTGGGAGGCGCTGTGGGCGGCCGGAGGCGAGGGGAAACGCGCGATGTTTGAGCTAGCTTGCTTCCTGGTACCTTTGTTTTGCTTCTTTAGGGTTTCATGATGAACTTCTGAAAACCTTGTATAATCACTTTTTTCCTCTTCTTATGTTGGCTTCTGTATGCTTGGTATGCTGCCTATTGCTTGCTTGCTCGCTTGACCCTTTCAATGATGCTTATTTGAGATGCTTCTTTTCTTCTTCTCTTGTTAGCCTTTGTTGCTTCTGTGTGCCCTGAGATGCTTATTTTCTTCTTCTCTTGTTAGCCTCTGTTGCTTGTATGCTTCGTATGCTTGTATGAAATGCTTGCTAACCCTGTGATGATTCCATTCTGAGGGTTTTGATTGCTGGTATCTGGGTTGCCTTCTTTGCTTCTGATGATATGGATTCTGAATATGTTGTTGCTTTTTGGGTATGAGTATTGTTGTTGAAATGTTAGTTATGGACGATTTTTGGTTTGCCAACCCTATGATGAGGTTAGCTCTGAGGGCGGCCTGCGTGCTTGCTTGCTCTTTTGGTTTATGAGGCTTCAAGGTTTATCTGGCTTCAGGCCTTGGCTTGCTTCAGGCTTTGGCTTGCTGTAACAGGTTTATTGGCTTTTGCTTTTAATTTGTGTGTTTAAGGCTATGGTGTTTTGGTTGAGGGCAGTTACAGGTTTGTGCAGAATGGTTACAGGCCTTTGAGGTTTTAGGCTTTAGCAGGTTTTGAAAAGGGGTGTTTGAAGTAGGTTGATGGCCTTTTGGCTTTTTCAGGCTTCTGATGCTTGGCCAGGTTTAGGCCTTTTGTTTGATGTTCTGGTTTGACAGGTCGGGTTTGAATCAGGTAAGGCTTTGGTGAGGTTTGGAGCTTTACTGGTTTATGCAGGTTGAGGGTTTACCAGCTTGTGGTTTGTTTTGATTGTTTGAAGTTAAGTTGAAACAGGTTTGGCCTCTTTGGCTTTTAGGCTTGCTTGGAGCAAGTTTAAGGCCTGGAAGTTTGGCTATTTGTTTCAGGTTTGTAACAGGTCTGGTGTTAGGCTTGGCGTGGAAGAGTTTGACACAGTTTGGTGCTTTTGAATGTTTGGAGCTTAGGCTTCAAGCTTGTGGAGGCAGTTGGCAATGTTTTTTTCTCTTACAGTTTGTGGTCTCTCCTTTTGTGATATCTCTCCCCCTTTGTACTGTGTTGATAACAGTTTGTTTTATATCTTTCTTTCTTCAAGCCTAAAGCCTGTAAGCCCTTTCTCTTCTCTCTCTCTCTCTCTCTTGACAGACTAAACATCAATTTTATATTGTTTAAAATCTGTACCTTACTGAAAAGGTAGCTGCTGGAAAATGATGTGATTGGAAGAGTTTGCTTGCAATGCATGTTTACTCTGCATATTCCTGCTTTCCTGCATACTTTGTTGACAGCATTTTGTACTTTGATATCTTTCCATATCCTTTTGGACAGCTTTTGGATATCTTGGATAGTTTGAACTTGTGAATTTCAGTTTGCCTTTTTGGTTAGGCCTAGTTTAGTTTGCCTTTTTGATTATGCAGCTTGTTGACAAACTTGAATCATGAACTATGCAGTTTGTTTGACCATTTTGAAATTGTGCAAAATATACTTGTGCATTTCATGTTTCATTGCAAGCATTAATTTCATCCCTCTTTGTGAACCAACAGAAATCTTGTGATTTGCAGAGAGGGGGACAACTGATTCCGGCCAGTTACTTTTAATGATGCGTCCAATTTTTTATCTGTCTGTCTTTTTAATTTTATCTGCTTTTGACTTCTTCTTTTCTTTGTTTTGCAGATGAAAATCAATGGAGAGGAGTAGCAGTAGAAGCTGAAGATTTGAAGACTTTTAGGACATAGCTTTGTTTCCATTTTAATTATTTGTAATAGTATTAATGTAAATAACTGTAAATAAATTTACAGTATTTAAATAATATCTGTAACAAACAATTCAAAATAAATAAACATCCCTCTTTTTATCAGTTAATTCTTCTTCCAATTCATTGTTCATTTAATTATTTATAATTCTTAAAATTATAATAACTGGAAATAAATCCCAATCATTTTAACTCAGAATAATAAATAATCAATAAACATCCGGAATCTTGAATAATCAGAGCACTGCACAGCTAAACAACACACGTCCACATGTCCCTTTTTTATTTGATTAAATCCAACACTGCAAACTCAAATCAAATGCCTCAGTCCACATCTCAGAATAACTTGAAAAGCACTGTAGAATTAATTCTTTTTGAGAAATATGCGCACAAAAACCCTAGTTCTTGATTAAATGTCAGAGAAGCGTCCGCTTGATCAAAACCTGAGCCAACTCAACCAAACCCTAAGCAAACTGTTTGAACTGCTTAAAAAACAATGAAACCCCTAAATTTTGTCTGACTGACGAGAAAAGTCTGTTTGACCGATTCTTGAGCCAGTCTGAAAAAATCAGGAAAAGCCCGAAGCTGTGATTTCTTGTGGAAAAATACGAGGGCAAATTTTGGGGTACAACAGACCTTCTCCAATTGGGCCAGAATTCTTGCTATTGGCACACCACTTTCAAGCCCATCTCTCTCTTTTTTATATTTTGTTTATTTTCATTTATTTATTTATTTATTTATTTACTTAACCAAAAATTATTTTCTTTTTATAAAAAAATCAAAAAAAATATTTTATGTCCAAATAAATTTAGAATTTTATTTTTTATCAATAAATATTAATTAATTTAATTAGGTTAATTTTAGATAACTTTCATTTATTTTTTGTAAATAATTAAAATTAATTAGAATCAATAGGTTTTTAATACTAACTTAATTATTTTATTTCTTTTCCTAAAATAACCAAAAATCCAAAAATATGTCGTTTAAATTATTTTTCATTTATTAATTTAATTAACTAATTAATTTAGCATTTAATTTTAGGGTTTAATTTCTTTTCTTAAAAAATATTAAAAACAACAAAAACATTTTCTTTTAATTTAGAGGGTCAAAACCCTAGTTTCGCATTTGATCTAATTTGTCATCGCGCGCTTTATTTTTATTTTTTATCTAATTATTGTATCTGCTCACAGTTTGTAATAGTTTTAATTAGGACTTTTACATTTATTGCTTTTACTTTCAAAGGGTTGTTTTTGGCGATGTAAATACCCCACACCTTGTAATAGTTTAGTTTAAATTCTGCACCTTTAATTTTTTGCAAATATTCAACTGCTAGATGTTTGATAATAGGGTTTGCATGACAAGAATGAATGACTAAATTTAAAACAGTTAGATCACCCTAAACATGTGCAAAGATAAAAATAATTTGAAATCAACACACTCGCACATGCGCACTCCTAGGGTACACTCCCACTTGGTTGCCTTCATAAACGGTCATTGAGTATAGGTTGTTTTAGAGGTTGCCCTCTTGTCTAAAAGATCATAGTTGCCTCAAAATGGTTGCCTCGGATATCGTCGCCTCGAATAAATGATCTAAGACATTAGGGTTACCACTAAGACGTCCTAACATTGCTTTAGTGACCGTATGTCCCTCTTTCGAATTGACCCTCAAACTCCAACGACGATGCTACATACTCACTAATAGTGGGATAGCATTGTCTAAAGGAAACAAGCATAGAACGATTCCTTTTTCGAGTAGGTAGATTAGTTCTTAGATACTTGCTCATCCAAAAAAACTTTTTTTTCACACTTACACTCTTTTACAAACAAGTTTTCAAAAAAACACTTCATTACACTCTTGAAGACAGAAGCAAGAGTTAAATCGAAGTTAAAACAAAAACTTTTCAAAACCCACAAGCACAAAGAAAACAATTTTGAAAATGATGAGCAAGTACCTAAGAGCCCGTAGATAACTACGGATAGAAAGGGTGCTAATACCTTCCCTTTCTATAATCTACCCCCGTACTCAGAAATATCTCGAAAAAGAAATTTTCAGTGCTTTTTTCCTTTCCTTGTTGGATAAAATAAAACTTGGTGGCGACTCTTGCTTACCACGACATTTTGCGAATACAAACGCAAACCAGCATTCCAAAAACAGCCAGTTCTTCCCACCGTATCACAATGTGCTATATTTGTTGTATATGTTTTGCCTGCTTGTCTGAATTTTTCTGGTCTTCAGGGTGCTTGGTGAGACAAACTTAAGATAAGATGGGTGGTATATCATGTTGAATTTGAAGGAGTAATCCCGAATAAGTTGACATAAGATCCCTCGCTCAGTGGAGGTCCCCTTGACTGTATTATTTATTTACCAAGTAATTGGGAAGACATTGTTGCTTTCAATCTAGGAGCCCGAGAAGATGAGGACCGTAGAACCATTAACCCATCTTGGTCTTTTAGGATCTAGTGCAGAGACTATGAAGGAGTAATCCTGAAATAGTTATCATGCGATATTGCACTCGGACGAGTTTCTCTTGAGAATATTACCAATTACCGAGTAAATCAGGACGTTGGTAATATTCGAAAGAGGATCGTAGACTCTGGGAACTTATAGAACCTTGTTCATTAGGTGATATAAACCTTTAGTCCATACCTTGTAGTACCTTTGAATTCATTCCCGTGAAGTCGAACCTATGTACCCCCCCCCCCCCCCACCATGTTTGTGGTCTTTTATGTGATTGTCGCATTATCATGCATTCATGCACCCATGAGCATTCTTTAACCATATTTTCAAGGAACTTAAGACTTATATTTGAAAATATCACAGGTACTCTTTGATCATGGATTTTGGAAGGAGAAAACTCAGAAGTACAGTTTCAAGATTCCTAAGGTAGAAGAGTTAAAGAACTTGGGATCTTTAGTTGATAATCCTGAGGCTTTCATAAATAAATATGGAGCGCTTTTATCTCTTTTGAGTGTCAAAATGAAGGATGGTATCCTCACTACTTTGGTCTAGTTCTATGATCTGTTATACCAGTGCTTCACCTTTCCGGATTATCAGCTTATGTCTACATTAGAGGAGTATCAATTATATGATTTGTTATACTAGTGCTTCAGCTTTTTGGATTATCAGTTGAAGATGCCTTATCCCCGTCAAGAACCCTTATCTGCAATTTTTGAAGAGCCTATTCCTCCTCTTTTAACTGATATGGAAGAGCTTCATTTTTCTTTAGTCAATATGCAACAAGAGAAGGATGCTTGGAAGAATAAGTATCAGACTATGGATATGGGGTACTCAGAACTCCAAGAGAAATTGAAGGATAAAGACGATTTTATTGAGATTCTTGAGTGACATGTTATGGAGAGGATAGAAGAGCAAGATGATTTATTTTTCCTCTAGCATTCAGCCAGTTCCTAGTATTCAAGATTATTCTCACTTGCTTCCTACTTCTGGTGGATGGAAAGGAGTCTTTGAAAAGCTTGTGGAAGAGAATATGCAGTTGAAGAATCAAATTATGAGGCTCAAAGGGAAGCGTCAACGTGAAGTGGGATCTTCTTCAGCCATGTCCCCTTAGGACCAATAGTTTCTGGTTTTCTTCCTTTTGTATTTAGGAATATTGAAACTTGTACTAAGTTGTAATCCTTCCAAATTATTAATAAAATGAAGATTATTCAGTGTTTCAAAAATGTGTTATTCCTTAGATGTTTTCAATTATCACAAATCTTTCAGTTCCTTGAAAATTAAATAAACCAAATAAATCATGTGCATTGCATATCATGCATCATTTTGCACGTAATTTTTTTCATTTTGTAATGTTCACGGGAGTCTTATATATTTCTCTTGGTCTTCAATAGCAAGCTATCGCATTCTTATATATAATACTAGGGCAAACTACAAAAAGAAGATGGAAAATTTGAAATAAGAGAATCGCGAGCTCCGGGAAGAAGTTATTGGTTTGAGAACCGATATGGCCAATTTGACTGCTTTGGTGGAATCCTTAGTGGCTGCTCAAAATCAGCCACCACCTCTTCCTCCTCATACTACTCAGCCTCAGCAACAAACAACTGTTATTTCTGAGATACTGACAATTCCTATTTATGTTGTTCCCATTACTACTGTTGTTCAGTATCAAATGCCTCGTGGTTATCCTTGGGGCATGCCTGAAAACTACATCCCTGAAGGTTATACCCTAGTTGTTGAAGTCTTTCATCCTCTCCAACCTATTATGACTACTCACCTCCTGTCGTGCATACAATCTATATTATCAATGACCGAGTTTATCATGTTGATGCTGCTTCAAGTGAAAGTTTGGGGATTAATGACCGTATGGATGATTTTCAAGACTAGTTCTTTGAAATGCAGAAAGAAATGAAGGCTCTTAGGGGGAAAAAGTTGTTTGAAAAGAATGTCAGTGACCTTTTCCTTGTTCCCAATGTTTGAGTACCTGTTAAGTTCAAGATGTCGTATCCCAAATTTACTCGCCCTATTTATAAAAAGTCAAATTATTTTTAAACTTGGACTTTATATATTTTTTGGCTTATTTTTACCAACATTTCAATATTAATTTATTTTGCCAATTTAAAAATATATAATAATTTATTTTAAATTATTTGTATAATAAATATTTATTAGACCTTGATATATTTTCTAATGCCATTCAATTTCGAATAAATGGAGTGACACAATTAGTAGGAAACATTCGTAAGGCTTACAAAGTGAGAAAGGTCATGAGTTTGATTCCCATTTTTTACACTTTTTTCCTTTTATTTGTTTTTACTTTATTTCTATTTTGCATTAATATCAAAATTACAAAAATCCCAAAATTGTGCATTTTTTATTTTTTATTATTTATTTTCGTATTTAATAATTATGTATTTTTTTTAAATGATTTTTTTTTGTTTTATGTATTTTTTTTAAATGATTTTTTTTTGTTTTATGTATTTTTGAATTAATTATTTCCATTTGTGTTAATCTAATTTTTCATATATAAAGAGGGACACTCTTTACACAAGAGGAGGGCCAACTTGTTCCATTCACACATACTACAAACTACACAATTTTCTAGCCTTCTTTTTTGAATCGAAAACCCTTATTTTATTTTTTTTTCTAACCGTGTTTTTGTACATAAGAAACACTACACAACCCTTTGTTTCCACGTGAAACCAGCCATAACATCACAACACGATTCCACCACCTTCAATTTTAGATCATCTACCACTTACTTACAAATAACACTGATATATACTCCAATACAAACCAACAAAGTTCATATGACGTGTACAAAATAAACCACCATCCTTCATTACTAGCAGCACTATGCTGCACATCTTTTGTTAACACAAAAATAAACCTGTAAAACAAGTTCTAACATAATCCAAGGCACAAACAACAACCTTCCAAGCAACGGACATGTTGTCAATGCTAGCACAACTCACCAACTTGTTTTTGCAAAAAAAAAAAAAAAAAGGAAAAACAGAGTGAAAGCTGAAACAAGAGCGAAACGAGGCTGTTATCACATCGGAACTCTACAGCTCCGTTCAAACTATGTCCAAATCCACCGCGTTACATTGTTTGTGGCCAGCAACACACAACAACATGTTCATCGTCGCAGAAGCTAAACGCTCTGCACGAAACATTCTCCGTCGGGAACCAAGAATTGTATTAGGAGACATATCTAAAAATCATATCCGTGACGTAGCTTTTCAATTTTTCAATTTTCAAATTTTATTTTCAAACATCGAACCTGTATCATTTATCTCCTAGGTTGTGATAAATATGCAATAACGACGATATAATTCATTGCGTCAGTCTCGAAGCAGCAATAAGTTATCTACTTCTAAAACTCATATTATCTACCCCTTAGGTTGTGGTGGATGTGTGAAAATCTGCAATATAATTCATTGTGTTAGTCTCGAAGCAAAAATAAATTATCAAATCTGCATTATTTATCTCCTAGGTAGTGATTAAAAATGCAAAATCTGCGATATAATTCATTGTGTTAGTCTCGAAGCGACAGTGAATTATCAAACTTGTGTTATTTACCCCCTAAGTTGTGATAAATATAAAATTTGCGATATAATTCATTGTGTTAGTCTCGAAGCGACAATGAATTATCAAACTTATGTTATTTATCCCCTAGGTTGTGGTAAATATAAAATCTGCGATATAATTCATTGTGTTAGACTCGAAGCGACAATGAATTATCAAACTTGTGTTATTTACCCCCTAAGTCATGGTAAATATGCAATAAACTACGATATAACTTGTTGCATCAGTCTCGAAGCAGCAATAAGTTATTTATTTTCAAAACTCTGCATTATTTATCCCCTAAATTGTGATAAATATACAAAATCTGCGATACAACTTACTATGCTAGTCTCGAAGCGTTAGTAAGATATTTTAAACTCGTATTATCTACCTCCTAGATTGTGGTAAATATAAAATCTACGGTATAGCTTACTATGTTAGTCTCGAAGCTTAGTAGGTTATTTTTTCAAACACGTACTATCTACCCCTTAGATTGTGGTAGATGTACAAAATCTCCGATATAATTTATTGTGTTAGTCTCAAAGCGACAATGAGTTATCAAACTTGTGTTATTTACCTTTTAGGTTATGGTAAATATACAATAACCGTGATATAACTTGTTGCATTAGTCTCGAAGCAACAATGAGTTTTTTTCAAACTTGTGTCATTTATCTCCTAGGTTGTGATAAATATACAAAATTTGCGATATAACTGGTCGTGTTAGTCTCGAAGCAACAATAAATTATCTATTTTAAAAGCATGTTATTTACCCCATAGGTTGTGGTAAATACACGAAATCTGCGATTACTTTTTCAATGTGTTGATGAGTTATCTGCATCGTCATATCTAGGTCATTTATGTTCGTGCTCTAGGTATTGGTGAGTTAACTGTATCATCCTTGCCTATTTACTCTTTGGTTTATCTTACATTATCTTTTTTTCAAATCTCTTGGTCAAATATGGGCAACTGTCATACCTCAAATTTGTCCGCCCTATTTCTAAAAAGTCAAATTATTTTATTTTACCTATTTAAAAATATATAATATTTTATTTTAAATTATTTGTAAAATAAATATTTATTGAATCCTCATATATTTTCTAATTCCATTCAATTTTGAATAAATGGAGTGACACAATTGGTAGGAGGTCATTCGTAAAATTTACAAAGTGCAAAAGGTCGTGAGTTCAATTTCAATTTTTTACATTTTTTTCCTTTTATTTGTTTTTACTTTATTTCTAGTTTGCATTAATCTCAAAATTACAAAATTCTCAAAATTGTGCATTTTTTTTATTATTTATTTTCGTATTTAATAATTATATATTTTTTAAAGTGAATTTTTAATTTTATGCATTTTTACCACAAAAATAATAAAAAAAATAGAAGATATAAAAAATAATTGGAAAATATTTTATTTTTTATTTTAGGATAAATATTAATAGCACTAATTTAAAAATATCATGAATTAAAAGTCAATTGAAATTTGTGATTATTTTTAATTAATTGTTTCTATGTGTGTTAACCTATATTTTGGTATATAAAGAGGGGCACTTTTACATAAGAGGAGGGCCATCTTTTTCCATTCACAAATAACACATGTACATACTACAAACTACACAATTTTTTAAATTTCTTTTTTAAATCGAAAAGCCTTATTTCATTTTTTTTAACTGTTTTTGTACATGAGAAACACTACACAACCCTTTGTTTCCACGTGAAACCAACTGTAATATCACAACACGATTCCACTACCTCCAATTTTAGATCATCTACCACTTTTTTTACAAATAACACTGATATACTTCAATACAAACCAACAAAGTTCATATAACGTGTACAAAGTAAACCATCATCCTTCATTAGTAGCAGCACTATGTTGCATATCTTTTTTTAACACAAAATGATAAATCTGTAAGACAAGTTCTAACATAATCCAAGACACAAACAACATTCCAAGCAACGGACATGTTGTCAATGCTAGCACGAATTCACCAACTTGTTTTTGCAAAAAAAAATGGAAAGACAGAGTGAAAGCTAAAACTGAATGAAAGCTGAAACATCAGATTTCTGCAGCTCCGTTCAAACTGCGGCCAAATCCACCGTTTCACACCGATTCCGGTCAGTAACACACAACAACACGCTCATCGCCGCAGAAGCCAAACGCTCTGGACGAAACGCTTTCTGTCGCGATCTCCCGACAGTCTTCACCCAGATCCGCGATAGCCGTATGACGCCGGAAACGAAACAACTCACCAGCAACCACCGGAAACAAAAATACATATTATTACTTGAGTTTTCACTTTTGGGATACACGTCACATTTGATCCATTCCATCTATCCTTTTTTTATTTGTCTTATTTTTTATTTATTCATTTTTATGGGTTGTTTATTTTGGTCATGATTTTCGTTGCTTATTGATATTTACTTTTTGAGATGTGGTTTGTCAACACTAACACGATATGATGTAAATATTATAATAATCTAACAAACTTAAGTCACCTTGTAGCAAATATAGTTGATTAAAATGATAGTTAGAGTTATTGCCATTTGGTAATTTTAATTTAATTAAAAAAATACAGAATACTAAAAATAACCAAAAATATAAAATGTGCTTTTTTTATTAGTTATTTAGATTAATTAATTTAATTAGTTGCAGATATTTTCTAAGTTTCTCAATTAATTCAATATTTTACAAATAATAAAATTTCATATCTTTAGATAATTAATAGGTCGGTTTAACGTCTTACCGATTGATTACTCAAATGAAAAATATCTAAAACTCATTAAACAAATTAAATTAATTTTTATTCGCCCCATGCAATTTAATTATGATAAAGATTAACTATTTATCAATTAAAATCAATTTCTTTGCCTATCGCGATCAAATTCTAATGAAGATCAACTCATCTTCAAAATTCTATCAAACATTAAAATAGCTAATCAATTTTAAACTATTTTTCTACTAACTTAACAAAAACCTCAAGAACATTTTCAAAAAATGATTAAATAGCATTATCTTCAAACTTAACTGGGAATTGCATTTACTATCACTCATTTTTCAAACCCAGACAAGGTTTAAGGATATTTCGAAAGCAATTCTACGCAATCCTATAAAAAAATTAACCAAACACATACGAACTACGAATTTGGATATTGATTCTTCGCAAGGAGATACGTAGGCACGCGGTTAAAACCCAAATACATTAACAATAACATGCAGTTAAACAGAAAATTCTCGATCTAACCTTAGACCTAGAAGTGGAGTCCCTTGAGAACAAGGGAGATGAAGGTTGCTTAACACCTTACCTTCTTCTAATCAACTCACGAATTTAGAATCTTTGTACAAATTAGGGTTATCTGTTATTTCTTCGTCCTTACGATAAAAATGAATGGTGGCGACTCTTATTTTTTGCCGGTTACGACAGCTGACGACTCTGCTAGGGACACAACTCTAGGGTTAGAGTTTTCCCCTCCTTTTAGGTCTAGGTTTTTTTTGTGTTTTTTCTATTTATGGCATGTTATTATTTCCATATTTATTTATTTATTGGTTTATTTATTCTTTAGTTTATTATCATGTTCTTTATATTATTGGTGTGATTTTGTTATAACAAAAAAATGATAAACCTTAGAAGAAAGATTGTCAATTGGCCAAGGGGATTTAACATCCCTATGAGTTTTTATGACGACTTCGCCTAAAGTAGGTCGAATTTCGAGAAATGTATTTTAGAGGGCTAGACTCTCTTAGAGGTAGTACTTTGGGATCTTAATAATGACTCTTTGTATAATCCAAAATAAAATCCCATGGTGAGTCCTTGTATGATCTACGAGATGAAAGTCTAGATCTACAAACAGGCTCCACTTAAGGGAGACCCTTGTGCCTTTTCCCTATAATTTTATCCATGATACCCTTAAGAAAACCACCTTTGGGTTGGGTAGAATAAATTTATAACCTTTTGTAGGAGCTCTTCTGTAGGTTGTTCTATTAAGCATCCCGACCTTCATAGGGAACCTTCCTGCAAAGGACATCTTATTGTTATCCCTAAACCCGTAAGGGTTTCCTTTTGTCCATATCCACCCCTACACCCGTAAGGGTCTTCTGTTGTTTAGTCCGTAGGACTTTCATTTGTATATCATAATCCCTAACATGTAGGAGTTTCCTTATCTTTGTTATAATACATAGCCTGTAAGAGTTTTCTTTGTATATCACAATCCCTAGCTCGTAGGGCTTTCATTTTATAAGTCATAATCCCAAGCCTGTAGGAATTTTTGTTTGTTTGTAAAAAATCCCTAAGTCTGTATGGGTGTTCTTATGTTTATCTTTATCCTACGTCTGCATTGCATTGTCCTCATATATATATATATATATATATATATATATATATATATATATATATATATATATATATATATATATATATATATATATATATATATATATATATATATATATATATATATATATATATATATATATATATATATATATATATATATATATATATATATATATATATATATATATATATATATATATATATATATATATAAACTCATGTAGTGTGTCCTTATATCCTAACCTCATATCGCATTGCATATCCATGAAAAAATTTAAATGAAAAAATATTTTGCATACACATGCCTTTTCATACACTCGCATACATGTATATATATTTTCATATCCTTTCCACTTTCACCCTTATCCAATAGTCATCCATGCTAGCTGATTTCTAGAGACTCATAAATAAATTGAAGAAAGTCCTCAACTATGGAGGGAGGAGATTCACCATTGAAGATTCAAATGAGCTTGGCCATGCAAGTCAAATTGAGGAGAGAAGGCAACCCTTCTCCATACAAGCCAAAGGCCTACCCAGCGCCTCAAAATCCAATACCATGGGTAATCCTCCCACACCAAGAATAACAATATCAACAATTTCCCTATCAACAGAATATAAGAGTCAAAGGCCGCCCCTTACTTCAACAATGCAATAACATCCAAAAGCTCTCATAAAGTCAGTGGATCAACTAGGAAGCTTATCACTAAGATCATTAGACTTTATCATTTCTCTTTGTAATTTATCTGTTGCTAAGATGCATTTGTTACAAATTTATACTTATTGATCAGCAATTCTAATAAAATGAAACACATGTTTTTGAAATCGATCCATTAGTATGCCCTCTTTCATTTACAATCACTTTATATCCATAAATATCAATACATTTCCATTTCACTTTTCAACTTTCCATTTCCATTTCCATTTTCACTTTTAACAAACTTTGAGGGTTAATGATGTAAATAACATTAACTGAATTGTGCTGACGTATGCTTTCAATGGTAAGACCGAGCTGACAATGTAAGGCATTGTTTCTCTTCCCAAACACTGAGAAATAAGGAGTTAATTCGTAGTTAACCCCATCCGAGCCAGAGGTTGGAGTTTTTTCTATTTTCTAAAAACTCCTAATCTTAACCAAGGGCAAGGTAGTCTTTCAATTAATTCAAGGATACATTCTAATCTCAAGAGAATTGGTTTATCTAAGCAAAAGGTTCAAAGTGCAACCAGAGGTTTAAAGCATATTATCTTCCTCGCATGCAACTTACAAGACCGAGGAAGCAATAAAGATAAAGTTCACAACATCTTCTTCCTCACATACATCATCAAAGATCGAGGAGACAAAAGCCAACATGCCAGTCACACTATTTTGAATCAAAAGTGAATTTCACAAGAACTATTCCAAAAAGAAAGCCCGCTAAGTCAAAGAAAATTCAAAAAAACTTGACTTAGGCAAAAGTTAGTGCATCCCGATGGACCGAAAAATTCAAAAGAATCAGTCCATGCAAAAATAAGGGTTTGAAAATATAAAAAAATGGAAACAAACTTCTAAGCATAAATGAGTGACTATGTTATACGGTGGGAGAACTGACTTGTTTAGTGTTTTATCGCAAATGTTGCGGGTAGCAAGAGTCGCCACCAACTTTTCTTTTATCCAATGAGGAAAGGTGAAAAGAACAGGAAAGACCTTTGATAGATTTTGAGTTTGGGTGGTAAGTTATGAAAAGGGAAGGTGTTAGCACCCTTTTCATCCGTAATTATCTACAAGCTCTTATTGCTCAGATCACTTTAAACTTGCTTGGTGTGTGTGTGATTTGAAAATATTTTTGAATGCCAATTGTCAGGCAGACTTTGTAATAATTCTTGTATCAGCCCTCAAGAATGTTTACAAAGTATTTTTTTTAATATTTGTTTTGAAACGTGAGGTGTAAAAATGAATTTGTTTGTTTGAAACTGTTATGAGCAAGCAATTTGTTGAGTCTTACCCGCTAGAGGTCATTCTTGTTATTTTCCTTCTTCGTTAGAGATAATACTATCCATACCATTAGTTGGTAGGCAACCCTATCTATTGGATATGAAAGGACAGGCGTAGGGTCATTGTATGGTCATAGAAGGCAACATGTAAGGATACTTTAGCAATTCGAATGGATTATCATCATTTTTCTCGTAGGGTCATCGGAGGTACTATATCATTTTGTAGGAAACTCGAAAGGTCATCGAGGGATTATGATCTTTATTCGAAAGGGACCATGATGATATTATTTAACCGAGGGTCTTTGCTAAAGTATTCCCATTTTCGTGAGACGTGACCATTAGTATCGCAAGGCAAAGAAGAGATGTTACCCTAGAGGTGAAGTGTGCAAAGTGTATTGGTTTAAGTTATGTTATATTGAAAATTAAGGTTATCTATGTTTGAGTTTATTCTTATCTTACAAGCCTATTTACTAGCACTTATGTATATACAAACATATAAAGGCAAAAGATAAAGCGAGAATGTAAGTCTACGCTATTACAGGGATTTGGGAGATTTACATAATTAGAAAAATGTGGGGATGTAAATCTAATCTATTACATTAAACTATGTGACCTATACAATTGTCTAAGAAAATAAATATAAAAAAGAATAAGAAAATGTTGAAACAAAACTTTAAATGCCCTAAAAATCTAAGTTCATATTTTTGGTGTTTTTATGAAAATAATTTAAGTGTTAATTAATAATAATTAAAATCTTAATTCTAATTGATTTTAATTAATAAAAAACCTAAAATCTAATTGTCCAAAAAAAATAATTAATTAATTTACACCCTACAACTAATTTTTTGTTGACTTTATTATATGGCTTCTTTTTGGTTTTTTTATGTATAAGTTTTGATTAAAAAAAGTTAATTAATAATAAAATAACTAATAAAAAGAAAGGGAAAACGAAGAAAGTAAAGAAAAAAGAGTTTTGGCATCCCTGGGGTTTGAACCCCCTCCCCTCTCTTCACACGCTTGGTTCCAACCTGTTCTATGTTTCTTATTTAACACATCTGGACATATGAAACTTATTAATAACACAAGGATTAAGAAATTTGAAATTAGAAAATCTTTACCACCGGTGTGATTGAGGGGAGGCGTTTTGGGCACAGTTGAGCATGGTTATGGACTTGAGGAGGTTCTTGGGGATGTCAGAATGATGATTCGAGGCTTCATTTCAGTTGAGAATGGATTGGGTCCTCTATTTCTAATGGATTATTTTTTAAGTTAACATTCTTAGAAGGAAACATGTGCAATCAAAGTCATTATTTGTTTCCAAAACAATTGCAAAACTTTCCAAAACATGAAGATCTCTTTCCTTCTTCATCCCTCACGGTTTTGTTATGTTGGATATGTGATCTTGGGCTTCAAAATGATCCAAAACAAAAGCCCACATGCCTTGTATATTTATTTAATTTAATTTTGAATTTAAATGAATAAAATAAAAATAAATGAAATAAAAAATTAAAATAATGTATGAATGGACTTAGGGGTCTTTAAACATGTCATAAACACATTTGAACTTCAAAAGTTAGGCCCATTAGCCTAAAAGTCCAAAATTGCTCAATTGTGGTTTCATGCATTTTCTCAAAATTACTCAACTTGCACCAATCATAACTCTCTCAAGTTTTGTCATATGATGTTGATCTTAGACTTTTTGGAAAGCTCAAGATGTCCCCTACAAGTCTAATGTTGGTCACTTTTTCATTTGAAGTCTTTAAGTTGATGTAAATTCCTTTGGACAAAGATGTCTTTTTGTTGACTTTTAAAATGACATGTAATGTTTTAGCCTATATCTCTCAAATGAAGCATTTTTGGCCTTGAGCTTTGAGAGACAAACTTGTATAGAATTTAATTTCCTTCAAGATAGGCTTTGGTTGAGGAATTTTTGATGAAGCATGTGAAAGTTATGCTTGGTCAAAGTTCAATTGACTTCTCCTTAAGAAAACCCTAATTTGGTATCTTTTGTCTTTTGATGAATCTTGAGTGTTCTTGATGAATCATGATCAACCCTTGATCAAATGATGAATGTGACTTCAAAATATTGATGTTGACCAAAAAATTTGAAGTTTGACTGTAAGTTGACCAATGTTGACTTTTTATCCAATATAGTTGATTTTCAATCATCTGAGCAACTGACTGAGAAAACTTGTGATGCAAGGCTTGAAACTTGTCATAAGGGTACCTTGAAGCATATGAGGAACCATGAAACTCACTTGAGGCATTAGAAGCTCAATTTTCTTTAAGAAAACCAAAACCCTAATTGTAGGCCACTACTTAGGAGAAGGGTTCATCTGATCAATTCTTGACTAGTCTTGAGTGTTTGAGATCCTTAAGATCATCAGGAGGTATCTTGAATCAATTGTCTTCAAAAATTGGAGGGAAATTTTTGGGGTAGAACAACTGTCCCTTTTTAATCTTCTTAAACCTGAAGAGTTAGATTGGCATGTCCGCCATTCGTGATCTGAAGGTGGAAGTGGATTGAACACTTAAGTGCTTGGAAATTTGCCCTCGCTGGTGCACGAAGTAACACTGTTGGTTGATAGTATTGTTTGAATGGGATTTAAAGATGCCATATGGAAAGTTGACAGAGTGTCGTCGGAGATGGGCTTATAGATGCCATCTAAAGTAATCGTTGGTATGAGTATCAGAATGAGTCTACACCTGACTGTATTTGAAGAATGCTTTTCAGAAAGAAAATGTTCACCAGAATTTAGTCTTTGGGGGAATTCTTTTTCATAATAAACTTCTAAAGGGGAATTCTTTTCAGAATGAAGCCCTGAAGGAGATGCTTTTCAGAATAAACCTCTAAAGGAGAATGCTCGCCAGAATTCAGTCTCTTGGGGGATGCTTTTCAGAATGAAGCCCTGAAGGAGATGCTTTTCAGAATAAACCTCTAAAGGAGAATGCTCGCCAGAATTCAGTCTCTAAAGGGAGATACTCGCAAGAATTCGGTCTTTGGGGGTGCTTTTCAGAACGAAGACCATGAAGGAGATGCTTTTCAGAATTAGGTCTCTGAAGGGATATGCTCACCATAGTTTGGTCTCTGGGGGGGTGCATTTTAGAACGAAGGCCCTGAAGGAGATGCTTTTTCAGAATTCGGTCTCTGAAGGGGAAATCATTTGGTCATGCAAACAGTCACCCCGTCCTATTTTGAGAATTGATCTACAATCCGTTTTTCATTAGTAAACCCATTATGTTTTAGGGAATTCATACCACCTGGTCATATCGATAGTTGCCACGTCTTGTTTCGAGAATTAATCTGCGACTTATTTTTGTTCGTAAACATGTCCAGTTTCTGGAATTCAAACCGCCTGGTCATATAGATAGTTGCCCCGTCCTGTTTCGGGAATTAATTTGCGACCTATTTTTTATTGGTAAACCCGTCCTGTTTCGGGAATTCATACCTCCTGGTCATATAGATAGTTGCCCCGCCCTTTACTCTAACATGTTTGAAAATTGCTGATGATATTCGCATGTTTGCAAACTTTACCATAAATGATAAAATTAGCTTTATGTAATGTGATGTATGTAATGCATAGCGTAATGATGCTCTCAAAATAAATGAGAATGTTATATGCATTTCGGTATGCATATTCTATGATGTATTATGAAATGATGTATGGACGCAATATGTCATTGAAGCGTATCAGTAACTCCTTGTAACAATGTCTAGCTGGGGAAAATAAATCCCGAACTGTTGCTAGGGATGAAGAAAGTGATTCTTCAATTTCTGCTGGGAATAATTTTGCTGGGGATTCCCACTTTCTGTTTGAGGATACTCCGCTGGGGATCTTCGAATCCTGCTTTAGGATAGATTCATTCAAGGAGAGTTAATCATTCTCCATTATTTTTGTTGAAGGATTTGATTCTTACATACCCTGACTTGGGATAAAAGAGATGGATATTCCTGATTTGATTCAGATACCGTAGTAACTCTTCTGGTGATAGTAACTTTGTTGAAGGATTTGATTCTCACATACCCTGATTTGATTCAGATACTGTAGCAACTCTTCTGGTGATAGTAACTTTGATTAAACCCTGTCGGAGAAGAGAATTTTGTTAGGGATTTATGGCATTGGAGTAATAAACTCCCCTGGGGAATTAAATTCCTATAAAATGTGATGAGGAAATAAACTCTGATGGGGATTGGAATTTTATAGGCTACACTGAGGAAGTCTCCATTGTAGGTTGGGGAAATGATAAAACTTCCTTATCCATTAGGGGACCTATTAGGGATGATGATCAGGTCAAGCTATCCATTAGGGGATATGAATGTGAACTACTGGAAGATGCCCCAATTTCTGCCTGAGGGCATATTATATTAGACTTGCTGGGGAATATATCTCTGTTGGGGATGAGCTTGTGAAGATAGCTCTATAGAGATAGTTCTATGGAGATTGCTCTGTGGGGATTTGTGGATGACTTGAACATTATCCCAACTTCTAGAGTCCTTAGTAAATGCTGATTAGATTGATAAACAAGTGATGAGATGAAGGGACATAGTCATACGCTTTAATCCATAATTTTTGCCTGGACTATCTTTTCAGATTTTTAGTCCACCGTTATACCCTTTTTTTCCCAAGCCGCCTTCTCAGGTTTTCGACTTGTCGGGTCTACAATTTTATTTACATGTCCCTAGTTTTGCCCAAACCCTTTTGGTTCGTCAAGATGACCTTATTTTTGCCTAGGCCAATCCACCTAACGGATCTCTTTTTCATGCGTAGTATTTTTTATTATGTTTGCAATCACAGGGCGTGGAGAATTTTCACTGTCCATGGTAGTAAGTGTTGTAGCGCTGCCAGAAAATATTTTCTTGATCATACGTGGCCCTTCGTATTTCAGAGTCCATTTGCCCCTAAGATTAGTCTGGTGTACCCGATGTTTGAAGTTATTGATCAACCATTGATTACCAGGTTTCTGATAGTCTTGACCTTCCTCGGTATTTTTCTAAGAACTGTCACAGCAGAATGACACCATCTAATACTTCTAACATAGACAAGAAATTTGGTGATACCGAAGATTCAATTTTTATAGTGGCTTTTGTTGAAACTCATGATCAATGTAACATGCCCCAAGTGATTCAGATGAAGATCTTCCCCTGGCTATTAAGCACTTTTGAGAGATTCTTTGAATCTTGACTTTACTGCCACATATGAGTTGGACAATAACATGTCATGCCCCTTGATTTATAACCAATTGTGTCCATGAAAGGCCTATTAGTGGAAGTGTCTTTCTCTTTGACCTATCCTCTGAAGTAATTATGTCCATTGGGAGGATTTTCATTCATTGAATATTCGTCATGCGAATTTCTCTGCTGTCAAACACTAAGTCATATGCAAACATTGGTATTAAAATGCAAAGCTTATGTCTGTCTTGAAGTTTAAATAATGCATTTTTTAGAAAAACAGAAGTTGTAAGAATGTGATATCAACTCAGAATTTATAGTAAGCCTTACAGGATTCAGGATAATTTTTTGTAACAATATGTTTTCGATTTAACCCATGCTTCAATTAGGACTTTAAAGGGTTGTAACGTGGCCTGGTTCACAATTTAAGAAACAAAGGATAAATTCTCGAATTTTATTTGTACCCAACCCGTTCTCCATGACGTCCTTCAGTCCTATACTCAGTTAATTATGCATTTAGGTTCCAATAGAGTTTAGAATTATATCATGGATACTTGGTGATGGTTCAGAAATCGAAAGTTTATTTGAGAAGGCACTCATTTTTTCTTGTAACATCTTTCTTTTGTTGAGGATTTGTAGCGACCTCTTTTTGACTTTATTATCCCTAACTTTTGCCTGAACTATTTAGTTTGAGATTACAGTCAACGGGATGCCCCAATTTTTTCCCTAAGTCTCCTTCATAGGTTCGACTTAGCGGGCTTTTATTTTGAAAGATAATAACTTCCAGACTTAATGATTACAGGGAACCATCATCGACTTTTGATTTGGAAGGATGTCTTCGATACTACCTACTGTGTACGAAGGAAAAGCTTGCGATTGAATGCACAATTAAATTAACTGAGAAACTACCCTGCCCCAGGTTATGATTAAGGATTTCAATTTGCATGAAAAAGAAAACTCCTACTTCTTAGGCTCAAAGGGGTTGACTAGGGATTAACTTCCTTATATCTCCACTGTTTAGGAATTGAAACAACGCATGTACATCGTCAGCAAGGTCTGTTCAAAAGCATACTGTATGAGATTATGGTATCATTTTCGTCCTTCTCCCTCTAAAGGCTTATAACTTTTAACGAGAGTTGAATATCATAAAATGTAAGTAAAAAACACAATTTAAATATAGTGAAAACGAATGGATTAATTCAAAACAAACATATGCAATGCATCAATGGAAAAAAAAACAAAGTTTGACATAAAGATAAGTGTTCAAACAAACAAAAGAAATTACAACTGAAAATTCAAATGAACTGGATGCTCTCAATCTTAGTCAAGATTTGGCATGTGACCAGTGATCACATTAGGAGTCTCAAGAGGGTCAAACTCAATCTCCTTAGCATCAATCATATCTTGAATCTTGTTCTTCAACGCCCAACAACCATTTGTATCATGTCCAGGACTATTAGAATGGTATGCACACCTTGCATTAGGATGATAGCTAAGAGCGGAAGTATTGGGATTCCGAGGAGGATCGTTCAACGTAATCAACTTTGCCTTTAACATGTGTTGCAACGCTTGAGCCAATGACATGTTAATTTTGGTAAATTATCTTTTGGGTGTATCCTGCTTATGTTGATTACCCTGTTGTCATTGTTGCACTTGTGCAGGATTAGAGATCAGTACTGCCCCCACAAATTGGTTGTGGTCTCTCTTGTTACGACCCTTCTGGTTGTACACAACATTGGACTCTTTCTTCCCATTGTATGGCTTCTTCTGAGTATCGGAAGAGGTAGGCACCTGGATTTTACCACTTCTAATTTCATTCTCAACACGTTCCCCATTCAATATCAGTTTAGTGAAACCGGCTGAAGAATCTCCAAGTAGGTGATTATAGAAAGGACCTGTCAGCGTGCTCATGAACATGTCAACCAATTCCCTGTCAGCTAAAAGAGGTTGAACCCTACCTGTGATATCTCTCCATTTATGGGCGTACTCTTTGAAGCTTTCTTTAGAGCCCATGGACATACTCTGCAATTGCATATGAGTTGGTGCGAGATCAGCATTATACTGGTATTATTTGTAGAAAGCGTCAGCCAAATCTTCCCAGGTATGAATATTGGTCCCTTCTAGTTGATAGAACCATTCCAACCGTGTTCCAGACAGACTCTCTTGGAAGAAATGAACCCACAATTTCTTATCAGCAGTGTGTGGTTGGATTTTCCAAACATATGACCTCAAATGCAACTTCAGACAAGAAACGCCGTCATACTTAGCAAAGGTAGAAGTTTTGAACTTGGGAGGAATGACGACTCCTGAGACCAAACCCAATTCTTTGAAGTCCAAGCCAGGAACCTTCTGGATCTCCATAGCTTTCAGACACTCTTCTAACAACTTATACTTCTCATCAGCAGGGGTATATTATTCATCCAAATAATCTTCTTCCTCTTCAATAGGGTATTTGACAGAATCGTGATTTCTATTTTTCTCATGCTTATCACTTTCATCGTTGTCATCCTGTTCATTATCATTGTCCTCTAGGATCTCAATCTCCTTGACCTATTTAGCCGGACCTCTGAATCTTCTCCCTATGTTGATAATGCCGATTGGTTTTTTTGTCTTCTTCTTCTTCTCTTTGATGATAAGTGCCTTCATTTATTCTTTCCCCTTGGCTAATCTTAGGAACATCTCTTGGAAATTAGCATTTTGAGCCTGGAGATCTTTCATTGTTTGTTTGAGAGCCATTTCTGCTGAAATAAACAACAAGGAGATGTGAAACCTGTCTTGGAAACCTGTTATGCAATGACATGGTATGTAGATACGTATGCAATGTTTTCAAGGATCTTTAGGGAATCTAGTTTGAAACATTAGAAATTGAATTTAGTTACAGTTTTGTCTGAAGAACTTTGAGTTTTCATCTTTGAACGTCCTTCTATAAGAATCAAGCTCCCCAAATCAAGTGGGTCATAGCCTCTGACTCAAGAAAATGCACATTGATCTTGACGGCATCTGGCTAGAAGAAAATAAATCCTATTGCCCCTTGATAGAAATTTGGCTTATAACAATCCTGCACCATAAATCCCTAAGATCCTTGAAATGGTTAGTAACAGTGCTATGTTATAAAATGACATGATGTATATGCCATGCACTAAGAAAAAGCGTAAGGTGATGAGAACAAATGAGTTTATAGAAATAAATCCTGCGAGGAAATTAAGTTGTTAGATAATGAATACAAACAAGTCACACAAGTAGCCTTAGGTTTAAAGGCTTGCATGAAGTCAATAGGTAAGTACCCTTCCCACAACTAAAGTTTAGTTGGCTCAACCTGTCCTAAAATAGTAACTGGATTCTAAGAATCTCATATCACAAATCTTTTTCATAGGTTTTATTTTAGCACGAAAACTGATTTGCCACCAAAACATCCCGAGAGTCAAATATCAATGAGCGTAGCATCGAGTATCAACCAACTTTGGACTGCACCAAAGTCGACTATCTCACTACTTTCTAATGGCCAAGATGGGTCAATTAAGGTTCTAAAATCAAATTAGTGTTAATGACACCACACAGAAGCCTAATGTTATTCTTGACTGACTAAAGGAACATCAGTACAAACCAAAGTGTCACACTAACTGTAGCCATCATATTAACAATATCAGTCTACACCGTACATTCTTTATGATCTATTGCTACTTACCTAAGGCATCCTTAGATCCGGGTGTAGGACCTTTCAATAATAAACCCAAGCAAGCCCTAAAATTTAAAGCAGACAAAGCACGCAATTTAAGAAAGTAAATTGATCTAAAACTCTTAATGTAACCCCTCTTTAAAAATTGTCCCCAACATAGTCACCAGTTCTGTAATACGATAGGAGAACTGACTTTTTGGTTTTATCGCAAATGTTGCGGTTAGCAAGAGTCTCCATCGACTTTTCTTTTATCCAATATTTAGGAAACGTGAAAAGAACAGAAAAGACTTTTGATAGATTTTAAGTCCGGGGGGTAAGTTATGAAAAGAGAAGGTGTTAGCACCCTTTTCATCCGTAGTTATCTACGAGCTCTTAATTGCTTAACTCACTTTAAACTTGCTTTGTTTGTGTGATTTGTATACATTTTTAATTCCAATTGTGAGACAGACTTTTGTAATAATTCTTGTATCAGTCCTCAAGAATGTTTACAAAGTGTTTTTTTTTTTGAAAATATTTGTTTTGAAACTTGAGGTGTAAAAATGAATTTGTTTGTTTGAAACTGTTATGAGCAAGCAATTTGTTGAGTCTTACTCACTAAAGGCCGTACTTGTTATTTTCCTTCTTGGTTAGAGATAGAACTATCCACACCATTAGTTGGTAGGTAGTGCTATCTATTGGATATGAATGGACATGCGTAGGGTCATCGTATGGTCATAGAAGGTAGCATATAAGGATACTTTAGCAATTCGAAGGGACTATCATCATTTTTCTCATAGGGTCATCGAAGGGACTGGATCATTTTGTAGGCAACTCGAAGGTTCATCGAGGGATCATGATCTTTATTCAAAAGGGACCATGATGATATTGTTTAACCAAGGGTCTTTGCTAAAGTATTCCCGTTTTCGTGGAACGTAACCATTAGTATCGCAAGGAAACAAAGAGAGGTTACCCTAGAGGTGAAGTGTGTAAAGTGCATTGGTTTCAGTTATGTTTTCTTGAAAATTAAGGTTATATATATATATATATATATATATATATATATATATATATATATATATATATATATAAAGGAAAAAGATAAAGCGAGAATGTAAATCTACGCTATTACAGGGCTTTGGGAGATTTACATAATTAGAAAAATGTGGAGATGTAAATCTAAACTATTACATTAAACTATGCGACCTATACAATTGTCTAAGAAAATAAATATAAAAAAGAATAAGAAAATGTTGGAAAAAAAGTTTAAATGCCCTAAAAATCTAAGTTCATATTTTTGGTGTTTTTATGAAAATAATTAAGTGTTAATTAATAATAGTTAAAATCATAATTCTAATTGATTTTAATTAATAAAAAGCCTAAAATCTAATTGTCCAAAAAATTAATTAATTTACACCCTACAACTAATTTTTTGTTGATTTTATTATATGACTTCTTTCTGATTTTTTTATGTATAAGTTTTGATTAAAAAAAGTTAATTTATAATAAAATAACTAATAAAAAGAAAGGGAAAATGAAGAAAGTAAAGCAAAAAGGGTTTTGGCATTGCTGAGGTTCGAACCCCCTCCCTTCTCTTCACACGCTTGGTTCCAGCATGTTCTATGTTTCTTGTTTAACACATATGGACATATGAAACTTATTAATAACACAAGGATTAAGAAATTTGAAATTAGAATATCCTTATCACCGATGTGATTGAGAGGAGGCGTTCTGGGAACGGTTGAGCATGGTTATGGACTTGAAGAGGTTCCTGGGGATGTCAGAATGATGATTCGAGGCTTCGTTTCAGTTGAGAATGGCTGGAAAACTGGGATATGATTTGCACCTATTCTTTGAAAATTTTGTGTTTGAGAACTTGTTTCTATGGCAGCCAATTTGTCCTTGTCTTATGGAGTGTATCCTCTATTTATAATGAAATATTTTTTAAGTTAACATTCTTGGAAGGAAACATGTGCAATCAAAGTCATTATTTGTTTCCAAAACAATTGCAAAAATTTCCAAAACATGAATATCTCTTTCCTTCTTCATCCCTCGTGGTTTTGTTATGTTGGATATGTGATCTTGGGCTTCAAAATGATCCAAAACAAAAGCCCACATGACTTGTACATTTACTTAATATTTATTTAATTTAATTTTGAATTTAAATGAATAAAATCATAATAAATGAAATGAAAAATTAAAATAATGTATGAATGGACTTAGGGGTCTCTAAACATGTTATAAACACGTTTTAACTTCAAAAGTTAGGCCAATTAGCCTAAAAGTCCAAAATTGCTCAATTGAGATTTCATGCATTTTCTCAAAATTTCTCAACTTGCACCAATCATAACTCTGTCAAATTTTATCATATGAAGGTGATCTTAAACTTTTTGGAAATCTCAAGATGTCCCCTACAACTCTCATGTTAGTCACTTTTTCATTTGAAGTCTTTAAGTTTATGTAAATTTCTTTGACAAAATATGTCTTTTTGTTGACTTTTAAAATGACCTGTAGTGTTTTGGCATATATCTCTCAAATGAAGCATTTTTGGCTTGAGCTTAGAGAGACAAAGTTGTAGTGAATTAAATTTCCTTCAAGATAGGCTTTGGTTGAGAAATTTCTGATGAAGCATGTGAAAGTTATGCTTGGTCAAAGTTTAGTTGACTTCTCAAGAAAACCCTAATTTGGTAACTTTTGTCTTTTGATGAATCTTGAGTTTTCTTGATGAATCATGATCAACCCTTTATCAAATGATGAATGTGACTTAAAAATATTGATGTTGACCAAAAATCTTAAAGTTTGACTATAAATTGACCAATATTGACTTTTTATCCAATATAGTTGATTTTCAATCATCTGAGAAATTGACTGAGAAAACTTGTGATGCAACGCTTGAAACTTGTCATGATGGTACCTTGAAGCATGTTAGAAACCATGAAGCTCACTTGAGGCATTAGAAGTTCAATTTTCTTTGAGGAAACTTAAACCCTAAATTTAGGCCACTACTTAGGAGGAGGGTTCATCTGATCAATTCTTGAATAGTCTTGAGTGTTTGAGACCCTTAGAAGCATGAGGAGGTATATTGAATCAATTATATTAAAAAACGGGAGGGAAAATTTTAGGGTACAACACACTGCCACCTCAAGAACGATAAAAGCTTCTTAGTAGTGCTTGAACATTATCAATGCTTATCACCATCATTGCGACTATGAAAACTCTCTTGCAGACTGAACACATACGTTGAGTTAATTGATTGGAGAGCATCAAGGAGAATGGGGTGGGTTAAGTAAATTTTGAGCCTTATATCCTTTGTTTCTTAAACCATGAACCAGGCCACGTTACAACCTTCAAAAGTCCTAATTGAAGCTAGGTTCACTATGAAAGCATACTCAGCAAAATTAATGTTAAAATAACTCCTAATGTTTGTTAAATTATTGCCAAACATACTTCTTTTTCACATATTCATCTCTAATCATCCATTTCTATTCCATAACAAATTTCAATTTCAAAACTTGTATGTGCAACGGGTTAGAATTACTTTTCAAAAGGTACAATGTTTCTTACAAATCAATACTTCGCTTCAAGGAAATTTTAACAACGATTTGATCAAAGGAGACCCTTTTCAAGAAGCTCTAGAGGACCCCTAAAATCAGGAAAAAATCCTAATGATCATAGGGGCATATCACATAAAGATACGATTAACTAGACGCAATCATTCTAAGATTCAATCAACTTGGGTCACATCCTAGAGCACCGATCAATCGGGGGCATACATCTCCAAGAACCTGATAATCAGGGGTATATCTTTCGAAGATCCAAATGTTAGGGAAGTCCATATCAAGGTTATATCACAACATTATGGTATCCAAGTTCCTTATAAGGATACTCCCTCCAGACCCTATGGATTGGGGGCATACCTTTCAAAATTCAAATGTTGGGGCATATCTTTCAAGATTTAGAAACTCTGGGGCAGTCAAAACGGCTCATCAGGGGCAATTATCCCAAGAGCTAATCAAGGGCATAGAGGTTTCAAAATTCAAAATAGTGGGGTCATCCATCTCAAGTTCACGATATGGCCAAACTACTTCAAAACTCACATTGAGGCGAATATCTACAAACACTATTAAATTGAGGCAAGATATGCCATAAAGGGGCAATCTCCCTTCATACTTTCACAATCCCTAGTGAAACTTTTTTCTATATCAACAATCTTCGAGTTCGAGACAAGTATCAGGAAATCATGCTAGCATAACACCCTACCATCGTGTAACAAGCATCCTTGTTACATAAGCAACTTCTCTATGCCTTAACCATCCACGACCCACTATAGGGGTACCGGTCAAAAAAGAATCCAAGTCACATAAGTCATCATCATGCATTAATCATGTCGCTTTTCTCTAGTATCAAGCCATGCATATCATCTCATTCATATTTCCATATCATGAATCTAACATTCATTAAAGCCCAACCTTACTTGGCACCCAACACCTATATATCAAATGCCCAAGCATTCATTGTCATTTCAAAATCCAGTATCCATTGATGCATATCCAAGTCACTCATTACATGCATTGCGCAATAATTACATTTCATGCATGAATCAAAATACACATCAAAATAATCATAAATCATAACTGTAGCAACTGGTTTATTAATCAGAGCCGCCACTATTAGTTTTTATCCTAGGGAAGGGAATCTAACAAAAAACCCTAATTCACAGATAGAGATTCTAGGTTTCGGACTTCATTAGACGAAAGGAAGGTGTTAGGCACCTTTCATCTACCTTGTTCACAAGGATACCATGTTTTAGGTTTGAGTTCGGGGAAAATAGGGTTTTAAATATTATTAGGGGAAAGGGTTTGAATTATTTTATAGGGGAACTCGCCACGATTTTTAATCGTATGCCTACGTATCCTCTTATGAGAATCAGAGTCCCAATTCGTAGTTTGTAGTGGGTTGGTGTTTTTTAGGGGTCACAAACGTACTTTGAATCACCTCACATTTTGGCCAGGAGTAGTGATTGCGGAGATTTTGACTAAATGCGCGGTAAGTCAAAATCTGTTTGAAACCCTTTTGCAAAAACAGTTGATTAGCTTAGTTGATTGCGAAAAATAGTTTGTTGTTTGTTGAGTGTTTTTTTAATCATATTAATTGCAAAATATCTTACTAATGAATGACTAAAAAATATTTAATGCAAATAATATAAGAAAATATATATGACTGAGTTTTTGAATAAAAATAATTTGGATGACAATATAATGATATTTACATATAATAAATAATAACACTATAATAATAATAATAAAATAAAAATAGTAATTAATAATAATAATTAATTATTAAAAAGAATCAAATATTATAAATAATAAAAATAGAAGAAAATATAAGAATAACAAATTAATTAGAGGGGGTGCAGTTTTAAACTGAATAGTAAAAGCAAGGGTGTTAAAAGTTATGTTGAGTTAGGCCCAAGTATATTCTGGACAGGGGGTGCTAATTGTTTTATGGTTTAGTAATTGCTGTAGGAGGGGGTGTCTAAAGTAATGGGCTCAGGCTCAACGAGTTTGAAGAGGCCTGGCTGGATCGTATGAGGCGGGGGAGCACGGTCTTACCATGAAACTTGGCCTGACGGCTGTTTGATCGAGATCTAAGGGATAGAATTGGAAGGACTATGTTAATTATCCTGGGTCAGCGGACATGGAATTGGAACGTGTATAACATTTTGTTTTTTTCCAAAATTCATTTCATTATTGCTCCTTGTTTTACAGTAAGAACAAACTTCTTTCTTTCTCTCTTACCTCTTCGCCTTATACACAACCCTTCATCTTCCTATCTCTCAAACCCTAATCCCCACCCTTTCACCCCGGCAGTGCTAACATCCTATCCTCCAACATGAATCAAACACCAAAACCCACAACCTCAAACAAAAGAAAAAAACTAACCCTTTTCCGCGACTTATGAGTTCCAATTTGGCTAACTCCTTTTTCTTCTTCTTCGATCGCGGGTTACAATGAACAAGGAAGACAGTGGTGATGGTCGATTGAGAGCGGCGAAGAGGATAACAACTAGGGTCGTATATTGAAACCCCAGTTGCCGGATCGTTCTTATACAACTCTTTTATTCTTCACGGTACTGTTCGGTATCCAACCTCTCTTCTTCAATAATCTTCCCCAAAATTCCTCCTCTATATTTTCTTCTTTTTCTGTAACTAAAAAACCCCTCTGTTCTGTTCTTCTTAATCTCGTATTTATATGGTACGATTTAGGGTTTTTGATTAATGTTATAGTTACTTAGATTTAGGAAGAATTATAGAAATTAGGGATTGTAGATTATTGTTAATTGATTCTGGATTGAATGTAAATGATTGATTTCTGTATAATTGATTTTGTGTACTGATATTTGATTTGGATTGTATAGATATTGTAATGTAAAAGATTTGATGTAGATTTGATTTTTTTTGCAACAATTCCTACAGTGCCTGTAAATTGCAATAAACGTGCACTAATTTAGTGATGATTTGAACAGTAGTTGTTTGTTCAACTTTGGGCCCTGCGTAATTGTTGTTTATTGGGCCTTACCTATTTACATTTTTTGATCTGAACAAAACTTTTTCCAACAAGAATCCTTAATAAATAAATAATAATTGGTATAATATCTTTTAATTACAGTAAGTTTCTTAATAAACAAAAAGTTTAACACTAATAGTTCTAATTCGATTTGAGCTTGCCAGTTTTAAACAAAAAGATTTTTTTGGGCCTTGTACTGTTTCAAAACCAAATTTTTAATAAAATAAATGTATAAACATTATCTAATTTACCTAAATGAAATAAATCCCTTTTTTAATAGGCTGTAAAGAACACTTTAGAAAAATGATAATAACAGAAAATGTTTTATAACAATTTTCTAAAATAAATCAGCAACAAAAATGACTAATGGACCGATTTTAACAAAAATCCTAATGGGCCTGCAATGTGTAATCATACCTCCCTTTTTACTAACGACAAAAATGGGCTAAGTTATATAATTTTTAATTAATAGCAACTTAAACTTAAGTCACCTTAATAATTTAATAACTTAGTAATTACTCGAATAATTTTTATTTTTGAATTGCATGGGCCATTGGCCAACATGCCTCACGAACAGATTTATGAGTCTTTCCAATTTAGAAAGCCCTATCTTCCTGAATTAAAATGTACCCCCTAACCATCTTGGATAAAGATGGGCCATCAGATACTGCTCTACCATCTTTAATTAAATACTTCTTCTTTTTTAATCTCGAAAAATAAAAATCATCGAGGTAGGACAAATTTGGGGTACGACAGCTGCCCATATTCAATTATCTTCCAATCGAATAGCGTGAGAAAACGCGAGTCTTACGCATTTTGATTGGGAGTTTATTGAATACTTGGAATACCCCAAAATTTGTCCGACAAACATAAGGTTACACTGATATAGCATACCCTTACGAGTCTCAAGGAAGTAGGCAAAGCTGATGATGTATCGCTTACCAGGGTTTGATAACGAGGCTAATGGTTTTGAACTTAAGAGGGAAATTTTGTATATCTTGGTTTGGTTTTGATTATTCACCCATTTGGAGGATGAATACAACAATAATTGATGATGCATGGCTGCTTGAAGACTAAGGCCATGGGTTATGTTCGCGAATCGCTGCATGACGTTTAAGGCGATAGGCTAGATTTTTGTTTTCTTTTGAGCATCGATGCATGAAGTCTGAGGCGATGATCTGTGTTACGGAATAAAGAAACACATTGCTGCATGAAGTCTTAGGCAATGAGCTTAAATTTTGGTTTTCGAGCATCACTGCATGAAGTCTAAGGCGATGATCTGTGCCGCGGAATAAGGGAACACACTGCTGCATGAAGACTTAGGCAATGGGTTAGGTACGCAAATCGCTTCGTGAAGTCTGAGGCGATTGGCTAGATTTTAGTTTTCGAGCATCGCTGCATGAAGTCTTAGGCGATGGTCTGTGTCACGGAATAAAGAAACACATTGCTGCATGAAGTCTTAGGCAATGGGTTTAGTTCACAAATCGCTGCGTGAAGTCTAAGGCGATAAGCTAAATTTGGTTTTCAAACATCGCTGCATGAAGTCTTAGGCGATAGTCTGTGTCGCGGAATAAAGAAACACATTGCTGTATGAAGTCTTAGGTAATGGGTTTGATTCACAAATCGCCGCGTGAAGTCTGAGGCGATAAGCTAAATTTGGTTTTCGAACATTACTGCATGAAGTCTTAGGCGATGGTCTGTGTCGCGAAATAAAGAAACACATTGCTGCATGAAGTCTGAAGCAATGGGTTAGGCTCGCAAATCGCTGCGTGAAGTCTGAGGCGATAAGCTAAATTTGTTTTCGAGCATCGCTGCATGAAATCTTAGGCGATGGTCTGTGTCGTGGAATAAGGAAACGCATTGCTGCATGAAGTTTGAGGCAATGGGCTTGGTTCATAAATCGCTGTGTGAAGTCTGAGGCGATAGTTTGTGTTATGGAATAAAGAAACACATTGCTGCATGAAGACTTAGGCAATGGACTAGGTTCGAAAATCGTTGCGTGAAGTCTGAGGCGATAAGCTAAATTTGGTTTTTGAACATTGCTGCATGAAGTCTGAGGCGATGATTTGGGTTTGTAAGGAACTCATCACTGCAGGAAGACTTAGGTGATTGGATAAATGCGTCATGACATGAAGACTTAGGTGACGAGTTGAATCGTAGGATAAGTGTTTTGTTGGTTGACCCTTAGATAGTTAAATCGATGGTGAGACTGTTTGTTTGTTGTGTGATATATGCGTACGATGTATGATATTGAGATGTTTGGATATATGTAAAATGTATGATATTTGATGTGTGGAACCCTGAGTATATATGTGTATTGAATGTTGAAATGTATTGTGTACGTATGCTTTGGATATGCAAAACGTATGTATGAAATATGTGTAAGATGTGCGTATGCCTTGAAATGTTATGAAGACTATTTTTGGCATTCTCTCCTTTAAGCCATTGGCTTAGAGTTACCAATCCCTTGGCGTTGTATGTTGTGTTGTCGTAGCTTTATTGAATTTGATTTTAATGCAGTGAAAAAGCGTTAGCAAAATTTTGAACATTGATTTTGTATTGTAAGCGTAGGTGTAGACGTAGACATAGACGTAGGTAATGGCATATGCATAGATTTGTATGTTGTAAGCGCAGGTGTAATCGTAGACGTATATATTGGCATATGTGTAGCCTTTTATGTTGTAAGCGCGGGCGTAGACGTGGACATATGTATAGACTTTGTATTGTGAGTGCAAGCATAGGCGCAGACGTAGTCTTTTTGCATCGTGAGCATAGACATAGAGGTAGGCATGTGTATAGACTTCCGTGCTGCAAGACGTAGGAGTAGCCATTTGCGTGGACGTAGACGTGGATTTTCTTTCGATGTTTTTCTAACCCAAAATGTCTTTTTGAGGTTTTGTCAAATGCTTTTATTTTGTTAATCCCCGAAGTGATTTCAAGACAATATTCACAAGTAATGATCGTAGTATTTTGTAAACAAGTCTGAGGTAAGAAAAAATGCAATTTGAAAGATGCAAAGAAAGCAAATGTTTTATTGATAGGCCTCTGAATAGGAGAAAATACAAGATGCAATTCCTAGAAAGAGGTAATTACATAAAGTTTTAAAACTGTAATTGGAAATAAAAAATGATAATTGCTGCTGCTGTTCCCCAATATCCTTTTAATGATCTTATCTCCTTTGCTTCTGAGTTGTATGATTCAGATCTATCTCTCCCTTCATGGTTTGTAGTCGCAGTTCTTAGATCACAATCTTTTTGTTCTTTATTTCTTTGTATGAAATCCCTAACTTTTGCCTAGATTTCCCTTTCGGGTTTTAATCCACCGGGATAACTTTTTTGTTTATATGCCCCCTAATTTTTGCCTGGATCTCCCTTTAGGGTTTTCGATCCACTGGGACGCTCCTTTTTGCCTAAGTCGCCCGTTTAGGGTTCGAGCTTAGCGAGCTTCTTATACATAGTATTTTTTGACTGCATCTGAATTTGTCGGATGTGGCAATTCTTCCCCATCCATTGTTGTGAGGATAAGACCACCACTGAAGAATGCTGTTTTTACTATGTATGGACCTTCATAGTTGGGTGTCCATTTATCGCGTGAGTCAAGGCAAGGTAGCAGAATCTTCTTGAGTACTATACCATGTTGTGGTTCATCTTGTACAGTACACTATTACTCAGAAAGAATTCTGAGGCTAATTTGTGTAGAGTTCGTTTATCGATGCTGGAGGCATTTTATGGATGTTCTTGTTCTTCGAGGTACTTCTTGATGTCGTAAAATCAAGACTTGTTGTCTGGCCCTTCTTTAATAGCAAGGCAATATGCAGGCTCTTCGAAGTGTCTGTTTGTGATGTGCGGTTCGTGGTTTGGCCAAGTTACATAGCTGATAGAGTTGCCAGAGCGTCTGCCGTTTGATTTTCTTCTCGTGGGATATGGCTGAAAGTGATCTCGGTGAACTCCGCGGCCAACTTCAAAACATGATCCTGATATGGAATCAGTTTTGGGTGTTTTGTATTCCATTCGCCATTAACCTGATATATGACTAATGCAGAGTCCCCAAATACTTTGAGGTGCTTTATTCCCAGATCAATGGCAGCTTCAAGTCCTAGTATGCATGCTTCGTACTCGACGATGTTGTTGGTGCAATCGAAACACAATCTTGCTGTATATGGCTTGTGATAGTTCTTTGGGGAAGTCAAAACTGTCCATATGCCGTGCCCCAGTGCATTTGAAGCCCCGTCGAATGTGTGTGTCTAGCGTGCCCATGGCTCGGGTTTTTCGTCAGGTCTTGGTATTTCGTAGTCGCTTATTTTTTCCTAACTGGCAAACAACCTTCTTTGAAGAGGTGATTTGTCTACCATCATGTCTGTATCTAACCTGGGCCTGTTTCTGTAGGAACAATCAAATATGTGTAATAATTTGATCAACTTCTTTGTGGCTCCGCTCTAACATTGCCCCTTAGCTTGATTTCTTCCTTTGTACCTAGATTAATGGCCTTAATAGCCTCTTGATACATTTGTATGTTGTCCGCCTTTTGCTCTATTTCCCTCGCCATTTTCTCAGAGAGTTCAAGATCTTTCATCATCTTCCTCTTCAGCTTGGTTGATAGGAGCATCAAAATTATATCGGGTCGCAGTAGTAGCAATATCAGTGTTTTTGGGCATGAACTTGCATCTTTATCATGTTTTGGCACAAATTTTAGTACATGAATATTTGAAAATGCATATGCAGAGAAAGTATTGCCATTTTTAAATTTAAGACATAAATGCAAGAGAAAGACATGGATCTTAATTGAAAACAAAATATAACTTTTATTAATTGCAAATATTGTCTGAAACAAAAACGGGGAACCCTTACAAGCAACCTCTATGCCTCGGGCTTGACATAGGTTCTTTCAAAAACAAGAAATATTACTTAGGAAAGAAAAAGATCTCAGGAATCTCCACGGTAGTCCATCTTTTAAGTTCTTCTCTTGGGGCGCATTCTCGGATGAATTCAGTTGCTCCTTTGGTGTTTGCTTTGTTGGATATTTTTGCAACATGTCTACCATGCTCTATAAAGGTCTCTTGGATCGGAGGAAAGCGTGCTTCACCCTTCAGAGTAGCTTTATATTTTTCTTCAGGGTATGGTCCGAATTGGACTATGCCTTGGTCCCCTAGCTTTTGTAGCGTTCTTTTTAAAGCTTCATTGTGTTTTAGCAGGAATCCACATCCCAACAAATATTCTTTCAACAAGTTTATCGGGGTTTTTACTCGTCTGCTTTCCCTAGAGTTAGTGACTACTTCAATTGCATTTATTATCGGCCCATCGTACGAAGGCATAGGGTTTGATTTGATGTTAGGCTTCTCGAAAGTGATTTCTTGAGATTCTAACCAATTTTGGACCTTATGCTTGAATGGCCAACATTGCTCTATGGTATGTCCAGGAGAATTAGCATGATACTCACATCTGGCGTTGGAATTGTACTTTCGCAGGAGCGGCCCGACTGGGGGAGCTAGAGGCTTGAGTTCCACTAAAGATGCCTTAACTAACTGTTGTAATAACTGACTGGGTGGCATCGGGAGTGGATTAAAATTTCTTTGCGGCCTTCTGCCTTGCTGCTTCCCTTGTGGGATCACCAACGGTTGTTTTACCCTGGGTTGTGATGCTACATCATTAATTTCTCCCTCTTTTCCTTTGGGGACGTTTGAAGCAGGCCTTCTTGAATTGTAGGGAGCATTTGATGGTCCCCCTGATATCTTCCCACTTTTTATTCTAGTATCGATTCTTTCTCTGATAGTCACTAGGTCTGAGAATCCTGAAGAGATACTTCCAACCATCTTATCATAATACAACCCTTGCAAAGTCCCCATGAACATGTATACTAATTCCTTCTCTAACAGTGGTGGTTGCACACAGGATGCCATCTCTCTCTATCTTTGAGCATACTCTTTGAAGGACTCTTCTTTCTTCAGGGACAGATTCTGGAGTTGCATGCGGGTAGGCGCTGTGTCCAGGTTATATTTGTAATGCTTTAGAAAAGCATTAGCAATATCTTCCCAAGTTTGAATATGCGTCTTCTCCAATTGCATATACCAGTCTGAAGATGCCCCACCCAGGCTATCTTGAAAATAGTGAATCATTAGCTTCTAATCATGGGCATGGGCATGCATCTTCCTAAAATACATGCGCAAGTGATTTCTTGGACAGATGAGCCCTTTTTATTTTTCAAAGTCAGGTACTTTGAATTTTTCAAAACCCTCCACAACTTTTAATCTTTCCTCCAGAGCTTTGTACTGATTCATCACCCGTGGTTCATCAATAGCATGAGTACCCGTCGTCTTTAAGGGTGCTCAGTTGGCATCCTCTGGGTCGTGGTCTCCTTATTGCAGGTCCAAGTAGTTGTCTGCATTATTAGTTGGAATCTGTAGGGTATGTGATGCCCCTACTTTTGGTGGCGGTAGGACAAACCCTTTAGTTTCAGCTTCTTGTTGGGCCATGACGGACTTCTAGAGTCCTGGTTCTGGCTCTTTCCTTGGTTGGTGACTACTTGATGCACCAATAGTTTGGGCTACTTCTTCGAAATCTACCCTGTGAATGCAACCTTTACTTGGTCAAGATCCTCTTTGAATGCAGCCTGAGTTTCCTCGATTTTCTCCATTGCTTTTTTGTTGATAGGCCATGGTTTGATATAGAGGCCAAAGAGGTTGAGATCTTCTTCTACCAATGGTTTACTGGAGAGATTTTTTAATAAAATAAAAAAAGATGAGTTTCGATATGATATGCAGTTGTTTATGAATGCGTGCATGCGAATGAATATGTATGAATATGAAATGGTTACTTGTTTTAAATGTATTATTCATTTGGGTATGTATTTGTCTTTTGCTTATTATTTTACTTGGTGACTAACTTTAAAATAGATACGACAATGAGGTATGGAAACAAAATGCCTTTACTGAAGGTAACATAATTCAGATATTGAAAAATGTTACAACTTTAAATCTAAACTTGTTTGCATAAACATAAATAAAGGGAAATAAATCTTCTAGGTGCGCTTGTGGATGTGTGCTATGAAACCATCAACCATTGCTCGAAAAAGTTGGAGAAAGTCTTCAACGTCCTTTGGAAGAGGGATCATTACACTTTCTGCGTCTCTCAAACTTCGAGGGATATCCTCAATGAGATTGTTGGCTAAGAAGGAAAGCTTTTCATGTTTGGGATTATCTTATGGTTATCTCTCCCTGCTTGGGAGATTTTGGTATACTGCTCTTCCCAATACATCTTTTCACCCCTCATTTCCGTGTAAAGTCTCTGCTGAATAAGGAAAACGTTTTGGAGACCCTATAGCTCTAGACACGCATGCTCATATTCTTGAGTTCTCTGAGTCAGGAGTCTTTCTACCTCTACCCTTTCAAGGCGTGCTTTGACCTCTGATTCTTGGCTATCTTGAAGTTCAATGGTGAGGTACTTTACTTGCTCTTCTTGATCTAAGGAAGCTTGCGCCAAACTTTGGATCTGGGCTCTTAGACTTTCCTCTAGCACCTTTTTGTCATGTGATTCCTTTTCATACCATCTGGTTAACCTTCCGATTTCAGTATTAGCCTCCTCTAAATTTTGGTTGTGGGAATCTAGGTTGAATGTCGTACTCAACAACCCTTCAATTGTATGCTTCTGTTTGAGACTCTCTTTCTCCAATGCATTTTGATCTCTCTCAATTTGTTGGTCCTTCCACTCTAGTATGAGCTGCATCTGCTTCTTCTCTTTAGTCAGATTGAGAAGGTTGAGTTCTAGCTCTTCTTTTTCCCTTTGAGCTTGCTTTAGGGCGCTCGACAAGCTCTTCAGATTGTCGACTTCTTCCAAGGATATAAGCATAACCTCTGGGACCTCTGACTTATACTCTGGATCTATATCGAACGGCAGCTTGATAATTTGTACCCTATCTCGGACCCATCTGGTGCAGGGTTCTCTCGCTATGGCATTCTTTCTTTCGGTTTTCCTTTTGTTAACCTTGTTCCAAGCCCGAATAACCTTGTTGAGCAACCTTTGGTCTTCTATACCCATGTCGTGTATGATCAATGGTTGGAGTTGTTCGTCTGAAGGTATGTCTTCCAAAGGATACCCTAACTGTCGTAGGACCAAGGTAGGGTAATTAATACAACCTCGAGATCTGATCAATGGGACATTAGGAAAGTCCCCACAACTAATAGTGATGTCCCTAATATCCAGCTTCTTAGCATACCATAATACCGAGTTTGCAGTGAGAGACCTTAATTTATGTGGCCACTCGCGTCTGGTCAAGTTTGGAATCATATAGTCTTCTTTGTAAAGATGAGTCATGAACCAAATATATAGAAGTGGAATGCAACAATTTAGAGTGCCTTTTCTCTTTTCATACATCATATGCAAAGTGTAATAAATGTCAGCAAGTAGAGTAGGAGTTGGATCCATATTAAAGACTTTTGCACCCCAAAATATGCTAATGGCTACAGGGTCAATATAGTCTGCAGTCCGAGGAAATAAAATTACACCGAATACCAGTAGCCCTAAACAATCGATACAAGATTCCCATTCTTTGTAATTAGAAAATTCGAGTGCCTTAGCTTCCAAGTATATCCTTTTGATTCCTTGTATCAGACCTTCTCTTCAATAATTTTGCATTAACTCAGGGTAAGGGATCGCTAAGCCCTTTGCCAAAGCTTTGACTTCAACAGTTTGTCTGATACCTACATAGGCCTTCTCTTTGGAAAAGTTCAGAATTCTGTCAAATTCTTCCAAAGCCGGTGCTAGCTGGAAGTCTTGGAAGGTAAAACATCTCAGTGGAGGGTCGTAAAACTAAATGAGGGCAGAAACAACATCCATTTGAACCTCTACTCTGGTCAAGTCAAGGGTATCCCCATAGCGGCGAGCGTACCTCCATTTTTAAAGACAGTCACCGAGATCTTGATTTTATTACTATTTGTTTTGCATCCTGTGAATAAGATAGATAAAAGAAACAAATGATGAATATGTAACGTATATGAATGCATGAATGTATGGCTTAGCGGCGGGGTTTTTTGTGATAGGTACCCTTAGAAGGTAAATTGCTTAATTTTGAACTACGATTGATCTACCCTCCCAGAAGGTGTTTTCCTTAAGGGTATCATGAATAACACCAGAGGGAAAAGGCACAAGGGCCTCCCTTAGGTGCAGCCTCTTTACAGACTGAGACTTTCGTCTCAAAGTCGTAAAAGGTCTCGTAATGAGATTTTAGGTTAAGGCTATTACAAAGAGTCATGGGTGACCTTCCAAAGTCCTACTCGTCAAGAGGATATCTCTCGATAAGTATTTCTTTTTAGGAAGTTCACCGACTCTAGGAGAAGTCGTCGCATAAACTTGCAGGGATGATGTACCCCCTAAGCTAATAGACAAACCTTGTTTCTAAGGGTTATTGAAAATATTTTTTTTTGAAATAAAAATTCCCACCATGCAGTAAATATATGATAAAAAGAATTGACAATAAATAAATAAATGTAATAAATAAATAATGTAATAAATAAATAATGCAATAAATAAATAAATAAAAACCCCAAAGTAAAAACCTTAAAACCTAAGATTGAATTCCCCAGCAGAGTCGCCAGCTGTAGCAACTGGTTTTTTAATCAGAGTCGCGTCTATTAGTTTTTATCCTAGGGAAGGGAATCTAACAGAAAACCCTTTCGTCTACCTTGTTTACAAGGATACCAGGTTTTAGGTTTGAGTTTGGGGAAAATAGGGTTTTAAATATTATTAGGGGAAATGGTTTAAATTTTTTATAGGGGAACTCGCCACAATTTTTAATCGTATGCCTACTGTTGTACCCCAAAGTTTGCCCTCCCTTTTCACTCAAGACATGCTTCTAGAGGTCCTCAATTGCCCTAGGATGACTAAGAATTGACCAGACAAATTCTCCTACTAAGGCAGTGAACCTCAACTAGGGTTTCAATTTTAAGCAAGATGTGTGAGTCCCAAGGATCCCAAATGTTCTCCATTGTCCTAAAGATCATCCATGCCAAATTTCATGCCTTGAACAACAAGTTTGCTCAGTCAACTGCTAAAATGCCTGGAAATCAATTGTACTAGGTCAAAAGTCAATTGTGGCCCAAATATAGTCAAACTTTAAGATTTTTGGTCAACATCAACATTTTGAAGTAATATCCATCATTTGATCAAGGGTTGATCATGATTCTTCAAGAAATGCTCCTAACTCATCAAAAGTAAAAAATGGCAAATTAGGGTTTCTATAGGAAAAGTCAACCAAAATTTGATCAGGCATAACTTTCCCATACTTTATCAGAAAATTTTCCACAAAGGCTCATTTTGAAGAGACTCCAATTCCCTACAACTTTGCTTTATCCCTCAAGTTCAAGAAATGCCTCAATCAAAAGATACAAGTTCATGCATTATAGGTCCTTTCAACAGGTCAACAAAAACACCTTTTGGGCCAAAGCTCCTTACATGAACATGGAAGACCCAACGGAAATAAAACCAAAAAGGTTGTTTATAGGACATCCTAAGCCCTATAAAAAGTCCAAGAACACCCTCTTAGGGTTAAATTTGAGAGAGATATGCATTGCTAAAGTTGACCAATTTTTGGAATAATGCATGAAGCCAATATTAACCAAACTTGAATTTTTCCAAATGGGCCAATGTTTTCAAGCTTGAAACTTATTTCTAACATGGCCCACGACCTCCGAGCTCACTCATACTTTATTTTATTATTTTTATTATTTATTTTGATATTTTATTATTTATTTTGATTTTTTATTCATTAAAAGTCAAAATTAAATAAAGAAATAATAGAAAATATATAAGCTATGATTTGAGAATCTTTTTCTCATCAAATGAAGAGTAAAATATGCTTGAAAATAAAAGAAGAATCGTGGAGATAAAGAAAAGATTGGATTTGTTCCAAAAAAGCCAAAAATCAAATAATTGAAAGAAGGATATTTTCTCATCAAAGCATTGGATTCTTTTCACAATTGCAACCCTAATGAGATTCACTACATATAGAGAGCAACCCTAGGTCAAGAGAACACGCGCAGCAGCCACAAAAAGAACCATACAAAAGTGCAAAAATCCATAAGAATCGTGAAAGTTGAAAGCATCAATTCTAGCCTTTGTTGGTCCAAACAAAGGAGCCAATCTTCCTCCTGAGGTTCCCTGGAGCTTGTTTGAACCATTATTCAAGCCATATCGTGCCAAGAAGCCCTCCTTCAAGCATCACCGATTTGGTATAATTTCTTGAATTCAAATCCTCTTATTACACAATACAAATGAGTTATGCGTGCATATATGTGTTCATATTGATCATTGTAAATGTTTTGACGTGCTTCATGTGAGTTTCACTACTAAAATCAAAGCTTGCCATTGTTAGGGTTTGAAAACACGTGAGTTTAGTTTTTAGTGATGAAGATATCTTTAGACCAAACTAATGCCATGGTTGAACTTTCAGCCTAGGTTTTAGGGGGGGGGGGTAGGAAAAATTCCAGGCTTCAACGTTCCCTATTTTGCAGGTTAGGTTTTTGGCCGGTCGGAGAAGATGACCGGAACCACCATCCAGGGTGGTTTGACCGGCCAAGGACCTTGCATGGCGTGTTAATATGTTGTGATTGGTTTATTTCAAATATCAGGTCCCCACAAGTGTGCGCGTGTTTTTGATGACTTAGCCATGGCCTTCTTTTCATTTATAATATTATTTTGTTATTATGTGTACGAATGAGCAGGTAGCGCAGATGGCAAGAGTGAAGGGTTTAAGGAATTGTATGTGTGGGAGGTCAGGGGTTCGACCCTTGCCTCCTGCATATTATTTTTTTAATTTGTACGCGCAGATCCAATACTCCCAGCCCCAACATGTGTGCCATAGGCCATCACCTCTATACCATTGGATCACTCACCCTCCAGATACAGCGCCCTTGAAATGCTTCTCCATGGTGAACCCTCAGGATCTAGCAACACTGGATCTCACGCAAGCTGTGGGCCACCAGATTTGGGCCTTGACACATTTCTGCAGGCACACCCCCAGTTTGGGTTTCACACCCCCTCTCAGGCCCATTTCTCAATTGTTTTTTTATTCTTTTTATTTAGTTTATATTTTGTTTATTCATTCTTATTTTAATCATAGAATCAGAAAATCATCACAAAAAATAAGGACTTAGTTTTTTCTTTAATAAATTAATTTTTGCAAATTAATTAATTTAATTAACTTTAAATTAATTTCTTTAATTTAAAATTAGTTAGAAATTAGGTTAAATTTCTAAATTTTTTTCATAAAATACAAAAAATATTTTTTAAATAAACAATTAGATTTTCTAGGGTTTAGGATTTATTTCAGTCTTAATTTTCGCGCGTTATTACTTTTCATACAATTATTTTTTTAATCATTTATGTAACTGCGCCCGGTTTGTAATAGTTTAATTAGGGTTTTAATTTCCTCATTTTTATTTTTCGTCTATTATTTATGTATCTACACCAAAGCCCTGTAATAGCGTAAGAACTTTTATTTCTAGCCCTATATCTTCTTATATGCCGGCATGACAAGATTAATCAAATAATCATTAGGTCACTAATTGCAAGATAAATATAACTGAAAAACACACTGTTGCACACTTGCACCCTTAGGGTATACCTCACTTGGTTGCCTCAGAAAAAAATGGTCATGTCCCTCGAACGTAGGGATATCTTAGCAATGACCCTAAACTTAAAAAGTCATCATAAAGATCATGGTCCCTTAACGTCCCTCGAGTTCCCTACGAGAAATGATCTTGTCCCTCGATGTTGCCTATATGATGACAGTCCCTTCGAAATGCTAAGGTATCCTTACATGTTGCCTTCAATGACCAAAATGTCCCTTTCGATAGTCTCTCAACATCCAAGGATAGGGCTACTGTTGTACCCCAAAATTTTCCCTCCCATATTCTTCAAAGTTTTGACAAGCATCATCTAAATTTGCTCAAGTCTACTCAAGGGTTGCACAGTCCAATTGCCTCCTAAGGCAGTCAAAATTAGGGTTTTGGTTCTTGCAAGGAAGTTGAGATTTTCAAAGGCTCAATAAAGTCCCATAGGCCTATACACATTGTCAAGCATCTACATGTGAAGTTGCAAGACTCACAGCATCAAGTTGCACAGTCAAAAGCCCTAATTGCTTCACAATCAACTGTAGGGGTAAAATGGTCATTTGGCAGTCAAAAGTCAAAATTTTTGGTCAACATCTTATTTTGAGGCCACAATCATCATTTGATCAAGTCTTGATCATGATTCCACAAGCATGGCTCAAAAATCATCAAGATGCAAAAGTTTCCATTTTTGGACAGCTGAAAAGTCAACTGTAACTTGACTAGGGCATAACTTTTTCATGGTTCATCAGAAAAATCCCATCTAATGCTCATTTAGAAGGGGGGGACATTTCCTACAACTCATCTTCACATTCTAAGTCCAACAAATGCTCTCACAAAAAGTTATCAATTTCTACATTATAGGTCATTTTCAAAAGTCAACAAAAAGGCATTTTAAGTCAAAGACCATAATTTGAGATTGGTAAATCCAAATGACATGGGACCAAAGGCATTGGTTAGAGGACTTCAAGACCTTTCCAAAATGTCCAAGCAAATGTTCATATGATCAAAATTGAGCAAGATATGCATTGGAGAAGTTGGGAAATTTTTGTGAAATGGCAAAAGTCAACTATCCTTAAAACTTCAATTTTTGACAAAAGGGCCCACTTTCTTCCACTTGATTCAGCCTTGTCATGCCTTACACGTGTCCCATGATTAATTTCAAGACCAAACATTTATTTTTCCATTTTATTTAATTTTTATTGATTTAATTCATTTTAAATCCATAATAATTCAAATAAAATCTAAAATTAATGGAAGGGCATCTTTTTGATTTGGACAACTTTCATACACCAGATGCCAACTCACAAATTCGTGCTAGGGGCTTTTTGTGCATAAAATCTTGGTTTTGAACCAAAAATGGAAGGTTCTTTAATGGTGATCAACAAAAATCTCAAGACATCAATACAATGGATCCCAAGCCTAGCTGCTGACCTAATTTCATTCACATATACATATGCAAGCATTCCAGACCTAAGGCACGATCTAAGCACTGCACAAACGACTAAACCAATTCCAAAAAAACTCAAGAAAATTTGAAAACAGTTATCCACATTCCAGGCCCTGTCAAACCAATTTGAGGATTCTAATACCTTGCATAAGTCCCCAGGAACACATTGCAATCAAAATCAAGCACTAAAGCCACAAGAATCATCAAAAACAGTTTAACACTTTGTACATATTTTTCAGAATCGCATTTCATTATTCATGCACATTTGATATGTTTTGTTGAGTGTTTTGTGTTCACAGGACCCATACGAAGCTAATGGTGTGGTTCAATTGTCTTGAAACACCCTGAAATCGAAACCACCATGGATAAGTTTTAGGGTTTCGAAGCTTTCAAATTAGGGGTTTGTAATACAGGAAAAATCAGGCTTTGAAAAATCCATGGTTGGATTCGTCAGGATGAGACGAAACTAAAACTACCCTCGCGCTCAATTTATCTTGCATATAGACCTAATCGTTATTTTTTCTCTTTGCATTTGGTGGGGGTTAAAAACCCCCGCTATCTAACTCTTTTTCTGCAGGTTTCATGAAGAAGACGAGGACGTGGTGCTGTATCATTGGGCAATTCAAATATAGCGCGCGTTTTCGTTAATTTCCAGCATAGGCGTTGTTTTCATATATTATGTTTATTGCCCACTATACTAACAGATGCAGCACCATGGCGTAGTGGAAAGTGAGGTGGACGTTCACCATTGGGACCTGGGTTCGATTCCCAGGTCCCCCCAAAACTCAATAATATTTTTTCTTATATAATTCTATGCAGGCCATTCAATGCATTCCACCATAAACCTCCAATGGTCCAAGCGCCGAGTGTCCACAACCCTCAATCCAATGGTCAAAGAATGAAGACCATGGTGCTCATGAGTCAACGCAGACGTGGACAATTACAAAAGTCAGAAGGGCTTGAGTTAATGGGCCTAAACTTCCAGATTCACCTCCCTAAGGGTCCAACACCCCCTGGGTTCTTATTTTCTTTTCCTTTTTCTCTTTTTATTTTATTTTCTTTTAAAATTTCCCTTTTATTAATTATTAGTTTTATTAATTATTTAATTAACAAATTAACATTTTTTCACAATAAAAATTCAAAAAAACTAAAAAAAATGTAAATATTTCATTTATTACTATTATTATTAATTTCACTCTTTTATATTGTAAATAAATTCTAAATATCATTAACTTAGTTTAATTAGAATAATTTTAATCTTTTTTCATAATAAATAAAATCAAGCTTAGATTTAGGTTTTTCTTTTTGACTTTTAAATTTCTTTTATTTTATTTCATTAAAAACATAAAAAACACAAAAACATTTTTTTAATTAATTAATTAATTAGTAATTAGGCTTAATTTTTAATTAATTGCAAAAAAAAGGACAAAATTCAATTCTTTCTCAAAAAGGGTCAAAACCCTAGGACGTTCCCGATTCAATCTTTCGCGCGTATTTATTTTAATTCATTATTTTGTATCTGCTCAGGAAATGTAATAATTAATTAGAACTTTATCGCTTTCTTTTAAATTCTCGCATTTTTATTTCGAAATGGGTTTTTGTTTTTTGGCGATGTATAAACCCGCGCCTTGTAATAGTTAGATTTACCTTTTTCGCAATTTATTTTCTGCACTCTTAACTGTTAATATGCCTGCAAGACTGTATGACGAATAAAATCAATCCGTAGCTCACAAATTACATGTACAAAATAAACATTAACATGAAACAACACACATGCACATGCCACTCCTAGGGTACGCCTCACTGGTTGCCTCGAACGTGGTCGTCAAGTATAGGGTGTTTTAGAGGTCGCCCTCCTGTCTAAAGATCCAGTTGCCTCGGAACGGTTGCCTCGGATAAAAAGGATCTAGGACATTAGGGTTACTTCTAAGGTGTCCTACTATTGCTTCGGTGACCACACATGTCCCTTATCATCGAATTGACCCGAACACCTCCAACGATGGTGCTACCTACCTCTCAATGGTGGGATAGCACTATCTAAAGGACTCTTACACAGCCTAATTCCTTAGAGTAGGTAGATTCTCATGGGTACTTGCTCTTTTCAAACGAACAAAACAACTTTTCGCACCTACACTTTCAAAAGGTTTTCAAACAAATTTTTCATACACTCTTGAGGACAGATACAAGAGTTACTTAGAAATTTTTCAAACGAAACTTTTTCAAAACCCACACACACTTGAAAAGCAAACAAATTTTTGAAAACATAAGAGCAAGTACCTAAGAGCCCGTGGATAACCACGGATAGAAAGGGTGCTAACACCTTCCCTTTCTATAAATCTACCTCCCGAACCGAGAAACATTCTCAAAGAAGGAATTTTGCTGTGCTTTTGTCCTTTCCATGTTGGAGAACATAAAAGACGGTGGCGACTCTTGCTTACCGCGACATTTCGCGAACCAGCTTAAAAAACAGTCAGTTTTATTTCCACCGATCACAGAACTGGCGACTCTGCTGGGGAATATAATTAATAAGTGAGGTGTACCTTAGGATTAGATCACCATGTTTTCAATTGTATGTCTTGAATGCTTTAATATTGTGGGCTTGTATCAGAGTTTTATAGATCCTAACCTCCGGGGATACCCTTTAAAAAAAGCAACAAACTGTGAGGGAACTGTGCGGGGTATACCGACATGGTTGAAGCAGTTGCTATGTTGATGTGGCACTTTGGTGAGTACCGGCAACCCTTGAGTCAAGTCAAGGAGAGTACGGGGCCGCCGCGTGGTGTCGTGAAGCATCAACTAACCTTAGAACCTTACTTGACCATCCTGGCCTCTTTAGGGGTAGTGAGATGACCGACTTTGGTGCAGTCCGAAGTTGGTAGATACTCGATACTACACTCATTGAGGGTTGTTTTCTTGGAATATTTTGGTCGCCAGTTAAGTGGCTAAATCAAAACAATGAACATAGAAAACAATCCAATGATATTGAGCTCCTTAGAACCCGGTTACTTTTGATAGGACAGGTTTTGAGCCCACCAACTTCAAGAGGGTAGTACCTAAACTTCATGCCAGCCTGAAATCTAAGGGCTCTTTTGTGTGACTTGTGTGCTTTCAAACTTGAACTACTTGTACATGCTTGTTATCTGACAACGTGGGTTCCTTGCAGGTTTTTGCTTACAGTCCTTATCCAATAATTTGGACTCATTGCAGGGTTTACTTACATCATTTCATGCATAGCATACGCATCATAACATCATACCATAGCATTTCCTTAACCATTTCAAGGATCTCAAGGGTTTGTGATGCAGGTCATGATGGACCAAATGTCTAGTAAGGGACAAAGGGGATTTATTTTCCTCTAGCCAAGGTTGTTCGGAGATCAAAACATGATAACTTGAGTCAGGGGCTATGACCCACTAGATATGGTGAGCCTTAACTCTTGAAGAAGGACTCTCAACAACACGAAGTTCCTTCAATCAAGCTACGAAATTCAAATCCTAACAACTTTTCTTGTTTACCCCACGAGATCCTTGAAAACATTGCATGCATACATACACATCATTGCATAACAGGTACCCTTGTTACAGGTCACTTACCATCTCCGCTGTTTAATTCAACAATGGCTTCCCAACAAGACAACCAGGATCTTCACGCTCAAGAGACTCGGTTCAGGGAGATCCTCCTAAATCTATCCAAGGGGCAGGAAGAGCTGAGAACACTCCTCATGGGGACTTTGGTCAGGAACAGTCCTGAAAACAATAAGGACGAATGACTGAAACGTCTACAAGCTGAGGTGGATACAATGAGAACCCAGATGCTGGGGCAAATGGCACTTATCCAAGACTTATCTCAAAGACAAGGAGAGCTCAGGGTTCTCATCAACCAACTGCTTCGGGATAACCAATTGGGGCAAACATCTAAGGTTGAAGAGCAAGCCATCATTCAACCACCTGTGGTGCAAGAAGACAAGGGAAAAGCTCCTCAGTTTGCTTCAGGGCCACAAGCCCAGCATCAACCTCACCAGCGTCAACAGGGTAATCAGCGTAAGCGAAATACGTTTGGAAGACATTTCTCGGAGACTGGTATACCATCATCACTGATACTGAGATGCTTGTTGGAGGTCAAGCTGATTGCTTTAAAAGATCCTCCTAAGAATCTCAACATAACCTCCCTAAAGTACAATCCTGATGAAAGGTGTGCCTACCATTCTGACAGTCCTGGACATGACACTGACGACTGTTGGAGCTTGAGGAACAAGATCCTGGACTTGATCGACGGAAGGGTGCTGGAGTTCATGCCGGGTGGCAAAATGAAAATCTTCTGCTGAGAATATTCCGTCTGAGATGACTAGTGCAAACTAAGAAGCTTTTGTTCATTCGAATGTTCAAGTTGTATTTTTCTTTGATTGTTCAAACATTTATTCATGTCAAACTCTTTTACTTTATCAATGCATCGCATATGTCTATTTTGAATCAATATATTCGCATTCGCTATATTCAAACTGCTTTCATTTTTTTGACGTCAACTCTCAATTAATAATTCTAAGCCTCTTGAGGGAGGATGACGAAAACGATACCGCGATCTTTATAGTATGCTTTTGAACAGACCCCGCTGATGAGGTACAGGCATTGTTTCAATCCCTAAACACTAGAGTTATAAGGAAGATAATCCCTCGTCAACCCCTTTGAGCCAAAGAAGTAGGAGTTTTTCTTTTCGAAAATTAAAACCCTTAATCATAACCTGGGGCAGGGTAGTTCTCTCAGTTGATCCAAGTGCACAACAAATAGCATCAAAGGAGTCCTTCCAATAAAAAGACAGTGATGGTTCCGAATAATCATAAAGACAGGCAGTCATCACCTTTCAAAATAAAAGCCCAATAAGTCAAAACCTATGAAGGAGACTTGTAAAACTGGGGCATCTCGCTGACTGTAATCACAAAAGAAACAGTTCAGGCAAAAAGACAGGGATAATGAAATAAAAAAGAAAGAGGTCATACAAACCCTCAACCAAAAAAGAAATGACTGCCTGTTCAAAATAAACTGTCAATATCCGAACCATCATTGGAACATCAGGACAAAGACTCAAACAAGGTCTAATGCATGATCAGCTGAGTTTAGGTTTGAAGAACATCACGAAGAGCGGGTGGGTACAAATAAAATTTGAGCCTTTATCCTTTGTTTCTTAAACCGTGAACCAAGCCACGTTATAACCCGTAAAAGTCCTAGCTGAAGCATGGGTTAGTTCGAAAGCATACTGTTACGAAAGGTATCCTGACTCCTTAAGGCTTGCGGTAAAATAACGAGTTGACATCACAGTTTACAAAAAAAAATTCACTTGTTTTTATGAAAAAAATTCATTTTCAAAAACTTCAAGACAGACATAAGCTTTGCATTTCTAATATAACATTGTTTGCATATGACTATTTGTTCGAACAGCAGAGAAATTCGCACGACGAATATCTAGTGAACAAAAGCACTTCCAACCAAGGGGGCAGGCATGATCATTGTCCATCATCTGGGGCAGTTAAGTCAAGATTCGAAGAATCTCTCAAATGCCAAATAGCCAGGGGCAGGTCTCCATCTGAATCACTTGGGGTGGGACATGAATTCTGGCGACGAATCTGGTCCGATCAAACATCTTCTGGTAGTATGGCATCACTACTGACAGGGGCAACTCCCTACATTCTGAAAGCGTGGACATAGTCAGAAAAAAGTACTACGCATAATAAAAGACCCGCTAGGTTGACACACCTAGGCAAAAATAAGGGCTTCCCGGCGAACCAAAAGGGTTCGGGCAAAAATAAGGGATGAAAAGAAAAAATCTGTACACCCGGCAAGTCGAAAATCTGAAAAGGCGGCTTGGGCAAAAATGGGTATCCCGGTGGACTGAAAACCCGAAAGGGCGGTCCAGGCGAAAGTTAGGGATCGCAGTGTACGACTATGTCCCGGCATCTCGTCACTCGCCTACTAGAAGAAGATTTATCAATCGGCAGTTGTCAAGCACCTCCACAGGTACCTTCTCCCACAGAAATAGGGGCAATAATGAGTTGTCCAAGCGATCAAGCTGCTCTGTCCGCCGAGGTACCAAGGTAAGTTCAGCTGAAGAACACGGCCAAGTTACCTCCACTCCCCGAGAGTAAGACAAGAATCATCAATGCTCTCCCCTAGCAGATTTGATCTCCCGTCAGCCCCACAAGGCACTATATCTCCAGCAAGTCAGCAACACTCTCCCCGAGCAGAGTTAGTCTACTGTCAGCCTTAAGGAAGTTGGGTATCCCCAGAAAATCTTAACATTCCCCAGCGGAGTATGCAGATGTTCCTAAGCAAGCATCCCCGGCAGTCTTAATATAAGATTGTTCCCCGGTGGAATACCAGACACCCCAGTGGAGCCATTCCCCAGTACAGTCCAAAAGTTTCCCCAGGAGAGTTGAATCAATCTCCCCCGTAGATTCTGGAAGCTTATCCCCAGTAGATTCTGGAAGCTTGTCCCTGCAGAGAACGAACGCATCTCCCCGGCTTTATTCAAAGGTTATTCCCCACCAGGGTCTAACTGGGTTATCCTCAGCTAATTACCACGGAAAGATCGTCCTCGGCGAAGTCCTTCCTATCCCCAGCGGAGTCCATCAACATTCCCTAACATAACTTATCAACGGTATCCCCAGCGGAGTTATCATCAAACCTCAGCGAAGTATCTCTTCCCCACATAGTAATTCCCCGCAGAGTAATCTCTCCAACAAGTTTATTCACCAACGGAGTCATCTTCTCCTAACGGTTTATTCTTGCACTCATCATCCCCAGCGGAAACGAAGAACTCTACCCTTCAAAATATCAGCCCAGGATTTAACTTCCCGGCATTCGTCAAGGATTTATTTTCCCAGACAAAAACACATTCATAAACATTTCACGTTTCATACATCCTGCTTACATGCATGATAAAGTGCATACGACACGATTTCATGACATCATGCATTTCATACATCATGACATTGCATACAACTGATGTTTTGCCTTTTCAGGAAAAAGGTCCATCCAAAGATGATTACTATCAACTGTCACATTTCCAGATTCGATTCCTGTATCTAGCCAGGGCATATCTGTGAGTAACTGATTGTAGATTCGATACCTGTATCCAGCCAAGGCATGTCTGCATGAGAAGTTTAGAGATTCGATTCCTGTATCCAGCCAAGGCATATATGTAGACGACCAATTCCAGATTCGATTCCTGTATCTAGCCAGGGCATATCTGTGAGTAACTGATTGTAGATTCGATACCTGTATCCAGCCAGGGCATGTCTGCATGAAGAGTTTAGAGATTCGATTCCTGTATCCAGCCATGGCATATCTGTAGACGACCAATTCCAGATTCGATTCCTGTATCTAGCCAGGGCATATCTGTGAGTAACTGATTGTAGATTCGATACCTGTATCCAGCCAGGGCATGTCTGCATGAAGAGTTTAGAGATTCGATTCCTGTATCCAGCCAGGGCATATCTGTAGACGACCAATTCCAGATTCGATTCCTGTATCTAGCCAGGGCATATCTGTGAGTAACTGATTGTAGAATCGATACCTGTATCCAGCCAGGGCATGTCTGCATGAAGAGTTTAAAGATTCGATACCTGTATCCAGCCAAGGCATATCTGTAGACGACCAATTCCAGATTCGATTCCTGTATCTAGCCAGGGCATATCTGTGAGTAACTGATTATGGATTCGATACTTGTATCTAGCCAGGGCATGTCTGCATGAAGAGTTTAGAGATTCGATTCCTGTATCCAGCCAGGGTATATCTGTAGACGACCAATTCCAGATTCGATTCCTGTATCTAGCCAGGGCATATCTATGAGTAACTGATTGTAGATTCGATACCTGTATCTGGCTAGGGCATATCTGCATGAAGAGTTTAGAGATTCGATTCCTGTATCCGGCCAGGGCAAATCTATAGACGACCAATTCCAGATTCGATTCCTGTATCTAGTCAGGGCATATCTGTGAGTAACTGTTTGTAGATTCGACACCTGTATCCAGCCAGGGCATGTCTGCATGAAGAGTTTAGACATTCGACACCTGTATCCAGCCAGTGCATATCTGTAGATGACCAGTTCCAGATTCGATTCATGTATCTAGCCAGGGCATATCTGTGAGTGCTTAATTGTAGATTCGATACCTGTATCCAGCCAGGGCATATCTGCATGAAGAGTTTAGAGATTCGACTCCTGTATCCAGCAAGGGCATATCTGTAGACGACTAATTCCAGATTCGATACCTGTATCTAGCCAGGGTATATCTGTGAGTAACTGATTGTAGATTCGACACCTGTATCCAGCCAGGGCATGTCTACATGAAGAGTTTAGAGATTCGATTCCTGTATCCAGCCAGGGCATATCTGTAGACGACCAATTCCAGATTCGATACCTGTATCTAGTCAGGGCATATTTGTGAGTAACTGATTGTAGATTCGACACCTGTATCCAGCCAGGGCATGTCTGCATGAAGAGTTTAGAGATTCGATTCCTGTATCTAGCCAGGGCATATCTGTAGACGACCAATTCTAGATTCGATTCCTGTATCTAGCCAGGGCATATCTGTGAGTGACTGATTGTAGATTTGATACCTGTACCCAGCCAGGGCATATCTGCATGACGAGTTTAGAGATTCGATTCCTGTATCCAGCCAGGGCATATCTGTAGACGGCTAATTCCAGATTCAATTCCTGTATCCGGCCAGGGCATATCTGTGAGTAATTTTTTGTAGATTCGATACCTGTATCCAGCCAGGGCATGTCTGCATGACGAGTTTAGAGATTCGATTCCTGTATCCAACCAGGGCATATCTATAGACGGCTAATTCCAGATTCGATTCCTGTATCCGGCCAGGGCATATCTGTGAGTAATTGTTTGTAGATTCGATACCTGTATCCAGCCAGGGCATGTCTACATGACGAGTTTAGAGATTTGATTCATGTATCCAGCCAGGGCATATTTATAGACGGATAATTCCAGATTCGACTCCTGTATCCGGCCTGGGCATATCTGTGAGTAATTGTTTGTAGATTCGATACCTGTATCCAGCTAGGGCACGTCTGTAAGCAACCTTTTGAAATTCCAGATTCGATTCATGTATCTAGCCAGGGCATATCTGTGAGTAACTGATTGTAGATTCGATACCTGTATCCAGCCAGGGCATGTCTGCATGAAGAGTTTAGAGATTCGATTCCTGTATCCAGCCAGGGCATATCTGTAGACGGCTAATTCCAAATTCGATTCCTGTATCCGGCCAGGGCATATCTGTGAGTAATTGTTTGTAGATTCGATACCTGTATCCAGCCAGGGCACGTCTGTAAGCAACCTTTTGAAATTCCAGATTCGATTCCTGTATCTAGCCCGAGCATATCTGTGAGTAATTTGATTGTAGATTCGATACCTGTATCCAGCCAGGGCATGTCTGCATGAAGAGTTTAGAGATTCGATTCCTGTATCTAGCCAGGGCATATCTGTAGACGACTAATTCCAGATTCGATTCCTGTATCTAGCCAGGGCATATCTGTGAGTAACTGATTGTAGATTCGATACCTGTATCCAGCCAGGGCATGTCTGCATGAAGAGTTTAAAGATTCGATACCTGTATCCGGCTAGGGCATATCTGTGAGCGATTGTTTGAAGATTCGATACCTGTATCCAGCCAGGGCACGTCTGTAAGCAACCTTTTGATGTTCCGGATTCGATTCCTGTATCTAGCCAGGGCATATCTGTGAGCAATCGATTGTAGATTCGATACCTGTATCCAGCCAGGACATGTCTGCACGAAGAGTTTGAAGAGCAACCCCTATAACAGGCCAGGTAATTATCTTTCTTTCTCAGGTACGCAAGTTTTCGCTAAGGAATCTCTTACGCGATCGTCACCTTCTGATGGCATCTATAAGCCCATCTCCACAACTATCCCTTACATCTCCAAATGGCATCTATAAGCCCATTCCCGACAAGGTTTTGTCACATCTCCAGATGGCATCTGTAAGCCCATCCTCCTATCCATCATCTTTCCAAATGGCATCTGTAAGCCCATTCCCGCCATCACATTGCTGATATTCTACTATGCGAGTGCAAATTTCTGGGCACTCTTGTGTTCAATCATCTTCCACCTTCGGATCACGAAAGGCACGCAAACCAATCTACATCCTCAGGTCTAAGAAGATCGAACAGGGGCAACTGTTGTACCCCAAAATTTTCCCTCCCATATTCTTCAAAGTTTTGACAAGCATCATCTAAATTTGCTCAAGTCTACTCAAGGGTTGCATAGTCCAATTGCCTCATAAGGCAGTCAAAATTAGGGTTTTGGTTCTTGCAAGGAAGTTGAGATTTTCAAAGGCTCAATCAAGTCCCATAGGCCTATACACATTGTCAAGCATCTACATGTCAAGTTGCAAGACTCACAGCATCAAGTTGCACAGTCAAAAGCCCTAATTGCTTCATAATCAACTGTAGGGGTAAAATGGTCATTTGGCAGTCAAAAGTCAAAAATTTTGGTCAACATCTTATTTTGAGGCCACAATCATCATTTGATCAAGTCTTGATCATGATTCCACAAGCATGGCTCAAAAATCATCAAGATGCAAAAGTTTCCATTTTTGGATAGCTGAAAAGTCAACTGTAACTTGACCAGGGCATAACTTTTTCATGGTTCATCAGAAAAATCCCATCCAATGCTCATTTTGAAGGGGGGTACATTTCCTACAACTCATCTTCACATTCCAAGTCCAAGAAATGCTCTCACAAAAAGTTATCAATTTCTACATTATAGGTCATTTTCAAAAGTCAACAAAAAGGCATTTTAAGTCAAAGACCATAATTTGAGATTGGTAAATCCAAATGACATGGGACCAAAGGAATTGGTTAGAGAACTTCAATACCTTTCCAAAATGTCCAAGAACATGTTCATATGATCAAAATTGAGCAAGATATGCATTGGAGAAGTTAGGAAATTTTTGTGAAATGGCAAAAGTCAACTATCCTTAAAACTTCAATTTTTGACAAAAGGGCCCACTTGCTTCCACTTGATTCAGCCTTGTCATGCCTCACACGTGTCCCATGATTAATTTCAAGACCAAACATTTATTTTTCCATTTTATTTAATTTTTATTGATTTAATTCATTTTAAATCCATAATAATTCAAATAAAATCTAAAATTAATGGAAGGGCATCTTTTTGATTTGGACAACTTTCATACACCAGATGCCAACTCACAAATTCGTGCTAGGGGCTTTTTGTGCATAAAATCTTGGTTTTGAACCAAAAATGGAAGGTTCTTTAATGGTGATCAACAAAAATCTCAAGACATCAATACAATGGATCCCAAGCCTAGCTGCTGACCTAATTTCATTCACATATACATATGCAAGCATTCCAGACCTAAGACACGATCTAAGCACTGCACAAACGGCTAAACCAATTCCAAAAAAACTCAAGAAAATTTGAAAACAGTTCTCCACATTCCAGGCCCTGTCAAACCAATTTGAGGATTCTAATACCTTGCATAAGTCCCCAGGAACACATTGCAATCAAAATCAAGCACTAAAGCCAAAAGAATCATCAAAAACGGTTTAACACTTTGTACATATTTTTCAGAATCGCATTTCATTATTCATGCACATTTGATATGTTTTGTTGAGTGTTTTGTGTTCACAGGACCCATACGAAGCTAATGGTGTGGTTCAATTGTCTTGAAACACCCTGAAACTGAAACCACCATGGATAAGTTTTAGGGTTTCGAAGCTTTCAAATTAGGGGTTTGTAATACAGGAAAAATCAGGCTTTGAAAAATCCATGGTTGGATTCGTCAGGATGAGACGAAACTAAAACTACCCTCGCGCTCAATTTATCTTGCATATAGACCTAATCGTTATTTTTTCTCTTTGCATTTGGTGGGGGTTAAAAACCCCCGCTATCTAACTCTTTTTCTGCAGGTTTCATGAAGAAGACGAGGTCGTGGTGCTGTATCATTGGGCAATTCAAATATAGCGCGCGTTTTCGTTAATTTCCAGCATAGGCGTTGTTTTCATATATTATGTTTATTGCCCACTATACTAACAGATGCAGCACCATGGCGTAGTGGAAAGTGAGGTGGACGTTCACCATTGGGACCTGGGTTCGATTCCCAGGTCCCCCCAAAACTCAATAATATTTTTCTTATATAATTCTATGCAGGCCATTCAATGCATTCCACCATAAACCTCCAATGGTCCAAGCGCCGAGTGTCCACAACCCTCAATCCAATGGTCAAAGAATGAAGACCATGGTGCTCATGAGTCAACGCAGACGTGGACAATTACAAAAGTCATAAGGGCTTGAGTTAATGGGCCTAAACTTCCAGATTCACCTCCCTAAGGGTCCAACACCCCCTGGGTTCTTATTTTCTTTTCCTTTTTCTCTTTTTATTTTCTTTTCTTTTATAATTTCCCTTTTATTAATTATTAGTTTTATTAATTATTTAATTAACAAATTAACATTTTTTCACAATAAAAATTCAAAAAAACTAAAAAAAATGTAAATATTTCATTTATTACTATTATTATTAATTTCACTCTTTTATTTTGTAAATAAATTCTAAATATCATTAACTTAGTTTAATTAGAATAATTTTAATCTTTTTTCATAATAAATAAAATCAAGCTTAGATTTAGGTTTTTCTTTTTGACTTTTAAATTTCTTTTATTTTATTTCATTAAAAACATAAAAAACACAAAAACATTTTTTTAATTAATTAATTAATTAGTAATTAGGCTTAATTTTTAATTAATTGCAAAAAAAAGGACAAAATTCAATTCTTTCTCAAAAAGGGTCAAAACCCTAGGACGTTCCCGATTCAATCTTTCGCGCGTATTTATTTTAATTCATTATTTTGTATCTGCTCAGGAAATGTAATAATTAATTAGAAATTTATCGCTTTCTTTTAAATTCTCGCATTTTTATTTCCAAACGGGTTTTTGTATTTTGGCGATGTATAGACCCGCGCCTTGTAATAGTTAGATTTACCTTTTCCGCAATTTATTTTCTGCACTCTTAACTGTTAATATGCCTGCAAGACTGTATGACGAATAAAATCAATCCGTAGCTCACAAATTACATGTACAAAATAAACATTAACATGAAACAACACACATGCACATGCCACTCCTAGGGTACGCCTCACTGGTTGCCTCGAACGTGGTCGTCAAGTATAGGGTGTTTTAGAGGTCGCCCTCCTGTCTAAAGATCCAGTTGCCTCATAACGGTTGCCTCGGATAAAAAGGATCTAGGACATTAGGGTTACTTCTAAGGTGTCCTACTATTGCTTCGGTGACCACACATGTCCCTTATCATCGAATTGACCCGAACACCTCCAACGATGGTGCTACCTACCTCTCAATGGTGGGATAGCACTATCTAAAGGACTCTTACACAACCTAATTCCTTAGAGTAGGTAGATTCTCCTGGGTACTTGCTCTTTTCAAACGAACAAAACAACTTTTCGCACCTACACTTTCAAAAGGTTTTCAAACAAATTTTTCATACACTCTTGAGGACAGATACAAGAGTTACTTAGAAATTTTTCAAACGAAACTTTTTCAAAACCCACACACACTTGAAAAGCAAACAAATTTTTGAAAACATAAGAGCAAGTACCTAAGAGCCCGTGGATAACCGTGGATAGAAAGGGTGCTAACACCTTCCCTTTCTATAAATCTACCTCCCGAACCGAGAAACATTCTCAAAGAAGGAATTTTGTTGTGCTTTTGTCCTTTCCATGTTGGAGAACATAAAAGACGGTGGCGACTCTTGCTTACCGCGACATTTCGCGAACCAGCTTAAAAAACAGTCAGTTCTATTTCCACCGATCACAGCTACCTACTCACTAAAAGTAGGATAGCACTATCTAAAGGGTATGAGGAAAAGAACATCCTTTTTCGAGTAGGTAGACAGTTCTTAAGTACTTGCTCAAATCTGTTTTTTACACTTACACACTCTAAAACTTATTTTCAAAAATGCTTTATCACACTCTGGAGGACTGATACAAGAGTTATCATAAAGAAAACAAAAATCTTTCAAAACACACAAACACGAACATAGTTTTCAAAAAATGAGCAAGTACCTAAGATCCCATGGAAAACCACGGATGGAAAGGGTGTTAGCACCTTCCCTTTCCATAATCTACCCCCCCCCCCCCCCCCCCCCCCCCCTTACTCAGAAAATCTCGAAAAAGGTCTTTTTCTATTCTTTTCACCCTTTCCTTTGTTGGATAAAAGAAAAGTCAGTGGCGACTCTTGCTTACCGCGACATTAGTGGAAAAAAAAACGCAAACTGGTATAAACAGTCGGTTTTTCCACTGTATCACAGAACTGACGACTCTGCTGGGGAAAAATAAAAGTGGGGTTTACCTTAAGGTCTAGATCATTTTGCTTCTTTGTTTGTTTATTTGCTTTACTTTTAAGGGTATTTGTTTGGGTACTATAGATCCTACACCCAGATCTGAGGAAACCCTTTAGGTAAGTAGCAATAGATCATGGAAATTGTGCGGGGTATACCGACACGATTGAAGCATTGGCTATGTTGATGCAAAACTTTGGTTGGTATCGGTAGCCCTTGAGTTAATCAAGGAGAATATGGGGCCGCTGTGTGGTGTCATGAAGCGACAATTGACCTTAGAACCTTTAATTGAACAACTTGGCCATTAGGACGTAGTGAGATGGCCATCTTTGGTGTATTCCCAAAGTCGGTAGATACTCGATGCTACACTCGTTGAGATTTGACTCCCGAGTTTTGTTTGGTTGCGAGTCAGTCGCTTATCGGAACTAAACTTATGGGAAAGATCAGTGATATTGAGTTCCCTTAGAACCCGATTACTATTTCTAGGACAGGTTGAACTAATCCAAACTTCAAGAGGGTATTACCTTAAAACCCATGCAAGCCTTAAACCTAAGGTCTTGGTGTGATTTGCTTGTGCTTGCTATATTTGTGATTTCTTAGCATAATCATGACATCATAACATGGCATATCATACTAACCATTTCAAGGATTTTCTAGGGCTTATCTTTGTCTTGTTTTGTAGGACATGACATCCGCTCGCAAGAACACTATCCAAGTCAACCTTGTGAAAGTACCTCCTCAACTCAAGGATTTAGCATCAAGGATTCCTGAAAACTCTCCCTTTACTGAAAAACATGGTCGACTTCTCAACTTGGTCACTTCAACCCTTGATGAAGAAATGTTAAAGGTGCTCTTTCAGTTCTTTGACCCGTTACATCACTGCTTCACTTTCCCTGATTACCAATTAGTGCCCACTATGGAGGAGTTTTCTCAGTTATTGGGGGTACCTATCCTTATTTAACTACCATTCAACGGTACGAAAAGAGACCCAAAGCCTGAAGAGATTGCTCAAGCTCTATCTTTACAACGGTCTGATGTAGTGGAAAATTGGGAAACCAGAAGAAGTGTCCAAAGATTTCCAGCTAAGTTTTTATTTGAGAAAGCTCTCCATTTTTGGGATAGCCTGGATTTACAAGCTTTTGAAGAAGTGTTGGCCCTTCTCATCATGGGATGGTACTATTCCCTAACACGGACCAAATCATAGATGTGAATGCGGTTAAGATTTTTCTGTCGCATAATCCGGTGCCTACTTTACTTGGGGATATTCTACACTCTCTGTATACTCGCACTCTAAAGAGAAGAGGGACCCTTTTGTGTTTTGCACCCCTCTATTGGCTAGGTGGTTTATTTTGCACCTACCTCGGTCTATTTTGAAGAATGAGAAGGGTATGAGATGGTCTCATAGGCTGATATCCCTTACACGTTCGGATATTCATTGGTGTTCTCGGTCCTCGGAGAGTGTTACCATCATTAATCGCTGTGGGGAGTTCCCTAATGTCCCTCTCTTAGGCATTAGGGGAGGAATCACTTATAATCCTTGCTTGGCGTTGCGAAAATTTGGTTATGCTAGAAGGGATGGTCCTCACGACACAATCGTCCAAGGAATCACATTTGACTATGAGAATGATGTTTAGGGTTATCGTAAGAGGTTGATTCGAGCTTGGGGAATGATAAACAGAGTTGATAGTAAGACACTGGGGCACAAGAATTCCATCCCTCTTGAGCCTTACCTCAAATAGGTGCGAGCTCGTGCTCAATGTCTTATGATGCCTTACCCTGCCATCTTACCTGTGATTATGGAGCCAATTTCTAAGGGAGACACCCCTTACATTGTTCTCTATCCTGACATGCCAACTGATTTTGAGGAGCTACGAAAATCCTGGATCCAATCAAAGAAGAATGAGATACTTTCGAAACCCAATTCTATGCCAGCGGAAAGAAGGTTTCAGAGCTCACCAGGTTACTTCACGAAGAAAAGAGTATAAATGCTTACATTGCACCAAAAAGGATGCACCTGTGGGAAGCTTGAGTCTTCCTTTGCTTGGAGAGTTTATTTTTGCTTTGTTCCCTTGTGAGCCCATGAGGCATTATTGTGATCAATAAAACATCTTAATACAATTAACATTTGTTCTCTTTCTGTTTAAGCAAATTTGAGTCTTAGAAATCCTTGAAAACATTGCATACATATATCATACATATCATTGCATAAACAGGTTTCATAGCAGGTTTCTCATCCTCTTCGCTATTTATTTCATCAATGGCTTTCAAACAAACAATGAAGGATCTACAGATTTAGAATGCTCAGTTTCAACAGATGATTATGGCTCTGGCCTAGGGGCAAGAGGAGCTGAAAGCCCTGATTGTTAAACAGAAGGCTAAGAAACCAAGGAAGACAGCTGGTGTGGTAATCTTGGGAAGGAGATTCAAAGGACCGCTAAGGCAAGTGGTTGAGCTGACATCTTCATCAAAAGAATGAGATAATCAAGAAGGGGAGACAAGAGAGGAAGACCATAGTCCAAGGGAATCTGATAATGAGACTGATTACAATGAAGAGCAGTACCCTCCGACCGATGAAAAATACAAACAACTGGAAGAATGTCTGAGTGTAATGGAAATCCAGAAGGTGCCTGGGCTGGATTTTGAAGAGCTGGGTTTGGTTTTTGGAGTTGTCATCCCGCAAAAGTTCAAGGTGCCGGTATTCGCCAAATATGATGGGGTTTCATGTCCCAAGATGCACCTTCAATCTTATGTGAGGAAGATCCAGCCTCACACTACTGACAAGGACTTATGGGTCTATTTTTTTCAAGATAGTCTATCCGAAACTCAATTAGAGTGGTTCTACCAGCTGGAAAGGACCAACATCCACAATTGGGAAGACCTGGCTACTGCTTTCTACAAGCAGTATCAGTACAATGCAGACCTTTCTCCCACCCGTACACAACTCCAAAGTATGTCTATGGGTTTGAGCGAAGGCTTTAAAGACTATGCGCAAAAGTGGAGGGACTTAACAGAAAGAGTCCAACCTCCCCTGTCTGATAGGATGCTAGTGGATATGTTTTTGGGAACCCTATCTGGCCAATTTTTCAATCATCTGATTGGAAGTTCCTTAGCCGAATTCCCTGAATTGATTTTGACATGAGAGAGAGTGGAAGCTGGGATTAGGAGTGGTAAGATTCAAAAGGATGCATCCTCCAGTGCAGCAAGGAAGCCATTTTCTGGGAAGAAGGAAGTCAGTGTCACTTATATCCAAAGGAATCAAGACAGAATTGAGCATCGTCCGGCAGTAGGGCTGTTATGATCTCTAAACCCGCACCTATTCAACAAAGGAATAATCAACCTAGAACAGAAAGGCCAGTAAGACAGTTTACCTGGGTAAATATGACGTTGTCTCAAGTCTTGCCATATTTGTTGAAATCTAATCTGGTAACCTTGCGGGAAGCACCTAAGAATCCCAACACCGCCTCTCCTCGCTACAACCCTAATGCTTGTTGTGCTTACCATTCAGAAAGTCCAGGCCATGATACCAACGACTGCTGGGCTTTGAAAAACAAGGTGTAAGACCTTCTCGAGGCGAAGGAAATTGAATTTGACGCCCATGAGATTCCTAATGTTATCACTGCTCCTATGCCCAAGCACGACCGTGGTGTTAATGCTATTGAAGATGATATGTTTGTTACTGCTATTGAGGAACTTGTTACTCCCCTCATGACCATTAAGTGGAACTTGTTGAAAGCCGGTTTATTTTTAGGTTGTGGCGAAGGTTGCCACTTATGTTTATCTCTACCGATTGGTTGTCATTTGTTAAAGGCAGGTGTTCAGCGCCTGATGGATGATAGAGAGATTTTGTTTGAGAAGACTCCCATCTCGACTATTTCTTGCAAGGATGTTTCAATCATAACCATTTCCGCCAATCCTCCCAGGGTCTCCACCAAAAGACCCGTCATGATTACATCTGCTCTGGAGGTAGCTCCTCTTCTTATAACCACGCAAGGGCCAATCCCATACTCCTCGGACAAGGATGTTCCTTGGAACTATGGGGCTGACGTCTACTACCACGACGTCAAGCAAGACCTACTGGCTGTTGAAGACCAAGTTTCCGAGTCGGCCAAGACTCGGGGCAAAGACATATTGTTTGAGCTTGTCCGGACGAAGGCGCATTCAGAATCTATCCCAGAGGCTTCTAAGAAAGAAATGGAAGAAATTTTAAAGATCATAAAGAAGAGCGACTACAATATGGTCGAACAGCTGGGGCAGACCCCTTCCAAGATTTCTATGCTAACGTTATTGTTGTGCTCTGAAGCTCATGCAAAGGCTTTGGTGAAGTTCCTTAAAACTTCCCATGTGCCACAAGAAACATCCGCTGACCAATTTGAAGATTGTGTGGCTGATAACGGTCTGGGGTTTTCTGATGCTGATCTGACACCTAGAGGGAGAAAACACAATGACGCGCTACATGTTTCCGTCGAATGCAGGGGCATTACTTTGGCCCATGTACTAGTAGATACTAGTTCATCATTGAACGTACTGCCCAAGAAGGCTCTGGACAGATTAGACTATGAAGATTTAACCCTGAAACCCAGCAACATTGTAGTGAGGGCTTTTGACGGTTCGAAAATAATGGTGCATGGGGAGGTGGACATCCCCATCAAAGTTGGTTCTCAGACCTTTGACTCCACCTTCTACGTGATGGATATCAAACTATCATATTCTTGTTTGTTGGGTCGCCCTTGGATCCATGGGGCAGGAGCTGTCACGTCCACTCTGCACCAGATGATGAAGTACCTAGTGAAAGGAAGAATTGTTACGGTACATGGTGAAGAGGAGTACATGGTAATCCATTTGAATTCCTTCAGATATGTGGAAATGGATGGCGAGTTCATCGAGACTCCATGTCAGAACTTCAAAGAGGTGCCTTAAACTATGGCTGCAACTGAAATTGTCACCAATCTGCCAAAGATCACCAGAGCTCCCTTGAAGATGGCTTCTCTCAAGGATGCAAAAGCGGTTATCAAAGAAGATGGGTATACCATATGGGGCCAACTCCCTGATATTCCGTACAAATTTGATAAGTATGGTTTGGGTTTCTCTTCAGGGGCTCAAAGGGCTGTTCGACGTGCTCGTGCTGGAAGACCTCCCATATGCATCAGCAATCATGGGGTCAACGCTCTAGAAGACAGTGATGGTGACCATGACGTAAATAGCTGGATCTTCCCTACTACCAACGGTGGACCCAATAACTGGACAGCAAAAGACTTTGTACCAATTACTTATATTCAGAAGTAATTGTCTTTCTTGTTTTTTTGGATATGTAATAAACAATATAAACTCTATGGCCATGTGTCTTACCCGGGGCACAATGGTTTATTTGTGAGGGTATCATGTTTCAATTTCATATGGCATTAATAAAGCATTGGACATTTTTGCATACAAATTTTGCGCTATGTATCTTTCTTTTCTGCTTTTTACTTTGTCTATACAGTTATGCTCTTACACACATTCACGTATCAAACTGCAGATCCATATCCACTATGGATCTCATTGATAATAGTTTTGCTATTGCCGGTTATGACTTTGAAAATCCGATCAACCAAGCTGAGGACGAAGGTGAGGAAGATTGTGAGGTACCCGAAGAACTTGCTAGGATGTTACAGCATGAAGAAAGGGCTATACAACCTCATGAAGAGCCAGTTGAGACAATAAACTTGGGCACAAAAGAGAATAGAAAGGAAGTCAAGATAGGTGCAAATCTGGAGCTTGGAGTCATACAACGGTTGATACAGATGTTGCATGATTATGTCGAGATCTTTGCCTGGTCATATGAAGACATGCCCGGACTAGACACCGATATTGTGGTTCATCGCCTGCCGACTAAAGAAGATTTCCCTCCGATAAAGCAGAAGGTTCGTCGTATGCGCTATGAAATATCAGAGAAGATTAAAGCAGAGGTTATGAAACAGTTCAACACTGGGTTCTTAGCTGTCACCTCTTATCCCCAATGGGTTGCTAATGTAGTCTTGGTGCCTAAAAGGATGACAAGGTACGAATGTGTGTGAACTACATAGATTTGAACAGGGCAAGCCCCAAGGATGACTTTCCGCTTCCCCACATTGACGTTCTGGTTGACAACACCATGCAGCACAAGATCTTTTCCTTCATGGACGGTTTCTCTGGTTACAATCAGATCAAGATGGCACCTGAAGACATGGAGAAGACAACCTTTGTCACACAATGGGGCACTTTCTATTACAAAGTGATGTCGTTTGGGTTGAAGAATGCTGGGGAAACCTATCAGCGAGCCATGGTAGGTTTGTTCCATGACATGATTCACCATGAGATAGAGGTCTATGTTGATGACATGATATTCAGGTCTCAAACTGAGGAAGAGCACCTTGATCATCTACAAAAGCTATTTGATAGGTTGAAGACGTATAAGCTGAGGTTAAATCCGAACAAGTGCACCTTCGGGGTAAGGTCTAGTAAACTCCTAGTTTCATTGTCAGTGACAAGGGTATTATGGTAGACCCTGTAAAGGTGAAGGCTATATAATATATGTCGGCTCCTCACGCTGAGAAGGAGGCCACATGCTTCTTAGGATGCCTAAATTACATCGCCAGGTTCATTTCCCATTTAACTGCTACTTGTGAGCCAATCTTCAAACTCCTGGAGAAAGATCAAGTGGTAAAGTGGAATGACGAATGTCAGACCGCCTTCGAGAGAATCAAAGAATACCTTCAAGAGCCTCAAATTCTGATGCCTCCGATTGAAGGAAGACCTTTGATAATGTACTTAATAGTGTTGGATAATTCAATTGGGGCAGCATGATGGATCTGGTCGAAAAGAGCATGTGACATACTACCTTAGCAAAAAGTTTATCGACTGTGAAACAAGTTACTCACTGCTCGAGAAAACTTGATGCGCTTTGGCATGGGCTGCTCAGTGACTGAGATAGTATATGCTGACCCACACTACTTTGTTGATATCTAAGATGGATCCGATCAAGTACATTTTCGAGAAGCCCACTCTCTCTGAAAGAATAGCAAGATGGAAAATGATCTTGACCGAATACGATATCCAATACATGACCCAGAAGGAAATCAAGGGAAGTGTACTAGCCGATCATTTGGCTCATCAGGCCGTGGATGATTACCAGTCCATGAATTTTTAGTTCCCGGACGAGAATATTATACTAGTGACTGACTGTGAAGAACTTGGACCGGATGAAGGACCTGAGGAAGGATCCCGATGGACTATGGCTTTTGATGGAGCCTCCAACGCACTCGGCAATGGCATCAATGCTGTAATCATATCTCCCCAAGGCTGCCATACTCCTTTCATCGCCAAATTATGTTTCAATTGTACCAACAATATGGCAGAGTATGAGGCATGCATCATGGGTCTCAAAGATGCTATCGACCTGAGGATCGAGTTCTTGAGCGTTTTTGGGGATTCAGCCTTGGTAATAATTCAGATCAAAGGAGAGTGGGATACGAAGCACTCGAATCTTATCCCTTACAAAGAACATGTGTTGGCATTGCTTCCACACTTTGAAGAGGTCGCCTTTGAACATTTCCCGCGAGAAGAGAACCAGTTAGCGGATGCGCTAGCTACTATGTCATCTATGTTCAAGGTTAAGTGGGACAAAGAGGCTCCTCATATCACCATTGAGAGGTTGGATGAACCAACGTACTGCTATGAGATTGACACTGAAGAAGTAGCAGACAAACCTTGGTTCCATGAAGTGAAAAGGTATCTCGAGGCTCAAGAATATCCTGAGGGGGCATCTGTCAATGAAAAGAAGTTTCTGAGAAGGTTCTCCGCAAAGTTCTTCCTCAGTAATGGAATCCTCTACAAGCGCAACTGTTGTACCCCAAAATTTGCCCTCTCATTTTTCAAGTATTTACTCACAAGATATTCTAAGACGTCAAGTTTGCAGCACTGATACATCAATTTAGGCTTGAAATTGGCACAAGGGCAAAATGGTCAATTGCATATTGGAAAGTCAAACTTTGACTTTTTGGTCAACATTGCAACCCAAAGATCAAATTTCATCAAGACATTCAAAAATATCAAGCTTGATCATTAAGAAGTCAAGAGAATCAAAAATCTAACTTTGCAAGACTTTGAAATTTTTCCAAGTATTTCCTATACTTGGTTAATTTCATTTGCTTCATGGCATTTCACTATAAAATAATTCAAGATGATGCAAGTAATTCAAGTTATTACAAAGTGGCATTCTTACTAAGTTACAAATTCTACAACTATGCCTTGATTAAATTTTCTCAAAAGACTTTGTCACAATGTTTTGGCCCTTGATATAATGTGCATGAAATATTCCACAAGACCCAAAATTGTGACATGCTACAAACTATGCTGTCCAAAGTTGAAGAAAATATGATATCACATTGCCACAACACATTATGCTGCCCTGCAAGAAAGCTTGTGCCATGCTACATCCAAAGTATGCATGCTGTCCAATACAGTCAAAAAACTGCTCTATGCAGTCTGCCCAAGCCTGCACCATAACAGCCCCAAAATTGCACCAAAATGGCAAAGGAAAATTGTGTGCAGAAAGTATCAAAGCAGTATGCAAAAACAATTCAAAATGACTTATTTTCTTTCCCCCCTAAACCATAGTCAAAGGGTCTACAAAAGAGAACTGTCTCATAAGACAAAGAGGTTGGACTTTGAAGAGAGAAAAGATTTTCTAGAGAAAAGATAGAGAGTTTTGTTGAGCAGAAAAATAATATTTTGTACAACCTTGATTCATTTTCAAAACCAAATCTATTCTTATTCAAAACAGAAAACCCAATCCATTACTCCACCATACAAACTCTCCTTTAAACTAAACAACTCATCACAGACAAAGGTGGTCCAAAACATCACAAAAACAATCCATGTAGTGCTATCAACTTCACCTTCAAAACACCAAAAACATCACAGTACAATCTAACTCATTTTCAATACTCCGGAGCAGCTTTCTGGAGATTCATTGAGGTCCTCATCACATTTGGAAAAACATTCAGATTTAAAACAGACAATGCAGTCCAGAGGTAAGTCTTCTTGACTTGATATCTCTCCATACATCATTATTGATTTGCTTATTTTGAAAACAAGATGTAGTACTTTATTATCTTTTTTGAACTAGTTATCTGCACCTTGTTTAGGCTTATTCAATCATTTGTTGTTCATGTTTATCCATCATATACCATAAGCTAACCTGTACAACCAGTAAAATGATGTTTAAGGTAGGAAAATGAAGGATGTATCGATGCATATCCTCATGTGTCGACCCATTTTAGTAAAAAAAATAGGGTATGAGTCGACACATAACCCCTATGCATCGACTCATACTGATTTCAGGTTACAAAACAGAAGTGGGAAAAGACTATGAGTCGACACATACGCGTTTCGCGTCGATGCAATAAGGTGCATGAGTCGATACATCCCATTATGTGTCGACTCATACTGAGCATATTTTGTTTTACAGGAGCAAGGAAAAGCTATGTGTCGATGCATAGCAGCATGGGTCGACACATAGTGGCTCAAAATGCTTTTCTTCCTATATTTTGCACTGTTTTTACATTATCTTCGTTATTGTTCGATATGGTTGTAATATTTTAGTTTCTACCTCATCCCTATTGTAAATTTGTACCCCCATCCCCCTAAAATGATGTAATAGCTTAGATTTTACTTTTCGCATTTTACTTGCTTTTCATGTATTGCTAGTAAATAGGATGCATGGCAAGATAAAATCAGCAAATAGATAACCTTTCAAATACAAGACAAAATGCATGCAAACTAACACACTCGCACACTAACACCTCTAGGGCAATCTCACTTTGTCGCCTTTCAGAAAATAGTCATGACCCTCGAGCATGGGCGCTTTAGCAAAGACCCTTCGATAAAAGATCATAGTCCCTCGATGACCCTCGATGTTGCCTTCGGTAAGCAATCTAGTCCCTAAAATGACATTGCTAAAACGTCCCATATGTTGCCTTCTATGACTATACAAACGTCCCAACGCCCGTCCCTTCACATCCAACGATGGGGCTTCTTACCAAAACAATGGTAAGATAGTCACATCTAAAGGAGGAGGAAAAGCACATCTAAAACCTTTTGAGTAGGTAGATTCGCTCTTAGTTACTCGCTTGCTCACGACAAAAACATTTTTACACCTACACTTTCATTCCAAAACATTTTCAAAAGACAAAACATTTTGTATACGTTCTTATAGAGACGAGAACCATTACAAAGATATTTATCAAAACACTTTCAAAGCCCACACCACAAGCACGCTGTCAAACAAAAAGCAAGTGATCTAAATGAGTAACTAAGAGCCCATGGAAAACCATGGATGAAAAGGGTGCTAATACCTTCTTCATAATCTACCCCCCGAACTCAAGAAAATATCTCTAAAGGTATTTCCTGTGCTTTTTCACCTTTCCTTTTGGATAAAAGAAAAGTCGGTGGCGACTCTTGCTAACCTCAACATTTGCGACAAAATGAAAAACCTCAAGTCAGTTCTCCCACCGTATCCCAGAACTGACGACTCTACTGGGGAATATTGAAAGTGGGGTTACCTTAGGGTTTAGATCACATTTATTTACTTACTTTGTTTGACTTGTTTGCTTTACAATTATGGTTCTTTGTTTGGGTTTGAATCCTCCACCCGGATTTGGGAAACATTATAGGTAAATAGCAATACATTGTGGAAACTGTGCGGGGTATACCGACATGGTCTAAGCAATAGCTATGTTAGTGTGACATATTTATTGGTACCGGTAGCCTTTGAGTTAATCAAAGAGAATACGGGGCCGCTGAGTAATGTCATGAAGCACTAATGAACTTCTAGAAGCCTTTACTTGACCAACTTGGCCTTTTAGGATGTAGTGAGATGACCGGCTTTGGTGCAGTCCAAAGTTGGTAGATACTCGATACTACACTCATTGAGGTTTGGTTTCTTGGGATATTTCGGTCGCCATTAAAGAGTCTTGAGCTGAAACAATGAACAAGGAAACAATCTAGTGATATTGAGCTCCTTAGAACCCGGTTACTATTTTTAGGACAGGTTGAGCCAACTAAACTTCAAGAGGGTACTTACCTATGAAACTCCAAGCAAGCCTAAACTAAGAACTTGCTTGATTTTTTTGTATATGCATGCTTGTACATAACATCATGGACATCATGAACATCATATGCATCCACTAACCATTTCAAGGATTTTGGAGATTCATCTTTGTTCTTGTTTTGTAGGATATGGATTCGCTTCGCAGGAAAACTATCCAAATCAAACTTGTAAGAATTCCTCCACAACTCAAGGAGCTGGCTTTAAGGATCCCTGAGAACTCTCCATTCACCGAGAGACATGGTCATCTACTCAACTTGGTCACCTCCAACACAGAGGAGGATATGATGAAGGTTCTCTTCCAGTTCTTTGACCCTTTGCATCATTGCTTCACATTTCCTGACTATCAACTTGTGCTCACTTTGGAAGAATTCTCTCAACTTTTGAGGATTCCTATTCTCAATCAACTACCTTTCAACGGTACAGAAAGAGATCCAAAGCCAGAAGAGATTGCTCAAGCTCTGCACTTGCACTTATCTGATGTCACAACTCATTGGGAAACTATAAGTGGTGTCAAAGGATTCTTGGCAAAGTTTCTATTTGAGAAAGCCCAAAGCTGTTGGAATTCCCTAGACTTGCAAGCATTTAAGGAGATTGTGTCTCTTCTTATCTATGGGATGGTCTTGTTCCCCAATCCTGACCAAATCATATATGTGAGCGTTGTCAAAATCTTCATGTCTCGCAACCCGGTGCCTACATTGCTTGGGGATATCTTACACTATTTTCACACTCGTACAATGAGGAAAAGAGGTGTTCTTATGTGTTGCACTCCTCTCCTGGAAAGATGGTTTATTTCTCATCTTCCCCAATCAGTCTTAAAGAATGAGCAAGGTTTGAGGTGGTCACAAAGGTTAATGATGCTTAAACATTCAGATATTCATTGGTGCTCTCGATCCAAAGAGAATGTTATCATTGTTGACCGTTGTAGGGAATTCCCTAATGTCCCTCTACTTGGCATTAGGGGAGGCATCACCTACAACCCATGTTTAGCTCTAAGACAGTTTGGTTATGCCCGAAGGGATGGCCCACATGATATGCTGATTCAAGACCTGGTATTCGACTACGACAACAACGATCAAGGTCTTCGCCAGAGATTCATCCGAGCTTGGAGGATGCTAAACAAGGTAGATAGCAAGACTTTGGGACACAAGAATTCCATCCCTCTTGAGCCTTACCTCAAGTGGGTATGAACCCGCGCTCAAAGTCTTATGATGCCTTATCCTTCCATTCTCCCAGTGATTATTAAGCCTGTTAAGGAGGGAGAAGTTCCATACACTATCCTACATCTTGACATGCCTACATCACTCGAAGACCTACAAAGGGTTTGGATACAACTCAAGGGAGAGCGTGATACTTTCGAAGCCCAATTCTAAGCAAGCGAGAAGAAGGTTTTGGAACTCACTAGGCTACTTCATGAGGAGCAGACTCTAAATACCTATATTGCACCAAAGAGGATGCGCAATGTCTTTTTATCTTAGAATTTTGTATTATTTTGCCCAAGGGGCATTGATGTACTCAAATTCTATTTTATTAATATAACGTGTGTTCCTTTTGTTTAAAACAAATTTGAATTTTTAAATCCTCGAAAGCATTGCATGAATACATATCATTCATCATAAACATAAACAGGTCTTTGCAACAAGTTTCCTCATCTCTCTACTGTTTATTTTAGTAAGATGGATCTCGAACAAACGGTCAAAGATCTTCAAGCTCAGAACACACAATTTCAACAGTTACTCATGACCTTAGCCAAGGGGCAAGAGGAGCTGAAGACTCTGCTAGAGAAAGAGAAAGAGAAAAAGAAGAAGAAGCCAGCTGGTGTGGTAATCATGGGCAGAAGGTTTCAGGGACAAGCTAGAAGGACCTTAGATTTTCCAACAACATCTGATGAAGGGGAAAGAAAAGGAAAAAGAACGGCAATACCATCTGTTGTACCCCAAAATTTGCCCTCCCATTTTCTTCAAGATTTGCCAAGAGCATGCTTTAAAATCTCCCAAGAGTTGCACAGTCCAGTTGCCTCCTAACAGTCAAAATTAGGGTTTTGGTTCTGGCAAAGAAATTGAAGTTTCTAAGGGTCCAAACAAGTCCCACATGCCTATAAACATTGTCAAGCATCCATATGCCAAGTTTCAAGACTCACAGCACAAAATTGCACAGTCAAAAACCCTAATTGCATCACAATCAACTGTAGGGGAAAAATGGTCATTTGACAGTCAAAAGTCAAGATTTTTGGTCAACATCTTATTTTGAAGCCACAAACATCAGTTGATCAATTCTTGATCATGATTCTCAAATCATGGCTCAAAAAGTCTCAAGATGCAAAAGTTTCTATATTTGGACAGTTGAAAAAGTCAACTGCAAATCGACCAGGGAATAACTTCCACATGGTTTATCAGAAAAATTCCATCCAAATCTCATTTTGAAGAGAAGGACATTCCTTACAACTCATCTTCACACTTCAAGTCCAAGAAATGCTCTCACAAAAAGTTATCAATCTCAACATTATAGGTCATTTTCAAAAGTCAACAAAAAGGCACTTTAAGTCAAAGACCATAACTTGAGATTGGTAAATCAAAATGACATGGGACCAAAGGCATTGGTTATAGGACTTCAAGACCTTTCCAAAATGTCCAATAACATGATCAAAGCTTAAAAATTGAGCAAGATATGCCTTGTGGAAGTTGGGAAATTTTTGGGAATTTTGAAAAGTCAACTTTGCTTCAAATGCCTCAAAATTGCTAATGGGCCACAATTTCTTCCAAGAATCATCACCCAAAAGCTATGCACGACCCATTGACCCAAAGGGGAGTTATTTTCTTATTTTTAACTAATTAATTGAGTTTTTAATCCTATTTAATTCATTTAATTAAAATTAAATTTAAGAAAAATACTAAAACATGTTTTCCAAATCTTTTTGTGCAGCATATTCTCTCATTAAGGCCTAGGGATTTCGTGTACCACATCAAGAGGCAAGATCTTCCAAAATAGGCATGTTTTTCATGACAAAAAGATTGAAAAAGATGCTTGAAAAATCAAATATGGAATCATTGAATACATGGATTTTGGGCCAGTTTTTCTAACCTAAATCTTTCCTCATACATATACAAAGAAACCCTAATGCTCAAGGAGAAGAAAGCTGCGCTCAAGCATAAGAACCAAACTTGCATTTTTCACAAAAAAAGGTTGAAACTGAAAACATAGTTCCACTGTGATTCAAGGCCTACAATCCATTCCAAAGGCTTGCTGGGACTTTCTTGATCGTGTCTCAACCCTTTTCCACTCTCCATACACAAGGAATCGGTATAACAAAGTCCTACTTTTGTTGAAAATTTGCATAATCGTGTTTCATTATCCATGCGTTATTTGTAAGTTTTAATCATTGATTTGGACTAATATGAGTGTTCTGAAGCTTAAGGAATGCTTTAATTGAATTAACAAGGCCTGTACAGAAATCCACCATGAAAGCATTCTAGGGTTTCAAGAGTTTGAATTTGGGGCTTTCCTCATCTGGAAAAATTAGGCCACGAAACTTATACCATTGAAACCAGGACCTTCATACGAACACAATCATCACCTCGCGCCTTTTTTATATATGCCCAGGAGCTAATCGCTATTATCCACTGTATTATTTAGTGGGGGTTTAAAACCCCCGCTACTTGTTTGATATTTTTGCAGAAAGAAGAAGATGAAGCTGGCGTGTCCTCATGTGACTGGAGCATTTGAATCTGGTGCGTTTTTTATTGTTTTATATCATTAGCTTTATTTCCTCATTATAATGTTTGTGTCCCATTGTATTATCAAAGAACGCAAGTAGCACAACTGGCAAAGCATTAACATGGTAAACGCAGGGACCTGGGTTCGATTCCCAGGTCCCCCCACTTTATTCAATATTTTTTCCTTTAACATGATTCTGTGTAGTACGCTTCCAAAAGGCTACCATGCAACTCCAGATCTGTGCTTGCCACATGTCCCTGAAGACCAATCTAATGGCCATCACCAGCAATCCACCATACGCATTGGTCAACTGTTTCCCACTCAATCAGAGAAGTCAAACAAGGCTTGTTTCATTGGGCCAAAATTCTCATAAAAACACCTCCAAAGGGGTCAGACACCCCCTGCTGTTTGTATTCTTCCTTTTAATTTTACTTTCTTTTCCTTTTTTCCTTTTTAATTTGTTTTATTGTTTTAATTAATTCCACAAAATAATTTTTACAATATATAATAAAACAAAAAAAATCATAAAATAAAAAAATATGTTTCATTAATATTAATTTCCATTAATTTTGTAAATAAATTTAATGATCAATTTAGTTTTAATTTAGGGTTTTAACTTTAATTTTTTTCTAAATAACTAAAATAGGTAGAAATTAGGTTTTAGATTTTTTATTCTTTTTCTCAACAATTAAATTTTTCTTCTTATTATTATTAACCATTAATTAATTTTGTAAATAAACTTGTAATTAATTAATTAAGACTAAATTAGGTTAAACTTAAACATTTTTTTAATAATTAAAAACAAACTTAGAACTAGGCCTTTTTATTTTAATTCCTAATTTCAATTAATCTTCTTTATTTCATAAAATACCAAAAAAAACATTAAATATAATTTCTTTTCTTTATTCCATCATTAATTAATTTTTTAATTTTAATTTAATTTCTTTAAAGGGTCCAACGCCCTCGCACTCGATTCTAATTTCTTTTCGCATTTATTTTTATTTCTTTTGTGGATATAATGTATTTGCCCCAAGGCCTTGTAATAGATAATTAGGACATTTACTTTCCGCATTTTTATTCAAAATCGGGTTTTGTTAATTTGGCGATGTATGGACCCGCGCCTTGTAATAGCGTAGGACTTTTACTTTCCGCATTTTAATTCCCGCACCTTTTAGCTGATAATCACATGAAAGAATGTATGCCCAAATAAAAATAAGCGTAGATCACCCAATACATGACAAACAAATAATAACTGAAAATGACACACGATTCACACACCACTCCTAGGGTACGCCTCACTGTTGCCTTGCCCCTCGAAACGTGGTCGTCGAGTATAGGACGTTTTAGTAAGTCCTCATGTCCATGAACATGGCATGGGGGTAGCTTCTAAGGTGTCCTACTGTTGCTCTGGTGGCCACACTGTCCCTGACCCTCGAATTGACCCGAACACCTCCAACGGTGGTGCTACCTACCTCTCAATGGTGGGATGGCACTATCTTAAGGACATTTACACAGACTAATTCCTTAGGGTAGGTAGATGACTCATGGATACTTGCTCTAAATTCGAAACAAATCAAAACTTCTTTTTTACACCGATACTTTGCAAAAAGCTTTCAAAAACAACTTTTCAAACACTCTTGAGGACTGATACAAGAGTCGAACTAAAATTTTAAACGAAACTTTTTCGAACCCACTCACCTTGAAAAGCAAACAAACACTTTTGAAAACACAAATGAGCAAGTATCTAAGAGCCCATGGATAACCATGGATAGAAAGGGTGCTAACACCTTCCCTTTCTATAAATCTACCTCCCGAACCGAGAGCAATCTCATAAGGAATTTTTCTGTGCTTTTGTCCTTTCCATGTTGGAGAAAATAAAAGACGGTGGTGACTCTTGCTTCCGCGACATTTCGCGAACCAGCGTTAAACAGTCAGTTCCAGATCCACCGATCACAGAACTGGCGACTCTGCTGGGGAAATTTTTGAAGTGAGGTGTACCTTAGGATAGTTCATAATTGTGTTTTCAATTGCTTTGACTTGTTTGCTTTATCATTGTGGGACTGTCTTGGGAGTTACATAGATCCTAACCCGGATCTGGGGATACCCTGTTTACGTAGCATAAGCTGTGAGGGACCTGTCTGGCGTAGACCGACACGGGTGAAGCAGTGGCTACGTTAGTGTGGCACCTTGGTCTGTACCGATATCCCTTGTGTTGCAACGAGGAGAATATGGGTCGTCTGAGGAGTCATTAAGCACCAACAGACCTTAGAACCTTAAATGACACAACTTGGCCAATAGAACAGTAGCAGTAAGCTACGCCCATTGAGGCTAAACTCTCGTGATGGTTCTGGCCGCAAGAAAAGATTGCGATGCTGGAGTTATGACCGATTGAGGGTAGTCAATGATATTGGGATCCTCTAAGAACCCGGTTACTTTTGATAGGACAGGTGTGAACCAACAAACTGAAAGAGGGTAATACCTAGACCCCATGCTGGCCTAAACTTTAAGGGCTTGTCTTGTGTGACTTGTGTGCCTTATCATGTTTTCCTTTGTAAATATTTGTGGTGTGCTTTATCATAACATCATGCCATCATGAGCATTGCATGCATCCTGCATAAGGACTGACCATTTCAAAGACAAGAGGGTTTCACCTTTGCTCTGTTTTGTAGGACATCATGATGCCTATGCGAAGGAATACTATCCGGTTCAACTTTGTTCACCCACCTGAGTTACTTGAAGAATTGGTTAGCAGAATTCCAAACACCACATCTTTCATCCAGAGGCATGGTTCTCTTCTCAGTTTAGTCACTGCAAAGCGGGATCAACAGTTGATGAGTGTCCTGACCCAGTTCTATGACCCTTTGTACCAGTGCTTCACCTTTCAAGACTTCCAGCTGGTCCCTACCCTGGAAGAGTTCTTTGATTTGCTTGGTATCCCTATCTTGGATCAGGCTCCCTACACTGGTTGGGAAAAGAACCTCAGGCTTGAGGAGGTTGTTGCAGCTCTCCCCTTGACCCATCAAGAAGTAATGGACAATTGGGTGACTAGAAGCGGAGTTAAGGGCTTCTTGGCCAAGTTTCTGGTTGGTAAAGCTAACAGTTTCTGGAATGACTTGGACTTTAGGGCATATGAAGACATCCTGGCTCTCTTAATCTATGGTCTAGTCTTGTTTCCTAATCCTGACAACTTCGTCAATGTCACTGCCATAAGGATCTTCATGTCTCGGAATCCTGTGCCCACTCTCTTGGGTGATATCCTGCAACAACTTTATGCTCGTACTGCCCGAAGACGAGGAACTCTGTGGTGTTGTATCCCTTTGTTGGTGAGGTGGTTTATTTCGCACCTCCCTAAGTTCGTGCTAAAGAACTAAGAAGGAAGAGGCTGGGCTCATAGGTTAATGTCTCTCACTGATAAGGACATCATTTGGACTTTCAGAGGTTTGGATGAGATAACTATTATTGATCGTTGCAGAGAATACCCTAATGTTCCTTTGATTGGTACTCAAGGAGGAATCTCTTTCAATCCATGTCTAGCGCTCCGTCAGTTTGGAAGGGCCAGAAGAGCAGGGCCTCATGAGATGTTGGTGCCTCACATCAGTTTTGAGTTTCAGGTGGATAGTGACGAGCTGCGTCGGAGGTTCATCAAGGCTTGGGACAGAGTTCATAAAGCTGACCCACAAGAGTTGGGGCCAAAGACTTCTCTACCTATGGAAGCCTACTACAAATGGGTTCGCATCCGTGCTCAGAAGTTAGGTATGCCATACGAAGCTGTCAGACCCATCATTCTTGAGTATCCTGACAAAGAGGGGGTTCCCCCAACTGTTCTCCCTCCTCAGATACCTACTGATTATGAGACATTAAAGAGGTCTTGGGCGCAACTGCGAGAAGAACGGGATTCTTACCGGGAAAAGTTCAACGAGCAGGAATTGAAGATACATAAGCTGACAAAGCAGTTGGAGAATGAGCGAGCTCTGAATGACTACATCCGTACTGAGAAGAGGAGACCCTGGGATCAATGATGAGCTTTGGATGTTCTTTTACAGTTTTATTTCCCTTTTCAGCATTTCCATTTTTATGTAACGCCTAAGGGCAATCTGTTGAACAATTTAAGTTTCAAAGTTGAATCTAATGAAGTGTGTTCCTTTTTGTTTACAAAGTTGATTCTCGATTGTCTTTGAAAACATAAATCATACGCATTCCATTCATCATGTGCATAGCAGGTATTCTTCTTTTCAGGTTGCTTACTGTTCTTCGCTGTTTATTTCAGCATCATGAACCCTGAATCATCAACCGAGATGTCTATCAAGGCCCTTCAGGCGCAGAACACACAATTTCAAGAGCTGATCAAGGGTCTGGCCCAAGGTCAAGAAGAGCTGAAGGCTTTGCTCCTGAAGAAGGAGAAGAAGAAGAAGAGAACTGTTCTTTTCAACACGGGCCGGAGGTTTGGTAACACTCTGCAGAATGAGGAAGCTGGTTCTTCTGTAGGCAAAGACAGTCCCCAGGGGGGAAAGGCTCCAAGTCCGGTGGTCTCTGACAACGAGACTGATTTTAATGAGGAACAGTACCCTCCGACTGAAGACCGGTACAAGCAGCTGGAAGACCGTCTGAACGCCATGGAGATCCAACAAGTGCCTGGTTTGGATTTCAGAGACTTGGGTTTGTCTACTGGTGTGATCATCCCTCACAAGTTTAAAGCACTATCTTTCACCAAGTATGACGGGGCGTCTTGCCCCAAGCTACACCTCAGATCTTATGTGCGGAAGATTCAACCGTACACAGTGGACAAGAACTTGTGGATCCACTTCTTCCAGGAGAGTCTTTCAGGGACTCATCTCGAATGGTTCTATCAGCTGGATGGAACCAAAGTTCGTAACTGGGAGGAGTTGGCTACTGCTTTTTACAAGCAGTATCAATATAATGCCGACCTTGCTCCTACACGTATCCAACTCCAGGGTATGTCGCTAGGATTAGGCGAAGGTTTTAAAGAGTATGCGCAGAAGTGGAGGGACCTGGCTGGCAGGGTGCAGCCTCCATTAACAGACCGTGAGTTGGTGGATATGTTCTTGGGGACCCTATCTGGGCCGTTCTTTAATCATCTTATTGGCAATTCATCTGCAGGATTCACTGACCTTATTCTGACTAGGGAAAGGATAGAGGCTGGAATGAAGTCCGGTAAAATTCAGAAAAGGTGCGTCTTTGAGTTCTGAGAAGAAACCTTTTAAGAAGGAGGCCAGTGCTGTGTATGGGCCTAGAAGGCAAGATAAACCAGAGCGCCGCCAGTCTGTCAACGTGGTGGTTATTGCTAAGCCTGCTGTCGCTCCTCGGCAAACCAATCAACAAAGGGCTGAAAGACCCAGAAGAGAGTTTACTCGGCTGAGTATGACCTTGTCACAAATCTTGCCGCAGCTGTTATCCACCAACTTAGTGACTGTCAGGGAGGCCCCGAAGGTTGTGAATACTGCCTCTCCGAAGTATAATCCAAATGCCTGCTGTGCTTATCACTCCGATAGCCCGGGGCATTCTACTGATGACTGTTGGGCCCTGAGGAATAAGGTGCAAGACCTTATTGATGCGAAGGAGATACAATTTGAGGCGCCTGAGAGGCCAAATGTGGTGACTGCTCCTATGCCCCAGCATGGAGTGAATGCCATTGATGAAGATGTGTATGCCGTTTCTGTGAATGATGTAGCTACTCCTCTGTTGACTGTTAAGAGGAACCTGCTGCTGGCCGGTTTATTTCCGGGTTATAGCGAGGGTTGCCTTTTGTGTGCTGTTTCCCTTACTGGTTGTCCGTTGCTGAAGTTAGGCATCCAAAGCCTGATGGATAGCAAGGAGATTTTGTTCAAGAAGACCGTTGTTCCTTTTGTTCCTGTGGAAGAAGTATCTGTCGTTACAATTTTCAATAATCTAATCAAGGCTCCCCCGAGGAAGCCAGTTAAAATCATGACTGTCGCACCCATTGTTATTACTGTTCCGGGGCCCCTCCCCTATGAATCTGATAAGGCTGTCCCATGGCACTATGGGGCAGATGTGTATGTACATGGAATAAAGCAATAATTCAACACTGGTACCAGCATCAACAATATCACTGGTCCAGCAAAAGTTACCCGCAATGGCAGGCTCTTCTCGCCTGACATTGCACCACCAGCTATTCGAAGACCTCTCATTATAACGCCTGCAAGTGCACCTGTTTCCACTTCTGATCAAGTTGCTTCCCCTGCTACCGAGTCATCTAATGCTCGGGGCTAAGGGATTGATGATGAGCCTGCCCAGATGGAGGCACCAAAGTCTGTGAATGTTGAAGCCTCCCAGCAAGAGATGGAGGAAATTCTCAAAATGATCAAGAAGAGTGATTTTAATGTTGTTGAACAGCTGGGGCATACCCCCTCCAAGATCTCTATGCTCTCCTTGCTGCTGTGCTCAAAGGCCCATGCTAAGGCCCTGATTTCATTTCTAAAGACGGCCCATGTGCCACAAGAGACCTCTACAGACCAGTTTACTGATTGCGTAGCCAATTTGACAGCTGACAATGGTTTGGGTTTCTCGGATGCTGACCTTACCGCCAAGGGAAAGAACCACAATGATGCCCTGCATGTCTCTATAGAATGCAGGGGCACTACTCTTGCGCACGTGTTGGTGGACACCGGTTCTTCCCTGAATGTGCTACCCAAAAAGGCCTTAGACCGGTTGGATTGTGAGGGCCTGGAGCTGAAACCTAGCAACATCATTGTCAGAGCCTTTGACGGTTCTAAAAGGATGGTTCATGGAGAGGTAGACATTCCTATTCGTGTGGGTTCTCAAGTATTCGACTCAACTTTCTATGTGATGGATATCCGTCCATCTTATTCCTGTTTACTGGGTCGACCTTGGATTCACAAAGCGGGGGCAGTGACCTCTACCCTACACCAAAAGCTCAAGTACCCCGTCAGAGGGAAGATTGTCACTGTGCAGGGAGAGGAAGAATATATGGTGAGCCATTTGAATTCCTTCCGGTATATTGAGATGGACGGGGAGTTTATTGAAACCCCCTTTCAGCATTTTGAAGAGGTACCTCCAACATTGGCAGCAGTAGAAGCAGTGGTTGAAGAAGACTTTCCCTTGAAGATGGCTTCCTTGAAGGACGCCCGGGCTGTAATCAAGAAAGGTGAATGTGCTAACTGGGGCAGGCTCCCTGATTTCACTCCTAAAACTGACAAGTTTGGACTGGGTTTTACTGTAGAGGCTCAAAGGGCTGTGCGCAAGGCAAGGACCAGAAGACCTCCTGTGCTCATCACCAATCCAGGAGTGAATGCTATTGGGGATGAAGACGAAGTGGAAGAATCAGAGTTCGATAGCTGGATCTACCCGACGGTTGACGGTGGATTGAACAATTGGACCGCGAAAGATCATACACCTGTTACTTTTGTTACGCAGTAATGAATTCCTTTGTTTTTGTTATTTGTAATAAACAATGAATTGAAACTCTATGGCCCGGTGTCTTACCCGGGGCACCGTGGTTTCGTTTGTGAGGGCATATTTAATTGTCATTTCATATATCATGAATAAAGACCTTGGACGTTTTCTCGCACTTCAAATCTTATGCTCCTTTTCTTTCTTTCCTTTCTTTATATATTGCAAAACAGTTGTATTTACACACACTCACTCATACAGGTTTCAATCCACTCTGGATCTCACTGGTAACGACTCTGCTACTGCCAGTTATAACTTCGAAAATCCGATCAACTTAGCCGAAGATGAAGGTGAAGATGATTGCGAAGTGCCTGGTGAGCTTGCAAGACTGTTACTCCAGGAAGAGAGGGCAATTCAACCACATGAAGAGCCGGTGGAAATGATAAATCTGGGTACTGAGACGGACATAAAGGAGGTTAAGATTGGTGCCAATCTGGAGCTTAGCATGAAACAACGATTGACTCAGATGTTACATGATTATGTGGAGATCTTTGCTTGGTCCTACGAAGACATGCCTGGGTTGGATACCGACATCGTGGTCCATCATTTGCCTACCAAGGAAGAATTCCCTCCGGTTAAGCAAAAGGTCCGTCGTATGCGTCCAGAGATGTCTGAAAAGATCAAAGCTGAGGTTATGAAACAGTTTGATGTCGGGTTTCTTGCAGTGACTTCTTACCCTCAGTGGGTTGCCAATGTGGTGCCGGTACCAAAGAAGGATTGAAAGGTCAGAATGTGTGTCGACTACAGGGATCTGAACAGGGCAAGCCCCAAGGATGACTTCCCCTACCTCACATTGACGTTCTAGTTGACAATACTGCTCAGCACAAAGTGTTCTCTTTCATGGATGGTTTTTCAGGGTACAATCAGATCAAGATGGCTCTGGAAGACATGGAGAAGACTACCTTTGTTACTCAGTGGGGCACCTTCTGCTACAAGGTCATGCCATTCGGGTTGAAAAATGCTGGGACAACCTACCAGCGTGCCATGGTTGCTTTATTTCATGACATGATCCATCATGAGATTGAAGTCTATGTCGATGATATGATTGCAAGGTCCCAAACTGAGGAGGAACACCTTGACCATCTACAGAAACTGTTTGACCGTTTGAAACTGTACAAGCTGAGGTTGAACCCGAACAAGTGCACCTTCGGGGTAAGATCTGGAAAGTTGTTAGGCTTCGTTGTAAGTGATAAGGGTATTCAAGTGGACCCTGCCAAGGTTAAGGCTATTCAAGAGATGCCAGTTCCTAAGACAGAGAAAGAGGTCAGAGGCTTTTTAGGACGCCTGAATTACATTGCCCGATTCATCTCACACCTAACTGCTACCTGTGAACCAATCTTCAAGCTGCTGAAGAAAGATCAGGTAGTACGTTGGAATGATGAATGTCAGGCCGCTTTTGACAGAATCAAAGAGTATCTCCAAGAACCACCCATTCTTATGCCACCGGTTGAAGGGAGACCTCTGATATTATACCTGACAGTACTTGACAACTCAATGGGGTGTGTGCTGGGGCAACATGACGAGTCTGGCCGAAAAGAGCATGCCATTTATTACCTTAGCAAAAAGTTTACCAACTGTGAGACCCGATACTCACTGCTTGAGAAAACTTGCTGCACTTTGGTATGGGCTGCTCGCCGGCTGAGACAGTATATGCTGACTCACACTACCTTGTTGATCTCAAAGATGGATCCCATAAAGTACATATTTGAAAAGCCTGCTCTGTCTGGGAGAATAGCAAGATGGCAAATGATCTTGACAGAATACGACATCCAGTACATGACTCAAAAAGCTATCAAAGGAAGTGTATTGGCAGACCACCTGGCACATCAGGCAGTAGACGACTATCAGTCGATGAACTTTGAATTTCCTGATGAAAGCATCATGATAGTGACTGATTGTGAAGTACCTGGATCGGATGAAGGACCCGAGGAAGGATCCCGATGGTCTATGCACTTTAACGGAGCCTCCAACGCTTTGGGTAACGGTATCGGCGCTGTAATCATATCCCCTCAAGGCACTCATACTCCACTCACTGCCCGGCTATGTTTCAACTGCACCAACAACATGGCGGAGTATGAGGCATGCATCATGGGTCTCCAAGCTGCGATTGACTTAAGGATCAAGTTTCTGAGTGTCTTCGGAGATTTCTCTCTCGTGATCAATCAGATCAAAGGGGAGTGGGATACGAAACATCCGAATCTTATTCCTTACAGAGAATGTGTGTTGACATTGATCCCCCACTTCACATAGATAACTTTTGAACATTTCCCAAGAGAGGAGAATCAGTTGGCGGACGCGTTAGCTACGATGTCTTCCATGTTCAAAGTCAAATGGGACAATGAGGCTCCCCGGGTCATCATCTGGAAACTAGACGAACCGGCATACTGTTGTGATCTTGAGGCTGAGGAAGTAACTGAGAAACCTTGGTACCATGAGGTGAAGAGGTATTTGGAAGCTCAAGAGTATCCTGAAGGTGCATCTGTCAACGACAAAAAGTTTCTAAGAAGGTTCGCAGCGAAGTTCTTCCTTAGCAATGGCGTCCTGTACAAGCGAAACCATGATTCGACCTTACTGCGTTATGTGGATAAGACTGAAGCAGAAAGGATCATGGCGGAGCTACATGAAGGTACCTTCGGAACACATTCTAGTGGACACACTATGGCAAAGAAAATCCTTCGGGCAGGATATTACTGGTCCACAATGGAAGCCGACTGTTACCAACATTCTCGGACGTGTCATAAATGCCAGATTTATGCAGATAAGGTGCATGTTCCTCCAGTTCCTCTGAATGTCATGACTGCACCTTGGCCTTTTGCAATGTGGGGCATAGATATGATCGGCGAGATTAAACCTACAGCATCCAACGGGCATCGCTTCATCCTAGTAGCTATCGATTACTTCACGAAGTGGGTTGAAGCAGCTTCCTATGCTACTGTAACCAAGAATGTTGTGGCACGGTTCATTCGGCATAATCTGATCTGTCGATACGGCATTCCAGAAAGGATCATTACAGACAACGGTACCAATCTCAATAACAAGATGATCACTGAGCTCTGCGAGCAATTCAAGATACAGCACCATAACTCTTCTCCCTACCGGCCGAAGATGAGTGGGGCTGTAGAAGCAGCGAATAAGAATATCAAGAAAATCGTGCAGAAGATGATAGTGACCTATAAAGATTGGCACGAGATGTTACCGTTTGCTCTACATGGGTACCGTACCTCAGCCAGGACGTCAACCGGGGAAACTCCTTTTTCCTTGGTCTACGGCATGGAGGCAGTCTTACCGATTGAAGTGCAAATACCCTCTCTCCGGATAATGAAGGATGCAGACCTGAATGAAGATGATTGGATCCAGACACGACTTGATCAGCTAAACTTAATTGACGAAAAGAGACTCAATGCTATTTGTCATGGTCAGACGTATCAAAAGCGGATGATCAGGGCATTTAACAAAAAGGTCAGACCACAAGAATATCAAGTTGGGGGTCTGGTAATCAAACGTATCATCCTTCCTCAGAGTGATCCAAGGGGCAAGTGGACCCCTACGTACGAAGGGCCATTTGTGGTTAAACATGTGTTCTCAGGAGGAGCCATGATTCTGACCACTATGGATGGTGACGACCTTCCTCACCCCGCCAATGCAGACATAGTAAAAAGATACTACGCATGAAAAAGACCCGCTAGGTTGACATACCTAGGCAAAAATTAGGGCTTCCCGGCGAACCAAAAGGGTTCGGGCAAAATGAAGGGATGAAATGAAAAAATCTGTACACCCGGCAAGTCGAAAACCTGAAAAGGCGGCTTGGGCAAAAATGGGTATCCCGGTGGACTGAAAACCCGAAAGGGAGGTCCAGGCAAAAGTTAGGGATTAAAGCGTAATACTATGTCTCATTTGATCACGTTACATCCAGAATCCAGTATCTACATCAAGTTCAGACGACATCAATCAATCAACTTCATCTTCAACTAGGTCATCAAGTGATGAGACACTCGAAGATATAAAGGCGATAGCAGAGTTGGAACCCAGTGGGATTATTCTTTTCACATAGCTATTTTGTTTTCCCCTTGTACAAATTTGTATAAACTATTTCATTCGGCGGCGTTCTCTTACTAGGACGTCAGCCTCTTGTACATAAACGCCTATTTACAGGCAAATTCAAAATCAATATAAATTCATTTTTCAGATCAACTGCCAATTGTTTTTCCTTTTTCTGTTTTGTTATTGCGAAGAACGTCCAAGGTTCAATTTGTGATATATGCATTTGACAATAATTGCTAATTCATAAATATTTGCATACGAAACAAAGGATTAATTACATGTAGCATTAGAAACAGGGGCAATAATGAGTGGTCTAAGCAATCTAATTATTCTGTCCACCAAGGTATCAAGGTAGGTTCAGCCGAAGAACATAATCAATATACCTTAACTCCCCAGAGAGTGAGCCAGCAAGTCAATGCACTCTCCCCAAGCAAAGCTATACAATCAGCCTTAAGGAAGTTGGGTATCCCCCGCAGATCTCAACATTCCCCAGCACAATATACGGACATTCCTAACAAGCATCCCCGGCAGTCTTGATCTAAGATTGTCCCCCGGCAGTATACCAGACATCCAACGGAGCCACTTCCCCAATATATCTCAAAGATTTCCCCAGGAGAGTCCAGTCTGAAGATTTCCCAGGAAAGTTTGAATCCATCTCCCCAGCAGGAAGCTTATCCCCCAGTAGATTCTGGAAGCTTATCCCCTACAGAGCACGAACGCGTCCCTCGGCTTTATTCAAAGGTTATTTCCCTACCAGGATATAACTGGGTTATCCTCAGCCAATAGCCATGGAAAGATCGTCGTCGGCAAAGTCTTCCTTATCCCCAGTGGAGTCTATTAACACTTCCAACATATCAACGGTATCCCCAGCGAAGTTACCATCAGCATCTCAACGAAGTATCTCTCTCCCACAGAGTACTGTTCCCCAGCAAGGTAGCTAGAGTAGTTATTCCCCGCAGAGTAATCTCTTCATCAAGTTTATTCCCCGACGGAGTTATCTTCTCCGACCGGTATTCTTGCAACTATCATCCCAAGCGGAAACAACAAAGCACTATTCTCCAACATCAGCCCAGGATGTGACTTCCCGGCACCCGTCAAGGATTTACTTTCCTAGACAAAAACATACATTCATAAACATCACATACATCATGATACATACATGAACGCATCGCACAATCTCATTTATGTTAAGAATATCATTGCTTGATCCATATCATGCATTGCATATGATTGACCTTTACCTTTCAGGAAAGATCCAATTAAGTTCCCAACTATATTCCAAGACTTTCGTCTGGTTCAGTTAAATCGATTCTAAGATTTTTCTGATTCTTATCCAGTCAAAGTTAATCCAAGACCTTCTCTGGTTCAGTTAAATCGACCCTAATATTTTTCTGATTCTTATCCAGTTGAAGTTATTCTAAGACTCTAGTCTGGTTCAGTTAAATCGATTCTAAGATTTTTCTGATTCTTATCCAGTCAAAGTCAGTCAAAGGCCTTCTTTGGTTCAGTCAGATCGACCCTAAGATCTCCCTGATTCTTATTCCAGTTGAAGATTCCAAGACCTTGCCTGGTTCAGTTAAATCGACTCCTAAAGATTTTTTTGATTCTTATCCAATCAAAGGCCTTCTCTGGTTCAGTCAGATCGACCCTAAGATCTCCCTGATTCTTATTCCAGTTGAAGATTCCAAGACCTTGCCTGGTTCAGTTAAATCGACTCCTAAAGATTTTTCTGATTCTTATCCAGTCAAAATTAATCCAAGACCTTCTCTGGTTCAGTCAGATCGACCCTAAGATCTCCCTGATTCTTATTCCAGTTGAAGATTCCAAGACCTTGCCTGGTTCAGTTAAATCGACTCCTAAAGATTTTTCTGATGCTGATCTAGTCAAAGGCCTTCTCTAGTCCAGTTAAATCGATTCCTAAAGATTTTCCTAATGAAGACTCAGTAGAAGACATCCAGATTCTCTCATCGTTACTGTTGAGGTGGTAATCGCCCCAGATTCTCTCATTGTTACTGTTGAGGTAGTAATCGCCCAAGGTTCTCTCATCGTTACTGTTGAGGTAGTAATCGTCCAAGGTTCTCTCACCGTCCAGTTGAGGTAGTAACCATCCTTGATTCATTCATCATCTTTTGAAGCTCCAGACTCGACTCCTGTATCTCGCCAGGGCACGTCTGAAGAGGTTGAAGATTCGATTCCTGTAACCAACCAGGGTGCGTCTATATAAAGAGTTTGAAGACCAACTCCTGTAACAGGCCAGGTAATCATCTTTCTTTTTCAGGTACGCAAGTTCTCGCTAAGGAATCTCTTACGCGATCGACACCCAGATGGCATCTATAAGCCCATCCACCTATTCATCACCTCTCAACATGGCATCTGTAAGCCCATCTTCCTATCCATCAATCTCCAAATGGCATCTGTAAGCCCATTCCCATCATCACACTGCTAGCATGTGAGCGCAAATTTCTGGGCACTCTAGTGTTCAATCATCTTCCACCTTCGGATTACGAAAGGCACGTCAGCCAATCTACATCCTCAAGTCTAAGAAGATTGAACAGGGGCAAATGTTGTACCCCAAAATTTTCCCTCCCATTTTCTTCAAGATTTGCCAAGAGCATGCTTCAAAATCTCCCAAGAGTTGCACAGTCCAGTTGCCTCCTAACAGTCAAAATTAGGGTTTTGGTTCTGGCAAAGAAATTGAAGTTTCTAAGGGTCCAAACAAGTCCCACATGCCTATAAACATTGTCAAGCATCCATATGCCAAGTTTCAAGACTCACAGCACAAAATTGCACAGTCAAAAACCCTAATTGCATCACAATCAACTGCAGGGGCAAAATGGTCATTTGACAGTCAAAAGTCAAGATTTTTGGTCAACATATTATTTTGAAGCCACAAACATCAGGTTATCAATTCTTGATCATGATTCTCAAAGCATGGCTCAAAAAGTCTCAAGATGCAAAAGTTTCTATATTTGGACAGTTGAAAAAGTCAACTGCAAATCGACCAGGGCATAACTTCCACATGGTTTATCAGAAAAATTCCATCCAAAGCTCATTTTGAAGAGAAGGACATTCCATACAACTCATCTTCACACTTCAAGTCCAAGAAATGCTCTCACAAAAAGTTATCAATCTCAACATTATAGGTCATTTTCAAAAGTCAACAGAAAGGCACTTTAAGTCAAAGACCATAACTTGATATTGGTAAATCAAAATGACATGGGACCAAAGGCATTGGTTAGAGGACTTCAAGACCTTTCCAAAATGTCCAAGAACATGATCAAAGCTTAAATATTGAGCAAGATATGCCTTGTGGAAGTTGGGAAATTTTTGGGAATTTTGAAAAGTCAACTTTGCTTCAAATGCCTCAAAATTGCTAATGGGCCACAATTTCTTCCAAGAATCATCACCCAAAAGCTATGCACGACCCATTGACCCAAAGGGGAGTTATTTTCTTATTTTTAACTAATTAATTGAGTTTTTAATCCTATTTAATTCATTTAATTAAAATTAAATTTAAGAAAAATACTAAAACATGTTTTCCAAATCTTTTTGTGCAGCATATTCTCTCATTAAGGCCTAGGGATTTCGTGTACCACATCAAGAGGCAAGATCTTCCAAAATAGGCATGTTTTTCATGACAAAAAGATTGAAAAAGATGCTTGAAAAATCAAATATGGAATCATTGAATACATAGATTTTGGGCCAGTTTTTCTAACCTAAATCATTCCTCATACATATACAAAGAAACCCTAATGCTCAAGGAGAAGAAAGCTGCGCTCAAGCATAAGAACCAAACTTGCATTTTTCACAAAAAAAGGTTGAAACTGAAAACATAGTTCCACTGTGATTCAAGGCCTACAATCCATTCCAAAGGCTTGCTGGGACTTTCTTGATCGTGTCTCAACCCTTTTCCACTCTCCATACACAAGGAATCGGTATAACAAAGTCCTACTTTTGTTGAAAATTTGCATAATCGTGTTTCATTATCCATGCGTTATTTGTAAGTTTTAATCATTGATTTGGACTAATATGAGTGTTCTGAAGCTTAAGGCATGCTTTAATTGAATTAACAAGGCCTGTACAGAAATCCACCATGAAAGCATTCTAGGGTTTCAAGAGTTTGAATTTGGGGCTTTCCTCATCTGGAAAAATTAGGCCACGAAACTTATACCATTGAAACCAGGACCTTCATACGAACACAATCATCACCTCGCGCCTTTTTTATATATGCCCAGGAGCTAATCGCTATTATCCACTGTATTATTTAGTGGGGGTTTAAAACCCCCGCTACTTGTTTGATATTTTTGCAGAAAGAAGAAGATGAAGCTGGCGTGTCCTCATGTGACTGGAGCATTTAAATCTGGCGCGTTTTTTATTGTTTTATATCATTAGCTTTATTTCCTCATTATAATGTTTGTGTCCTATTGTATTATCAAAGAACGCAAGCAACACAACTGGCAAAGCATTAACATGGTAAACGCAGGGACCTGGGTTCGATTCCCAGGTCCCCCCACTTTATTCAATATTTTTTCCTTTAACATGATTCTGTGTAGTACGCTTCCAAAAGGCTACCATGCAACTCCAGATCTGTGCTTGCCACATGTCCCTGAAGACCAATCTAATGGCCATCACCAGCAATCCACCATACGCATTGGTCAACTGTTTCCCACTCAATCAGAGAAGTCAAACAGGGCTTGTTCCATTGGGCCAAAATTCTCATAAAAACACCTCCAAAGGGGCCAGACACCCCCCTGCTGTTTGTATTCTTCCTTTTAATTTTACTTTCTTTTCCTTTTTTACTTTTTAATTTGTTTTATTGTTTTAATTAATTCCACAAAATAATTTTTACAATATATAATAAAACAAAAAAAATCATAAAATAAAAAAATATGTTTCATTAGTATTAATTTCCATTAATTTTGTAAATAAATTTAATGATCAATTTAGTTTTAATTTAGGGTTTTAACTTTAATTTTTTTTCTAAATAACTAAAATAGGTAGAAATTAGGTTTTAGATTTTTTATTCTTTTTCTCAACAATTAAATTTTTCTTCTTATTATTATTAACCATTAATTAATTTTGTAAATAAACTTGTAATTAATTAATTAAGACTAAATTAGGTTAAACTTAAACATTTTTTTAATAATTTAAAACAAACTTAGAACTAGGCCTTTTTATTTTAATTCCTAATTTCAATTAATCTTCTTTATTTCATAAAATACCAAAAAAAAACATTAAAAATAATTTCTTTTCTTTATTCCATCATTAATTAATTTTTTAATTTTAATTTAATTTCTTTAAAGGGTCCAACGCCCTCGCACTCGATTCTAATTTCTTTTCGCATTTATTTTTATTTCTTTTGTGGATATAATGTATTTGCCCCAAGGCCTTGTAATAGATAATTAGGACATTTACTTTCCGCACTTTTATTCAAAATCGGGTTTTGTTAATTTGGCGATGTATGGACCCGCGCCTTGTAATAGCGTAGGACTTTTACTTTCCGCATTTTAATTCCCGCACCTTTTAGCTGATAATCACATGAAAGAATGTATGCCCAAATAAAAATAAGCGTAGATCACCCAATACATGACAAACAAATAATAACTGAAAATGACACACGATTCACACACCACTCCTAGGGTACGCCTCACTGTTGCCTTGCCCCTCGAAACGTGGTCGTCGAGTATAGGACGTTTTAGTAAGTCCTCATGTCCATGAACATGGCATGGGGGTAGCTTCTAAGGTGTCCTACTGTTGCTCTGGTGGCCACACTGTCCCTGACCCTCGAATTGACCCGAACACCTCCAACTGTGGTGCTACCTACCTCTCAATGGTGGGATGGCACTATCTTAAGGACATTTACACAGACTAATTCCTTAGGGTAGGTAGATGACTCATGGATACTTGCTCTAAATTCGAAACAAATCAAAACTTCTTTTTTACACCGACACTTTACAAAAAACTTTCAAAAACAACTTTTCAAACACTCTTGAGGACTGATACAAGAGTCGAACTGAAATTTTAAACGAAACTTTTTCGAACCCACTCACCTTGAAAAGCAAATAAACACTTTTGAAAACACAAATGAGCAAGTATCTAAGAGCCCATGGATAACCATGGATAGAAAGGGTGCTAACACCTTCCCTTTCTATAAATCTACCTCCCGAACCGAGAGCAATCTCATAAGGAATTTTTCTGTGCTTTTGTCCTTTCCATGTTGGAGAAAATAAAAGACGGTGGCGACTCTTGCTTCCGCGACATTTCGCGAAACAGCGTTAAACAGTCAGTTCCAGATCCACCGATCACACCATCAGATTTTGAAGAAGAGGAGGAAGAGGAGGACTACTCTAAACAACAATACCCTCCGGCTGATGACAAGTACAAACACCTTGAAGAGCGTTTAAGCGCTATGGAAATACAGAGAGTACCGGGGATAGATTTTGAAGAGTTGGGATTAGTGTCAGGAATTGTGATCCCACCAAAGTTTAAAGTGCCATTATTTGCCAAGTATGATGGAGTGTCATGTCCTAAAATGCACCTCCGATCATATGTCAGAAATATTCAGCCGCACTCTGCCGACAAAGACTTGTGGGTCCACTTTTTCCAAGACAGTTTATCAGGAACACAACTTGATTGGTTTTACCAATTAGAAAGGGCCGACGTCCACAATTGGGAAGACTTGGCTGCATCTTTCTATAAACAATACCAATACAACGCCGATTTGGCGCCTACCCGTACTCAACTTCAGAGTGTGGCTATGGCTTCCAATGAGGGCTTCAAAGATTACGCGCAAAAGTGGAAAGATCTAGACGGCAGAGTGCAACCCCCTCTATTTGAAAGGGAGTTGGTGGACATGTTCTTGGGGACTCTATCGGGCCCTTTCTTCAATCATCTGATTGGAAGTTCCTCTGCAGGGTTTACTGAATTGATATTAACCGGCGAGAGGGTAGAAGTTGGTATAAGAAGTGGGAAGATTCAGAAGGATGCGTCTTCCTCTACAGCTGTGAGGAAACCTTTCACCAGGAAGAAGGAGGTGTCTGCTGTTTATTCACAGAGGAATTAGGGAAGAACTTAACATCGACCAACAGTGGGGGCCGTTATGATTCCAAAGCCTGCATCTGACCAGCCAAGAAATAACCAGCCAAAGGTGGAAAGTCCAGTCCGACAATTCACCAGGATTAACATGACTCCAGCCCAGGTTCTACCACATCTTCTAAAATTGAATATGGCAACTTTAAAAGAGGCCCCAAAGAATCTCAATACTACGTCCCCTCATTATCATCCAAATGCCAGATGCGCATACCATTCTGAAAGTCCAGGGCACGACACTAATAATTGTTGGGCTCTGAAGAACAAAATTCAAGACCTAATAGATGCGAAGGAAGTTGAGTTTGAAGCGCATGAGAAACCAAATGTTATTTCCGCTCCAATGCCTAGGCATGGTCACAATGCCAATGTTGTCGAGGAAGATTTATTTGTTGCCACCGTGGATGAACTGTTGACTCCGCTCCCGATCATTAAGTTGAATTTGTTGAAAGCTGGTATATTCCCAGGTTGTGACAAAGACTGCCATGTTTGCCTATCCTCGTCATTTGATTGCCCTCTGTTAAAAAAGGGTATCCAACAACTGATTGATAACCGATAAATTTTGTTTGAGAATGCTGCTGTTTCACCCATTCCAGTTAAAGAAGTTTCAATTATAACCATCTAGGCCAATCCTTCCAGGGCCCCTAAAAGGCCCGTTAGGATTACACCTGCTCCAAAGACTACACCACTTAAGATTACAATGCCCGGGCTGGTCCCGTACAAATCAGATAAAACAGTACCATGTAATTATGGTGGAGAAATCTACTACCATGGTATTAAACCAGATGAACTGACTGCCGAAGAAGAGAGCTCCGAAGAGGACAATTTCGACATTAGCAATATTGCCGAAACTAGTAAGATTACCCATAGTGGTAGAATCTTCTCTCCAGAGATTGCCCCTCCAAAGGCAGTCTTTAGACCCGTGGCTATTCCGAAGATTACCTTTATACCAGTGATTATACCTGCAAGTGTACTTACCGACAAAGACAACACAATTCCTATCCCTACCGATACTTCCACTACTGAGAATAAAGGAAAAAGCATTCAAGAAGAGCCTGTCCGAACGAAGGTTCAATCACTAGCTATTCCCGAAACATCCAAGAAGGAAAGGAAAGAAATCTTGAGGATAATAAAGAAAAGTGATTATGATGTGGTTGAACAGTTGGGGCAAACCCCTTCCAAGATCTCTATGCTAGCTCTGCTGCTGTGCTCTGAAGCACATGCGAAAGCTCTGGTAAAATTTCTGAAGACAGCTCATGTGCCACAAGAGACGTCTGCTGACCAGTTCCAAGACTGTGTGGCCAGTTTGACAGCTGATAATGGCTTGGGTTTATCTGATGCTGATTTTACATCCAGAGGGAGAAAACACAACGAGGCATTACATGTCTCTGTGGAGTGTAGAGGAACGACTCTGGCCCATGTCTTGGTGGACACGGGATCATCTTTAAACGTCTTACCGAAGAAAGCCCTTAATAGATTGGATTACGAAGGGCTAACTTTAAAACCCAGTAACATAGTGGTGAGAGCATTTGATGGTTCGAAGAGGATGGTTCACAGGGAGGTGGACATCCCAATAAAGGTGGGAACTCAGATTTTCAACTCAACCTTCTATGTGATGGATATCCGTCCTTCTTATTCCTGTCTGTTAGGACGCCCCTGGATCCACAATGCCAGTGCTGTCACCTCCATATTGCATCAGATGCTGAAGTACCCGGTCCAAGGAAAGATCATAACTGTCCATGGGGAGGAGGAGTACATGATTAGTCATCCGAATTCTTTCCGATATGTGGAGTTGGATGGCGAGTTCATTGAAACCCCTTTCCAACATTTTGAAGAAGTCTCTCAAGAAGTAGCGGCGACCAAGGCGGTATCCTCGATTCCTAAGATCACAAGACCTCCACTTCGGATGTCATCTCTAAAGGATGCCAAGGCAGTAGTAGAAGAGGGTGGATGCACCACATAGGGGCAGCTCCCGGACATTTCGTACAAATCAAACAAGTTTGGCTTGGGGTTTACTTCAACTGCTCAGAAGGTTGTGCGTCGCGCCCATGCCGGAGGGCCACCTTTAAAGATTAGTAACCAAGGGGTCAACACAGTAGAAGACAATGAAGAGGATGGCAACTTGGAAGATTGTATATTTCCTACTGTCAACAGAGGACTTCACAACTGGGAAGCCAGAGACTTTGTCCTAATAAATTTCATCTCCCAGTAATTTATCTTTTACATTTCTGTTGGACTTGTAATATTCATGAACCATTCGTACTTTAAAAACCTTGTGTCTTACCCGAGGCACAATGGTCCATTTGTAAGGGTTTTTATTTCATCTTCATATGACATTCAATGAATCATGGACGCTTTTTCACATATAAATCTTTGTGCTCATTGTCATTCTTTTACATTTTATTGTTTAAAGATGGCTATACCCTTACACACACCCATACTCACAAATGCAGGTACCCTTCCATTCCAGATCCCATGGGTAACGATACTTCTATAGCCTTAAGTGACTGAAGATCTGATCTATTGAGCCGAATACGAAGGTGAGGAAGATTGTGAGGTACCAGGGGAATTGGCCAGACTACTACAACAAGAGGAAATAGCTATTCAGCCTCATGAAGAGCTATTGGATACGATCAACTTGGGTACCGAGGAAGATAAAAAGGAAATAAAAATAGGTGTCAATTTAGAGCCGAGTGTCAAGAAGCGTCTAATTCAGCTATTGCATGATTATGTTGAGATCTTTTCCTGGTCATACGAAGACATGCCGGGACTCGATACAGACATCGTGGTACATCGTCTACCCACAAGAGAAGACTATCCACTAGTAAAACATAAAGTCCACCGCATGAGACCTGACATGTTAGAAAAGATCAAAGTGGAAGTCATGAAATAGTTCAATGTTGGATTTCTGGCTGTTACTTCTTATCCTGAATGGGTTGCCAAAATTGTTCCCGTGCCTAAAAAGGACAGCAAAGTAAGAATGTGCGTGGATTATAGAGATTTAAACAGGGCCAACCCTAAAGATGATTTTCCACTTCCACACATCGACATCCTGGTTGATAATACGACCCATCATAAAGTATTTTCTTTCATGAACAGATTCTCAGGCCATAACCAGATCAAAATGGCACCTGTGGACATGGAGAAAACTACGTTTGTCACACAGTGGGGCACGTTTTGCTACAAAGTGATGCCATTAAAACTTAAGAATGTCGAGGTAACCTATCAACGCGCCATGGTAGCTTTGTTTCATGATATGATACATCATGAGATAGAGGTCTACGTAGATGACATGATAGCCCGATCACAAACTAAGGAGGAGCACCTTGGTCACTTGCAAAAGTTATTTGTGAGATTGAAGGAGTACAAACTAAGGTTGAATCCAAACAAGTGCACATTCGGAGTCCGGTCCGGTAAACTCTTAGGTTTCATTGTCAGCAACAAAGGCATCGAGGTTGATCCTGCCAAGGTCAAAGCGATACAGGAAATGCATGCTCCTCATACTGAGAAGGAAGTCAGAGGGTTCTTGGGACGCCTGAATTATATTTCCAGATTCATTTCTCACCTAACATCTACTTGTGAACCAATCTTCAAACTATTGAAGAAAGATCAAGTAGTCAGATGGAATGAGGACTGTCAGATTGCTTTTGACAAAATCAAAGAATATTTACAAGAGCCTCCTGTCTTGATGCCACCAGTCGAGGGAAGACCACTGATCATGTATCTGACCGTTTTAGAGAACTCAATGGGGTGTTGTTGTACCCCAAAATTTTCCCTCTCATTTATCAAGATTTTTCTCACAAGACTTCTTGGACTCAAGACAAGATTAGGATTTGGTCAGCTCAAGACACCTCATCTTGCATTGATGACCTAAAATTAGGGTTTGAGTTTTCACAAGGATTTTTGGACCACCAATGCTTCATGTGACTTTCATACACCATCTTGGACCCCTAATATTGCTCATGTTAAGTTTCAAGCCTTGAATCACATTTTTGATCAGTCAATTGGACAATTGACCTAAAAATCAGCTATATTGGGGAAAAAGTCAACCATGGCCAATTTATAGTCAAACTTCATAATTTTTTTATCCACATCAACATTTTAGACTCATATGTACCATTTTATCAAGTTTGGATCACAACTCCTCAAGAAATTTGATCAAATCATCAAAAGGGCAAAATAGTCAAAATTAGGGTTTTGACTGAGAAAGGGCAATTTCTGGTTTTTAACCTAGGCAATGACCAATTGAGTTCAAACATTATTTCAAGGGTTCAATGGAATCATCTTGACCTAATCACATAGTTCAAAAGATCTCAAGTTCATTGGATTGACAGATGAATTTTGCAGTCAACTGATCAAAAGTCAATTGTACACTGAAAAGTCAAACTTTGACTTTTTGGTCAAAATCAAATGCCAAGGGTCATAATTCATCAATACATGTCAAAATATGAAACTTGTTCACCAAGAAAACCAATTTTGAAAATTAGGGTTTTAAATTTGAAAAATTTCATAACTTAGAATTTTTCTAAGTATGAAAATTTTCTTATTTTTTCCCAACTTTCCTCCACTTTTTTACCATGATTCAATTTGATTCAAAGAAAACTTCAAACACGAAAGTTGTAGTCCTCCATGAAATCTACAACTTTGCTTCACAAACTTTTCCCAAAAGATGCTTGGATCTCAAGTTATGAATGTGAATATAGGTCCATGAACTAAATAACTTAGTGAAATTTTGCCCTAATTTAGACAGGTTTTTGACCCAACTTCATGGACATTTTTCACCTAGTTCCAAGAGGTATCTCAAATTGAATTTCAAAGATGGATTATAGATCACATTGCAAGATTTCCAAAATGTCCAAGAACTTTCCAAGATCATTTTTGGTTAGGGAGAATCGAAGAAGGGAAGTTGGCATTTTATCACTTTTGTTCAAGCCATTTTTACAAAGTATCAAGTTACAAATCCAATCCATGTTGTTTGTACCTTGCTTTACAGTTCCTAAACTCACTTCACACTCCATAATTAATTGCAAACTCAGAAGTTAAAGGCTTTATCTTGGCTTTTGGAACTTTACACAAGTTGTAATTCCATTTTAGGCATAAAGGTTACAATGCCATTTTCATAAAGGTGAGCTTTTGCAACTTTACAAATATTGAGCCTTGGACCTGTCCCTTTGGTACAAATAACTTCTACAGGTATCAAGCAATGTGTACCAACTCCTATCAGCTCACAAGCTAGCCAGTACAAGCATGTAGCAATGGTCACTTCACTTTTCTTCAAATGCAAGAAAAGGTTGCCAAAAGGTCAGAACTTGTACAGCTAGTGAGGAGTGGACTTGGTATCCATTCTATACATATTCACAAACTTATCACAAGGCAGGACACGATTGCTTTACATCTGAAACTCTTCAAAACACAAAATCTCCAATTTTTTGTCCAAACATACAGATTTCTGCAAAACCATAGCCAATACATTTTTGGCTCGTGCATTTTGTGGCTTGACCCTTCAAACACTTCATAAGCATCCTACCAAAGCTATCCAAGCCCTTTCCCTGCTTCTGTAAGCCTTGTTTCAGCCATTGCCATTTTCACTTTGGAAGCTTGCAACTTGACTTATGAAAAGAGTTCTAGTTATTCACAAAGCAAGCTAGGCATTGGAATAGTTTGAAGGAAGTTCAAGGAAGCTCACACAATCCTCAGGCCTCCATCAAAGTCCCTGCATTGCTCTATCCAAATCCAACTGAAGGAGGTATTTTTCAAAACTCTATCTCTCTGAATAGGCATCCTCAAGCCACGATTTGTGAAGAAAAAATGTAGTCCATAACATGGTGAAGCTGTACATATGCATACTTTTCATTTATATTAACTATGCTGAGAGAATTTGAAACTTGAAGTTCATGAAATTTTTAGGTCACGAATTAGGGCTGCTAAAATTCTCTCTGATCTTTGAGAGTTAGGTTACAAATTTTATATGGTTGGAATCGTGAGATTAAATGCCACAAGTTTCATGTTATGAATTTTTGCTTTTGTGCAAGCATGTGAAAGTTGCAGGTTTGAACTGAAATACGCGCGCAAGAAGACCAAGGACAGGGATGAAGTGAAGTCTGGGCTTTTTTGGCGCGCCTGGTCTTTTTGTTTCTGTTATCCACACCCTCTGAATTACTTTTGCACCCCCTGGCTAATTTTGTATATTTTTCATATTTTTTAACATTTTCATATTTATTGCTTTTGATTATTTTTTCTGAACATTAAAAAATCCTAAAAAATAATTAAATAATTTCTTGCAATTTTATTTTATTTTTATTATTTTTTTTACATAAAAAATAGTTTATTTTAATAAATAGGACTTATTTTCTTATATAATTTATAAATACATTTAAAAAATACTTAACATTTTTTATTATACCATTTACACTCATAAATATTTATTTCTATACATATTTAGTTTTTAATATTTAAACATGATATTATTTATTATTTCTTGTACAAAAATGGACAAAATAATATTAGGAAAACTTTATTTTCTTTTAATCAAAAAATTAGGGTTTCACCCCTTTCCAAAAATAATAATATTTTTTTTCTTATTTCTAGGGTTTAAATAAATTATTTTCTCATACATTAAACAAATACAAAACATTTTTTACATAAATACATTTGCATTGCATTTTAAATATTTCTATATTTATTTAATGCGCACAATATTCGATTGGGTTGTAATAGTATTTTTAGGTTTACATTTGTGCAATATCCCCATTCAAAAACTTTTATCCCCCCTCCCATAATAATTGTTGTAATAGCTTAGTTTATTTTACGCAATTTATTGCTTTCATATACCATGTTTAGTAAAGCTAGGGTTTGCATGACAAGACCAAAAACCAAACAAATAGAAAAGACCTAATCCAAGACAAATCAAATGCATGAAAAATGACACACTTTGCACACAAGCACCCTTAGGGTTTCACCCCCTTGGTTGCCTAAATTAAAATGGCCATGTTACGCACACGAAGTATCTTGGCAAAACAAAACAAATAAAAGATCATAGTCCCTCGATGACGCTATCAAAAGGTTGCTTAAACAAAATGATCTTGGACCCTCAAAATTGCTAAGATACTTGGCAATATTGCTATCATGGTCATACGGTGACCCATGCCCGTCCCGTTTACATCCAAAGATAGGGTTGCTTACCAAATCAATGGTAAGTCAACAATATCAAAGGAATAAAATGCACAAGAAAGACATTTGAGTAGGTAGATAGCTTCTAGTTACTTGTTACATTTCAAAACAATCCTTGCTATTTTCAAAAACAAACACACACACATTTCAAAACATTTTACAAAACATTGAAACATTTTTCAAAAGAACAAACATCTTTGTATACATACTCACGAACGAGAATCATTACAAAGATTGCCTAAACAATAGGCCTATTTTCAAAATACTTTCAAAAACACACCAAGCACCATTTCAAACAAAACAAAGCAAAGCAAGTGATCTAAACAAGTAACTAAGAGCCCAAGGAAAACTATGGATGAAAAGGGTGCTAGCACCTTCCCTTTTCATAATCTACCCCCCGAACTCAAGAAAACATCTCAAAGGTCTTTCATGTGCTTTTTTTACCTTTCCTTTTAAATAAAAGAAAAGTCAGTGGCGACTCTTGCTAACCGCAACATTTGCAAACACAAACGCAAAACCTCAAGTCAGTTCTCCCACCGCATCACAGAACTGGCGACTCTGCTGGGGATAATTCTAAAATTGGGGTTACCTTAGGGTTTAGATCACCTTTATTTTCTTGCAATTGTTTTACTTGTTTGCTTTACAATTATGGTTCTTTGTTTGGGTTTGAATCCTCCACTCGAATTAGGAAACATTATAGGTAAATAGCAATACGTTGTGGAAACTGTGTGGGGTATACCGACATGGTCTAAGCAATAGCTATATTAGTGCGACATATTTGTAGGTACCGGTAGCCTTTGAGTCAATCAAAGAGAATACGGGGCCGCTGAGTGATGTCATGAAGCACTAATGAACTTCTAGAACCTTTACTTGACCAACTTGGCCTTTTAGGATGTAGTGAGATGACCGGCTTTGGTGCAGTCCGAAGTTGGTAGATACTCGATACTACACTCATTGAGGGTTGGTTTCTTGGAATATTTCGGTCGCTAGTAAAGAGGCTTGAACTGAAACAATGAACAAGGAAACAATCCAGTGATATTGAGCTCCTTAGAACCCAGTTACTATTTCTAGGATAGGTTGAGCCAACTAAACTTCAAGAGGGTACTTACCTATTAAACCTCATGCAAGCCTAAACTAGGAACTTGTGTGATTTGCTTGTACATATATACTTGTGCATAACATCATGGACATCATGAACATCATATTCATTCACTAACCATTTCAAGGATTTTGGAGATTTATCTTTGTTCTTGTTTTGTAGGTTATGGATTCACTTCGCAGGAAAACTATCCAAATCAACCTTGTAAGAATTCCTCCACAACTCAAGGAGCTAGCTTCAAGGATTCCTGAGAATTCTCCATTCACCGAGAGACATGGTCGTCTGCTCAACTTGGTCACTTCCAACACAGAGGAGGATATGGTGATAGTTCTCTTCCAGTTCTTTGACCCTTTGCATCATTGCTTCACATTTCCTGACTACCAACTTATGCCCACTTTGGAGGAATTTTCTCAACTCTTGAGGATTCCTATTCTCAATTAACTACCTTTCAACGGTACGGAAAGAGATCCAAAGCCAGAAGAGATTGCTCAAGCCCTGCACTTGCACTCATCTGATGTCACAACTCATTGGGAAACTAGAAGTGGTGTCAAAGGCTTCTTGTCAAAGTTCTTGTTTGAAAAGGCCCAAAACTGTTGGAATTCCCTATACTTGCAAGCTTTTGAGGAGATTGTAGCTCTTCTCATCTATGGAATGGTCTTGTTCCCTAACCCTGACCAACTCATAGATGTAAGCGCTGTCAAAATCTTCATGACTCGCAACCCGGTGCCTATATTGCTTGGGGATATCCTCCACTCTTTTCACACTCGTACAATGAGGAAAAGAGGTGTTCTTATGTGTTGTTATCCTCTCTTGGAAAGATGGTTTATTTCTCATCTTCCCCAATCAGTCTTGAAGAATGAGCAAGGTTTGAGGTGGTCACAAAGGTTAATGACACTTAACCATTTAGATATCCATTGGTGCTCTCGATCCAAAGAGAATGTCATCATTGTTGACCGTTGTGGGGAATTCCCTAATGTCCCTCTACTTGGCATTAGGGGAGGCATCACCTGCAACCCTTGCTTAGCTCTAAGATAGTTTGGTTATGCCCGAAGGGATGGCCCACATGATATGCTGATTCAAGGTTTGGTTTTTGACTTTGACAACGACAATCAAGGACTCCGTCAGAGATTCATCCGAGCTTGGAGGATGCCAAACAAGGTGGATAGCAAGACTTTGGGACACAAGAATTCCATCCCTCTTGAGCCTTACCTCAAATGGGTACGAACCCGCGCCCAAAGTCTTATGATGCCTTATCCTTCCATTCTCCCAGTGATTATAGAGCCTGTTAAGGAAGGAGAGGTTCCATACACCATCCTACATCCTGATATGCCGACATCACTCGAAGACCTACAAAGGAGTTGGATACAGCTCAAGGGAGAGCTTGATACTTTTGAATCCCAATTCTATGCAAGCGAGAAGAAGGTTTTGGAACTCACTCGGCTACTTCACGAAGAGCAAACTCTTAACACCTACATTGCACCAAAGAGGATGCGCAACGTCTTTTTACCTTAGAATTTTGTATTATTTTGCCCAAGGGGCATTGATGTACTAACAATTCTATCTTATTAATATGACGTGTGTTTCTTTTTTTGTTTAAAGCAAAATTGAATTTCCGAGTCCTTGAAAGCATTGCATGAATACATATCATTCATCATAAGCATAGACAGGTCTTCACACCAAGTTTCCTCATCTCTCTACTATTTATTTCAGTACGATAGATCTCGAACAAACGGTCAAAGATCTGCAAGTTTATAACTCACAATTTCAACAGTTACTCATGACCTTAGCCAAGGGGCAGGAAGAGGTGAAGACTTTGCTAGAAAAAGAGAAAAAGAAGAAGAAGCCAAATGGTGTGGTAATCATTGGCAGAAGATTTCAGGGACAAGCCAAACGGACCTTAGAATTTCCAACAACATTTGAAGAAGGAAAAGGAAAAGGAATGGCAGTACCATCAGATTCTGAAGAAGAAGAAGAAGAGGAAGAAGAGGACTACTCTGAACAACAATACCCTTCGGCTGATGACAAGTACAAACACCTTGAAGAGCGACTAAGCGCTATAGAAATCCAGAGAGTATCGGGGCTAGATTTTGAAGAGTTGGGGTTGGCGTCAGGAATTGTAATCCCTCCAAAGTTTAAAGTGCCACTATTTGCCAAGTATGATGGGGTGTCTTGCCCTAAAATGCACCTCAGATCTTATGTCAGGAAGATTCAACAACACTCTGCTGACAAAGACCTGTGGGTCCACTTTTTCCAAGACAGTTTATTAGGAACGGAACTTGATTGGTTTTACCAGTTGGAGAGGGCTGAAGTCCACAATTGGGAAGACCTGACCGCCGCTTTCTATAAACAATATCAATACAACACTGACTTGGCACCCACCCGTACTCAGCTTCAGAGTATGGCTATGGTTTCCAAAGAGGTCTTTAAAGATTACGCGCAAAAGTGGAGAGACCTAGCCGGAAGGGTGTAACCCCCTCTATCTGATAGGGAGTTGGTGGACATGTTCTTGGGAACTCTATCAGGTCCTTTCTTCAATCATCTAATTGGGAGTTCTTCTGCAGGATTTACTGAATTGATCTTAACCGGCGAAAGAGTGGAGGCTGGTATAAGAAGTGGGAAGATCCAAAAGGACGCGTCTGCCTCAACAGCTATAAAAAAGCCCTTCACGGGAAGGAAGGAAGTGTTTGCTGTCTATTTACAGAGAAATCAGGGAAGAACTGAGCACCAAGCAACAGTGGGGGCCGTTATGATTCTGAAGCCTACATTAGACTAGCCAAGAAATAACCAGCAAAGGGTAGAAAGGCCAGTTCGGCAATTTACCAAGATTAACATGACTCCAGCTCAAGTTCTACCACATCTCCTGAAGTTGAATCTGGCCACTTTGAAAGAGGCCCCAAAAAATCCTAATACTACTTCTCCATATTATCATCCCAACGCCAGATGCGCGTACCATTCTGAAAGTCTAGGGCACGACACCAACAACTCTTGGGCTCTGAAGAACAAGATTCAAGATCTGATAGACGCGAAGGAAGTTGAGTTTGAAGCGCCTGAGAAACCAAATGTTATTTCCTCCCTAATGCCGAGGCATGGTCACAATGCCAACGCTATTGAAGAAGATCTGTTTGTTGCTACTGTGGATAAATTGTTAACTCCACTCCCGATAATCAAGTTGAATTTTTTGAAAGCTGGTATTTTCCCAGGTGGTGACAAAAACTGCCATGCTTTCCTATCCTCCCTATTTGACTGCCCTCTGTTGAAGAAAGGTATCCAACGACTGATGGATAACCAAGAAATTTTGTTTGAGAATGCTCTTGTTTCACCCGTTCCAGTGAAAGAAGTTTCAATAATAACCATCTACGCCAATCCTTCTAGGGCCCCTAAAAGACCCGTTAGGATTACACCTGCTCCAAAGACTGCTCCGCTTAAGATTACAATGCCCGGGCCGACCCCATACAATTCAGATAAAACAGTACCATGGAATTATGGTGGAGAAATCTACTACCATGGTATTAAATAGATTGAACTGACTACCGAAGAAGAAAGCTCCGAAGAGGACAGTTCTGACATTAGCAATATTGTTGGAACTAGCAAGATCACCCTCAGTGGTAGGATCTTCTCTCTAGAGATTGCTCCTCCAACAGCAGTCTTTGGACCCGTGGCCGTTCCGAAAATTACCTCTACACCAGTGATTGTACCTGCAAGCATACCTATCGACAAAGACAATACAATTCCTATTCCTACTTCCATTGTTGAGAATAAAGGAAAGAATGTTCAAGAGGAGCCTGTCTAGACGAAGGCTCAATCACTAGTTATTCCTGAAACATCCAAGAAGGAGATGGAAGAAATCCTGAGGATCATTAAGAAGAGTGATTATGATGTGGTTGAACAATTGGGGCAGACCCCTTCCAAGATCTCTATGCTAGCCCTGCTGCTATGCTCTGAAGCACATGCCAAAGCTTTGGTAAAATTTCTGAAGACAGCTCACGTGCCACAAGAAACGTCTGCTGACCAGTTCCAGGACTATGTGGCCAGTTTGACAGCTGATAATGGTCTGGGTTTCTCCGATGCTGACTTGACACCCCGAGGGAGAAAACACAACGATGCACTACATGTCTCAGTGGAGTGAAGAGGAACAAGCCTAGCTCATGTCTTGGTTGATATTGGGTCGTCCTTAAACGTCTTTCAGAAGAAAGCCCTTGATAGGTTGGATTACGAGGGGCTGACTCTAAAACCTAACAACATAGTGGTTAGAGCTTTTGATGGTTCTAAGAGGATGGTCCACGAGGAGTTGGACATCCCAATCAAGGTAGGAACTCAAGTTTTCAACTCGACGTTCTACGTGATGGACATCCATCCTTCTTATTCCTGTCTGTTGGGACGCCCCTAGATCCACAATGCCGGTGATGTCACCTCCACCTTGCATCAAATGCTCAAGTACCCCGTCCAAGGGAAGATCATAATTGTCCATGGGGAGGAGGAGTATATGATTAGTCATCTGAATTGCTTCTGTTATGTGGAGTTAGATGGCGAGTTCATAGAGACCCCTTTCAACCATTTTGAAGAAGTCTCTCCTGAAATAGCGGCAACCAAGACAGTATCCTCGATTCCAAAGATCACAAGACCTCCACCTCGGATGTCATTTCTAAAGGATGCTAGGGCAGTAGTGGAAGAAGGGGGATGCACCATCTGGGGGCAGCTTCCAGACATTCCTTACAAATTAGACAAGTTTGGCTTGCGGTTCACTTCGACTGGTCAGAAGGCCGTGCACCATGCCCGTGCTAGGGGGCCACTTGTAAAGATTAGCAATCAAAGCGTCAATGCGATAGAAGACAATGAAGAGGAGGGCAGCTTGGAAGATTGGATATTTCCTACTGTTAGTGGAGGACTGCGCAACTGGGAAGCCAGAGACTTCATCCCAATAACTTTCATATCGCAGTAATTTATCTTTTACATTTTTGTTGGACTGTAATAATTCACAAACAATTCGCACTTTAAAAACCTTGTGTCTTACCCGAGGCACAATGGTCCATTTGTAAGGGTTTTTATTTCATCTACATATGTCATTCAATGAATCATGGACGCTTTTTCATATATAAACCTTTTATGCTCATTGTCTTTCTTTTACATTTTTGTTGTTTTAAGATGATCCTATGGGTAACGATACTTCTATAGCCTTCAGTGACTCTGAAGATTTGATCTACCAAGCCAAATACAAAGGTGGGGAAGACTGTGAGGTGCCAGGGGAATTGGCCAGATTACTACAGCAAGAGGAAAGAGCAATCCAGCCTCATGAGGAATTGTTGGACACAATCAACTTGGGAACCGAGGAAGATAAAAAGGAAATCAAAGTGGGTGCCAATCTAGAGCCGAGTGTCAAGGAGCGCCTAATTTAGCTATTGCATGATTACGTTGAGATCTTCTCCTGGTCATACGAAGACATGCCGGGACTCGATACAGACATTGTGGTACATCGTCTACCCACAAGAGAAGACTGTCCACCAGTGAAACAAAAAGTCCACCGCATGAGACCTGACATGTCAGAGAAGATCAAAGTGGAGGTTATGAAACAGTTCAATGCTGGATTTCTGGCTGTTACTTCCTATCCTCAATGGGTGGCCAACACAACCCAACACAAAGTATTTTCTTTCATGGACGGATTCTCAAGCTATAACCAGATCAAAATGGCACCTGAGGACATGGAGAAAACTACTTTTGTCACACAGTGGGGTGCGTTCTGCTACAAACTGATGTCATTCGGACTGAAGAATGTCGGGGCAACCTATCAACGCGCCATGGTAGCTTTGTTTCATGATATGATACATCATGAGATAGAGGTCTACGTAGATGACATGATAGCCCGATCACAAACTGAAGAAGAACACCTTGATCACTTGCAAAAGCTGTTTGTTAGATTTAAGAAGTACAAGCTAAGATTGAATCCAAACAAGTGCACATTCGGAGTCCGGTCCGATAAACTCTTAGGTTTCATTGTTAGCAACAAAGGCATCGAGGTTGATCCTGCCAAAGTCAAAGCGATACAAGAAATGCCTGCTCCTCGCACTGAGAAGGAAGTCAGAGGTTTTTTGGGACGCCTAAACTACATTGCCAGGTTCATTTCTCACCTAAAGTCTACTTGTGAACCAATCTTCAAGCTGTTGAAGAAAGATCAAGTAGTCAGATGGAATGATGAATGTCAAATTGATTTCGATAAAATCAAGGAGTATTTACTAGAACCTCCTGTCTTGATGCCCCCCGACGAGGGAAGACCGCTAATCATGTATCTGACCGTCTTAGAGAATTCAATGGGGTGCGTACTGGGGCAGCATGACGAGTCTGGCCGAAAAGAGCATGCCATTTATTACCTAAGAAATAAGTTTACCGACTGTGAAACCAGATATTCACTGCTCGAGAAAACTTGCTGCACTTTGGTATGGGATGCTCGCCGGTTAAGACAGTATATGTTGACTCATACCACTTTGCTGATATCTAAGATGGATCCGATAAAGTACATCTTTGAGAAGCCTGCTCTGTCTGGGAGGATAACTAGATGGCAGATGATCCTAACGGAATACGACATACAGTACACGACCCAAAAAGCTATAAAGGGCAGTGTGCTAGCTGATCATCTGGCTCATAAAGCTATAGAAGATTACCAGTCCATGAAGTTTGACTTCCCTGACAAAGACATCATGACATTGGACAACAGCGAAGAGATCAGACCATATGACGGACCTGAACAAGGATCCCGATGGACCGTGTACTTTGATGGGGCATTCAATGCATTCGGTAACAGTATTGGCGCTATGCTCATATCTCCAGAAGGATGCCATACTCCTTTCACTGCCAGACTTTGCTTCAACTGTACGAACAACATGGCAGAGTATGAAGCATGCATCTTTGGTCTCAAGGCTTTCATAGACTTGGGAATCAAATCCTTAGATGTGTTTGGGGACTCAGCTTTGGTCATCAGTCAGATCAAAGGAGAGTGGGACACTAAGCATCCAAACCTCATCCCTTACAAAGAACATGTTTTGACATTGTTACCACATTTCGAGCAGATTACCTTCGAGCACTTCCCGCAAGAAGAAAATCAGCTAGCAGATGCTCTAGATACAATGTCATCTATGTTTAAACTTAATTGGGATAACGAGGATCCCCAGATCACCATTGAACGGATGGACGAACTAGCACACTATCACGAGATTAATACCGAAGAAGTAGTGGACCAGTCGTGGTTTCACGAAGTCAAAAGGTATCTCGAGGCTCAAGAATATCCCGAAGGAGCTTCAGTCGATGACAAAAAGTTCTTAAGGAGATTCTCAGATATGTTCTTCCTGAGTAATGGCATCCTGTACAAGCGTAATCATGATTCTATTCTGCTCCGTTGTGTGGACAAGATTGAAGCTGAAAAGATCATGGCTGAATTGCATGAGGGTACCTTTGGCACTCACTCTAGCGGGCGTACGATGGCCAAGAAGATTCTACAGGCAGGCTATTACTGGTCTACCATGGAAGCTGACTGCTATCAACACTCCCGGACCTGCCATAAGTGTCAAATCTATGCAGATAAGATGCACGTGCCTCTGGTTCTTCTAAATGTCTTAACAGCTCCTTGGCCCTTCGCTATGTGGGGAATCGACATGATTGGAGAGATCAAGCCTACAACTTCCAATGGACACCGCTTCATTCTGGTGGCCATTGACTATTTCACCAAGTGGGTCAAAGCAGCTTCCTTCGCATCCGTTACTAAGAATGTTGTTGCCCGCTTCATCAAGCAGAATCTTATTTGCCGGTACGGTATCCTAGAAAGGATCATCACTGATAACGGTACAAACCTTAACAATACTATGATCACTGCCTTGTGCGAGCAGTTCAAGATTCAACATCACAATTCATCCCCCTATCGGCCAAAGATGAATGGTGCAGTTGAAGCTGCTAACAAAAATATAAAAAAGATCATACAGAAGATGACAGTCACCTACAAGGACTGGCATGAGATGCTACCGTTTGCTCTCCACGGGTATCGTACCATAGCTCGCACATCAACTGGGGCAACACCCTATTCTTTGGTTTATGGCATGGAGGCTATTTTACCTATCAAGGTTCGGATTCCCTCTTTGAGAATCATGAAGGATGCAGGTTTGAGTGAAGACGATTAGATTCAGACCCGACTTGATCAGCTAAACTTGATTGATGAAAAGAGACTTACTACTGTTTGCCATGGTCAGACGTAACAAAAACGGATGATCAAGGCTTTCAACAAGAAAGTCAGACGCCAAGTATATCAAGTTAGAGATCTAGTGATCAAGCGCATCATCTTGCCACAAAGTGATCCCAGGGGCAAATGGACTCCTACCTATGAAGGACCATTTGTAATCAAGAACATCTTTTCTGGTGGGGCAATGATCTTAACCACCATGGACGACGACAACCTACCACACCCTGCGAACGCAGACATAGTAAAAAGATACTACGCATAAAAGACCTGCTAGGTTGACACACCTAGGCAAAACAAGGGCATCCCGGTGAACCAAAAAGGTTAGGGCAAAAATTAGGGATAAAACAAAAAAATTTGTACACCCGGCAAGTTGAAAACCTGAAAGGGAGACTTGGGCAAAAAAGGGTTTCACGGTGGACTGAAAACCCGAAAGGGCGGTCCAGGAAAAAGTTAGGGAATTAAAGCGTATGACTATGTCTCGTCGGATCACTTTAAGGACAATCTCTTCACTGATAAACTCTGAGCTTCTGATCAATCCAATCATCTTCGGACGAAGTAACGGACATACAAGATATTCAGAGATACGAAGGTTATAGCAGAATGGGAACCCCATGGGATTATTACACACATAGCTATATTTCTTTGTATAAATTTTTCTTACTTTTATGATACCATCCTCTTACTAGGATGTCTGTCTCCTTTGTACAAAATACTTATTCAAAGTAAATACAAATATATCTCTTTCAAAGTGGCTTATTTTGAATCTTTTTGTGCACACAAGCTTTGATGCGAATTTGAATGATGGCTAACTGTGATTTAAGACCTGAAATGATCACAAAGTCCTTGTTATCAATGCTTTTGGATTTTATTTGATTTTATTTGATTTAAATCCAATTAATTCAAATAAAAATCAAAATAAATAATAAAAATAAGATATGGACAAGTGGAAAAGGCTAAAGCACGTGGGCTATGTTTCCAACTCAAAACAAGTGAAAAAGAATGGGCCCATTTGGCAAAATTTGATGTTTTGGGGATAATTGATTTTTGGCAATTTTGCAAAAAAGGTCAACTTCAACAATGCATAACTTCCTCAATTTTGACTCTTTGGAGGTGTTCTTGGACTTTTTAGAAAGCTTGAGATGTCCTATAATCAACCCTTTTGTTCTCATCTCACTTTGATATTCCATGCTCACGTATGAACCTTGACAAAAAAGGTGTTTTTGTTGACTTTTCAAAATGACCTTTAATGTCCAAATTCATAACTTCTTGTGAGTGTATATTTTGAGCTTGGGAGATGAAGATGGATTGTAGGGAATTAAATCCTCTTCAAAATGAGATTTTGATGGGTCATTTATCATAAAGTATGAGAAAGTTATGCTTGGTCAAAGTTGAGTTGACTTTTCCTACAAAACCCTAATTTAGCAACTTTTGAGTCTTGATGAATTATGAGCAATCCTTGATGAATCATGATCAACCCTTGATAAAATGATGAAATATAATTCAAAATGAGGATGTTGACAAAAAATCTCGAAGTTTGACTGTATGTGGGCCACAGTTGACTTTTGCCCTAGCACAGTCGATTTTCAGGCCTTTGAGCAATTGACTGAGCAAACTTTCTCTGCAAGGCTTGAAACTTGGCATGAATGATCTTGGGAACATATTAGAACATTGGTGAGCACTTGGGATCACTTGGACTCAAGTATCTTGATGCAACATGAAACCCTAGTTTGAGGTAGATTGTCTTAGGAGAGAGCTTGTCTGGCCAACCCTTGGACTACTTTGAGCAACTTGAGGATCTTTCTTGCAATGTTTTGAGAAATATGGGAGGGAAAATTTTGGGGTACAACAGCTTCCCCTGTTCAATCTTCTTAAACTTGAGGATGTAGATTGGCTTTTGTGCCTTTCATAATCCGAAGGTGGAAGTTGATTGAACACTAGAGTGCCCAGAAACTTGCACTCACATGAAGTGGTAATTGACTTGTGATGCCGGGAATGGGCTTATAGATGCCATTTGGAAGAGTGTCGGTCGCATAAGAGATTCCTTAGCGAGAGCTTGTATCCCTGTTGTTGAGGAAGATCCCGCTGGGGAAGTCTGATCTTTGTTGAGAGAGGTAGAATTTTAGGAGCTTTGGTCGTCCGTTATTCTGCTGGTGAGTCGTCTCTGTCGATATTTAGGAACTTTGATTACCCGTACTCAACTGAGGAAATACTTTTGCTGAGATTTAGGAGCTCATCCGTAATTCAACTGAGGAAACATCCCTACTGAGATTTAGGAACTCGTACGTAATTCAACTGAGGTAATATCTCTGCTGAGATTTAGGAGTTCGTCCGTAATTCAACTGAGGTAATATCTTTGCTGAGATTTAGGAACATCGTCCGTAATTCAACTGAGGAAACATCTCTGCTGAGATTTAGGAGCTCGTCCGTAATTCAACTGAGGTAATATCTCTGTCGAGATTTAGGAACTCGTCCGTAATTCAACTGAGGTAATATCTGCTAAGATTTAGGAACTCGTCCGTAATTCTAACTGAGAAAACATCTCTGCTGAGATTTAGGAACTCGTCCGTAATTCAACTGAGGAAACAACTCTGTCGAGATTTAGGAACTCGTCTGTAATTCAACTGAGGAAACAACTCTGTCGAGATTTAGGAACTCGTCCATAATTCAACTGAGGAAACATCTCTACTGAGATTTAGGAACTCGTCTGTAATTCAACTGAGGTAACATCTCTACCGAGATTTAGGAACTCTTCCGTAATTCAACTGAGGAAACATCTCTGTCGAGATTTAGGAACTCGTCCATAATTCAACTGAGGAAACATCTCTGTTGAGATTTAGGAACTCGTCCGTAATTCAACTAAGGAAACATCTTTGTCGAGATTTAGGAACTCGTCTGTAATTCAACTGAGGAAACATCTCTGCTGAGATTTAGGAACTCGTCCGTAATTCTATTGAGGAAACAACTTTGCTGAGATTTAGGAACTCGTCCGTAATTCAACTGAGGAAATATCTCTGCTGAGATTTAGGAGCTTGTATGTAATTCAACTGAGGAGACATCTTCGCTGAGATTTAGGAACTCGTCCGTAATTCAACTGAGGAAACAGCTCTGTCGAGATTTAGGAACTCGTCCGTAATTCAACTGAGGTAAAAGCTTCATAGCTTGAATTTTGTGAGAATCTTTCCTGAAAGGTAAAGGTTAGCTGTATGTAATGCATGATATGTATCAAGCGATGATGTTCTCAAAATAAATGAAATTGTGTCGTATGATGCATATGCATGTCATGATGTATGGAAATGTGATGTTTTTAGCTGGGGAAAATAAATCCCGGATTGCTGCTGGAGAAAAGAAATGAATTTTTTGTTTCCGCTAGAGATAGTGGATGAAGATGTTTGTGAGAATAAACCTGCAGGAGAGGATAACTCCACTGGGGAATAAACTGACGAGAGAATGTCCCTGTGGGGGAGGAGATGCTCTGCTGAGGATTCCATTGATAAATTCAGCTGGGGATGAACTACCGTTGCTGGCGATACTGAAACCTATTGGGGATTGAATTTCTGATTGTGAAAGGAAAGAACTCCACTGGGGATGGTTTTCCAGTCGCGACTTCACGGGGAATAACCTTTTAAACTCTACCGGGGACAATCTCCCAGAGTCTACTGGGGACAATTCTTCAAACTCCACTAGGGATGATTTTTCAAACTCCGTTGGGGATATTTTTTATACTCCACTGGGGATAATCTTCCAGTGCTGGTGATAGATAAACTCTGCTTGGGGAGAATGTCGTTGATTCATTCGCGGTTGCGGGCCTCAGCTGGGGAGAATTAACACCATCGTCTCTCTCTTACTCTATAGGGAGTGAATGTTATTGGGACGCATGCTGAGGATATGACGATGACTTTGCATCGAGACTTTTCTGTCCCTGTTTCTGTGGGAGAAGGTGCCTGTAGAGGCCTTGTGGATCGAGTATTATCCCAACCTATGAGGTGCTTGGTAACTGCCGATTGAAATGACAAATCTTATTTTGGTGGGCAAGTGACGAGATGACGGGACATAGTCGTACGCTTTAATCCCTAACTTTTTCTTGGACTGTCTTTTCAGATTTTTAGTCCACCGGGATACCCTATTTTGCCCAAGCCTCCTTTTTAGGTTTTCGGCTTGCCAAGTGTACATATCTTTTTGTTTTTATCCCTAATTTTGCCCGAACCATTTTGGTTCGCCGGGATGCCCTTATTTTTGCCTAGGTGTGTCAACCTAGCGGGTCTTTGTTCATGCGCAGTATTTTTTGACCATGTCCACGCTCTCAGAGCGTAGGGAGTTGTCACTGTCGGTAGTGTCGTGTTGCCATACTACTAGAAGATGTTCGTTTGATCATGCAAGATTTGTTGTGGGAATCCATGTCTAATTCCCCAAGTGACTCAGATGAAGATTTTCCCCTGGCTATTTGGCATCTTTGAGAGATTCCTTGAATCTTGACTTGACTGCCCCAGATGATGGATAATGATCATGCCGTGCCCCTTGGTTGGAAGTGTTTTTCCACTTGAGGTGATCCTTTTTATTGAGAAGGTTTTTGTTCACTAGATATTCGTCATGCGAATTTCTCTGCTGTTGAACAAATAGTCATATGCAAATGATGTTATTTTAAGAATGCAAAGCTTATGTCTGTCTTGAAATTTTTGAAAATGCATTTTTTAGTTAAACAAGTTTTTGTAAAATGTGATGTCAACTCAGGATTTACAGCAAGTCCTACAGGAGTCAGGATACCTTTTGTAACAGTATGCTTTCGAACTAACCCATGCTTCAGCTAGGACTTTTAAGGGTTATAACGTGGCCTGGTTCACGGTTTAAGAAACAAAGGATAAAGGCTCAAATTTTATTTGTACCCACCCGTTCTTCGTGATGTTCTTCGATCCTAAACTCAGCTAATTGTGTATTTAGATCCTGTTTGAGTCTTTGCTCTAATATTCCAGTGATGGTTCGGATACTGACAGTTTATTTTGAACAGGAAGTTATTTTTGTTGAGAGTTTGTAGGATCTCTTTCTTTTTTATTTTATTATCCCTGTCTTTTGCCTGGACTGTTTCTTTTGTGATTACAGTCAGTGGGATGCCCCAGTTTTGTAAGTCTCCTTCATGGGTTTTGACTTAATGGGCTTTTATTTATGAGAGATAATGGCTACCTGTCCTGACGATTATAAGGAACCATCACCATCTTTTATTTTGGAAGGACCTCTTTGATGCCATTCATTGTACACCCGAATTAAATGAGAAACTACCCTGCCCCAGGTTGTGATTAAGGGTTTTAATTTGTGTGAAAAGAAAAACTCCAACTTCTTTGGCTCAAAGGGTTGACTAGGGATTATCTTCATTATAACTCCACTGTTTAGGATTTGAAACAACGCCTGTACATCGTCAGCAGGGTCCGTTCAAAAGCATACTGTAGACAATTTGATATCATTTTCGTCATCCTCCTTCAAAAGGCTTAGAATTTTTTAATCGAGAGTTGAACATCACAAAAAATGAAAGCAATTTAAATATAGTGAATACGAATGGATTGATTCAAAACAGACATATGCAATGCATTAATGAAGTAACAAAATTTGACATGAATAAATGTTTGAACAATCAAAAGAAAATTACAAATTGAAAATTCTAATGAACAAAAAGTCTTCTCGTCTGGTCTTGTCACTTCAGAGGACGTGCCTTGGAGGGATGGTAGAAGAACTCAGCCTGACCCTCTTGTGTAAACTCCAGCACTCCTTTATCAATCAAGTCCTGAATTTTATTTTTCAATGGCCAACAGTCATCAGTATCATGCCCCAGGATGTTGGAATGGTATGCACACCTAGCATCAAGATTGTACCTTGGGGAGGCTATGTGGGGATTTTGAGGAGGGTCCCTTAGCGTCAACAGATTCAATCTCAACAGGTGCTGTAAAGCTTGAGACAACGGCATGTTGAGCTCGGTGAACTACCTTTTGGGCGTATCTGGCTTACTCTAATCAACCCGTTGTTTTTGGCGAGGTTATTGTTGGACCCGTGATGTAGTAGCAATTTGCGAAGGTCCATTTTTCACCAAACCAACCTTTTGTCTTCTTGGAGGTTGATCAATGACTTGGTCCCCGGCCTCGACTGTTTGCTTCATACTGTTGTATCTGTCTTAATGAAGCTAGTTGATAATGGTTCTCAACTCTTCTTATTCCCGAGCTAAGCCTTGGATAAGAGCCATCTGCCCTAGCATCTGGGTTATCATGGCACCTAACTCAGCTTGCAGTTGTTCCAGCCATTCATCCTTATTGTCTTCAGGACTTTTCTTGACAAAGTTCCCGATGAGGAGTGTTTTCAACTCTTCCTGCCCCTTGGATAGGTTTAGGAATACGTCCCTGAACTGAGCTTCTTGAGTTTGAAGATCTTGGTTGTCTTGTTGGAGAGCCATTGCTGAAATAAACAGCGAGAACATGAGAGGCCTGTATTGGGAGACCTGTTATGCAATGATATGTATGATATATGTATGCAATGTTTTTAAGGATCTCGCGGGGTAAACAAGAAACTGTTAGAATTTGAATTTTGCAGCTTTGATTGAAGAAACTTCGTGTCATCAAGAGTCCTTCTTCAAGAGTCAACCTCACCATATCGAGTGGGTCATAGCCCCTGACTCAAGTTATCGTGTTTTGATCTCTAGACGACTTTGGCTAGAGGAAAATAAATCCCCTTTGCCCCTTGATGGACGTTGATTTACCATAACCTGCATCACAAACCCTTGAGATCCTTGAAATGGTTAAGGAAATGCTATGGTATGATGTTATGATGTGTATGCTATGCGTTTAAGCAAATGCGAGGTGATGTAAGTAAGCAAATCCGGCAAGAAATCCAAGTTATTGGATAAGGACTGTAAACAAAACCTGCAAAGAACTCATGTTGTTAGATAACAAACATGTGCAAGTAGTTCAAGTTGAAAGCACACAAGTCACACAATATCCCTTAAATTTTAGGCTGGCATGGAGTTTAGGTACTACCCTCTTGCAGTTTAGTTGGTTCAACCTGTCCTAGTAATAGTAACTGGGTTCTAGTGGTTCTCAATATCACTGACCATCCTCGATCGGTCATAATTCCAGTTTAGCAACCTTTTCTTGCGGTCGAAATCATCGCGAGAGTATGGTCTCAATGAGTGTAGCATACTACTACTTTTCTATGGCCAAGTTGGTCAATTATAGGTTCTAAGGTCAGTTGATGCTTAATGACCCATTAGCAGCCCCATACTGTCCTTGTTGCTCCACAAGGGATATCGGTACTAACTAAAGTGTCACACCAACGTAGCTACTGCTTTAACCGTATCGGTCTACGCCGTACAATTCCCTCATAGTCTATTGCTACTTACCTAAAAGGTATCCCCAGATCCGAGTTAGGATCTATAGTAACTCCGATTCAAACCCACAAAGATAAAGCAAACAGATCAAGCAATTGAAAACATTATGATGAACTAATCCTAAGGTACACACCACTATTAGCTCCCCAACAGAGTCTCCAGTTCTGTGATACGGTGGGAGAACTGACTATTTTTTAAATGCTGGTTTGTGTTTTGCGTTTGTATTCGCAAAATGTCACGGTAAGCAAGAGTCGCTACCGACTTTTGTTTTATCCAACAAGGAAAGGAAAAAAAGCACAGAAAAATTCCTTTTTCGAGATATTTCTGAGTACGGGGGTAGATTTATAGAAAAGGAAGGTATTAGCACCCTTTCTATCCGTAGTTATCTACGGGCTCTTAGGTACTTGCTCATCATTTTCAAAATTGCTTTCTTTGTGTTTGTGGGTTTTGAAAAGTTTTTGTTTTGACTTCGATTTAACTCTTGCGTCTGTCTTCAAGAGTGTAATGAAGTGTTTTTTGAAAACTTGTTTGTAAAAGAGTGTAAGTGTGAAAAAGGTTTTGTTTTGGATGAGAAAGTATCTAAGAACTAATCTACCTACTCGAAAAAAAAGAATTGTTCTATGCTTATTTCCTTTAGACAATGCTATCCTACTATTATTGAGTAGGTAGCATCGTCGTTGGAGTTTGAGGGTCAATTCGAAAGGGACATACGGTCACTAAAGCAATGTTAGGACATCTTAGTGGTAACCCTAATGTCCTAGATCATTTATCTGAGGCAACGATATCCGAGGCAACCTTTCCGAGGCAACTTATGATCTTTTAGACAAGAGGGCGACCTCTAAAACAATCTATACTCAATGACCGTGTACGAAGGCAACCAAGTGGGAGTGTACCCTAGGAGTGCGCATGTGCGAGTGTATTGATTTCAGTTATTTTTATCTTTGCACATTTAGCGTGATCTAATTGTTTTAAATTCAGACATTCATTCTTGTCATGCAAACCCTATTATCAAACATCTAACAGTTGAATATTTGCAGAAATTAAAGTGCGGAATTTAAACTAAACTATTATAAGGCGTCGGGTATTTACATCGCCAAAAACAAACCCTTTGAAATTTAAAAGCGGCAAAAATAAATAAATGTCCTAATTTAATTATTACAAACCGGGGGCAGATACAATAATTGGGTAAAAAATAAAACGCGCGAGAAAATTGAATCGAATGCGAGAACTAGGGTTTTGACCCTCTTAATTAAAAGAAAATGTTTTTGTTGTTTTTTTAATATTTTTTAAGAAAAGAAATTAAATCCTAAAATTAAATGCTAAATTAATTAGTTAATTAAATTAATAGATGAAAAATAATTTAAATGACATATTTTTGGTTTTTGATTATTTTAGGAAAGAAATAAAATAATTAAGTTAGTGATAAAAACCTATTGATTCTAATTGATTTTAATTATTTACACAAAATAAATTAAAGTTATCTAACATTAATAACCTAATTAATTTAGTTAATATTTATTGATGAAAAATAAAATTCTAAATTTATTTGGACATAAAAAATATTTTTTGTGATTTTTGATAAAAAGAAAATTGTTTTTGGTTAATAAAATAAATAAATAAGTAATTAAATGGAATAAATAAAATAAAAAAAAAAGAGGTGAGAAATGGGCCTGAAATTAGGGGTGTGAATAGCAAGAAATCTGGCCCATTTATGCTGATCCATATTGACTTTTGCAATCCAGTGCGTTGCGTTTGACTTGGTCTATGGTGTGCTTGCAATGGTGGCCACCAGATCTGGCCATCTTGCCATCTGGCGCATTGATGAGGAAGGAGTATGGTGGACATCCTGGCTTGCATGCATATTGGATTTCCTGAAATAAAATATGAAAATGACAAATACTGGAAGCAGGGATCGAACCCCTGACCTCCAGCCTTCCAAGACCTTAACGCTTAGTTGGCTTCCGCTGGGACACTTGTTTTTGATTGTTAACATATCACAAATTAATAATAATATAAGAAACAAGAAAAGACAAAAGAAAATCCGCGCGAAATTCAAACAGGCCAGTAGGGGAGTGACAACGCATCATCTATTTCCTCTCTCCATGGCTAAAAACTTATTTACTTATACCTACGGACAAACTTCCGTTGCTACAGGCCTGAGCTTCTTCAAAATCCTCTATAGACCACATAAACGACCACCAAGGCCATGGTTAGAACCGTCTCCTTCTTCTAAACACAGTGGTACCCATTACCAAGGCCAATTGTCCCTGAAAATAAAAACCCTAAAACCAAATCCGAAACCCTAACAATGGTGGATTTCGTTACAGACCATATAAACGCAATTGAGTAATGCCAAAAGTTTGCAAATGCTTCATAGGTTAAGAATATGCCATCAATTCATGTTAACAATGCCTAAGTTACAAGATACGAATTCAAGAACAAGGGTGTATCGTGATGGACTTACTGCATGTTGTAGGGGTTGAAAACACTTGCTTTCGATTGCTTTCGCCTGTGGAGACTCCCTGGAAGTGATTGAGATCATCAAAGAACCTTGAAACTGCCTCTAAAGGGGATTTCAAACTCACACTTTTCTTGATATTTTCCAGATTTTGTTCTAGCTCTAGCACCTCTTTCTAACCTCTCTTTTGATCTGCACGCACTCCTTATGTATTAGTGAAGGGATTAGGGTTGCAAAACTGGTTCAAATCTTCTTCTTTCAATGATTTTGGATTTGATTTGATACACTTTGAAGATCTTTCCAAACATGGCTTATTTTGAATCTTTTTGTGCACACAAGCTTTGATGCGAATTTGAGTGATGGTTAGCTGTGATTTAAGACCTGAAATGATCACAAAATCCTTGTTATCAATGCTTTTGGATTTTATTTGATTTTATTTGATTTAAATCCAATTAATTCAAATAAAAATCAAAATAAATAATAAAAATAAGATATGGACAAGTGGCAAAGGCTAAAGCACGTGGGCTATGTTGCCAACTAAAAACAAGTGAAAAAGAATGGGCCCATTTGGCAAAATTTGAAGTTTTGGGGATAGTTGATTTTTGGCAATTTTGCAAAAAAGGTCAACTTCAACAATGCATAACTTCCTCAATTTTGACTCTTTGGAGGTGTTCTGGGACTTTTTAGAAATCTTGAGATGTCCTCTAATCAACCCTTTTGGTATCATCTCATTTAGATATTCCATGCTCATGTATGAAGCTTTGACAAAAAAGGTGTTTTTGTTGACTTTTCAAAATGACCTATAATGTCCAAATTCATAACTTCTTGTGAGTGCATATTTTGAGCTTGGGAGCTGAAGATGGATTATAGGAATTGCATCCTCTTCAAAATGAGCTTTGGATGGGTCATTTCTCATAAAGTATGAGAACGTTATGCTTGGTCAAAGTTGAGTTGACTTTTCCTGCAAAATCCTAATTTAGCAACTTTTGAGTCTTGATGAATTATGAGCAATCCTTGATGAATCATGATCAACCCTTGATAAAATGATGAAATATACTTCAAAATGAGGATGTTGACCAAAAATCTTGAAGTTTGACTGTATGTGGGCCACAGTTGACTTTTGCCCTAGCATAATCGATTTTCAGGCCTTTGAGCAATTGACTGAGCAAACTTTCTCTGCAAGGCTTGAAACTTGGCATGGATGATCTTGGGAACATATTATGACATTGGTGAGCACTTGGTATTACTCGGACTCAAGTATCTTGATGCAACATGAAACCCTAGTTTGAGGTAGACTGCCTTAGGAGAGAGCTTGTTTGGCCAACCCTTGGACTACTTTGAGCAACTTGAGGATCTTTCTTGCAATGTTTTGAGAAATATGGGAGGGAAAATTTTGGGGTACAACAGCAATGTAATATAGGCGTCCCAATAAACCTCTAACTTCCTTCTCAGTGCAAGGAGCCGACATCTCTTGTTTAGCTTTTACCTTTGCAGGGTCTACTTGAATAACCTTGTCATTGATAATGAAACCTAAGAGTTTACCAGATCTTAACCCAAAGGTGCACTTGTTCGGATTTAATCTCAACTTGTACGTCTTCAACCTATCAAACAGCTTTTATAAGTGATCAAGGTGCTCTTCTTCCGTTTGAGATCTGGCTATCATGTCATCAACATAGACCTCTATCTCATGGTGAATCATATCGTGGAACAAAGCTACCATAGCTCACTGATAGGTTGCCCCAGTGTTCTTCAACCTAAATGGCATTACTTTGTAACAGAAAGTGCTCCACTGTGTGACGACGGTTGTCTTTTCCATGTCTTTGTGTGCCATCTTGATATGATTGTAACCAGAGAATTCATCCATGAAGGAGAGTACCTTATGATGTGCGATGTTGTCAACCAGAACATCAATATGGGGAAGCGGAAAGTCATCCTTGGGGCTTACCCTGTTCAAGTCTCTGTAATCCACGCACATATGTACCTTACCGTCCTTCTTAGGTACCGACACTATGTTGGCAACCGATTATGGATAGGATGTGACGGCTAAGAACCCAGCGTTGAACTGCTTCATAACATCGGCTTTGATCTTCTCTGACATTTCAGGGAGCATACGACGAACCTTCTATTTTACTGGAGGGCAATCCTCTTTTGTCGGCAGGCGATGAACCCCAATATCAGTGTCAAGTGCTGGCATGTCTTCGTATGACCAGGAAAAAATCTTCACATAATCATGCAACATCTGTATTAGACGCTCCTTGACACTATGCTCCAGATCGACACCTATCTTGACTTCTTTTCTGTCAGCTTCGGTACCCAAGTTCACTGTCTCAACTGGATCTTCATGAGACTATATAGCTCTTTATTCCTGTTGTAACAGTCTAGCAAGATCTCCTGGTACCTCACAATCTTCCTCACCTTCGTCCTTGACTTGGTTGATCATATTTTCAAAGTCATAACTGGCAATATCAGAACCGTTATCAATGGGATCCAGAGTGGATATGGATCTGCAGTTTGATACGTGAGTGTGTGTAAGAGCATAGTTGTATTGATAAAGTAAAAAGTGGAAAAGAAAGACAGAGAGCGCATAATTTGTATGCTAAACGTCCAATACTTTATTAATGACATATGAGATTGAAAATGATAACTCTCACAAATAAACCATTGTGCCTCGAGTAAGACACAAAGCCATAGAGTTTATATTATTTATTTATTACATATCCAAAAACAAGAAAGACAATTACTCATGAATAAAAGTAATCGGCACACAGTCTTTAGTCGTCCAATTATTGGGTCCACCATTGGTAGTAGGAAAGATCCAATTGTCCATGTCATAGTCACCATCATTGTCTTCTAAAGCGTTGATCCCATGATTGCTGATATGTAGGGGAGGTCCTCCAGCACAAGCACGACGAACAACCCTTTGAGCTCCTGAAGTAAAGCCCAAACCAAACTTATCAGATTTGTATGGAATGTTAGGGAGTTTGCCCTAAATGATACACCCACCTCCTTCAATTACTGCTTTGGCGTCCTTGAGAGAAGCTATCTTCAATGGAGGTCTGGTGATCTTTGGAACACTGGTAACAGTCTTGGTTGCATCCATGGTCTAATGGACCTCTTCAAAGTTCTGACAGGGGGCTCGATGAACTCGCCGTCCATTTCCACATATCCGAAAGAGTTCAGGTGGCTTACCATGTACTCCTCCTCAGCATGCAATGTGACAATCTTTCCCTTCATCGGATATTTCAACATCTAATGCAGAGTGGAAGTAATAGCTCCATCCCCATGGATCCAAGGGCGACCCAACAAACAGGAATAAGATGGTCGGATATCCATCACGTAGAAGGTGGATTCAAAGGTTTGGGAACCAACTTTGATAGGGATGTCCACGTCCCCGTGTACCATTCTTTTCGAACCATCGAAATCCCTCACCATAATGTTAATGGGCTTCAGAGTCAAACCTTCAAAATCTAATATGTCAAGAGCCTTCTTGGGCAGAACATTCAGCGGTGAACCTGTATCCACTAAAACATGGGCCAAAGTGGTGCCCCTGCATTCAATAGAGACATGCAGCGTATCATTGTGTTTTCTTCCTCTGGGTGTCAAATCAGCATCAGAAAAACCCAGTCCATTATCAACGGTCAAACTATCCACACAATCTTCGAATTAATCAGAGGATGTTTATTGTGGAACATGAGCTGTCTTGAGGAATTTTACCAAAGCCTTTGCATGGGCTTCAGAGTACAACAGTAGGGCCAACATTGAGATCTTGGAAGGAGTCTGCCCCAGTTGTTCAACCACATTGTAGTCGCTCTTTTTAATTATTTTCAGGATTTCTTCCATTTCCTTCTTAGAAACCCAGGAATGGATTTTGAGTGCGTCTTAGTCTGGACAGGCTCAACCAATATCTCTTTGCCCTGAGTCTCGACCGACTCAATGACAGGGGTGTCTGCAGGGCTAGCAGCAGGAGTTTTCATAGGAATACCAACAAGAGTAGCAGTAGGGACAATCAAAGGAGTAGTAACAGCTTTAGGAGGAGAGGTCTCGGGAGAGAAAACTCTTTCGCGTCTTGTTATTTTATTGGTCCCAATGATATTTCTGACGTCAGAATCAGTACCTTCAGTAACTTTGTCTTCAGCAGCCAACAGGTCTTGCTTGACGCCATGGTAATAGATGCCAGCCCCATAATTCAAGGGAACAGCTTTATCCGAGGAATATGGTATTGGCCCTGGCATGGTGATGATCAGGGGAGAAAACTTTGGAACGGATGTAATCCTGACGGGTCTTTTGGTGGAGACCCTGGGAGGATTGGAGGAAATGGTTATAATAAAAATGTATTTACATGAAACACTAGTGACTGGAGTCTTCTCAAATAAAATTTCTTTATCATCTATCTGACGCTGAACACCTTCTTTCAACAAATGGTAACTAGTTGGTAGAGATAAACATAAATGAAAACCTTCACCACAGCCCGGAAATAAACCGGCTTGCAAAAAATTCCTTTTAATAGTCATGAGAGGAGTAATAAGTTCCCTAACAGAAGCAACAAACATATCATCGTCAACAGCGTTAACACCATGGTCGTGCTTAGGCATGGGGGCAGTTATAAAATTAGGAGTCTCTGGCGCATCGAATTCAATCTCCTTTGCCTCGATCAGATCCTGCACCTTGTTCTTCAAAGACCAACAGTCATTTGTATCATGGCCTGGACTTTCAGAATGGTAGGCACACTGAGCCTTTGGATTATAGTGAGGAGATGCAATGTTGGGATTTTTGGGAGCTTCCCTCAAAGTTACCAGATTGGATTTTAGTAAATGTGGTAAAACTTAAGACAAGGTCATATTGATCCGGGTAAACTATCTCATAGGCCTTTCTGCTCTAGGCTGATTGTTCCGCTGTTGAGTAGCTGTAAGCTTGGATATCATTACAGCCCTTACCGTTGGATGGCGTTCGGTTCTGCCCTGATTTCTTTGACTGTAAGCAGCACTGACCTCTTTCTTTCCCACGAAAGGTCTCTTTCCTACACTTGAAGAGGTATCCTTTTGAATCTTGCCGCTCTTAATCCCAGCTACCACTCTTTCTCCAGTTAAGATCAGCTCAGTAAAACCACCTAAGGAGCTTCCAATCAGATGGTTGAAAAATGGACCAGATAGAGTACCCAAAAACGTTTCCACCATTTCTCTATTAGACGGAGGAGGCTGGACTCTTCCTGCTAAGTCTCTCCACTTTTGGGCATAGTCTTTAAAACCCTCGCTAGAACCCATAGACATACTTTGGAGTTGTGTATGGGTCAGAGCAAGGTCAGCATTATATTGGTACTGCTTATAGAAAGTAGCATCCAGGTCTTCCTAGTTACGAATATTGGTTCCTCCAGCTGATAGAACCACTCTAGCTAAGTCCTGGATAGACTGTCTTGGAAGAAGTGGACCCATAAATCCTTGTCAATGGTGTGAGGCTGAATCTTCCTCACATAAGATCGGAGATGCATCTTGGGACATGAGACCCCATTGTACTTAGAAAACACCGGAACCTTAAACTTTTGTGGGATAACAACCCTAGAAACAAAACCCAGCTCTTCAAAATCCAGCCTAGGTACCCTCTGGATTTCCATTGCGTTCAGACGATCCTCCAGTTGTTTGTATTAATCATCAGCAGGAGGATACTGCTCCTCATTATAATCAGATTCATTATCAGATCCCTTCATACTGAGGTCTTCCTCTCTTGTCTCCCCCTCCTGATTGTCCCCATCTTTTGACGAAGTTGCTAGTTCTGAAGCTCGTCGCACTGGTCCTCTGATCCTTCTTCCCAAATTCACTACACCAGTAGGTTTCTTTAGCTTCTTAGTCTTCTCTTTGACAATCAAGGACTTCATCTCCTCGTGCCCCTTGGTCAGGGCCATGATCATTTATTGGAACTGAGCATTCTGAGCTTGAAGGTCCTTCACTGTTTGTTCGAGAGCCATTTCTTTTGCTAAATAAACAGCAAAAAGAAATAAGAAACTTGTACTGAAGACCTACTTATGAAATTACATGTATGATATGCGTATGCAATGTTTTCAAGGACTTTGGGAAATTTAAATTTGTGAGCCAAAATGAAATAAAGATTTTATTAGTAGAATTCAAAATACAATTGCCTTTTAGGCTTACAATTGAAAAATCCTAAAAACTAAGAAATCAGGTTTCCCTGGGCGCTTGCTCTTCGTGCCGAGATAGACATTAAGACCTTTTTCTTCGTGAAGTTGTTTCGTGAGCTCCAACACTTTCCTCTCATGGGTATAGAAATAATCTCTAAATGTATCTCGTTCTTTCTTCAGCTGAATCCAGGATCTCGGCAGCTCTTCAAGATCAGTGGTTATGTCAGGATGGAGAACTGTATAAGGAACATCCCCTTCGGTAATGGGCTCTGTGATACGGTGGATGAACTGACTTGAAGGTTTTGTGTTTGATCGCAAATGTTGCGGTTAGCAAGAGTCGCCATCGACTTTTCTTTTATCCAAAAGGAAAGGTGAAAAAGCACAGGAAAGACCTTTGAGATTATTTCTTGAGTTCGGGGGGTAGATTATGAAAAGGGAAGGTATTAGCACCCTTTTCATCCATGGTTTTCCATGGGCTCTTAGCTACTTGCTATACCACTTGCTTCTGTTTGAAATCGTGCTTTGTGTGGTTTTTGAAAGTATTTTGTAAAGAGGCCATTGTTTAGGCAATCTTTGTAATGATTCTCGTTCGTAAGAATGTATACAAAGATGTTTGATATTTTGAAAATGTTTTCAAGTTTGTAAGATGTTTGAAAGTGTAGATGTTTGTTTTGAAAAATAGGAAGGATGTTTGTTTTGAAATGGAGCAAGTAATTAGGAGCATTCTACCTACTCAAAAGTCTTTCTTGTTCATTTTCTTTTTCTTTGACATTGTTATCTTACCGTTGATTTGGTAAGTAACCCTATCTTTGGATGTAAATGGGACGGGTGTGGGTCATTTTATAACCATGATTAGCAATGTTGCAATGTATCTTAGCATTTTCTTTTAGGGACTAAGATCATTTGACAAGCAACTTAGATAGCGTCATCGAGGGACTATGATCTTGTATTTTGCTTTGTTTTTGCTAAAGATGCCTCACATGCGTAATATGGTCATTTTGTAAAGGCGACCAAATGGATTTACCCTAAGGGTGCTTGTGTGCAAATTAATTGTTTTCATGCTTGATTTTGTCTTTGATTAGAGTTTTCTATTTGATTGGTTTTAGTCTTTCCATGCAAACCCTAATTACTAGCATGTTATATATAAAGCGATAAATTGTGGAATTTAAAGTTACTACGCTATTACAATACTTATGGGAGGGGGTCTACAAATTGTAAATTGGGATTGCAAGAATATAAACCTAATTAATCTATTACAACCAAATTCAATTTGTACAAGAATTGAATGGAAATAATGTACAAAATGAATAAATATGTAAGAATGCAAATATAAAGAAAATAAATATTTTTGTTTGGATTTTTTAGGAAAAGTGAATTTGTTTTAACCTAATTAATTAAAAGAAAATAATTAATTAAAATAATAAAAGTAAACCTAACTTAATAAGAAAAGATTTTTAATAAAACCCTAAGTCTATTAATTGATTAAAAGGAAATTAAGTTTAAGAAAAGTATTTTTGTATTTTTGTCTTGAAAACAATTTATAGTAATATAAAATATTTTTATATTAAGATAATATATTTTAATTGGTGTAAAAGAAAATAATTAATATCCTAGCTTTAATTAAATTTACAAGAATAATTAGTAAAATAAATAAAGTGTGGTTGAATAAAATATTTTTTGTGTGAAAAAATAAATAAACTAAGTTAAAATATAAATCCACTATTTTTGTATTTTTTATGACTTTTTAGTATTAGAAAAATAATTAAGAAAATATATAAAAAGAAAATAAGAAAATAAAATAAAATTTGGCCAGGGGTGCAAATAGTGCACAAGGGGGGTTAGAAAGTAAAACAAAAACAAGGCCCAAAGATGAAGCCTAGCGCCTGCAAAAAAGGGTAAAAAAAGCAAAAATATGGAAAAAAAATCAAAAGGGTACCACTGGGGCTCGAACCCAGGTCCCAAAGGTTACAGGCGCGCGCTTCTACCACTGGGGTGGCTATACATCCGTTAACATAAGCAAAACAATAAATATATGATATAAAACGCACCCAGATTTCTACTTCATCTTCAACCTCCAGCCAGACTAACTGTAACTTGTTCAAATCTCAACAAAAATGAAAACTGTAAACATGAAACTTGTAGCAAATTTCCTCACGATTTCAGAAATGTAAAGCATTAAAACTATAGCTCAGAGATAAACATGAATTTTAATGGCCCTATTCTGAACCCTAAAAATCTCAAAATTTAATCTCAAAATTCTCTAAGCTCAAGCAAAATTAATGGAAACTACGGACATGGTTAGCTTTAGGGCAATGATATCTACATGTTTTATTCACAAATAAATCATTGATGATGCTTGTATGAAAAGTTCCAAAGTTAGAAAACTTACCTTGCAAGAGGGTATCAGGTTTGAAGTTTGAGCAGCTTTCAAGGAGTTCCAATGGTTGGGCTAGCTTCCTCAAGTTCCCAGGAAGCTAATGGAATGCTTAGCTTGAGCTGAAAGTACCTGAGGAGTTCTGGAGAAGTCCAAGTGCAAAGCTCTGCTTTTTAAAATGGAGGATGGTGTTAAAGGTGTTACAGTTCTGTAATAGGGCGTGGGATCAGTTCTAAATGATGTTTAGAAGCTTTAGAAACCAAAAGGCTTGAAAACGCACGAGGGAGTTATGAGTTTCAAGTTTTTGGTCAGATTATGTGAAAATGGAGGTATGAGATGTGATTATGAGTTCTAGGTCTTTTCAGGGCTTAAGCCTTCGTGTCTTTGATGCAAATAGTTTGTGTATCTATAAGAAAAAGGATTGGAGTGCATTGGCAAGTCAGAAGTACAAGTCATAAGCTTTTGGCTAGGTTACTTGATTTTCAAGAAAAGAGGGAAACCAAGTTTCAATGTATAGTACAATCATGGGCTGGGTGATTGTAAGTGTCTAAACCATTTCTCTTGTGTTATGAGACATGTATGATCAGAGGAGAACAAGTTCAAGGCTCAAGAACAAGTTTTGTGTAAAAAAGCACTTTATCAAAATGGCAATGTACACTTTCTTCCAAAAATGGATATAAAGCATGTCCATGCATTGAATGCTTGAAATAAGACCTCTAACAACTGTGCAAGCCATTAATTATGGAGTGTCTAACAAGTTTGATGCCTGCAAAGTAGAGTTTATGCAGCATAGTTCGAATTTTGAATTTGGTTCATCACAAATTGACTTGTAATTCAAGTGATAAAACCCTAACTTCATCTCTTCGATTCTCCCTACTCAAAAATGATCTCAAGGAGTTCTTGGACATTTTGGAAAGATTGAAATGTGCTCTACAACCCATCTTTGAATTTCTTTTGAATATTCCCCTTGGAGTTATATGAAAAAGTTCCATGAAGTTGGGTCAAAATCCTGACCAAATTAGGGCAAAATTTCACTAAGTGTTTTGTTTCATGACCACATGTTCTTAAAATTATAACTTGAGATCCAAGCACTTTTGGAAGAAGTTGTGTGAAGCAAAGTTGTAGATTTCATGGAGATATACAACTTTGATGTTGGAAGTTTCTCTTTAATCACTTTTCATCATGGTGAAAATTTTGCTCAAAGTTATGAAAAAATAAGAAATTTCCAACACTTAGAAAAATTTCTAAGTTTAGAAATTTTAACTTTTCAAAATGAAATCTTGAATTTTTGATTTCTTGATGAATAAGTTTCATATTTTGACATGTTTTGATGAATTGTGATCTTTGGCATTTGAATTTGACCAAAAAGTCAAAGTTTGACTTTTCAGTGTACAGTTGACTTTGATCAGTTGACTGAAAATTTATCTGTCAATCCATTGGATTTGGGCAATGTTTTGAGCCATGTCATTAGGTAAAAATGATGCAATTGGACTCTTGAGATCATGCTTAAACCAATTTATCATTTTCTAGGTCAAAAATCAGAAATTACCCTTTCCTAGTCAAAACACTAATTTTGACCATTTTGCCCTTTTGGAGATTTGATCAAATTTCTTGAGGAAATGTGGTCCAAACTTGATCAACTTGTACATATGAGTTTAAAATGTTGACGTGGATAAAAAATTATGAAGTTTGACTGTAAATTGGCCATGGTTGACTTTTTCCCCAATACAGTTGATTTTTTAGGTCAACTACTCAATTGACTGAGCAAAAGTGTGATCCAAGGCTTGAAACTTGACATGAGCATTATTGAGGGTTCATAATGATCCATGAAAGTCATATGGGGCATTGTTAGTTCAAATATCCTTGTGCAATCTCAAATCCTAATTTTGGTCATCAGTGCTTAAGGTGGTGTCTTGAGCTGATCAACCCTAGTGCAGTCTTGAACCAAAGGAGATCTTGTGAGAAAATTCTTGATAAATGAGAGGGAAAATTTTGGGGTACAACAGCTGCCTCTATTCAATCTTCTTAAGCCTGAAGTGTTAGATTGGCGAGTTTTTCCATTCGTGACTCGAAGGTGGAAGATGATTGGACACTAGAGTGCCCAGAAATTTGAACTCGGTGATGTGAAGGTTGATGGTATAGGGAATGGGCTTAAAGATTCCATTTGGAGGGATGATGGAAAGTTGTTGGAGATGGGCTTGTAGATTCCATCCAGAAATGATTGTTGAATCTGAATGAATGAGTATCAGAATGGCGTCCATGTCTGAAGCGTATTTGAGTTGAGTTTGAAAGTTGAATCTGAATGAGTATCATAACGGCGTCTGTGTCTGGAGCGTATCTGAACTGTATTTGAGAGTTGAATGAGTGTCAGAATGGCGTCTGTGTCTGGAGCATATCTGAACTGTATTTGAGAGTTGAATGAGTGTCAGAATGGAGTCTGTGTCTGAAGCATATCTGAACTGTATCTGAAAGAGATTCTGAATGAGTATTAGAACAGTGTCCGTGTCTGGAGCGTATCTGAACTGTATCTGAAAGTTGAATGAGTGTCAGGATGGCATCGTGTCTGGAGCGTATCTGAACTGTATCAAAAGTTGAGTCTGAATGAGTATCAGAATGGCATCGGTGTCTGGAGCGTATCTGAACTATATTTGAGAGTTGAGTCTGAATGAGTATCAGAATGGAATCCGTGTCTGGAGCGTATTTGAATCGTATCTGAAAGTTGAGTCTGAATGAGTATCATAATGGCATTCGTGTCTGGAGCGTATCTGAACTATATCAGAAAAGCCTTTGCACATTGTTAAAGGTATTTATTGATTAATTTTATCCTGAAAAAGGTAAAAACATTAGTTGTATGCAATGTCGTGTTGTATGAAATGCATGGTACAATGAGATTGTGATATATGCATTCGTGTTATCGATGTTTATGATATATGGATGTGATGTATGCGTATGTGAGCTAATCTGTTGCAATGTTGTTGGATTGGGAAAAATAAATCCCTGACTGCTGCTGAGGATATGGAGTGTAAGTCTTCATGTTGTGAAGTTGAAGTGTTGATGAATTTCCGTTTAGAGAAATAAACTTTGTTGTAAGGGAAATGTTGTGTGCTGCTTGTAAAAACCTGTTGGGGAAACCTGAGAAATTGGATGACTTCTACTGGGGATTGATAACTGGAAGCTTTGTTCCGCTGGGGATTAAATTGCACACTGCAGGGGATTTTTATGGAAATAACTTAAAGAGATTTCACTATCTCTTAAAGCCATTAGTGATTGTCTTTCTATTTTGTTTATTTGTAAACAGTAATTATGTTCAAATGCATATGTTCAACAATAAATCATTGGACGTTTTTGTAAACAAAACACGAGAGTAAAGAAAAACAGATAGTTTTTCACTTTCAAAGGGATATCTTTGTATTGACTTTGAGTGAATATTTTTGTACAATGAGACAAACATTCTAGTAAGAGAATGTTGTCGTAAAAAAATGAAAATTTTGATACAAAGAAAAGGTAGCTATATGCAATAATCCCATGGGGTTCCCATTCTGCTATAGCCTTCGTGTCTTTGAGCATCTTGTCCACTTGCTGCCTTGTCCAAAGTTGATTGAATTGATCAGAACCTCTGAGTTTGCCAGTTTGTCCGTAAGGTGATCCAACAGGTTTTTAATTCCCTAACTTTTTCCTGGACCACCTTTTGGGTTTTTAGTCCACCGGGAAACCCTTTTTTTTCCAAGTCGCCCTTTCGGGTTTTCAACTTATCAGGTGTACAGATTTTTTTTGTTTTATCCCTAATTTTTGCCCGAACCTTTTAGGTTCGCCGGGATGCCCTTGTTTTTCCTAGGTGTGTCAACCTAGCGGGTCTCTTATGCGTATTATCTTTTGACTATGTCTGCATTCACAGGGTGCGGCAGGTCGTCACCATCCATGGTAGTCAAGATCATTGCTCCACCAGAGAATATGCTTTTGATTACAAACGGTCCTTCGTACGTAGGAGTCTATTTTCCCCTGGGATCACCTTGCGGCAGTATGATACGTTTGATAACTAGATCCCCAACTTGATACACTTGGCGTCTGACCTTTTTGTTGAAAGTCTTGATCATCCGTTTTTGATACATTTGACAATGACAGACAGTAGTAAGCCTTTTCTCATCAATCAAGTTCAGTTGATCAAGTCGAGTCTGGATCCAATCTTCTTCATTCAGCCCTGCATCCTTCATAATTCTCAGAGAGGGGATCTGGACCTCAATAGGCAAGACATCCTCCACGTCGTATACCAGAGAGTAGGGTGTTGCCCCTATTGATGTGCAAGCTGTGGTACGATACTTGTGGAGAGCGAATGGTAGCATCTCATGCCAGTCTTTGCATGTGACTATCATTTTCTGTATGATCTTTTTGATGTTCTTATTTACGGCTTCAACAACACCAGTCATCTTCGATCGATAAGGGGAAGAATCGTGATGCTGGATCTTGAATTTCTCGCACAAGGCGGTGATCATAGCATTGTTTAGATTCGTACCATTGTCTGTGATGATCCTCTCCGGGATACCATACCGATAGGTGAGATTCTATTTAATGAACCAGGCTACAACATTCTTGGTGATAGAAGTGAAGGAGGCTGCCTCAACCCACTTTGTAAAGTAATCAATGGCCACTAAGATGAAGCGGTGTCCATTAGAGTTTGTTGGCTTGATTTCCCCAATCATATTGGTGCCCCACATAGCAAAGGGCCAAGGAGCCGTCAAGACATTCAGAGGAACCGGAGGAACGTGCACCTTGTCAGCATAGATCTGACACTTGTGGCAGGTTCAAGAGTGTTGATAGCAATCTGCTTCCATGGTTGACCAGTAATAGCCTGCCCGTAGGATTTTCTTTTCCATCGTATGCCCACTGGAATGGGAGCCAAAAGTGCCCTCATGTAACTCAGCCATGATCTTTTCCGCTTCAACCTTATCTATGCACTGAAGTAACACCGAGTCATGGTTGCGTTTATAGATAATGCCATTACTAAGGAAGAATTTAGTAGAGAATCTCCTTAAGAACTTCTTATCATTGACTGAAGCTCCTTCTAGATATTCTTCGAGATACCTCTTGACTTCATGAAACTAGGGCTGGTCCATTACTTCTTCAGTATTAATCTTGTGACAGTGAGCTGGTTTGTCCATTCGTTCAATGGTGATCTGGGGAGCCTCGTTATCACATTTAAGTTTAAACATGGATGACATTGTGGCTAGTGCATCTGCTAGCTGATTTTCTTCTTGCGGGAAATGCTCGAAGGTAATCTTCTCAAAATGTGGGAGCAATGTCAACACATGTTCTTTGTAGGGGATAAGGTTAGGATGTTTGGTGTCCCACTCCCCTTTGATATGGCTGATGACCAAATATGAATCTCCGAATACATTTAAGGATTTGATCCCTAAGTCTATGGCAGCTTTGAGACCAAAAATGCACGCTTCATATTCTGCCATGTTATTTTACAATTGAAGTAGAGTCTTGCAGTAAAGGGAGTATGACATACTTTATGAGATATGAGTACAACACCAATACCATTGCCGAGTGCGTTAGATGCCCCATCAAAAACCAGGGTCCATCGGGATCCTTGTTCAAGTCCTTCATATGGTCTGAATTCTTCACAGTTGTTTACCATCATGATGTCTTCATTTGGGAATTCAAACTTCAAGGACTGGTAGTCATCCACAACTTGATGGGCAAGGTGATCAGCTAATACACTGCCTTTTATTGCTTTCTGGGTAGTATACTGTATGTCATATTCTGTTAGGATCATCTGCCATCTCGCTATTCTCCCAGAGAGGACAGGTTTCTCGAAGATGTATTTTATTGGATCCATTTTATATATCAATAAGGTAGTATGGGTCAGCATATACTGTCTTAGCCTGCGAGCAGCCCATGCCAGAGCGCAGCAAGTTTTCTTGAGCAGTGAATATCTTATTTCACAGTCAGTAAACTTTTTGCTCAGGTAATAAATAACATGCTCTTTTCGGCCAGACTCGTCATGCTGCCCCAGCACACACCCCATTGAATTTTCCAAAACAGTTAGATACATGATCAAAGGTCTTCCCTCGACTGGTGGCATTAAAATAGGAGGCTCTTGTAGGTACTCTTTGATCTTGTCGAAGGCAGTTTGGCACTCATCATTCCATTTGACTACTTGATCTTTCTTCAGTAATTTGAAGATTGGTTCACAAGTAGTTGTCAAGTGAGAAATGAATTTGGCAATATAGTTTAAACGTCCCAAGAATCCTCTGACTTCCTTCTCAGTACGAGGAACAGCCATCTCTTATATCGCTTTCACCTTGGCAGGATCTACTTCAATACCTTTATTGCTGACGACAAAGCCTAGGATTTTACCAGACCTCACCCCAAATGTGCATTTATTTGGGTTCAACCTCAACTTGTACTTCTTCAGCCTCTCAAACAATTTCTGTAGATGATCCAAATGCTCTTCTTCTGTTTGAGATCTAGCTATCATGTCGTCCATATAGACCTCTATTTCGTGATGAATCATGTTGTGAAATAGAGCTACCATGGCACGCTGATAGGTTGCCCCAGCATTCTTCAGTCCGAATGGCATAACCTTGTAGCAGAATGTGCCCCACTGTGTGACAAAGGTTGTTTTCTCCATGTCCTCAGGCGCCATTTTGATTTGGTTGTAGCCTGAGAAACCGTCCATGAAGGAAAACACTTTATGTTGTGTCATTTTGTCAACTAGAACATCAATATGGGGAAGTGGGAAGTCATCCTTAGGGCTTGCCCTATTCAAATCTATTTAGTCCATGCACATTCGTACTTTTTTGTCTTTTTTGGGCACGAGAACGACATTGGCAACCCACTGCGGATAGGAGGTGACAGCCAAGAATCGGACGTTGAATTGTTTCATGACTTTTGCCTTAATCTTCTCCGAGATGTCTGGTCGCATGCAACGAACCTTTTGTTTCACCGGTGGACAATCTTCTTTTGTTGGTAGACGATGTACCACAATATATGCATCAAGTCCTGGCATGTCTTCATACGACCAGGTAAAGACTTCAACATAATCGTGTAACAACTAAATTAGACGCTCTTTGATACTGGGTTCTAGATTGGCACCCACCTTGACTTCTCTTTTGTCTTCTTAGGTACCTAGGTTGATTATGTCCACTGGTTCTTCGTGGGGCTGAATGGTTCTCTCTTCTTGTTATAGTAATCTGGCAAGTTCCCCTGGTACTTCACAATCTTCCTCACCTTCATCTTCGGCTTGGTAGATTAGATTTTTAGAGTCACAAAAGGCCATAGCAGAACCGTTATCCATGGGATCCCGAACGGATGTAGACCTGCATTATAAGTGTGAGTGTGTGTAAGAGTATAGCTATCTTTGAAAGAAATGAAAATGTAAAAAAGAAAAACAATGATCACAAAGTTTGTATGAAAAAACGTCCATGATTCATTGATGTCATATGGAAATGAGATAATAACCCTTACAAATGGACCATTATGCCTCGGGTAAGACACAAGGTTTTAAGAGTCTGAATTGTTTTAATATTACAGATCCAACAAAATGTAAAGTAAATTATTGTGGGATAAAAGTGATCGGGACAAAATCTCTAGCCTGCCAGTTGCTGAGCCCTCCACTGACAGTTGGGAAAATCCAATCCTCTAAGTTGTAGTTGTCTTCATCATCCTCTACCGCATTGACTTCGCGGTTGCTGATCTTCAAGGGTGGTCCTCCGGTACGAGTGCGGCGTACAACTTTCTAAGCACCTGAAGTGAAACCCAGACCAATTTGTCAGATTTGTATGGGATATCTGGGAGTTGACCCCAAATAGTGCACCCACCTTCTTCTATCACTGCCTTGGCATCCTTCAAAGATGACATCTTGAGTGGAGGCCTTGTGATCTTGGGAACTTGAGACACAGCCTTGGTTACTTATATATCTTGCGGGACTTCTTCAAAGTGCTGGAATGGAGTTTCAATAAATTCACCATCTAATTCCATATATCTGAAGGAATTTAGATGGCTGACCATATACTTTTCTTCTCCATTAACAATGATGATCTTCCCTTAAATTAGATATTTCAGCATTTGATGCAACATAGAAGTAACAGCGCTAGCATTGTGAATCCACGGTCGACCTAGCAAGCAGGAATATGAAGGGTAAATATCCATTACATAAAAAGTTGAATCAAATGTTTGGGTTCCAACTTTTATGGGGATGTCCACTTCCCTATGCACCATCATCTTTGAGCCGTCAAAGGCCCTGACTACTATGTTTCTCGGTTTCAATGTCAATCCCTCACAGTCAAGCCTATCAAGAGCCTTTTTAGGCAACACATTCAGAGACAAACCAGTGTCAACCAAAACATGAGCCAGAGTCGTGCCTCTGCATTCGACTGAGACATGTAATGCCTCATTATGCTTCCTCCCTCTTGGCGTTAAATCAGCATCTGAAAAACCTAAGCCATTATCTGCAATCAAGTTGTCTATGCATTCTTAGAACTGATCGGCAGACGTTTCTTGGGGTACATGGGCAGTTTTCAGGAACTCTACCAAGGATTTTGCATGCGTCTCAGAACATAATAGTAAAGCCAACATGGAAATTTTTGATGGAGTTTGCCCCAGTTGCTCGACTACGTTGTAGTCGCTTCTTTTTATGATCTTTAGAATTTCCTCCATCTCTTTCCGGGAGGTCTCAAAGATAGCTACTGACTGTGCCTTCTTTTGGACAGGCTCAACCAGAATACTTTTACCACGAGTCTCAATTGACTCAGCAGCAGGAATGTCAATAGGGGTGATAACATGGATTGTAATAGTTTTGTCAACATGAGTATTAACATAGATAATTGTAAGATTATGAACAACCTTTGGAGGAGCAACAACAACAAGAATGATTACGGGTCCAGAAACAGCTTTTGGAGGAGCAATTTCTGGAGAGAAAACCCTTCCACTTCGAGTGATCTTACTAGTCCCTGCGATATTACTGAAATCGGGGTCATCTTTCTCAGAACTTGAATCTTCAGCAACTGGCCAATCTTACTTGATACCGTGGTTTTGACAAATGAGAGGGAAAATTTTGGGGTACAACAGGCTCCACAATCACTGGTAAGATGGCTATATATGGCATCACAAGGTTCTGAGCGCGAGCTCGTACCCATTGGAGATAAGATTCCATAGGGATGGAAGTCTTCGGACACAAAGTCTTGGTATCAAATCTGTTTACCATGCCCCAAGCTCGTATGAACCTCTGACGATACCCTTGAACATCATCCTCATAGTTAAACATAATGCCCTGGATAAGAATCTCGTGAGGACCATCCCTTCGAGCATAACCAAATTTTCGTAGAGCCAGAGAAAGATTATAAGTTATGCCTCCCCTAATGCCAAGTAGTGGGACATTATGGAATTCCCCGCAGCAGTCAATAACAGAAATATCTCCCATAGATCAAGAATACCAGAGAATATCCGTGCGAGAAAGTGATATTATCCTTTGCGACCAACCCAAACCTTCTTCATTCTTCAATATTGATTTAGGGAGGTGAGAAATAAACCACCTTAACAACAATGGCACACAACACATAAGAATCCCTCTTTTCTTCGTGGTACGAGTGTGGAGGGTATGCAAGATGTCTCCGAGTAAAGTGGGCACAGGGTTGCGAGAGAGGAAGACCTTGATAGCATTCGCATCTATGAGTAAGTCTGGATTAGGGAACACTACTAACCCATAGACTAGAAGGGCCAAGACTTCCTTAAAAGCCTGGAAGTCCAAATCATCCCAAAATAGCTGAGCCTTCTCTATTAGGAACCTGGCTAGAAAACCCTTAACTCCGCTTCTTGTTTCCCAGTTGGATACAATGTCAGACCGTTTCAGATGCAAAGTTGCTACAATGAACTCTGACTTTGGAGCTTCTTCCAAACCGGTGAAAGGCAACTGATCCAGAATAGGTATGCCCAATAACTGAGAGAATTATTCCATTGTGGGTACCAACTGATAGTTCGGAAAGGTGAATCAATGGTGCTTAGGGTCAAAGAACTGAAAGAATACACTCATCATCTTCTCATCAAAACCCGAGGTAACTAGGTTGAGAAGTTGACCAAATCTTTTGGTGAACGAAGAAGTTTCTGGAACCCTTGATACTAGCTCTTTGAGTTGGAGAGGTATTCTCACAAAGTTGATTCGGATAGTGTTTCTACGAGCGAAAGCCATGATTTGCAAAACAGAACAAAGATAAATTCCCTTGGTCCTTGAAATGGTTAGTGAAATGAAAAATGGATGTTATGATGTTTATGATGTCATGATTATGCTTAAATCACAGATAAACACAAGCAAATCACACAGTAGACCTTAGGTTCAAAGGCTTGCATGAGGTTTAAGGTAAGTACCCTCTTGAATGTTCAGTTGGTTCAATCTGTCTTAGAAATAGTAACCAGGTTCTAAGGAATCTCAATATCAGTAATCTTTCTTTATCGGTATTATTTTAGCTTAGCAATCTTTTCTTGCGTCTGAAACATCTCGAAAGTATGATCTCAATAAGTGTAGTATCGAGTATCAACCGATTCCAAGCTTTACATCGAGGCCGACTATCTCACTACTTTCTAATGGCCAAGTTTGTTCAACTAAGGTTATAAGGTTCATTAGTGTTTCACGACACCATGCAGTGGCCCTGTATTCTCCTCGATTCAACACAAGGGATACTAGTACCAACTAAAGTGTCACACCAATACAACTATCGCTTCAACCATATCGGTCTACATCGTACAGTCTCCACGATCTATTGCTGTTTACCTAAAAAGATGCCCCAAATCCGGGTATAGGATCTATAGTATCCCAAGCAAACCTTTAAAAGTAAAGCAATAAAAAAAACAAGGAAAGCAATTTAGAAATAATCTAGACCCTAAGGTAAACCCCACTTTTTAAATATCCCCAGCAAAGTTTCCAGTTCTGTGATACGGTGGCAGAACCGACTGTTTAATATTGGTTTGCATTTTGTATTCACAAATATCGCGGTAAGCAAGAGTCACCGCTGACTTTTCTGTTATCCAATAAAGGAAAGGGTGAAAAGAACAGAAAAAGACCTTTTTCAAGAGTTTCTTAGTAAGGGGGGTAGATTATGGAAAGGGAAGGTGTTAGCCCCCTTTTCATCCGTGTTTTTCCACAGGCTCTTAGGTACTTGCTCATTTTTTAAAATTGCTTTCGTGTTTGTGTGTTTTGAAAAGCTTGTTTGCTTTATGATAACTCTTGTATCAGTCCTCAAGAGTGTTGATAAAGCGTTTTTTGAAAATGTTTTGAATGTGTGGTGTGAAAAAGGTTATTTTTGAGCAAGTACCTAACAGTTATCTACCTACTCGAAAAAGGTGTTCTTTTCCTCCTTTCCTTTAGACAGTGTTATCCTACTATTAGTGAGTAGGTAGCCCTGTCGTTGGATGTTGAGGGACTATCGAAGGGACGTTTACGACCACTAACACAACTTGGCAAGAGGTTTTAGTAACTGTCCTGAAGTTCTAAGATCACTTTATTACCGAGGCAACGTCGAAAGGGTCATCGAGGGACTTGTGATCTCTTGAACTAAAGGACAACCACTAAAAATTCTCACATTTCAAGAATTGTGACCATTTTCGAAGGCAACCGGAGTGGGAGATACACTAGGGGATAACATGTGCAAGTGTATTAATTCAGTTCATTTATCTTGTGCATTTAGGGTTATCTAATCGTTTTCATTTTCAGTCTTTTTCATGCAATCCTATTAATCTAAGAAATTAACAGTAGTAAAAACGATAAAGCAAACAGAAATATCCTACACTATTACAGGGCTTCGGGGAGGGGGATACATAACCAAAACTTTGGGGATAAAAAACAGTAAATAAACCCTAAGTTAAAAGCTATTACAAACTGTGTACAGATACAATAATTGAAAAGAATAATAAAACGGAGAATAATAAACGCGCGAATATTAATACGGAACAAGTTAAAAAACCTAAAAAATCTAATTGATTTAGAAAAATATTTTTGGTATTTTATTGAGAAAAGATTTGAAATTTTAAACCTAATTTCTAATTAATTTTAATTTAAAGAAAAAGATTAAAATAATTAAATTAAATTAATTTACAAAAAATTAACTTTAATTATGAAAAACCCTAAGTCTGTTTCTTTTGTGATTTTATTTTATTTTAAGATTAAAATAAAAATGAATTTAAAAAAAATAAAACAATTGAAATAAAGTGAAATAATGAAATTAAATGGGCCTGGGGTTTGAAGCAGTTTGGGAGGTGTGAAGCTGAATTTGGTCTAGGCCCAGAACATGCAAAGCCTAGTGTCTGCCTGATCTAGTGGGGGATGCGCCTGAGGGTCCACCATGAGGAGCACGCATGGAATGTTGGATCTGAATTGAGGATGGTCCAATGGATGAGAGCGAGGACGCAGGGTGGACGTATGGGGATGCAACGTATAGGATCCTGCAAGCAAACGTTAGAAAAAATGGAAAATTGTTGGACTTGGGATCGAACCCCGATCCCTTCCCTCACATGCCTTATGCCTTTACAATCTACGCTGCCTGCTCATTCATGTATATAATAGCATAATAATATTATAATGGTAATTCAGTGCTTATCCTAGTCAACAAAAATGCGTGCGTCAGCAATATGAATGAGCCAATCAGATCAAAACAAAATGACACGCATGCTCCAAATAGAGTCAAACAGGTCAACGGTGCCGAAGTGGATCTCCTGTCATCTTCTCCGGGAGCACAAAAACGTGATCTGCGAATTTTGGAAGCTTAAACCCTAAATCAAAAGCCTATTCCACACGAAAATTTCTCCTGAGTTCAAATTCAGTCTTAGTTTTCATGGATCACGCCTGTATCGCCTTGTTCAAAACACGATACAGATTTTGCCATAAACATGGAAAAATCCTTGATTCACATCGAATCAGTCATGCTTCACGTTGGTCCTGTCCTAAATGACATCCTGAATACGAATCAAGCCATGAAAGGGATTAATGCATCATAGAATTATCAATATGAAATAAAAAAAATTTACCCGCGATGAGATATTCCAGTTTGCTGGTTCTTGGATGATTTGGCCTTCAAGGATGGATGGAATGAGGTGTTGAGATCTCCAGGAGGTTGATGGAGTCCTTAGTTTTGGCTGAGGCTGGCTGGATTATGTGAACCAAGGTTGCACTCCTTTGAAAAAAAATTGAAACTTTTTAGGGCTTCTCTAAGGAAGTTGTGTGTGTGTGTGGTCTGGAATGCTTGTGCTTATATGTGAGACAAGATTAGGGTAACAAATATGGCACAAATCCAATGGAATTATGGTGTTTCAAAATGTTTCCAAACTTTCCATTTTTGAAGATTTTTTCCTTTTTCATGGCCTTGCACGATTCTCTTGTCATGTTACAGCCTTGCACGAGTTATCTTGGCTTTTAAGAGACTTGGATATCAATCCCACACGCCTTTAAGTCTCTCTTTGCATTTTATTTTAGTTAAAATTGAATTTTAAAGATTTAATTCAAAATAAATTAAATAAACAAAAGGAGAGTGTGTACTTGATCTTAGAAGTTATGGGCTATGTTAGGAATAAGTTCAGATCATAAAAACCAAGGCCCATTTGGAAGAAACCCAAGATTGGTCAATATTTTCTTTATGCACTTCTTCAAAATTAGTCAACCTTAGCAAAGCATATCTCTCTCAATTTTAACCCTATGAGGGTTATCTTGGACGTTTTAGAGAGCTTAGTATGTCCTAAAAACAACCCTTTTGGTTTAATCTCGATTAGATCTTCCATGTTCATGTACCAAGCTTTGACCCAAAAGGTGTTTTTGTTGATTTTTTGAAAGGACCTATAATGTCTGAGCTTGTATCTTTTAACTGGGGAATTTCTTGAACTTGAGGGCTGAAGAGAAGTTGTAAGGAATTGGATTCTATTCAAAATGAGCTTTAGTGGAAAAATTTATGATAAAGTATGAGAAAGTTATGCCTGGTCAAAGTTTGGTTGACTTTTCCTATAAAAACCCTAATTAGCAATTTTTGGCATTTGATGAATTAGGAGAATTTATTGAGGAATCATGATCAAACCTTGATAAAATGATGGATATCACTTCAAAATGTTGATGTTGACAAAAAGTCTTGAAGTTTGACTCTCTATGGGCTACAGTTGACTTTTGACCTAATATAGTTGATTTTCAAGCATTTGAGCAGTTGACTGAGCAAACTTGTTGTGCAAAGCATGAAATTTGGAATGGACTATCTTGAAGACATATTAGGACCATGGAAAACATTTGAGACCTTTGTAGCTCTCACATCTTGGTGAAAATTGAAACCCTAGTTAGAGGTTCATTGCCTTAGGAGGAGAATTTGTCTAGTCAATTCTTGGTCATCCTTGGGAAAGTTGGGGACCTCAATGGGAATGTGTTGAGTAAAAAGGAAGGGCCAATTTTGGGGTACAACAAAAAGTAAAGAGCGCAAAATTTGTATGTAAAACATCCAGTGCTTTATTAATGACATATGATAATGAAACATGATAACCCTCACAAAATAACCATTGTGCCTCGGGTAAGAGACACAAGGTTTTAGAGTTTGTATTATTCATTTATTACATATCCAAAAATAAAAAGGACAATTACTCCTGAATAAAAGTAATCGGCACAAAGTCTTTAGCCTTCCAGTTGGTGAGTCCTCCGCTGACAGGTGGGAAGATCCACTGGTCCATGTCACATTCACTGTCACTGTCATTGTCTTCCAAAGCATTAACCTCATGATTGCTGATGCGTAGGGGTGGTCCTCTGACACGATCATGATGAACAACCCTTTGAGCTCCTGATGTGAAACCCAAATTAAATTTGTCAGATTTGTAAGGAATATTCGGGAGCCGGCCTCAAATTGTACACCTATCTTCTTCAACAACTGCTCTGGCATCTTTCAGAGAAGCCATCTTCAATGAAGGCCTAGTAATCTTTGGAACACTGGCAGAGGTTTTGGTTGCAGCAACAGTCTGTGGAACCTCCTCAATGTTCTGACAGGGGGTTTCAATGAACTCGTCGTCCATTTCAACGTATCTGAAAGAGTTCAGGTGGCTTACCATGTACTCCTCCTGCCCATGGACCGTGACAATTTTCCTATTGACTGGGTATTTCAATATTTGATGTAGGGTGGAAGTTACAACGCTAGCCCCATGGATCCAAGGTCGACCCAATAAACAGGAGTTAGATGGGCGGATGTCCATCATGTAGAAAGTGGAATTAAACATCTGAGTGTCCACTTTGATAGGGATGTCCACCTCCCCATGCACCATTCTTTTAGAACCGTCGAAGGCTCTCACCACAATGTTACTAGGCTTCAGAGTCAAACCTTTGCAGTCTAACCTCTCAAGGGCCTCCTTGGGCAGAACATTCAATAATGAACCTGTATCCACTAAAACATGGGCCAAAGTAGTGCCCCTGCACTCGATAGAGACGTGCAGGGCATCATTATGTTTCCTTCCTCTGGGAGTCAGATCAGCGTCAAAGAAACCTAGCCCTTTGTCAGCAATCAAACTGGCCACACAATCTTCAAATTGATCAACGGAAGTTTCTTGTGGCACGTGAGCAGTCTTGAGGAATTTCACTAAATCCTTGGCATGGGCTTCAGAGCACAATAACAGGGCCAACATTGAGATCTTGGAAGGGGTCTTCCCCAGTTGCTCAACCACATTGTAGTCACTCTTCTTGATTATCTTTAAGATTTCCTCCATCTCTTGCTTAGAGGATTCTGGGATGACTTATGGGTGCACCTTTGTTTGGACAGGCTCAACCAATATCTCTTTGCCTCGAGTCTCGGCCGACTCAGGGGCAGAGGTAACATCATGAGTAGCAGTAGGAACAATCACAAGAGTAGTACTAGGAGTATTAATAGGATCAACAGCGGGGATGATCATAGGAGTAGCAACAGTTTTAGAAGGAGAGATCTCGGAAGAGAAAACTCTTCCGCTTCTTGTTATCTTACTGGTCCCGACGATATTACTAATGTCAGGATCAAAGTCTTTAGCATCTTTATCCTTAACAACTAGAAAATCTTGCTTGACACCATGGTAATAGACGTCAGCCCCATAGTTCCAGGGAACAACTTTATCTGAGGAATATGGTATAGGTCCAGGGAAGGTAATTATCAATGGAGCAACTTATAGAATATATGTAATCCTGACAGGTCTTTTGGAGGAGACCTTGGAAGGATTGGCGGAAATTGATATGATAGAAACATCTTCACACAGAGTACTTGTAGCTGGAATCTTCTCGAACCGAATTTCTTTATCGTCCATCAGGCACTGAACACCTTCCTTCAACAAATGGCAACCATTAGGTAAGGACAAACACAAATGGAAACCTTCACTATAACCCGGAAATAAACCGGCCTACAAGATATTCTTCTTAATAGTCAAGAGTGGAGTAGCCAATGCATCAACAAAAGCAACAAACATGTCATCGTCAATAGCATTGACGCCACATTCGTGCTTGGGCATAGGAGCAGTAATAACATTTGGAGTCTCAGGAGCGTCAAACTCAATCTCCTTTGCCTCAATCAAATCCTGTATTTTGTTCTTCAAAGCCCAACAGTTGTTTGTATCATGGCATGGACTTTCAGAATGGTAAGCACACCGAGCATTTGCATTGTAATGAAGAGATAGTGTTGGGAATCTTGGGAGCCTCTTTCAGGGTAACCAAATTGGATTTCAGCAGGTGTGGTAAAACCTGAGACAGGGTCATATTGATCCTGGTAAATTGTCTCCTTAGCTTATTTGTTCTCGACTGATTATTCTGTTGTCGGTTGGATGCAGAATTGGAAATCATAACAGCTCCTACCGACGAATGACGCTCAATTTTGTTAAGATTTCTTTGACCATAAGCAGCACTGACCTCTTTCTTCCTTGTGAACAGTTTCTTTGCACCGCTGGAGGATGCATCCCTCTGTATCTTACCACTTTTAATACCAGCTTCCACTATTTCTCCTGTCAAGATCAGCTCAGTAAACCCAACAGAAGAACTTCTAATCAGGTGGTTAAAGAATGGCCCGGATAATGTGCCCAGGAACATGTCCATCAGCTCCCTATCAGACAATGGAGGTTGGACTCTTCCCGCAAGGTCTCTCCATTTTTAGGCATTGTCCTTAAAGCCCTCGTCGGAACCCATAGACATGCTTTGCAACTGTGTACGAGTCGGGGCGAGGTCAGCATTATATTGGTACTGCTTATAGAAAGCAGCAGCCAAATCTTCCCAATTATGCACATTGGTTCTTTCTAGTTGATAGAAGCATTCAGCTGAGTCTCTGTCAAACTTTCCTGGAAGAAGTGTACCCACAAATCCCTATCAGTAATGTGGGGTTGAATTTTCCTGACGTACGAACTTAAATGCAACTTAGGGTAGGAGACACCATCATATTTAGCAAATGTAGGAACCTTGAACTTCCATGGGATGACCACCCATGATACCAGTCCTAGCTCTTCAAAGTCCAACCCGGGAATCCTTTGGATCTCCATGGCATTAAACCGATCCTTCAGTCATTTGTATTTTTCATCAGCAAGAGGATATTGCTCCTCAAAATAATCAGGCTCTTCTTCAGACTCCCTCGTGCTGTGGTCTTCTTCTCTTGGCTCTCCATCCTGATTGTCTCTCTCTCTCTTGACGGAGTTGCAAGCTCGGAAACGTGCTTCACTGGTCCCTTGAACCTTCTTCCCAAGTTCAAAACACCCACTGGCCTCTTTTTCTTCTTCTTGTCCTTGAGAATCAGAGCTTTCAAGTCTTCTTGTCCCTTGGCCAAATTCAGGAACATTTCTTAGAATTGGGCATTTTGTGCCTGAAGCTCCTTAAATGTTTGTTCAAGAGCCATTGCTGAAATAAACAGTGAGGAGGATAAGAAACTTATCCTGAAAACCTGTTCATGCAATGATATGTATGATATATGTATGCATTGTTTTCAAGGGCTTTATAGAATTTAAAATCTTTTAACTAAAACAGAAACAAAGACTTTTTATTAGTAATCTCAAATGAAATCAAAGTTTACAAAGGAATAACAAATAAGAAACTTCTAAAACTTCTAAGTCTCCCAAGGACGCTTCCTTTTGGTGCTAAGGCAGGCGTTGAGATTTTGCTCTTCGTGAAGCTGCTTTGTCAGTTCCAACACCTTCTTCTCACTGGCATAGAATTAGGACTCAAAGGTATCTCGTTCTTCTTTGAGTTGTATCCAAGATTTTTGAAATTCTTCGAAGTTTGTTGGCATATCAAGATGAAGAATGATACGAGACTCGATCCCTTGAACAATAGGCTCTTAAATCACTGGTAGGATAGCAGCATATGACATCATGAGATTTTGAGCATGAGTTCGCACCCATTTGAGGTATGGCTCCAAAGGGATGGAGTTCTTGTGCCCTAGAGTCATGTTATCAGTCTTTTTAACCATTCCCCAAGCGCGGATGAACTCTGATGATAGCCTTGTAGATCATTTAAGTAGTCGAACATAATATCTTGAATGAGCATATCATGAGGACCATCCCTCTGGGCGTATCCGAACTGACGTAAAGCTAAAGAGGGGTTGTAGGTGATGCCCCATTTAATGCCAAGGAGTGGCACATTGGGGAATTCTTTGCAGCGATCAATGAAAGAGATGTCTTCTTGGGAGCGAGGGCACCAATAGATGTCATAGTGAGAAAGAGACATTAATCTATGGTTCCATATTAAGCCTAATGCATTCTTCATTACTGACCGAGGAAGGTGTGAAATAAACCACCTATAGAGTAGAGGTATACAACACATAAGAGTCCCTCGCTTCTTCATGGTGCGTGTATGGAGTGAGTGAAGAATATCCCCGAGCAATGTAGGCACTGGATTATGAGCAAGAAAATGTTGATGGCACTGACATTTACAAACTGGTATGAATTGGGGAACAGAACCAACCCGTAGATTAAAAGAGCTAATACATCTTTAAAGCCATGGTAACTCATAGCGTCTAGGAATACCTGGGCTTTCTTCATCAAGAAACTTGTGAGGAGGCCCTTAACTCCACTCCTCCTTTCCCAATTAGACTCAATGTCAGATGGTTTCAAATGCAAAGCCATGGCAACATCTTCAACAGCTGGATCTTGTTCTAAACCGGTAAAGGGTATCTGCTCCAATATAGGAAAACTGAGTATTTTGGAGAACTCTTCCAACATAGGCACCAACTGATAGTGTGGAAATGTGAAGCAGTGGTGCTTAGGGTCGAAGAACTGGAATAAGACACTCATCAAACCTTCGTCAAAACCAGTAGCAACCAAACTGAGCAAGTAGCCATATCTTTTGTTGAATGAGGAACTCTTAGGAACCTTTGAAACCAATTTTTTGAGTTTGGGAGGGATCTCTACAAAATTGATCTGGATGGTTTTTTTGCGAGCTGAATCCATGACCTACAAAATAGAGAAGAGATAAATCCACAAGCCCTTGAAATGGTTAGTATACATGACATGTTATATTGTTTATTATGTTATGATTATGCTTTGAAATCACCAGTATATCAAACACAAACAAGTCACCCAGAGACCTTAGGTTTAAAGGCTTGCATGAGTTTTAAAGGTAAGTACCCTCTTGAAGTTTCAGTTGGCTCAACCTATCCTATTAATAGTAACCAAGTTCTAAGGAGTCTCATATCACTGACCTTTCTTTTAGGCATTGTTCTAGCTCAAGCACCAAAGTATTGCGGCCAGAATATCCCAAAAGTCTAGTCTTAATGAGTGTAGTATCGAGTATCAACTAAACTTCGGTTGGAACCAAAGCCAGCCATCTCACTACTTTCTAATGGCTTAGGATGAGTTAATTAAAGGTTCTAAAGGTCAGTTAGTGCTTAATGACACTAAGGAAGCCTAATGTTATCCTTGACTGACTCGAGGAACATTAGTACAAATCAAAGTATCACGCTAACATAGCTATCACTTTGTCCATATCGATCTACGCCATAAAACTTCCATGATTTATTGCTACTTGCCTAATAAGGTACCCCAGATCCGGGTCTAGGATCTATAGTAACAATCCAAACAAACCCTCAAAGGTAAAGCATAAAAACACACAAATGAAAGCAATTTTAAAGATGAACTAAACTCTAAGGTAACCCCACTTTTTTTATCTTGTCCCCAGCAGAGTCGCCAGTTCTGTGATACGGTGGCAGAACCGACTATTTAATACTGGTTTTGCATCTGTGTTCGCAAATGTTGCGGTAAGCAAGAGTCGCCACCGACTTTTCTTTTATCCAAATTAAGGAAAGGGTGAAAAGAACAGAAAAGACCTTTTTGAGATTTTGAGTAAGGGGGGGGGGGGGGGGGAGATTATGGAAAGGGAAGGTGTTAGAACCTTTTCCATCCGTAACCTACGGGCTCTTAGAGGTTTGCTCATTTTTGAAATACCTTTGTGCTTTGTGTATTTTGAAAATGTTTGGAAAATGCCTTATTGCAGCGATTTGCTTTGCGTTTAACTCTTGTATTAGTCCTCAAGAGTGTTAACAAAGTAAATATTTTGATAATTGTTTTTGAAAAGTAGTATTTGTGTAAGTGCAAAATGTTTTTTGAGCAAACTTCTAACAACTATCTACTTTTATACTCGAAAAGGTAGTTATTTTCCTCATATCCTTTAGATAGTGTTATCCTACTAATAGTGAGTAGGTAGCCCTATCGTCGGGTACCCTAGAGGTGTATATGTGCAATTGATTCAATTCAGTTATTTTTGTCTTTTTTTTAAGTTTGCTAGCGTTTGAATATTAGTCTTATCATACACGCCTAATTACTAGCAGTAAATATATATTGCAGAATATTGAAGTGCAGGAACTTAAAGCTACGATATTACAATGCTTTGGGGAGAGGATTTACATGTCTAAAAATGAGGGGGATAAAGCAATAAATATCCTAGTTTTAATCTATTACATCCAGTGAGCAGGTATATTAATAATAAAAATGTGAAACTAAATAAACGCGCGTGAAATTGAAACTAACGTCTAAAAATATCCTAAGAAGTAAAAATCTTTTTGTTTTGTTTTTATTTTAAGAAAATATAACCTAAGTCTATTTAGTTTTAATTTCAAGAAAGAGGTTAAAATAATTAATTTATTTATTTACAAAATTAATTTAATTAGAAAAATATCTAGCCTAATATATTTTTTTGTAATTTTTTATTTAAGGTTAATTTAAATAAAAGAAGGTCAATAAAGAAATGAAAATAAAAATAGAATAAGAAGCATCCTTCGATTGTAGGGAGATGGTGTCTTTCGATTCTATGAAGGGAAAATTGTCTTTCGATTACCCTTTGATCCAGTGACAGGATGTGGCTTTCGATCAAGAAGGCGCTGCTGGAATGGCCTGATGGATCACTTATGAGGGCATTACATCTGCAAACATGTTGTCAAAAACGAAAAGCGTGACTTGAGTGCCAAACTCGGGCCTTTCGATTCTGCACTCATTGGGTCTATTCAGGCTACATCTGAAGCAAGTGTTAACAACAAAGCAAATGTAGACCTGGGTGTCAAACCCAGGTCCTTAATCTTGAATATAGATCGAATAAAATTATAAATGCCCATATGTCATGCAAATGTAGAGATTGATCTTTTTACCAATTCTTACCAATGGTTGATGGATGAATATGTGATGATGGGTGTGGGTACCCTTGTTTGATGATTGCTTCGATTTGGCTTCTAGACGTGGGTACCTTTGTTTAAGGGTTGCTTTGATTTGGATCACTTATGAGATTTTTGATAATTTTGGTGGGTTTATGGGGCAGCGTATCTCCAATGTATGTGTCTAACTCTTTGGCTTGCAAGCACGTTGCTTATATAGAGTAGAAGGGAGGGGACAAGAAGACAATAATTTAAACTGCGATAAACAAATGTTTTCAAGGCCATGAATGAAGTTTTGTAATTGTGGCCAAAAACATGGGATTTTGTCCTCTTTTTGAAATTTGAATAAATGTGGACAATTTTGGCTTCGAATACCTCCAGTCTCTATCCTTTGATCACCCTTTCGATTACCCTTTGATCCAGTGACAGGATGTGGCTTTCGATCAAGAAGGCGCTGCTGGAATGGCCTGATGGATCACTTATGAGGGCATTACATCTGCAAACATGTTGTCAAAAACGAAAAGCGTGACTTGAGTGCCAAACTCGGGCCTTTCGATTCTGCACTCATTGGGTCTATTCAGGCTACATCTGAAGCAAGTGTTAACAACAAAGCAAATGTAGACCTGGGTGTCAAACCCAGGTCCTTAATCTTGAATATAGATCGAATAAAATTATAAATGCCCATATGTCATGCAAATGTAGAGATTGATCTTTTTACCAATTCTTACCAATGGTTGATGGATGAATATGTGATGATGGGTGTGGGTACCCTTGTTTGATGATTGCTTCGATTTGGCTTCTAGACGTGGGTACCTTTGTTTAAGGGTTGCTTTGATTTGGATCACTTATGAGATTTTTGATAATTTTGGTGGGTTTATGGGGCAGCGTATCTCCAATGTATGTGTCTAACTCTTTGGCTTGCAAGCACGTTGCTTATATAGAGTAGAAGGGAGGGGACAAGAAGACAATAATTTAAACTGCGATAAACAAATGTTTTCAAGGCCATGAATGAAGTTTTGTAATTGTGGCCAAAAACATGGGATTTTGTCCTCTTTTTGAAATTTGAATAAATGTGGACAATTTTGGCTTCGAATACCTCCAGTCTCTATCCTTCGATTGGACCTCTCATGCACCCTTTGAATGGGCCTTTTTGTGTAGCCTTTGACTGGGCCTTTTGCATGCTTCTTCAAACGTACTTCTGGTGTACCCTTCGACTGGCTCTAGTATTGATTCCTTCGAATGGGTCTTTAGATGGTCCTTTTGGTGTACCCTTTGAATGGGCATTTGGTGTGTTGAAGTGTGTACAATTGTTTCACAGGGGGGTCAGTGCTTAGTCGAAACTGGCACAAAGGCAGCATATGCCTTGTGGATGCTAGCATGAAGCAAGTCAAGGCAGACGTAAAGGAGGCCATTGCCTAGGCAAAGTTGGCACAAAGGTGGCCAGTGCCTTGTGGTCGAAGGTAACTTTTTTCCTGCCGCATCTAAAGAAGCTTTTTGCCTGGCTGATCGAAGGCAACCCTGAAGGAATCTTGGCCTTGTGTGCTGAAGGCAAGCTGAAGATGCATATGTGCGCTGGTGACACGCTGAGGGGTTTTTTGCCCATTGGGAGCTTTGTGAATCGAAGGCCAGTTTGGAGAAGTTCTTGCTTTGTACGCTGAAAGCACGCCCAGAGGGATAATTTTCCTAGCAGAAGCAGGAAACAAGCTTGCTCCAAGGAAAATAAATGCCCAATCGAAGCAGGGATCCAACTTGCATGTAGGTAGCCATTGCATTTGTGAGTCAAACAAGCATACAAAGATAATGGTGCAATCTAAGGAGAATTGATAATAAGCCCTTCCTTTTTGGATCGAAGGAGGCATTTTTAAAGGGAAACCATGCCCAGTCGAAGCTGGTGTGCAGCAAACAAGCAAAAGAACAAGGCTTCAATTGAAGCTTGGAAATTTGAGACAAACTTGGAGGAGGTTAGGCACTCAATCAAAGCCTATCCAAATACCAATCGAAAGGCCTATTATCATGCCAATCGAAAGACTTAGCTAAGATGCCAATTGAAGACTCCTTGTTCAAAAAAATTATTTTTCCTTTAATCAGATGCTTGTGACTACCCATATAAGAAAAAATCTTGGAAAACATGAGAGGGAAAATTTTGGGGTACAACACTTTGGTTCCAGGAGGGAACCAATCCTATGGTAGGGATCATGGAGGGTGATGATTCAGGTGCTCATAAATTTGGTACCACATGCATTGAGTCAGTGTTGTTGCATTAACATTCTACCTAACATTGCATGAGTTTTTGATGATATGTGTGGTGATGATACTTATAATTATTATGTAATGGTTTAATGACATATATGAAAGTGTGAGTATATGATGTGTTGTTGCTATTTGAATTGTAGACCATAACCTTGAAGATTACTTTACTATTATAGTTTTTATAATTGATTATGATTACTCACCCTTTCTTTTTGAATGTTGCTTCCACACGGGTAACATTTTAATGCTTAGGAGTAGCTTATAGGAGCATTAAATATAACTTGGAGTGTTTCATTATTTTTTAATTATTAGAGGTGTCTTTCTCTGATATGTAATGTCGGGTTGGGAACACTATGTTTTACGAATTTTATGTTACTTTTGTTAACATGTTTTATTATATTTCTTTTGGATGTTAAAGTGGTTTTAAGTATAACTTTTGATGAGATTATAACACTTGAGTTTTGGAAGATGAATGAAGTTTATTTCATGACTATGATTTTCGCTGCGATGTATTAATTTGATGTGTTGATATTATAAAAGGGAATGTTGTTATAACTGTTGTAACCCGTGTTACAGAGCAGGATTTGTATTATGATGTTTTCCATGAAGTGTGACACCCTTGTGTGGTTATTTTTAATTGAATTATTCTTAAATTGTTCGTGACTTAATTGTGGGGTTTAGAAAGGTGTTACATTAGTGGTATCAAATTAGGTCGGCTCGTCCGGCCAGGTTGTCTAATGTTGTTAGTTCCTTATTATGTGACATGTGTGTGAAACATTGTCGATACTTGCTTGTTTTTCTAACCACTTGTTTGCAGGAGTGGGATTGAAACAAGTGGGGGAAGATTTTGCTTCTCTGAGATGTCTCAGGTACAAGGACTTGGTGCAGTGTACCATTGATTACAATAGTGCAGGTGTTATTTAAGTGGTGATGTTTCCCAAATTCAAAGTGAGTGCGGATTCACGATTCTTGTCTGGAGGTCAAATTTGGAGATCTTTGAGGGAGAATGATCAAATATTATTGATGTTTGATTCTCAGAGAATAGAGAGCAATGTGACGGCTAATGATATGCCAGTGGTGTGGGATTCCTGATGTTCTTTCTGAAGACATTTACGACATGTCTCTAGAGTGTGGATCTGAGTTTGGTGATAGTAGAGAAATGATCTTTTTATCTTCTAAGAAAGTAGAAGAACTCTTAGGAGATAAAGCTCAGATGTTTGCAATGTTTGCATCCTTGCATGTCGATAGTAAAGCTATCAATGTTGAGTTACCTGTTGTGTGTGAATTCCTAGATGTATTTCCAGATGACATTCGTAACTTGCCTTCAGAGTGAGAGGTTGAGTTTTTTGTAGACTTTTTGCCCCATAATACTTCACTGCCAATGGCTACTTGTAGGATGTCAGCATCAAAAGTAGTTGATTTAAAGAAATAGTTGGAATAATTGCTTGAGAAGAAGTTTTTTCGACCAAGTGTTTCTCTGTGGGGTGCTCATGTGTTATTGGGGAAAAAGGGATGGTAGTATGAGGTTTATTATGGACTACAGGCAGTTGAATAAAGTGACTATCAAGAATAAATATCCACTTCCAAGAATTGAAGATCTGATGGATCAATTGGTAGGTGCTCGTGTGTTTAGCCAGATTGACTTTAGATCGAGTTATCATGAAATTTATTTTAAACCAGATGATATTTCGAAGACGGGTTTTAGAATAAGGTATGGTTATTATGAGTATAATGACGTTTGATGTATCTAATGAACCAGGTGTTTTCATGGGGTATATGAATCGAATTTTCCATTCGTATTTGGATAAGTTTGTGGTGGTCTTCATTTATGATATTTTGATCTATTCTAAATTTGAAGAAGAGCATGTGGAGCATTTACGAACGGTGTTGCAATGTTAAAAGATAAGAAGTTGTATGCAAAATTGTCAAAGTGTGAGTTCTGGTCGAAGTAATTGAGTTTCCTTGGCCATGTGATTTCAATTGGTGGAATTTCGGAGGATCCTTATAAGGTTGATTTTGTGTTGCAGTGGGAAACTTTGAATTCTTCTTCTGAGATTCAAAGTTTTCTTGGTTTAGCAGGTTATTATCATAGGTTTATTAAAGGCTTTTCAAAGTTGGCATTACCTTTGACTCAATTTACTCGAAAGGGTCAAGCTTATGTGTGAGACGTAGCAGGTGAAAAAAGTTTTGTGGAACTAAAGAAGAAGTTGATGAATGCTCCAATATTGGTTTTACCTAATCCGTGTGAATTTTTTGTGGTATATTGTGATGTGTTAAAGATGGGTCTTGGTGGTGTGCTGATGCATAATTGTCAAGTTGTTGCTTATGCTTCTAGACAACTAAAAGTTCATGAAAGGAATTATCCTACACATGACTTAGAGTTGGCAGTTGTGGTGTTTGTGTTGAAGATTTGTATAAATTATCTTTTGGCTCTAAGTTTGAAGTGTTTAGTGATCACAAGAGTTTAAAATATTTGTTTGATCAGAAATAGTTGAATATGAGGTAGAGGAGGTGGCTTGAACTTCTGAAGGATTATGGTTTTAATTTGAGTTACCATCCTGGTTAAGTAAATGTTATGGCGGATGTGTTGAGTAGAAAGTCCTAGCATATGTCAATGCTTATGGTGAGAGAGTTGGAATTGATAAGGAAATTTAGAGATATGAGTTTAGTGTACAAAGACTCTTAACAGTGTGAAGTTGGGAATGTTAAAGTTGACTAGTGGTATTCTTGAAAAGACAGAGAAGGTCAGAAACATGATCCGACTTTGGTTGACCTGTTGATGCTAATTAACCAAGGTAATGAAGGTTATTTCTGAGTTGATGAGAATAATATAATGAGGTTTGGAGATAGAGCGTGTGTTCCAGATGTGCAAGAGCTTAAGAAAATTATTCTCAAAGAAGGACATTGAAGTGGTCTAAGAATCCATGTCAATCGACGAAGATGTATCAGGACTTGAAGAAATTGTTTTTATGGCCCGGTATGAAGAAGGAAATTTTTTAGTTTGTCTATGCTTGTTTGACTTGTCTGAAGTCAAAGATTAAACACCAGAAGCCTTTGGGTCTGATGCAACCATTGAATATTCCAGGTGTAAATGGCACATCATATCCATGGATTTTGTGTCAGGTTTGTCAAAGACTGCTAAGGGAAACGATTCGATTTAAGTAATAGTGGATAGATTGACTAAATCAGCTAATTTCTTACCGTTGAAGATTAATCATTCTATGCAGAAATTGGCTGAGATGTATATTAAAGAGATTGTGTGATTGCATGGGATACCTTTGAGTATTGTGTCAAATAGAGACCCAAGATTTATGTCGAGGTTTTGGGAAAGTTTGCAGAAGGCTTTGGGAACTAAGTTGAGGTTGAATTTTGCTTATCATTCGCGAACGGACGGTCAGACAAAGAGGAATATCCAGTCTTTGGAAGATTTGTTGAGGGCTTGTGTGTTGGACCAAAGAGGGGGGGGGGGGGGGGGGGGGGGGCTTAGGGTAGCCACTTGCAATGATTGAGTTTACATACAACAACTATTTTCATTCTAGCATTGGAATGACACCATATGAAGCGTTGTACAGTAGAAGGTGTGGGACTCCATTGTATTGGTATGAGTCAGGAGAGAGTGTTGTGCTCGGACCTGAGATTTTGTAGGAGACGGCTGAGAAGATCAAGATGATAAAAGAAAGGATGAAAACTTCATAGAGTCTTCGAAGAAGTTATCCTTATAAGAGGAGGAAAGAAATTGAGTTCTAAAAGGGAGATCACGTGTTCTTGAGAGTTACTCTGGTAGCTGGTGTTGGTAGAGCTCTGTAGTCACGAAAGCTTATGCTGAGTTTTGTTGGTCCATATCAGATTTTAGAGAAGATAGAAGAGGTGGCCTATCAGATTACTTTGCCGACGTCGCTTGCGAATCTTCATAACATGTTTCATGTATCTCAATTGAGGAAATACATTCCAGATCCTTAGCATATGATCCAAATGGATGATGTACATGTGAGAGGTAACCTTATAGTTGAAGTATCACCCGTGCGGATAAAAGGTCGGGAAGTGAAGCAGTTGTGGGGTAAAAAGATTGCCTTGGTGAAGGTATTGCGGAGTGGACCGGCTAGTGACAGTTTGACTTGGGAACGTGAGGATCAGATGATAGAGTCGTGACCGACTCTATTTTCCTCAGGTAATTTTCGAGGACGGTAACTCTTTAAGTGGGGAGAGTTGTAACACCTCAAAATTTAGAATAATTTATTTAATTAATTATTTATGATTATTTGTGTGATGTATGATGATATATGGTGAGACATTAGTGAGAGATATATTGTAATTAGAATTATTTAGATTTAAATAATTTTAGTTTATATTATTTAGATTTATAATAATAATTAGATAAAAATTAAGGTCTAAAGAGAAAAAGGGCCTATTAGTAAGTGTATATGAGCTAAGTGAGGGCATAAGAGGAAGATAATAGAAAGGGTCAATTTTAACAAATAAAACAAGGGAAATGAGGTTTATTTGGTATGATCGTGAAATTTGGAGAAACATGAAGTGAGAGCTAGGGCACGGAGATCCAAGAGGATATTCCTGTAGAATTCAAAGGAAGAATCAAATTTCTAGAGATCCACGATTAATTATAGATTCATAGATTAATGGATGGGTAGACTTCGGCTTTCGTTGTTTTGTGATGATTTGATGATGCATTGTTGCGTGTTGATCTTGATGATTTATGCCTATGATGATGAATTTATGTGTTGATAATGATGAATTGAGGATTTGATGGTATTATTATGTTATGTTTTTAATCTATGAATCTATAACATGATAAGTGATTTTTAGAATGTTAAGATAGCAGAAAATTGGGTCTATGATGATGTATTTTCGTAACATGAGTTCCGTGAAAAGTGCTTTTAAAAAGTGATTTTGTACCAAATGTACCAGTATATGCCAGCTTGTGTGTTTTATGTGCCGGCACATGATTCTATGAAAAATTAATTATTAGAAAATATAACATTATGTATCGACCTAAAATTCTTATGTACTGACACATAAGCTGTTAGAAAAACATTTTTTTTGAAAAGTTATAGTATGTGCTGACACATAAGGTTGTTTGAGCCGACACATACAAGACAATCGCTACAGATTTAAATAATGCAGTATATGTGCCAACCCGAAATTCGCATGTGCCAACACATGCACTCATATTTCACCCAAAAATGTTATTTATCATACGATTTCGATCGTAACTTTTTAACCGTATATCCAAATGACGAACCATTTAAAGCGTTAGAAAGCTAATAAATAGAACATTAACATGGTATAAATAGGTGAATTTCCCCCCCAGTATTTATATGTCTAATATGTTTAGGAATGTGATTATTACTTGTCGTGTATGCTATGAAGTCTTATTGTAAATGGCGAACCTTGAGTGTTGTTGCAATGACATTGTTGTGATGTTAATGATGGTACTATGATGATGTTTTAATGATTTTGATGTAATGTTCATGATGATATGATGACGATGTTTTAATGATGTACGTGTTTAAATATATAATGCATGCTATGTGAAGATAATTATGTGATGAATATGTGAATGATGATGCAATTGACTAGCCATGGTCGAATTTATATGTGAAATTGTTGTGCATAATACATTCCTGGAAATTTTGGACGGTGGTCCACTTGTGATGAGCCTCGATCCCATTGTGCGAATTGGGTACGAGTAGTTAAAGTTCCTTGTCAGAGGATTTTAGTGAAGTGTTACCTATAATGATGGTAGTGATTTTTTATGTTCTTGGTTCAAAGAGGGAATCAATCCTATGGTAGGGATCATGGAGGGGGTGAGCTAGGTGCTCATAAATTTTGTACCACGTGCATTGAGTCACTGTTGTTGCATTAACACTCAACGTGACATTGCATGAATTTGTTGATGATATGTGTGGTGATGATACTTATGATTGTTATGTGATGGTTTAATGACGAATATGAAAGTGTGAGTATATGATGTGTTGTTGCTACCTTGGAGTTTACTTTACTATTATAATTTTTATAATTGATTATGATTAGTCACCTTTTCTGCTAGCATGTTGCTTCCTCGTGGGTATTGCGCAGATGCTCCAGAGTAGCTTATAAGAGCATTGAAGATAGATTGGAGTGTTTTAATTAGTTTTAGTTTGTTAGAGGTGTCTTGCTCTGATAAGTAACATTAGGTTAGGAACACTATGTTTTGCGAATGTTACGTTACTTTTGTTAACATGTTTTATGAGATTTCTTTTGGATGTTAAAGTAAGTATAACTTTTGATGAGATTACAACACTTGAGTTTTGGAAGTTGAGTGAAGTTTATTTTATGACTGTGATTTCCGATACGAAATTTTAATTGATGTGTTGATATTATAAAAGGGAATGTTGTTATAATTGTTGTAACCCGTGTTACGGAGCAGAATTGTTATTATAATGTTTTCTATGAAGTGTGACACCCTTGTGTAGTGATTTTTTATTGAATTATTCTTAAATTGTTCGTGACTTAATTGTGGGGTTTAGAAGGGTGTTACATACTGTGGGAAACAAAATTCCATAATCGAGAGCTCCTTCGGCATAGCCTAATATCCTCTTTCTAGTTGTAAGGTGTGATACCTTTGGCTTCTACATGAATCTATTTACCATACCTACATTGTATGCTAGATTAGGCCTTGTGTGACAAAGGTATCTTAATGATCAAATGAATCTTATATACTTACTTGGATCAACATTATCTTCATCTGAGTTCTTTGATAGTTGCAGTCTTTGTTCAACAGGTGTCAAAGTTACATTGCAGTCTTCTATCGCGGTGGGAAAAATATTCGAGCGTATCGCACACTAGAAATATAATAGAGTCACCATCGTATTTAATATATTTCTATTGAATGGGGAAATAACAATACAACCCTAAAGGAAAGAGATAAGAAGGTTATTACAACCAAATATGGGTCCAAGAGTAAGTTACGCGAGGGTAAGGTGTTAGGCACTCCTTGCATCCGTTGTACTCAATAAGAACCTCCTATAGATAGGGTTAAGGTGTTTGTTTGCTAAGGTTGGTTGCATTTATCATCTCTACTCGTTTTTAATTTATTTACTTAATATTTACAAAAAACAATAATTAAGGAAGGAAAAGGGTTAATTTAAAGTTAGGGAACATGCCAAGGTTTTACAACCTTGTGCCTACGTATTCTCATAGAGTAATGAAAAAACCAGAGTCTACATAGTTCGAAGTTTTTCCGGATGGTTATTTTTATGGAACGATGTTAGGTCACCTTCAAGCGATTAAACACATGCTTGTATTGCTTGCACGATTAAGGCTTAGGTGTTGTTTGTGTTTAGATTTAAGGGACCACATTATTACTTTTTGAAAAGAAAGATCTTTGATTTTCATTAAGCCGGATGCAAAACTAAACCTAAATTTGACGGGTTAGATGTTCTTTTATTCTTTTTGATTTTTCGTTGATTTGATAAAAATAAGTCTAATTAAAAGAAAATGACCATGTTTTTTTTGTAATTTTTTGGATACTTAAAACTAAATAAACTAAAAAAGAAAATGTCTTTTCTCTTGTAATTTCAGAAAACTAAAAACTAGTTAGAATTATAAAAATTAACTAAAAAAACTAATTAAATAAAATTAAATAAACTAATTAAAACAAATAATAAAAAAAATTATAAAAAAACATAAAAGAGAATGGGGTTGGGAATTGTATTTAGGCTAGTAATTAGGAGGGTGTGAAAAAGAATTGGGCAAGGCCCAATAGCCATACAATCCCAGAAGGCTGGTCAGCAGTCCAGGGGGAGAGTCAACCATTGACTCTCTTTTAGAAATGTTGGATTGATCTAAGAGATCCTACATAGATCTCATAAGGAGTGTCTGATTGGAATACTAAATAAGGTAGACATAACCCAAGTCCATGATTGAAAATCAAATAGGGTGTATGATGGAAGCTACGCACTGAACTGGTCAGGGTATGTAAATCGCGTGGCCATCAGGGGGCCACATGATCCATAATAGACAACCAGAGGAGAGAGTATATAACACATAATCCTTCAGAAATGGATCATTTCTCATTCTCTCTTATCTCTCTACTCTCACACTCTCTCAATCCTATAAACTCTCTCTGAATGCCCACCTCACCACCACCAGCCAAAAATCGCCTTCGTTGGTGGTTAACCTTTAGCCCCCTTAGCCATCACTTTAACCCAGATCATCGATTGATCTTTAACCGGGATCTTCAAATCTTCAAGCCCCCAACCTAGAAAACTAAATAACCCTAACCCTTAAACAATCTCTAAGAAGGATAATCCTCAATCTCCAGAAAACCCTTTATTTATTTCAAACAAAACCAAACCTTGGTTGATCCATAGATCGTCCTTCTATGAACCTTAAAGCCACCTTCAAATCCCAAAGCCCTTTCAATCAAAACAAACTCTAACCTAAACCTACTCTAATTGTTCAGACCATACAACACATATCAATAGAAAGTCGAAACAGACATTCAAATACACAGTTCAAAAATAGAAAGAACAAAGAGCTTACCTTCCCTGTCGTGGCCTAATTAAGTTGTGCCTCCTTCCTTATTTTTTGTTGATTTCTTATGTTTGTCTTCTCTGAACCTCACTCTAATCTCCTTCTTCTTTTTGCAGGTAACGATGATGGCTTAGCTTGAAGCGATTTTGGGTTTCGATGTGAAACCTAAGTGTTTAAAGATTGGAGCTTTGATGATGGAAGGGTTACTGCTACTGCTTAGAGTTCAAGGGATTCTTTTTTCGTCCCCTGTGAATTATTTCTTAGGGTTTTTATAGAAGCAACTTAGGGTTAGGTATTAGTCTGAATTAGGAAGATTAGATTTAATTTATGTTACTTTTGTAAGATTGATTCAATTAAGTTTTAGGATTTTGGGCTTTTGATGTATCTGGTCCTTATTTGCCTTATAAAAATTATGTCCAATGTATCTGAAAAAAATATGAGTGGGAAGATTTTATTTACTTTTCAGATCTTTTGATGTTTGATCTGATTCATGTTCCCTGTAGCACTCATTTAGGGTTTCTGGTTGACTTTGGACCTGAGTCAAACTTCTTGACATGCTTGTATCAATTAACATAATTAAACAATAAAATAATAATAATAATAATAATAATAATAATAAATAAAAACAAGTACCAAACTTTAGAAAGAGGGAGAAACTGACTCTCTAAAGCTAAAAAACGAAAAAGACATGTGACAAACTTAATTAAGATAAAATATTAACAAAAATAAAAATACCTCTAAAGATACTAGATGGTTAAATAAATCTAAAATAAATAGTAATGATAAATATTGATAATACTAATGATAACACTAAATAAATAATTATATTATTATAATAATGTTACTAATAAGTAATAACACATATTAATACTAATTATCAATAATAATAATAATATTATTAACAATATAAACTAAGACAATGATATAAATAAAAATGTTAGTAAGGTAGAAATAAAATGTTAGTTAAATAAAATCAATATTAGTAAACATATGAAAAGAACAAAATGTGCAACAAAGTGACCAAAAATTTAAAATATTCTCCATTTGGCTTTTGGTTCAATAGGGTTGGCTTTGACTCAGGAACTCAGATGAAAAATGGGTCAATTCAAGGTGACTAGATGAAAAATGGGTCAATTCAAGGTGACCAGATGAAAAATGGGTGGGAAAATACAGGGTATAACAACTGCTTCTATTTAAATATCCTTCAAATTGAGAGTGTTGTAGACGAAGTCTTTGTACGTTCATGGTGGAGGAAAATTATGTGAAACCTTGTTTTGTATGTAATATGTGTTGTTTTGATGATGACACTTGTAGAAATATCACAAAGCTTGTTTAGCATATTAAATATGAAAAAACAGACCAATACAATGAGATAGCACAACATACAATCAACATGATAAAGATACAATATGATAAATAATGTAGAATAACAATGAAAGGACACTCAGCATATTAAAGATGCATCAGAGTTTTCCCTCAACTATAAAAGAACATACACTCAGCATATTAAAGATGCATCACAGTTTTTCCTCAACTATAAAAGAACAGAACATAACAAATCAACATGATAGATGTAACAAGTCCTTGACTATAAAGTTCAGAACAAATACTCAGCATAATAGAGATACAATATAATGACTAGTTGTAAAAGATCATAAAGACAAAATTCAGCATAATGAAGATTCAAATATAAAGAAAGACAATCAGTGTACTTAAAGGAGTTAAAGATACAAAGCATGGGTTTAATAAGGACTGACAGAGTTCTCAGATAAAACTTTAGACATCAACAAAGGTTGTTCAGACAGGAAAAGAAATAGAGTATATCAAAAGCTTCAAAAGATATCAAGCAAATGTCAAACACAATGAAAACATCAGACACAGGCTTAGGGAAGTTACCTTAATTTATTAAGTGAGTGATGCATTTATAAACTCAAATGTTCTTTATTTTTAAGATAGATGGCTATAAGCACACAAACACTTAAAATATTTTTGAAATGTGTTTGAAAATAAAATAACATGGAAAGATATGTAAAAGTTGCTTAGAAAGTGTTGGGAACATTCAAAGATCCAGAAAAATTATTTTTAACTGGATGTAATCGATTAACACAAAGTGTTAATCAATTAGATTGTCACATTCTTGAGAAAAAAGGCAACTTGAATGTACCCAAACGATTGGCAACAATTACATATTTATTCTTACTTATTTTGGAAAATAGATTTGTTACATTTAAGTTATCTAATTGATTGCTCCGATCGATTGGTAACGCTCTAAAATGAATTTATTACATTTCCTATTTTGGAGGATTTGAAGTCTATAAATAAAGGTTTCATTCCTCGGTTCAAATTATCCATAAGATGAAATGTATATTGACAGACACACACACAAACACTCTCTCTCTATGTTTCTTTTTTACTTCTCTCACTAGTTCTTATTGCCATATGCTTTTATAAAGTTCTTTTCTGAATGAGGTGTCTATGTAATTCTTGATGGGTAGAAATGTATAAAGTTCTTCATGGTTTTTATTGTTTCACCTTGATAAATACAATCCATGTTTAGGGAAAAATTATGTGGTTCGAAGCAAAACTCGTTAAAAGCTTTGGTTGAGGAATTGAGTGATAAGTTCTTGTGTTCTTGAGGTTGAAGATTTTTAATGTTGATGAGCTTTCCTTAAGGCTATTATAAAGCCTTTTTTTATTTGAAGGTTGAAGATCATAAATATTAATGAACTTACCGATTGGTTCATGGTTAGCCCGTTATAAAACTATGGGCTAGTTGATCAGCTTGTTAAAATCACGAGAGGTTAATGGTTATTTAGTTAAACCATATTGATCTCAAATATTTTTTAGTAGAGATAAGTGATGATGCTTCACTCTACAAGTTGGGAAAGGAGATGGGTCACTTCGATCTCAATAATGGAGAAGATGTGAATGTTAATATATTTCTTCTTGTATTATCATGGTTGTAGGACAACCAACATTTCCTTGTATAAGGGGGTTTATGATCTTCACTTAATAAAAGCTCTCAAGTACTTAATGTAAATACTCAAGACCGGTTCTTGGGGAGAGGAGTAGGTCCTTCAGTTTTGACCGAACCTCTATATATCACAGTGTTCTTCTTACCCCTTAACTTTTTACTTTCCACATTTTATTTCAAAATTATTTTTCCCCTGCTAAGTTATAAAAAGATTTTTGAAACTCCGATAGATCTTAGGTTTTGGAAAATATTTTTTAAACTTTGTTATTTCTCTGAATTTTTTTTTCAAAACCTTATTTTCCAAACCACCCAATTCACCCCCTCTTGTGTGTGAAGTCCCAAGTCCAACAAGTAGTATCATAGCTTAACTCCTGCTGAAAGGACTAATCGTCTAAGGATGAAGATGACTTCCAACACAAGAATCTTTTCAAAAACTCACCACAATCTTTTTTGAAAATTATTATTTATAAGTTTTCTTGAAAACCTTTTTAAAAAATTATTCAATGGTCTGTTTTAACCTTCTCATCAAATAAATGATGAAGGAGTGGAAAAACTTTTTGAACCAAAGATAATTTTATATTTTTTTACCGCCAAGGAAATGTAGGATGCTTTGGAATAATATGGAGTTTCTCCAAGTATTAAACCAAAGGATATGAACACATGAGACAAAGAAATTTTTCTTCTTAAAAATTGTTAATTAGTTTATTGTTACTAATGTTTATCTAAAGAATTGAGAATTGGAAAACTTTTTCCAAAATCTTAAGTATATAGATAAAAACCTCTATAACTTTTAGGAAAAAATGGAAGTTGATGCAATTGGACACTATGAATCCTCATCTAGATGGCACCCCAGTGGAACATTATTACAGTGTAATATTAGTGTGTATGCATAGGTTAGAGGTTAAAGATGAAGAAAGAAGTAGGCTAATTTTATGGTTTCACCAAGTTATGAATGGTGCATGAAACAATATTTATAGTTTTGGAACTTTTAGGGCAAAAAGGACAAATTTGGAATTAAAAAGATTTGGAAAAATTGACAAAACAAACAGTATGTGTCGACACATACGTGAATTTTAAGCTGCATGTGTCGACCTGTATAAGACTATATGTCAATCGAACCAATTCAGAGGCTACACAAGCTTTAAAATGATAGTAAATGTGTCGACCTGAAAAATAGATGTGTCGACACATAAAATAAGAATTGAAGCAATTTCAGAAATGCTTCAGTATTGTCGACCTATATAGTGCATCTGTCGGCCTGAGTCTTCCAGAGGCTACAAGCTTCAAAAATGAGTTGCATGTGTCGACCTGAAAAGCGTATGTGTCGACACATGCAATAGAAAATTATGCAGAAAATTGTTTTCAATGACTTGGTTCAATTTCAAAATGCTTTTTAATGATTCCTAATACCTCTAATGTCGAGGAGTGCCACAAGACAAAAGGATATCGTCCAATGTACAGAAGTGATAACTCTTCCCAGTTTTGACATCATTCCAAACCTTTAATGGCGAAGTTGTACTCACAATGTCAATCATTATGATCAAAGTAAAATTGAGAATTTCTATGATCTGTGATTAAGTCTGTAAGAGACTTAGTTTACTAAACTCTCGCATCAAACGATGTTCGAAGAATGCACTTTTCAAGTGTCTTCCTATGAGAGTTTTTGTCAAGAATTCTTTCTTGAAACAAGTAAAAATCATTTTAAGGTTGAAAATAGTCAGTTAATCTGATTAGCCTCTTAAAATAATTATTTCTAAACTCTTCATATAATTATTATTTATTAAATCTCTTTCTAACCCATAAAATAAGTGTGTTCAAGTATTTTTAGCTTAGGGGTGTCAAAAACATCAACTGGTGGTGTCAACAAAGCCTAACAACCAAACCAAAACACCAAGGAGGCCGGTCAAAGAAAATTTAATTGATTAACAAAATGAGTTAATCGATTAAAATATTACAAAAGTGCGAAAATCAAAATTCAATCCAAACTAGCGCGATGCACAAGAAATGTCAAATTTGAGCATTGATGGATTTGCATCAGAAGATGAATATTTAGGAGATTTAATCAGTTAAGTCAACTGATTAAAACACTCAAAAACTACAAGGATTGATTTAATTTGTGGATAGCATGATGTGATCATCAAAATATCTCAGCCCACATGCTCAAAAAGCACACAAGGTGTCACTATAAATAGGTAATGTATTCTAACCTTATCTTGCATGTAATTTCATTCTTCTTCTTTGTTTTCATAGAATCTAGTCAAAAGGTCAAACATGTCTTCAAACCAAAGACCAAAAATTCCCCAAGAAAAGAGAGATAGTATATTTTCCTCCATTAGAGATAAGCATGAGAAAGATAAAAAGATAATCCTAGAAAAGAAAATTATAGGACCATGGTCTATGAAAGATACTTTCATGAAAGGTTACAAACCCTACACCCATATCTGTCAAGCATCTCTAAGGAAATTATTCAAAAAATCCTTGATGAAGTATACCCAAAACTAGTGAGATGATTTTACATCAATCTAACAATTGTAGTAAACACCCTAATTACCTCTATTAACATAGTGAGCATAAAATCTAAAAAGAAAGATTTGGAAGAATCTTTGATATACCCTTCCAAGGGACGTCCTGCTCTTCAAACAAACCCTCAGATCTCAAAAACTTTAAACATAGAGTAGCCATAGACTCCCTAGTAACAAATCCCATGAAGGAAAGAACAATCCTTTTTAGAACAAACCTCTTAAAACCTAAAGTTAGAATACTCCATTATCTTCTAATCAGAATTTTGTTCCCAAGAAACAATGATAACTTCTATGTTACCCAAGATAACATAACTCCAATATGGCTCTTATCACATAATATACCAACAAATTGGGTGGGAGTAGTGTTTTCTTACAAGAACAAAATTAGAGGGGAACCATCAACCAGTTTATCCTATGGAGCAATGATCACAACCATTCTAAATGTCTTCAAAGTTGACCTTCTAGGAGAGAAATCTACTTCCTTCAACAATGTGATCAATTGCAACTTCCTTCGGCAATTAAGAGTTGAGATTAAACTAACCAAAATTAGAGATGATTGGATAAATGATGAAAAAGAAGAAGAAATAAAAGAGAAAAGTGAAGACATAAGTATAGGACAAATTTGGAGTCTTTTCCAGAACATGGCTATGGACATTGAGGAAATTAAGTCAAAAATAGGATGAATAGAACTTAGAAATTATTTTATTTATGTAATTTCCTTTTTATTGTCTTTTTATTTTATGTAATGCTTTCAAAATTAATGAATTATATTAGTTTGATTTATATATCTCTATTGTCTTAAATTTCACCTACAATCTTATCTTGCATAAATAATCCAAACTAGGCAATGATGAACTTAGAAAAATCCTACTTAGTTAAAATAAACACAAAAAAGAAAACTTAAGGAATATACCTTAAATACATAAGAAAATATTTCCTATGAACTACCTAAGTAAATAGAAAGTCTTGCCCTTACATCTCAAGATATAGTCTACCAATAAGTATGCATCCCTTTCCATTATGTCATGATAGCCTTACTATACAAAGAAGTGTCCCTTGTTATGATATGCCTATATATTTTAGGAAACCTTGTTTGTGCAAACCTTAGAATATGTTTTCTTTATGCCATGAAATTTGTTCCAATTGCTTCATTTCCTATATGCCATGTTTTTAAACACAACTTTATTACTAAACCTATATTTTTAGAATTGCATGTCATGACTAGAAACACTCTAAAGGTTATACATATAGGAAATATTTTAAGTACACTTGCTTTATCTTTGTGATACCATTATGGTTTCCTATGACATGTATGCCAAGTGTTTTCTATAAATGTTATAAAAACACAAGTTTTTAGATATTTCTCATGATACCATGATTATTTATATAACATGTTTGTTAAAAGTTATGGAAGATATTAGATCGAACTCTATTGGGTCGAAGGTTAGCTTCGTGGTTCGACAAGTTCGACAGAGGTTAGCATGCAGTCGAAGGTCACTCACATGCTGGTGTCGAGGAATTGTATGATGTAGTCGAAGTATGGTCATGCATGCAGTTTTCGAAAATGTTAGGGTTGTTAGCATGTTGAATTGGACTTAGTTGTTATGTCCATTTGTTTAAGTTAGCTTGAACCCTAAGTGAGCTTGTAATGGGTATCTATGAAAAATCCCATTAGTTTAGTATGTTAGGTTTATTATAAATAGCATATTAGTCTCTCATCATTGCATATTGCAAATCCTAATTTAGGGTGAGAGAGGTTATTTATTACTCTTGTAACACTTGTAATCTTATTTAAAGAGAAAGTAAAGAATATAAGTTAATAATTAATTCCTTGTGTTCTTCTTGTTTTCCTGATTCATACCTTGGTGCAGTGAGAATGGAGAAGATGCCTTCAACAAAGTATGAGATTGAAAATTTCATCGGAGTGAACAATTTCAGACTGTGGTGCTTGAAGATTAAAGCCCCAATGGTTTAACAAGGTTGTTTGGAAGATTTGAAGGGAGCGGTGACCATGAATGTTGCGTTAAAAGAAAAAGAAAAGAAGGCCATGATAGAGAAATCCCATAGCATAATCTTGTTGAGGCTTGGTGATAAGGTTCTTCCGCAGGTATCAAAGGAGACGATGACATCAGGGTTATGGGTAAAAATTGAAAGTTTATACATGACCAAATTTTTGGTAAGTCGACTCTACCTGAAGCAAGCTTTGTATTCATTAAAGATGATTGAAGATAAAGTATTGGCTGAGGAGTTTGATATTTTCGACAAGATCATTCTTGATATTTAAAATATTGATGTGAAGATCGTTGATGAAGATCAAGCGTTATTGTTGTTGTGCACTTTATCCAAAACACATGCTCGCTTCAAAGAAACCCTCTTGTATGGAAAATTGTCCATGACCTTTGAAGAAGTTCAACCAGCCTTGTATTCTAAGGACTTGAATGAATGAAATGAGCATAAACCTTAGACAGTTGGTAAAGGTTTGGCCGTTAAAGGAAAATTCTTACGAAATGATGGTAAGTTCGACAAGAAGAAAGGAAAAAGTTAGCATAAGTCTTATAGTGGCGAGGCATCTATTATTCGATTATATCATTGTAAGAAGGAGGTTCACATAAGAAAGGTGTGCTCTGACCGCCTGAAAGACCAAAGAGGTAAGGATAATGGTAATGCAACCATTGTTCAAGATGATTTTGATTCATCTTATGTTCTTCAAGTTTCAAGCAACAACTTGAGTAAGGAGTGGGTTATGGATTCCGGTTGCACTTGGAACATGATCCCAAACAAAGACTTGTACGAGGAACTATGTGATCAAGATGGTGGACCTATATTGCTGGGAAATAACAAAGCTTGCAAGATTGCAGGTGTTGGATCTGTGAGATTAAAGCTCCATAATGAGTCAATAAAGTTGTTGATTGAAGTTAGGTATGTACCTGATTTGAAGAGAAATTTTATTTTTATTGGTGAATTCGACAATAAAGGAGATGTTTTCCAAGGAGAGAAAAATATCCTAAGATTCATGAAGGGGTCGAAGGAAGTCTTAAGAGGCATGAAGAAACAAGGCTTGTATACCCTTGAGGCTGAAGTTGTAAGTGGTTCGACAAATGTTGCATCCATGAACTCTTTGTTGAAGACAGAAATTTGGCTCATGAGATTGGGCCATGTCAGTGAAAGGGGTATGGTCGAATTGGGGAAATAAAATTTTCTTGGTGGAGACAAAGTCGAAAAGCTAAAGTTTTGTGAACCATGTTTACTTGGAAAATCTTGCAGAGTGAAGTTCAACAAAGGAAAACAAAGAACACATGAATCCCTTGATTACATCTATATTGATCTTTGGGGGCCTGCAAGGTGTCCATCATATTCAGGAGCAAGGTATTTTCTATCCATCGGTGATGATTATTCCAGAAAGTTATGGGTATTTATCCAGAAGACTAAGGATGAAACTTTTGAGAATTTCAAAAGTTGGAAGACTCTGGTCAAAAATCAAACTGGCAGAAAGGTCAAGAGGTTGAGAACCGATAATGACCTTGAATTTTGCAATGAGGCTTTCAACATCTTTTGTGCTGCCTCTGATATTGTAAGACACAGAACCACTGCAAGTACTCAATAACAAAATGGTTTGGATGAAAGGTTTAATCGAACTATTTTGGAGAGAGTTTGATGTAAGTTGACTAGCGTTAGATTAAAGGTGTTTTGGGATGAGGCTGTTTCGACAGTAACATATCTGATAAACACGTGTCTTTCACTACATTGGATATGAAGACACCTGAAGAAGTTTGGTCGGGACATCCACCAAGTCTTGAAAAAATGAGAGTATTTGGCTGCTTAGCCTATGCTCACATTAGGCAAGACAAGGTCGAACCTACATCTATTGAATGCATGTTCATGGGATATACTGAAGTAGTCAAACCTTATAGGTGATTGTTCCTAGAGCCAGGTTACATGAGGTGTATCACCAATTGAGATGTAGTTTTCAATGAAGCTGAAATGGCTTTCAAGAAAACTGATGATGTTGGTCGAAGTGCAGAAATATCTGACGAAGAGCTGGAACAGGTAGAGATTCCAGATAAGGTGGAACATGTCGATGCTGAATTGTGTATCCTAGATGAAGTCGAAGAAGAAGCAGAAGATGTTGAGGAAGTTGAGGAAACTATCAATGACTACCTTTTGGAAAGAGATAGGTCGAGAAGAGTCATCAAGCTACCTCAGATACTTGGGTATGTAGATCTTATAGTTTATGCCTTAATCTCTGCAAGTGAGGTTCTAGACGAAGAACCTAGAGACCATAAGGAAGTTATGAGGAGTCGAAATAAGACTGAATGGATTTTCAATAAACTTGTTGGAGCAAGGTTAGCCAACTGTAAGTGGATTTTCAAAGTTAAGGAAGGAATCGAAGGAGTAGTGTCGAAAAGATATAAGGCAAGGTTGGTCGCAAGGGGTTTCACTAAAAAAAAAGGTTTCTACTTCAATGTTACTTGCCATGGTGGGACAGTTCAACCTTGAACTGGAACAAATGGATGTCAAGACAGTGTTCTTGTATGGTGATCTAGATGAAACAATCTCAATGAGGCAACCTGAAAGGGTATGTGGAAATGGGGAAGGAAGATTATGTGTGCAAGCTGAAGAGATCTTTATATGGACTGAAACAATCTCCTCAATTATGGAATAGGAGATTCGACAAGTTCATGGCACGCATAAGTTTCATTAGAAGTCAGTTCGACCACTGTGTTTACTTCAAACTTTGACATGATAATTCATTTGTTGTTTTGTTAATTTTTGTGGATGATATTCTCATAGAAAGTAACAATGTCGAACATGTAATGAAGGTGAAGGCTCAACTTAATAAGGAGTTCGACATGAAGGATCTGGTAGTTGCTTCCAGAGTTCTTGGGATTGACATCCGAAGAGATAGAAAGCAGTTAAAATTATGCTTATCTTAAGAGACATACCTACAGAAGATTATCGACAAGTTTGGTATGTAGAATTCAAAGCCTGTTGTGACTCCAAAAAACCCTCAATTCAAGCTGATTATAAATCAGTTTCCCATTACATATGTCGAAAGAGCTTATAGGAATAGCATCCCATATATGCTATGGTATGTACTAGATCCAACATAACATGTGTAGTAAGTCTTGTAAGCAGGTACGTGGTGAATCTTGGAAATGATTACTGACAAACATTGAAGTTGATTCTAAGGTACATAAATGGGTCTTTGAATAGAGTCCTAATTATGGTGTAGCCTTGGGTGAAGATAATAAAGCAGTAGGCAAAGGATACGTCGACTCTGATTATGCAGGTTGTATGGATTCTAGAAAATCTATTTTTGGATATGTTTTCACTATATTTGGCATAATAATAAGTTGGAAAGCGAAACTTCATAAGGTTGTAGCCTTATCAACCACTAAAGCGGAATATATCCCCCTCACTAAAGCTGTGAAAGAAGCATTAGGGCTTAAAGGTTTTGCCAAGGAGCTGAAAGTTCAAGGTCGAGTTATCACTGTTAAATGTGATAGTCAAAGTGAAATACACCTATCGAAAAACTCATCCTATCATGAGTGAACCAAGCTGTGATACGGTGGAAGAACCGACTGTTATACTGGTTTTGCATTTGTGTTTGCAAATGTTGCAGTAAGCAAGAGTCGCCACTGTCTTTTCTTTTATCCAACAAAGGAAAGGGTGAAAAGAACAGAAAAAGACCTTTTCGAGAGTTTTCTGAGTAAAGGGGTAGATTATGGAAAGGGAAGGTGTTAGCACCCTTTCCATCCGTGGTTTTCCACGGGCTCTTAGAGGTTTGCTCATTCTTAAAATACCTTTGTGCTTTGTGTTTGAAAATGTTTTGAAAATGCCTTAGTACGTAGAACTTTGTAACATTTCTCGGGATAGTGGAGAAATTTACAAAGTGTTTTGAAATGTCTTTTGAAAAGTAGTTTTTGTGTAAGTGCAAAATGTTTGAGCAAACTTCTAACGAGTATCTACTTTTATACTCGAAAAGGGTCATTCTTTTCCTCTTTTCCTTTAGATAGTGATATCATACTATTAGTGAGTAGGTAGCCCTATCGTTGGATATTTGAGGGACAATCGAAAGGGACGTTACGGTCACGAAGGCTACTTGGCAAGAAATTTTAGTAATTGTCCTAAAGTTCTAAGATCACTTTTAACCGAGGCAACATCGAGAGGGTCATCGAGGGACTTGTGATCTTTCAAACTAGAGGACAGCCATTAAAGCTTCTCACGTTTCGAGAATTGTGACCGTTTTTCGAAGGCAACCGAAGTGGGGTACCCTAGAGGTGCGCATGTGCAATTGATTTAGTTCAAGTATTTATCTTGTGTTATTGGGTTTGCTAACGTTTGATTATTATTCTTTCCATACACGCCTAGTTACTAACAGTTAATATGTACAGAAAATTAAATGCGGAAAGCGTAAATCTAGACTATTACATGGCTTTTGGGGAGAGGTTATTTACAATGTACAAACAATTGGGAGAAGAAAAATAAAGAAAGCGATAAAAAAGTCCAATTTATAACTATTACAACCCAAATAACAGTTACATCAATAATGTAAAAATGAGAAAATAAAATAACGCGCGCGAAATAATGAAACGTCTAAGAAAACCTAAGAATTTAGCTAAGTAAAATAAAAATATTTTTATTGTTTTTGTTTATTTTAAGAAAGTAATTAAATTAACTTAAATCTAATTTTAACTTAAAAAGATAATTGCTAAATGAATTTAAAGCCTAATGCTAATATTTTTGTATTTTTATTTGAGAAAATAATTTAAACACAAATTAAACCCTAAGTTCTAACTTATTTTAATTAAAAATGTTAAAGTTAATTAATTAATTAATTTTAGAAATTAATTATTCTAAAAAATAAAAACTAATCCTAAGTTTTGTTGATTTTTTTATTTGATGTAAAAAAAACTTACTGATTAAATAAAATAAACAAAATTAAAATAATAAAAATAAAAACAAATGGAGATGGTAGAAACCACCGTCTTGGAGGCCTTCAACGTCAAACCTGTAAAAACGTGTTAAATTGAAAAAGAAAAGGCCCTATCCTGCATGAAATTTCACCCTAAGTCTGAATTTGGGGTCAAAACTAGATGGAAACTAATGGAAAGTGAGTTACGATACAAATGCAAATTGCACGGTTAAAAATGGAAAACAACCATACGTACGTCTGAGCTTGCATAGAAAGACTCATTTCAGTCCTAAACATCACCCTGATCACATCTAGCCACAAAACATTAGTAAACAATGCATGAATATAAAATTTCGGATGCAAGAAGTTTTACCAAACCGGAGATTGTGGTTTGGCCTCTTCTGGGCGTGTGATGGCTTGAATGAGGGCTAGGAATGAGTCCTGGGATCTTCAGAAAGAAGATAGCACGCTTGGTTTGGATGGATGATGGCTGGAAATTTAGTTTTGAATTTCACAACTTTGAGAATTTTGGCAATTTTTGTGTGGTTCTTCTTAATCAATTTTTTTTTGTGTTTGGCTTGGAAATAGCTTTTACTTTTAGTGGAGAGGGAAGAGACAAGATTTAATGGCAAGAATCTTCACCATAATGCCATGCTTTTATGTCAAAATCAAACAAATTTAATAGTTTCCAAAACTTGAAAATCTTGCCATTTCCATGCTTGAATGTACCTGGACACTTTGGCACGAAATTATGGGCTTCTAGGCAGGCCAAATCAATAGCCCAAAGGTCAAGGCCCATCTCCAAACATTTTGTACAATTTATTTTATATTTATTTGAAATAAATTAAAATAAATATGTAAGAAATAGGTAGAAAATGCAAGGCCGTGCAAAAATAATATTAGAGGTCCTATATAAAGTTAGGAAAATATTTGAACCTTAAAAAGTTAGGCCATTGACTCAAAATTTCAAATTTGCTCAATGCACCATTCTTGAAATTTCCAAAATTTTCCCAACTTGGGCAAGCCATAACTTGCTCAATTGTTATCTCATGATGATGATCTTGGACTTTTTGGAAATCCCAAGATGTCTAATTCAATACCTATTTTTATCAATTTTGCATTTGAAGAAGTTGTCTTGATGTAAAAGGTCTTGTAAAATAGTGGCTTTTGTTGACTTTTTGAAAATGACCTGTAATGTCTGAGCTTGTATCTTTCAAATGGTGCATTTATTGGACTTTAGGGATGAATAGAAATTGTAGGGAATTGGATTCTCTTCAAAATGATCTTTGGTGGAAAAAATTCTGATAAAGTATGAGAAAGTTATGCCTGGTCAAAGTTTGATTGACTTCTCCTATAGAAACCCTAATTAGCAATTTTTGACTTTTGATGAATTAGGAGCATTTCATGAGGAATCATGATCAACCCTTGATAAAATGATGGATATCACTTCAAATTGTTGATGTTGACCAAAAATCTTGAAGTTTGACTGTATATAGCCATAGTTGACTTTTGACCTAATATAGTTGAATTTCAGGCATTTGAGTAGTTGACTGAGCAAACTTGTTGTGAAAGGCATGAAATTTGGCATGGAAAATATTGAGGACATATTAGGGCCATGGAAAACATTTAAGACCATTAAAGCTCACACATCTTGATGAAAATTGAAACCCTAGTTAGAGGTTCATTGCCTTAGGAGGAGGATTTGTCTGGTCAATTCTTGGTCATCCTTGGGCAAGTTGGGGACCTCAATGGGAATGTTTGAGTAAAAAGGGAGGGAAATTTTTTGGGTACAACAGTTGCCCCTGTTCAATCTTCTTGGACCTGAGGATGTAGATTGGCTTGTCTGCCTTTCGTGATCTGAAGGTGGAAGATGATTGAACACTAGAGTGCCCAGAAATTTGCACTCGTTCAAAGTGATACTGTTGGTGAATAATATCGGGAATGGGCTTATTTATGCCATTTGGAAAAGATGACAAAAGACTTTCGGAGATGGGCTTAAAGATGCCATCCAAGGAATATGACGGAGAGTCGTTAGAGATGAGCTTAAAGATGCCATCCACAGAACATGACGGAGAGTCGTCGGAGATGGGCTTAGAGATGCCATCCAAAGTAGATGCTAACTTCATAAGAAGTCTCTTTGTGGGGATTCTTGTTCCTGCTGTCTGAGGAGGAGTTCGATGGGGAATGTTTTAGGGGAATAGAGTCTAGGAGCTTCAGTTGTCCGTTTCTCTATTGGGGAGTTATCTCTTGATTGGAGAGACAAAAGCGAGTTGTTATCTGGTAGGGATCCCAACTTCACAACGACTTGCTGAGGACAATAAGACTGAGTTCTATTTGGTCGTATTCCAGGCTTCACAGCGACCTATTGGAGAATATAAAATTAACTACTATCTGGTCGATTCCGCGCTTCGTAGTAATTATAGACATTGAACTGTTATCTGGTCATATCCAGGCTTCAGGGGTTTGAAGAAATTAAGCTGTAATTTGGTCGAGTCCATGATTTAACTTGAATATGAGGTATACCGTTATCTGGTCGAGTCTGGGTTTCGGTGTCATAGGTTATACTATCATCTGGTCGGGTCCAGGCTTCATAGTAATTACTAAACCGCTATTTGGTCGGACTCCAAGCTTTACAGTATCTTTAATTGGATAAGAGTCAAAAAATCTTAGTGTCGATTTAACTGAACCAGAGAAAGGTCTTGAATTATCTTTAACTGGATAAGAATCAGAAAAATCTTAGGGTCGATTTGACTGAACCAGAGAAAGTATCTACCGAAAAAGAATCAGAATAAATCAGTGGTCGATTTAAGCTGAACCAACAGAGGTCTTGAGTTATCTTTAACTGGAATAGAATCAGAGAAATCTTAGGGTCGACTTGACTAAACCAGAGAAAGTATCCACCGGAAATGAATCAGAATAAATCATTGGTCGATTTAAACTGAACCAGTAGAGGTCTTGAGTTATCTTTAATTGGAATAGAATCAAAGAAATCTTAGGGTCGATTTGACTGAACCAGAGAAAGTATCCACCGGAACGGAATCAGAATAAACCATTGATCGGTTTAAACTGAACCAGCAGAAGTCTTGAATAAATTTAACTAGAAAAGAATCAGAGTAAATCTTTAGAGCAATTTATCTGAACCAGAGAAAGTGCCTACCAGAACGGAATCAGAATAAACCATTGATCGGTTTAAACTGAACCAACAGAGGTCTTGAATAAACTTTAACTGGAAGAGAATCAGAATAAATCTTTGGAGTGATTTATCTGAACCAGAAAAATTGTCTACCAGAACGGAATCAGAATAAACCATTAATCGGTTTAAACTGAACCAGCAGAAGTCTTGAATAATCTTTAATTGGAAAAGAATCAGAGTAAATCTTTGGGGCGATTTATCTGAACCAGAGAAAGTGTATACCAGAACAGAATCAGAATAAACCATTGATTGATTTAAACTGAACCATCAGAAGTCTTAAATAAACTTTAATTGGAAAGGAATCAGAATAAATCTTTAGGGCGACTTATCTGAACCAGAGAAAGTGTCTACCAGAATCAAATCAGAATAAACCATTGATCTGTTTAAACTAAACCAGCAGAAGTTTTGAATAAACTTTTACTAGAAAAGAATCAGAGTAAATATTTGGAGCGATTTATCTTAACCAGAGAAAGTGTCTACTGGAACGGAATCAGAATAAACCATTGGTCGGTTTAAACTGAACCAGCAGAGGTCTTGAATAAACTTTAACTAGAAAAGAATCAGAATAAATCTTTGGAGCGATTTATCTGAACCAGATAAACTGTCTACCAGAATGGAATTAGAATAAACCATTGATCAGTTTAAACTGAACCAACAGAGGTTTTGGATAATCTTTAACTGGAAAAGAATCAGAGTAAATCTTTGGGGAAATTTATCTAAACTAGAGAAAGTGTCTACCGGAACAATCAGAATAAACCATTGATCGATTTAAACTGAACCAGCAGAGGTCTGAAGGAATTGTTCGTCATGTAGCTAGTCATCCCGTTTTGTTTCGGGAATTGATCTGCAATTTATTCACAAATAGTTGTCCTATCTTGTTTCAGGTATTAATCTGGAACTCGATAATGTTGATCACATCAATTAATCTTGGACCTACTGTATAAGTTGGTAGTGTTTGACCTGAAAAGGTAAAACCAGTTTCATGCGATGTCATGATGTATGAGTTGCATGATGCTCTCAAAATAAATGAGATTGTGATATATGCTTTTGTGTTGTATATGTTATGATGTTTGTAGAAACGATGTATGAATGTAATGTATGAACGTGTTAGTCGTTCTACTGCAATGTTGTTGAACTAGGGAAAATGAATCCCTAATTGTTGTTGGGGGTGAAGAATGTATGTCTTCAAATTTGTTGAAGTTGAACTGTTGGGAGATGATCTTTCGTTGTTAGAGAAATAAACTCTGTTGGGGAAGGAAAGCATTGTGCACTGCTTGAGGATTTTGTGAAATCTTGTTGGGGAATCCTGAGAAGTTTGACGACTTTACTGGGGAAAACCTGATGTCAGAGCAGTAGTTGGAAGTTCCTGTTCTACCGGGGATACAAGAACACCTGACATCACTAGGTTGTAAGTTGAGGATATGGCAGCGAATTTTTAGTGAGATACTCTTGCCTCTGTACCTACTGGAGAAAGTACCTGCGGAGACTTTGTGGATGGTTTGAGTGTCATCCCAACTCCTGGGGTGCTTGGTAAATGTTGATCAGGGTGGTAAGTCTTCTACTGATAGACAAAAGAAAATATGACGGGACATAGTCGTATCCTTTTAATCCCTAACTTTTGCCTGAACTGCCCTTTCGGGTTTTCATTCCACCAGGATACCCTTTTTTGCCTAAGCCGCCTTTTCAGGTTTTTGACTTGCCGGGTGTACAATTTTTTTTGTATATATCCCTAATTTTTGCCCGAACTCTTTTGGTTCGCCAGGATGCCCTTTATTTTGCCTAGGTCTATCAACCTAGTGGGTCTTTTTCATGCGTAGTATTTTCTGACTATGTCTGCGTCCATAGGATGTGGAGAGTTGTCATTGTCTAAGACAACAAGTGTTGTAGAAATGCCAGAAAATGTTTATGTGATTGCATATGCCCTTTCATATGTGGGAGCCTGTTTTCCTCTAGGGTTATTCTGGTGCACTTGATGTTTGATCAAGTTTCTAATAGTCTTGAATTTCCTAGTTATCTTTTCTAAGAACTGTCATGGAAAGATTCAAAGACATGATACTGACACCATCTGATACTCTGGCACAAACAAGCAATTTGGTGGTACCAAAGGTTTTTGATCACAATGATTTTCTGTTGGAATCCCCGATCGATGTAACATGCCCCGAGTGATTCAAATGGAGATCTGCCCCCTGGCTATTCAGCATTTTTGAAAGATTCTTTTGAATATTGACTTAACTGCCCCAGATTAATTAGGCACCATGGCATGCCCCCTTGGTTGGAAGTGCTTTTCTATACGATATGATTTTGTCCATTGAGAGGATTTATGTTCGTTGAATATTCATCGTGTGAATTTCTCTGCTGTTAAACAAATAGTTATGTGCAAACAAGTGGTGTTTAAAAGATGCAAAGCTTATGTTTGTCTTGAATTTTTTTGAAAATGCATTTTTTTAGTAAAATAAAATTTTGTGAGCATGTGATATCGACTCAGGATGTATAACAAACCTTACAGGAGTCATGATGCCTTTTGTAACAGTATGCTTTCGAACTAATCCGCGCTTCAGTTAGGACTTTTAAGGGTTGTAACGTGGCCTGGTTCACAGTTTAAGAAACAAAGTATAAAGGCTCAAAATTTATTTGTACCCAACCCGTTCTTCGTGATATTCTTCAGTCATATGCTCAGTTAATTGTGTGTTTAACTCCCGCTTGAGTTTTTGCTCTGATATTTCGGTGATGGTTCAGAAATTGAATGTTTATTTTGGGAAGGCAATCATTTTTGTAACCTTTATTTTTTGTTGAGGATTTGCAGGACCTCTTTTTTTGATTTTGTTATCCCTTCTTTTTCCTAGACTGTTTCTTTTGCGATTGCAGTCAACGGGATGCCCCAGTTTTTTCTTAAGTCTCCTTCATAGGTTTTGACTTAGCGGGCTTTTATTTTGAAAAATAATGCCTGCCTGCCTTGACGATTATATGGAACCATCACCATCTTTTGATTTAGAAGGACGTCTTTGATGCCATTCATTGTGTATGAAGTGGAAGATTGCGACTGAATGTGCATTTGAATTAACTGAGAAAACTACCCTGCCTAAGGTTATGATTAAGGGTTTTAATTTGTGTGAAAATAAAAACTCCTACTTCATAGGCTCAAAGGGGTTGACTAGGGATTATCTTCCTTATAACTTCACTGTTTAGGATTTGAAACAACGCATGTACATCATCAGCGGGGTCTATTCAAAAGCATATTGTAGATGTCGTGGTATCATTTTCGTCATCCTCCCTCTAAAGGCTTAGAGCTTTTTAATCAGGAGTTGAATATAATAAAAAGGAAGTAAAAACACAATTTGAATATAATGAATACGAATGGATTGGTTCAAGACAAACATATGCAATGCATTGATGAAATAACAAAGTTTGACATGAAATAAGTGCTCGAACAATCAAAAGGAAATTAAAACTTGAAAATTATAATGAACAAAAAGCCTTTTTATTTGAACTTGTCACTTCATATGGTTTGCCTTGGAGGGATGGAAAAAGAACTCAGTCTGACCATCTTGTGTAAACTCTAACACTCCTTCCTTGATCAGGTCTTGAATCTTATTTTTCAATGCCCAACAGTCATTTGTATCATGTCCAAGGATGCCAGCATGATAGGCACACCTTGCATCAGGATTGTAGTTAGGGGAAGAAGTCTTGGGGTTTGGATGAGGTCCTCTCACCGTAATCAGATTCATCCTCAACATGTGTGGCAATGCTTAAGACAATGTCATGTTGATTTTAGTAAACAGCCTCTTGGGCTTGTCTTGCTGATTACCATATGGCTGTTGTCGAGGCTGTTGTTGAGCTCGTGATGTAGTAGCAAATTGGAAAGATCCACTCTCCACCAAGCCAACTCCTTGTCTCATCAGGGGCTAATTAACGACTTGATCCTCAGCCTCAGCCGTTTGTTTCATACGGTTGCGACCGTCTTGATGAAGTTTGTTGACGAGAATTCTTAGCTCTTCTTGTCCCCGGGCTAGGCTTTGGATAAGAGTCATTTGACTGATCATCTGAGTTCTCATCCTTTCCATCTCAGCTTGCAGTTGTTCAACCTGGTCATCCTTGTTGTTGTCAGGATGTTTCTTGGTCAAATTCCCACCAAGGAGTACTTTTCATTCTTCCTGCCCCTTGTATAGGTTTAGGAACATTTCCATGAACTGAGTATCTTGAGTTTGGAGATCGCTATCGTCTTGTTTGAGAGCCATTTTTCTTGCTGAAATAAACAGCAAGAAAATGAGAGACCTGTACTGGGAGACCTGTTATGAAATGGCATGCATGCAATGTTTTCAAGGATCTCTTGGGGTAAACAAGATAATGTCAGAAGTTAAAATTTGCAGCTTTGATTGAAGAACTTTCCTATCATTGAAGGTCCTTCTATGAGAGTCAAGATCACCATATCAAGTGGGTCATAGCCCCTGACTCAAATTATAGTGTTATGGTCCTTTTGACGGCATTGGCTATAGGAAAATAAATCCCCTTGCCCCTTACTAGACGTATGGTTCATCATAACATGCATCACAGACCCTTGAGATCCTTGAAATGGTTAAGGAAATGCTATGCTATGATGTTATAATGTGTATGTGTGATACGGTGGGAGAACTAACTTGGTTGTCTTGCGTTTTATCGTAAATGTTGCGGTTAGCAAAAGTCGCCACCGACTTTTCTTTTATCCAAAAGGAAAGGTGAAAAAGCACAAGAAATACCTTTGAGAGTATTTCTTGAGTTCGGGGGGTATATTATGAAAAGGGAAGGTATTAACACCCTTTCCATCCATGGTTTTCCATGGGCTCTTAGTTACTTGCTAGATTACTTAGTTTTGTTTGAAAATGTGCTTTGTATGGTTTTTGAAAGTATTTAAAAAGGCGCCATCGTTTAGGAAAACTTTGTAATGATTCTCTTTCGTAAGAATGTATACAAAGTGTTGATCTTTTGAAAATGTTTTCAAGTTTGAAAGATGTTTTTGAAAGTGTTGGTGTTTGTTTTGAAAATAGCAAGGATGTTTTGTTTTGAAAGTGAGCAAGTAACTAGGAACAATCTACCTACTCAAAAGTCTTTCATGTTCATTTCCTTTTTCCTTTGACATTGTTATCTTACCATTGATTTGGTAAATAACCCTATCTTTGGATGTAAATGGGACGGGCATGGGTCATCGTATAACCATGATTAGCAATGTTGCAATGTATCTTAGCATCTTTCTTTAGGGACTAAGATCGTTTTGAAAAGGCAACATAGATATCGTCATTGAGGGACTATGATCTTGTATTTTTGCTTGTTTTTGCTAAGATACCTCACATGCATAATATGGCCATTTTTATAAGACAACCAAGTGGATTTTACCCTAGGGGTGCTTGTGTGCAAGTGTATTGATTTTCATGCTTTGTTTAGTCTTTGATTAGGGTTTGCTACTTGTTGATTTTATCTTCTCATACAAACCCTAATTACTAGCATTTATATAAAGCGATAAATTGCAAAAAGTAAAATTATTATGCTATTACATCATTAGGGGAGGGGGTGTACAAATTTACAAATGGGGATTGCAAGAAAATTAAACCTAATTATCTATTACAACCATATTGAATATTGTACAAAATTAAAAATAAAATGCAATAATATAAATGGAAAAAGAAATGATTTTTGTTGTTTTTTTATGAAAGGGGTTTTGTCTTGACCTAATTAAAGAAAATGATTAATTAAAATTAAATAAAATTAACTTAAACTAATTAAGAAAAGAAATTAATTTGAAAAGGATTTTTAGGGTTTTGTATGAAAAGGTTTTAAATTAATGAAAATAAAATGAAGATTAATTAATTAAAATAAACCTAAGTTCTAAATTAATTTTAACTAAGAAAATAAAATAAAATACTAATTTATCCTTAGTCTAAAAATTAATTATTTAAGAAAAAAAGAAATTAATTTGTTTAAGAAGAATGTTTTTTTAGTCTTTTTTGTTTTATAGAGAAAATAAAATATATAAATATAAATAATAAATAAAAATAAATTTGGATTTTTTATGATTTATGAAAATAATAATAGGAATAATAATAATAATGTTAATAATAATAGTAATAATAATAATAATATTAATGAAGAAAAATAAAATTAAAATAAAAATAAGTCAAGGAGGTGGATTAGTAAAGCAAGAGGTGTTGTGAGAAAAAAAGATCAGGCCCACAATAAGCCCAGGCGCTGCCAAAAAAACACAAAAAGTCTGAAAATAGTGAAAAATAACAAAAGGTCACGCTGGGGCTTGAACCCGTGACCTAAGGGTGACAGGCACGCGTTTTAACCACAGGGGTGGTGATACATCCGTTAACTTGTGTGAAAGGATAAATACATAACACAAAACGCGCCCTGATTACATTTCATCTTCAACCTCCAGCCAAAGGACCTGTATCTTCTTCATCTCTCAAAAAAAATGAAAAGTTCAAACATGAAAGTTGTGGAATTTCTTCCCACGAATCCAAACATGTAAATAACTTAAGCTAACAGTCAAAGATGAATGAGAATTTTTCTGGCCCTAATTTAAAACCTAAAAATTTCAGTAAACTTCAACTCTAAAATTCTCTAAGCTCAGGCCATATAAATGCAAACTATGGATATGTACAGCTTCGTGGCAATGGTATCTACATTTTATCGTTACAAATTAAAATCAAATGATGCCTGTATGAAGAGATAGAAGTTTGAAAACTTACCTCTTGCAGCTGGAGTCGTGTATGGAGTTTGAGCAGCCTTTGTGATGGCCTGATGATTTCTGTAGCTTGCCTAGACCTCCTTGAGTATGTTCCAACTCTTACTTTGCTTTGAGGATAGCTGAAACTCTCAACTCAAGTCAAGTTGCAAGCTTCAAATTTGGAAATGGTGGATGGTGATGGAGGAGTTACAGTCAAGAAACAAGGGTCTGGATCACTTTGATGTGATGTATATTAAGTGTTTGGATGGTTAAAACTCAATACGCACGAGTGGATTTGGAGATGGCTATGTGAGGTTCAAAATTGTCAAGTTAAGGAAGATTCTGAGTTGCAGAGTGCTTGGGAGTCTTTTGGGGTATTAGCATTTGTGTCTTATGTTGCAATAGACTTGTGTATATGTATGGAAAAGGTTAGAGATCAAATGCACTCAAGGTTTCTGAGTTCTAGGCTTTTGGCTCTATGACTTGCTTTTGAAGAAAAGTGAGAGGATAAAACTCAAAGTGTTGTACAAGCATGTTCTGAGCTCAAAGAGGCTTTAGACACATTGCTTTTGGTTTATAGGGTTTGTGTGTGCAGAAAGAACAAATGCAAAGCTCAAGAAGTTGACAATTGCAAAAGTAGTGTTTTATCAAAATGGAAATGGCAACTTTGTGCCATAAATGGAAATGTAACTTGGGTAAAGGCTCAAGTGCTTGGATTAAAGCTCTATCAGCTGTGTAAACATTTAATTATGGAGCGAAAAACAAGTTTGAGTCCTGCAAAGCAAATATTATGCATCCTAGGCTTGGATTTGAATTTTTGTTCATCCTGAAATGGCTTGTAATTTAAGTTTGAAAACCCTAACTTCATCTCTTCGATTCTCCTTGCTCACACATGATCTCAAGGAGTTCTTGGACATTTTGGAAAGCTTGTAATGTTCTTTACAACCCCTCTTTGAATAACTTTTGAAAATTCCCTTTGGAACTATATGAAAAGTGCCATGAAGTTAGGTCAAAATCCTGACAAAAACTAGGGTAAAATTTCACTAAGTGTTCAATTTCAAGACCATGACTTTATGAATTAATAACTTGAGATCCAAGCATTTTTAGAAGAAGTTGTGTAAACAATGTTGTAGATATCATGGAGATATACAACTTTCATGTTGAATGTTTCTTTTGAATCCTCTTGCAACATGGTGAAAAATTTACTCAAAGTTGTGAAAAAACATGAAGTTTTAAACACTTAGAAAATTTTCTAAGTTAGAAAACTTTGACTTTTCAAAACGAAATCTTGAATTTTTTATTTCTTGATGAATAAGTTTCATATTTTGACATGTTTTGATGAATTGTGATCTTTGACATTGGATTTTGACCAAAAAGTCAAAGTTTAACTTTTCAGTGTACAATTGACTTTTGATCAGTTGACTGAGAATTCACTATTAATCCAATTGATCTTGAGCAATGTTTTAGGCCGTGCTATTAGGTCAAAAAGATGAAATTGAACTCTTGAAACCATTCTTCAAACCAATTGACCATTTGCTATGTCAAAAATCAGAAATTGCCCTTTCTTAGTCAAAACCCTAATTTTGACCATTTTGCCCTTTTGATGATTTGATCAAATTTCTTGAGGAAATATGGTCCAAACTTAATAAAATGATACATGTGAGTTTATAATATTGATGTGGATAAATAATTATGAAGTTTGACTGTAAATTGGCCATAGTTAACTTTTCCCCAATACAGTTGGTTTTTAGGTCAACTGCTTAATTGACCGAGCAAAAGTGTGATCCAAGGCTTGAAACTTGACATGAGTAATCTTGGGGGTCCATAATGATCCATGAAAGTCATATGAAGCATTGAAAGTTCAATTATCCTTGTGCAATCTCAAACCCTAATTTTGGTCATCAGTGCTTAAGGAGGTGTCTTGAGTTGATCAAACCTAATGCAATATTGAATTGAAAGAGATCTTGTGAGAGATTACTTGATAATTGAAAGGGAAAATTTTGGGGTACAACAACTTCCCCTGTTCAATCTTCTTAAACCTGAAGAGTTAGATTGGCGGATCCGCCATTCGTGACTTGAAGGTGAAAGATGATTGAACACTATAGTGCCCAGAAATTTGCACTCGAAGATGGATGGTGAATGGGCTTATAGATGTCATTTGGAGGAATGTTGGTAAATACTGGAAGAAGTATCAGCACAAATCTCTTGTTGATTTATACTAAAACTTGATGTTTTACCTGTGAGAAAAAGAGTTAGTAAAATGCAGATGCCTGCATGATGTTCACCAGATGTGGTATTATGTTAAATGCATATGATATGTACATGTTATGATGTATGAATGTGAGATGTATGTTTTTGTACGGGAAAATAAATCCCTGACTGCTGCTGAGGAAATTCTGGGGGGTTGAATCCCTGATTGCCATTGGGGATGAAGAATATGCATATCTTCAAACTTTGTTGAAAGGATGCTTTCATTGGAGAATATCTCTTGAATGTCAACTATTACCAGGTCGGATCCAGGCATCACAATTTGTTGAGGATGAAGTAGTCAACTACTATCTGGTCGAATCCAGGCTTCACGGCAACTTACTGGGAGAAGAGACGAATTAACTGTTATCTGGTCAGATTCCAGGCTTTGCAGAAAATTTTCTTGAAATTGAATAGTTATTTGGTCGGATCCAGGCTTCACAACAACTTGCTAGGGATACGGAAGTTAACTGTTATCTGGTCGGATCCAGGCTTCGCAGTAACTTGAAGTGGTAACTACTATCTGGTCGGGTCCAGGTTTCATGGTTTTTGGAAAGTTGTACTATCATCTGGTCGAGTCTAGACTTCATAGTGTCTCTCTAGGGATCATAATTAGTTGTTATCTGGTCGGGCTCCAGGTTTCACAATAAACTATTTGAAAAACTGTTATCTGGTCGGGTCCAGGCTTTATAGATTTCTGAGGTTGATGAGGTCAATTGCTATCTGGTCGGGTCCAGGTTTCATCATAAACTGTTTGGGGATTTAGTTGTTATCTGGTTAGTTTCCATGTTTCACAATGAATCTCTGAGGGTAATTGCTATCTGGTCGGATCCAGGCTTCATAACAACTTGCTTGAAAAGATGAAATTGAAAACTAATATCTGGTCGGATCCAGGTTTCACAGTAATTTGTTTGGGCAGAGGCAAACTCTACTGGGGAAAAGAAGTTAAACCTTGGTCGGGTTGAGTCCAGGTTCTTCTATATCTTTGAAGAGTTAGACTATTATCTGGTCGGGTCTAGGTTTCATAGTATCTTGAAATTGAGATCAAATGTTATCTGGTCGGGTTCAGGTTTCAGTAATTCACTAGGGATAGTGGCAAACTCTATTGGAGAAGAGGAGTATTGCTAATGATTTTGTAGGAATTAAACTGTTATTTGGTCGGGCCCAGGCTTCGACAATTAAAGAAGTCAAACTATTATATGGTCGGGTCCAGGCTTCAATAATAACTTGAACATTGTGCTAATATTTGGTCGGGTCCAGGCTTCATAGTATCTTTTGGAAATAGTAAAGGCTTTGCTGACGGCTTTACTGGGGATCAGGGGTTGTGACCCTATGATTTGCAATAATCTGAAAGGAAAATTCAAATTGGAGAATGTAGACTCAGTAGGGTAGGACAGACTCATCTTGGGGAGGATACACTCAACTGGGGAGAATATACACAGCTGGGGAATAACAGGCTCAGCTGGGGAGGATGGACTATGCTGGGGGAATACAGACTCGGTTGGGGAGGATGTACTCGGCTGGGGAATTTTGTGGTTCCTCGATTGTTGTTGGGGAAATAAAACCTGTTGGGGAAGTGAGTTTCTTTTAGGAAGAGGTCCACGAGGCTTCAACTTGTAAAAATCGACTTAGCTGGAGAAAGAGCTGCCAAGAGATTGAGACTCTAGTCGGGGATTATCCTATGCAAAGAGACTTTGTTAGTAACTTTGTTGAGGAGGATGTTAATGGAGTAACTCTGAAGGAATTCCCTATTTATTTAAAGAAGTGCCTGTTACTGCTTAGTTCATATGTGCCAAACAGTTTTAATTATGTTCATATGCATATGTTCATTCAGTTTTAGTCATTGGACAAATTTGCATTCAAAACAAAGACCGAAATTTTGCACTTCAAAGTATATTTGTATTGATATTTTGCCCATGAATAGGCGTTTTGTACAGAGAGACGGAGATCCTAGTAAGAGGAAATTTTCGAAAGGAAAACAAAATTGAGAATGAAAACAAATAGCCATGTGAAATGATCTCATTTCCTTCCAAGTCTACTATTACCCCAATGTCTTCGAATGTCCCTTGACGTTGATAGAAGTTGATTGGATTGATCTTGGACCATTTGAACTTGGACCTTGGTGATAAAATTGACTGTGTTGATTCCACGGGACATAGTCATACGCTTTTAATCCTTAACTTTTGCCTGGACCGCCCTTTCGGGTTTTCAGCCCACCAGGATACCCTTTTTTGCCCAAGTTGCCCTTTCGGGTTTTCAACTTGCCGGGTGTACAATCTTTTGCATATATCCCTAATTTTTCCCAAACCTTTTGGTTTGCCGGGATGCCCTTATTATTCCTATGTGTGTCAACCTAACGGGTCTCTTATGCGTAGTTTTTTTAAACTATGTCCGCGTTTATAGGATGTGGGAAATCTTCACCATCTATGGTAGTCAGCATCATGGCACTGCCAGAGAAAACTCTCTTGACAACAAATGGCTCTTCATAGGTGGGAGTCCATTTGCCTCTGGGGTCGCCTTGTGGTAGAATGATGCGTTTTATCACCAAGTCACCAACTTGATATACTTGAGGCTTGATCTTTTTGTTGAAATCCTTGATCATCCGTTTTTGGTACGTCTGACCATGGCAAACAACAGCTAACCGTTTTTCGTTAATCAAATTCAGCTGATCCAATCTCGTTTGAATCCACTCGTCTTCGCCTAAGCCTGCCTCATTCATAATTCTCAACGAGGGAATCTGAACTTCCACTGGCAAAACAGCTTCCATGCCATAGACTAGAGAAAAGGGAGTTGCCCCAGTTGATGTTCTAGCTGAAGTAAGGTAGCCATGTAGAGCAAACAGCAACATCTCATGCCAATCCTTATAGGTTACTACCATTTTTTGCACAATCTTCTTGATATTTTTGTTGGCCTCTTCGACTGCGCCATTCATTTTCGATCTATACGGAGAAGAATTATGATGCTTAATCTTAAACTGAGTGCAAAGCTCAGTGATCATAACATTGTTGAGGTTAGTCCCATTGTCGGTGATGATCCTTTCGGGGATACCATAACGGAAAATGAGGTTGTGTCTGATGAATCTGGCTACCACATTCTTGGTGATTGAGGCAAATGAGGCGGCTTCGACCCATTTTGTACAATAGTCGATTGCAACAAGAATGAAGCGATGTTTGTTGGAAGCAGTGGGCTTGATCTCTCCAATCATGTCAATGCCCCACATTGCAAATGGCCACGTAGCGGTCATGGCATTCAGAGGGATATGAGGCACATGGACCTTGTTAGCATAGATTTGGCGTTTGTGACAAGTTCTTGAATGTTGATGGCAATCAGTCTCCATTGTTGACCAATAATAACTGGCTCTTAATATTTTCTTAGCCATCGTATGTTCACTTGAGTGAGTACTGAAGATACCATCGTGCATGTCTTCCATGATCTCCTCCGCCTCATTCTTGTCTATACATCGAAGTAGAGTTGAATCATGGTTGCGCTTGTACAATATCCCGTTACTTAGGAAGAATTTGGCTGCAAATCTTCGCAAGAATTTTTTCATTGATAGATGCCCCCTCTGGATACTCTTATGCTTCAAGGTATCTCATGACCTCATGGTACCATGGCTGTTCTGCATCAGTGTCAAGCTCACAGCAGTGTGCAGGTTCGTCGAATCTTTCAATTGTAATCATGGGGGCTTCGTTGTCCCATCTGACTTTCAACATTGAAGACATGGTTTCCAAGGCGTCAGCCAACTGGTTTTCTTCCCTAGGGAAGTGCTCAAAAGTGATCTCTTCGAAGTAAGGAATCAGGGACAGCACAAGTTCCTTGTTAGGGATTATATTAGGGTGTTTAGTGTCCCAATCTCCTTTTACTTGGTTGATCACTAGGGCGGAATTCCCGAACATATCCAAATGCTTGATCCTTAAGTCAATAGCAGCTTTTAGACCTAAGATGCATGCTTCATACTCTGCCATATTGTTTGTGAAATCGAAGCATAATCTGGCAGTGAAAGGAGTGTGGCAACCTTCAGGAGAGATGATCACAACACCAATTCCGTTGCCTAAGGCGTTGGAAGCCCCATCGAATACCATAGTCCACCGGGATCCTTGTTCAAGTCCGTCATAAGGTCTCGGTTTCGCACAGTCGGTTACTAGCATGATATTCTCATAAGGGAAGTCGAAGTTCATTGACTGATAATCATCCACAACTTGTTGGGCCAAATGATCTACTAGTACACTTCCTTTGATGGCCTTTTGAGTCGTGTATTGAATGTCGTACTCAGTCAAGATCATTTTCCATCTGGCTATCCGTCCGGAAAGGGCAGGTTTCTCAAAGATGTACTTGATTGGGTCCATCTTAGAAATCAACAGAGTGGTATGAGTCAAAATATACTATCTTAGCCGGCGAGAAGCCCATGCAAGAGCACAACAAGTTTTCTCGAGCAGTGAATATCTGGTTTCACAGTCAGTAAAATTTTTGCTCAGGTAATAAATAACATGCTCTTTTCGGCCAGACTCGTCATGTTGGCCCAAAACACACCTCATAGAGTTCTCTAATACTATCAAGTACATGATCAAGGGTTTTCCTTCAACTGGAGGCATGAGAATAGGAGGTTCTTGTAGGTATTCTTTGATTTTGACAAAGGCAATCTGGCACTCATCATTCCATCTGACTATCTAATCTTTCTTCAAGAGTTTGAAGATTGGCTCACAAGTAGTAGTCAAGTGTGATATGAAGCGAGCAATGTAATTGAGATGACCCAGGAATCCTCTGACTTCTTTTTCAGAATGAGGGACTGGCATTTCTTGGATGGCCTTTACCTTGGCAGGATCAACTTCAATGCCTTTATTGCTGACAACAAAACCTAGAAGCTTTCTAGATCGTACTCCAAACGTGCATTTGTTAGGGTTTAACCTTAGTTTGTACTTCTTTAGCCTTTCGAATAGCTTGTACAGGTGATCGAGATGTTCCTCTTCAGTTTGTGATCTAGCAATCATTTCGTCCATATAGACCTCTATTTCATGATGAATCATGTCATGAAACAAAGCTACCATAGCTCTTTGATATGTTGCCCCTGCATTCTTCAATCAGAACGACATGACCTTGTAGCAGAAGGTGCCCCATTGCGTAACGGAAGTAGTCTTCTCCATGTCTTCGAGAGCCATCCTTATTTGATTATAGCCTGAAAAGCCATCCATGAAAGAGAAGAATTTATGCTGAGCAGTATTATCAACTAAGACGTCAATGTGTGGTAGAGGGAAGTCATCCTTGGGGCTTTCCCTATTCAGATCCATATAGTCTATGCACATGTGAACTTTTCCATCTTTCTTTGGCACTGGCACCACATTGGAAACCCATTGAGGATAAGATGTCACAGCTAGGAACCCTGCATCAAATTTTTTCATCACTTCAACTTTGATCTTGTCAGACATATCATGCCGCATGCGACGAACCTTTTGATTAACAAGAGGGCAGTCTTCTCTTGTCGGCAGACGATGAACTATGATGTGGGTATCTAACCCAGGAATATCTTCGTAAGACCAAGCAAATACTTCCACATAATCATGCAACATCTGAACCAACTTGCTCTTGACACTGCTTTCCAAGTTAGCGCCGATCTTGATTTCCTTCTTATCTGCCTCAGTACCCAGATTGATGACTTCAACTGACTCTTTGTGCGGTTGAATATCTTTTTCCTCTTATAATAGAAGTCTGGCTAGTTCTCCCGGTATGTCACAATCTTCCTCGCCTTCGTCTTCGGCTTGGTTGATAGGACATTCAAAGTTATAGTCGACAATAGTATAGTCATTGGCAATAGGATCCAGAGTGGATGTGGACCTACAAGAGTGTGTGCGTGTGCATGTAAGATACATGGCTCTTTTTTATATAAAAAATGTATTTGCGAGGAAGGAAAGACAATGAACACAAATATTTGAATGCAAAAGATTCCAATGTACTGAATAATCATATTATTAGATGAACATAAATATAACCCTTGACAAATGGACCAAAGTGCCCCGGGCCAGGCAAACGGCTGAAAAGTCATTGTTAAAATATTACAGACAACATGTTCTTGAATTTAAAGAAAAGCAATAATAAGTAGATTACTCCTCAATGAAGGAGATGGGCACAAAGTCCTTTGTATGCCAATTCTTCAGCTCTGTTTTAGTTGGATACACCCACTCTTCAAATGCAGCTCCTTCTTCAGAATCACCCACGACGTTGATTTCATGGCTTCCAGTGCGGAGAGGTGGCTTTCTAGCACGAGCATGCCTCACTTCCTTCTGAGCTTTGACGGTGAAGCCCAAACCAAACTTGTCCACTTTAAATGGGATATCGAGGAGTTGCCCCCAAGTATCGCAGTTTCCTTCTTCAATTGCTGCACGGGCGTCTTTGACTGAAACCATCTTTGGCGTGGCCTTAACAGATTTAGACTCATCAGAAGAACATTTGGTAGCAGCAATCATCGGTGGTACAACCTCAAAGGCTTGACACGGGGTCTCAATGAATTCTCCATCCATCTCTACGTACTTGAAAGAGTTAAGGTGGCTCACCATAAACTCTTCTTCTCCACAGACGATGACTATTCTGCCCTTGACTGGATATTTGAGTTTCTGGTGGAGGGTTGAGGTTACTGCCCCAGCTTTATGGATCCAGGGGCGACCTAACAGACAAGAATAGGCAGGAGGAATATCCATAATATAGAAGGTGGAGTTGAAGATTTAGGAGCCCACTTTGATTGGAAGATCTACCTCCCCATGAACAGTCCTCTTTGATCCGTCAAATTCCCTTACAATGATATCGCTTGGCTTCAAGACTAAACCTTCACAGTCTAGACGATCTAACGCCCCCTTGGGTAATACATTCAGAGAAGAACCATTGTCGACTAGCATATGTGCTAAGGTAGTTCCTTTGCACTTGATAGAAACATGCAAAGCTTTATTGTGATTCTTCCCGAGAGGTGTTAAGTCAGCATCTGAAAATCCCAAGCCATTATCAGTTGTCAGGCGAGCCACGCAATTCTCAAATTGGTCTATTGTTGTCTCATAGGGGACATGAGCCTTTTTCAGGAACTTGATTAATGTTCGAGCATGAGCATCGGAGTAAAGCAGCAATGACAACATTGAAATCTTAGAAGGGGTTTGCCCCAATTGTTCTATAATCTTAAAGTCACTTCTTTTTATGATCTTCAAAATCTCGTCCATCTCGCGAGCGGAGGGTTCTTCATCATTTATGTCCTTGGAGGGTACTTCATCACATCAGGCTCAACAACCTTCTCCTTCCCTCTTGTATTATTACTTGGCTTGGCAGCAGTAATGCGGATGGGCGTCCTTATAACAACTGGTGGTGAGATATTGGGTGAAAATATTTTCCCAATTCTAGTTACTTTGCTTGAGCCAACTATGTTACCAACTTTGTCATCGTTTCCTTCTTCGATCCATGCGTCTTGTTTAATCCCATGATAGAATACCTCGGAACCATAATTCCATGGTACCGCCTTATTTGAAGAGTAGGGAATTGGTCCGGGACTGGTAATTAGTAAGGGAGCAATAGTGGGTTCATTTGAAATCCTAATAGGACCTTTGGAGGTGATCCTAAGAGGCTTGTTTGAGATGGTAATAATGGAGAGGTCTTCACATTTCTTAGTCAAACTTTTGGCAAGTGGGGTCTTCTCGAATAGAATTTTGTGGTTATCCATCAAGCGTTGTATGCCTTTCTTCAGCCCTTCACATCCATTGAGTTGTCTTGTACAGCACACACAGTCCTTTACGCAGCCAGGGAAAATCCCGGCTTTCAACAGATTGTTTTTTATTATATTCAGCGAAGTGGTCAATTCTTCAATAAAGGCGACAAAAATTGCATCTTCGACAGCATTAACACCTTTGTCATGCTTCGGCATTAGAGCAGTGATTACATTCGGCGTTGTAGGAGGATCAAATTCAATAGTTTTTTTATCAATCAAATCCTGGATTTTGTTCTTCAAGGCCCAGCACTGGTCAGTCTCTTGCCCGGGGCTGCTTGAATGGTAAGCACACTTAGCATTCAAATTATACTTTGGTGACGAGGTGTCAGGGTTGGCGGGGGGATCGCGCAATGTCACTAAGGTAGCCTTGAGCAAATGTTGAAGGGCTTGAGACAATGACATGCCTAACCTCGTAAATTGTCTTCTTGGAGTTTCAAAACATTGATGATTTGCAGATGGTCTTGGAGTAAGAGTTGGATTGGAGATTCGGACAGCATTGACAGACGGGTGATCGTTCTTCTTGGTATGGGCCCTTGCCCCGTACACAGCATTGACTTCCTTCTTTGCAGCAAAAGGTTTCTTGATAGGATTGGGAGTGGAGGTAGATGCCACAGAGATCTTCCCACTTTTGATGCCACTTTCAACTCTTTCGTCGCTTAAGATCAATTCGGTGAAACCAAAAGAAGAGCAGCTAACCAACAAATTAAAGAAAGGACCAGATAAAGTACTCATGAACATGTCGATGTGCTCTCTATCAGTCAAGGGAGGTTGGACCCTACTAGCAAGGTCTATCCACTTTTGTGCATATTCCTCAAATCCTTCATTCTTCCCCATGGTCATATCTTGCAACTGAACCCTCATTAGCGCTAAGTCGGCGTTGTACTGATACTGATGGTAGAAGGCAGTAGCTAAATCCTCCCAAGTATTGATACGATAACCATCTAACTGATAAAACCATTCAAGTTGCGTTCCAACCAAGCTCTCTTGGAAAAAGTGAACCCAGAGCTTCTTATCAATAGTGTGTGGCTGTATCTTGCGCACATAAGATTTCAAATGGAGTTTTGGACAAGAAATCCCATCGTACTTTGCAAAGATTGGCATTTTGAATTTGTGGGGAATGACTACCCCAAAGATCAAACCCAAATCATCAAAATCTAAACCGGGGACGACTTGGATTTCAACAGCTTTCAATCTATCTTCTAACTGCTTGTATTTGATATCAATGGGAGGATACTGCTCATTGAAATAATCATCATCGGATACTTAATCATTGATACAGTCAGCCTGAGTACTCTTGACCTCACCAATATGGTTCTCGTCCTCTTTAGATGAATCTCCTTCTACTGGGATTTAACGGACTGTCTCCTTGAACCTTCTACCCATGTTGAGTAGAGCTTTCTTCTTTGGCTTCTTCTTAACGGCCAGCAAAGCCATCATATCTTGCTTCCCCTTGGCTAGGGCTAGTAGAGTCTCCTGAAACTGAGAATTCTGGGTTTGTAGATCCTTCACAGTTTTCTCTAGATCCATCTTGCTGAAATAAATAGCAAAAAGATAAGGAAACCTGTTATGCGAAAACCTGTCATGTTATGATATATGGAATATGTACATGCAAATGATTTCAAGGATTAATGAAATTTAAATTTGTATAGACAAAAGAATGAACAAACGTTAATTCTCATTAGACAAAACAAGAAAGATTACATCATGCCTCTTGGGCTTACAAAATAAATTTCTAAGATAAAAAAAAACCGAACGCATTCTCTTTGGCGCGAGATAAGGGTTCACACTTTGCTCTTCTTGTAGCTGCTTCGTAAGCTCCAAGACCCTCTTTTAACTAGCATAGAATTGAGCTTCGAAAGTATCCCGTTCTTCCTTAAGCTGAATCCAACCCTTTTGCAAGTCTTCGAGAGAGGTAGGCATGTCGCGATGGAGGATAGTGTAGGGAACATCTCCTTCAATCATAGGCTCTATGATGACTGGTAAGATAGAGGGATAAGGTATCACAAGCTTCTGAGCACGAGCTCGTACCTATTTAAGGTAAGGCTCGAGGGGAATGGAATTCTTGTGCCCTAGTGTCTTGCTATCCACCTTGTTCACCATCCTCCATGCTCGGATAAACCTCTGACGATAACCTTGATTGTCATTCTCGTAGTCAAATACCAATCCTTGGATAAGCATCTCATGGGAACCATCCCTCCAGGCATAACCAAACTGTCGTAGGGCTAAGCACGGGTTGTAAGTGATACCTCCTCTAATGCCAAGCAAAGGGACATTAGGGAATTCTCCACAAAGGTCGATGATAGTAACATTCTACAAAGAGCGGGAACACCAATGAATATCTGAATGTCTGAGCGTCATCAACCCATGGGACCATCTTGAACCTTGCTCATTTTTCAACACATATTGGGGAAGATGTGAAATAAACCATCTTGCCAAGAGAGGAGTGCAACACATGAGGATACCTCTCATCCTCAAAGTGCGAGAGTGAAAAGAATATAGGATGTCTCCTAACAAAGTAGGCACTGGGTTATGAGACATGAAGATTTTTACAGCGTTTACATCTATGAGTTGGTCAGGATTTGGAAACAAAACCATCCCATAGATGAGAAGGGCCACAATTTCCTCAAAAGATCGTAAGTCCAAGAAGTTCCAACAATCTTGAGCCTTCTCAAACAAAAACTTGGCTAAGAAATCTTTGGCACCACTCCTTGTTTCCCAATTAGTTGTCACATTAGATTATTGAAAGTGTAGGGCTTGAGCAATCTCTTCTAGTTTTGGATCTCTTTCCGTATCGTTGAAGGGTAGTTGATTGAGAATAGGAATTCTCAAGAGTTGGGAGAATTCCTCCAAAGTTGGCACAAGTTAATAATCGAGAAAAGTGAAGCAATGGTGTAGAGGATCAAAGAACTAAAAGAGCACCTTCATCATGTCTTCATCAGTGTTGGAGGTGACCAAGTTTAGTAGGAGACTATGTCTTTCGGTAAATGGAGAATTTTCAAAAATCCTTGATGCTAACTCTTTGATTTGAGGAGGGATCCTCACGAGATTGACTTGAATGGTTTCCTACGAATAGAATCCATGCCCTACAAAACAGAACAAAGATAAATCCTAAGATCCTTGAAATGGTTAGTGAATATGAGTATGATGTTATGATGTTTATGATGTTATGTACAAGTAAATATATACAAATAAGGCAAACAAATCCTTAGGTTTAGGCTTGCACAGAGTCTCATAGGTAAGTACCCTCTTGAAGTTTAGGTGGCTCAAACCTGTCCTAGAAATAGTAATCGGGTTCTAAGGAGCTCAATATCACTGGGTTTTTTCTCGGGCATTGTTTCAGCACAAGCCTCTTTAATGGCGACCAAAATATCCCAAAAAACCAAACCTCAATGAGTGTAGTATCGAGTATCTACCAACTTCGGACTGCACCAAAGTCGGTCATCTCACTACGTCCTAATGGCCAAGTTGGTCAAGTAAAGGTTCTAAAAGTTCATTAGTGCTTCATGACATCACTCAGCGGCCCCGTATTCTCCTTGACTACTCAAGGGCTACTGGTACCCACAAATATGTCGCACTAACGTAGCTATTGCTTAGACCATGTCGGTATACCCCGCACAGTTTCCACAATGTATTGCTACTTACCTATAAGGTATCCCAAATTCGGGTAGAGGATTCAAACCCAAACAAAGAACCATAATGTAAAGCATACAAGTCAAATAAAGAAAGCAAGTAAATATGATCTAACCCTAAGGTAACCCCCCTTTTAGAATTTTCCCCAGCAGAGTCTCTAGTTCTGTGATACGGTGGGAGAACTGACTTGGTTGTTTTGCATTTTATCACAAATGTTGCGGTTAGCAAGAGTCGCCACCGACTTTTCTTTTATCCAAAAGGAAAGGTGAAAAAGCACAGGAAAGACCTTTGAGATTATTTCTTGAGTTTGGGGGGTAGATTATGAAAAGGGAAGGTATTAACACCCTTCCCATCCACCATTTTCCATGGGCTCTTAGTTACTTGCTAGATTACTTGCTTTTGTTTGAAAATGTGCTTTGTGTGGTTTTTGAAAGTATTTTGAAAAGGCGTCATCGTTTAGGAAAACTTTGTAATGATTCTCGTTCGTAAGAATGTATACAAAGTGTTGATCTTTTGAAAATGTTTTCAAGTTTGAAAGATGTTTTTGAAAGTGTTGGTGTTTGTTTTGAAAATAAAAAGGATGTTTTGTTTTGAAAGTGAGCAAGTAACTAGGAACAATCTACCTACTAAAAAGTCTTTCATGTTCATTTCCTTTTTCCTTTGACATTGTTATCTTACCATTGATTTGGTAAATAACCCTATCTTTGGATGTAAGCGGGACGAGCATGGGTCATCGTATAACCATGATTAGCAATGTTGCAAGGTATCTTAGAATCTTTCTTAAGGGACTAAGATCATTTTGAAAAGGTAACATAGATAGCGTCATCGAGGGACTATGATCTTGTATATTTGCTAAGATACCTCACATGCATAATATGGCCATTTTTATAAGGCAACCAAGTGGATTTTACCCTAGGGGTGCTTGTGTGCAAGTGTATTGATTTTCATGCTTTGTTTAGTCTTTTATTAGGGTTTGCTACTTGTTAATTTTATCTTCTCATACAAACCCTAATTACTAGCATTTATAGAAAGCGATAAATTGCGAAAAGTAAAATTACTACACTATTACATCATTAGGGGAGGGGGTGTACAAATTTATAAATGGGGATTGCAAGAAAGTTAAACCTAATTATCTATTACAACCATATTGAATATTGTACAAAACTAAAAATAAAATGCAATAATATAAATGGAAAAAGAAATGATTTTTGTTGTTTTTTTATGAAAGGGGTTTTGCCTTGACCTAATTAAAGAAAATGATTAATTAAAATTAACTTAAACTAATTAAGAAAATAAATTAATTTGAAAAGGATTTTTAGGGTTTTTTATGAAAAGGTTTTAAATTAATGAAAATAAAATGAAGATTAATTAATTAAAATAAACCTAAGTTCTAAATTAATTTTAACTAAGAAAATAAAATAATATACTAATTTATCCTAAGTCTAAAAATTAATTATTTAAGAAAAAAAGAAATTAATTTGTTTTAAGAAAAATGTTTTTTTAGTCTTTTTTTTTGTTTTATAGAGAAAATAAAATATATAAATATAAATAATAAATAAAAATAAATAAGGATTTTTTATGATTTATGAAAATAATAATAGGATTAATAATAATAATAATAAAATTAATAATAATAATGAATAAAAATAAAATAAAAATAAAAATAAGTTAGGGAGGTGGATTAATAATGCAAGAGGTGTTGTGAAGAAAAAAACATTAGGCCCACAATAAGCCCAGGCGCTGCCAAAAAAGTCATAAAATAGTGAAAAGTAATAAAAGGTCACGCTGGGGCTTGAACCCGTGACCTAAGGGTGACAGGCGCGCGCTTTAACCACTGGGGTGGTGATACATCCGTTAACTTGTGTGAAAGGATAAATACATAACACAAAACGCGCCCTGTTATTGTAACTGTATATTGGGATGTAATAGATAATTAGTAGGACCTTTACTGCTTTTATTTATTTTTTCCCCCAGTTTTTTGGAATTGTAATAATCCCCCTCCCCGAAGCCTTGTAATAGCTAGGTTTTGTATTTCTGCACTTTTAATTACTGCAATTATTAACTGCTAGATGTATGACTAATAGGATTGTATGACAAGAATAAAATAAAACGTTAGCAAACCTAACATCAAAGACAAAAGTAACTGAATACAACACACTTGCACATATACACCTCTAGGGTATTCCCACTTAGGTTGCCTTCGGAAAATAAAATAGTCATGTCCCTGGAAAGTGGGGACGCTTTAACAAAGACCCTCGGATCCAAAGATCATAGTCCCTCGATGACTCTTCGGTGTTGCCTTTCGATAAATGATCTAGTCCCTTAAACAAAATTGCTAAAGCGTCTCTATAGGTTGCCTTTAAGACTGTACGATGACCCAAGAATGTCCCTCAAACATCCAAACGATGGGGCTACCTACTCACTAATAGTAGGATAACACTGTCTAAAGGAAAGAAGGAAAAGAATGAACCTTTTGAGTAAAGTAGATAGTTGTTAGATGCTTGAAACTTTTCACATTTACACAAAACAATTTTCAAAAACATTTACAAAAAACGCTTTATTAACACTCTTGAGGACTGATACAAGAGTTCATATAGTAAATCGCCGCACTAAGGCATTTCAAAATACTTTTCAAAACACACAAAAAATCACAAGGTATTTTTCAAAAGAGTTAAGCATCTAAGAGCCCGTAGAAAACTGTAGATGGAAAGGGTGCTAACACCTTCCCTTTCCATAATCTACCCCCTTACTCAGAAACAAATCTCGAAAGGTCTTTTTTTGTTCTTTTCACCCTTTCCTTTGTTGGATAAAAGAAAAGCCGGTGGCGACTCTTGCTTACCACAACATTTGCAAACACAAACGCAAAACCAGTATAACAGTAGGTTCTGACACCGTACCACAGTTACGAACCCTTTTCCACTTTATTTAACTCAATGGACAAAAACAAGAACGGTTCAAAGCATTAATGTACACCGTGGGCTAAGAACGACACAAACTAGAAAGTGTGGGGGCCGATTGCAATCCCTTTGCTCCACTTATGGAGTCGATAGAAAGCATAAAGTAAAAGGGGAGGGGAATTGCCTTCTTCGAGGACTTTTGCACACAAACAAACACAAACATTGCCTCTTTTGAGGACTTTCAACAAAACAAACATTGCCTCCTTTGAGTACTTTAAATAGATTTGCTCACCTAAAGTAGGGATTCCTAATCATGCATCTCTATTCCTACTTCTCATGGCAAGGAAAATAAAATACAATGCGGAATCAAAACTAGAATCAGAAACAATACCAAACGAATAATAAGTCTGTACCAAAGCAATATCAAAGAAAAGAAACCCGACGGTCTTCGTGTAAGCTAGCATCAACAAACAAAGTAATCAGAAATGGGTGTTTGGAATAGGCGTCAAAGCATCGATAATGTGAAAATAAATCACATGTGAAGTGTGTATCGGACAAATCCTCATGACATCAATAAACCTGCACGAAAAATACATATTTAGACAAAAACACAAGCAATGTATATATCTCATAGAATGAGAATCAAGTGCGTCGAAAGCGAACTCGAATCCATAAAGAAAGTGGAATAAAATGTTTTTCAATCAAATAACCAAGAAATAATTAAGCGATTGAAATAACAAGGAGGCATAAACAGAATCAAGTATTCACATCACAAATTAAATTATTGAAATAACAAGGAGGCATAAACGGAATCAAGTATTCACATCACAAATTAAATTAATGCAAACATGCATTGGAACATTAAAATGAATTTCCGAGTGTTGTACCCCAAAATTTGCCCTCTCATGTTTCCTAGAGTTTTTTCTCTTATATGGGTGGTTAGAAACTTTTGCCTAAAGAAAATGAAATTTTTGAATGTTAGCAAAGTGTCTTTTGATTGGTATCTAAACAATATCCTTTGATTGGCATAACGGCAAGCTTCGACTGGGCTCCTAAAACCCTTCGACCAAGCATTGCCCCATCAACTTCGATTGTGCGTTGGTTCCTCTTCGAACAAGCAAGAATCCCCTACAAGTTTGCTTCGATTCACTAGCAGTGAACTCCTGCATACAAGCTTCGATTGGACGTTAAATCTCCTTTGATCAATCTTAATTCACAAAGCTTCCTCATGCTTGCCTTGGTTTCACAAGGCAAAGACCCATCAACTTGCCTTTGATCTACAAGGCAAAAGGCCCCTTTCACTAGTCTTCGATTCATAAGACAAAGGGCTGCTTCAAACATGCCTTCGATTCACAAGGCAAAGGCCCCCCTCTTCAGCTTGCCTTCAGCACACAAGGCCAAGACTCCTTCAGATTTGCCTTCAATCCACCAGGCAAAAAGCTTTCTTCGACCCACATGGCATTGGCTGCCTTTGTGCCAGCTTCGACTGGGCAATGGTCCCCTTTGAAACAATTTTCCACACTTTGACACGCAGGTTAGTCCCTTCGAAGGCGCATTTATAAGGTCCCTTTGAAGAAGCATTCATTGGTCCATTCGAAGGACACGTGGTTACTGAATACAAGCTTGTCTTATGATGGGTCTTGGTCCTACATGTAGCAAGGCCCAGGCCTCTTGTGCAATGGCATTTTAAGGTGGTGACAAAAGAGGTTTTCGATAGATTGGAGTTTTTATTTGAGTTGTTTAAATCAAGCAGCTAGGGCAAGTAGTTAGACTCAATCGAAGAAGCTCTAATAAGGAGGTTTCTGAACACTTCGAATCAAGACTCTAGGCCAATTGAAGGGCAACGCTGGAAGGCATTCGAAAGACAAAGGTGTTCAGGTTCATTCAAGATTCCAAAGAGGCATGAATATTTCAAAAAAAAGGAAATCTTTTAATATGTCTGATTCTTGTCTCATGGCTTTAAAAGCCTAGTTAAATGGTTGTCCCATGCCATTTTCATGCACCCTCACACTCCTATAAATACAAGGCCTATGACACATTGCAAAGGGGACGAAAAAAAGGAGAGACTAGCTCATACATGCACACATTGCCTCAGAAAAGTATACTAAATTATATAAAAAAATCTTATAATTCGAAGCTAGTATTGCAAGTACCCCCCAGTCCACACAAATACTAAATTTGTGCTCCTGAGGCTCCCAATAGTCTATTCCAAGCCCATCCATATCCATAAGTGCCAAACCGAATCAACCCTTAAACAAGGGTACCCATGCCTGAAGCCACATATTCATACCTCACCGTCGGTAAGGACTGGTAAAAAGATCAAACTTTACATTTGCATGATATATTAACACTTGTAGTTAATTCGATTTGTATTCAAGATTAAGGACCTGGGTTCAACACCCAGGTCTGCATTTGTTATGTATCTAACAGTTGTTGCGGATCCAGCCTGAATAGACCAACGTGCGTAGGATCGAAGGACCTGGGTTCGATACCCAAGTCCTGCATCTTTATTTTGCTAACATATCTTTGCAGATTCAGAGCCCTCACAGGTGATCCATCAGGCCCTTTCAACAATGCCCTCTGGATCGAAATCCACATCCTTTCACTGGATCGAAGGGTAACATCCGTTCACTGGATCGAAGGATAGCCATCTTCTCCTAGATCAAAGAAGACAGCTCCTTCTCTGGATCGAAGGAGACATTTCCTTCTCTGGATCGAAGCCTCCCATTTTCCCTTGGATCGAAGCCTCCTATTTTTCTCCCTGGATCGAAGGATGCCCCTTTGTATTTTTATTTTTGTTTTCGTTATTTCTTTATTGACTTTATCATTTGAATCAACTTTAAATCAAAAAATCACAAAAAAACATTAGGTTAGTGTTTTATTAACCAAATTAATTTTGTAAACAAATTAATTAATTATTTTAACCTTTTCTTGAAATTAAAATTAAATAGACTTAAGTTTTATTTTCTTTTATAAATAAAAAAAACAAAAAGATTTCCTCTTGCCTTAGGATTTTTAGACGTTATTCTCAATTCGCGTGCATTTATTTATTCTCACATTTTTCATATTATTGTAACTGCTCATGGGTTGTAATAGAATAATTAGGACTTTATTTTCTGCTTCATTCCCCTTATTCTTGGACATGTAATTAATCCCCAAAGCCCTGTAATAGCGTAGGATTTACCTTTCTACACTTTAAATTTCTGCAAACTATAAACTGTTTAGATGCATGAATAATATGATTGTATGATAAGATTAATAATCAAAAGCTAGCAAAGTTAACACAAGACTAAAATAACTGAACATAACACACTTTGCACATATACACCTCTAGGGTACACCCACTTTGGTTGCCTTCGGAAAAATAGTCATGTCCCTCGAAACGGGGACGCTTTAGCAAAGACCCGTAAATCAAAAGATCATAGTCCCTCGATGACCCTACAGTTGCCTTTCGGTAAATGATCTAGTCCCTAAACAAAAATTGCTAAAGCGTCTCTTCATGTTTCCTTTATGACTGTACGTCCCTTCGAATGTCCCTCGTACATCCAACGATAGGGCTACCAACTCACTAAAAGTAGGATAGCACTGTCTAAAGGATAGGAGGAAAAGAACGAACTTTTTTGAGTATAAGTAGATAGTTCTTAGATGCTATGCTCAAAACAAACTTTTTACACTTACAGATTTCAAATATAACTTTCAAAAACATTTGCTTTGTCAACACTCTTGAGGACTGATACAACAGTTATCACAAAGCAAATCGCCGCACTAAGGCATTTCAAAATAATTTTTCAAAAAAACAAAGCACAAGGTACTTTTAAAATGAGCTAAGCATCTAAGAGCCCGTAGATGACTACAGATGGAAAGGGTGCTAACACCTTCCCTTTCCATAATCTACCCCCCTTACTCAGAAAAATCTCGAAAAGGTCTTTTTCTATTCTTTTCACCCTTTCCTTAATTTGGATAAAAGAAAAGTCAGTGGCGACTCTTGCTTACCGTAACATTTGCAAACACAAATGCAAAACCAGTATAACAGTCGGTTCTGCTACCGTATCACACCAGGCAGCAACACATTAACTCATGCAAGTGCATGAAAAATCAGATAAAATCAATCAAACTCGGTACCGGTAACCACCAAGCATGCTAACAAGCTCAAACACGCATTAAGTTGGAATTAAATCACCAAATACACACACTTACCATATTCGGGCAGCAACATTGCACCTTGCAAAATGCTCAAAAAGTCGGCTTAAAAACAACCGAATTTGATACCGGTATCAACTAAATATGCTAACAAGCTCGAGTATGCATTAATCATGAATTAAATCACAATGTAGATGCAAAAACCATTTTCCGGGAAGCATGGAATTGACAAATGAAATGCATAAAAATTTGATTTAAAATCAATCAAACTTGCTACCGGTATCAAGCAATTATCAACACAAAGCCTCTTATGCATCGAACAACAACTAAAACTTAATTTGCAACACATTAGTGAGCTCAGAGCAGCCATGACATATGTACCGATGCTTGCTAAAAATCGATTCGAAAACATTGTTTCAAAGCACAAAAGCTAAGCATCAACACATAAATAATCAAGTAGAATTCACAAATAACGTGTATCAAATAAATCGGTACCAGTAGCAACAACTCCAAGTATGGAAACCAAGATTAATTATGCGTCGAGAACAAGTAAACACTTCAAAATTTGATTCTGACTCATGAATTTAAACAAATTTCAACAAGTATCAAATCAGAAACAAATTATGACGTGTAAATCACAACACAATTGAACAATTATCTTCAATGCATAAACACCAACAATTATCAAAGTCGATGCATAAACCTCAACAATTAACAACAATTAAATCAACTGATTCCACGTTTATTCATCATCAAACTTCAAGAATCAATTAAATCTCAAAACCAATTAAAGCTTAATTCACATAATCACTTAATTTCATAAATCAAGATTGAATTTATGTTAAACAACACAAATCAAGTTAATTCAACAATTAACTCATGCAAGATTCACACAGTTCAAACTTAATTCAACAATTAAGTTGAACAAAGCATTTAAATCAAGTAAGGATTCAAGAAATTACCGAACGTGACACGAAGAGGATTAAGATCTGATCAGAAGAGGAAGAATCCGACGAAGGAAGGCTAGGCGCAGTGGAGGGAGGCTAGGCACGGTGGAGGGAGTCTTAAAGGGAGCTAGCTCGAGACGGAGACCGGTCGACCGGTGTGTTGGCCGGTGGGAGGAGGTCTGGTAAGGCGGTGCGCGGTTGGAGGTGATGATTGACGGTGTTGCTCACCATGGAGGATGGAGGAGAGAGTTCTTGAGTTTTGTGACTTTTGTTCTTGAGAGAATTGAGAGAGAACTTGAGAGAATTTGAGTGAGTTTTGTGTAGATTGGAAAAACTTATTATGAAATTGAGTGGAAATAATTTATAGAGCTGAGCTAAGACCATGTTTGGAAAATGGTAAAAATGCAAATTCCCTTATTTTTAAGTGAATAATGCAGAATTTTAAGCTTTTTCGGTGTACGGTGTGAGAACAACCCACAAGCTCATCACTTTCGATGCATAATCCTGACGCACAACCTGAAACAAAAAATTCGATGATGAAATTTGTGATACAATTCCGAAAGAATCACCCTGATATGATAAAAATCGAGAAAGTTGTAAATTTTGCAATAGCGAGAAACTTGAGACAGAAAACCCTCTATTTTGAGTTATGTAGTTTTTTCAGCTTATTTTGGTGTACGACTTTGGAAACAAGCCATAAACCAAAGTCTTCTGAGCATAATCTGAACTCGGCCCCTGAAGCAAACATGTAGCTAACAAAATTTGTGACATCATGCCAAAAGAATGGTCTCGATACGTTGAAAATTGAGAAATTTATGATGTTTGTAATATTGTGCGACAATTGACTAGAAATCTACTCCAGCATGCGATTTTCACCGTATTTTTGCAACTTCGGATATCTTCTTCGTAGAATTGGCTCCCGTCCCCAACATATGAAATGTAGAGGATGTCAAGACGAATCCAACGCCCAAAGACCCTCTGAAAAATATTTTTCCAGTCAGAAGCTATGAATTTTTGAACATCTGATAAATTGTTGATCAACACACTATTTCAGGGTACCAGTCTCAGTATTCACAAATCTGGAGATCTTCCTCACCGAATCAGCTTCCAACCCAAAAATAAGAATTGAGGAAAATAACAAGATGGTTCAAATTCTCCAAGAGCAACCCAAAGATGATTTTTCTGTCAGAAGTCATAAGTTTTTGAACATCCGAACAAACAAATAACCAGGAAATCCACTGTATAACGTGATTTCAGGTATTTGCACTTTTGAAGATTTTCCTTACAAAATAGCCTTCGACCTGCACATATGAATCATAGAAGATAACAAGATGGTTCTAATGCCTGAAGAACCATTCCCAAACCATTTTTCGGTCAGAAGTTACAAATTTTGACCTCGAACCATAACATGCTGATTTTCGGCTTGAATTGTCTCAAATCAACTGAAATGCTTGACTTTCCCTATAATTCAAAGTGTGCCAAATAACATGAGATGTTGATATAATGATGGCTTAATTAATTGTTGGTTGGATAGCTTGGAACACGTGCGGTGTGCATTTAAATGCGGAAAACCCCGAGTTTTACTTCACAATGCTACTTAATGGAACAATCGTCTTTTGTAGCTCTTTCTCACAGAAAAAAGCTTTGATTTCATGAATATAGACCCTATGCCATGTATGTATGCATATGATGATGAAGTATAAGCCAATCAGGGTTAAAATGAAGAGGGTGAATTTTTGGGTGCAACAGCTGCCCCTATTCAATCTTCTTTAACTTGAGGGTGAGATTGACGCTAGCCTTTTGAACGATCATGGTGGAAGAGGATTGAATACTCAATAGAACCATAAAGTTTGCACTTTGAAGACAGTCATGTATTATTTATTTTGTTTTATGTATTTTCAATTTTTTGTTGTTTTTATCTTTTGGGGAGAAGTATTTATCATGAAGAGTATGTCGGGTCAGGGTTAGACACACATAAGAAAGAGACCGACCGGAGAAGGTTCTAATAGAGGTATCAAATATATATGTCCGATAAGGATATTGGACACACAACAAGAGAGACCAAAACCCAAGGAGGACTCTCACAAGGAACGCCAATCAAAGCGAACCCAAACAAAAAAGGACTGGAATAAGAGAGACTAAACCCAAGGAGGACTCTTACAAGGAACGTCAATCGAAGCAAACCCAAACAAGGAATGATGCACTTGCCCAACCAAGGATGTTAGCTAAGCTTACAGAAGGAAAACTCGACTAAGCAGGTAAACCAAAGATAAGGAACCGACTAAGCAGAACCTACCCAAAGGAAAGGAAATGACTAAGCATAACCCAATCAAACAATGTTAGCTAATCTAACGGAAGGAAAACTCGACTAAGCAGGTAAACCAAAGATAAGGAATCGACTAAGCAGAACCTACCCAAAGGAGAGGAAACAACTAAGCATAACCCAACCAAACAATGTTAGCTAAGCTAACTGAAGGAAAACCCGACTAAGCATGTAAACCAAAGATAAGGAATCGACTAAGCAGAACCTACCCAAAGGAGAGGAAACGACTAAGTATAACCCAACCAAACAATGTTATTTAAGCTAACGGAAGGAACACCCAACTAAGCAGGTAAACTAAAGATAAAGAATCGACTAAGTAGAACCTATATTAGAGATAAACAATCACACATGACTCTGAGGGGAATAACCCAATAGTGGCTCTACTGGGGAATATCCTAGGTGAGGAGTGATAAACAAAGACCTGATCAAGGAATGTCAGCCAAGAGGACAAAAATAAAATAGAGGGAAAGAAGAGACCAATCAAAGGGGCTCTACCAGGGATTTTCCGAACTAAGTCAAACTTAGTTGAGGAATACCAACAAAATTGTCAAAAGACAAAAGAGGGCAGAGGTCAAAATAGAAACAGTTAAACTGGACTCAACCAAATAATACCACAAGGATCACGCGAAAGGTGACAATAACTCGAAGATAAACATCGAAACCTAGTGTAAACAAACTGTTGAATGATTGGACTTTAACAAGGAATAACTATCTAAACTGACGACAATTGAGGATGATTTGTGATGCGAGATTGCAATTCAAACATGTCGGCTCCGAGGAGGGATTCCACTGAAAAGTGGACTTTATAGAGAACACTGCAAAAATAAATTGCATTTCACCGAGGAGAGATCTTTAACTCCAAACAGCTCTTAACTTCCCGGGAAAATGATCAATTATCTTCATGTTGAAAATAAGGAGAATTTCACTTGGGGAAATAGAGATCTTCTTGCATGGAGTTCTTGATGAAAGCAGACTTCACCAGGGATAAGCAAACTTAAGCAGGGATAACGAGATTTCTTGAATAAAAGAAACTCGACGACGAACTCCACTGGAAAACAAATCTTTTTCTGGGGAAGAAATGTTTTACTGAGGGAAAATATATCTCCCTGCATAGAGTCCTTGACAAAAAAGAGCTTCTACTGGGGATAACACAACACCTTCCATCACTGAGGAATAAGAGAATTCTTACGAGAACTTTCACAAGTGCGAGCCATACTAGGAAGTGAACATCGGAAGGATTTCATCTAATCACAACCTCATTGGGGAGAAGAAGATGACTCCTTGAACGGCATCAATGGGGAGTAAATTCAAGTGTAAATTCCACTGGGGAAAAGCAAACCGCTTTATTGGGAGAAGAGACATCTCAAACCAGAAACCTTCATAGCTTAAATTCCACCAGAGATAGAAATAACCTCTTCTGTTACTGGGAATAAGAGAGTTCATACTCACATCAGCATCCACAACACTGGAAACACCAAACTTAGGATATCCACCGCTGCATAATCTCACTGGGGAGAAAATCCACTCTATTAGGGAAAATAAATGACTTCGTGGAGATAATAATGATATCTAACTGATAAAGAAACCTAGCAAGAGTCTTTTAGAAGATACAGACCACCCTGGGGAGAATAAATGCCAACCATACCGGGGGAAACAGACGCACACCATACTAGAGGGATGGGTGCAAACTTCACGAGGAAGGCGAGTGCCAACTTCACTAGGGAAGTAGATGCAAACTTCATTGGGGGAGATGGCGAACCACACTTGGGGATAAACAGTGGTACCAGACATCACTGAAGATAAATATGGCGGTACCAGACATCACTGAAGAAAAATATGGCGGTACCAGACCTCATTGGGGAGAATAATCTCAGCAAATGAGCTTTCATTGCGTAACAATGTAGATCACACTGGGGGAAAATATTATGTTTGAAGAAACATTATTTCCATCAAGCACTTTGTGTGGCTAACAACCTCGAATACTCTCTGCTTTCTTTCCCGTGCCCTATTTGTCATGAGTGGACACAAGGTACCTGCAAAACAAAATCACAACAACTTGTCACGGGTAGAAAATGGAAAACTTTGGCCATCGCCCAAGGCACTTGAAATCTCAAGTAATTTCAACTGTTTATATCATGATTTGCATAGCTTCAATATTTTTAAATGTAAAAGTTTATCAAAAATTGCGCGTTTCTACAATCAACACAGTAAAAGTCAAAATGCAACTTTTGGATAAAAGAAAATTTTATTGATTGATTAGCCTATAAATAGGCATTTACATCAAGAAGTGATTCCTAAAAAGAGGTAATTGATACAAAACATAAATAGGAGATACAGAGATGGCAACATAAAGATGGATTTCGATCAGGTTCTGACTCTACTATGACTCTAATAACCTCAAAGCTCTGTAATATCTTGCTTTCTAGAGAAACAAATTGGATTAGTTCCTTATCCTTCCAAGTTACTCAACTATGATAGAGAATAGTGTTACAGATGCAACGCAAACCGTAGTCATTCGCTTTAAATCCCTAACTTTTACCTAGATTGCCCTTTCGGGTTTTCAATCCACCGGGATACCCATTTTTGCCTAAGCTGCCTTTTTCAGGTTTTCAACTTAGCGGGTGTACATAATTTTTTTAATTATTTTTACTTCTTCTTTTTTTCCCTAATTTTTGCCGGAACCACTTTATTCATTTTTTATGGTTCGTCGAGACGCCCTTTTTTGCCTAAGCCGTCGACTTAGCGGGTCATTTCATGCAAAGTATTTTTTTAACTATGTATGCATTAACGAGGTGAGGGAAATCCTTTCCATCCATAGTTGTAAGCATCATAGATCCTCCTGAGAAGACCTTCTTTACAACATATGGTTCTTCATAATTCAGAGCCCATTTTCCCTGAGCATCTGTATTATTGGGAGGCAAGATCCTCTTCAACACCAGATCACCAACTTGAAAATTTTGAGGACGTACTTTCTTATCAAAATCTTTCTTTATCCTCATCTGATATAACTACCCATGGCAAATAGTTGTCAATATCTTCTCATCGATGAGATTCAACTGATCAAGTCTATTCCGAACCCACTCAGCTTCATCAAGTTGTACATCTGTCATTATCCTTAAAGAAGGAATTTCCACTTCCACGGGCAGGACTGCTTCCATACTGTATACCATAGAGAATGGGGTTGCCCCAGACGAAGTACACACTGAAGTACGATAACCATGCAGCACAAACGACAATATCTCATGTCAGTCCTTGTAGGTCACAACCATTTTCTTCACAATCTTCTTAATGTTTTGCTGCCTCAATAGCACCATTCATCTTTGGACGATATGAAGAAGAATTGTGATGCTTTATCTTGAAACTGTCACACAACTCTTGTATCATCTTCTTGTTGAGACTCAATCCATTATCAGTAATGCTCTTCTTAGGAATCCCATAACGATAAATAATATTCTACTTGATGAAACGAGTAACCACTTGCTTAGTGACATCGGCATGAGATGCAACTTTGACCTATTTGGTGAAGTAATCAATGGAAACCAAAATAAACTTATGTCCATTGGAAGCAGTCGGCTCAATGCGTCTAATCATATCAATGTCTCACATTGCAAAGGTCCAAGGAGAAGTCAAAACATTTAGCGAATTGAGCGACACATGCAATTTGTCTGCATAAATCTAACACTTGTAACCGATTCTGGAGTGATTGTAACAATTATTGTCCATGGTAGACTAATAATAACCTGCTCTCAAGATTTTCTTGGCCATGGTGTTCCCACTGGAATGCGTTCCGAAGGAACCTTCATGTATTTGTCCTATAATCTTATTTGCTTTGTGTCTATCCAAACATTTGAGTAAAATAGAGTCATAGTTCCTGCACAATGAACTAATTTTTCCCACCTGAACCATCTTAGAGAAGTATAAGCTTCTCCCCCACTTCTTTCAATCCCCCTCCTGCAAACAAGTGATTAGAAAAGTAAGAAAGTACCAACAATGTTTCGCACATAGGTTGCGACCTGGCCGGACGAACCGACCTACTCTGATACCACTAATGTAAAACCATATTTCCCCTTCGGTAATATAATAAAATCAGAGAAAATTATTCATAAAATAAAACACCAAAAATAGGATGCCATATCTTCATACATCATATATGCTCATATAAAGAGATACGCAATACATAGTCATTTATTCATCACGTCTGAAATTCATTCCATTTATTGGCAGCGGAAAAACATCATTAGAACTCGTTCTCAACATAAGCAATAGTTGTCACAATTTAAAACTTAAAGTAAAACATCAATTAAAATTCAACAATATGGAGTTCTACAATAGTTTACTCCTATCATAACAAAACAAACACAAAACCCCTAAGTGTTACATATCAGAGCTGACACCAACTTAATCTACGCAAAATGAGGCACTTCTCAGTGAGTCTCTACCTCGAGCTACTTAAGATTATCTGAACGTTACCCACGTAGAGGCGACATTCAAACAGAAGGGGTGAGATATCACGACAATATAATAAGTTATATAATCATAGGTATACGATAGATATATCATGTAAGATTACAAGCTCAACAATCATCAATTATCATCCATCATGATTTTACAAGTACATACATAATTTATCATCATCCATCATACAACACATACTAATTATGCAACTCAGCTTCATCATTATATAAACAAATCAACAAAATACAGTGCAACTAGCACTGATGCAAAATGCATGTGGTACCATCAGGGCAGAACCCTCATCTTAATAATGCCAACTTAGGCCAGTAACATCATAACGCCAATACATGCCATCTTTCGCCCATATAGGCCATCTTTTGCCCATACAGGCCATCTTTCTATGAATGCATGCGACACTAACATGCAACAACTTAATTTACATTGATATTACTTCTCATCAATGTCACACCAATATAGGCCATCATCATCATAATGTAATATTTATGCAATTCATTCATACATCATTCGTACAACACCATCACGTTCAATCACAACAATATGCATCTCACTTCATACAACATTAACACACAAGGCATAAACCTTCACCAAAATAATCATCATAAGATAGAAAATATCACATCACCTGAACATAAAAATCCTCATGATTAATTCCACAACAACAATAATTCATCATTAAAATAGGACATTCCCAATTAATCTACTATACAAAGCATTTGCATACATTTCATAAAACGACATAACTCGACAGTACGAAACACCCGTCCATGCATAAAATAGTTGGAATTCTGGTACTGAAAATATTTTTAAGAGAAAGTACGTTAAACCAGTTTTCTAGCAATCTGAAATATGCGTCAATCGGATACCTGAAACTCAAGTTATAAATTTTTGAAGTTTTACAAGATTTACTAACACCGACAACATACAATAACAGACACTGACACCCTAGGCATAATCCTCCAACCCAAAAATTATTCACCTACTATTATTAAAATTATTATCATATTGTAGAAAATGTTTTTAGCTTTCCAACGGTCCAAACGGCATGCCAAACAGACACCCGAGTCAAAATTTATTAATTTTCAAAGTTTTGAAAAACTGCCAGCTTCAACGAAGTAACGGGTTACTTCACCAGGTAACTGGTTGCTTCACCCTCCATAGGCCCTGTTATGCATATTTTCAATGATGTAACAAGTTACTTCACCAAGTAACTGGTTACTTCACTGAAAATAGTGAAAAACATGATTTTTAAGCTACGAAAATGCTTCATTTTTTATAAAAATATCTGATGTAACTGGTTACCATCCTGAGGTAATTGGTTACCTCGTTGTTACAAAGCCAAAATCAGTATTTTTCCTGCTACGGGATTTCAACATTCTCCACCAAAATTCAGTTTTGTAAGCATACTAAAACATGTAAATTTATGCAATTATCAACCCACATCATACACAATAATTCTAATCAAATTACCAAACCAACTTCATCAATCCAATCGAATACAACTATCAATTTCACAAAACAATCTACACCCAAAATCTAACATTCAATATCATCATCTACCCACAATTATGCCATCTATTAGAGAATCAGAACCCCACCCTTACCTTGGATTTTGGTTGATTCTTGACTCCTATGATGAACCTTCTTGCCCTATAGCCCTTTCCTCTTCTTCTCTCTTCTACAGTCTTCTCTGTTCTTTTTCTATGTTGTTTTTCCTCTTATCTATTCTCATCTCTCTCTTTTTTTTATTCCAAGAACCCCTAAATCATAATATCAATCTTGTCCTTCCCAAATAAATAAATAATTGTCTAAATAACTACAAAATAATAATTATTATATTATTCTACTAATAATTATATTTAACTATTATACTATGGTATTAAATCTAATATTTTAATCCAAATAATACTAATAACTAGTTGTCTCTCTACACCTTATGTTTCTACACTTTTGATCATACACCCCCCATGATCTTAACTCCAATAATTCTTAGGGCCTCTAATTCCCAAGAAAGTGCATCATAAAACAATAAAAGATTCACTAAAGCGCACAAATACATCACATCATCTAATTTTATTTAAATAAAATAATTCAACGAAATCGGGGTGTTACACTTTGAGTGAAGTGACGTGATTAATGCACGATGATGACTTATGTGATGATTGGTTAATGCAATGCACATGTTATTTGAAGTTGAACTGGTGACTTTAAGGTAGGCTACCAGACGAGAACTGGATTTAAATTAGGCTACAAGATGGGAATTGGTAAAGGGCTGTTAGACGGGAACTAACTACTAGACGGGAACTGGTTTTGACTTAGGCTACTAGACGGGAACTGGTAAAAGGCTGTCAGGCAAGAACTGACTACCAGACGGGAACTGGTTTTGGAAACTCAACTTTCAGACAATAACTCAATCTGATTTAATTGTCAGACGAGAACTGACTAACAAACGGGAACTGACTACCAGGTGGGAACTGGCTACCAGACGGGAACGAGTTTTGAAAACTCAACTTCTAAACAAGAACTAGATTTTATTTAATTATCATACGAGAACTGGATTTAATTTAATTGTCAGACGAGAACTGTCTATCAGATGAGAACTGGTTTTGGAAACTAGACTTCTAGACAAGAACTGGATTTGATTTAATTGTCAGACGAGAACTGACTAACAAACAGAAACTGGTGAAAAATATATTATGTCAGATGAGAAATGACTACCTGATGGGATCTAGCTATCAGACGGGAATTGGTTTTGAAAACTCAACTTCCAAACGAGAATTGGATTTGATTTAATTGTCAGACGAGAGCTGAATACCAAGTGAGAAAATGAGAACTATATTTGATTTAATTGTAAGACGAGAACTGACTACCAGACAAGAAATGGTTTTGGAAACTGGACTTCCATACTAGAATTGGAGTTGATTTAATTGTCATACGAGAACTGACTACCAGACGGGAACTGGATTTGATTTAGTTGTCAGACAAGAACTGACTACCAGACGAGAACTGAATTTGGTTGAATTGTCAGACGAGAACTAACTACCAGACGAGAACTGGTTTTGGAAACTGGACTTCCATACGAGAACTGGATTGATTTAATTGCCATACGAGAACTGATTACTAGACGAGAACTAGACTTGATTTAATTGTCGAACGAGAAATGACTACCAGATGAGAACTGGATTTGATTTAATTTTCAGACGAGAACTGACTACTAGATGAGAACTGGTGAAAGAGATAATGTGTCAGACGAAGATTGACTAACCGATGGGAACTGGTGAAAAGATAATGTGTCAGATAAGAACTAACTACCAGACGAGAACTGGTGAAAAAGATAGTGTGTCAGACAAGAACTGACTACTAGACGGGAACTAGATTTTGAAATGATTTTCCATACGGGAAATGGACTTTAAAATAATTTGCCATACAGGAACTGGACTTTGAAATGATTTTCCAGACAGAAATTGGGCTTTGAAATGATTTTCCAGACAGGAATTGGGCTTTGAAATGATTTGCCATACGGGAACTGGGCTTTGAAATGATTTTCCAGACAGGAATTGGACTTTGAAGTGATTTTCCAGAAGGAAATTGGGCTTTGAAATGATTTGCCAGACAGGAAGTGGGCTTTTAATTGCCAACTGATGTTGGGATTTGAAGTCCCAATGCAAATTGGGATTTTGACTGTAAGTTTCATACTACGGGAATATGTCAGATGAATGAGATGATATGCATGGCTTGACACTAGAGCGCAACAACATGATGAATGCATGATAATGATTTATGATGACTTGGATGTTTCTACCGGTGCCTTCATGCGGGTTGTGGACAGCTTTGTTTTAGAGACGTTACTTGTGTAACAAGGCTTCTTGTTAATAGAGGGTAGGGGTATTATGCCAGCATGACTTCCTGATACCTATTTAGAACTCGATAGTTGCTGATTAGGATAAGGCTTGCAACTTGAAAGTACGGAGAAGATTGCCCCTCTGTAGCCTATCGTGCCCCAGTTTGTTGGTAGGATCTTTGAAAGAGTTGCCTAAGGAGGAACTTGGACACCAACATGTAGTGATATGACCCTTGAATCTTGCAAAGTATGCCTCCTGATTAGCTGGATCTAGAGGTGTGACCTAGGTTGACCAGTTCTTGAAATGATTTGCCCCTGGTTAATAGGATCTTCAGATGATGTGCCCCAATTATCATTAGGATTTTCCCCTGATTAGCAGGACCCCGTAGGTGCTTTGCCCATAGTTACGAGTGTCTTGAAATGGATTGCCTTTGATTAGATCAATATTGAGATTTCCTTGATGCTAAGTATTGATTTGCATATAACATTGTACCTTTTAAAAAGTAATTCTAACGCGATGCACATGCAATTTTTTTGAAATCAATAATCATTATGGAAAATAGATATGGGAGATGAGTACTGGTGAAGATGCAAAAAAGAAATATTGTTAGCAATGAATTAACAAACCTTAGGAGTTAGTTTAAAACAAATTCTGCTAAGTATGCTTCCATAGTGAACCTAACTTCAATTAGAACTTTTGAAGGTTGTAACGTAGTCTGGTTCACGGTTTAAGAAACAAAGGACATAAGGCTCAAATTTTATTTAAGCCAACCCATTCTCTTTGATATTCTCCATTTCTAAATTCAATTAAATCAACAGATACACTCGGTCTGCAAGAGTTCGTAGTCGTGATGATGATGAGAAGCATTGATATGGTTCAAGCATTGATGAGAAGCATTGATAATCTTTGAGGTGGAAGTCACAAGCTTATTTTCCATTTTCTTCACTTTCAATCCCTTATTTTTGCATGGACTAATTATTTTGAATTTCTAGTCCATCGGGATGCCTTAACTTTTGCCTAACTCAATTTTTTTTGGATTTTTCCTTTTTAACCTAGCAGGCTCTTTTTTCTTTTTTTGTTAAAATTTTTTCTTTTGGGATTTTTTTCTTTAGATTTAGGAATGTCATATTGACTTTGTGAGCTTCATCTTTATCGTTTACTCGATCTTGGCTGATGTACATGAGGAAGATGATGTGAGCTTTATCTTCATTGCTTCCTCGATCTTGGAAGATGAATGCAAGGAAGAGGATGTGCTTGAACTGCTTGCTTAGATAGATGCATCATTGATTTAATTAAAATCTATCCTGCCCATAGTTGAAATTAAGGTTTTTTTTTAAGAAAAATAGAAACAACTCTAACTTCTCGCTCGAGGGGGTTGACTATGGATTATCTCCTTATTTCTCCAGTGTTTAGGACGTGAAACAATGTCTTACATCGTCAGGTAGGTCTTACTATTAAAAAGCATATGTCAGCATAATTCAGTTATTTTGTTATTCACATCATTCTCCCTCAAGTTTGTTAATGATTTGAAAAGTGAAATGGAAAAGAAGTTGATAATTTATGGGTATAGATAGTGATGGTAGTAAATGAAGAGTGAATACAAATGGATTGATTTCGAAAACATGTATGCTCGTTTTATTGAATTAACAATCAAAGAGTACAATTTAAGAAACAAGCAACATTTAGCAAGAAAGAAATTACAACCGGAAATGATAAAGGCCTAATGATCCTAGGGATGAGCTTCCTTATGGATCTGCCGACTATAGGAGATGCTTCTTAAAGTTACTCGCACTCACCCGGGTATGGGATTTTCATTCACCAACAAGTTTCCTTCTTGAAAGGTTAAGTACTTCTTGTCGATCAACTGTTGAACTTTGGCTTTGAAAGCGTTGCAGTACTTAGTTGAGTGCCCTGCTGATCCAGCGTGATATCTGTATTGCACATTAGGGTTATACTCAAAAGGGAATGGCTTCGGCGGAGGCTTAAGAAACTTGGGAACCATCAATGAGATTTGTATTAGATGTGGCAAAAGTTGACTATAGGACATGGGAATTGGATCCAAGGGAGATTCCTCCTTTCTAGATTATTTCGGGGTCTGCACTGATAGTTATGATGATTCTCATCTTCACTTCCTTGGGCTCATTGATTTGCATGAGGACCAAGAAGCCTTGGTTGCTGGCATTGAACAGTTGTTGTATATGGGTATTGATGATAAGGCACTGGAGGTGGAACTTGTGGAGCTTCCCATATTGTATCAGTTTCATCATATTCTTCATTTTGGGGATCACTAGAGGATTCCTCCTCAATTATCTGGCTACTTGAGGTGCTTTAGATTTTTTCGCTTTTGAGGTCGTTCTCGATGTATTCTCCAACTATTAATAGGTCGGAGAAGCTTTACAACACACTGCCTATCATTGTTTCATAATATTGACCTTGCAGAGTGTCCATGAACATGTCTACCAACTCCCTATCCAACAATGGTGGTTGGACTCATGCAGCCAACTCTCTCTATCTCTGGGCATATTCTTTGAATGACTCGTTGCTTTTCTGAGTGAGGTTTTGCAACTGAGTACGGTTTGGAGCCATATTAGTGTTGTATTGATAATGCTTCAGGAATGCCAAAGCCAAGTCATTTCAGGCGTGAACATGGTTTCTCTCCAATTGCATATACCGTTCTAACGATACCGTATAAAGATTGTCTTGAAAACAGTGGATAAGCAACTTGTCGTCACGTGAGTGTGTATACATTTTTCGAACATACATCATCAAATGAGTCTTTGTACAACTAACTCCTTTGTACTTCTTGAAATATGGCATCTTGAACTTTTGAGGAATTACCATGTTCGCAATCAAACATAAAGCAGAAGCATCAAGGCTATGGGTATCATGTCCTTCTATGGCACTAAGTCTCTGTTCCAACATGCGATATCTTTTGGTTGCCTCAACATCTTGTGGCTCTTCAGTATTCATGGTCAGGTTTACCCCTTTGGGATTTGGCACGGGGAATGCAAATTGATGATACTCAATAGAATAATGAGGTGAGGTATACCCATCTCGAATAGCGGCGTGTTCTTGTATATCATAGTTCTCCATTGGGATCTGTATAGGTTGAGGTTGAGTAGGACCGCTAACTTGAGGTATATGACGTCTTCATTTGTGGATTGGTGAACCCCTCTATTTACCATAGCTAACGTTGCACTTCCTTTGTGAGCTTGTTTGAGTACGTTATGAGTATCTGAGCATCACCTTGCGACAAATAAAGGAATTATAAGTTTTCTTTGTTAATGGTCATTATGAATACGGATGCATGAGTTTAGTATGTTCTTAAAGGTTTTAATGGAAATGCAAAGTCATGTCATGGATGAATCAAAATGTGACATACTGGCTTAGGATTGTGATAGAAACCCAAGCGGGGTTAGGGATGGTAATAGACAAAAGGGAAATTCTTTCGGGTTTAGGATTGTGACGGGCACAAGGAAACCCCTACGGTCTAGGGAATGTGACAGACAAAAGGAAACCCTACGGGCTAGTGATTATGATATACAAAAGGAAACCCTTGTGGGTTTAGGGATAGTAGTGGGCAAAAGGTAACCCTTGTGGGTTTAGGGATATATATTGATAAAATGAAACCCTTACGGGTTTAGGGATAGTAACAAGACATCCTTTGCGGGAAGGTTTCCTATGAAGGATGGGATGTTAACAGAACAACCTATAGGAGGGCTCCTATGAAAGTTCTAAGTCTTTTTGTGATACAATGGGAGAACTGACTCTTATATTGGTTTGCGTTTTGTATTTGTAAATGTGCGGTAAGCAAGAGTCACCATCGACTTTTCTTTTATCCAACAAAGGAAAGGGTGAAAAGAACAGAAAAGACCTTTTTTGAGAGTTTCTGAGTAAGGGGGTAGATTATGGAGGTGTTAGCACCCTTTCAATCCGTGGTTTTCCACGGGCTCTTAGATACTTGCTCATTTTTGAAAATTGCTTTCATGTTTGAGTATTTTGAAAATTTTGTTTTCTTTTTGCTAACTCTTATCTCAGTTCTCAAGAGTGTTGATAAAACGTTTTGAAAATGTTTTTGAAAGTGTGAAGTGTGAAAAATTGATTTTGAGCAAGCATCTAAGAATTATCTACCTACTCGAAAAAGTTTGTTATTTTCCTCTTTTCTTTTAGACAATGCTATCCTACTATTAGTGAGTAGGTAGCCCTATCGTTGGATGTTGAGGGACTATCAAAGGGACGTTTACGATCACTAAGGCAACTGGGCAAGAACTCTTAGTAATTGTCCTAAAGTTCTAAGATCATTTTTTAATCGAGGCGACATCGAAAGGGTCGTCGAGGGACTTGTGATCTCTTGAACTAAAGGACAGCCACTAAAAATTCTCACGTTTCGAGAATTGTGACCGTTTTCGAAGGCAACCGAAGTGGGAGATACCCTAGGGGTGAGCATGTGCAAGTGTATTGATTCATTTCATTTATCTTGCGCATTTAGGGTTATCTAATCGTTTTCATTTCAATCTTTTTCATGCAAACCTAATTATTAGCAGTTAACAGTGCAGAAAATAAGTTACAAAAAATAAAATTCCTAAGCTATTACAAGGCCTTGGGGAAATTACATACATAGCACAAGAAAAATAAAATGTGGAATTTTAAACTTAATTAAAGCTATTATAAACCAGGAAACAGTTACATAATGGGAAAAGAAAAAATGGAAAAAAGATAAACGCGCGAAGAATGAAAAGAGCGTCTAAACCCTAAAAATGTTTAAAAGAAAATCTCTTTTTTGTTTTTTATTTAATTATGAAAATATTTAGTTATAATAATAATATCCTAATTAACTAAATTATAAAAGAAAGGAAAAAATTATTAATTACGATTAATTCTAATGAAACTAATATTTTTTGGTATTTTTAAAGAAAAAGATTTGAAATTTAATCCTAAGTTCTAATTAATTTTATTTTAAGGAAAACAAGTCAAAGTAATTGAATTATATTAATTTACATAATAAATTTTAATTATGAAAAATCTAATTCTATTTTTTTGTAATTTTTTATTGACTTTATGATTAAAATAAATAAAAAATGAATTTAAAAATATATAAAACAATAAAAATAAACAAAAAGAAAAATGGGCCTGATAGTATGAGGTAGTTTGGGGGGTGCAAGCTGCAATTTTGCTAGGCCCATATCACATAAGCCCAATGTCCTATCTGAGATCCAGTGAAGTTACGTCTAGAGAGTCCCTGGTGGGGTCGCACGCTAGAGGCGCTGGATCCAGGTCAACTGAGATAAGATGGTGTTGACCTGATGACCTATGATACGCGTGTATAGCCTACTGCACTGAATCTACAAGAAACTTGTTAGAAAAACAAAATTCTAGACCTGGGTATCTAACCTATGTCTCTCCTTTTGCACACGTCCATCTTACCATTCAGCCAACCTGTTAATCGTTTATACAAATAACTCAATAATAATATATGCAAAACAAAGACGAATTTCAGGTCATCAAAACAAACGCGTACAGTGGTCCCACTAAATTTTAAACAAACCAATCAAAACATGTGAAATCGCCATGCAAGGTCTTCGCTTGGGTCAGATGAGTCAACAACACCAGAGCTGCACTCTAGTCGTCTTCTTTGGCCAAGCAAAATGGCTAATCTGCAAACACGTTAGATTCAAAGCCTATCAAGAGGTTTATTCCATGTAAAATCACCTCCTGAGTTCAAATCTAGGCTTAGATTTAGTGGATCGTCCTTGTATCAAGCGTTTCGAGCTCGTTTTCAGCTTATGCCCTAAGAATGGCAACCTGAGATTCAAGCATTTAAGCTTGTATGCAATACGTTAAACCTGCCTTAGCAAGATTTGAAAACAAAAATATCTACCAACGGTGATAATTGGATATGGAGCTTCTGGGTGTGGAGGCGCTTGACTTTTGGCCTGATTTGATTCCTGGGAGTATCCGGGGATGAATGGGGGACTCGATTTGTCCTCAAACTGGCTAGAGAGAGAGATTTCGAGTTGCACCAATCTTTGAAAATGTTGAACTTTTTGGCTAGGGTTTTAGGAGGCAGATGCGCATGTGTCACATCAATGTAGTTATCGCTTCAACCGTGTCGGTGTACCCCACACAGTTTCCACGATCTATTGCTACTTACCTAAAAGGTTTCCCCAGATCCGGAGGTAGGTTTATAATAACCCAAACAAAAAACCTTTAAAACTAAAGAAATCAAAGCAAACAAGGAATGACAGATTAGAAATAAACTAGACCCTAAGGTAAACCCCACTTTTACATATTTCCCCAGCAGAGTCGTCAGTTCTGTGATATGGTGGGAGAACTGACTGTTATACTAGTTTGTGTTTTGTATTTGCAAATGTGCGGTAAGCAAGAGTCACCACTGAATTTTCTTTTATCCAACAAAGGAAAGGGTGAAAAGAACAGAAAACGACCTTTTCGAGAGTTTCTGAGTAAGGGGGTAGATTATGGAAAGGGGAGGTGTTAGCACCTGTTGTACCCAAATATTTTCCCTCTCATTTTACTCAAGACATGCCCATTGAGGTCCCCAACTTGCCCTAGGATGACTAAGAATTGACCAGACAAATTCTCCTCCTAAGGCAATAAACCTCTAACTAGGATTTTAGTTTTCACCAAGATGTGTGATCTCCAAGGGTCTCAAATGTTTTCCATGGCCCTAATATGCCCTCAAGGTTATCCATGCCAAATCTCATGCCTTGCACAACAAGTTTGCTCAATCAACTGCTCAAATGCTTGAAAATCAATTGTGCTAGGTCAAAAGTCAATTGTGGCCTTGATACAGTCAAACTTCAAGATTTTTGGTAAACAATAACATTTTGAAGTGATATTCAGCATTTGATCAAGGGTTGATCATGATTCCTCGAGAAATGCCCCTAACTCATCAAAAGTCAAAAATGGTAAATTAGGGTTTCTATAAGAAAAGTCAACCAAACTTTGACCAGGCATAACTTTCTCATACTTTATCATAAATTTTTCCTCCAAAGCTCATTTTGAAGAGAATCAAATTCCCTATAACTTCTCTTCATCCCTCAAGATCAAGAAATGCCCCAGTTAAAAGATACAAGCTCAGACATTATAGGTCCTCTGAAAAAGTCAACAAAACACCTTTTGGGTCAAAGCTCTTTACATGAACATGGAAGATCCAATTTAAATAAAACCAAAAGGGTTGTCTATAGGACATCCTAAGCTCTCTAAAAAGTCCAAGAACACCCTCTTAGGGTTAAAAATGAGAGAGATATGCATTGCTAAAGTTGACCAATTTTTGGAAAAATGCATGAAGCCAATATTGGCCAAACTTGAATTTTTTTCCAAATGGGCCCATCTTCTCATGCTTGAAACTTGTTTCTAACATGGACCACGACCTCTGAGCTCGTTCATACATTATTTTATTATTTATATTATTTATTTTTGATATTTTATCCATTAAAAATGAAAAATTAAATAAAAAAATAGAAGAAATAATGGAAGATATGATTTGGAATCTTTTTCTCATCAAATAATGGACAAAATATGTTGGCATATCAAGGTAAAAACGTGCAAGCCAAGATGGGAAATGATGTCCAAAATAAGAAAGATTCTCAAGTGAATATTTGAAACAAATCTTGCACTCAATGCCATGGATCTTTTCCACATTTGTTAACCTAATGTGATTCACTACATATACAAAACAATACATACCTAATACACATACGCGCAACTGGTCTCAAAAGAACCCTAATATTTCTCAAAAAATTTCAAAGAGTGGTGTCATTCGTATTCATATTTGCAGCCAATTTCAAAAGCCTTCTAACCATTCCTTGGTGTTCCTGAGGTAAGCATAGGTAATGTTGGATCATCATCCATAGCCATAGCACGCTGAAACTCATCATGCATGACTCATATTTTCATAATTTTTCTGTCTTTTGTATTTTTAATTATAGCTCGTTTCGATCTGTTCTAACCCCATTAACATGATCACAAGATGATAAGGAACAGGTCTTGGAAATCGTTGATAAGCTTTGATGGCTAAATAGTCATCTGCCATTGTTAGGGCGTGGAGAACGACAAGCTTCGTATCTCCCTGTACAGGGACTTTCAGACCAAACGAACACCACCATTAAATTCACAACCCTCGAATTAGGGGGGTAGGGACCTTCTTTTGCGTTTAATATGGCTATTTTGCAGGTTTGGTGATTGAGGCCCGTCGGAGAAGACGATCAGAGTGTTGACTCCGGCGTCTCTAGGGTTCTTGACTCAGGCGAGGCATGCGTGGCACAATCCCTTCTTTCAATTGGTCCATTCAAATATCCATGGCCCCACTGGGGCGCATGCGTGTACACCTCAGCATTTTGTTTATGTTTCCAATATATTATCATTTTGTCATTGGTATAAACGACTGACAGGTTGGCTGAGTGGTAAAGAGGAATGTGTGCAAAGGGAGAGACCTGGGTTCGATACCCAGGTTTGAAGTTTTGTTTTTCTAACAGGTTTCGTATGGATTCAGTGTGCCCAGGTTCAAGGTATGCACCATTTGTCCTCAAACTCACACCATCAGATCCCAGTGGTTTGGATCCAGCGCCTCCAAGCGTGCAGCTCCATGGTGGACCTTCCAGATGCAGCACTACCAGATCCAACGCAGTGGTGGGCCAACAGATCTGGGCCTTGAAAATTCAATCAACACCCCCCAATTTGGCTTCTCACTCCAGGCCCATTCCTTTTTTAATTTACTTTATTTCCTTTTTTAATTAGTTTATATTTTTTTTTAATTCATTTTTTAAATCATAAAATCAACAAAAAATCACAAAAAAAATAGATTTAGTTTTTTTAATTAAAATTAATCCTTGCAAATTAATTTAACTTGATTAATTTTAACTTGTTTTCTTTAATTTAAAATTAATTAGAAATTAGGTTAAATCTCCATTTTTTTTCATAAAATACCAAAAACAAAAAATTTATTAAGCTGTTAGATATTTAGGGTTTCAAATTTGTTCCCATCTTAATCTTCTCGCGCTTATTATTTTCCATTTTATCATTTTTTTAATTTATTGTAACTGTTTTCCGGATTGTAATAGTCCTAATTAGGATTTTTACTTTCTGCACTTTACATTTCAGTCAGATATAATTGTAATTGCCCCAAAGCCTTGTAATAGCTGTAGGTTTCACTTTCTATACTATATTATATGCCTATATATAAATTGCTAGTAAATTAGGCGTGTATGGCAAGAACTAATCAATCAATCTTAGATCACTAACATCAAGATGAAAATACCTGAAAAAAGCACACTATTGCACACCCTCACCCCTAGGGTATTTCCCACTTTGGTTGCCTTCGGAAATGGTCATGTCCCTCGAACATGGAGATACCTTAGCAAAGACCCCTCAGTTTAAAGTCATCATAAAGATCATAGTCCCTCCATGTCCCTCGAGTTGCCTACGAGAAATGATCTTGTCCCTCGATGTTGCCTATGAATACATGATGACAGTCCCTTCAAACTGCTAAGTTATCTCTACATGTTACCTTCAATGACCATAAACGTCCCTTCGATAACCCCTCAAACATCCAACGTTGGGGCTACCTACTCATTAATAGTAGGATAGCACTATCTAAAGGAAAAGAGGAAAAGAATTCCTTTTTCGAGTAGGTAGATAGCTGTTAAGTACTTGCTCAAATATGATTCATTTTTACACCACACTTTCAAAAATATTTTCAAAAAACGCTTTATCACACTCTTGAGGACTGATACAAGAGTTATCGTAAAGCCAACAAATTTTTTCAAAACACACAAACACGAAAACAGTTTTCAAAATGAGCAAGTACCTAAGAGCCCGTGGAATACCACGGATGGAGAGGGTGCTAACACCTTCCCTTTTCATAATCTACCCCCCTTACTCAGAAAACCTCGGAAAGGTCTTTTTTTATTCTTTTCACCCTTTCCTTTGTTGGATAAAATAAAAGTCGGTGGTGACTCTTGCTTAGTGCACATTTGCAAATACAAACGCAAAACCAGTATTAAACAGTCGGTTCTGCCACCGTATCACAAGACCCTTTCCATCAGTGGTTTTCCACGGGCTCTTAGATACTTGCTCATTTTTGAAAATTACTTTCGTGTTTGCGTATTTTAAAATTTTTGTTTGCTTTATGCTAACTCTTGTATTAGTTCTCAAGAGTGTTGATAAAACGATTTGAAAATGTTTTTGAAAGTGTGAAGTGTGAAGTGTGAAAAATTGATTTTAAACAAGCATCTAAGAATTATCTACCTACTCGAAAAAGTTTGTTCTTTTCCTCTTTTCCTTTAGACAGTGTTATCCTACTATTAATGAGTAGGTAGCCCTATCGTTGGATGTTGAGGGACTATCAAAGGGACGTTTACGGTCACTAAGACAACTGGGAAAGAACTCTTAGTAATTGTCCTAAAGTTCTAAGATCACTTTTTAACTGAGGCGACATCGAAAGGGTCATCGAGGGACTTGTGATCTCTTGAACTAAAGGACAACCACTAAAAATTCTCACATTTCGAGAATTGTGACTGTTTTCAAAGGAAACCGAAGTGGGAGATACCCTAGGGGTGAGCATGTGCAAGTGTATTGATTCATTTCATTTATCTTGTGCATTTAGGGTTATCTAATCGTTTTCTTTTCAGTCTTTTTCATGCAAACCTAATTATTAGCAGTTAACAGTGCGGAAAATAAGTTACGGAAAATAAAATTCCTAAGTTATTACAAGGCCTTGGGGCAATTACATAAATAGCACAAGAAAATAAAATGCGGAATTTTAAACTTAATTAAAGTTATTACAAACCAGGAAACAGTTACATAATGGGAAAAGAAAAAATGGAAAAAAGATAAACGCACGAAGAATGGAAAGAGTATCTAAACCCTAAAAATGTTTAAAAGAAAATCTCTTTTTTGTTTTTTATTTATTTATGAAAATATTAAGTTATAATAATAATATCCTAATTAACTAAATTAAAAAAGGAAAGGAAAAAATTATTAAATACGATTAATTCTAATGAAACTAATATTTTTTGGTATTTTTAAAGAAAAAGAATTGAAATTTAATCCTAAGTTCTAATTAATTTTATTTTAAGGAAAACAAGTCAAATTAATTGAATTATATTAATTTACAAAATTACTTTTAATTATGAGAAATCTAATTCTATTTTTTTGTGATTTTTTATTGACTTTATGATTAAAATAAAAAAATGAATTTAAAAAATATATAAAACAATAAAAATAAACAAAAAGAAAATGGGCCTGATAGTATGAGGCAGTTTGGGGGGTGCAAGCTGTAACTTTGCTAGGCCCATATCACATAAGCCAAATGTCCTGTTTGAGATCTAGTGAAGTTACGTCTAGAGAGTCCCTGGTGGGGTCACACGCTAGAGGCGCTGGATCCAGGTCAACTTAGATCAGATGGTGTTGACCTGATGGCTTATGATACGTGTGTATAGCCTATTGCACTAAATCTACAAGAAACTTGTTAGAAAAACAAAATTCCAGACCTGGGTATCGAACCCAGGTCTCTCCTTTTGCACACGTCCCTCTTACCATTCAGCCAACCTGTTAATCATTTATACAAATAACTCAATAATAATATATGCAAAACGAAGACGAATTCCAGGTCATCAAAACAAATGCGTATAGTGGTCCCACTGAATTTTAAATAAACCAATCAAAACATGTGAAATCGCCACGCAAGGTCTTTGCCTAGGTCAGAGGATTCAACGACGCCTGAGCTGCACTCTTGTCGTCTTCTCCGGGCAAGCAAAATGGCTAATCTGCAAACGCGTTAGATTCAAAGCCTATCAAGAGGTCTATTCCATGTAAAATCACCTCCTGAGTTCAAATTTGGACTTAGATTTAGTGGATCGTCCTTGTATCAAGCGTTTCGAGCTTTTTTTCAGGTTATGCCCTAAGAATGGCAACCTGAGATTCAAGCATTTAAGCTTGTATGCAATACGTTAAACTTGCCTTATGCATTATCATGAACACATATATGAACATTAGATCTATTAACAACACATATTTAGCAAGATTTGAAAACAAAAATATCTACCAACGGGGATGATTGGCTATGGAGCTTTTGGGCGTGGAGGCGCTTGACTTCCGGCCTGATTCGATTCTTGGGAGTCTCAGGGGATGAATGGGGGACTCGGTTTGGCCTGGAACTGGCTGGAGAGAGAGATTTTGAGTTGCACCAATCTTTGAAAATGTTGAACTTTTTGGCTAGGGTTTTAGGAGGCAGATGCGCATGTCTTTTCTCTTCTGACTTTGTTGTACATATATATATATATATATATATATATATATATATATATATATATATATATATATATATATATATATATATATATATATATATATATATATATATATATATATATATATATATATATATATATATATATATATATATATATATATATATATATATATATAAGGGCAAGATTAGGTCAACAAATGTGGTTCCCATATTTGTACATTATGATGAAAAGATATGATCTCAATCTTGCATAAAACTTTCCATATTTGATCCAATCTCATGCCAATCTATTTTCATGCGTTACTGCCAGCCTGTTATGAGTTGTTTGGGCCTCCAATATGATGAAAATCAAAAGCTGACATGCCCCTACAAATCCATTTCCCTTCGAATTTGTTCTCTTCGAAGACTTTAAACTCCAATTCGAATTGCTCAGAGCTTACCTCATCAGAACATTGTTTCCTTCGAAAGCACTGAATTCTAATTCGAATTGCACCAACTTTATTATCATGGCTCCTTCGGTTGAGCCACCCTCTACTTCGATTGCTTTATTTGAAGAAAATCATTGTTGTTCCCCAAAATTTTCCCTCCCATGTTACTCAACATATGCTTATTCAGACCCTCAACTTGCTCAAGGATGCCCAAGAGTTGACCAGACAAACTCTCTCCTAAAGAAATGAACCTCAAACTAGGGTTTCCCTTTTCATCAAGATGGGTGAGCTCCACAGGCCTCAAATATTTTCCATGGTCCTTATATGTTCTCAAGATCATCCATGCCAAGTTTCATGCCTTGCACAAGAAGTTTGCTCAGTCAACTACTCAGATGCTTGAAAATCAACTATATTAGGTTAAAAGTCAACTGTGGCCCACATACAGTCAAACTTCAAGATTTTTGGTCAACATCAACATTTTGAAGTAATATTCATCATTTGATTAAAGGTTGATCATAATTCCTCAAGGAATGCTCCTAATTCATCAAAACTCAAAAGTTGCTAAATTAGGGTTTCTTAAGAAAAGTCAACCAAACTTTGACCAAGCTTAACTTTCTCATACTTTATCAGAAATTTTTCATCCAAGGATCATTTTGAAGAGAATCCAATTTTCTACAACTCATCTTCATCCCTCAAGTTCAAAAAATGCACTCATATAGGTCCTTTTGAAAAGTCAACAAAAACACCTTTTGGGTCAAAGCTTCTTACATGAACATGGAAGATCCAATTGAGATTAAACCAAAATGGTTGTTTAGGGGACATCCTAAGCTTTCTAAAAAGTCCAAGAACACCTCTATAGGGTTAAAATTGGAGGAGATATGCATTGTCAAAGTTGGCCATTTTTTGAATATTGTCAAAAGTCAAATGTGCTCAAAAGTGCATTTTTTGTCAAACGGGCCTAGCTTTTCATGATTGTATCTTGTTGAAGACATGGTCCACGACCTAAATCAGCATCCATATATTATTTTCTCTATTTATTTATTTTATTTTGATTTTTATTATTTAAAAGTCACATTAAATCAAATAAATGACAAAAAAATATCAAAGATTGATTTTTTTGATCTGATTTTTGTTAGAATCAAATCTAATTAAGTTGGCCTAATCAAATCAAATTGAATCAAGGCAAATTGAGGCAAAAATAGCATGATTAGGATGGTTTTGGAAAGATATCATATCGCAAACAAATCACATTTAATTTCCATGATTGTAAAAGATTCAAGTTGTTTTTGTTGCCCTAATCCATCACACTACATATGCTGAACACAAACAATGCAAAAGGACAAGGATTGCAGTCGTGAGAGCAAAAGAACAAAACTCAAATTTTGGCAAAAAAGTGGTGGATCGTTTTCTCACATAGAGGGTGATTCAATACATTCCAAAGCTTCTAATCGCTTCCTGGACATCTCCTGAAGCTAATACGGTTGTTTGCCATCCTTCCCAAGCCCAGAATCGCTCCTGGTAAACCCACGGTTTGCACATATAACTTTGATTTTGATATTACAATTTACGCATGATTAACCACTTTTAAGCATAGCATTGTATTTGCATCATCATTTGGAATGTTTTGGTTCAATTAATTTTGAGTTTTGATAACTGCTTCGCTAATTTCCATGGCTAGGGTTTAAGAAGCCATTTTGGGGCTTCTCTGTACAGGTTAAATTGGACCAAGAAAATAGTTCCATGATACTCGTGAGATCCAGACGAGTTGATTGGTGTATCTAGAATTAATTTATCATGTGTTTTATGGATTTTTGAAGTTTGCAGGTTTACGGCTATGGAGTTCTGTCTGTAGGTAAAAGGTTTAGACCTAAGACGATGGACAGGGAAGAAGACGATGACTTGTCACCACCCCATTGGTCCATTTGAATGATCCGCGCATTTTTTTATTTTGTCCAGCCTATCCACTTTGTTTTATATATTATGGTTTAATCTTATTATAATAACAACTAAATAATATGGCTCAGTGGTAAAGCGTGCGCTGGATAGTGGAGTGGACCTGGGTTTGATCCCAGGTCCATGCGTTTTCTTTATTTTCTCAATTTTCCTTTGCAGATTCCGTGAATACACATTCCAAGTGCCTACCGTGTGGTCTCAAAATCCATCCACTAGATCATTGCCAATACAGATCCAACGCTCAAACCAAGGAAGGACCATGGTGCACTCTCCAGGCGTACCAACAGTGAATCAGGCATGGGGAGTGGGCTCAGCCATAATGGCCTCATCAAATTTAGAAGCACCTCCCCCCTAATTGCTCATTATACAGGCCCAATTCTATTCTTTTTTATTTCAATTCTTTTTTATTATTTATTAATTATTTGCTTTTTCAAATAACAACAAAAATCATGTTTTTTTTATTTAATCAAAAATCATAAAAACATCAAAAATCATTTTTTTATAAAAATATTTTATTAATTAATTAGTTTAATTAAATTAGGGTAATTTAATTCCTTTTTAGTATAATTTAAAATAAATAGAATTAGGGTTAAATTTGTACATAGCCTAATTTTTTCTCAAAAAATAACCTAAATCTTTTCTCAATTAGGTTTTAGGTGTTCCAATTATTTCTCGCATTTAATTCGCCGCGCGCCCTTAATTTTCCCTTTTTTATTATTGTAACTGCTCCGAGTTTGTAATAGTAATTAGGGTTTTAAATTTTCGCATATTTATTTATAGTCAAAATAATTATGTATCTGCGAAATCCTTGTAATAGTTAGGACTCTAATTTCTCACATTTTAATTTCCGCAAACTATAAACTTCTTAGATGTATGTATAGGATTGTATGGAAAGACAAATTGAAATTAAAAACAGTAGAAAACCCTAAATGTGCAAAGATAATTAACTGAAAAAATACACTTACACATGCTCACTCCTAGGGTTTACTCCACTCCGGTTGCCTTCGGTAAACGGTCATAAAGTATAGGGAATGTTAGTGGTTGTCCTCTAGTCCCAAAAGATCTAAAATGACCCATTCGGATGTTTCCTCGGAAAAAGATCTTTAAGGCTTTAGGATGATTACTAAAATTTCCTAACATTGCTTTTGTGATCGTACTTGTCCCTTCGAACGTCCCTTAAAATTCCAACGATGATGCTACCTATTCCTTAATAATAGGATAGCACTGTCTAAAGGAAAACGAATAGACTTTTCGAGTAGGTAGATTAGTTCCTATGTACTTGCTCAAACAAAATTTTCCACACAAACACTTTTCAAAACAATTTTCAAAACAACTTCGTCACACTCTTGAGGACCGATACAAGGGTTATCACGAAGTTAAACAAAAACTTTTCAAAGCACACACAAGCAATTTCAAAATGAGCAAGTACCTAAGAGCCCATGGAAAACCATGGATAGAAAGGGTGCTAACACCTTCCCTTTCTATAATCTACCCCCGTACTCAGAAACATCTCGAAAAAGTTTTTTTCCGTTCTTTTTCCTTTTCCTTAGTTGGATGAAATAAAAGTTGATGGCGACTCTTGCTTACTACAACATTTGTGAATACAAAACACAAACCAGTATAACAGTTGGTTCTGCCACCGTATCACAATCACCCTAGTCGAATCAGCTCTTGTGGAGTTAGGAACAAACAAGGCAAGAATCTGGCCCTTAACTCAAGAATTGAAGCCACGATCAAAATTGAATTCTTGCCATATTTGCAAGGAAAACATGCCATTTTGAACTTTGGGTGAACCTAGACAGGTTATGATAGGTGTTTTGTTTGAATTTGGCTTAAGGCTTTCATCATGGTTCCTTCGATTAAGTATCAAGCTTTTCTCTCTTCGATGGCTTTGAACTTGACCAATCAAAGCATTATCTTATTGACTGGTCGAAGTGTTGTTCTTCTCTCTTCGATGGCTCTAAGTCCTGATTCAAATTTTCCAGAACTTCCCTTATCAGAAATTCTTCGATCAGCCCTTGTCCTCTTTGATGGTTGAGTTCTGATTTGAAGTGTTCAGAACTTCCCTTATCATAACTTCTTCGATTATCCCTTGTCCTCTTTGATGGTTTTGAGTTTTGATTCGAAGGGTTCAGAGCTTCCCTTATCAGAACTTCTTCGATCATCCCTTGTCCTATTTGATGGTTCTGAGTTCTGATTCGAAGTGTTCATAACTTCCCTTATCAGAACTTCTTCGATCAGCCCTTGTCCTCTTTGATGGTTCTGAATTCTGATTCGAAGGGTTCAGACCTTCCCTTATCAGAACTTCTTAGATTAAGACACCTATGTACTGATATGCCATTCTAAGGATACTTTGCTCTGATAAGCCAATCGAAGGAAATTCTGATGTTCCAATCGAAGGAACCTCTGATGTTCTAATCGGAGGAACCTCTGATGTTCCAATTGAAGGACACCCTGATGTTCCAACCAAAGGACACCCCGATGTTCCAATTGAAGGAAGCTCTGGTGTTCCAATCGAAGGAAACTTTGATGCTCCAATCGAAGGACTTTTCCTTCATCTTCAAATTTTACTTTCCTCAAGCCAAAGTTTGCAACCACCCATGTAAAAGAAAATCTTGAAAGAAAATGAGAGGACAAATTTTGGGGTACAACAGCTGCCTTTGTCCAATCTTATTAGACCTGAGGATGTAGATTGGCTTGTCTTCCTTTCGTGATCTGAAGGTGGAATATGATTGAACACTAGAGTGCCCAGAAATTTGCACTCGTCTAAAGTGATATTGTTGGTGAAAAATATCGGGAATAGACTCACAAATGCCATTTGGAAAAGATGACAGAAGACTGTCGGAGATGGGCTTGAAGATGCCATCCAAGGAATATGACAGAGAGTTATCGGAGATGGGCTTAGAGATAACATCCACAGAACATGACGGAGAGTCGTCGGAGATGGGCTTAGAGATGCCATCCAAAGTAGATGCTGACTTCATAAGAAGTCTCTTTATGGAGATTCATGTTCCTGCTGTCTGAAGAGGAGTCTGTTGGGGAATGTTTTAGGGGAATAGAGTCTAGGAGCTTCGGTTGTCCATTACCCTACTGGGGAGTTATCTCTTTAATGGAGAAATAAAAGCGAGATGTTATCTGGTCAGGATCCAGGCTTCACAGTGACTTATTGAGGATAATAAGGCTGACTGCTATCTGGTCGTATTTCAGGCTTCACATCGACCTCTTGGGGAATATGAAATTAACTACTATCTGGTCGGTTCTAGGGTTCGCAATAATTGTAGACATTGAACTGTTATTTGGTCGTATCTAGGCTTCAGTGATTTGAAGAAATTAAGTTGTTATCTGGTCAGGTCCAGGCTTCGCAGCAACTTAAATTGTTATTTGGTCGAAATCTAGGCTTTATAGTATCTTTAAGAAGTTAACTGTTATCTGGTCGTATTCCAGGATTCGCAGCAACTTAAACTATTATCTGGTTGAAATCCAGGCTTCACAGTAATTGAAGAAGATAACTGTTATCTGGTCGAAATCTTGGCTTCACAGTAATTGAAGAAGTGAACTACTCTCTGGTCGGATTCCAGGCTTCATAGCAACTTAAATTGTTATCTGGTCGAAATCTAGGCTTTACAGCGATTGAAGAAGTTAAATGTTATCTGGTCAAAATCCAGGCTTCACAGTCATTGAATAAGTGAACTACTCTCTGGTCAGATTCTAGGCTTCGTAGCAACTTAGACTGTTATCTGGTCAAAATCCAGGCTTTACAATGATTGAAGAAGTTAACTGTTATCTGGTCGAAATCCAGGCTTCGCAGGAACTTAAACTATTATCTGGTCGAAATCCAGGCTTTACATTATCTTTAAGAAGCTAATTATTATCTGGACGTATTCCAGGCTTCACAGCAACTTAAATTGTTATCTGGTCGAAATCCAGGCTTTACAGTATCTTTAAGAAGTTAAATGTTATCTGGTCATATTCCAGGTTTCACATTAACTTAAACTATTATCTGGTCAAAATCCATGCTTTACAGTATCTTTAAGAAGTTAACTATTATCTGGTTGTATTTTGGGCTTCACAGCAACTTAAACTGTTATCTGGTCGAAATCCAGGCTTTACAGCATCTTTAAGAAGTTAATTGTTATCTGGTCATATTCTAGGCTTCACAGCAACTTAAATTGTTATCTGGTTGAAATCCAGGCTTTACAGTATCTTTGACTGGATAAGAATCAGAAAATCTTATGGTCGATTTAACTGAACCAGAGAAAGTTCCTACTAGAAATGAATTAGAACAAATCATTGGTCGATTTAAATTGAACCAGCAGGGGTCTTGAATATGATCTTCTAAAGAAAATGCTGGAATAGCCATTTGTCAGAGGTAACCTTTGAAAAGACTATCAGGTCATAAAAGTAGTTTGTGATGTTTGTTGATTGATCTTTCTTGAAAAGGTAAAGAGTTAGTCATATGCAATGTCATGATGTATGAAATGCATTGTGTAATGACGTTCTCAAAATAAATGAGATTATGTTGTATGCAGTATGTGTGTGCATGCCATGATGTATGAACATGGAATGCTGTTGCGACAATTCTTAGTCTGGGAAAATAAATCCCTGATTGCTGCTGGAGTGTATTGGGAAGTTGAATCCTGGACTACTGTTTGGTAGATGAGGAAAGTGGTTCTTTCATTTTCGCTGGGGATGATGAATGGAGATGACTTACTAGGGATTTCCTTTTTCCGTTTGAGGGTACTCTGTCGGGGATCTTTGACTTCTTCTTGAGAATGCTCCGCCGGGGATGAGGCTTTATAAACTGTTTGAGATTATAAAACTTAGCTGGGGAACATGGATTTCAGCTCTCTGAGGGAACTTTGCTGGAGGAAGTAATTCCTGCTTGGGGAAGAAGAGGTCAGAACCTCGGTTATTTTCATTTTGCAGGGACATAGACATCATTAGGACTTATGTTGAGCATGTAGTGGTGACTTTGCAGTAGGACATCTCCGCCTTTGTACCTGTTGGAGAAAATAAATTTGGGGACTACAAATGGCTTTTTAGACTTTGTCCCGTTTCTTAAAGTCATTAGCAATTATCTTTCTGTTTTTTGTGCAAGTATTCGTAAATAGTAATCATATTCAAATGCATATGTCAAAAATAATCACCGGACGTTTTTTACAAAACAAAACAGAAAAGATGAAAACGAAAATTTTTGTACCTTCAAAGAAATGATTTGTATTGATTTTGAAATTGGCCTATAATAGGCATTTTTTGTACAAAGAGACTGACATTCTAGTAGGAGAATGCCGTCGCGAAAGATGGAAACTATACAAAATAATATACCAAGAGAAAACAACTATATGTAGTAATCCCATTGAGTTTCAACTCTGCTATTGCCCTTATGTCCTCTAGCGTCTCATCACTTTGCTACTTGTCCAAAGCCGACTAGATGATTGGTACCGTTTGAGCTTGATAGTTGATACTGAAGTTTGGCTGCAAGGTGATCCAACGGGACATAGTTATATGCTTTTAAATCCATTATTTTTTTCCTGGACCGCCCTTTCGGAGTTTCAGACCACCGGGATACCCTTTTTTGCCCAAGACTCCTTTTCAGGTTTTCGGCTTGCCGGGTGTACAAATTTTTGTATTTATCCCTAATTTTTGCCCAAACCCTTTTGGTTCGTCGGGATGCCCTTATTTTTGCCTAGGCCAGTCAACCTAACGGGTCTTTATTCATACGTAGTATCTTTTAACTATGTACGCATTCATAGGGTGAGGAAGGTCGTCACCGTCCATAGTGGTTAGGATCATGGCTCCACCAGAAAATATGTTATTGATTACAAATGGCCCTTCGTATGTGGGATTCCATTTTCTCTTGGGATCACCTTGTGGAAGTATGATGCGCTTGATTACTAGATCACCAACTTGATATACTTGACGTCTGACCTTTTTGTTAAAAGCCTTGATTATACGATTTTGGTACATCTGACCATGACAAGCAACCGCGAGCCTTTTTCATCAATCAGGTTCAGTTGGTCAAGTCGGGTCTGGATCCAATCATCTTCGTTCAAACCTGCATCCTTCATGATTCTTAAAGAAGGGATCTGGACCTCAATAGGTAGAACAACCTCCATACCATACACCAGAGAGAAAGGTGTTGCTCCTGTTAACGTACGTGCCGAGGTGCGGTAACCATGAAGAGCAAATGGTAACATTTCATGGCAGTATTTATATGTCACCGTCATCTTCTGGATGATCTTCTTAATATTCTTATTAGCAGCCTCCATAGCGCCATTCATCTTCGGACGGTAAGGAGAAGAGTTATAATGCTGGATCTTGAATTGCTTACAGAGCTCGGTGATCATAATATTGTTGAGATTTGTACCATTATCTATAATGATTCTTTCGGGGATTCCATACTGACAGATAAGGTTATACTTGATGAACCGCGCCACAACATTCTTGGTAACAGAAGCAAATGAGGCAGCCTCAACCCACTTCGTGAAGTAATCAATGGCGACTAGGATGAAGTGATACCCATTGGAAGTGGTAGGTATGATTTCTCTGATCATGTTAATGTCCCACATTGCAAAGGGCTAAGGAGCAGTCAAGATGTTTAGAGGAACCGGAGGTATGTGCACCTTATCAGCATAAATCTGGCACTTGTGACAAGTCTGCGAATGTTGATAACAGTCTACTTCCATAGTGGATCAATAATATCCTGCCCGTAGGATCTTTTTAGCCATGGTGTGTCCATTAGAATGGGTTCCAAAGGTACCTTCATGTAGATCAGCCATAATCTTCTCTGCTTCATTCTTGTCTACACACCGAAGCAAAGTTGTGGTTGCGCTTATAGAGGATCTCATTACTGAGAAAGAACTTTGCAAAGAACCTTCTCAAAAACTTCTTATCATTGACAGATGCCCCCTCAGGGTATTCTTGAGCTTCGAGATACCTTCTCACTTCATGGAACCAAGGTTTGTTCATTACTCCTTCAGTATTGATCTCATAGCAGTAAGCTGGTTCATCCAATCTCTCAATAGTGATCTGAGGAGCTTCGTTGTCCCATTTGACCTTGAACGTGGATGACATAGTAGCTAGCGCATCCGCTAACTGATTCTCTTCTCGTGGAAAATGTTCAAAGGTGACTTCTTCAAAGTGTGGAAGCAATGTCAGTACATGCTCTCGTTAAGGGATGAGATTAGGGTGCTTCATGTCCCACTTTCCTTTGATTTGACTTATTACCAAGGCCGAATCTCCGAAAACACTTAAGAACTTGATTCTTAGATCAATAGCAGCTTTGAGACCCATGATGCATGCTTCATACTCAACCATGTTATTGGTATAGTTGAAACATAGTCTGGCGGTGAAATGAGTATGACCGCCCTTGGGAGATATGATTATAGCACGATGCCACTGCCAAGTGCGTTGGAAGCTCTGTCAAAAACCATAGTCCATCAGGATCCCTTTTCAGGTCCTTCATCCGGTCCAGGTTCTTCACAATCATTTACTAATATGATATTCTCATCTGGGAATTCAAAGTTCATGGATTGGTAGTCTTCTACGGCCTGATGAGCCAAATGATTAGCTACTACACTTCCCTTGGTTGCTTTCTGGGTTGTGTATAAGATATCATATTTGGTCAGGATCATTTCCCATCTCGCTATTCTTCTGGAGAGGGCTAGTTTCTCAAATATGTACTTGATAGGATCCATCTTAAATATCAATAAAGTAGTGTGGGTCAACATATACTGTCTCAGTCGGCGAGCAGCCCATGCCAAAGCGCAACAAGTTTTCTCGAGCAGTGAGTATCTTGTTTTACATTCAGTAAACTTTTTGCTAAGGTATTATATTGCGTGCTCTTTTCGACCAGACTCGTCATGCTGCCCCAGCACACACCCCATTAAATTATCTAACACTGTTAGGTACATTATCAAAGGTCTTCCTTCAATCAGAGGCATAAGAATTTAAGGCTCTTGAGGTATTCCTTAATTCTATCAAAGACAGTCTGGCATGCGTCATTCCACTTTACCACTTGATCTTTCTTCAAGAGTTTTAAGATGGGCTCACAAGTAGCAGTTAGATGGGAAATGAACCTGGGAATGTAATTTAGGCGTCCCAAGAAACCTCTAACTTCCTTCTCAGTGCGAGGAGCCGGCATCTCTTGTATAGCTTTTACCTTTGCAGGGTCCACTTGAATACCCTTGCCACTAACAATGAAACCTAGGAGTTTACTAGACCTTACCCCAAAGGTACACTTGTTCGGGTTTAATCTCAACTTGTATGTCTTCAACCTATCAAACAGCTTTTGCAAGTGATCAAGGTGCTCTTCTTCTGTTTGAGATCTGGCTATCATGTCGTCAACATAGACCTCTATCTCATGGTGAATCATATTGTGGAATAAAGCTACCATAGCTCGCTGATAGGTTGCCCCAGCATTCTTCAACCCAAATGGCATCACTTTGTAACAGAAAATGCCCCACTGTGTGACGAAGGTTGTTTTTTCCATGTCTCCAGGTTCCATCTTGATTTGATTGTAACCAGAGAAACCATCCATGAAGGGAAAGATCTTATGTTGTGCGGTGTTGTCAACCAGAATGTTAATATGGGGAAGCGGGAAGTCATCCTTGGGGCTTTCCCTATTCAAGTCTCTGTAGTCCACACATATACGTACCTTGTCGTCCTTCTTAGGCACCGGAACTACGTTAGCAACCCATTATGGATAGGATGTGACAGCTAAGAACCCAGTGTTGAACTGCTTCATAACTTCTGCCTTGATCTTTTTGACATTTTGGGACGCATACAACGAACCTTCTATTTTACTGGAGGGAAGTCCTCTTTAGTTGACAGACGATGAACCACAATATCAGTGTCAAGTCCTGGCATGTCTTCGTATGACCAGGAAAAGATCTCGACATAATCATGCAACATCTGAATCAATCGTTGTTTGATGCTAAGCTCCAAATTTGCACCTATCTTGACTTCTTTTATGTCCTCTTCTGTACCCAGGTTCACTGTCTCAATTGGCTCTTCATGAGGTTGTATAGCCCTTTCCTCCTGTTGTAAAAGTCTAGCGAGTTCTCCTGGTACCTCACAATCTTCCTCACCTTCATCCTCGGCTTGGTTGATCGGATTTTCAAAGTCATGACTGGCAATAGCATAACCGTTATCAATGAGGTCCAGAGTGGATGTGGATCGGGTGTGTGTAAGAGCATAGCTGTATTAATAAAGTAAATAGCAGAATAGAAAGACAGAGAGCGCAAAATTTGTATGCAAAAACGTCTAATGCTTTATTAATGATATATGACATTGAAAAATGATAACCCTCACAAATAAACCATTGTGCCCCAGGTAAGACACAAGGCCATAGAGTTTATATTGTTCATTTATTACATATCCGAAAAACAAAAGACAATTACTCCTGAATAAAAGTAATCGGCACAAAGTCTTTAGTTGTCCAGTTACTGGGTCCACCGTTGGTAGTAGGGAAGATCCAACTGTCCATGTCATAGTCACCATCACTGTCTTCTAAAACATTGATCCCATGATTGATGATGCGTAGGGGAGGTCCTCCAGCGCGAGCACGACGAACAGCCCTTTGAGCCCCTGAAGTGAAACCCAAACCAACCTTATCAGATTTGTATGGAATGTCAGGGAGCTGGCCCCAAATGGTACACCCACCTTCTTCGATGACTGCTTTGGCATCTTTGAGTGAAGCCATCTTCAATGGAGGTCTTGTGATCTTTGGCATACTGGTGACAGTCTCAGTTGCAGCCATGGTCTGAGGCACTTCTTCAAAGTTCTGACAAGGGGTCTTGATGAACTCGCCGTCTATTTCCATATATCTGAAAGAGGTCAGGTGGCTTACCATGTATTCCTCCTCACCATGAACTGTGACAATCTTTCCCTTCACTAGGTACTTCAACATCTGATGTAGAGTGGAAGTAACAGCTCCAGCCCCATGGATCCAAGGGCGACCCAACAAACAAGAATAAGATGGTCTGATATCCATCACATAGAAGGTGGATTCAAAGGTTTAGGAACTAACTTTGATAGGGATGTCCACCTCTCTGTACACCATTCTTTTCGAACCATCGAAAGCCCTTACCACAATGTTGCTGGGCTTCAGAGTCAAACCTTCGCAATCCAATCTGTCAAGAGCCTTCTTAGGCAGAACATTTAGCGATGAACCAGTATCCACTAAAACATGGGCCAAAGTGGTGCCCCTGCATTCGATGGAGACATGCAGCGCATCATTGTGTTTTCTTCCTCTGGGTGTCAAATCAGCATCAGAAAAACCCAGACCATTATCAGCGGTCAAACTAGCCACACAATCTTTGAATTGATCAGCGGAGGTTTCTTGTGGCACATGAGTTGTCTTGAGGAATTTTACCAAAGCCTTTGCATGGGCTTCAGAGCACAACAGTAGGGCCAACATTGAGATCTTGGAAGGAGTCTTCCCCAGTTGCTCAACCACATTGTAGTCGCTCTTTTTAATTATTTTCAGGATTTCTTCCATTTCCTTCTTAGAAACCTTAGGAATGGATTCTGAATGTGCCTTCGTCTGGATAGGCTAAACCAATATCTCTTTACCCCGAGTCTCGATCGACCCGACGATAGGGGTGGCAACAGGGATAATTACAGGAGTAGTAGTGGTAGTATTAGTGGGAGCAGCAACATGAATGATCACAGGAGTAGTAATGGTTTTAGGAGGAGAGATCTCGGGAGAGAACACTCTTCCACTTCTTTTTATTTTACTAGTCCCGACGATATTGCCGACGTCAAGATCAGTACTTCCAGTAACTTTGTCTTCAGCAGCCAACGAGTCTTGCTTGACGCCATGATAATAGACGCCAGCCCCATAATTCCAGGGAACAGCTTTGTTCGAGGAATATGGTATTAGCCCTGGCATAGTGATGATCAGGGGAACCGACTTTGGAGCAAATGTAATCCTGATGGGTCTTTTGGTGGAGACCCTGAGAGGATTGGAGGAAATGATTATAATAGAAATGTCTTTACATGAAACAGTTGGGACAGGAGTCTTCTCAAATAAAATTTCTTTATCATCTATCAAGCGCTGAACACCTGCTTTCAACAAATAGCAACCAGTTGGTAGAGATAAACACAAGTGGCAACTTTCACCACAGTCCGGAAATAAACCGGCTTGCAACAGGTTCCTTTTAACAGTCATGAGAGCAGTAACAAGTTCCTCAACAAAAGCAATAAACATATCATCATCAACGGCATTAATACCATGGCCGTGCTTGGGCATGGGGAAGTTATAACATTAGGAGTTTCCGGAGCATCAAATTCAATCTCATTTGCCTTGATCAGATCCTGCACCTTGTTCTTTAAGGCCCAACAGTCGTTTATTTCATGGCCTGGACTTTCATAATGGTAGGCGCACCGAGCATTTGGATTATAGTGAAGAGACGTAGTGTTGGGATTTTTGGGAGCTTCCCTCAAAGTTACCAGATTGGATTTCAGTAAGTGTGGTAAAACTTGAGACAAAGTCATATTAATCCGGGTAAACTGTCTCATAGGCCTTTCTTCTCTAGGATGATTATTCCACTGTTGAGTAGCTGTAGGCTTAGATATCATTACAGCCCCCGCCGTTGGACGGTGTTCGGTTCTTCCATGATTTCTTTGACTGTAAGCAGCACTGACCTCTTTCTTCCCCACGAAAGGTCTCTTTCCTGCACTTGAAGAGGTATCTTTTGAATCTTGCCACTTCTAATACCAGTTTCCACTCTTTCTCCAGTTAAGATCAGCTCAGTAAAACCAGTTGAGGAGCTTCCAATCAGATGGTTGAAAAACTGACCAGATAGAGTACCCCAAAACATGTCTACCAACTCCCTATCAGACAGAGGGGGTTGGACTCTTCCTGCTAGGTCTCTCCACTTCTGGGCATAGTCTTTAAAACCCTCGCTAGAACCCATAGACATACTTTAGAGTTGTGTACGAGTCAGATCGAGGTATGCATTATATTGGTACTACTTATAGAAAGCAGCGGCCAGGTCTTCCCAATTATGAATATTGGCTCCCTCTAACTGATAGAACCACTATAGCTAAGTCTCGAATAGACTGTCTTGGAAGAAGCGGACCCACAAATCCCTGTCAGCGGTGTGAGGATGAATCTTCCTCACATAAGATCGGATATGCATCTTGGGACATGAGACCCCATAATACTTGGAAAACATCGGAACATTAAATTTCTGCGGGATGACAACCCCAGAAACCAAACCCAGCTCCTCAAAATCCAGCCCAAGTACCCTCTAGATTTCCATTGCATTCAGACGATCCTCCAGCTGTTTGTATTTATCATCAGCAGGAGGATATTGCTCCTCATTATAGTCAGATTCATTATCAGATTCCTTCGGGCTGAGGTCTTCCTCTCTTGTTTCCCCTTCTTGGTTGTCTCCTTCTTTTGATGAAGTTACTAGTTTTGAAGCTCGCCGCACTGGTCCTCTGATCCTTCTTCCCAAATTCACTACACCAATTGGTTTCTTTGGCTTCCTGGTCTTTTCTTTGACGATCAGGGCTTTCAACTCATATTGCCCTTTTGCCAGAGCCATGATCATTTGTTGAAACTGAGCATTTTGAGTTTGGAGATCCTTCACTGTTTGTTCGAGAGCCATTTCTTTACTTGCTGAAATAAACAGCGAAGAAGATGAGAAACCTGCTTTGAAACCTGTTTAATGCAATGCCATATATGATATGTGTATGCAATGTTTTCAAGGATTTCTTAAGACTTAAATTTTCATAACCAAAGGGAAACACACGTTAATTGCATTAAGTAATTTAAATGGTTATAACGATGCCTCTTGGGCTTACAAAGGAAGTAACAAAAAAATCTCTTAGGCGCATCCTCTTTGGTGCATTGTAAGCATTTATACTCTTCTCTTCATGAAGTAACCTGGTGAGCTCTAGAACCTTCTTCTCGCTGGCATAGAACTGGGTTTCAAAAGTATCCCGCTCCTCTTTGTGTTGAATCCGGGATTTTTGCAGCTCCTCGAGATTAGTTGGCATGTCAGGATGAAGAACAATGTAAGGAGTATCTCCCTCAGTAATTGGCTCCATAATTACAGGTAGGATGACAGCGTAAGGCATCATAATACTTTGAGAACGAGCTCGCGCCCATTTGAGGTAGGGCTCAAGAGGGATGGAATTCTTATGCCCCAGTGTCTTTCTATCAACTCTATTTACCATTCCCCAAGCTCGAATGAACCTCTTACGATAACCTTGAACATCATTCTCATAGTCAAATACGATTCCTTGGACGAGCGCATCATGAGGACCATCCCTTCTAGCATAACCAAACTGTCCTAACGCCAAGCAAGGATTATAAGTGATTCCTCCCCTAATGCCTAAGAGAGGGACATTAGGGAATTCCCCATAGCGATCAATGATAGTAACATCCTCCGTGGACCGGGGACACCAATGAATATCTGAGTGTGTGAGGGACATCAACCTATTAGACCATCTCATACCCTGCTCATTCTTCAAAATAGACCGAGGTAGGTGCGAAATAAACCACCTAGCTAACAGAGGAGTGCAACACAAAAGGGTCCCTCTTCTCTTTAGAGTGCGAGTATGCAGAGAGTGTAGAATATCTCCAAGTAGAGTAGGCACCGGATTATGAGACAGAAAAACCTTGATCTCATTCACATCTATGAGTTGGTCCGGATTAGGAAATAGCACCATCCCATATATGAGAAGGGCCGACACTTCTTCAAAAGCTTGTAAATCTAGGGTATCCCAAAAATGGTGAGCTTTTTCAAACAGAAACTTAACTAGAAATCCCTTGACGCCTCTTCTAGTTTCCTAATTTGCCACTACATCAGACCGTTGTAAAGACAGAGCTTGAGCAATCTCTAGAGGTTTTGGGTCTCTTTCCATATCGTTGAATGGTAACTGATTAAGGATAGGTACCCCTAATAACTGAGAAAACTCCTCCATAGTAGGTATTAACTGGTAATCAGTAAAAGTGAAGCAGTGATGTAAAGGGTCAAAGAACTGAAAGAGCACCTTTATCATTTCTTCACAAAGGTTTGAAGTGACCAGGTTGAGAAGTCGACCATGTCTTTCATTGAAGGGAGAGCTTTCAGGAATCCCTGATGCTAATTCCTTGAGTTGAGGAGGTACCCTTACAAGGTTGACTTGGATAGTGTTCCTGCGAGCGGATGCCATGTCCTACAAAACAAGACAAAGATAAGCCCTAAAAAATCCTTGAAATGGTTAGTATGATATACCATGTTATGATGTCATGATTATGCTAAGAAATTACAGATATAGTGAGCACAAGCAAATTACACAAAGACCTTAGGTTTAAGGCTTGCATGGGTTTTAAGGTAATACCCTCTTGAAGTTTGATTGGTTCAACTTATCCTATAAATAGTAACCGGGTTCTATGGGATCTCAATATCACTGATCTTTCCCACAAGTTTCGTTCCGATAGACAACTGATTTGCCACCAAATAAAACTCGGGAGTCAAATCTCAATGAGTGTAGTATCGAGTATCAACCGACTTTGGGGATACACCAAAGACGGCTATCTCACTACGTCCTAATGGCCAAGATTTTCAATTAAGGTTCTAAGGTCAATTGATGCTTCATGGCACCATGCAGCGGCCCCGTATCCTCCTTGATTAACTCAAAGGCTACTGGTACCCACCAAAGTGTCACATCAATGTAGTTATCGCTTCAACCGTGTCGATGTACCCCACACAGTTTCCACAATCTATTGCTACTTACCTAAAAGGTTTCCCCAGATCCGGAGGTAGGATTTATAATAACCCAAACAAAAAACCTTTAAAAGTAAAGAAATCAAAGCAAACAAGGAATGACAAATTAGAAATGAACTAGACCCTAAGGTAAACCCCACTTTTACATATTTCCCCAGCAGAGTCGTCAGTTCTGTGATATGGTGGGAGAACTGACTGTTATACTAGTTTGTGTTTTGTATTCGCAAATGTGCGGTAAGCAAGAGTCACCACTGACTTTTCTTTTATCCAACAAAGGAAAGGGTGAAAAGAATAGAAAAAGACCTTTTCGAGAGTTTCTGAGTAAGGGGGTAGATTATGGAAAGGGGAGGTGTTAGCACCTGTTGTACCCAAAAATTTTCCCTCTCATTTTACTCAAGACATGCCCATTGAGGTCCCCAACTTGCCCTAGGATGACTAAGAATTGACCAGACAAATTCTCCTCCTAAGGTAATAAACCTCTAACTAGGATTTTAGTTTTCATCAAGATGTGTGATCTCCAAGGGTCTCAAATGTTTTCCATGGCCCTAATATGCCCTCAAGGTTATCCATGCCAAATCTCATGCCTTGCACAACAAGTTTGCTCAATCAACTGCTCAAATGCTTGAAAATCAATTGTGTTAGGTCAAAAGTCAATTGTGGCCTAAATACAGTCAAACTTCAAGATTTTTGGTAAACAATAACATTTTAAAGTGATATTCAGCATTTGATCAAGGGTTGATCATGATTCCTCGAGAAATGCCCCTAACTCATCAAAAGTCAAAAATGGTAAATTAGGGTTTCTATAAGAAAAGTCAACCAAACTTTGACCAGGCATAACTTTCTCATACTTTATCATAAATTTTTCCACCAAAGCTCATTTTGAAGAGAATCAAATTCCCTACAACTTCTCTTCATCACTCAAGATCAAGAAATGCCCCAGTTAAAAGATACAAGCTCAGACATTATAGGTCCTCTCAAAAAGTCAACAAAACACCTTTTAGGTCAAAGCTCTTTACATGAACATGGAAGATCCAATTTAAATAAAACCAAAAGGGTTGTCTATAGGACATCCTAAGCTCTCTAAAAAGTCCAAGAACACCCTCTTAGGGTTAAAAATGAGAGAGATATGCATTGCTAAAGTTGACCAATTTTTGGAAAAATGCATGAAGCCAATATTGGCCAAACTTGAATTTTTTTCCAAATGGGCCCATCTTCTCATGCTTGAAACTTGTTTCTAACATGGACCACGACCTCTGAGCTCGTTCATACATTATTTTATTATTTATACTATTTATTTTTGATATTTTATCCATTAAAATGAAAAATTAAATAAATAAATAAAAGAAATAATGGAAGATATGATTTGGAATCTTTTTCTCATCAAATAATGGACAAAATATGTTGGCATATCAAGGTAAAAACATGCAAGCCAAGATGGGAAATGATGTCCAAAATAAGAAAGATTCTCAAGTGAATATTTGAAAGAAATCTTGCACTCAATACCATGGATCTTTTCCACATTTGTTAACCTAATGTGATTCACTACATATACAAAACAATACATACCTAATACACATACGCGCAACTGGTCTCAAAAGAACCCTAATATTTCTCAAAAAATTTCAAAGAGTGGTGTCATTCGTATTCATATTTGCAGCCAATTTCAAAAGCCTTCTAACCATTTCTTGGTGTTCCTGAGGTAAGCATAGGTAATGTTGGATCATCATCCATAGCCATAGCACGCTGAAACTCATCATGCATGACTCATATTTTCATAATTTTTCTGTCTTTTGTATTTTTAATTATAGCTCGTTTCGATCTGTTCTAACCCCATTAACATGATCACAAGATGATAAGGAACAGGTCTTGGAAATCGTTGATAAGCTTTGATGGCTAAATAGTCATTTGCCATTGTTAGGGCGTGAAGAACGGCAAGCTTCGTATCTCCCTGTACAGGGACTTTCAGACCAAACGAACACCACCACTAGATTCACAGCCCTCGAATTAGGGGGTAGGGACCTTCTTTTGCGTTTAATATGGCTATTTTGCAGGTTTGGTGATTGAGGCCCGTCGGAGAAGACGATCAGAGTGTTGACTCCGGCGTCTCTAGGGTTCTTGACTCAGGCGAGGCATGCGTGGCACGATCCCTTCTTTCAATTGGTCCATTCAAATATCCATGGCCCCACTAGGGCGCATGCGTGTACACCTCAGCATTTTGTTTATGTTTCCAATATATTATCATTTTGTCATTGGTATAAACGACTGACAGGTTGGCTGAGTGGTAAAGAGGAATGTGTGCAAAGGGAGAGACTTGGGTTTGATACCCAGGTTTGGAGTTTTGTTTTTCTAACAGGTTTCGTATGGATTAAGTGTGCCCAGGTTCAAGGTATGCACCATTTGTCCTCAAACTCACACCATCATATCCCAGTGGTTTGGATCCAGCGCCTCCAAGCGTGCAGCTCCATGGTGGACCTTCCAGATGTAGCACTACCAGATCCAACGCAGTGGTGGGCCAACAGACCTGGGCCTTGAAAATTCAGTCAACACCCCCCAATTTGGCTTCTCACTCCAGGCCCATTCCTTTTTTAATTTACTTTATTTCCTTTTTTAATTAGTTTATATTTTTTTAAATTCATTTTTTTAAATCATAAAATCAACAAAAAATCACCAAAAAAATAGATTTAGTTTTTTTAATTAAAATTAATCCTTGCAAATTAATTTAACTTGATTAATTTTAACTTGTTTTCTTTAATTTAAAATTAATTAGAAATTAGGTTAAATCTCCATTTTTTTTCATAAAATACCAAAAACAAAAAATTTATTAAGCTGTTAGATATTTAGGGTTTCAAATTTGTTCCCATCTTAATCTTCGCGCGCTTATTATTTTCCATTTTATCATTTTTTTAAATTTATTGTAACTGTTTCCCGGATTGTAATAGTCCTAATTAGGATTTTTACTTTCTGCACTTTACATTTCAGTCAGATATAATTGTAATTGCCCCGAAGCCTTGTAATAGCTGTAGGTTTCACTTTCTATACTATATTATATGCCTATATATAAATTGCTAGTAAATTAGGCGTGTATGGCAAGAACTAATCAATCAATCTTAGATCACTAACATCAAGATGAAAATACCTGAAAAAAGCACACTATTGCACACCCTCACCCCTAGGGTATTTCCCACTTTGGTTGCCTTCGGAAATGGTCATGTCCCTCGAACATGGAGATGCCTTAGCAAAGACCCCTCAGTTTAAAGTCATCATAAAGATCATAGTCCCTCCATGTCCCTCGAGTTGCCTACGAGAAATGATCTTGTCCCTCGATGTTGCCTATGAATACATGATGACAGTCCCTTCAAACTGCTAAGTTATCTCTACATGTTACCTTCAATGACCATAAACGTCCCTTTGATAGTCCCTCAAACATCCAACGCTGGGGCTACCTACTCATTAATAGTAGGATAGCACTATCTAAAGGAAAAGAGGAAAATAATGCCTTTTTCGAGTAGGTAGATAGCTGTTAAGTACTTGCTCAAATATGATTCATTTTTACACCACACTTTCAAAAATATTTTCAAAAAATGCTTTATCACACTCTTGAGGATTGATACAAGAGTTATCATAAAGCCAACAATTTTTTTCAAAACACACAAACACGAAAACAGTTTTCAAAATGAGCAAGTACCTAAGAGCCCGTGGAATACCACGGATGGAGAGGGTGCTAACACCTTCCCTTTCCATAATCTACCCCCCTTACTCAGAAAACCTCGGAAAGGTCTTTTTTTATTCTTTTCACCCTTTCCTTTGTTGGATAAAATAAAAGTCGGTGGCGACTCTTGCTTACCGCACATTTGCAAATACAAACGCAAAACCAGTATTAAACAGTCGGTTCTGCCACCGTATCACTGGACCCTTTCCATCAGTGGTTTTCCACGGGCTCTTAGATACTTGCTCATTTTTGAAAATTACTTTCGTGTTTGCGTATTTTAAAATTTTTGTTTGCTTTATGCTAACTCTTGTATTAGTTCTCAGTGTTGATAAAACGATTTGAAAATGTTTTTGAAAGTGTGAAGTGTGAAAAATTGATTTTAAACAAGCATCTAAGAATTATCTACCTACTCGAAAAAGTTTGTTCTTTTCCTCTTTTCCTTTAGACAGTGTTATCCTACTATTAATGAGTAGGTAGCCCTATCGTTGGATGTTGAGGGACTATCAAAGGGACGTTTACGGTCACTAAGGCAACTAGGCAAGAACTCTTAGTAATTGTCCTAAAGTTCTAAGATCACTTTTTAACCGAGGCGACATCGAAAGGGTCATCGAGGGACTTGTGATCTCTTGAACTAAAGGACAGCCACTAAAAATTCTCACATTTCGAGAATTGTGACTGTTTTCAAAGGAAACCGAAGTGGGAGATACCCTAGGGGTGAGCATGTGCAAGTGTATTGATTCATTTCATTTATCTTGCACATTTAGGGTTATCTAATCGTTTTCTTTTCAGTCTTTTTCATGCAAACCTAATTATTAGCAGTTAACAGTGCGGAAAATAAGTTACGGAAAATAAAATTCCTAAGTTATTACAAGGCCTTGGGGCAATTACATAAATAGCACAAGAAAATAAAATGCGGAATTTTAAACTTAATTAAAGTTATTACAAACCAGGAAACAGTTACATAATGGGAAAAGAAAAAATGGAAAAAAGATAAACGCACGAAGAATGGAAAGAGTATCTAAACCCTAAAAATGTTTAAAAGAAAATAACTTTTTTGTTTTTTATTTATTTATGAAAATATTAAGTTATAATAATAATATCCTAATTAACTAAATTAAAAAAGGAAAGGAAAAAATTATTAAATACGATTAATTCTAATGAAACTAATATTTTTTGGTATTTTTAAAGAAAAAGATTTGAAATTTAATCCTAAGTTCTAATAATTTTATTTTAAGGAAAACAAGTCAAAGTAATTGAATTATATTAATTTACAAAATTACTTTTAATTATGAGAAATCTAATTCTATTTTTTTGTGATTTTTTATTGACTTTATGATTAAAATAAAAAAATGAATTTAAAAAATATATAAAACAATAAAAATAAACAAAAAGAAAATGGGCCTGATAGTATGAGGCAGTTTGGGGGGTGCAAGCTGTAACTTTGCTAGGCCCATATCACATAAGCCAAATGTCCTGTTTGAGATCCAGTGAAGTTACGTCTAGAGAGTCCCTGGTGGGGTCGCACGCTAGAGGCGCTGGATCCAGGTCAACTTAGATCAGATGGTGTTGACCTGATGGCTTATGATACGCGTGTATAGCCTATTGCACTGAATCTACAAGAAACTTGTTAGAAAAACAAAATTCCAGACCTGGGTATCGAACCCAGGTCTCTCCTTTTGCACACGTCCCTCTTACCATTCAGCCAACCTATTAATCGTTTATACAAATAACTCAATAATAATATATGCAAAACGAAGACGAATTCCAGGTCATCAAAACAAACGCGTACAGTGGTCCCACTGAATTTTAAATAAACCAATCAAAACATGTGAAATCGCCATGCAAGGTCTTTGCCTAGGTCAGAGGATTCAACAACGCCGGAGTTGCACTCTTGTCGTCTTCTCCGGGCAAGCAAAATGGCTAATCTGCAAACGCGTTAGATTCAAAGCCTATCAAGAGGTCTATTCCATGTAAAATCACCCCCTGAGTTCAAATTCGGACTTAGATTTAGTGGATCGTCCTTGTATCAAGCGTTTCGAGCTTGTTTTCAGGTTATGCCCTAATAATGGCAACCTGAGATTCAAGCATTTAAGCTTGTATGCAATACGTTAAACTTGCCTTATGCATTATCATGAACACATATATGAACATTAGATCTATTAACAACACATATTTAGCAAGATTTGAAAACAAAAATATCTACCAACGGGGATGATTGGCTATGGAGCTTCTGGGCGTGGAGGCGCTTGACTTTCAGCCTGATTCGATTCTTGGGAGTCTCAGGGGATGAATGGGGGACTCGGTTTGGCCTGGAACTGGCTGGAGAGAGAGATTTCGAGTTGCACCAATCTTTGAAAATGTTGAACTTTTTGGCTAGGGTTTTAGGTCAACAAATGTGGTTCCCATATTTGTACATTATGATGAAAAGATATGATCTCAATCTTGCATAAAACTTTCCATATTTGATCCAATCTCATGCCAATCTATTTTCATGCGTTACTGCCAGCCTGTTATGAGTTTTTTGGGCCTCCAATATGATGGAAATCGAAAGCTGACATGCCACTAAAGATCCATTTCCCTTCGAATTTGTTCTCTTCGAAGACTTTAAACTCCAATTCGAATTACTCAGAGCTTTCCTCATCAGAACATTGTTTCCTTCGAAAGCTTTGAATTCTAATTCCAATTGCACCAGCTTTAATATCATGTCTCCTTCGATTGAGCCACCCTCTCCTTCGATTGCTTGATTTGAATAAAATCACCCTAGTCGAATCAGCTCTTGTGGAGTTAGGAATAAACAAGGCAAGAATCTAGCCCTTAACTCAGGAACTGAAGCCACAATGAAAATTGAATTCTTGCCATATTTGCAAGGAAAACATGCCATTTTGAACTTTGGGTGAACCTGGATAGGTTATGATAGGTGTTTTGTTCGAATTTGGCTTAAGGATTTCATCATGGTTCCTTCGATTAAGTCTCAAGCTTTGCTCTCTTCGATGGCTTTGAACTTGACCAGTCGAAGCATTATCTTATTGACTGGTCGAAGTGTTGTTCTGCTCTCTTCGATGGCTCTAAGTCCTGATTTGAATTACCCAGAACTTCCCTTATTAGAACTTCTTCGATCATCCCTTGTCCTCTTTGATGGTTCTGAGTTCTGATTCGAAGTGTTCAGAACTTCCCTTATCAGAACTACTATGATCAGCCCTTGTCCTCTTTGATGGTTCTGAGTTTCATATTCTAAGGGTTCAAAGCTTCCCTTATCAAAACTTCTTCGATCGGCCCTTGTCCTCTTTGATGGTTCTGAGTTTTGATTCGAAGTGTTCAGAACTTCCCTTATCAGAACTTCTTCGATCAGCCCTTATTCTCTTTGATGGTTATGAGTTCTGATTCGAAGGGTTCAGAGCTTCCATTATCAGAACTTCTTAGATTAAGACACATATGCACTGATATTCCATTCGAAGGATACTGCTCTGATATGCCAATTGAAGGAAATTCTGATGTTCCAATCAAATGAACCTTTGATGTTCCAATCGAAGGACACACTAATGTTCCAGACAAAGGACACCCTAATGTTCCAATCGAAGAAAGCTCTGATGTTCCAATCGAAGGAAACTCTGATGCTCCAATCGAAGGACTTTTTGTTCATCTTCAAATTTTACTTTCCTCAAGCCAAAGTTTGCAACCACCCATGTAAAAGAAAATCTTTAAAGAAAATGAGAGGGCAAATTTTGGGGTACAACACTTTTCTACCCATCACCTTACAACGGGTAACACGTAAGGGAAAAGGCACAAGGGTCTCCCTTCAGCGGAGCCTCTGTATAGGACTTTCGTCTTGTAGGCCATACAAGGTCTCACCATGAATTTTTATTTTTGGGTAAAGGTTTCTAGATTCATTGATCAAATTCAAAGTCTTATCTTTAATAGAAGTTAGCCCTCCAAAGATATTTCTGTGAATTCAATCCACTCTAAGTGAAGTTGTCACAAAAACTCATAGAGATGTTAAACTCCATTTGTCAATAGACAACCCCTTGTTACTAAGGTTATATCCTACAAATAAATCCCACCAACAAATATATAACAATATAACAATAATGAAGGAAAAATAAATATGATAAATGAAAGATCAATGAATAAAACAAAAATAAATAAAGAAATAAAATTAAAAACCCAAGAAGTCCTAGCGCTGAAAGTAGGATAAACTCAAACTTAAGGGGTGTCCCCAACAGAGTCATCAGCTGTCGTAATCGGAAAAAAAATAAGAGAGTCGCCACCACTACTTATTTATCCTTAAGGATGGGGAAGGAATGGAAAGACCCTAATTATTTAGAGATTAATGCATTCGAGATTTACTTAGATAAAGGGAAGGTGTTATGTACCATTTACTTCTCTTGTACTCAAGGGATCCTTTTTAGACCTAGGACTTATAGGGGAAATTTCTTTATTTAATTATTGAATTATCATTATAAGAAGATTAGTTGACTCACCTAAAGTTTTCAACCATGTGTCTACGTATCTTCTTAAGAAGAAATCAGAGTCCTCCGTAGTTTGAAGTATGTTTGTTTGTTGCTTTTAGGTACGAAAGAGAATAATCGAGCCGAAAAAGCGTGTGTTAAGTCGTTGATCACTCAAATGAATGAATGTGTATTCACCCATTTTTAATATGTATTTATGAAAAAAATGTGAGTAGTGCGCTAAGCCTTCGGTTACTCATGACAGGAGCGAATGTTTATCCGTTCATCTCAGGTTGATTAAGAAATGAAAATGATTTATGATCTTACTGGTTAATCAGAACCTGCAAGGTGGCCAGATGATGATCTTCTATCGGGCTGAAATGTCGAGGAGGAAAAAAGGGGGTTGTACCTGCAAGGCACTCTGATGATCAAGTAAGTGTGGGAGCAAAGAGATACAAGCAAAGTATTAGGGTTTTAGTGGTGAATAGTGAATATTTGATACCTGGCCTTCACATGTGTGAGGGTTTATATAATTCCTCTAGCGCATGGCCATTGGTTCCTATTTTTGGGCCTAGATATACAGGTCCGTAAAAATAGGTAACTGTCAGGACTTGGTCAAACCGGGCATGTATGCTCGTAACTAGCTGTTGGTCCCAATGAGGAGGTAGGTTATAGGCAGCAGTCTGATCGGTTCCTGGTTGTCTAGCCGACTTGAGGTCGGGCAGACTAAGAGGCGCTCGCCAGATGTCGTAGTTCAGTGCCGATCCAGGAGGGAAAATGAACGATAATGCCCGACGGAGGGCGGGGAAACCTGGGCCGTGGTCGTACAGACTGTATCGAAGGAGGTTAGGTTGGACCCGTTCTAGCTGACGAGCCAATCTAGAATAGTAGCCCCCCAAGTTGTTGCTTCGGGGCACAAGAGTGATGACTTTAACACCTGCTCGTGGGATGGGGCACTTCTTACAGGGAATGTGAGTGTCGTCTGTTGCGCCTTTCTCGCGGGGAGATGATGAGTTGGTCATTTTGAGCTTTGAAAATTGAAGAGGTAGTGTGTTTTCGGGAAGTGTGTTGACGAATCGGTGTGATGATTGTCTAGGGGCTAGGGAGCAATGATGACGATTATAGCTATAAATACGATATGAGTAGGGCATTATGTACTTTTCGTTCTTTACTTACATTGCTCGTTACTAGTTGCCTGTCGATTGCCGCTGTTTTTTGAAGACTAACTATCCGTCGCCACTCTTTTCAGCCTTCCTTCTTCTTCAACTGGTAAGATTTCATATTTTCGTTGTTGTTTGGTTGTTGTAGCTTAGATTTTAACGATTTTTTCCTCAGAAATGCATGTGGTTAGGCTTAGGATCTTGTCTATTTGGGCATTTTTAGGGGAGTGTTGGTAGCGGATGGTGGTTTTGTAGTTTAGGAACGTCGAATCCCCCATGGGTTTTCCCCGGATTTTTGCGATATACCATAGATGATCCTTGAGGAGTTAGGTCATTTTTGTTGACTAGAGTTTGTCCTGTTGAGAAAAGAGTTTGTTTGTTCAGGTGCCTTAGTGAGGGTTCTAGTTGAGGGCATGATCCTCGTTTATCAGTTCCCTTTCACTTAATTAGTGGTGGAAGGCTGGTTTTGGTATTAATGTCGAACTCACCTTTATCCTCTACTTTTCAGGTACTATGGTCGATAATGTTAGAGACGATCTTTCAGATGGACGGACTGGATCCTCCTAAAGCTCCACGGATGACACTTGCAAAACTTCGAGCATCTTGGAGATATTCAGGGATGAGATGAATGGGTCTGATCAGCACGTAAGGGGGAGAGGACGTGGAGATGGAGCCCGTTGATCAGGGTGGCCTGTTTTCGCCCGAGGACGAAGAGGACCCACGAACCTAGGTCGCGAAAGACCCTTGGGATTGGGTTTCCTATTTCTTCGAGCATCGCGATTAGAATTTCACCAAAGTGTACATGTATGACGAAGGAGGTTGGCGGGAGTGGTCGCTTTGGATCCTTGGAAAAGATAGTCGAATTTCCTCTAAGTATGATAAAAGGCGGATCCCCATGTACGACATTATGTTCTGGGAGATGGGCCTCGACTCCCCTTCTCATATTTTTAAGTGGTTGTTTTTTGGCATCTTCGATTGACTCCTTTTCAGTTGCATCTGAACAGGGTTGCTTTCATGCGAATGTTCGAGATTGTATGTGATTACTTAAAGATAAGGGCCACTATTCCTTTGTTCTTCTATTGTTTCCATCTCCAGAGGAGCAGAGTTGATGGCAAGTGGGGATGGGTCACCTTGAAGCAGGGCAACGGGAAGTTGTTTAAATCTTACCTGGAGTCTGTTTGGTACTTCAAGGACAAGTATATTCTTGTGCAGCCCCTTTCAAGTAGGGCGATGCTGAATGTTTTCTGTGTTGCTCGAGTACATGGTGAGAATGGGCTTCTGTCTTGAACGATCTAGGAGAGCACGTGAATAAGTTGGTCTACAAGTTCACTTTTTAGTGGACGAGGAAGCATTTCGACAATAAGTTGGGTTCCTACGTCTGGAAGGAGGGGAGCTTGGCATCGAGGACCAGACGAGCTTCATCGTCTTGACTGCTGTAAGTGTTTGTTGGCAGCAATTTTGGTAAAACACTGCTTTGGTATGTTTTGCTTAATGTCTTGACATTTGAAGTAAATCATCTCAACTGATTTTGAATGATGTCAAAGCAGATGTCTTAACATCTGACTTCTGATCTGAACGTGTTTTCAGATTTTCTGTTTCCTGTTTTTAAGCGCGCCTTATTCAGGTTTTATGGTTTATATCTTGCGAAAAATATGGAGGAATATTTTTCGATCTGTCTTATCTTTATGGATTATATCTTGGCCTACTTTCATTGAGATATTCAAGGGATTCAATATATTACAATTTTTTTCCAGCCCAAGCCCATAAAGAAGTTGTTGCGCCTTTATAAGGACTTGCAACCTTATTCGTACAACTGCAACAATTGAAGAAAAATATATTATTTGTGTTTAAAAGTCGAAATCTTTTAATTGTAATACACTTTAGTATTATTTCAATACTTGAGTTGTAATTTGTTAGTTGATTTGTAAATTGTGGATCATTCATAAGCTTTTAAGTATTGAATAATTGAGGTTTTTCAAACTTAATAATTATGTTTTTCACTGTTAGTGATTGAAGGGATTTGAGGAGGGCCCCATACCTAGGTATGTCTTAGGTAGAAGTATATAACGGGTAGTGATTAAGTGATTAGATCGTAAACTGGTTGTTTATTTAGGGTCTATGAATTGATACTATTTAGTGGACTTATCCCTGGATTGGTAGCCCCCAGAGTAGGTGTTGTTGTACACCGAACTGGGTTAACAATCCCTTGTGTTTTTACTGCTTTTATATTATTGCATTTTATATTGTCCTCAGATATTTGTGTCGTGACATCTCCTTCGACATCAAATATCTGATACCAGAATTTCAATTGGTATTAGAGCAGGCATCCTGCTTTGTATCTGGGTGAGATCTAGAGAAGATACTTTCTGGTACTATGAACAAGGAAGGAGGATTTGTGAACAGACCACCCATTCTGGATGGAAGAAATTATGACTATCGGAAACCATGTATGGTGGCCTTTCTAAAATCTCTGGACAGTAGGGCTTGGAAAGTTGTCTTAAAAGAATGGAAACACCCTATCAAATTAGGAGAAGATGGAGAACCTACTTCTGAGTTAAAGCCAGAAGAAGATTGGTCTAAATAATAGGATGAAATTGCACTTGGAAATTCTAAAGCCTTGAATGCTATATTCAATGGAGTTGGCAAGAACATTTTTAGATTAGTAAACAAATGTGAAGTAGCTAAGGATGCCTGGGGGATTCTTAAATATACTCATGAAGGCACATCCAAAGTTAAGATGTCATTACTTCAGTTGCTCACCACCAGATTTGAAAATCTGAGAATGAAGGATGATTAAAGTATTAATGACTTCCATATGAATATTCTTGAGATTTCTAATGCATCCAGTGCTTTAGGAGAAAAAATATCTGAAGACAAATTGGTGAGAAAGATGCTTAGGTCTCTCCCCAAGAGATTTGATATGAAAGTGACTGACATAGAAGAAGCACAAGACATTGACAATATTAGAGTGGATGAACTTGTTGGATGCCTTCATACATTTGAATTAAGCATCAACGAAAGATCTGAAAAGAAGAACAAAAGCATAGCTTTTGTAACCAATACTGAAGATGAAGAGGAGGATTATGGTCTGGATACAGATGAAGGAATATTTAATGCTTTAGTTCTGCTTGAAAGACAGTTTAACAAAGTGATGAAGAAGATGGATATGAACCCAAGATCAAATATCAAGAACATCTCATCTGCCATCCATAAGTCAAATGAGTTTGGAAGAAAAAGGGCTGAAGAAAAATCCACTCAAGGGAAGGGAATATAGTGTCATGGATGTGAAGGTTTTGGTCACATTAGAGCTGAATATCCTACATATCTTAAGAAGCAGAAGAAGAATATATTTGTTACTTGGTCTGAATAAGACTCTGAGAGTGATCTTGAAGAGGAATTTTCCAAGTATGTTAAAGCATTGACAAGAAAATATGTTTCGGATGAAGATTATAGTGATGGTGAACTAACCTTTGATGAGTTAGCTGCCTCGTACAGAGAACTATATCTCAGAATTGCAGACGTTTTCCAAGATGGGGAGAAACATAAAGCTCTCATAACTCAGCTGAAGGCAGAAAGGAAAAAGCATCTGAAAACTATCTCTAGTCTAGAAAGTGAAGTGACTTCTCTGAATTCGAATCTTGACAGAATGGTCAAATCATTCAAGATGCTGAATAATGGGTCTGACACATTAGATGAAATTCTTCAAGTTGGAAGAGTGTCAGGAGACAAGAGTGGTCTAGGGTTTAATGAGAAAAAGGAACCTAATTCAGAAGAACCTTCATCAGATTCCACACATGCCAAGTCTAAACCAAAGATGTCGAATTAAATGTATCAACATCATGGCAAACATCATGGAAAGAAAAGACATCATGGCAAGAAAAAATTTAATCACACTTGAGAGAAATTCCAGCCCTGGAGGTGTCACCACTATGGAAGGTTTGGTCACATAAGACCTTTCTATTTCAAGTTGTATGGGTACCCTAAAACTGCTCCTCTTCCCAAGACTGATCAGATCTCTCAAAATAGCAAAAAGAAGAAACACTGGGTTCCCAAGACTATTATTTCTAGTCTCATAGCTCATACCTCTCTCAGAGTCTCAACCAAAGATGACAGGTACTTTGACAGTGGTTGTTCTAGACACATGACAAGTGTTAAGAATCTGTTGGTAGATATCAAATCTCACTCCACCGGTTATGTGACTTTTGGTGACGGAGCCAAAGGTGAAATCAAAGGAGTTGGAAAGCTGGAATGTTCAGGAGTCCTGAAACTTGATAATGTGTTACTTGTTAAAGGGTTAGCAACTAACCTAATAAGTATAAGTCAACTGTGTGATCAAGGGTTCAAAGTAAACTTCACCAAGACAGAGTGTCTCGTTTGCAATGAAAAGAATGAAGTTATTATGAAAGGAATCATATCTAAAGATGATTGTTATTTATGGGTTGCCCAAGAGTTGAACTTCTCCTCGACATAAAGCCAAAGAAAATGAAGTTAAACTGGGGCATCAAAAACTGGGATACTTGCATCTGAAAGGAATGAAAAGAATCATATGTATATATATAGAAGCCGTGAGAGAGATTCCTAAGCTCAAGATAGAAGAAGGGAAAGTGTATGGTGAATTCTAGATTGAAAAGCAAACTAAGATGTCACATCAGAAGATCCAACATCTCACCACATCAAAAGTTTTGGAACTTCTTCACATGGATTTGATGGGATCTATGCAGGTTGAAAGTCGTGGTGGAAAGAAGTATGCATATATTGTTATAGATGACTTCTCTAGGTATACATGGATAAGTTTTATCAGAGAAAAATCAGAAACTTTTGAATCCTTTAAAGATCTCTGTCAAAAACTTCAAAGAGAAAAAGATAGTCATGTCATCAAAATCAGAAGTGATCATGGAAAGGAATTTGAGAACAACAAATTTGCTAATTTTTGTTCTTCTGAAGGAATCAGTCATGAATTTTCCTCTCCTATTGCTCCTCAGCAAAATGGGATTGTGGAACGCAAAAACAGAACTCTTCAGGAATCTGCCAGAGCTATGATTTATGCTAAGAAGTTACCCTACCACTTTTGGGCTGAAGCTATGAATACTGCGTGTTATATCCATAACAGGGTCTCTCTAATAAAAGGCACCTCAGCCACCTTGTATGAAATATGGAAGGGAAGAAAACCTATTGTCAAATACTTTCATGTTTTTGGAAGTAAATATTACATCTTAGTTGGTCATGAACAAAGAAGGAAGATGGATCCCAAGAGTGATGAGGGAATATTCCTGGGTTACTTTACAAATAGCAGAGCTTACAGAGTCTTTAACTCCAGAACTAAGGTTATGATGGAATCCATAACTGTTATTATTGATGATAGAGGATGGAATGATGAAGAAGATGTCTTAGAAGATGTTGGAACAAATTTGTCAGACATTCCAACAGAATCTAATAACAGAAGTACTGATCCTAATCCAACTCAAGAAGATCATGAGCCCAGTAAACTCAATAAAGGGCCTTCAATCAGAACTCAGAGAGAGCATCCTAAGGAACTTATTATAGGAGATCTAAATAAAGGAGTCACTACTAGATCAAGAGAAGGGATGTCAAACTCTTGCTTTGTTTCAAAAATCGAGCCTAAGAATGCCAAAAAGCCTTAATTGATGAGTTCTAGATTAATGATATGCAAGAAGAGCTAGAACAATTTAGAAGAAATGAAGTTTGGGATCTGGTTCCAAGACCTGAAGGGACAAATGTGATTGGCACTAAATGGGTGTACAAGAATAAATCCGATGAAAAAGGGGTGGTTACTAGAAATAAGGCAAGATTAGTTGCACAAGGATACACTCAAATTGAAGGAGTTGATTTTGATGAAACCTTTTCCCCTGTGGCCAGACTTGAATCAATCAGACTACTCTTAGGAGTTGCTTGCATTCTGAGATTTAAGTTGTTTCAAATGGATGTAAAGAGTGCATTCTTAAATGGCTATCTGAATAAGGAAGTTTATGTCGAACAACCTAAGGGATTTGTTGATCCAAGCTTTCCTAACCATGTGTACAAACTGAATAAAGCTCTGTATGGATTAAAGCAGGCTCCAAGAGCTTGCTATGAGAGATTGATAGAATTTCTTGGTGATAATAGATATAGGAAAGGCGGCATAGATAAAACTCTTTTTGTCAAGGAAGAAGAAGGGAGGATCATGATTGCACAGATTTATGTTGATGATATTGTGTTTGGTGGGATGTCAAATGAGATGGCTCAACATTTTGTCAAGCAAATGCAGTTAGAATTTGAGATGAGCCTTGTTGGTGAGTTAACCTACTTTCCTGGTCTGCAGGTTAAACAAATGGAAGATTCCATATTCTTATCTCAGAGAAAATATGTGAAGAATATAGTAAAGAAATTTGGGATGGAAAATGCCAGTCATAAGAGAACACATGCTCCCACACATCTGGAGTTGTCTAAAGATGAAAAAGGAGTAAGTATGGATCAAAGTATTTACATAAGTATGATAGGCAGCCTTCTATATCTCACAGCTAGCAGACCTGACATTGCCTTTGATGTTGGGGTATGTGTTAGATATCAAGATAATCCTAAAGTTAGCCATGCCAACCATGTGAAGAGAATTCTTAAATATATGAATGGGACAAGTGACTATGGTATGCTATATTCTCATGGATTTGGCTCTGCTTTAAGTGGTTATTGTGATGCTGATTGGGCAGGAAGTGCTGATGATAGAAAAAGTACATCAGGAGGATGTTTCTTTCTGGGAAATAATATCATATCTTGGTTCAGTAAGAAGCAAAATTGTGTGTCTCTGTCCACTGCTGAGGCTGAGTATATTGCTACAGGAAGCAGTTGTTCTCAGTTGGTTTGGATGAAACAAATGTTGACAGAATATAATGTTAAACAGGATGTCATGACATTATTTTGTGACAATCTAAGTGCCATAAATATATCAAAAAATCTTATTCAACACAGTAGGACCAAACACATTGATATTCGTCATCACTTCATAAGAGAGCTTGTTGGAGAAAATATTGTTGCCTTAGAACATGTAGCTACTGAATTACAACTGGCTGACATTTTCACTAAGGCTTTGGATGCAAACTAGTTTGAGAACTTAAGAGGAAAACTAGGGATTTGCATATATGAGGGTTTGTAGCAATTAAGGGTGTGTGGGAATATCATTAAAGTGATATTATATCATTTATTATGTTTCTAACAAATTAAGTATCTTAAGCAATCATCTCAAGGTTATCTCAAATACTCTCCCACACGCTACAACATTACTTCCTTCTATTTTCACAACCTCTTCGTTCTCCTTTAGAGAAAAAGAACCCTTGTTATTTTTCATCTCACTGTTAAAGAATATTCAAAGATGTCGCAACATCATGCTTCGTCTCCCTCAAAGTGCTCTTTTGATGAAGCCAAGGCTTCTAGGTCAAAGTCTGTCAACCATCCTGAGGATTTCTCTCTTGATAAAGTCCTGGTCGTCGCTCCTCGGACAATTGTTCCACCTCTTGAGAAGAAGTTCAAGAAACCCATATCGTCCCATGCAAAAAAATCCAAAGACGAGTTTGAAACTTCTAAAGGTAATGCTCCTAATACTACTGATGATAGGTCAAAAGAAGACACTGTTAATGTTGATAGGAGTATTAAAAGGTTGGTAGATAGGGTGTTAAATGATGGTTTTGATGTTCCTGGGATTTCTACTCCTCTTGCCTGAATGACTGCTCAGGCTGACAAAGGTATTAATCCTCAAAATGCTGTTGAATCATCTATCTTAAAGAAAGATGTTGCTGAAAGTGAACTTGGCAAGTTTGCTACATCTGTTCTAGAAGATGTGGAAGCTGATGTTGAACAAGATGTTGAGACATCATCTGCTGAGAAGGACTCTTATGCTAAGGAAAATGTTGTTGGCTCTAAAACTGCAAAGAATCCAAATGTGGTGAATGTTGATGAGCTATCTGACAATAACCTTATTTCCAATGTGGTGCCTGGAATTGCTAAAAGGCTCAAATCTAGAAAAGTGAAGGTTGTGGATGTCACATCCTCTGCCAAGAGTATCAAGAAGAAGATTATGTAAGGTCCCCCAAAGCCCTGGAGTAAAGTGGTTCCTCCCTTCAACAAAAGAAAAGTTAGAATTGATAGCTCCTCTTGATAACATTTCCTTCCATTCTGTTGGTAATGCTGAAAATGGAAATATGTCTTCCAAAGAAGGATTGCTCTTGAAAGAGAGTTCGGAGCAGGTGCACTGGAGTGCAAAGAGATTATGGAGCTGATTTCCTTTGCTGGCTTGATGAAGACTGTCCCCAGGTTTGAAAAATGTTATGAGACTCTTGTTGAAGAATTTATTGTTAATATTCCTATAGATTTTACTGATCACAGAAGTAAGGAATATAGGAAGGTGTTTGTTAGAGGTAGATGTGTTGAATTTTCCTGTGTTGTCATCAATAGATATCTGGGCAGGTCTGAAGATGATTATTATGAGTTGGAAGTGATTGATAATCAAGTGTGCAAAGCCATCACTACAAACCAAGTGAGTGATTGGCGTATGAAGAACAAACTTCCTGTTAGTAAGTTAAGTGTGAAATATGCTACCTTGCATATAATTGGAGTTGCTAACTGGGTCCCTACCGATCATACCTCAACCATTACAGTTGGTTTAGGAAAATTTATCTATGCTGTTAGAAATAAGAAATTGTTTGATTATGGTGCTTACCTTTTTGAACAGACTGTAAAGCATGCAGGAACATGTGTTATCAAGATGCTTATTGCCTTTCCATCTCTTGTTTGAGGAATTATTCTAAATCGACATCCTGGAATTCTGTGTGGTACTGATGTAGTTTGCAAAAGGGAGTCTGCTCTGTCCCTTCACTTCAAGTTGTTTTCAGGTAAACATGTCCCAGACATTGTTTTGACATATGCATCCTCTAAAAACAAGACCTCAAGCAAGGATGATATGATTACTGAGTTAATGGAAGCCTGCAAAAAACTTAATGAGGTAATCAAATTTAGCTCAGCAAGAAAGCTAAAATTTGAAAAGATGATCAAGGAGTTGCAGAAGGATAACAGTCTTGATGATAGAAGGAAGTTCTGAAGCTGCCAAGTCTACTGGTCCTGAAGACAGTTAGACTTTGTGTTGGTGCATTCTTTTTTGTTTTTATTTTGTGCTTTGATCCCTATGTTCTTTTTTTGGCACTTGTATGTGCTTGACACTTGGATATTCTGGTTAGTACTTCTTTTTCTAGTACTCTCTTGAATGCATGTCTATTTGGCATATTATGTCTAAAGAGGGGGAGAGAAACTGACTGACTGATTGACTGTTTACTGACTGGTAAGTTTGAGGGTGAGCTTCATGTCTCAGAAGATGTTCTGACATCTTCCACTATGTGATAAGGTAGCATAATTGACTATTTTTTTGTTACTACTGGTTTTGCATTTTTTGTTCGCAAATGTACGGTAAGCAAGAGTCTCCACAGTCTTTTATTTTATCCAACAAAGGAAAAGGGAAAAAGAACAGAAAAAAACTTTTTCGAGATGTTTCTGAGTACGCGGGGTAGATTATAGAAAGGGAAGGTGTTAGCACCCTTTCTATCCATGGTTTTCCATGGGCTCTTAGGTACTTGCTCATTTTGAAATTGCTTTTGTGTGTGTTTTGAAAAGCTTTGAAAATGCTTTAGTGCGGAGTTTCACTTTATGGTAACCCTTGTGTCAGTCCTCAAGAGTGTGATAAAGCGTTTTTGAAAATTTTGTTCGAAAAGTGTAAGTGTGAAAAAACTGGTTATTTTGAGCAAGTACTTAAGAGTTTCTACCTACTCGAAAAAGACTGTTCGTTTTCTTATTTCCTTTAGATAGTGTTATCCTACTATTAAGGAGTAGGTAGCTCCATCGTTGGAGTTTGAAGGACAATCGAAAGGGACGATTATGGTCACTTAAGGCAACATGGCAAGATCTCTTAGTAATTGTCCTAAAGTTCTAAGATCGCATTTTGTTTTACCGAGGCAACCTTCGAATGGGACTTGCGATCTCTGAATTAGAGTACAGTCACTAAGAATTCTCACGTTCGAGGATAGTGACCGTATTTCCGAGGCAACCGAAGTGGGAGATACCCTAGGGATGAGCATGTGCAAGTGTTTGATTTCAGTTTATCTATCTTTGCACAGTTAGGGTGTTCTACTGTTTTAAACATTTGATTTATCTTTTGCATACAATCCTATTATCCATACATCTAAACAGTTTAAACAATTGCAAAAATTAAAAGCGGAAAAGAAAATCTACGCTATTACAGGCTTCGGGGGAGGGGGTTACATAACCAAAAATTGGGGAATTTAAACAGTAAATAAAATAGTAAAACTAAACCTAATTAAAAGCTATTACAACCCATAATCAGATACAACAATAATAAATGATAATAATAATACGAAAGTAGCTAACGCGCGCGACTTGGAAATGACGTCTAAAAATCTAAAATGCTCTAAGTAAAAGAAAATTACTTTTGTTGTTTTGTTTATTTGGAAAAAATATTTATTTAAATTTAATTAATAAAAAGAAAAGAAAATTTGAAATTAATTCTAAAACAAACCTAATGTTTTTTTGGCATTTTTTATTTGAGAAAAAATATTTAAGAATTAAAACTAATTTCCTAATGGGTTTTAATTATAGAAAAAAAATAAACCAATTACCCTAATTAATACTAATTTTTTAATTAACAAAATTATTTTTTAGCAATATATCTAATTCCTAGTTTTTTTGTGATTTTTTTGTTTTAATTAAAAAAATGATTTTTAGAAATAAACAAAACAAAATAAATAAAATGAAATAAAAAACAATAAGAATAAAAATGGGCTTGTATGAGCTTCAGCTGGGGGTGCTGATTGAAATTTCAAAGGCCCAAGTGTGATGGCCCAATTGCCTGCGCGTGATCCAATAGAGCCCTCATCTGGGGGTTCACCAAGTTCTTTACTTGCTGAACATTGGATCTGGATTGAAGGAAGATCCAATGGCTGGATCTGGAGGCGCATGATGGATGCTTGGTTGTGAGATGCGCTGGATCTGAAACAAGAAACTTGGAAAATATGAACTGGACCTGGGATCGAACCCAGGTCCTCTCCACTTTCAAACGCACACTTGACCATCCGAGCTAACCTGTTTAATTGTTAATATAATATACAAATAAAATATAACATAAGCAAAGTGCTTTGTCCAGAAAAACAGCGGGAAATTCAAACGAGTCAGTGTGTGGCTGCCACGTGATCATCTTCCTCCCAGAACCGTTGTTTTAGGTATTGGACTTATACCTATGGACAAAGTCCATAGCTATAACTTGTGACATTTCCAAAACGTAGCATGGGCATGATAAATCCCAACCAAGGGCATGGGTCGATTGGAAATTACCCACTGAGCCTGAATATACCCTTGGTTTGGCCTAATTTAACCTATATCAAAGAGCCCTAAAACATGCTTTGAAACCCTAAGAATGGTGTTTCATGATTCCTACGTGTAAACTCAAATCAAATCATTCAAACATATTGCAAACATGATAATAAGCATGAATAAATGATTAAAACATGTTGATAATGCCAGAATTAAGGAAAATGATTTTTAAAAAAGGAGTAAATTGTGACTGTTATTATGCTTGATTCTTGATGCTTTGAGGCTTAGGAATGAGTGGGATAGCTTTAGTGAATGTCCAGGAGTGTTGTTGTGTCCTTGGAATTGCTTTAAACGGCCTATGGAGGGATATGTGATCAACACTTTTTGACAAAATTTGAAATCTCTTCTTCCTTTGTGGGAGGCAGGTTGCGCATGTAATGTTGTCCATAGGGTTGCAAATGCTTTGTTATATGTAGTATAATCAATCTAGGTCATTAGAATTAGAAAGAATCCAAGATATAATGGTCATGAATTTTTTATTCCAATCTTTCCACATTTGAAGATTTCCTCTTGTTTTGAGCTTGCACGATTTTGTTCTTCATTTAAAAGCTCGTGAGATATTCAATCAATGCCAAAACAAATCTTATCCCATTTATTTGATTTATTTTTTATTTAATTTGATTTTATTTGAATTTTAAATAAATAAAATCAAAATAAATTAAATAAATAAGTGAATGAGGCATGAAGTGGTTCATGGGCCATGGACCATGTTAGGAGTGTGTTGCAAGCATAAAAAGTTAGGCCCATTTGAAGAAAAATGCATTTTTGGGCATGGTTGACTTTCCACAAATTTCCAAAAATGGCCAACTTTGACAATGTATATCTCTCTCAATTTTGACCCTAAGAGGGTGTTCTTGGACTCTTTAGAAAGCTTAGGATGTCCCCAAAGCCACCTCTTTGGTTTCATCTCAATTGGATCTTCCATGTTCGTATAAGAAGCTTTGACCCAAAAGGTGTTTTTGTTGGCTTTTGAAAAGGACCTATAATGTCTGATTTTATATCTTTTCATGAGTGCATTTATTGAACTTGAGGGCTAAAGATGAATTTTAAGGAATTGTATTCTCTTAAAAATGATCCTTGGATGATAAATTTATGATATAGTATGAGAAAGTTATGCCTGGTCAAAGTTTGGTTGACTTTTCCTATAGAAACCCTAATTTAGCAACTTTTGAGTTTTGATGGATTAGGAGCATTTCTTGAGGAATCATGATCAACCCTTGATCAAATGATGGATATCACTTCAAAATGTTGATGTTGACCAAAAATTTTGAAGTTTGGCTGTATTTGGGCCACAGTTGACTTTTGACCAAGTATAGTTGATTTTTAGGCATTTGAGCAGTTGACTGAGCAAACTTGTTGTGCAAGGCATGAAACTTGGCATGGATGATCTTGAGGACATATTATGGCAATGGAGACCATTTGGTACCCTTGTAACTCAAACATATTAATGAGGAGTGAAACCTTAGTTTGAGGCTTATTGTCTTAAGAGGAGGATTTGTCTGGTCAATCCTTAGTCAACTTGAGCCATTGAGGACCTATAGGAGTATGTATTGTGTGAAAATGGGAGGGAAAATTTTGGGGTACAACAGCTGCCCCTATTTAATCTTCTTAAACCGAAGGATTTAGATTGGCTTGTCCGCCTTTCATGATCTGAGGGTGGGAGATGATTGAACACTAGAGTGCCCAGAAATTTGCACTCGCATGAAGTAATATTGATGGTTGATAACATCGGGAATAGGCTTAGAGGTGCCATTTGGAGAACATAACTGAAAGTCGTCGGAGATGGGCTTAAAGATGCCATCCAGGGAATGTGACGGAGAGTCGTCGGAGATGGGCTTAAAGATGCCATCCAGAATAATGATGATTTCGTGAGATATTCCTTCGTGGGAATTCTTGTTCCTGTTGTTAGGGTGGCCTTCGCTGAGGAATGTTGGTCTCTGTCTTGGGGAATAGAGTCTAGCAGCTTCAGTTGTCCGTTACTCTACTGGGGAGTCATCTCTTGATTGGAGAGGCGGAAGTGAATTGTTATCTAGTCAGGATCCAGGCTTCACGGTGACTTGCTGAGGATGATAAAGTTGACTGCTATCTGGTCGTACTCCAGGCTTCACAGCAACTTATTGGGAAATGAGATTAAATTGTTATCTGGTCAGGATCCGGGCTTCACATTGTCTTGAATTGTTGATTGACTATTATCTGGTCAATTTCCAGGCTTCATAGCTTCTTTAACTGGAATAGAAATCTTAGTATCGATTTGACTGAACCAGAGAAAGGTCTCAAGTTGTCATCAACTGGGGTAGAAATCTTAGCGACGATTTGACTAAACCCGGGAAAGGCCTTGAATTAACTTTGACTATCATAGTAATCAGGAGAATCTTAGTAGCGATTCAACTGACACGGACGAAAGTCTTGGTACATCTTCCACTGGCATAGTAATCAGAGAGATCTTAGTGTCGACCTGTCTGACCCAGGGAAAAACTTAGGTTAACTTTGACTGGCATAGTAATCAGGAGAATCTTAGTAGCGATTCGACTGACCCAGATGAAATTCTTGGAGTCTCTTCTACCGACATAGTGAGTAGATAGATCTTAGGTTAACTTTGACTGGCATAGTAATCCGTAGAATCTTAGTAGCGATTTAACTGTCCCAGACAAAAGTCTTGGAATCTCTTCTACCGGCATAGTAAGCAGAGAGATCTTGGATTAACTTTAACTAGCATAATAATCAGGGAAATCTTAGTAGCGATTCAACTGACCCAGTCGAAAGTCTTAGAATCTCTTCTATCGGTATAGTGAGCGGAGAGAGCTTGGGTCAACTTTGACTGGTATAGTAATCAGGATAATCTTAGTAGCAATTCAACTGACCCAGACAAAAGTCTTGGAATCTCTTCTACTGGCATAGTAAGCAGAGAGATCTTGGGATAACTTTGACTGGCATAGTAATCAGGAGGATTTTGGTAGCGATTCAACTGACCCAGGCGAAAGTCTTGGAGTCTCTTCCACCTACATAGTGATCAGAGATATCTGGGGATGACCTTGACTAGCATAGTAATCAGGAGAATCTTAGTAGCGATTCAACTGACACAGACAAAAGTCTTGGAATCTCTTCTACCGGTATAATGAGCAGAGAGATCTGGGGATGACTTTGACTGGCATAGTAATCAGGAGAATCTTAGTAGCGATTCAATTGACCCAGACAATAGTCTTAGAATCTCTTCTACCGGCATAATAAGAAGAAAAATCTTGGGATAACCTTGATTGGCATAGTAATCAGGAGAATCTTGGTAGCGATTCAACTGACCCAGACGAAAGTCTTGGAGTCTCTTCTACCGGCATAGTAAGCAGGGAGATCTTAGGTTAACTTTGACTGGCATAACTATCAAAAGAATCTTAGTAGAGATTCAAATGACCCAAACGAAAGTCTTGGAGTCTCTTCCACCGGCATAGTGAGCAGAGAGATCTTGGGATGACCTTGACTGGCATAGTAATTAGGAGAATCTTAGTAGCGATTCAACTGACCCAGATGAAAGTCTTGGAGTCTCTTCTACCGGCATAGTGAGCAGAGAGATCTTAGGATTATCTTTATGAGGAAAATCCTGGAATAGTCCTTGGTTAGACGTAGCTTACTGATTAGGTCCTTTCCTGAAAGGTAGAGAGTTAGTCGTATGCAATGTCATGATGTATGAAATGAATTGTAATGATGTTCTCAAAATAAATGACATTGTATTATATGCAATATGTATGCGCATGCCGTGATGTATGGATATGGGATGCTATTGCGGTATTCCTTAGTCGGGGAAAATAAATCACAGACTACTGTTGAAGAGTATTGGAGCAGCTAAATTCTTCATTTCTGCTGGGGATGGTGAATGGAGATGACTGTGCTATGGATTTACTCCTTTCTATTTGGGATATTCTGTCGGGGAGAGACTCTGCCTGAGAATAACTCTGCAGGGGAATAACTTTGTCTGAGAGAAGAGATGCTTTGCTGGAAGATCTTGCCAATTCAGAGAAATAAACTTCGTCGGGGAATGAACTTCCGTAGTTAGAGAGATAAACTCTGTTGGGGATTAAGCTTCTGTATTTAGAGAAATAAACTCTACTTGGGAGAAAACTTTATGAATCGCTTGCGATTAAAAAATTTGGCTGGGGCATATAGACATCGGCTCTCTGAAGGAACTTTGCTGGGGAAAGTAGCTCCCGTTTGGGGAAATCGATGTTAAAGTTTTTGGTTGTCTCTACTCTGTAGGGAGTGTAGATGTCACGGAGGTGCATGCTGAGGATACAGCGATGACTTCGTATTAGAATGTTTCTGCCCCTGTACATGTTGGAGAAAGTACCTGCGGAGGCTTTGTGGATGGATCTATGTGTTAAAATAAGCGTCAGAATGACATCCATCTCTGGATCGTATATGAACTGTATTTGAAGAGAATCTGAATAAGTATCAGAATGATATTCGTCTCTGGATCGTACCTGAACTGTTGCTAGATGAGAATCTGGAGTAAGTGTTAGGATGACATCCGTCCTTGGGTCCTACCTGAACCGTTTCTATATGAGAATCTAGAGGAAGTGTCAGGATGACATTCGTCTTTGGATCATACCTGAACTGTTTCTAGAGGATAATGCACTTTATTCAGAATGTTTCCATTGGGGAAGGGAAACTCTGTAATCCGCTTGGAGAATCCCTAGAAGCTTGGCGACTTCATTAAGGAATTTTTGTTGGAGCAATAATTTGGAGATTTTTCTCTGCCGAGGGTATGAGAACACCTGACATCAATAGGTTGTAAGCTGAGATTATGGCGGTGACCTTGTAGTAGAATTCCTCTGTCTCGATAACTATTGTAGAAAATATCAACCGGGGATTTTGTAGATGGTTTGACTATTATCCCGACTCTTAGAGTCCTTGGTGAATGCAGATCAGGGTAATAAGCCTTCTACTAATTAGACAAGTGACGAGATAACGGGACGTAGTCGTACGCTTTAATCCCTAACTTTTGCCTGGACTTTCTTTTCAGATTTTCAGTCCACCGGAATACCCTTTTTTGCTCAAGCTGCCTTTTCAGGTTTTCGACTTATCGGGTGTACATATTTTTTGTTTTTATCCCTGTAGTTGTTTAGTTATTGGCATGCATTTTTGGTAAAACCAGGTGTGTGAATGTCATGACTGATGTCATAACATTCTAGTTTATTAGGTACTGATTTATTAGGTACCTTTGCAGAAAAATAATGTCATACAGGTGCTGCTGTTTATGAGTGTGTATCTGAGCATTTTGCAAAATGATCACATTTACAAAAATCAGTAAACAGGAATTCAGATGTCATAACAAATGTTAAGACATCCTGTTCTGAACTAACAGTTATGCAGTTTGGTTAATTCTGAGTTTTTTCAGGAAAATGACTCAGTCTTTCCAGAACAGAATCTCTCGTGGTCTTGGGGTTAACCTAGCTCAACCCTAACCTGGTTGATAAAGTCCTGTGACCAAGTCTTAAGGTCAAAACGAAATTAACCCTAGCTTTTTGTGGAAACCCTAACTGAAGAAGCAACTGCTATATATTCAACAGGGCTGCTGTTTGGAATTTATCCCTTTTGACAAAAGATCATTTAGAAGCTGTATAGTTTTAACTATTGTAATCCAAGCAAGTATCATTGTGATAAGTGACCTGGAATAGGTTTTAATTGTAAGGGTTTTGTATCACTCAAAGCTTTGAAGCAAGATTGTTTTGTGTCTCTTGACTAAAGCTTTGAAGCAAAGTCAAGTTAGGTTTATGTATCACTCAAAGCTGTGAAGCAAGAGTGTTTGTGTTGCTTGATTAAAAAGCTGTGAAGCATAATCAAGTGTATGTTTTGAAGAGTGTCTTCATCAATTCATTAGTCAATTGTTTTAAGTATCACTGCTGTGATTGAGGGGGAGTGAGTAGGAACTCAGGTTTAAGTTGTTCTTAGATTGAAGTTGCATTGGGTAGGTCTTAAGTGAAGGAGATAAACTGGTTGGTTTATTCCTGAATTAATATCTCTTATAGTGGATTTCCTCCCTGGCTTGGTAGCCCCCAGAGTAGGTGTTGTTGCACACTGAACTGGGTAAACAATTGACTGTGTTCTTTACTGTTTTTGTATTTACTGTCTTATAGAAAGTCAGATACGGTGTCATAACATTGAACGTGACATTGAGTATCTGCAGCCAGAATTTCAATTGGCATCAGAGCAGGCACCCTGCCTGTATTACTGGGTGAGATCTAGGGATATCACTTTCTGGCACTATGGACAAAGAAGGAGTTTTTGGAAATAGACCACCCATTCTGGATGGAACAAATTATGACTACTGGAAACCTCGTATGATTGCCTTCTTAAAATCACTGGACAAAAAGGCCTGGAGAGCTGCTGACAAAGGATGGAACCATCCCACCATAACTGAGAAAGATGGGACAATCAGTCTGAAGCCTGAGGAAGATTGGAGTAAAGAAGAAGATGAGTTAGCCCTGGGTAATTCCAAAGCTTTAAATGCCTTGTTCAATGGAATTGATAGAAACATATTCAGACTAGTACATCAATATGAATTGGCCAAGGAAGTTTGGGACACTCTCAAAACTACCCATGAGGGCACTTCTAAAGTAAAAATGTCAAGGCTTCAGATGTTGACTACCAAGTTTAAGAATCTAAAAATGATGGAAGATGAAACCATTCATGAGTTTCACATGAACATCTTGGAGATTGCCAACACCTCAGGAGCATTGGGAGAAAAGATGTCAGAAGAAAAATTGGTGAGAAAGATTCTCAGATCCTTGCCTAAAAGATTTGCAATGAAGGTAACTGCCATAGAGGAAGCCCAGGACATCAGCAAGTTGAAAGTGGATGAACTTATTGGGTCTCTTCAGACTTTTGAGATGGGGATCACTGAAAATGGTGACAAGAAGAACAAGAGCATAGCACTTGTATCCAACACTGATGTTGAAAACAAGGAGGATGAAGAAGAAAATATTTCAGAAGCTATAGCCATGCTTGGAAGACAATTCAACAAACTTATCAAAAGAATAGATCCAAAGTCAAGGTCGAATGTTCATAACATCCCCTCTGACATTGACAGTTCCAGCAGAAGACCAAGGTCAGAAGAGAAGGGAAATCAAGGGAAAGGAATTCAATGCCATGGTTGTGAAGGATATGGGCATATTCGAGCTGAATGTCCTACCTTTCTTAAACAAAAGAAAGGAATGACTGTTACTTGGTCTGACTGTGATTCAGAAAGTAATTCTGAAGAAGAATCTGCCAAACTAGTTACTGCTCTAACTGGTGTTTGTACCTCTGAAAGTGACACTAGTGATGAAGAAGTGACATTTGAAGAACTGGCTGATACTTACAAGAAATTGTGTATCAGAAGTGCTGAAGTCTGTGTGCAGAATGAGAAACAATCAAAACTCATCATAAAGCTGGAGGCTGAAAAAAGGGCAGACCTTGAAACTATAAGTCATCTAGAAGGGGAAGTTCAATTGCTGAACTCACAACTGAACCAAATGACCAAATCTGTCAAGATGCTGACAAATGGAACAGACAAATTGGAAGAGATCCTTTAGGTTGGACAAAATGTGGGAAACAAATCTGGACTAGGATTTGTGGAAGCAAAGAAATCTAGTACAGACAAGAAGATCAGGCCTGATAAGCAAATGTCAAAACAGATGTCTCAACACAACTCTCAACATCAGGAACAGAGACATATGAAGAAAAGGTACCAAAGATGGAGATGTCATCATTGTGGGAGGTATGGCCACATAAAGCCTTTCTGCTTCAGATTGCATGGATACCCTAATCAGAACTCAGGTGTCAAACCTAAGTCTAAAAAGGTACCACATACTCCTAAATGGAAGAAAAAGGCTACTGCCCTGATAGCCCACACTTCCCTGAGGGTCTCTGCAAAGGAAGACTGGTACTTTGACAGTGGGTGCTCTAAGCACATGACTGGAATAATGAACATTCTTAATCATGTTAAACCTCACACCACTAGTTATGTGACCTTTGGAGATGGTGCTAAAGGTGAAATCAAAGGAGTTGGTAATTTGGACTGCCCTGAAGTTCCAAATCTGAATGAAGTACTATTGGTAAAAGACCTGACTGCTAATCTCATTAGTATCAGTCAATTGTGTGATCTAGGATTCAAGGTCAACTTCTCAAAATCTGAATGTCTAGTAATTAATGAAAAACTAGAAGTTGTAATGAAAGGAATCAGATCTAAAGATAACTGTTACTTGTGGCAGCCTGAGAACACTAATAACTCCACTATGTGTTCTATTACCAAAGAAGAAAAAGAGATGAAACTGTGGCACCATAAACTTGGCCATCTTCATCTAAGAAGAATGAAAAGAACTATCTCTATGGAAGCAGTCAGAAGGATTCCAAGACTGCAAATTGATAAAAGGAGGGTTTGTGGTGAACATCAAATTGAAAGGCTTGTCTATAATGTAGTGAATAACCTTGAAGTTTTTAGAGAACTGTGCAAAAAAACTCAAAAAGAAGGATGTATTGTCAGAATCAGAAGTGATCATGACAAGGAATTTGGAAACAACAAGTTTAATAAATTCTGTTTCTCAGAAGGAATGAGTCATGAAGTCTCTTCTCCTATAACTCCTCATCAAAATGGAGTTGACAGAAGGAAAAATAGGATCATACAGGAATCTGCCAGAGCTATGATTCATGTCAAAAGATTGTCGTTTCAAATCTGTGCTAAAATAGTTGCAGCTGGTAGTAGCTGTTCTCAAATTATCTGGACAAAACAGATGCTCACTGAGTATAATGTCTCACAAGATGTTGTGACATTGTATTGTGACAATCTGAATACAATCAATATTTCCAAGAACCCTATTCAGCATAGCAGGACCAAGCACATTGACCTTGTAGAGAAGAAGACAATTAAACTGGAACATGGTGTCATTAAGCTACAGCTGGCTGATTTTTTTACCAAGGCTCTTGATGGAAATCAACTTGAAAACTTGAGGGGCAAGATGGGTATTTGCCAACATGAGAAATTATAGCAATTAATTTTGCTTAAAGCAAGGGTTGAAGGAGCTATTTTTGTTAAGTCTATTTTTAGTGGGTTAATCATATGTTTTTCCAGTTCTTTCAAAATTATTAAGAAGTTGAATAGACTCTCATTTGCCTCCTACCTCTCTCGACTTTGCAACCTATTCCTTTCTCTCAATCAAAGTTTTTTCTCAAATTGCTACTGGTGCTCTAAGTCAATCAAAATGTCTCAAACATCATCTTCAACCAAGGCGACCACTTCATCTTCATCATCTGACCAAGATTCTCGAGTAATCACCACATGCATAGATTCTGAAGTCCTGGAGATCACTCCTCTCAGAGAAATGGCAACTGACCCCTCCAAAGTCAAAAAGTTGAGAACTAGGCATGCAGGAAGAGCTCAAGCTACTGCTTCTGGTAATCCTTCTCATCCTTCTTCCTCTGTACCAAATAGGGAAGGATCAGCTCAAGTACATCAAGCAATTGCTAGGCTTGTTACAAGAATACTAAGCGAAAACCACTCTGTACCGGGGATTTCTGTCCCATTAAATCAAGAATCAGCAAGCCCAAATGTTGAAGCAAATGTAGATGTCTCTGAGAATGTTGTGACACCAAATGACAACATTCAGAACCCTTCAGAGAAGACTGTTGATCCACCTGTCATTGATGTGGATGAGGAATACTCAGACAATGATCTAATTGCCAATGTAAACCCTAGCATAGCTAGGAGAATGTTGAAAAGAAAGGGTAATCAGAATGCTGCAAAATGTATGACCAAAGAGAAACCTGCTGATAAGAAATCCAAGGCTAAAGGCAAGACCGGGGTAGAATCTGTGAAAACTGGTCAGTCCAAAGGGAAGGTGAAAGCCCAAGTGCATACTGGTAGACAACCAATTACAAAGAAGAGAAAAGAACCTGAGTCTTCTGATTCTGATGAGGAATCAGAATTTGAAATTGAGGCTGAAGAAATTTCTATCAGAAGGAAACTCCCTTCCAGCAAAATTGCTAGAGTTCCTGAAGTCCCAACAGACAACATCTCTTTTCACCATCCTGACAATGCCAACAGATGGAAGTATGTTTGCTTGAAGAGAATATCTTTAGAAAGAGAACTAAACAATGATGCCATGGATTGCAAGGAAATCATGGACCTGATCAAAGCTGCTGGACTGATGAAGACTGTGGTAAAATTTACCAAGTGCTATGAAAATCTGGTCAAGGAATTTATAGTGAACTTGTCTGATGAATGTGCTGATGGAAGGTCAGCTGACTTTGAATGTGTTTATGTTAGAGGAAGAAGGGTTAATTTCTCTCCATCAGAAATTAACAAATTTCTTGGAAGATCAAATGAGGATTGCCCTGAACTGGAAGTCACTGACAATGAAGTTTGTCAAACCATCACAGCAAGACAAGTCAAGTGCTGGCCCTTGAAAGGCAAGCTGAATGCCAGCAAACTAAGCATGAAATTTGCCATCCTACACAAGATAGGTGCAGCCAACTGGGTCCCTACAAACCATAAATCTACTATCTCCACAGGATTGGGGAGATTTATTTATGCTGTGGGAACCAAGACTGAATTTGACTATGGCAGGTATATTTTTGAACAAACTCTAAAACATGTTGGTAGCTTTGCTGTCAAAGGCCCTATTGCCTTTCCCTCCCTCCTGTGTGGAATTATCCTTGCACAGTACCCTGATATCCTGGTGGCAAGAGATACTGCTTGCAAAAGAGCTCCTGCTCTAGGGTTACACTACAAGCTATTTCAGGGATCTCATGCTCCTGATATTGTCATAACATCAGCTGAGACATCATCTGTAAAGACTCAGTCCAAAACATCTGATGTTATAGCTGTATTGAAAGAGACCTGCAAAGAGCTGGAGACTAGGAAAAAGACCCTAGAAAACCTAATTGCTAGGTTAGAAAAGGAGGAAGCTGAAGGAAACAGAAGGGAAGAGGGTGCTGTTGAAGATCAACTCAATACTGAAGAAACTAGCTCCTCTGAAGGGGACAGTGCTTAAAGGTTGGTGGAGTTGTTGCTGGTTCCTGGTGGAGTTTGCAAGTGTGTTCAGATTTTAGTTGTTGTTTTTATTCTGGATGACTGTATAAACATTTAAGAACATGTATCTTTGGCCCATTTGTGGCTAAAGAGGGGGAGACATTATTCTGTGGTCAATTACTTGATAGACACTCTATTTTTCTGCAGTCATATTTATTCTGCTGCTATCTATCTCTGATTGCTTAGGGGATTTAGCCAAAAATCTGCCAAAGGGGGAGTTTGTAGTTGTTTAGTTATTGGCATGCATTTTTGGTAAAACCAGGTGTGTGAATGTCATGACTGATGTCATAACATTCTAGTTTATTAGGTACTGATTTATTAGGTACCTTTGCAGAAAAATAATGTCATACAGGTGCTGCTGTTTATGAGTGTGTATCTGAGCATTTTGCAAAATGATCACATTTACCAAAATCAGTAAACAGGAATTCAGATGTCATAACAAATGTTAAGACATCCTGTTCTGAACTAACAGTTATGCAGTTTGGTTAATTCTGAGTTTTTTCAGGAAAATGACTCAGTCTTTCCAGAATAGAATCTCTCGTGGTCTTGGGGTTAACCTAGCTCAACCCTAACCCGGTTGATAAAGTCCTGTGACCAAGTCTTAAGGTCAAAACGGAATTAACCCTGGCTTTTTGTGGAAACCCTAACTGAAGAAGCAGCTGCTATATATTCAACAGGGCTGCTGTTTGGAATTTATCCCTTTTGACAGAAGATCATTTAGAAGCTGTATAGTTTTAACTATTGTAATCCAAGCAAGTATCATTGTGATAAGTGACTTGGAATAGGTTTTAATTGTAAGGGTTTTATATCACTCAAAGCTTTGAAGCAAGAGTGTTTTGTGTCTCTTGACTAAAGCTTTGAAGCAAAGTCAAGTTAGGTTTATGTATCACTCAAAGCTGTGAAGCAAGAGTGTTTGTGTTGCTTGATTAAAAAGCTATGAAGCATAATCAAGTGTATGTTTTGAAGAGTGTCTTCATCAATTCATTAGTCAATTGTTTTAAGTATCACTGCTGTGATTGAGGGGGAGTGAGTAGGAACTCAGGTTTAAGTTGTTCTTAGATTGAAGTTGCATTGGGTAGGTCTTAAGTGAAGGAGATAAACTGGTTGGTTTATTCCTGAATTAATATCTCTTATAGTGGATTTCCTCCCTGGCTTGGTAGCCCCCAGAGTAGGTGTTGTTGCACACTGAACTGGGTAAACAATTGACTGTGTTCTTTACTGTTTTTGTATTTACTGTCTTATAGAAAGTCAGATACGGTGTCATAACATTGAACGTGACATTGAGTATCTGCAGCCAGAATTTCAATCCCTAATTTTTCCCAAACCCTTTTGGTTCGTCGGGATACCCTTACTTTTGCCTAGGCCAGTCAACCTAGCGGGTCTTTGTTCATGCGTAGTATTTTCCGACTATGTCCATGTTCACCGGGTACAGGGAATTGACATTGTCCTTAGTAGTAAGTGTTGCCACACTGCCAGAAGATGTTTGTTTGATCGTACATGACTCATTGCTGGAATTCATCTCCAATGCCCCCAAGTGATTCAAATGGAGATCTGTCCCTGGCTATTTGGCATCTTTGAGAGATTCCTTGAATCTTGACTTGATTGCCCCAGATGATGGACCATCATCATCTCGTGCCCCTTGTTTGGAAGTGTTTTTCCACTTGAGGTGATCATTTTCATTGAGAAGGCTTTTCGTTCATTAGATATTCATCATGCGAATTTCTCTACTATTGAACAAATAGTCATATGCAAACAATGGTATTTTAAAAATGCAAAGCTTATGTCTGCCTTGAAATTATTATTTATTTTTTTTGAAAATTCATTTTTTAGGAAAACAAATTTTGCAAGAGAGTAATATCAACTCATGATTTATAGCAAACCTTATAGGAGTCAGGATACCTTTTGTAATAGTATGCTTTCGAACTAACCCATGCTTCAGTTAGGACTTTTAAGGGTTATAACGTGGCTTGGTTCACGGTTCAAGAAACAAAGGATAAAGGCTCAAATTTTATTTGTACCCACCCATTCTTCGTGATGTTCTTCAGTTCATGTTCAGTTAATTGCGCATTTAGATCCCAATTGAGTTCTGGAATCTTCGCTCTGATATTTGGTGATGGTTCAGAAATTGAACGTTTGTTTGAGAAGGCGATCATTTTGTAATCTCTTTTTTTTTGTCGAGGATTTGTAGTAACCTATTTTTTGGTTCTCGTTATCCCTATCTTTTGCCTGAATTGTTCCTTTTGTGATTATAGCCAGCGGGATGCCCAGTTTTTTTCTTAAGTCTCCTTCATAGGTTTTGACTTAGCGAGCTTTTATTTTGAGAGATAATGACTATCGGTTTTGACGATTATGTGGAACCATCACCATCTTCTGATTTAGAAGGACGTCTTTGATGCTATTCATTATGTATGAAGTAGAATATTGCGACTGAATGCGCATCTGAATTAATTGAGAAACTACACTGCCCCAGGTTATGATTAAGGGTTTTAATTTGTGTGAAAAGAAAAACTCCTACTTCTTTGGCTCAAAGGGGTTGATTAGGGATTATCTAACTTATAACTCCACTGTTTGGTATTTGAAATAACGTCTGTACATCGTCAGCAAGGTCTATTCAAAAGCACAATGTATGGATTGTAGTATCATTTTCGTCATCTTCCCTCTAAAGGCTTGCATCTTTTGATCGAGAGTTGAATATCACAAAAAGGAAAGCAATTTAAATATAATGAATACGAATGAATATATTCAAAACATACATATGTAATGCATTGATAAAGTGACAAAGTTTGACATGAATGAATGTTCGAACAATCAAAAGAAAATTACAAATTGAAAATTCTAATGAACAAAAGCCTCTTTGTCAGAACTTGTCACTTCAAATGGTGGGCCTTGGAGGAATGACAGAAAAATTCCAGTTGACCATCTTGTGTGACCTCCAATGCTCCTTCATCAATCAGGTCTTGAATTTTGTATTTCAATGTCCAACAGCTATCAGTGTCATGCCCCGGACTATTGGAGTGACATGCACATATTGCATCAGGATTGTAAGTAGGAGCAAAAGTATTAGGATTCTGAGGAGGATCCTTCAATGTGACCAAATTCAACTTCAACATATGTTGCAAGGCTTGCGACAGCGGCATGTTGAGTTTGGTAAACTGCCTCTTGGGTGTATCCGGCTTACTCTGACTAACCTGTTGTTTTTGGCGAGGTTGTTGTTGGACCCGTGAGGTAGTAGAAATCTGGAAAGGTCCACTCTTTACCAAACCAAACTTTTGTCTTCTCGGTGGTTGATCAATGACTTGGTCCCCAGCCTCTACTGCTGGCTTCATACGGTTGTATCCATCTTGATGAAGTTTGTTGATAATGGCTCTCAGCTCTTCTTATCCCCGAGCTAGGCCTAGGACAAGAGCCATCTGCCCCAACATCTGGGTTCTCATTGCTTCTACCCCGGCTTGCAGTTGTTCCAACCGTTCGTCCTTATTGTCTTCAGGACTTTTCTTGGCCAGGTCCCCAGCAAGGAGTGCTTTCAACTCTTCCTGCCCCTTGGATAGGTTTAGGAACATTTCCATGAACTGAGCCTCTTGAGTTCAGAGATCTCTGTTGTCTTGTTTGAGAGCCATTGCTGAAATAAACAACGAGAATATGAGAGACCTGTACTTGAGACTACCTGTTATGCAATGACATGTATGATATGCAAATGTTTTCAAGGATCTCGTAGGGTAAACAAGAAAATGTCAGAGTTGAAATTTGTAGCTTTGATTGAAGAACTTCGTATCGTTGAGTGTCCTTTTACGAGAGCCAAGCTCACCATATCAAGTGGGTCATAACCTGTGACTCAAGTTGTCGTGGTTTGATCTTTTGATGACATTTGCTAGAGGAAAATACATCCCCTTTCCCTTTTCTAGACGTATGGTTCATCATAACCTGCATCACAGGCCCTCGAGATCCTTGAAATTGTTAGTATAATATGTCATGTTATGATGCTATGATGTGTATGCTATGCCTCAAGAAAGAATGTAGGGTAAGAAACCAATTTATTGGATTTATGCAAACAATGTCTTGCAAGGAATACAAACAAAGCCCTGCAATGAGTTCAAATTGTTAGGCAAAGAAAGAAAACAAGTAACACAAGTAACCTTAGGTTTAGGCTTGCATGGATTCCATAGGTAAGTTCCCTCTTGAAGTTGGGTTGGTTTAACCTGTCCTAAATATAGTAACTAGGTTCTAAGGGATCTCAATATCACCGATCTTTCCCCCAAATTTCGTTTTGATAGACAATTGACTTGCCACCAAACAAAACTCAAGAGTCAAACCTCAATGAGTGTAGCATCGAGTATCAACCGACTTTAGGTTTACACCAAAGACGGCTATCTCACTACGTCCTAAAAAGCCAAGTTGGTCAATTAAGGTGCTAAGGTCAATTGACGCTTTATGATACCAAGCAGCGGCCTTGTATTCTCCTTGATTACTCAAGGGCTACCGGTACACACCAAATTATCGCATCAATGTAGCTACTGTTTCAACCGTGTATGTATACCCCGCACAGCTCCCTCACAGTTTATTGCTACTTACCTAAAAGGAATTCCCCGATACGGGTTTAGGATCCAAACAACCTAAACATATACCCTTAAAAGTAAATCAAACAAGACAAGCCAAAGAAGCAATTAAAATTACCTAGATCCTAAGGTAAACCCCACTTTATAAATCATAATTCCCCAGCAGAGTCGCCAGTTATGTGATACGGTGGCAGAACTGACTGTTCTTTTTGTTACTATTGGTTTTACGTTTTTTGTTCGCAAATGTACGGTAAGCAAGAGTCGCCACCGTCTTTTATTTTATCCAACAAAGGAAAAGGGAAGAAGAACAGAAAAAACCTTTTTCGAGATGTTTCTGAGTACGGGGGTAGATTATAGAAAGGGAAGGTGTTAGCACCCTTTCTATCCATGGTTTTCCATGGGATCTTAGGTACTTGCTCATTTTGAAATTGCTTTTGTGTGTGCTTTGAAAATGCTTTAGTGCGGCGTTTCACTTTATGGTAACCCTTGTGTCAGTCTTCAAGAGAGTGATAAAGCGTTTTTGAAAACTTTGTTCGAAAAGTCTAAGTGTGAAAAAACTGGTTGTTTTGAGAAAGTACGTAAGAGTTTCTACCTACTCAAAAAAGACTGTTCGTTTACTTATTTCCTTTAGATAGTGTTATCCTACTATTAAGGAGTAGGTAGCTCCATCGTTGGAGTTTGAGGGATAATCGAAAGGGACGATTACGGTCACTTAAGGCAACATGGTAAGATATCTAAGTAACTGTCCTAAAGTTCTAAGATCGCATTTTGTTTTACCGAGGCAACCTTCGAAAGGGACTTGCGATCTCTGAATTAGAGGACAGTCACTAAGAATTCTCACGTTCGAGGATAGTGACCGTATTTCCGAGGCAACCAAAGTGGGAGATACCCTAGGGGTGAGCATGTGCAAGTGTTTGATTTCAGTTTATCTATCTTTACACAGTTAGGGTGTTCTACTATTTTAAACATTCGATTTATCTTTTGCATACAATCTTATTATCCATACATCTAAACAGTTTAAACAATTGTAGAAATTAAAAGCGGAAAAGAAAATTTACGCTATTACAGGGCTTCGGGGGAGGGGGTTACATAACCAAAAATTGGGGAATTTAAACAGTAAATAAAATAGTAAAAGTAAACCTAATTAAAAGCTATTACAACCCATAATCAGATACAATAATAATAAATGATAATAATAATAATAATACGAAAGTAGCTAACGCGCGCGACTTGGAAATGACGTCTAAAAATCTAAAATGCTCTAAGTAAAAGAAAATTACTTTTCTTGTTTTATTTATTTGGAAAAAATATTTAATTAAATTTAATTAATAAAAAGAAAAGAAAATTTGAAATTAATTCTAAAACAAACCTAATTTTTTTTGGCATTTTTTATTTGAGGAAAAAACATTTAAGAATTAAAACTAATTTCCTAATGAGTTATAATTATAGAAAAAAATAAACCAATTACCCTAATTAATACTAATTATTTAATTAACAAAATTATTTTTTAGCAAAATATCTAATTCCTACCTTTTTTGTGATTTTTTTGATTTTTTTGTTTTAATTAAAAAATGATTTTTAGAAATAAACAAAACAAAATAAGTAAAGTGAAATAAAAAAATAATAAGAATAAAAATAGGCCTGTATGAGCTTCAGTTGGGGGTGCTGATTGAAATTTCCAAGGCCCAAGTGTAATGGCCCAATTGCCTGCGCGTGATCCAATGGAGCCCTCATCTGAGGGTTCACCAAGTTCTTTGCTTGTTGAATGTTGGATCTGGATTGAAAGAAGATCCAATGGCTGGATCTGGAGGCGCGTGATAGATGCCTAGTTGTGAGATGCGCTGGATCTGAAACAAGAAAATCAGAAAATATGAAAATGTCTGGACCTGGGATCGAACCCAGGTCCTCTCCACTTTCAAACGCAGGCTTGACCATTTGAGCTAACCTGTTTAATTGTTAATATAATATACAAATAAAATATAACATAAGCAAAATGCTTTGTCCAGAAAAACGGTGTGAAATTCAAACGAGCCAGTGTGTGGCTGCCACGTGATCATCTTCCTCCCAGAACCGTCGTTTTAGGTATTGGACTTATACCTATGGACAAAGTCCATAGCTATAACCTGTGAAATTTCCAAAATGCAACAAAGGCATGATAAATCCCAACCAAGGGCATGGGTCAATTGGAAATTACCCACTGAGCCTGAATATACCCTTGGTTTGGCCTAATTTAACCTATATCAAAGAGCCCTAAAACATGCTTTGAAACCCTAAGAATGGTGTTTCACGATTCCTGAGCATAAACTCAAATTAAATCATTCAAACATATTGCAAACATGATAATAAGCATGAATAAATGATTAAAACATATTGATAATGCCATAATTAAGGAAAACGATTTTTAAAAAAGGAGCAAATTGTGACTGTTATTATGCTTGATTCTTGATTCTTTGAGGCTTGGGAATGAGTGGGATAGCTTCAGTGAATGTCCAGGAGTGCTGTTGTGTCCTTGGAATTGCTTTAAACGGCCTATGGAGGGATATGTGATCAACACTTTTTTGACAAAATTTGAAATCTCTTCTTCCTTTGTGGGACGCAGGCAGCGCATGTAATGTTGTCCTTAGGGTTGCAAATTCTTTGTTATATGTAGTAGAATCAATCTAGGTCATTAGAATTAGAAAGAATCCAAGATATAATGGTCATGAATTTTTTATTCCAATCTTTCCACTGTGATACGGTGGCAGAACCGACTGTTAATACTGGTTTGTGTTTTGCGTTTTTTATTCGCAAAATGTCGCGGTAAGCAAGAGTCACCACCGACTTTTATTTCATCCAACCGGAAAGGAAAAAAGTACAGAAAAAATCCTTTTTCGAGATTTTGAGTAGGGGGGTAGATTATATAAAGGGAAGGTGTTAGTACCCTTTCTATCCATGGTTTTCCATGGGCTCTTAGGTACTTGCTCATTTTTAAATTGCTTTTGTTTGTGTGCTTGTTTTTAAAAAATGTTTTACTTCATGATAACCCTTGTATCAGTCCTCAAGGGTGTGATGAAGTTGTTTTGAAAAAAAATTGTTTTTGAAAGGTGTTTGTGTGAAAAGATTTGTTTTGAGCACGTACCTACTAGCATCTACCCACTCGAAAAAAGATCGTTTCTATTCTTGTTTCCTTTAGACAACGCTATCCTACTATTGAGAAATAGGTAGCACCATCGTTGGAATATGTAAGGGTCAATTCGAAAGGGACGTACGGTCACTAAAGCAATATTAGGACACCTTAGTAGTAACCCTAGAGTCTTAAGATCTTTTTGAGGCTACATTTCCGAGGCAACATTTCCGAGGCAACATTCGAATGGGACATTTGATCTTTTTAGACGGGAGGGCAACCACTAAGACACCCTATGCTTAATGATCGTTTACCGAAGGCAACCGAAGTGAGAGTATACCCTAAGAGTGAATATATGCGAGTGATTTATTTTCAGTTTATTATCTTTGCACATTAGGGTTTTCTAACCATTTTAATTTTGTCATGCATTCTTTCCATACAATCCTAAACATACATCTAACAGTTAAGAGTTTTGCGGAAAGTAAAAGAGGAAAAAATAACCTACGCTTATTACATGGCTTTTACAGTTACATAATTATTGTTGACAGTAAATAAAGTTGCTGAAATTTAAAAACCCTAATTAAAGCTATTACATCCTCAAAACAGTTACAAAAATAATAAAAGAATTAAATGTGCGCGGTAAGTTAAATGTGAGGCGATTAGGGTTTTGACCCTTTGACTAATCCTACTTGCGATTGATTAAAGAAAAAAAAGTTTTTTTGTCATGTTTTTTTATTTGAGAAAATAATGAATAATTAAATTGCAAAGAAAATCCTAAATTCTAATTAAAGTTAATTTAGGAAAATAAATAAATCAATGGAAAGCAATTAATTCTAAATAACCTATTTTTTGTATTTTTATTTTATTTGCAAAAAGAAAACAATTAAATCAAGAATTAAACCTAATTTTTCTAGTTGATTTTAATTGTAAAAATAAGTTAAAGTTACCCTAAATTAAATTAAGCTAATTAATTAGAAATTAAATTTGATAATAATAAAAAAAACTAATTCTAAATTTGTGAATTCTTGATTTTGTGATTTTATGAAAAAATTGTTTTTTAAAAATTAAATAAATAAATAAATTGAAAAGAATAAAGAAAATAAAAAGAGAAAGAGTGAAAATTGGGCCTGATTGTGTTGCTGAAGAGGGGGGTACAAATCTAAATTTCCAAGCCCAAAATGCTTCAAGCCCAGTCAGCCTGCCTGATTCTGTGTAGTGTTGACTTGAACGTGTACCATGGTCCCTCATGGATGGGGCGTTAGATCTGATGACACGCTGAATCAAATGGATGGATGTTGATGGAGCATGGTGGTCACCAGGAAGAGCAACGCGCTGGATCTATTGAATGAAAACAATATAAAGGAAGCGCTGGGACCTGGGGATCGAACCCAGGTCCTTATGATATACCAATGCCCCATTGCCAACTGTGTTACGCGCTTTTATTGTTAGTGTAAGGAAAATAAAACATATTATATAATGGATAAATGGATTACTGAGTAAACAGAAAAACACGCCAGTTTTTAAATGGTCCAATGATGCTGGGACACGTTATCTTCTTCTTCCTCATCCATCGTTTTAGAAAAAAAGACTTTTACCTACAGACATCCATTGTAGGTATAACCCTGCATATTTCAAAAATGTTGTACACACAAGATAAATGAAAGGTAATGGTACCAATCAACTCTTCTCATCCTCACGAGCATCATGGTACTTGATTCAAGGCCCAATTGTTCATGTACAAAAAGACCCTAAAAATAACACAGAAACCCTAGCAATGGCAACATCGTGTACAGGCATCAAAAATGCAATTAAATGACATGGTTAACTTGCAAACATGATAACAAACACAAATATAACAATCAAAAGTGCTAATGATGCAAGAATCATGATAATCGAATTGGAAAATTATGTCAAACCGTATGAGGTGTAGCGCGCCTTTCTGGGTGTTTCAGGCCTTGCAAATGATTGGGATAGCTTCCTGGGACGTCCAACAATGGATTGGGATAGCTAAGATGGCTTGAGATGGCCTGTGGAATGAAAACCAATTCACACTTTTCTTTGAATTTTGTGACTTTGCTCTACCTTTTTTCACGACTCTAACCCCTGTATTTTGATCTGGAATTGTTCATTATATAATGTGATCGGTGGAAATAGAGCTGACTGTTTTTTAAGCTGGTTCGTGAAATGTCGCGGTAAGCAAGAGTCGCCACCGTCTTTTATGTTCTCCAACATGGAAAGGACAAAAGCACAGCAAAATTCCTTCTTTGAGAATGTTTCTCGGTTCCGGAGGTAGATTTATAGAAAGGGAAGGTGTTAGCACCCTTTCTATCTGTGGTTATCCACGGGCTCTTAGGTACTTGCTCTTATGTTTTCAAAATTTGTTTGCTTTTCAAGTGTGTGTGGGTTTTGAAAAAGTTTCGTTTGAAAAATTTCTAAGTAACTCTTGTATTTGTCCTCAAGAGTGTATGAAAAATTTGTTTGAAAACTTTTGAAAGTGTAGGTGTGAAAAGATGTTTTTGTTTGTTTTGAAAAGAGCAAGTACCCAGGAGAATCTACCTACTCTAAGGAATTAGGCTGTGTAAGAGTCCTTTAGATAGTGCTATCCCACCATTGAGAGGTAGGTAGCACCGTCGTTGGAGTTATTCGGGTCAATTCGATTATAGGGACAATGTGATCACCAAAGTAATGGTAGGACGCCTTAGTGGTAACCCTAATGTCCTAGATCCTTTTTATCCGAGGCAACCGTTTTGAGGCAACTGGATCTTAGACAGGAGGGCGACCTCTAAAACCCCTATACTTGACGACCACGTTCGAGGCAACCAGTGAGGCGTACCCTAGGAGTGGCATGTGCATGTGTGTTCAATTTCAGTTTATGTTTATCTTTGAACATGTTATTTGTGAGCTACGGATTGATTTTATTTGTTATACAAGTCTTTCATGCATTTTTTAACAGTTAAGAGTGCGGAAAATAAAGTGCGAAAAAGGTAAATCTAGCTATTACAAGGCGCGGGTATATACATCGCCAAAAACAACAACCCGTTTGGAAAATAAAAATGCGAGAATTTAAAAGAAAGCGATAAAGTTCTAATTAATTATTACATTTCCTGAGCAGATACAAAATAATGAATTAAAAAAAATAAATACGCGCGAAAGATTGAATCGGGAACGTCCTAGGGTTTTGACCCTTTTGAGAAAAGAATTAGATTTGTCCTTTTTTTTGCAATTAATGAAATTAAGCCTAATTATTAATTAATTAATTTATTAAAAGAAAAAAAAATGTTTTTTTGTGTTTTTTATGTTTTTAATGAAATAAAATAAAAGAAATTTAAAAGTCAAAAAGAAAAAACCTAAATCTAAGCTTGATTTTATTTATTATGAAAAAAAAGATTAAAATTATTCTAATTAAACTATGTTAATGATATTTAGAATTTATTTACAAAAAATAAAAGAGTGAAATTAATAATAAATGAAATATTTACATTTTTTAGTTTTTTTTGAATTTTTATTGTGAAAAATGTTAATTAATTTGCTGGTTAATAATTAATAAAAAAAAACAATAAAAAATAAATAAAGTAAACGAATGAAAGTAAAAATAAGAAAATATAAGATGCAAACCCAAGGGGGTTTGGGCCCTGAATGGAGGTGCTGAAGTAATTTTATGGCCCAATTCCTCAAGCCTGCGTTGACTTCTGACTTCTCCAGGGCACGTGTTGACTGGGTACATGGTGGTCATCCACTCTAGGCCATTGGATCTGGGTTTGAGGCCACTTGGCGCACATCTGTATGAGGCCTATGGTGGAATGCCTTGAGTAACCTGCATATGATTATGTATAGAAAAAATGGAAATAATATTTGGGGGACCTGGGAATCGAACCCAGGTCCCAGAGATCATTTGCCAACGCGTCCTTCCACTGAGCCACTTGCCTTCATTTGTTATCATAACAATATATAATTATTATATTGATAAATCAAAACAAAGCCTGGAAAAAAAATAAAACGCGCGTTATTTTAAACAGACAAATGAGAGGGGGACGCGTCAGCGTCTTCTTCCTTTGATACTGGTTTTTTACCTGCGGATTTTTATCCGCAGGTAGTTTTGTAGGTCTTTCTGAAAATCATCCCTAGGCCATGAAAACCCATTTCAAAACCATGGTTGATCTCGTCCATGTCCCCTGAATCCATTCCTACCCATGCTTTGTTCTAATTTCACCTGTAGTCAAAATACCTAAAACGCACAAAGATGAACCCTAGAATCGGGCACCATGATTCAGGGCCTAAAAACCAAATTAGATAATGCAGTTACATCAGAAGTCAAACAAGCAACATGATTATGCCAATATTTTTGAGAAATAATGCAAGGATAGAGAGTTCAAGTTTCGTGTACAGGGGTGAGTTTGGAAGAACTTACAGTGCTGTGTAGAGAGTCTTAAGCTTTGGCAAGGGTCGTGTTGGCTTCAGGGGATGGCAAGGAAGAGGGCCACGTGCTTAGTTCGATCTGGAAATGTCTGCAACTATGTTTTTGATCTCACACTTTTTTGACAATTTTCAGTTTTGCTTTTGGCCATTTTAGTGATGCTTGGGTCGTGTATTAGGTCTGGCTTGCTTGCTTATGTATGTATGAATGAGAATTAGGTCAGCAATTGAGCCTTAACCTTGTGCAATTAAGTTTGGAGATTTTGTTTTAACACCATTAAAGAACCTTCCATTTTTGGTTCAAAACCAAGATTTTATGCACAAAAAGCCCCTAGCACGAATTTGTGAGTTTGCATCTGGTATATGAAAGTTGTCCAAATCAAAAAGATGCCCTTCCATTAATTTTTAGATTTTATTTGAATTATTATGGAGTTAAAATGAATTAAATCAATAAAAATTAAATAAAATGGAAAAATAAATGTTTGGTCTTGAAATTAATCATGGGACACGTGTATGGCATGACAAGGCTGAATCAAGTGGAAGAAAGTGGGCCCTTTTGTCAAAAATTGAAGTTTTAAGGATAGTTGACTTTTGCCATTTCACAAAAATTTCCCAACTTCTCCAATGCATATATTGCTCAATTTTGATAATATGGACATGTTCTTGGACATTTTGGGAAGGTCTTGAAGTCCTCTAACCAATGCCTTTGGTCCCATGTCATTTAGATTTACCAATCTCAAGTTATGGTCTTTGACTTAAAATGCCTTTTTGTTAACTTTTGAAAATGACCTATAATGTAGAAATTGATAACTTTTTGTGGGAGCATTTCTTGGACTTGGAATGTGAAGATGAGTTGTAGGTCCCCTTCAAAATGAGCATTGGATGGGATTTTTCTGATGAACCATGAAAAAGTTATGCCTTGGTCAATTTACAGTTGACTTTTCAACTGTCCAAAAATGGAAACTTTTGCATCTTGATGTTTTTTGAGCCATTCTTGTGGAATCATGATCAAGACTTGATCAAATGATGATTGTCGCTTCAAAATAATATGTTGACCAAAAATTTTGACTTTTGACTGTAAAATGACCATTTTACCCCTACAGTTGACTGTGAAGCAATTAGGGCTTTTGACTGTGCAACTTGCCCTTGTGAGCCTTAAAAATTGGCATGTAGATGCTTTACAATGTATATAGGAATATGGGACTTGATTGGGCCACTGAAAACCTCAACTTCCTTGCAAGAAACAAAACCCTAATTTTGACTGGCTTAGGAGGATGTTTGACTGTGCAACCCTTGAGAGATTTTGAACCATTTGAAGATTGAATTCTTGACAAGCTTTGAAGAATATGGGAGGGCAAATTTTGGGGTACAACAGTTGCCCCTGTTCAATCTTCTTAGATCTGAGGATGTAGATTGGCTTGCGTGCCTTTCGTGATCCGAAGGTGGAAGATGATTGAACACTAAAGTGCCCAGAAATTTGCACTCGCATAGTGTGGTATCAGCAATGTGATGTCGGGAATGGGCTTACAGATGCCATTTGGAGAGATGGTGGATAGGAGGATGGGCTTATAGATGCCATCTGAAGATGTGACAGAACCTTGTCGAGAATGGGCTTATAGATGCCATTTGGAGATGTAATGGATAGTTGTGGAGATGGGCTTATAGATGCCATCGGAAGGTGTCGATCGCGTAAGAGATTCCTTAGCGAGAACTTGCGTACTTTGAGAAAGGAAGATGGTTTCCTGGCCTGTTACATGGGTTGATCTTCAAACTCTCCATGCAGATATGCCCTGGCTAGATACAGGTATCGAATCCATAATCACTCACTCACAGATATGCCCTGGCTGGATACAGGTATCGAATCCGAAATTAGTCGTCCACAGATATGCCCTGGCTGGATACAGGAATCGACTCCGGAACTGGTCGTCTACAGATATGCCCTGGCTGGATACAGGTGTCGAATCTCTAAACTCTTCATGCAGATATTCCCTGGCTGGATACAGGTATCGAATCTACAATCAATTACTCACAGATATGCCCTGGCTAGATACAGGAATCGAATATGGAATTAGTCGTCTACAGATATGCCCTGGCTGGATACAGGTATCGAATCTCTAAACTCTTCATGCAGATATGCCCTGGCTGGATACAGGTATCGAATCTACAATCAATTACTCACAGATATGCCCTGGCTAGATACAGGAATCGAATCTGGAATTAGTCGTCTACAGATATGCCCTGGCTGGATACAGGTATCGAATCTCTAAAATCTTCATGCAGATATGCCCTGGCTGGATACAGGTATCGAATCTACAATCAGTTACTCACAGATATGCCCTGGCTAGATACAGGTATCGAATTTGGAATTGCGACAGTTGATAGTAATCATCTTTGGATTGACCTTTTTCCTGAAAAGGCAAAACATCAGTTGTATGCAATGTCATGATGTATGAACTGCATGATGTCATGATGTTCTCAAAATTGTGTGATATGATGCGCATGCACTTTATCATGTATGTAAGCAGGATGTATGAAATGTGAAATGTCTATGAATGTATTTTCGTCTAGGAAAATAAATCCTTGACGAATGTCGGGAGCTTGTTGAATCCTGGGCTAATGCTGAAGAGTAGAGTCCTTCATTTCCGCTAGGGATGATGATTGCAAGAATAAACCGGTAGGAGAAGATGACTCCATTGAGGAATAAACTTGTCGAAGAGATTACTCTGCGGGGAATTAATTTGTGGGAAGAGATGCTTCGCTGAGATTTTGATGATAGCTCCGCTGGGGATTCCGTTGATCAGATTTGATGAACTCCACTGGGGGATAGGAAGAACTTCGCCGAGGACGATCTTTCCATGGCAATTAGCTGAGGATAACCCAGTTATAAGCTCTGGTGGGAAATAACCTTTGAATGAAGTCGGGGAGAGACGTATGTTCTCTGTGGGGGACAAGCTTCCAGAATCTACTAGGGATAAGCTTCCAGAATCTACTGGGGAGATGGTTCAACTCTCCTGGGGAAACTTTTGAACTGTACTGGGGAATGGCTCCACTGGGGTGTCTGGTATTCCGCCGGGGATCAATCTTATATTAAGACTGCCGGGGATGCTCATTAAGGAATAGCTGTATACTCCGCTGGGGAATGTTGAGATTTTCTAGGGATACCCAACTTCCTTAAGGCTGACAGTAGATTTACTCTGCTTGGGGAGAGTACTGCTGACTTGCTAGGGATATCGTGCCTTGTCAGGGCTGATGGGAGACCAACTCTGCTCGGAGAGAGTATTGTTGATTTGTCTTTCTCAACGGGGAGTGAAGGTATCCTGGTCATGTTCTTCAGCTGAACCTACCTTAGTACCTTGGTGGACAGAGCAACTAGACCACTTAGACAAATCATTATTGCCCCTGTTTCTGATGTCGCCTGTAATTAATCCTTTGTTTCGTATGCAAATATTTATGATTAGCAATTAATGTCAAATGCATATATCAAAAATGAACATTGGACGTTCTTCGCAAGACAAAACAGAAAAAAGAAGAACAATTGGCAATTTGTCTGAAAAAGTGAATTTGTATTGATTTTTGAATTTGCCTGTAAATAGGCGTTTCGTGTACAAGAGGCTGACGTCCTAGTAAGAGAACGCCGCCGAACAACAGAGTTTATACATTTTGTGAAAAGGAAAAAAAAAACAGCTATGTGAAAAATAATCCCACTGGGTTTCAACTCTGCTATCGCCTTTATGTCTTCAAGCGTCTCATCACTTGGCTGCTTAGTTGAAGGTGAAGCTGATTGATCGATGTCGTCTGAACCTGATAGTTGATACCGAATTCTGGATGCAAGGTGATCCAATGAGACATAGTATTACGCTTTAATCCCTAACTTTTGCCCGGACCGCCCTTTCGGGTTTTCGGTCCACCGGGATACCCATTTTTGCCCAAGCCGCCTTTTCAAGTTTTCGACTTGCCGGGTGTACAGATTTTTTCATTTCATCCCTTATTTTTGCCCGAACCCTTTTGGTTCGCCGGGAAGCCCTTATTTTTGCCTAGGTGTGTCAACCTAGCGGGTCTTTTATTCATGCGTAGTATCTTTTTACTATGTCTGCATTGGCGGGGTGAGGAAGATCGTCACCATCCATGGTGGTTAGAATCATAGCTCCTCCTGAGAAGATATGTTTAACCACAAATGGCCTTTCGTATGTAGGGGTCCATTTGCCCCTGGGATCACTTTGAGGAAGAATGATGCGCTTGATTACCAGGTCTCCGACTTGATACTCTTGCCGTCTGACTTTCTTGTTAAATGACCTGATCATCCGTTTTTGGTACGTTTGACCATGACACATAGCGGTGAGTCTCTTTTCGTCGATTAGATTTAGTTGATCAAGTCGAGTCTGGGTCCAGTCATCTTCGTTCAAACCTGCATCCTTCATTATCCAGAGAGAGGGTATCTGGACTTCAATAGGCAAGACTACCTCCATGCCGTAGACCAAGGAAAAGGGAGTTGCCCATGTTGACGTCCGCGCTGAGGTACGGTACCCATGAAGAGCAAACGGTAACATCTCGTGCCAATCTTTGTACGTCACTGTCATCTTCTGCACAATCTTCTTGATATTCTTATTAGCTGCTTCTACAGTCCCATTCATCTTCGGCCGGTAGGGAGAAGAGTTATGGTGTTGTATCTTGAATTGCTCGCAGAGCTCAGTGATCATCTTGTTATTAAGATTGGTACCATTGTTCGTAATGATCCTCTCAGGTACCCCGTAGCGACAGATCAGGTTATGCCGAATGAACCGTGCCACGACGTTCTTGGTTACGGTAGCATAGGAAGCTGCTTCAACCCACTTTGTGAAGTAATCAATCGCTACTAGGATGAAGTGATGCCCGTTGGATGCCGTAGGTCTAATCTCGCCGATCATATCAATGCCCCACATTGCAAAAGGCCAGGGTGCTGTCAAGACGTTCAGAGGAACTGGAGGAATGTGCACCTTATCAGCATAGATCTGGCACTTGTGACACGTCTGAGAATGTTGGTAACAGTCGGCTTCCATTGTGGACCAGAAATATCCTGCCCGAAGGATTTTCTTTGCCAAGGTATGTCCACTGGAATGTGTTCCGAAGGTACCTTCATGTAGTTCTGCCATGACCTTTTCTGCTTCAGTCTTATCCACACAATGCAGTAAGGTTGAATCGTGGTTTCGTTTGTAGAGAATGCCGTTGCTGAGGAAGAATTTTGCCGCAAACCTTCTCAGAAACTTCTTGTCGTTAACAGATACGCCTTCGGGGTATTCTTGAGCTTCAAGGTACCTCTTCACTTCAAGATACCAAGGTTTTTCAGTTACCTCTTCAGCCTCAAGATCACAGCAATGTGCAGGTTCATCTAGTTTCCAGATAATGATCCAGGGAGCCTCGTTGTCCCATTTGACTTTGAACATAGAAGACATCGTAGCCAACGCGTCCGCCAACTGATTCTCTTCTCTTGGGAAGTGTTCAAAAGTTATCTCTTCGAAATGGGGGATCAATGTCAGCACATACTCCTTGTAGGGAATAAGGTTTGGGTGTTTCGTATCCCACTCGCCTTTGATCTGATTGATCACGAGAGCGGAATCTCCGAAGACACTTAGAAACTTGATCCTTAGGTCAATTGCAGCTTGAAGACCCATGATACATGCTTCATACTCTGCCATGTTGTTGGTGCAGTTGAAACATAGCCGGGCAGTGAGTGGAGTATGATTGCCTTTAGGGGATATGATCATGGCGCCAATACCATTACCCAAAGCGTTTGAGGCTCCGTCAAAGTGCATAGACCATTGGGATCCTTCCTCAGGTCCTTCATCTGGTCCAGGTGCTTCACAATCAGTCACTACCATGATATTCTCGTCGAGAAATTCAAAGTTCATGGACTGGTAGTCATCCACTGCCTGATGTGCCAAATGGTCTGCCAATACACTTCCCTTGATGGCTTTTTGATTCGTGTACTGGATGTCATATTCTGTCAAGATCATCTGCCATCTTGCTATTCTCCTGGACAGGGCAGGCTTTTCGAAGATGTACTTGATTGGATCCATTTTTGAAATCAACAGAGTAGTGTGAGTCAACATATACTGTCTCAGCCGGCGAGCAGCCCATACCAAAGCACAGCAAGTTTTCTCAAGCAGTGAGTATCGGGTCTCACAGTCGGTAAACTTTTTGCTAAGGTAATAAATAGCGTGCTCTTTTTGGCCAGACTCGTCATGCTGCCCCAGCACACACCCCATTGAGTTGTCCAGTACTGTCAAGTATAAGATTAGAGGTCTCCCTTCAACCGGTGGCATAAGAATGGGTGGTTCTTGGAGATACTCTTTGATTTTTTCAAAAGCGGCCTGACATTTATAGTTCCAACGTACTACTTGATCTTTCTTCAATAGCTTGAAGATTGGTTCACATGTAGCAGTTAGGTGCAAGATGAATCGGGCAATGTAGTTCAGCCGTCCTAGAAAGCCTCTGACTTCTTTCTCTGTCTTGGGAGTTGGCATCTCTTGTATGGCTTTCACTTTGGCAGGGTCCACTTGAATACCTTTGTCACTCACGACGAAGGCTAGCAATTTTCCAGATCTCACCCCGAAGGTACACTTGTTTGGGTTCAACCTCAGCTTGTACAACTTCAGATGGTCAAACAGTTTCTGCAGGTGGTCAAGGTGTTCCTTCTCAGTTTGGGACCTTGCAATCATATCATCGACATACACTTCAATCTCATGGTGGATCATATCATGAAATAAAGCAACCATGGCACGTTGGTAGGTTGCCCCAACATTTTTCAACCCAAAAGGCATGACCTTGTAGCAAAAGGTGCCCCACTGAGTAACAAAAGTGGTCTTCTCCATGTCTTCAGGAGCCATCTTGATCTGATTATAACCGGAGAAGCTGTCCATGAAGGAGAATACTTTATGCTGAGCAGTGTTGTCAACCAGAACGTCGATATGAGGCAGAGGGAAATCATCTTTAGGGCTGGCCCTGCTCAAATCCATGTAATCAACACACATTCGGACCTTACCATCTTTCTTCGGCATTGGAACCACGTTGGCAACCCACTGAGGGTAAGAAGTCACTGCTAGAAAACCGGCGTCAAATTGTTTCATAACCTCAGCTTTGATTTTCTCGGACATCTCTGGACGCATACGGCGGACCTTCTGTTTAACCGGACGGCAGTCTTCCTTGGTAGGCAGGTGATGAACCACAATGTCGGTATCCAACCCAGGCATGTCTTCGTAAGACCAGGCAAAGATTTCCATGTAGTCATGCAACATCTGAATCAACCGTTGTTTCACACTGAGCTCTAGATTGGCACCAATCTTGACTTCCTTTCTGTCTGTCTCAGTGCCCAGATTTACCGTTTCCACTGGCTCTTCATGTGGCTGAATGGCCCTCTCTTCCTGGAGTAGCAGTCTTGCAAGCTCACCAGGCACTTCGCAATCATCTTCACCTTCGTCTTCGGCTAAGTTGATCGGATTTTCGAAGTCATAACTGGCAGTAGCAGAGTCGTTACCAGTGGGATCTAGAGTGGATTGGAACCTGTATAGGTGAGTGTGTGTAAATATAGCTGTTTTGCAATATATAAAGAAAGAAAAGGAGCGCAAGATTTGAAATGCGAAAACGTCCAATGCTTTTATTAATGATATATGAAAGTGACAAATAACAAGCCCTCACAAATGAAGCCACGGTGCCCCGGGTAAGACACCGGGCCATAGAGTTTCAAATTATTGTTCGTTACAAATTTAAAACAAAGGAGTTCATTACTGAGTGACAAAAGTAATAGGTGTAAAGTCTTTCGCCGTCCAGTTGCTTGGTCCACCGTTGCTCGTTGGGTAGATCCAGCTGTCGAATTCGGATTCCTCCACTTCTTCTTCAATAGCATTTACTCCCGGGTTGGTGATAAACACAGGAGGTCTTCCAATCCTTGCCTTACGCACAACCTTCTGAGCTTCTGCAGTGAAACCCAAACCAAATTTGTCAGTCTTCGGAGTAAAATCAGGAAGTCGGCCCCAATTTGCACACTCACCCTTCTCAATCACAGCCCGGGTGTGATCGGTGGATCTGGAACTGACTGTTTAATGCTGGTTCGTGAAATGTCGCGGAAGCAAGAGTCGCCACCGTCTTTTATTTTCTCCAAATGGAAAGGACAAAAGCACAGAAAAATTCCTTATAGAGATTGCTCTCGGTTCGGGAGGTAGGTTATAGAAAGGGAAGGTGTTAGCACCCTTTCTATCCATGGTTATCCATGGGCTCTTAGATACTTGCTCACTTGTGTTTTCAAAAATGGTTTGTTTGCTTTTCAACTGTGGGTTTTAAAAAGTTTCTTTGAAAATTCCAGTTCGACTCTTGTATCGGTCCTCAAGAGTGTTTGAAAAGTTGCTTTCGAAAGCTTTTTGAAAAGGTGTCGGTGTGAAAAGTATTTTTTGATTTGTTTTGAAATTAGAGCAAGTATCTAGAGTCGTCTACCTACCCTAAGGAATTCGTCTGTGTAAATGTCCTTTAAAGTAGTGTCATCCCACCATTGAGAGGTAGGTAGCACCACCGTTGGAGGTGTTCGGGTCAATTCGAGGTTCGGGACATGGTGATCACCGGAGCAATGGGAAGACACCTTAGAAGCTACCCTCATGCCAGGTTCCCGGATCATGAGGACTTACTAAGATATCCTCTACTCGACGATCACCTTTCGAGGCAAGGCAACAGTGAGGCGTACCCTAGGGGTGGTGTGTGACTTGTGTGTCGTTTTCAGATATTTTGTCTTGTTCATGTCATGGGTGATCTACGCTTTGTTTTTATTTTAACATTCATTCTTGCATGCAATCTATTAGCAGTTAAAAAGTTGCGAGGAAAGTAAATTCTAAGCTATTACAAAAGGCGCGGGTCCACATCGCCAAAATTAAACCAGGACCCGATTTGACAGAAAATAAAGAAGTAAAGTGCGAGAAATAAAATGTCCGAGTTTACAAGGCTTTGGGAGAATTACATTAATATTAAACGAAATAAAATAAATATGCGAATAAGGATTAAAAACGAGGGCGTTGGACCCTTTTTGCAAAATTAAATTAAATGATGGAATTGATTAATTAAGAGAGAAAAGAAATTGTTTTTTTTTTGATATTTTTTAGTATTTTATGTTTTTAATGGAAAAAGAATTAATTGAAATTAAATGCTAACCCTAATTCTATTTGTTTTTTAGTTTATTAAGAAAACATGTTAAAATTAAACCTAAATTAACATAATTAATTACATGGTAATTTAATTACAAAAATAATATTTAATAATTAATTATTGTGAAAGAAAAGAAAAAAAGGATAAAAATTGATTAAAACCTAATTCTACCAATTTTAAGTTTATTAAGAAAAATGTTTGAATTAAACCTAATTTTACAAAGCTAAAATTAATTAGTGATATTTATTTACAAAAAATATTAATTAAATAAATATATTTTGATTTTTATGACTTTTCTGTTTTTTACTATTTTTTTATATTTTATGAAAATAAGTTAAATTAAAGGAATTAATTAAAAAAAGAAATAATTTAAATAAATAAAATAAGGAAAAGAAAGAAAATACAATACCTTGGGGGACTTCTGTCCCCTTTTTGGAGGTGAATTGGAGTGATTTAGCCATTTGTGTTCTGGCCTCATCATACATAAGTTGTTCTACTTTGGCCATTTGGCTTTTGGCTTTTGGCCATTTGGCTTTTGGCCTCAACGTTCCTTAATGAACCTGCATGGGATCCTGTCTAAATCTGCAGTGTTGAATCTCACGAACACGTTAAATAAAATCATAAAATGCAAATAAAGCCAATATATGAAGAAATTTAATGTTTAGGCACAATATGGCATGTATGAATGATTATACCCTTTTGATCATGGAGATCAAATCAATCTTACCCTTACTGGAAAATTAGTGACCTGGATGCTTTTATGCCTTACTGGAAAATTAGGATCATGGAGGTCAAGCCAGCCTTATCCTTACTGGAGAAGTAGTGAGGTGTTGGTTTGTAACTGAGATGGCTTTGTTTGTAGTGAGAGAGGGATTTGTAATAAGGATTTCAAGGTTTTAGGGTTCTTGAAAGAGTTTGATATTCCAACAGTGTTGTGGCAAGGTTTTTTCTCTCTTTTTCTCTTCTCCTGGTTTGTGTGAAAAGAAGGTGATTATATAATGGAAATTAGGGTAAAGCAAATGGGCTTTGAATGTGCAATTGGGCCTCCAATATTCACTTGAATTCGTCACTTTCCAGGCTAAATCGCAGGGACTTAAGTGCATTTTTTGAAGTTGAAATGTGAAACAAAATGTAGCCGGCATCGAGAACTAACTCCTGTCCGAAAATCGACTCAATCGGATAAACGGTGAATTAGTTATGAATTTTTGAAGTTTCAGCTCAGACAAACTTATTTTGGGCTTCAGTGTCGACTCTGACACGTTCTTCAATAAAAAACTGGTATTGATCGGAGCATAATCCGGTCTCGACTTTTGAAGCAAAGTTGTAGATCTACGAGTCAGGGACCTTGTGTAAAAATATGAGCCCAATCCGATAAAAATTGACCGAGTTATGAATTTTCGAAGTTTCGGCCCAGATGAAATAATATTCAGCATTCAGGATTTTCAGCGTGTCACGCACTCTGAGCAAAACACGAAGGCCTTTTGAATACCGTTTGAACTCAATACCTTCTGTGAAAATGTAGTCAACTCAATTTTTGAAATTTTGGCGCCGGAACCAGCTCGATACGATGAAAATCGACCAAGTTATGATTTTTTGAACATGACGCAAATAAACTTCTGTCACAAATTTCTGCACGAAAATACTTGATAAATCCACATTTTTGAAGACCTTCTGATCGAAATTGGCTTCCAGCCGTGAGAGATGAAAACGTAGATAATGTCAAGACGGAATTTTGGCCATCGGAACGGGTTCAAAACGAGTCACGATCTTCAAGTTATGAATTTTTTAGCGCGTAAAAACTGCACTTTCAGCACACTTTTTCACTATATTTCTTCAAGAAAACTCACACATTCGGATACCTTCTTTAAAGAATTGACTCTTGAGCCGAACCTGAATTTGAGAATACGTTATCAGAGATATCTTGGCGTAAGAATACCTGAATATGACGCGCCAGGTTGGACTTGTGAATTTTTCTTGAAATGTTTTTTGAGAAATATGGGAGGGCAAATTTTGGGGTACAACAGTTGCCCCTGTTCAATCTTCTTAGACCTGAGGATGCAAATTGGCTGACGTGCCTTTCGTAATCCGAGGGTGGAAGATGATTGAACACTAGAGTGCCCAGAAATTTGCGCTCACATAGTAGCAGTGTGATGGAAATGGGCTTATAGATGCCATTTAGAGATTGACGAATAGAATGATGGGCTTATAGATGCCATCTGGATGTTGGTGAATAGGATGATGGGCTTATAGATGCCATCTGGATGTTGCTCGCGTAAGAGATTCCTTAGCGAGGACCTGCATACCTGCAAAAGAAAACATGAGTACCTGACACGTTGCAGGAGCTGGTTTTAAGATGCTTTGTATAAATGCGTCCTGACTGGTTACAGGAGTTGGATCTGGAGCTTCACAAGATGATGAATGAACCAGGGGTGGTTACTACCTCAGCATGAACAGGGAGAGAACCTTGGGTGACTTTAACCTCAACAATGCTCGTTGAGAAAATCTTGGTGGGAGTTACCATCTTCGCAGTATCGGGAAGAGAACCAAAGGAAATTACAATCTGAAAGGGAATTACATCTCACGCACCGTCGGGGAGAGAACCATAGGAAATTATAACCTGAAAAGGAATTATCACCTCACGCACCATTGGAGAGGGAACCATAGGAAATTATAACCTAAAAAGGAATTATCACTTCACGCACCATCGGAGAGGGAACCATAGGAAATTATAACCTAAAAAGGAATTATCACCTCACGCACCATCGGAGAGGGAACCATAGGAAATTATAACCTAAAAAGGAATTATCACCTCACGCACCATCGGAGAGGGAACCATAGGAAATTATAACCTAAAAAGGAATTATCACCTCACGCACCATTGGAGAGGGAACCATAGGAAACTATAACCTAAAAGGGAATTATCACCTCACGCACCATCGGAGAGGGAACCAATAGGAAATTATAACCTAAAAGGGAATTATCACCTCACACACCATCGGAGAGGGAACCATAGGAAATTATAATCTCAAAGAAAAACCTAAAATGGAATTATCATCTCATGCACCGTCGGAGAGAGAACCATTATAATCTGATAACTTCTACTGAGTCTTCATCAGAAAAATCTGTTGGGAGTCGATTTAGCTGGACTAGAGAAGGCCTTGGACTGGATAAGAAATCTTTGGAGTTGATTAACTGAACCGGTCTAGGTCTTGAAATATGATTGAGAATTTAGCTGAATCTTTCCTGAAAGGTAAAAGTCAGTCATATGCAATGCATGATATGGATCAAGCAATGATGTTCTCAGCATAAATGAGGTTTGTATGATATGATGCGTCTATGCATGCTATAATGATGTATGTGATGTTTTTATGAATGTGTTTTTTGTCTAGGAAAGTAAATCCTTGACGGGTGCCGGGAAGTCACTCCGGGGCTGATATTGAAGAGTAAGCTTTTTGCCTCCGCTGGGGATGATAGTTGCAAGAATACCGGTAGGAGAAGAGGACTCCTTTGGGGAATAAACTTGGCGAACGGATTACTCTGCGGGGAGAAAAGTACTCTAGCGACCATGCTGGGGAGAAATACCCTGTGGGGAGAGAGATACTTTGTTGAATTATTGATAATAGCTTGCTGAGGATATCTTTGATGTACTGGAAGTGTTGATAGACTTCGTTGGGGATAGAAGACTTCGTCGAGGACGATCTTTCCGTGGCTCTTGGGCTGAGGATAACCCAGTTATATCCTGTTAAGGAAATAACTCTTTGAATAAAGCCGGGCGACGCGTTCGTGCTCTGTGAGGTTAAGCTTCCAGAATCTACTGGGGATAAGCTTACTGCTTGGGGAGATGGATTCCAATTTTTCCTGGGGAAGCTGGATTGGACTCTCCTGGGGAAGTTTTGAACTGCGGGGGAAGTGATTCCTTTGAATGTTGATATGCCGCTGGGGAACAATCTTTAGACCAAGACTGTCGGGGATGCTTGTTAAGAATATATGTATACTGCTGGGGAATGTTGAGCTCTGCAGGAGGATACCCAACTTCTTTAAGATTTGATTGTATGACTTCTTGAGGAGAATATACTGCTTGTTGGCTCACTCTCTAGGGAATTAAGGTATCTAGTTATGTTCTTTAGCTGAACCTACCTTGGTACCTTGGTGAACGGAACAATTAGATTGCTTAGTCAACCCCTTATTGCCCCTGTTTCTGAGGTATGAGAGGAAGACCTGTGAGGTGTTGATAGTTGTTGATGGACAAACCTTCTTCTGGTAGGCAAGTGATAAGATGACAGGACATAGTCGTACGCTTTGATCCCTAACATTTTCCTGGACCGCCCTTTCGGGTTTTCAGTCCACCGGGATACCCATTTTTGCCCAAGCCGCCTTTTCAGGTTTTCGACTTGCCGGGTGTACATATTTTTCATTTTCATCCCTTATTTTTGCCCGAACCCTTTTGGTTCGCCGGGAAGCCCTGATTTTTGCCTAGGTATGTCAACCTAGCGGGTCTTTGATTTTGCGTAGTATTTTTCCGACTATGTCCACGCTCTTAGAATGTAGGGAGTTGCCCCTGTTAGAAGTGTTGCCATGCCACCACAAGGTGTTTGATCAGGCAAGATTCGTTGTTGAAATGCCCCAAGTGACTCAGGCGGAGGTTTGCCCCAGGCTATTTGGCCTTTGAGAGATTTCTCCGAATCTTGATTGGATTGCCCCAGATAATGGATACTGGTCATGCCATGCCCCTTGATTGGAATTGCTTTTGTTCACTAGGTATTCATCGTGCGAATTTCCCTGCTGTTCAAACAAAAAGTCATATGCAAACAAAGTTATGTCAAAAATGCAAAGCTTATGTCTGTCTTGAAGATTTTGAAAATGCATTTTTTCATAAAACAAGTGAATGTTTGTAAAACATGATGTCAACTCCGTATTTACCGTAGGCCTTAAGGAGTCAGGATACCTTTCGTAACAGTATGCTTTCGAACTAACCCGTGCTTCAGCTAGGACTTTTGAGGGTTATAACGTGGCCTGGTTCACGGTTTAAGAAACAAAGGATAAAGGCTCAAATTTTGTTTGTACCCACCCGCTCTTCGTGATGTTCTCCAAACCTAAACTCAGTTGATCATACGTTAGACCTTGTTTGAGTCTTTGCTCTGATTTTCCGGTGATGATTCGGATGTTGATGATTTATTTTGAATAGGCAGTCATTCCTTTTTGTTGAGGGTTTGTAGAACCTCTTTTTTCCTTGATTTTATTATCCCTATTTTTTTTGCCTGAACTGTTCTTTTGTGATTACAGTCAGCGGGATGCCCCAGTTTTGTAAGTCTCCTTCATTGGTTTTGACTTTATGGGTTTTTGATTTTGGTAATGACTGCCTGTCTTTATGATTATTCGGAACCATCACTGTCTTTCTTTGTTTTGTAAGGACCTCTTTGGTGCCATTTGTTATGCACTTGGACCAACTGAGAGACTACCCTGTCCCAGGTTATGATAAAGGGTTTTAATTTTCGAAAAGAAAAACTCCTACTTCTTTGGCTCAGAGGGGTTGACAAGGGATTATCTTCCTTATAACTCCAGTGTTTAGGGATTGAAACAATGTCTGTACCTCATCAGCAGGGTCTGTTCAAAAGCATACTGTAAAGATCGTGGTATCGTTTTCGTCATCCTCCCTCAAAAGGCTTTAGAATTTTAGATCAAGAGTTGACATCAGAAAAAATATGAAAATAATTTGCATTTAGTGAATACGAATATATTGTTTCAGAACAGACATATGCGATGCATTAATGAAATAACAATGTTTAACAATGGGTAAATGTTTGAACAAAAGAAAATTGCAACTTGAACATTCGAATGAACAAAAATTCTTCTCATCTCAGGGCTTGTTATTTTAACTGGTGCATCTTGTAGGGATGACAGGAGCATTCAGCCTGGCCCATCTGGGTGAGATCCACAGCTCCTTCCTCAATCAGGTCCTGGATCTTATTCTTCAAAGCCCAGCAATCGTCAGTGTCATGTCCTAGACTGTCAGAGTGGTATGCGCATCTTTCCTCAGGATTGTACTTTAGGGAGGTTGTGTTGAGACGCTTAGGAGGGTCCCTTAACGTCACCAGATTTAACCTCAACAATTGTTGTAAAGCTTGAGACGGTGACACGTTGAGTTTGGTGAACTGCCTTTTAGGCTTGTCTGGCTTGCTCTGATCAGCCCGTTGTTCTGGACGAGGTCGTTGTTGGACCTGAGAAGTAGTAGCAACTCGGAGAGGTCTATTCATTGGACCCGACCTTTGCTTTCTTGGAAGCTGTTCTACGACCTGGTCCCTGATTTGGACTGGTTGCTTCATGTCTTGATGAAGCTGGCTGATCATGGCTCTCAGCTCTCCTTGCTCCTGAGCTAAACCTTGAATGAGGGCCCTTTGCCCCATCATCTGGGTTTTCAATGTGTCTACCTCAGCTTGTAGGTGTTTCAGCCTTTCATCCTCAGCACTGTTCCTGACAAAGGTCTCCATGAGAAGTGTCCTTAGCTCTTCCTGCCCCTTGGATAGATTCAGGAGGATTTTCCCGAACCGGGTCTCTTGAGCAAGAAAGTCCTGGTTGTCTGGTTGGAAAGCCATTGCTGAAATAAACAGCGGGAAAGGTAAGTCACCTGCAACAAAGGTACCTGTTATGCAATGATGTGTATGACATGCATGTAATGTTTTCAAGGACCTCGCGGGATAAACAAGAAAATATTGTTAGAACTTGGGTCCGGTAGTTTGATTGAAGGAACTGCATGTTGTTGAGAGTCCTTCTTCAAAGGGTCAAGGCTCACCATATCGAGTGGGTCATAGCCCCTGACAACCTTGGCTCGGGGAACCTTCTTCAAGTGTCAAAGCTCACCATATCCAGTGGGTCATAGCCTCTGACAACTTTGGCTAGAGGAAAATAAATCCTCTTTGCCTCTTGCTAGATGTTTGATTCATCATGACCTGTATCACAAGCCCTTGAGATCCTTGAAATGGGTTAAGATGTATGCAATGGTATGATGTCATGCTATGCATGGGGTGATGTAGGTAAACCCTGTTATGAGTCCCAATTAAGGACTATAGACAAACCCTGCAAGAAATTCAGTATACTTTGTTATGAGTCCCGATTAAGGACTATAGACAAACCCTGCAAGAAATTCAGTATACTTTGTTATGAGTCCCAATTAAGGGCTATAAACAAAACCTGCAAGGGACCTAGTAAACCCTGTTATGAGTCCCCGTTAAGGACTATAAACAAAACCTGCAAGTAGTTCATGTGTCAGATAAAGCATGCAAGTAGTCAAGTACGAAGGCACACAAGTCACACAAGAGAAGCCCTTAGAGTTTAGGCCAGCATGAGGTCTAGGTGTTACCCTCTTTCAGTTGGTTGGTTCACACCTGTCCTATCAAAGTAACCGGGTTCTTAGAGGATCCCAATATCATTGACTACCCTCAATCGGTCATAACTCCAGCATCGCAATCTTTTCTTGCGGCCAGAACCATCACGAGAGTTTAGCCTCAATGGGCGTAGCATACTGCTACTGTTCTAATGGCCAAGTTGTGTCAATTAAGGTTCTAAGGTTGTTGGTGCTTAATGACTCCTTAGAAGACCCATATTCTCCTCGTTGCAACACAAGGGATATCGGTACAGACCAAGGTGCCACACCAACGTAGCCACTGCTTCACCCGTGTCGGTTTACGCCGGACAGGTCCCTCACAGCTTATGCTACCTAAACAGGGTATCCCAGATCCAGGTTAGGATCTATGTAACTCCCATGCAACCCACAAATTTAAAGCAGACAAGTCAATACAATTGAAAACACAGTTATGAACTAACTCTAAGGTACACCTCACTTTAAAAGAGTCCCCAGCAGAGTCGCCAGTTCTGTGATCGGTGGATCTGGAACTGACTGTTTAACGCTGGTTCGTGAAATGTCGCGGAAGCAAGAGTCGCCACCGTCTTTTATTTTCTCCAAATGGAAAGGACAAAAGCACAGAAAAATTCCTTATAGAGATTGCTCTCGGTTCGGGAGGTAGGTTATAGAAAGGGAAGGTGTTAGCACCCTTTCTATCCATGGTTATCCATGGGCTCTTAGATACTTGCTCACTTGTGTTTTCAAAAATGGTTTGTTTGCTTTTCAACTGTGGGTTTTAAAAAGTTTCTTTGAAAATTCCAGTTCGACTCTTGTATCGGTCCTCAAGAGTGTTTGAAAAGTTGCTTTCGAAAGCTTTTTGAAAAGGTGTCGGTGTGAAAAGTATTTTTTGATTTGTTTTGAAATTAGAGCAAGTATCTAGAGTCGTCTACCTACCCTAAGGAATTCGTCTGTGTAAATGTCCTTTAAAGTAGTGTCATCCCACCATTGAGAGGTAGGTAGCACCACCGTTGGAGGTGTTCGGGTCAATTCGAGGTTCGGGACATGGTGATCACCGGAGCAATGGGAAGACACCTTAGAAGCTACCCTCATGCCAGGTTCCCGGATCATGAGGACTTACTAAGATATCCTCTACTCGACGATCACCTTTCGAGGCAAGGCAACAGTGAGGCGTACCCTAGGGGTGGTGTGTGACTTGTGTGTCGTTTTCAGATATTTTGTCTTGTTCATGTCATGGGTGATCTACGCTTTGTTTTTATTTTAACATTCATTCTTGCATGCAATCTATTAGCAGTTAAAAAGTTGCGAGGAAAGTAAATTCTAAGCTATTACAAAAGGCGCGGGTCCACATCGCCAAAATTAAACCAGGACCCGATTTGACAGAAAATAAAGAAGTAAAGTGCGAGAAATAAAATGTCCGAGTTTACAAGGCTTTGGGAGAATTACATTAATATTAAACGAAATAAAATAAATATGCGAATAAGGATTAAAAACGAGGGCGTTGGACCCTTTTTGCAAAATTAAATTAAATGATGGAATTGATTAATTAAGAGAGAAAAGAAATTGTTTTTTTTTTTGATATTTTTTAGTATTTTATGTTTTTAATGGAAAAAGAATTAATTGAAATTAAATGCTAACCCTAATTCTATTTGTTTTTTAGTTTATTAAGAAAACATGTTAAAATTAAACCTAAATTAACATAATTAATTACATGGTAATTTAATTACAAAAATAATATTTAATAATTAATTATTGTGAAAGAAAAGAAAAAAAGGATAAAAATTGATTAAAACCTAATTCTACCAATTTTAAGTTTATTAAGAAAAATGTTTGAATTAAACCTAATTTTACAAAGCTAAAATTAATTAGTGATATTTATTTACAAAAAATATTAATTAAATAAATATATTTTGATTTTTATGACTTTTCTGTTTTTTACTATTTTTTTATATTTTATGAAAATAAGTTAAATTAAAGGAATTAATTAAAAAAAGAAATAATTTAAATAAATAAAATAAGGAAAAGAAAGAAAATACAATACCTTGGGGGACTTCTGTCCCCTTTTTGGAGGTGAATTGGAGTGATTTAGCCATTTGTGTTCTGGCCTCATCATACATAAGTTGTTCTACTTTGGCCATTTGGCTTTTGGCTTTTGGCCATTTGGCTTTTGGCCTCAACGTTCCTTAATGAACCTGCATGGGATCCTGTCTAAATCTGCAGTGTTGAATCTCACGAACACGTTAAATAAAATCATAAAATGCAAATAAAGCCAATATATGAAGAAATTTAATGTTTAGGCACAATATGGCATGTATGAATGATTATACCCTTTTGATCATGGAGATCAAATCAATCTTACCCTTACTGGAAAATTAGTGACCTGGATGCTTTTATGCCTTACTGGAAAATTAGGATCATGGAGGTCAAGCCAGCCTTATCCTTACTGGAGAAGTAGTGAGGTGTTGGTTTGTAACTGAGATGGCTTTGTTTGTAGTGAGAGAGGGATTTGTAATAAGGATTTCAAGGTTTTAGGGTTCTTGAAAGAGTTTGATATTCCAACAGTGTTGTGGCAAGGTTTTTTCTCTCTTTTTCTCTTCTCCTGGTTTGTGTGAAAAGAAGGTGATTATATAATGGAAATTAGGGTAAAGCAAATGGGCTTTGAATGTGCAATTGGGCCTCCAATATTCACTTGAATTCGTCACTTTCCAGGCTAAATCGCAGGGACTTAAGTGCATTTTTTGAAGTTGAAATGTGAAACAAAATGTAGCCGGCATCGAGAACTAACTCCTGTCCGAAAATCGACTCAATCGGATAAACGGTGAATTAGTTATGAATTTTTGAAGTTTCAGCTCAGACAAACTTATTTTGGGCTTCAGTGTCGACTCTGACACGTTCTTCAATAAAAAACTGGTATTGATCGGAGCATAATCCGGTCTCGACTTTTGAAGCAAAGTTGTAGATCTACGAGTCAGGGACCTTGTGTAAAAATATGAGCCCAATCCGATAAAAATTGACCGAGTTATGAATTTTCGAAGTTTCGGCCCAGATGAAATAATATTCAGCATTCAGGATTTTCAGCGTGTCACGCACTCTGAGCAAAACACGAAGGCCTTTTGAATACCGTTTGAACTCAATACCTTCTGTGAAAATGTAGTCAACTCAATTTTTGAAATTTTGGCGCCGGAACCAGCTCGATACGATGAAAATCGACCAAGTTATGATTTTTTGAACATGACGCAAATAAACTTTTGTCACAAATTTCTGCACGAAAATACTTGATAAATCCACATTTTTGAAGACCTTCTGATCGAAATTGGCTTCCAGCCGTGAGAGATGAAAACGTAGATAATGTCAAGACGGAATTTTGGCCATCGGAACGGGTTCAAAACGAGTCACGATCTTCAAGTTATGAATTTTTTAGCGCGTAAAAACTGCACTTTCAGCACACTTTTTCACTATATTTCTTCAAGAAAACTCACACATTCGGATACCTTCTTTAAAGAATTGACTCTTGAGCCGAACCTGAATTTGAGAATACGTTATCAGAGATATCTTGGCGTAAGAATACCTGAATATGACGCGCCAGGTTGGACTTGTGAATTTTTCTTGAAATGTTTTTTGAGAAATATGGGAGGGCAAATTTTGGGGTACAACAGTTGCCCCTGTTCAATCTTCTTAGACCTGAGGATGCAAATTGGCTGACGTGCCTTTCGTAATCCGAGGGTGGAAGATGATTGAACACTAGAGTGCCCAGAAATTTGCGCTCACATAGTAGCAGTGTGATGGAAATGGGCTTATAGATGCCATTTAGAGATTGACGAATAGAATGATGGGCTTATAGATGCCATCTGGATGTTGGTGAATAGGATGATGGGCTTATAGATGCCATCTGGATGTTGCTCGCGTAAGAGATTCCTTAGCGAGGACCTGCATACCTGCAAAAGAAAACATGAGTACCTGACACGTTGCAGGAGCTGGTTTTAAGATGCTTTGTATAAATGCGTCCTGACTGGTTACAGGAGTTGGATCTGGAGCTTCACAAGATGATGAATGAACCAGGGGTGGTTACTACCTCAGCATGAACAGGGAGAGAACCTTGGGTGACTTTAACCTCAACAATGCTCGTTGAGAAAATCTTGGTGGGAGTTACCATCTTCGCAGTATCGGGAAGAGAACCAAAGGAAATTACAATCTGAAAGGGAATTACATCTCACGCACCGTCGGGGAGAGAACCATAGGAAATTATAACCTGAAAAGGAATTATCACCTCACGCACCATTGGAGAGGGAACCATAGGAAATTATAACCTAAAAAGGAATTATCACTTCACGCACCATCGGAGAGGGAACCATAGGAAATTATAACCTAAAAAGGAATTATCACCTCACGCACCATCGGAGAGGGAACCATAGGAAATTATAACCTAAAAAGGAATTATCACCTCACGCACCATCGGAGAGGGAACCATAGGAAATTATAACCTAAAAAGGAATTATCACCTCACGCACCATTGGAGAGGGAACCATAGGAAACTATAACCTAAAAGGGAATTATCACCTCACGCACCATCGGAGAGGGAACCAATAGGAAATTATAACCTAAAAGGGAATTATCACCTCACACACCATCGGAGAGGGAACCATAGGAAATTATAATCTCAAAGAAAAACCTAAAATGGAATTATCATCTCATGCACCGTCGGAGAGAGAACCATTATAATCTGATAACTTCTACTGAGTCTTCATCAGAAAAATCTGTTGGGAGTCGATTTAGCTGGACTAGAGAAGGCCTTGGACTGGATAAGAAATCTTTGGAGTTGATTAACTGAACCGGTCTAGGTCTTGAAATATGATTGAGAATTTAGCTGAATCTTTCCTGAAAGGTAAAAGTCAGTCATATGCAATGCATGATATGGATCAAGCAATGATGTTCTCAGCATAAATGAGGTTTGTATGATATGATGCGTCTATGCATGCTATAATGATGTATGTGATGTTTTTATGAATGTGTTTTTTGTCTAGGAAAGTAAATCCTTGACGGGTGCCGGGAAGTCACTCCGGGGCTGATATTGAAGAGTAAGCTTTTTGCCTCCGCTGGGGATGATAGTTGCAAGAATACCGGTAGGAGAAGAGGACTCCGTTGGGGAATAAACTTGGCGAACGGATTACTCTGCGGGGAGAAAAGTACTCTAGCGACCATGCTGGGGAGAAATACCCTGTGGGGAGAGAGATACTTTGTTGAATTATTGATAATAGCTTGCTGAGGATATCTTTGATGTACTGGAAGTGTTGATAGACTTCGTTGGGGATAGAAGACTTCGTCGAGGACGATCTTTCCGTGGCTCTTGGGCTGAGGATAACCCAGTTATATCCTGTTAAGGAAATAACTCTTTGAATAAAGCCGGGCGACGCGTTCGTGCTCTGTGAGGTTAAGCTTCCAGAATCTACTGGGGATAAGCTTACTGCTTGGGGAGATGGATTCCAATTTTTCCTGGGGAAGCTGGATTGGACTCTCCTGGGGAAGTTTTGAACTGCGGGGGAAGTGATTCCTTTGAATGTTGATATGCCGCTGGGGAACAATCTTTAGACCAAGACTGTCGGGGATGCTTGTTAAGAATATATGTATACTGCTGGGGAATGTTGAGCTCTGCAGGAGGATACCCAACTTCTTTAAGATTTGATTGTATGACTTCTTGAGGAGAATATACTGCTTGTTGGCTCACTCTCTAGGGAATTAAGGTATCTAGTTATGTTCTTTAGCTGAACCTACCTTGGTACCTTGGTGAACGGAACAATTAGATTGCTTAGTCAACCCCTTATTGCCCCTGTTTCTGAGGTATGAGAGGAAGACCTGTGAGGTGTTGATAGTTGTTGATGGACAAACCTTCTTCTGGTAGGCAAGTGATAAGATGACAGGACATAGTCGTACGCTTTGATCCCTAACTTTTGCCTGGACCGCCCTTTCGGGTTTTCAGTCCACCGGGATACCCATTTTTGCCCAAGCCGCCTTTTCAGGTTTTCGACTTGCCGGGTGTACATATTTTTCATTTTCATCCCTTATTTTTGCCCGAACCCTTTTGGTTCGCCGGGAAGCCCTGATTTTTGCCTAGGTATGTCAACCTAGCGGGTCTTTGATTTTGCGTAGTATTTTTCCGACTATGTCCACGCTCTTAGAATGTAGGGAGTTGCCCCTGTTAGAAGTGTTGCCATGCCACCACAAGGTGTTTGATCAGGCAAGATTCGTTGTTGAAATGCCCCAAGTGACTCAGGCGGAGGTTTGCCCCAGGCTATTTGGCCTTTGAGAGATTTCTCCGAATCTTGATTGGATTGCCCCAGATAATGGATACTGGTCATGCCATGCCCCTTGATTGGAATTGCTTTTGTTCACTAGGTATTCATCGTGCGAATTTCCCTGCTGTTCAAACAAAAAGTCATATGCAAACAAAGTTATGTCAAAAATGCAAAGCTTATGTCTGTCTTGAAGATTTTGAAAATGCATTTTTTCATAAAACAAGTGAATGTTTGTAAAACATGATGTCAACTCCGTATTTACCGTAGGCCTTAAGGAGTCAGGATACCTTTCGTAACAGTATGCTTTCGAACTAACCCGTGCTTCAGCTAGGACTTTTGAGGGTTATAACGTGGCCTGGTTCACGGTTTAAGAAACAAAGGATAAAGGCTCAAATTTTGTTTGTACCCACCCGCTCTTCGTGATGTTCTCCAAACCTAAACTCAGTTGATCATACGTTAGACCTTGTTTGAGTCTTTGCTCTGATTTTCCGGTGATGATTCGGATGTTGATGATTTATTTTGAATAGGCAGTCATTCCTTTTTGTTGAGGGTTTGTAGAACCTCTTTTTTCCTTGATTTTATTATCCCTATTTTTTTTGCCAGAACTGTTCTTTTGTGATTACAGTCAGCGGGATGCCCCAGTTTTGTAAGTCTCCTTCATTGGTTTTGACTTTATGGGTTTTTGATTTTGGTAATGACTGCCTGTCTTTATGATTATTCGGAACCATCACTGTCTTTCTTTGTTTTGTAAGGAACTCTTTGGTGCCATTTGTTATGCACTTGGACCAACTGAGAGACTACCCTGTCCCAGGTTATGATAAAGGGTTTTAATTTTCGAAAAGAAAAACTCCTACTTCTTTGGCTCAGAGGGGTTGACGAGGGATTATCTTCCTTATAACTCCAGTGTTTAGGGATTGAAACAATGCCTGTACCTCATCAGCAGGGTCTGTTCAAAAGCATACTGTAAAGATCGTGGTATCGTTTTCGTCATCCTCCCTCAAAAGGCTTTAGAATTTTAGATCAAGAGTTGACATCAGAAAAAATATGAAAATAATTTGCATTTAGTGAATACGAATATATTGTTTCAGAACAGACATATGCGATGCATTAATGAAATAACAATGTTTAACAATGGGTAAATGTTTGAACAAAAGAAAATTGCAACTTGAACATTCGAATGAACAAAAATTCTTCTCATCTCAGGGCTTGTTATTTTAACTGGTGCATCTTGTAGGGATGACAGGAGCATTCAGCCTGGCCCATCTGGGTGAGATCCACAGCTCCTTCCTCAATCAGGTCCTGGATCTTATTCTTCAAAGCCCAGCAATCGTCAGTGTCATGTCCTAGACTGTCAGAGTGGTATGCGCATCTTTCCTCAGGATTGTACTTTAGGGAGGTTGTGTTGAGACGCTTAGGAGGGTCCCTTAACGTCACCAGATTTAACCTCAACAATTGTTGTAAAGCTTGAGACGGTGACACGTTGAGTTTGGTGAACTGCCTTTTAGGCTTGTCTGGCTTGCTCTGATCAGCCCGTTGTTCTGGACCAGGTCGTTGTTGGACCTGAGAAGTAGTAGCAACTCGAAGAGGTCTATTCATTGGACCCGACCTTTGCTTTCTTGGAAGCTGTTCTACGACCTGGTCCCTGATTTGGACTGGTTGCTTCATGTCTTGATGAAGCTGGCTGATCATGGCTCTCAGCTCTCCTTGCTCCTGAGCTAAACCTTGAATGAGGGCCCTTTGCCCCATCATCTGGGTTTTCAATGTGTCTACCTCAGCTTGTAGGTGTTTCAGCCTTTCATCCTCAGCACTGTTCCTGACAAAGGTCTCCATGAGAAGTGTCCTTAGCTCTTCCTGCCCCTTGGATAGATTCAGGAGGATTTTCCCGAACCGGGTCTCTTGAGCAAGAAAGTCCTGGTTGTCTGGTTGGAAAGCCATTGCTGAAATAAACAGCGGGAAAGGTAAGTCACCTGCAACAAAGGTACCTGTTATGCAATGATGTGTATGACATGCATGTAATGTTTTCAAGGACCTCGCGGGATAAACAAGAAAATATTGTTAGAACTTGGGTCCGGTAGTTTGATTGAAGGAACTGCATGTTGTTGAGAGTCCTTCTTCAAAGGGTCAAGGCTCACCATATCGAGTGGGTCATAGCCCCTGACAACCTTGGCTCGGGGAACCTTCTTCAAGTGTCAAAGCTCACCATATCCAGTGGGTCATAGTCTCTGCTGCTGCCAATGTCTGAGGCACCTCTTCAAAGTGTTGAAAGGGGGTCTCAATGAACTCCCCATCCATCTCTACGTACCGGAACGAGTTGAGGTGGCTGACCATATATTCTTCTTCCCCTTGAACTGTTATGATCTTCCCTCTGACCGGGTACTTAAGCTTCTGATGTAATGTGGAGGTTACAGCTCCAGCCTTGTGGATCCATGGGCGACCCAGCAAACAAGAATAGGATAGACGAATGTCCATCACATAGAAAGTTGAATCAAATACCTGAGAGCCAACTCTGATTGGAATGTCAACTTCACCATGTACCATCCTTTTCGACCCGTCAAAGGCCCGGACAACAATGTTACTAGGCTTGAGCTCTAAACCCTCACAATCCAACCTGTCTAAGGCCTTCTTGGGTAATACGTCAATGAAGAACCGGTGTCTACCAACACATGGGCAAGAGTAGTGCCCCTGCATTCAATGGAGACATGCAGGGCATCGTTATGGTTCTTTCCTTTGGCCGTCAGATCAGCGTCAGAGAAACCCAACCCATTATCAGCAGTCAAGTTGGCCACACAATCGGTAAATTGATCGGCAGACGTTTCTTGTGGCACATGGGCCGTCTTCAGGAAGGAGATCAGAGCCTTGGCGTGGGCTTCTGAACACAACAACAGTGATAATATAGAAATTTTAGAGGGGGTGTGCCCCAGCTGCTCAACTACATTGAAATCACTCTTCTTGATAATTTTAAGGATCTCTTCCATCTCTTGCTTGGAAGCTTCAACATTGACGGTCTTCGGTGCCTCCGTCTGGGCAGGCACATCAGTAGCAATCCCTTTGCCACGACCGTCAGATGACTCGGCAGTAGGGGTAGAAATAGGAACTTGATCAGGAAGGGAAACATGCACACTGGCAGGTGTGATGATAAGAGGTCTTTGAATGGATGGTGGCGCAATATCTGGTGAGAACAGTCTACCACTACGAGTAACTTTGGCAGGCCCGGTGATGTTGCTGACACCGGTACTAGTATCAAACTCTTGTTTCACTCCCAAAACATAAACATCTGCCCCATAGTGCCACGGGACAGCTTTGTCAGACTTATAGGGGATGGGCCCCAGAACAGTGATGATGATAGGAGCAATCTTCTGAGTGGACATGATTTTGATAGGCTTCTTTGAGGGAGCCTTAGGAGGGTTGTTGAAAATAGTGACAATAGAAACTTCTTCGGTACGGACAACAGGAATAGCAATTTTCTTGAACAATATTTCTTTGCTATCCATCAGGTTTTGGACGCCTGACTTCAGCAAAGGGCAACCAGCAGGTGAAACAGCACATAGATGGCAACCTTTACTACATCCCGGAAATAAACCGGCTAGCAACAGGTTCGTCTTAATGGTCAACAGCGGAGTAACAATATCATTCACGGAGGCTACATACAGGTCTTCTTCCACAGCATTCACTCCATGCTGGGGCATGGGAGCAGTCACAACATTGGGCCTTTCGGGCGCCTCGAACTGTATTTCCTTAGCATCAATAAGGTCCTGAACCTTATTCCTTAGAGCCCAACAATCATCGGTAGTATGCCCCGGGCTATCAGAGTGATAAGCATAACGGGCGTTGGGGTTGTACTTCGGAGAGGTTGTGTTCACTACCTTCGGAGCTTCTTTGACAGTTACCAGATTGGTTAACAGCAGTTGCGGCAATATCTGAGACAGGGTCATGCTGAGCCGAGTGTACTGCCTTTTGGGTCTCTCACCCCTTGGTTGGTTGTATTGCTGAGGAGCAGCAGCAGGCTTTGAAATTACCACCGCGTTGACAGCTTGGCAGCGTTCCGGTTTATTTTGTCTCCTTGGGCCATAAACAGAACTAGCTTCCTTCTTGAAGGGCTTCTTTTCAGTACTCGAGGAGGCACCCTTCTGTATCTTCCCCCGACTTGATACCAGCTTCTATCCTCTCACCAGTCAGAATGAGGTCTATAAACCCTGCAGAAGAATTACCAATCAGATGGTTGAAGAATGGACCAGACAGGGTCCCCAAGAACATGTCCACGAGTTCACGGTCAGTCAACGGTGGCTGCACCCTGCCATCCAGGTCTCTCCACTTCTGCGCGTACTCCTTAAAACCTTCACCCGTTCCTAGTGACATACCCTGGAGTTGGGTACGCGTAGGAGCGAGGTCGGAATTGTATTGATACTGCTTATAAAAAGCAGTAGCCAAGTCCTCCCAGTTATGAATATTGGTTCCATCCAACTGATAGAACCATTCGAGTTGAGTCCCTGAAAGACTCTCCTAGAAGAAATGGATCCATAAGTTCTTGTCTGCAGTGTAAGGTTGGATCTTCCTTACATAAGAGCGGAGGTGCAATTTAGGACAGGAAGCCCCGTCGTACTTCACAAAGGCAGGTGCCTTGAACTTGTGTGGGATCACCACCCCAGAAGATAAACCTAGGTCTCCAAAGTCCAACCCAGGCACACGTTGAATCTCCAAAGCATTTAACCGGTCCTCCATCTGTTTGTACCGGTCCTCAGCAGGAGGGTACTGTTCATCATTGAAATCTGTCTCGCTGTCGGAGGCCACAGGACTAGGAACCTCTCTCCCTTGTGGGTTGTCCTTCCCTGCAGAGGAAGTAGCCTGATCAGCCTCATTCTGCAGTGTATTCCCAAATATGCGCCCGGTGTTAAACAACACAGTCCTCCTTTTCTTCTTCTTCTTCTTCTCCTTCACGAGCAGAGTCTTCAACTCCTGTTGCCCCTGGGCTAAGCTCATGACCAATTCCTGAAACTGGCCGTTCTGGGCCTGGAGGGCCTTGATAGCTTGTTCAGTAGTCAGTTCAGGATTCATGATGATTGAGTTCTGAAATAAACAGCGAAGAAGATTAAGCAACCTGTAAAAAAAAAGGGTACCTGTTATGCATATGATGCATGATATGTTGTTTATGCAATGCATTCAAGGGTTCGAAAGTTCAAATTCGTTGTAGACAAAAAGGAACACACGTCATATTAAAAAATAATTTGTTCAGTACATCAGGGCCTCATGGGCAAAACATTACAAAATAATTAATCCCAAAAGACACTGCGCATCCTCTTTGGAGCGATGTAGGTGTTGAGAGTCTTTTCCTCGTGAAGTAGGCGGGTGAGCTCCAAGACCTTCTTCTCACTGGCATGTAGATTGGTTTCAAGAGAATTCTGTTCTTCCTTGAGCTGGATCCAGCTTTTTTGCATTTCTTCCCAAGATGTTGGCATGTCAGGATGTTGAATGGTGTAGAGCACCTCTCCTTCCAAAACTGGCTCTTTGATCACAGGGAGAACATGAGGATATGGCATTACCAACTTTTGGGAGCGGGCTCGTACCCACTTGAGATAAGGCTCCAGGGGGATGGAGTTTTTGTGCCCCAGTGTCTTACTATCTACCCTGTTGGGCATCCTCTAAGCTCTGATAAACCTCTGGCGAAGTCCTTGTGCATCGTTGTCGAAGTCAAAAACTATGTCAGGAATCAACATATCATGAGGGCCATCCCTCCGAGCATATCCAAACTGTCTCAAAGCCAGACATGGGTTGTAAGTAATTCCCCCTCTAATTCCAAGTAAAGGAACATTAGGAAACTCTCCGCAACGATCAATGATAGTGACATTTTCTCTGGACCGAGAACACCAATGTATATCAGCATGTGTAAGAGTCATTAATCGTTGTGACCATCTCAAACCCCACTCGTTCTTTAAAACTGATTGTGGAAGGTGCGAAATAAACCACCTTGCCAGGAGGGGAGTGCAGCACATGAGAACACCTCTTTTTCTCATGGTTCGAGTGTAACATGAGTGGAGGATGTCCCCAAGCAACGTAGGTATAGGATTCCTGGACATGAAGATCTTGACAGCATTGATATCTATAAGCTGATCCGGATTCGGGAACAACACCAACCCATAGACAAGGAGTGCCACAACTTCTTCAAAGGCTTGTAGGTCAAGGGAATTCCAACATTCTTGGGCCTTCTCAAACAGGAATTTTGCCAAGAATCCTTTGATACCACTTCTAACTTCCCAATGTCCCTTAATGTCAGATGGTTGTAGGCATAATGCTTTAGCAACCTCTTTAAGCTTTGGTTCCTTTTCCGTACCGTTGTAGGGTAGTTGACTAAGAATAGGAACCTTCAGAAGCTGGGAAAACTCTTCCAAGGTAGGCACCAGTTGATAATCCGGGAAAGTAAAACAGTGGTGCAAAGGGTCAAAGAACTGGAACAACACTTTCACCATATCCTCTTCAATGTTGGTATTGACCAAGCTGATGAGTCTACCATGCCTTTCACTGAAGGAAGAGTTCCCGGGAATCCTGGATGTAAGCTCCTTAAGATGAGGAGGGATCCTTACAAGGTTGACCTGAATTGTCTTTCTGCGGATAATTTCCATGTCCTACAAAACAAGAACAAAGATGAAGACTCGAACCCTTGAAGTGGTTAGTGAATGCATATGATGATGTATGATGTTATGATGTTATGATAAGGGCACACCACAGGTATTCACAAAAAGCAAACATGATAAGGCACACAAGTCACACCAGACATCCCTTAGAGTTTAGGCCAGCATGAAGTTTGGGGTACTACCCTCTTGAAGTTGGTGGGCTCAAAACCTGTCCTATCAAAAGTAACCGGGTTCTAAGGAGCTCAATATCATTGGGTTGTTTTCTATGTTCATTGTTTTGATTTAGCCACTGAACTGGAGATCAAAATATTCCAAGAAAACAATCCTCAATGAGTGTAGTATCGAGTATCTACCAACTTCGGACTGCACCAAAGTCGGTCATCTCACTACCCCTAAAGAGGCCAGGATGGTCAAGTAAGGTTCCTAAGGTCAGTTGATGTTTCACGACACCACGCGGCGGCCCCGTACTCTCCTTGACTTGACTCAAGGGTTACCGGTACTCACTAAAGTGCCACATCAACGTAGCAAACTGCTCCAACCGTGTCGGTATACCCCGCACAGTTCCCTCACAGTTTGTTGCTACTTTTTAAAAGGTATCCCCCAGATCCAGGTTAGGATCTATGAAACTCCAAGACAGGCCCACAATATTTAAAGCAAACAAATCAAGCAATTGAAAACAAGAGTGGTCTAATCCTAAGGTACACCTCACTTATTAAATTCCCCAGCAGAGTCGCCAGTTCTGTGATCGGTGAAAATAGAACTGACTGTTTTTTAAGCTGGTTCGCGAAATGTCGTGGTAAGCAAGAGTCGCCACCGTCTTTTATGTTCTCCAACATGGAAAGGACAAAAGCACAGCAAAATTCCTTCTTTGAGAATGTTTCTCGGTTCGGGAGGTAGATTTATAGAAAGGGAAGGTGTTAGCACCCTTTCTATCCGTGGTTATCCACGGGCTCTTAGGTACTTGCTCTTATGTTTTCAAAATTTGTTTGCTTTTCAAGTGTGTGTGGGTTTTGAAAAAGTTTCGTCTGAAAATTTTCTAAGTAACTCTTGTATCTGTCCTCAAGAGTGTATGAAAAATTTGTTTGAAAACTTTTGAAAGTGTAGGTGTGAAAAGATGTTTTTGTTTGTTTTGAAAAGAGAAAGTACCCAGGAGAATCTACCTACTCTAAGGAATTAGGTTGTGTAAGAGTCCTTTAGATAGTGCTATCCCACCATTGAGAGGTAGGTAGCACCGTCGTTGGAGTTATTCGGGTCAATTCGATTATAGGGACAATGTGATCACCAAAGTAATGGTAGGACGCCTTAGTGGTAACCCTAATGTCCTAGATCCTTTTTATCCGAGGCAACCGTTTCGAGGCAACTGGATCTTAGACAGGAGGGCGACCTCTAAAACCCCTATACTTGACGACCACGTTCGAGGCAACCAGTGAGGCGTACCCTAGGAGTGGCATGTGCATGTGTGTTCAATTTCAGTTTATGTTTATCTTTGAACATGTTATTTGTGAGCTACGGATTGATTTTATTTGTCATACAAGTCTTTCATGCATTTTTTAACAGTTAAGAGTGCGGAAAATAAAGTGCGGAAAAGGTAAATCTAGCTATTACAAGGCGCGGGTATATACATCGCCAAAAACAACAACCCGTTTGGAAAATAAAAATGCGAGAATTTAAAAGAAAGCGATAAAGTTCTAATTAATTATTACATTTCCTGAGCAGATACAAAATAATGAATTAAAAAAAATAAATACGCGCGAAAGATTGAATCGATAACGTCCTAGGGTTTTGACCCTTTTGAGAAAAGAATTAGATTTGTCCTTTTTTTGCAATTAATGAAATTAAGCCTAATTATTAATTAATTAATTTATTAAAAGAAAAAAAATGTTTTTTGTGTTTTTTATGTTTTTAATGAAATAAAATAAAAGAAATTTAAAAGTCAAAAAGAAAAAACCTAAATCTAAGCTTGATTTTATTTATTATGAAAAAAAAGATTAAAATTATTCTAATTAAACTAAGTTAATGATATTTAGAATTTATTTACAAAAAATAAAAGAGTGAAATTAATAATAAATGAAATATTTACATTTTTTAGTTTTTTTTTGAATTTTTATTGTGAAAAATGTTAATTAATTTGCTGGTTAATAATTAATTAAAAAAAACAATAAAAAATAAATAAAGTAAATGAATGAAAGAAAAAATATGAAAATATAAGATGCAAACCCAAGGGGGTTTGGGCCCTGAATGGAGGTGCTGAAGTAATTTTATGGCCCAATTCCTCAAGCCTGCGTTGACTTCTGACTTCTCCAAGGCACGTGTTGACTGGGTACATGGTGGTCATCCACTCTAGGCCATTGGATCTGGGTTTGAGGCCACTTGGCGCACATCTGTATGAGGCCTATGGTGGAATGCCTTGAGTAACCTGCATATGATCATGTATAGAAAAAATGGAAATAATATTTGGGGGACCTGGGAATAGAACCCAGGTCCCAAAGATCATTTGCCAGCGCGTCCTTCCACTGAGCCACTTGCCTTCATTTGTTATCATAACAATATATAATTATTATATTGATAAATCAAAACAAAGCCTGGAAAAAAAAATAAAACGCGCGTTATTTTAAACGGACAAATGAGAGGGGGACGCATCAGCGTCTTCTTCCTTTGATACTGGTTTTTTATCCGCAGGTAGTTTCGTAGGTCTTTCTGAAAATCGTCCCTAGGCCATGAAAACCCATTTCAAAACCATGGTTGATCTCGTCCATGTCTCCTGAATCCATTCCTACCCATGCTTTGTTCTAATTTCACCTGTAGTCAAAATACCTAAAACGCACAAAGATGAACCCTAGAATCGGGCACCATGATTCAGGGCCTAAAAACCAAATTGGATAATGCAGTTACATCAGATATCAAACAAGTAACATGATTATGCCAATATTTTTGAGAAACAATGCAAGGATAGAGAGTTCAAGTTTCGTGTACAGGGGTGAGTTTGGAAGAACTTACAGTGCTGTGTAGAGAGTCTTAAGCCTTGGCAAGGGTCGTGTTGGCTTCAGGGGATGGCAAGGAAGAGGGCCACGTGCTTAGTTCGATCTGGAAATGTCTGCAACTATGTTTTTGATCTCACACTTTTTTGACAATTTTCAGTTTTGCTTTTGGCTGTTTTAGTGATGCTTGGGTCGTGTATTAGGTCTGGCTTGCTTGCTTATGTATGTATGAATGAGAATTAGGTCAGCAGTTGAGCCTTAACCTTGTGCAATTAAGTTTGGAGATTTTGTTTTAACACCATTAAAGAACCTTCCATTTTTGGTTCAAAATCAAGATTTTATGCACAAAAAACCCCTAGCACGAATTTGTGAGTTGGCATCTGGTATATGAAAGTTGTCCAAATCAAAAAGATGCCCTTCCATTAATTTTTAGATTTTATTTGAATTATTATGGATTTAAAATGAATTAAATCAATAAAAATTAAATAAAATGGAAAAATAAATGTTTGGTCTTAAAATTAATCATGGGACACGTGTATGGCATGACAAGGCTGAATCAAGTGGAAGAAAGTGGGCCCTTTTGTCAAAAATTGAAGTTTTAAGGATAGTTGACTTTTGCCATTTCACAAAAATTTCCCAACTTCTCCAATGCATATCTTGCTCAATTTTGATCATATGGACATGTTCTTGGACATTTTGGAAAGGTCTTGAAGTCCTCTAACCAATGCCTTTGGTCCCATGTCATTTGGATTTACCAATCTCAAGTTATGGTCTTTGACTTAAAATGCCTTTTTGTTGACTTTTGAAAATGACCTATTATGTAGAAATTGATAACTTTTGTGGGAGCATTTCTTGGACTTGGAATGTGAAGATGAGTTGTAGGTCCCCTTCAAAATGAGAATTGGATGGGATTTTTCTGATGAACCATGAAAAAGTTATGCCTTGGTCAATTTACAGTTGACTTTTCAACTGTCCAAAAATGGAAACTTTTGCATCTTGATGATTTTTGAGCCATTCTTGTGGAATCATGATCAAGACTTGATAAAATGATGATTGTGGCTTCAAAATAAGATGTTGACCAAATTTTTTGACTTTTGACTGTAAAATGACCATTTTACCCCTGCAGTTGACTGTGAAGCAATTAGGGCTTTTGACTGTGCAACTTGACCTTGTGAGCCTTGAAACTTGGCATGTAGATGCTTGACAATATATATAGGCATATGGGACTTGATTGGGCCACTGAAAACCTCAACTTCCTTGCAAGAAACAAAACCCTAATTTTGACTGGCTTAGGAGGATGTTTGACTGTGCAACCCTTGAGAGATTTTGAACCATTTGAAGATTGAATTCTTGACAAGCTTTGAAGAATATGGGAGGAAAAATTTTGGGGTACAACATATAACCTAGAGTGAATTAGGTTAACAAACTTGGAATAAATCTTTGCATTTATCCAAGATTTGATTTGATTTGCAAGCTATATGATATGTTGCTATTTTGAGTCAAATCATGCCTTTCTTGTACCAATTGACCTTGATTCGATTTGATCTTGTTAACTCATCATATCTTGATTGCCAATCTGTCAAAAAAACAAATCAAATCATATCTTTGTTAATTTTCATCATTTATTTGATTTAATTCACTTTTTAATTAATGAAAAATCAAAATAAATTGAAAAATGAAGCACATAATGGGTGAGTGAACATTTGAGTCGTGGTCCACATTATAATTGAGGTGCAGGCATAAAAAGTTGGGCCCATTTAGCAAAAAAATGCAAATTTGAGCACATTTAACTTTTGGCAATTTTGCAAAAATTGTCAACTTGGCTAATGCATAACTCTCTCAATTTTGACCCTAGAGAGGTGTTATTGGACTTTCTAGAAAGATTAGGATGTCCTCTAAACAACCCTTTTGGTATCATCTCAACTGAGTCTTCCATGTTCATGTATGAAGCTTTGACCCAAAAGGTGTTTTTGTTGACTTTTCAAAAGGACCTATAATGTCAAAATTCATATCTTTTTGTGAGTGCATATTCTGGAATTGGGAGATGACGATGAATTGTAGGGAATTTCATCCTCTTCAAAATGATCTTTGGATGGGTCATTTCTGATAAAGTATGAGAAAGTTATGTTTGGTCAAAGTTGAGTTGACTTTTCCTACAAATCCCTAATTTAGCAACTTTGGGGTTTTGATGAATTGTGAGCAATCCTTGAGGAATCATGATCAACCCTTGATCAAATGATGGATAATACTTCAAAATGAGGATGTTGACCAAAAATATTTAAGTTTGACTGTATGTGGCCCTAGTTGACTTTTGACCTAGTACAGTTGGTTTTCAGGCATTTGAGCAATTGACTGAGCAAACTTCTTCTGCAAGGCTTGAAACTTGACATGGATGATCTTGAGAACATATTAGGACAATGGTGATAATTTGAGTCCTTTGTGGTTCACACATCTTGATGAAGATGGGAACCCTAATTTGAGGTATACTGCCTTAGGAGATAGTTTGTCTGGTCAATTCTTGAACTTCCTTGAGCAATTTGGGGACCTCACTTGACATTTGTTGGGTAAAATGAGAGGGAAAATTTTGGGGTACAACAGCTGCCCCTGTTCAATCTTTTTAAACCTCAGGATGTAGATTGGCTCGTCTGCCTTTCGTGATCTGAAGGCGGAAGATGATTGAACACTAGAGTGCCCAGAAATTTGCACTCGCATGAAGTGACATTTGATTTGCGATATCGGGAATGGGCTTATAGATGACCATTGGAAGTTGAGGATTGAATATTGTCGGGGATGGGCTTAAAGATGCCATCCGAAGAAGTGTCGATCGCATAAGAGATTCCTTTGCGAGAACCCATATACCTGTTGTTGAGGAGGACTTCGCTGGGGAATGTTGGTCTCTGTCTTGGGAGAAACAAAGTTTTATGAGCTTCAGTTATCTGTTACTCTACTGGGGAATAACTCTGGTTTGGGGAAGCGGAAGTGAACTGTGTATCTAGTAGGGGTATATGTTGCACCGCGACTTACTGGAGAGATGCGAAACCAATCGTGTTTGATCGGGTCCCAGTCTTACAGTGTTGTGGACTGTTGTCTGGGGATAAGAGAGGTAGGACCCAGATAGTAAGGTTATGAGAAGGAACCTGGATAGTAGGGTTACTTAGAGATGAAATCCTGGATAGTAGGGCTTGAGAAGGAACCTGGATAGTAGGGTTACTTCGACATGAAAGCCTGGATAGTAGGGCTGTAAGAAGAAACCTGGATAGTAGGGCTATGAGAAGGAACCTGGATAGTAGGGTTACTTCGACATGAAAGCATGGATAGTAGGGCTGTGAGAAGGAACCTGGATAGTAGGGTTACTTCTACATGAAAGCCTGGATAATAGGGCTGTGAGAAGGAACCTGGATAGTAGGGTTGTGAGAAGTAACCTGGATAGTAGGGTTACTTCGAGATGAAAGCCTGGATAGTAGGGCTTGGGAAGGAACCTGGATAGTAGGGTTACTTCGACATGAAAGCCTGGATAATAGGGTTGTGAGAAGGAACCTGGATCGTAGGGTTACTTTGACATGAAAGCCTGGATAGTAGGGCTGTGAGAAGGAACTTGGATAGTAGGGTTACTTCGAGATGAAAGCTTGGATAGTAGGGCTTGGGAAGGAACCTGGATAGTAGGGTTACTTCGAGATGAAAGCCTGGATAATAGGGCTTGGGAAGGAACCTGGATAGTAGGGTTACTTCGACATGAAAGCTTGGATAATAGGGTTGTGAGAAGGAACCTGGATCGTAGGGTTACTTCGTCATGAAAGCCTGGATAGTAGGTTTGTGAGAAGAAACCTGGATAGTAGGGTTACTTCGACATGAAAGCCTGGATAGTAGGGTTGTGAGAAGGAACTTGGATAGTAGAGTTACTTCGAGATGAAAGCCTGGATAGTAGGGCTTGGGAAGGAACCTGGGTCGTAGGGTTACTTTGACATGAAAGCCTGGATAATAGGGCTTGCGTTGTGCTAGGTTTGTGTAGGACTTCTGTGAGGAACCTACGTAAGGTTGCATTTGTCGCACTGATGATTACTCTGTTTAGCTTCGAGTGTTGATCATGGACTTGCTGGAAATTGTTGATAATAACTGTCTTTCCTGAAAGAAATATAGGGTGAGTTATGTGTGATGCATTGTGACGAGGTTCTCAAAATAACGGAGATTATGTTATATGTAATGTATGCACATGTCATGATGTATGAACATGAAATGCTGACGTAATAATCTGAGTCTGGGAAAATAAATCCCTGACTACTGTTTGGAGAGTATGAGAAATGGTATTCTTGACTGTTGTAAAAAAAAACCATAGTTCCTCTACTTTTGTTGGGGATGGTGAACAAAGATGACTAGTTGGGGATTCACATCCATTCGGCTGGTGAATATTCTGCCAGAAGAGACCCTGTCTGAGGATAACTTTGCGGGGAATAACTTTGTTGGAGAGGAGATACTCCATTGATAAATCTGCTGATTTGGAGAAATAAACTCAACTGGGGATGAATTTCTGTTGCTGGTGATAATGAATTATGTTGGAGATTGAATTTCTGCTTGTGAGAGCAATAAACTCTACTTGGGGAAAAATTTACTGACTCACTCGCGATTGTGAACCTCAGCTGGGGAGAGTTATGTCCTGTTCGAGAAAGCTAACATCACTGTCTTTGGATACTTTTTACTCTGTGGGGAGTATATGTACCACTACTCATGTTCTCAAGCTGGCTTTATCCCGGTACCTGATGGGCAGAGTAACTGTAAGGTTTGGGCACTTCTTATTTTCCCTGTTTTTGGTATTACGAGTAATCGTCTTTTGTTTCTTGTGTAAATATTTATGAGCAGCCATTATTTTCAAATGCATATATCAAAAATGAATCATTGGACGTTCTTGCAAAACAAAACATAAAAAGAAAAACAAATTGAAACTTCTTGTGAAAATGAATTGAATTGATTTTTGCAATTGGCCCGTAATAAGTATTTTTGTACAAAGAGGCTGACGTCCTAGTAAGAGAATGTCGCCGAAAGAAATTACAAATTGTAAAAAAAACAAAGAAAACAGTTATGTGAAACAATCCCATCGAGTTCCAACTCTGCTATTGCCTTTATATCTTCAAGCATCTCATCACCTTGCTACTTGGCTGAAGGTTGATCAGATTGATTGGCGTTGTCCGAGCTTGATAGTTGATACCGAAGTCTGATTGCGAGATGATCCACTAAGACATAGTGTTACGCTTCGATCCCTAATTTTTGCCTGGACCGCCCTTTCGGATTTTCAATCCACCGGGATACCCTTTTTTGCCCAAGTCGCCTTTTCAGGTTTTTGACTTGCCGGGTGTACAGTTTTTCATTTTCATCCCTTACTTTTGCCCGAACCCTTTTGGTTTGCCGGGAAACACTTATTTTTTCCTAGGCCAGTCATCCTAGCAGGTCTTTGATTATGCGTAGTATCTTTTCACTATGTCTGCATTGACAGGGTGAGGAAGGTCGTCACCATCCATGGTGGTTAGAATCATAGCTCCTCCCGAGAAAATGTTCTTAACCACAAATGGCCCTTCGTATGTGGGGGTCCATTTGCCCCTGGGATCACCTTGCAGTAGTATGATGCGTTTGATCACTAAATCCCTGACTTGATATTCTTGACGTCTGACTTTCTTGTTAAAAGCCTTGATCATTCGCTTTTGATACGTCTGACCATGACAGATAGCAGTAAGTCTCTTTTCATCGATTAGATTCAGCTGATCAAGTCGGGTTTGGATCCAGTCATCTTTGTTCAAACCTGCATCCTTCATAATCCTGAGAGAGGGTATCTGGACTTTGATGGGTAGGACTGCCTCCATGCCATACACCAAAGAGTAGGGTGTTGCACCTGTCGACGTCCGTGCTAAGGTACGGTACCCATGAAGAGCGAATGGTAACATCTCGTGTCAGTCTTTGTATGTCACTGTCATCTTCTGCACAATTTTTTTGATGTTCTTGTTAGCTGCTTCAACAGCCCCATTCATCTTCGGCCAGTAGGGAGAAGAGTTATGATGCTGAATTTTGAACTGTTTGCAGAGCTTGGTGATCATTGTGTTATTGAGATTTGTACCATTGTCAATAATAATTCTCTCTGGGACACCATATCGACAGATCAGATTATGTCGGATGAACCGCGCCACGACGTTCTTGGTTACTGTAGCAAAGGAAGCTGCCTCAACCCACTTCGTAAAGTAATCAATGGCTACCAGAATGAAGCGATGCCCGTTAGACACGGTAGGTCTGATTTCGCCGATCATATCAACACCCCACATCGCAAAAGGCCAGGGAGCCGTCAAAACATTCAGGGGAACTAGAGGTACATGCACCTTATCAGCATAGACTTGACACTTATGACAGGTTCGAGAGTGCTAATAACAATCAGCTTCCATAGTGGACCAGTAATATCCTTCCCATAGGATTTTCCTCACCATGGTATGTCCACTGGAATGAGTTCCAAAGGTACCTTCATGTAACTCTGCCATGATCCTTTCTGCCTCGCTCTTGTCTACACACCGCAGTAAGGTTGAATCATGGTTACGCTTATAGAGGATTCAATTACTGATGAAGAACTTTGCAGCGAACCTTCTCAGAAACTTCTTATCATTAACAGATGTCCCCTCGGGGTATTCTTGAGCCTCAAGATACCTCTTTACCTCGTGAAACCAGGGTTTATCTTCTACCTCTTCAGTCTCAATGTCACAGTAATGTGCGGGTTCGTCCAACCTCTCGATAGTGATCCGGGGAGCTTCATTGTCCCACCTGACTTTGAACATAGAAGACATAGTAGCTAGCGCGTCCGCTAACTGATTCTCCTCTCTTAGGAAATGTTCAAAGGTTACCTCCTCAAAGTGTGGGAGCAATGTAAGTACATACTCTTGTAAGGAATAAGATTCGGGTGCTTCATATCCCACTCGCCTTTGATCTGACTTATTACCAAAGCGGAATCTCCGAATACACTCAAGAACTTAATCCTCAAGTCAATAGCAGCCCGAAGACCCATGATACACGCTTCATACTCCGCCATATTGTTGGTGCAGTTAAAACATAATCGGGCGGTGAACGGAGTATGACAGCCCTCAGGAGATATAATTACAGCGCCAATGCCATTACCCAATGCGTTCGAGGTTCCATCAAAATACGTAGACCATCGGGATCCCTACTCGGGTCCTTCATCCGATCCAGGTTCTTCGCAGTCGGTTACCAACATGATATTCTCATCCGGGAACTTGAAATTCATGGATTGGTAGTCATCCACGGCCTGATGTGCCAAATGATCCGCCAATACACTCCACTTGATTGCTTTTTGGGTTGTGTATCAGATGTCATACTCAGTTAAGATCATCTTCCATCTTGCTATTCTTCTGGATAAGGTGGGTTTCTTAAAAATATATTTGATCGAATCCATCTTTGATATCAACAAGGTAGTGTGAATCAGCATATACCGTCTCAGTCGGCGAGCAACCCATGCCAAAGCGCAGCAAGTCTTCTCGAGCAATGAGTATCGGGTCTCATAGTCGGTAAACTTTTTGCTAAGGTAGTAAATTGCATGCTCTTTTCGACCAGACTCGTCATGCTGCCCCAGCACACACCCCATTGAGCTGTCTAGCACTGTCAGGTATAATATCAAAGGTCTTCCTTCAACTGGAGGCATCAGAATTGGTGGTTCTTGAAGGTATTCTTTGATTCTTTCAAAAGCAGTCTGGCATTCATCATTCCATTTTAACACTTGATCTTCCCTCAGCAGCTTGAAGAATGGCTCACAAGTAGCAGTCATATGTGAAATGAACCTGGCGATGTAATTCAGGCGTCCCAAGAAACCTCTAACTTCTTTTTTTGTGCGGGTAGCCGGCATCTCTTGTATGGCTTTTACCTTTGCAGGGTCTACCTGAATACCTTTGTCACTGACAACAAAACCCAAAAGCTTACCAGACCTTGCCCCGAAGGTACACTTGTTCGGATTCAACCTCAGCTTGTACGTCTTCAACCTGTCAAACTGTTTCTGGAGATGATCAAGGTGCTCTTCCTCAGTCTGGGACCTGGCTATCATGTCATCAACATAAACCTCGATCTCGTGGTGAATCATATCGTGGAACAAAGCGACCATGGCGCGCTGATAAGTTTCCCCAGCATTCTTCAACCCAAAAGGCATTACCTTGTAACAGAAGGTGCCCCACTGTGTAACGAAGGTTGTCTTCTCCATGTCCTCAGGAGCCATCTTGATCTAGTTGTAGTCAGAAAAACCATCCATGAAGGAGAAGATCTTGTGTTGCACGGTGTTGTCAACTAGAACATCAATGTGAGGAAGTGGGAAGTCATCCTTGGGGCTTGCCCTGTTCAGATCTTTGTAGTCCACACATATTTTTACCTTACCGTCCTTCTTAGGTACCGAAACGACGTTGGCAACCCACTGCGGATGAGACGTGACAAGTAAGAATCCTGCATCGAACTGTTTCATGAGCTCTGCCTTGATTTTCTCTGACATTTTAGGGCGCATACGGCGGACCTTCTGCTTTACCAGAGGGTAGTCTTCTTTAGTTAATATGCAATGTACCACAATATCAGTGTCCAAACCAGGCACGTCTTCATAGAACCAGGCGAATATCTCAACATATTTGGGTAGCATCTATATTATCCGTTGTTTGACACTAGGCTCCAGATTCGCACCTATTTTAACCTCTTTCTTGTCTTCCTCTATACCCAAATTCACTAACTCAACTGGCTCTTCATGAGGCTGTATGGCCCTTTCTTCCTGTTGTAATAGTCTAGCAAGTTCTCTATGCACCTCACAATCATCCTCACCTTCGTCCTCGGCTTGGTTGATTAGATTTTTGAAGTCATAACTGGCAGTAGCAGAGCTGTTATCAATGGGATCCAGAGCGGATATGGATCTGCAGTATGATACGTGAGTGTGTGTAAGAGAATAGCTGTTTTGATAAGGGAGAGACAGAAAAGAAAAACAAGGAGCGCAAAATTTGTATGCAAGAAATGTCTAATGCTTTATTAATGATATATGAAATGACAAATAATAGCCCTCACAAGCAAAGCCAAGGTGCCTCGGGAAAGGCACCGGGCCGTAAAGTTTCAAATTATTTATTACAAATCTTAAAACAAAGGAGTCAATTACTGCGGAATAAAAGAAACATGTATAAAGTCCCTAGCCGTCCAGTTATTCGGTCCACCATTGGTTGTTGGGTAGATCCAGTTGTTGATGTCTGAATCCTCTTCACTGTTTCAATTGCATTAATTCCCCGATTGCTGATGTGTAGAGGAGGTCTTCCATCCCGAGCGCGCCTAACAGCCCTTTAAGCCCCTGTAGTAAATCCCAAACCAAATTTGTCAATTTTGTGAGTGAAATCAGGGAGCTGACCCCAATTGGTACACCCACCTTCTTCAACCACAGCCCTGGCGTCCTTGAGAGAAGCCATCTTCAACGGAGGTTTGCCGATAGTAACTTCAATTGATGCCAAGATCTGAGGGACCTCTTCGAAATTCTGACAAGGAGTTTCTATGAATTCCCCGTCCATCTCTATGTAGCGGAAGGAATTGAGGTGACTCACCATATATTCTTCTTCATCTCGCATTGTGACAATCTTTCCCTTCACCGGATACTTCAGCATTTGATGGAGTGTGGAAGTAATTGCCCCAGCCTCATGGATCCAAGGATGACCCAACAAGCAAGAATACGACGGTATGATATCCATTACGTAGAAGGTGGACCCAGAAGTCTGAGAACCCACTTTGACAGGGATGTCCACCTCCCCGTGCACCATTCTCTTCGATCCTTCAAAAGCCGTTACCACAATGTTACTAGGCTTTAGAGTCAAACCCTCACAATCCAAATGGTCCAACGCTTTCTTCGGCAAAACATTCAGTGAAGACCCGGTATCTACCAGCACATGAGCCATAGTGGTGCCCCTGCACTCAATCGAGACATGCAGAGCATCATTATGCTTCCATCCTTTCGGTGTCAGATCCGCATCTGAAAAACCCAACCCATTGTAAACAGTCAGGCTGGCCACACAATCTTTGAACTGATTTGCTGAAGTTTCTTGTGGCACATGCACAGTCTTGAGAAATGCAATCAAAGCCCTCGCATGGGCTTCATAACACAACAGCAGAGACAACATGGATATTTTTGATGGGGTCTGCCCCAACTACTCGACCAGATTATAGTCGCTCTTCTTAATGATTTTCAGTATTTCCTCTATTTCTTGTTTAGAGGCTTCCATAACGATTTTCTTAGGTGCCTCCGTCCAGGCAGGCTCACCTATAATTTCCTTTCCCCAAGTCCCAGGTGGCTCAATAGTAGGGGAAATAACTGGAGTAGGAACAGGAGAAATGTCAGGAGTGTTGGTTGGAGCAGCAGTTGGAATAACAATAGGCTTGATGATCTTCGGAGCAATCTCAGGAGAGAAAACCCTTCCACTTCGGGTAACCTTACTAGTCCCAATAATATTACTTACATCGGTATCAGCTTCTTCATTCTTCAGATCTTGCTTAATGCCATGATAGTACACATCAACACCATAATGCCATGGGACAGCCTTGTCTGAGGTGTACGGGATGGGACCAGGAACAGTGATTATCAGCGGAGCAATTAGTGTAATCTTAATAGGTCTTCTCGAGGAAACCTTGGAAGGATTGGCGGAAATGGTTATAATAGTGACATCTTCAATGGGAACAACAGGGATCACAGTGTTCTCGAACAAAATCTCTTTATTATCCATCAGGCGCTGAACACCTGACTTCAACAAACGGCAACCAGAAGGTAAAATCAAACACATGTGACAATCCTCACCACAACCCGGAAATAAACCGGCCAACAACAAATTCTTCTTAACAGTCATAAGAGGAGTAGAAATTTCTTCAACAGAGGTCACAAACAAATCATTGTCAATAACATTAACTCCACGACCATGTTTGGGCATGGGAGCAGTTATAACATTCGACTTTTCTGGAGCATCAACATCTATCTCCTTGGATTCAAGCAAGTCTTGTACTTTGTTTCTCAGAGCCCAGCAATCATTTGTATCGTGGCCAGGACTCTCAGAATGGTAGGCGCACCGTGCATTGGGATTATATCTGGGAGAGGTAGTGTTTGGATTCTTGGGAGCCTCTTTCAAGGTTGCCAAGTTGGATTTTAATAAATGAGGTAGAACTTCAGCCAAAGTCATGTTGATACGGGTAAACTGCCGTTGTGGTATTTCCACCCTTTGTTGATTATTGCATTATGGAGAAACTGCGGGTCTTGGTATCACTACAGCATTTACCGTTTGATAGTGTTCAGATATGCTTTGGCCCCTCGGGTTGTAGACCGCACTGGATTCCTTCTTACCAGCGAAAGGCTTCTTTGTTGAACTCGAGGAGGCATCCTTCTGTACTTTACCACTCCGAATTCCAGCTTCTACTCTTTCTCCAGTTAAAATCAGCTCGGTGAAACCAGATGACGAGTTGTCGATTAAGTGATTGAAAAATGGACCTGATAGCATTCCTAGAAACATATCAACCAACTCCCTATCAGACAAAGGGGGTTGAACTCTCCCAGCCAGGTCTCTCCATTTTTTAGCATAATCTTTAAAACCTTCACCTGCACCCATGGACATACTCTGGAGTTGAGTACGAGTGGGAGCAAGGTCAGCATTGTACTGATACTGCTTGTAGAAAGCAGCAGCAAGATCTTCCCAGTTTCGGACACTGGCTCCCTCCAACTGGTAGAAACATTCAAGTTGAGTCCCTGACAGACTATCTTGAAAGAAGTGCACCCACAAATTTCTATCAACGGCGTGGGGTTGGATTTTTCTAACATAAGAGCGGAGATGGAGTTTTGGGAAGGACACTCCATCATACTTGGCAAAAACCGGAGCTTTGAACTTTTGCGGGATGAACACTCCCGACACCAAACCCAATTCTTCAAAATCCAACCCAGGTATCCTCTGAACTTCCATGGAACTCAGACGATCCTCTAATTGTTTGTATCTATCCTCAGCAGGAGGATATTGCTTATCGTTTTAATCAGTATCATTGTCAGAGATTGCAGGACTAGGGTCCTTTTCCCCTTCTTGGTTCTCCCCTTCCTTGGATGAAGAGGTCAGATCAGTTTGTTGCTTCAACCTTTCACCAAACCTTCTGCCCATATTTAGAATACCGACGGCCTTCTTCTTTTTCTTCTTCTCTTTCAAAATAAGGGCTTTCAGATTCTCCTGCCCTTTTGTCAGACTTATGAACATTTGTTGGAACTGGGCATTCTGTGCCTGAAGATCTTTGATGGCTTGATCGGAAGACATTTCTGCTGAAATAAACAGTGGAGAAGATGAGAAACCTGTAGTGGTACCTGTAATGATGTGTATGATAATGGGATGCGCATATAATGATTTCAAAGACTTCGGGAAATTTAAATTTGCAAACCAAAATAAATAAAAACTTTATTAGCTTAAATTTGAAGGTTCAAAATGCCTTTAAGGCGTTACAAATAAGTAAATAAAACAAATCTAAAACTAGAAAAGAAAAATCAAAAGTCCCATGGACGCTTTCTCTTTGTGCTGATATAATCATTGAGCACTCTTTCTTCTTGGAGCTGCCTGGTGAGCTTTAAAACCTTCCTCTCTTGATCATGGAACTGTTCCCTGTAAGTATCCCGCACATTCTTCAGTTGAATCCAAGATCTCTGTAACTCCCCAAGATCAGTGGGCATGTAAGGATAGAGAACCGTGTAAGGAATGCCTTCTTCAGTAGTGGGCTCCACAATCACTGGTAATACGGCCACATAAGGCATCATAAACTTCTGAGCACGAGCTCGTACCCATTGGAGGTAAGGCTCTATAGGAATGGAAGTCTTTGGTCCCAAATCTTTGGCGTCAGATCTGTTTACCATGTCCCAAGCTCGTATGAACCTCCGGCAATACTCATTAACATCATCCTCATAGTTGAATACAATGCCCTTATTAATTAACTCATGGGGACCATCCCTTCGAGCATGACCGAATTGTCGCAAAGCTAGACAAGGATTGTAAGTTATACCCCCTCTGATACCAAGTAATGGGACATTAGGGTATTCCCCACAGCGTTCGATAATAGCAATGTCTTCCATAGCTTGGGAACACCAAAGAATATCCATATGAGCGAGTGACATTATCCTTTGCGACCAACCCAAACCTTCTTCGTTCTTCGGTACAGACTTAGGGAGGTGAGAAATAAACCACCTCGACAGCAACGACATGCAGCACATAAGAGTCCCTCTTCTCTTCATGGTACGAGTATGGAAAGTGTGCAAAATATCTCCAAGCAAGGTAGGCACAGGGTTGCGAGAAAATCTTGGTAGCATTCACATCTACGAAGGAGTCCGGATTAGGGAAGAGAACTAAACCATAGATAAGAAGAGCCAAGACCTCCTCAAAAGCCTGAAAATCCATATCATCCCAAAATAGTTGAGCCTTGTCTATAAGAAATTTGGCTAGAAAACCCTCGACTCCGCTTCGAGTTTCCCAATTGGATACCACGTTGGCCCATTTCAAATGCAAAGCTGAGGCAATGACTTCTGGCTTAGGAACTTCTTCTATACCTGTGAAGGGTACCTGTTCAAGAATGGGTATGCCCAATAGCTGAGAAAATTCTTCCAAGGTGGGTACCAACTGATAATCTGGAAAGGTGAAGTAGTGATGCTTGGGATCGAAGAACTGAAAAAGTAAGCTCATCATCTGTTCATCCAAGTTTGAAGTAACCAGGATGAGAAGTTGACCGTGTCTCTTAATGAAAGTAGAAGTTTTAGAAACTCTTGATACTAGCTCTTTGAGTTGGGAAGGTATCTTCACAAAGCTGATTCGGATAGTATTTCTATGCACGGAAGCCATGATCTATAAAATAGAACAAAGATAAATTCCCTTGGACTTTGAAATGGTTAGTGTAATGAAGCATGAATGCCATGTTATGATGCATGATGTCATGATAAACCACAGGTATAGCAAACACAGGTATTGCAAACACAGTCAAATCACACAAAGCCCTTAGGTTTAAGGCTTGCATGAGGTCAAAGGTAATACCCTCTTGAAGTTAAGTTGGTTTCAAACCTGTCCTAGAAAAGTAACCAGTTCTAGAGGATCTCAATATCACTGACCATCCTTTATCGGTCATGGTTTCAGCTCATACAATCTTTTCTTGCGGCCGAAATATTCCAAAAGTATGGTCTCAATGAGTGTAGCGTCGAGTATCAACCAGTTCTCAGCTCTACACCGAGGCCGGCTATCTCGCTACTTTCTAATGGCCAAGTTGTTCAACTAAGGTTCTAAGGTTCGTTAGTGCTTCACGACACCATGCAGCGGCCCCGTATTCTCCTCGTTTCACCACAAGGGATATCGGTACCAACCAAAGTGCCACACCAACGTAGCTACTACTTCAACCGTATCGGTCTATGTTGTACAGTTCCCTCATAGTCTATTGCTACTTACCTAATGAGTGCCCTCAAATCCAGATATAGGATCTATAATAACCCCAAACAAAACCCTCAAAAATAAAGCAATTAAAGTAATCAAGAGAAGCAATTTTAATGACCTAGATCCTAAGGTATACCCCACTTATTCATCCCCAGCAGAGTCACCAGTTCTGTGATACGGTGGCAGAACCGACTGTTAATACTGGTTTACATTTTGCATTTTTTATTTGCAAAATGTCACGGTAAGCAAGAGTCGCCAACGACTTTTATTTCATCCAACTGGAAAGGAAAAAAGTACAGAAAAAATCCTTTTTCGAGATTTTGAGTACGGGGGGTAGATTATAGAAAGGGAAGGTGTTAGCACCCTTTCTATCCATGGTTCTCCATGGGCTCTTAGGTACTTGCTCATTTTTAAATTTCTTGTGTTTGTGTGCTTGTTTTTAAAAAATGTTTCACTTCATGATAACCCTTGTATCAGTCCTCAAGGGTGTGATGAAGTTGTTTTGAAAAAAACTATTTTTGAAAGGTGTTTGTGTGAAAAGATTTATTTTGAGAAAGTACCTACTAGCATCTACCCACTCGAAAAAAGATCGTTTCTATTCTTGTTTCTTTTAGACAATGCTATCCTACTATTGAGAAATAGGTAGCACCGTCATTGGAATTTGTAAGGGTCAATTCGAAAGGGACGTACGGTCACTAAAACAATATTAGGACACCTTAGTAGTAACCCTAGAGTCTTAAGATCTTTTCGAGGCAACATTTCTGAGGCAACATTTCTGAGGCAACATTTCCGAGGCAACGTTTTCGAGGCAACATTCGAATGGGACATTTATCTTTTTAGACGGGAGGGAAACCACTAAGACACCCTATGCTTAATGATCGTTTACCAAAGGTGTTGTACCCCAAAATTTACCCTCTCAATTATCAGGGCCATTCTCACAAAGGATTCCCAAAATTCAAGCTTACACAAATATATTTGGATTTTTCAGCATTAAGATTAAAGAGGAAATTGCTAAAAAAGGCAAAACAGATGAAAATGCTCTTTTTGACAAAATTGAAGGAAAAACAAGTTCTCTTTGATTTTACATCCTTCAATTGGGAACTTTGGCTCCTTCGATGTAGGCTTGGTTGCATCCTTCGATTGGGCACTGGACTCCTTTTGGGCAAGTTCATTTCTTGTTTCATTGGGACATTGGACTTCGTTTGAATGTTGTATTCTCTTAAGTACAAATATTTCACTTGGCCATATAGCCTCTTTCCTGCGTGTTAGCCAAGAATTACAAGGCAAAAACCCTCTTGATGATGTCCTTCGATCCAGGAGGAAAAAGCCTCTCTTTTGCCCTCTTTCGATCACATATCCTGCCCTTGCACGCCTTTTTCATTTGGGGGAGTGACTTCTCCAACGTTGCAAGCTTCGATTGAGCCTTCCATCCCTGGCACACATCCTTTGATTGGGGGTGTGAATCCTTGGGCACAAGTGTTTTGTCATTCTTTCGATTGGCCATATGGCCCCTTTGAAGGTAATTTTGAGTGGGAAGGATTTCCTGTTAGAAATGGCCTGTTCCAAGCATACAAACTCTCCACTATGTCATTGCCTCAGGCGAAGAAAGCATCTTGGTGGTGCATTCGAAGAGTTTTGTCAGGCATGTTTGGATGTCCCCATTCGAAGGACATATATTACTGATCCATCCCAAGAGCATTAATTTGGCCCATTCGAAGGATTGTCTAGGGAAGTCATTCGAACGTCACTTCGATTGAAAAAAGGAGATGGTTACTGAAAGTCTGGTCGAAAGGTAAGTCTAGGGAGTCAAGACAAAAGGACGAGAGGCCAAAGGCATTTGTCGACCAAGTCACATGCGCTGACAGGCTCGGGCCTGATTCACTGGCCATAAAACTCCAAAACTGCTGCACAGCAGTCCTGCACTGCCGCCCAATTCCTTGCACCAAAATGGAAATAAAGCAATGTCCCTCAAAGGCTACAAAGAGCAGTTTACTCAAATTGTTCAAATTATTTTGTTTTCCCTCCAAAAGCTTCAGCCAACTTTTCCTATAAATAAGAGGCTCCAACACATGTTTAAGGGGATCTTTGGACCAGAGGAACGAATCTCCCAAATTTTCTCAAACACAACAAAACTCTCAAGTTCATCAACACTTGAGAAATAAATAAAAAAAACAGAATCCCAAACACTCACCTCTTTCGATTCTGAAGAACACCCCACATATAGAAGTTTGTTCAAACTCAAAGACAACCTTCTGTGACAACTCTTCGAACCAAAAGCAAACCCCCTGTGACTACTCTTTGAATTCCAGAAACGTCCAAGTAGAAGTTCAAGTTCGAATCCCACATCCATTCAAGGCCTGAAGCAAGGTAAGTTATTCTTACCTTTGAACTTTTCGTTTCATGGCATAATAATTTTCCCTTTCGTTTGAAACATGTACATACCATTGTTCCTTTCGTTTCCACTCTTTTAACATGTTTTCAGAGCTAAACCCTTTCGTTTTTGCTTTCTGTTTACCTAAACTTGCTTAACTGTTAAGCTGTTTACCAAACAAATACTAGCATAGCCTCATGCCATGTTGCCATTTAATGCTTTAAATGAAAGAAACGGGAAACAGGAAATAGGAAACGAAGCTTCTGGCTTCTACCCTCTTTCTCCAGGTCAAACGAAAGAGACAACCAGGAGGAAAACCATATTGACTTCTAGGCCCAAACGAAAAGCATGCCTTCACTGACTTCCAGGCTCAGTCGAAAGGCATTCCCTCACTGCTTTCAACCTCCAGTCGAAGAGGACAACAAGGCAACAAGGCAGAACCAGAAGGCTTCGCCATACACTGACTTCCAGGCCAATCGAAGGACAGAACCTCACTGGTGCCAGCCCCTAATCGAAGGCCAGGACCTCACTGGTGCTAGTCCCAATCGAAGGAGGCCAGCAAAATGCAAATTGAAGGGTGCTCCTGCCTGAATCGAAGGATCTCTTTTTTACTTCTTTTTATCTTATTTTTTTTCCTTTACATTTCTATGCACTTCAATATGGTTGTAATAGTGTAGGATTTATTTTTTGCACTTTTTATTACTTTTGTACAAATGCTAGTAACTAGGTGTATATAACAAGATAAAACCAACAAGTAGACAACCTCTAATCAAAGACTAAATGCATGCAATAAAACACACTTTGCACACATGCACCCTTAGGGTAATCTCACTTGTTGCCTCGGAAAATAGTCATGTCCCTCGAGCATGGGCGTTTTAGCAAAGACCCTCGATAAAAGATCGTAGTCCCTCGATGACCCTCGATGTTGCCTTCGGTAAACGATCTAGTCCCTAAAACGACATTGCTAAAACATCCCATATGTTGCCTTCTATGACTATACAAACGTCCTAATGTCCGTCCCGTTCAACATCCTAACACAAGGTTGTTCATCAAACATAATGGTGAAACAATACTGTTAAAAGGGTTAAAACATAAGAAAGATCTTTGAGTAAAATAGGGTAGATATCTCTTAGTTACTTGATCAAAAATCTTGCAAAACATCCTTGCCATTTTTCAAACACACATCACAACACAACTTCAAAACAACTTTCAAAAACATTGAATTATCTTTTCAAAAAGACACACACCTTTGTATATATTCAAACGAGAATCATTACAAAGGTTGCCTAGACAAGGAATCTTTTTCAAAACATTTTCAAAACCACACACACAAAGCACCATTTCAAACAATTGAAAAGCAAAGGCAAGTGATCTAAAACAAGTAACTAAGAGCCCATGGATAACCATGGATGAAAAGGGTGCTAGCACCTTCCCTTTTCATAATCTACCCCTCGAACCCACGAAAACATCTCAAAGGTCTTTCCTGTGCTTTTTGACCTTTCCTTAGGATAAAATAAAAAGTCGGTGGCGACTCTTGCTAAACCGAAACATTTGCGAACACAAACGCAAAATCCCAAGTCAGTTCTCCCACCGTATCACAGAACTGGCGACTCTGCTGGGGATATTTCTAAAAGTGGGGTTACCTTAGGGTTTTAGATCACCTTTACATTCTTACTTTGATTGCTTTGATTGCTTTACTTTTTGGTTTCCTTGTTTGGGTTTGTTTAATCCTACACCCAGATTTGGGGGCACCTTTTAGGTAAGTAGCAATAAACTGTGAGGGAATTGTGCGAGGTACACCGACATGGTTGAAGCAGTAGTTACGTCAGTGTGACATATTTGCGGGTACCGGTAGCCTTTGAGTTAATCAAAGAGAATACGGGGCCGCTGAGTGATGTCATGAAGCACTAACGAACTCTTAGAACCTTACTTGACCATCTTGGCCTTTTTAGGGGTAATGAGGTGACCGACTTTGGTGCAGTCCGAAGTTGGTAGATACTCGATGCTACACTCGTTGAGGATTATTTTCTTGGGATATTTTGGTCGCCAGTTAAGTGGCTAAACCAAAACAATGAACATAGAAAATAATCCAGTGATATTGAGCTCCTTAGAACCCGGTTTCTATTTTAGGACAGGTTGAGTCAACTAACTTCAAGAGGGTACTTACCTATAAACCCCATGCAAGCCTAAACCTAAGGACTTGTTTGCTTTGTGTGAATATGACTGTCTGTATATACACTTGCTTACTTTTGCATACATGTACATAACATCATAACATCATACCATAGCATTTTCAATAACCATTTCAAGGATCTCGAGGGTCTTTTGATGTAGGGTCACGTTGAACCAGACGTCTACCAAAGGATAAGAGGTTTCATTTTCCTCTAAACAAATGCCGTCAAAGATCAAGTGCAACAACTTGAATCAGGGGCTATGACCCACTTGACATGGTGAGCTTGATTCTCGTGGAAAGACATCCACCGATACAAAGTTATCCAATCAAAGATGTTGATCGAAGTTCAACCTCTAACATTTTCTTGTGTTTACCCCGCGAGATTCTTGAAAGCATACATCCACATATCATGCATTGCATCATAACAGGTTTTCCTTTTCAGGTTTCCTTATTCTCCTACTGTTTATTTCAGTAGAGATGGCTCTAGAGCAGACTATCAAGGGCATCCAGGCTCAAAACGCTCAACTTCAAGAGATGTTCTTGAACCTATCCAAGGGACAAGAAGAGGTCAAGGCGCTCCTCACAAGGGGCATGATCATGGGAAATCCTGATGGAAATAAAGATGACCAGTTGGAAAGGCTATAAACTGAAACAGCCATAATAAGGGTCCAAATGATGGGACAGTTGGTGGGCCAAATGGTTCTTATCCAAAATCTGGCTCAAGGACAAGAAGAGCTGAGGGGCCTCATCAACAAGCTTCGTCGGGATGGATGTAACCAAATGGGGTAAACATCTAGAGTTGAGGATCAAATCATCATTCAGCCTCCCTTAAGACAAGAAGCCGAGAGTGCACCTTTCCAATTTGCTTCCGTGTCACGAGCCCAACAACAACCTCGCCAACAACAACAGGGTAATCGGCGTAGGCGGAATACATCTGAAAGACGCTTCACCGAAATTAACATGTCATTATCTCAAGCACTGCAACACCTGTTGGAAGCCAAGCTGGTTGCATTAAGGGACCCTCCTCAGAATCCCAACACAGCCTCTCCAAGGTACAATCCAAATGCAAGATGTGTGTACCACTCCAACAGTCCTGGACATGACACCGATAGCTGTTGGACGTTGAGAAATAAAATTCAAGATCTAATTGAAGAAGGAACGCTGGAGTTCACACAAGATGGCCACACTGAATTCTTTTGTCGTCCCTTAAAGGTTCACCACCTAAAGTGACAAGTTCAGACAAAGAGGCTTCTGTTCATTTTGAATTTTCAATTGTAATTTCTTTTGTTATTAAAACAATTATCTATTAATGTCAAACTTTGTTTCATTAATGCATTGCATATGTTTGTCTTGAATTCATCCTTTCATTTTCACTATATTTAAACTATGCTTTTTACTCACTTTATGACATTCAACTCTTGCTAAAAGTTACATGCCTTTAGAGGAAGGATGACGAAACAATGCCATAATCTCATACAGTATGCTTTTGGACAACCTTGCTAACGATGTACAGGCATTTCTTTCAAATCCTAAACACTGGAGTTATAAGGAAGATAATCCCTAGTCAACCCCTTCGAGCCAAAGAAGTAGGATTTTTCTGTTTTTAAACAAATTGAAACCTTTGATTTAAACCTGGGGCAGGGTAGTCTCTCAGTTAATTCAAAAAAAAGATGTGCATTGAATGTCGCAAACTCTCAGTTCATAATACAACGAATGACATCAAAAATATTCCCTAGGAATCAAAAGACAGTGATGGTTCCTTATTGTGATCGGTGGATTTAGAACTGACTGTTTAACGCTGGTTCGCGAAATGTCGCAGAAGCAAGAGTCGCCACCGTCTTTTATTTTCTCCAACATGGACAGGACAAAAGCACAGCAAAATTCCTTATGAGATAGTTTCTCGATTCGGGAGGTAGATTTATAGAAAGGGAAGGTATTAGCACCCTTTCTATCCATGGTTATCCATGGGCTCTTAGATACTTGCTCATTTGTGTTTTCAAAATGTGTTTGCTTTTCAAGTGTTTGTGGGTTTTGAAAAAGTTTAGTTTAAAAAACTTCTAGGTAACTCTTGTATCAGTCCTCAAGAGTGTATGAAGTATTTGTTTGAAAACTTTTTGAAAGTGTCGGTGTGAAAAGAGTTTTTGATTTGTTTTGGAATAGAGCAAGTATCTATGAGTCCATGGATAACCATGGATAGAAAGGGTGCTAATACCTTCCCTTTCTATAAATCTACCTCCCGAACCGAGAAATTATCTCATAAGGAATTTTGCTGTGCTTTTGTCCTGTCCATGTTGGAGAAAATAAAAGACGGTGGCGACTCTTGCTTCCGCGACATTTCGTGAACCAGCGTTAAATAGTCAGTTCTAAATCCACCGATCACAAAACTGGCGACTCTGCTGGGGAGAGTATCGTTGGCTTGCTGGCTCACTCTCTGGGGAATTAAGGCATCTTGGTTATGTTCTTCAGCTGAACTTACCTTGGTATCTTGGTGGACAGAGCAATTAGATCGCTTAGACAACTCATTATTGCCCCTGTTTCTGATGTTACCTGTAATTAATCCTTTGTTTCGCATGCAAATATTTATGAGTTAGCAATTAATGTCAAATGCATATATCACAATCAAACATTGGATGTTCTTCGCAAAACCAAACAGAAAAAGGAAAAAACAATTGGCAATTGGTCTGAAAGAGTGAATTTGTATTGATTTTTGAATTTGCCTGTAAATAGGCGTTTATGTACAAGAGGCTGACGTCCTAGTAAGAGAACGCCGCCGAACAGAAGAGTTTATACAATTTTGCGAAAAGGGAAAACAAAACAGCTATGTGAAAAGAATGATCCCACTGGGTTCCAACTCTGCTATTGCCTTTATATCTTCGAGCGTCTCATCACTTGGCTGCTCAGTTGAAGATGAAGCTGATTGATCGATGCCGTTTGAACTTGATAGTTGATACCGGATTCTGGATGCACGGTGATTCAATGAGACATAGTATTACGCTTTAATCCCTAACTTTTGCCTGGACCGCCCTTTCGGGTTTTCAGTCCACCGGGATACCCATTTTTGCCCAAGCCGCCTTTTCAGGTTTTCGACTTGCCGAGTGTACAGATTTTTTTATTTCATCCCTCATTTTGCCCGAACCCTTTTGGTTCGCCGGGAAGCCCTAATTTTTGCCTAGGTATGTCAACCTAGCGGGTCTTTTATCATGCGTAGTATCTTTTTACTATGTCTGCATTGGCGGGGTGAGGAAGGTCGTCACCATCCATGGTGGTTAGGATCATGGCTCCTCCTGAAAACACATGTTTAACCACAAATGGCCCTTCGTATGTAGGGGTCCATTTGCCCCTGGGATCACTTTGAGGAAGAATGATGCGCTTGATTACCAGGTCCCCAACTTGATACTCTTGTGGTCTGACCTTCTTGTTAAATGCCCTGATCATCTGTTTTTGGTACGTTTGACCATGACAAATAGCAGTGAGTCTCTTTTCGTCGATTAGGTTTAATTGATCAAGTCGAGTCTGGATCCAGTCATCTTCGCTCAGATCTGCATCCTTCATTATCCGGAGAGAGGGTATCTGGACTTCAATCGGCAAGACTGCCTCCATGCCGTAGACCAAGGAAAAGGGAGTTGCCCCGGTTGACGTTCTTGCTGAGGTACGATACCCATGAAGAGCAAACGGTAACATCTCGTGCCAATCTTTGTACGTCACTGTCATCTTCTGCACAATCTTTTTGATATTCTTATTAGCTGCTTCGACAGCCCCATTCATCTTCGGCCGGTAGGGAGAAGAGTTGTGGTGCTGTATCTTGAATTGCTTGCAGAGCTCAGTGATCATCTTGTTATTGAGATTGGTACCGTTGTCTGTAATGATCCTTTCCGGGACACCGTATCGACAGATCAGATTGTGTCGAATGAACCGTGCCACGACATTCTTGGTTACTGTAGTGTAGGAAGCTGCTTCCACCCACTTTGTAAAGTAATCAATCGCTACCAGGATGAAGCGATGCCTATTGGATGTTGTAGGTTTAATCTCACCAATCATATCAATGCCCCACATTGCAAAAGGCCAAGGTGCGGTCAAGACATTCAGAGGAACTGGAGGAACGTGCACCTTGTCTGCATAAACCTGGCATTTATGACATGTCCAAGAATGTTGGTAACAATCAGCTTCCATTGTGGACCAGAAATATCCTGCCCGAAGGATCTTCTTTGCCATAGTATGTCCACTGGAATGTGTTCCGAAGGTACCTTCATGTAGCTCCGCCATGATCCTTTCTGCTTCAGTCTTATCCACACAACGCAGTAAGGTTGAATCATGGTTTCGCTTGTACACGATGCCATTGCTCAGGAAGAACTTTGCAGCGAACCTTCTCAGAAACTTTTTATCATTGATGGATGCACCTTCAGGGTATTCTTGAGCTTCCAAGTACCTATTCACCTCATGGTACCAAGGTTTTTCAGTTACTATCTCAACCTCAAGATCGCAGCAATATGCAGGTTCGTCCAGTTTCCAGATAATGATTCGGGGAGCCTCGTTGTCCCATTTGACTTTGAACATAGAAGACATCGTAGCTAACGCGTCCACCAATTGATTCTCCTCTCTTGGGAAGTGCTCAAAAGTTATCTCTGTGAAATGGGGGATCAATGTCAACACACATTCTCTGTAAGGAATAAGATTCGGATGTTTCGTATCCCACTCGCCTTTGATCTGATTGATCACGAGAGCGGAATCTCCGAAGACACTCAGAAACTTGATCCTTAAGTCAATCGCAGCTTGAAGACCCATGATGCATGCCTCATACTCCTCCATGTTGTTGGTGCAGTTGAAACATAGCCGGGCAATGAGTGGAGTATGAGTGCCTTGAGGGGATATGATCACAGCGCCGATACCGTTACCCAAAGCGTTGGAGGCTCCATCAAAGTGAATAGACCATCGGGATCCTTCCTCAGGTCCTTCATCAGGTCCAAGTACTTCACAATCAGTCACTATCATGATGCTCTCGTCTGGAAACTCGAAGTTCATTGACTGGTAGTCATCTACTGCCTAGTGTGCCAAATGGTCTGCCAATACACTTCCCTTGATAGCTTTCTGAGTCGTGTACTGGATGTCGTATTCTGTCAAGATCATTTGCCATCTTGCTATTCTTCCAGACAGAGCAGGCTTTTTGAATATGTACTTTATCGGATCCATTTTTGAAATCAACAGGGTAGTGTGAGTCAGCATATACTGTCTCAGTCGGCGAGCAGCCCATACCAAAGTGCAGCAAGTTTTCTTGAGCAGTGAGTATCGGGTCTCACAGTCGGTAAACTTTTTGCTAAGGTAATAAATGGCGTGCTCTTTTCGGCCAGACTCGTCATGCTGCCCCAGCACACACCCCATTGAGTTGTCAAGTACTGTCAGGTATAGTATTAGAGGTCTCCCTTCAACCGGTGGCATAAGAATGGGTGGTTCTTGGAGATACTCTTTGATTCTGTCAAAAGCGGCCTGACATTCATCATTCCAACGTACTACCTGATCTTTCTTCAGCAGCTTGAAGATTGGTTCACAGGTAGCAGTTAGGTGCGAGATGAATCGGGCGATATAATTCAGACGTCCTAGAAAGCCTCTGACTTCCTTCTCTATATTTGGAACTGGCATCTCTTGTATGGCTTTAACCTTGGCAGGGTCCACTTGAATACCTTTGTCGCTTACGACGAAGCCTAGCAACTTTCCAGATCTTACCCCAAAGGTGCACTTGTTCGGGTTCAACCTCAGCTTGTATAATTTCAAACGGTCAAACAGCTTTTGTAGATGGTCAAGGTGTTCCTCCTCAGTTTGGGACCTTGCAATCATATCGTCGACATACACCTCAATCTCATGATGGATCATGTCATGAAATAAAGTAACCATGGCACGTTGGTAGGTTGCCCCAGCATTTTTCAGTCCAAAAGGCATGACCTTGTAGCAGAAGGTGCCCCACTGAGTAACAAAGGTAGTCTTTTCCATATCTTCAGGAGCCATCTTGATCTGATTATAACCTGAAAAACCATCCATGAAGGAGAACACCTTGTGCTGAGCCGTATTGTCAACCAGAACGTCAATGTGAGGTAGAGGGAAATCATCCTTGGGGCTTGCCCTGTTCAAATCCCTGTAATCAACACACATTCTGACCTTACCATCTTTTTTCGGTACCGGAACCACGTTGGCAAACCACTGAGGGTAAGAAGTCACTGCTAGAAACCCGACATCAAATTGCTTCATAACCTCAGCTTTGATCTTTTCGGACATCTCTGGGCGCATACAGTGGACCTTTTGTTTAACCGGAGGGCATTCTTCCTTGGTAGGCAAATGATGGACCACAATGTCGGTATCCAATCCAGGCATGTCTTCGTAAGACCAGGCGAAGATTTCCACATAATCATGCAACATCTGAACCAACCGTTGTTTCACGCTGAGCTCCAGATTGGCACCAATCTTGACTTCCTTTCTATCTGTCTCAGTACCCAGATTTACCGTTTCCACTGGCTCTTCATGTGGCTGAATGGCCCTCTCTTCTTGAAGTAACAGTCTTGCAAGCTCGCCAGGAACTTCGCAATCATCTTCACCTTCGTCTTCGGCTAAGTTGATCGGATTTTCGAAGTCATAACTGGCAGTAGCAGAGTCGTTACCAGTGAGATCCAGAGTGGATTGAAACCTGTATGAGTGAGTGTGTGTAAATATAGCTGTTTTGCAATATATAAAAAAAGAAATAAAGAAAGGGAGCACAAGATTTGAAATGCGAAAAATGTCCAATGTCTTTATTCATGATATATGGAAATGACAAGTAATATGGCCTCACAAATGAAGCCGACGGTGCCCCGGGTAAGACACCGGGCCATAAAGTTTCAATTTATTGTTCATTATAAATTAAAACAAAGGAATTCATTACTGCGTAACAAAAGTAACAGGTATGTGATCTTTTACAGTCCAATTGTTCAGTCCACCGTCAGTCGTCGGGTAGATCCAGCTATCAAATTATGATTCCTCCGCCTCGCCTTCAATAGCATTCACTCCCGGGTTGGTGATGAACACGGGAGGTCTTCCGATCCTTGCTTTGCGTACAGCCCTCTGAGCCTCTGCAGTAAAACCCAGCCCAAACTTGTCAGTCTTAGGAGTAAAATTAGGGAACCTGCCCCAGTTAGCACATTCACCTTTCTTAATTACAGCCCGGGCATCCTTCAAGGAAGCCATCTTCAAAGGGAAGTCTTCTTCAATCATTGTCTCCGCTGACGCCAATGTTGGAGGTACCTTTTCAAAATGTTGAAAGGGGGTTTCAATAAACTCCCCGTCCATCTCAATATACCGGAACGAGTTCAGATGACTAACCATGTATTCTTCCTCCCCTTGCACTGTAACAATCTTCCCTCTGACAGGGTACTTGAGCTTCTGGTGTAGAGTGGAGGTCACAGCCCCAGCCTTGTGAATCCAAGGTCGACCCAGCAAACAGGAATAAGATGGACGAATGTCCATCACATAGAACGTTGAATCAAAGACTTGGGAACCAACACGAATTGGGATATCTACCTCTCCATGTACCATCCTCTTCGACCCGTCAAAGGCTCGGACAATGATGTTACTAGGCTTCAACTCCAGGCCCTCACAATCCAACCGGTCTAAGGCCTTCTTGGGCAATACATTCAGGGATGAACTGGTGTCCACCAACACGTGTGCGAGAGTAGTGCCCCTGCATTCAATGGAGACATGCAGGGCATCATTGTGGTTCTTTCCCTTAGCGGTAGATCAGCATCCAAGAAACCCAAACCATTGTCGGCGGTCAGATTGGCCACACAGTCAGTGAATTGATCCGCAGATGTCTCTTGTGGCACATGAGCCGTCTTCAGAAATGAAATCAGGGCCTTGGCATGGGCCTCTGAGCACAGCAGCAATGATAGCATAGAGATCTTGGAGGGGGTATGCCCCAGCTTTTCAACGACGTTGAATTAACTCTTCTTGATTATCTTAAGAATTTCCTCCATCTCTTGCTGGGAGGCTTCAACATTGACGGTCTTTGGTGCCTCCATCCGGGCAGGCACATCATCAATCCCTTTGCCCCAAGTATTAGATGACTCGGCAGCAGGGGTAGAAACTTGATCAGAAGGAGAAACAGGCGCACTTGCAGGCGTAATTATAAGAGGTCTTCGGATAAATGGTGGTGCAATGTCAGGCGAGAAGAGCCTGCCACTGCGAGTAACTTTAGCGGGACCAGTGATATTGCTGATACTGGTACCGGTGTTGAACTCCTGCTTTACTCCAAGTACATACACATCTGCCCCATAGTGCCATGGGACAGCCTTGTCAGATTCATAGGGGAGGGGCCCCGGAACAGTAATAATGATGGGTGCAACAGACATGATTTTGACTGGCTTCCTCGGGGGAGCCTTGGCAGGATTATTGAAGATGGTGACAACAGATACTTCTTCAACAGGAACAATAGGAACAGCCATCTTCTTGAACATAATTTCTTTGCTATCCATCAGGCTTTGGATGCCTGACTTCAACAACGGACAACCAGCAGGGGCAACAGCACACAGAAGGCAACCCTTGCTACAACCCGGAAATAAACTGGCCAGCAGCAGGTTCCTCTTGACAGTCAACAGAGGAGTAACTACATCATCCACAGAAACTGCATATAGGTCTTCCTCAATAGCATTTACTCCATGCTGGGGCATAGGAGCAGTCACAATGTTTGGCCTTTCGGGCGCCTCAAACTGTATTTCCTTCGCATCAATAAGGTCCTGAACCTTATTTCTTAGGGCCCAACAATCATCAGTAGAATGCCCCCGGCTATCAGAATGATAAGCACAGCGGGAATTTGGATTATACTTGGGAGAGGTTGTGTTCACCACCTTCGGAGCCTCTCTGACGGTCACCAAGTTGGTCGATAGCAGTTGCGGCAAGATCTGTGACAAGGTCATACTAAGCCGAGTGTATTCTCTTCTGGGTCTCTCACCCCTTGGTTGGTTCAGTTGCCGAGGAGCGGCAGCAGGCTTTGCAATTACCACCGCGTTGACAGCTTGGCGGCGCTCTGGTTTATTTTGCCTTCTAGGCCCATACACAGCACTGGCTTCCTTTTTGAAAGGCTTCTTCTCAGAACTTGAGGACGCACCTTTCTGAATCTTCCCTAATTTCATACCAGCCTCTATCCTTTCCCCAGTCAGAATGAGATCTGTAAACCCTACAGATGAATTGCCAATGAGATGATTGAAGAACGGCCCGGATAGGGTCCCCAAGAACATGTCCACTAGCTCACGATCTGTTAACGGTGGTTGCACCCTGCCATCCAGGTCCCTCCACTTCTGCGCATACTCTTTAAAACCTTCTCCCGATCCTAGCGACATACCCTGGAGTTGGGTACGTGTAGGAGCGAGGTTGGCATTATACTGATACTGCTTGTAAAAAGCAGTAGCCAATTCCTCCCAGTTATGAACCTTGGTTCCATCTAGCTGATAGAACCATTCGAGATGAGTCCCTGAAAGACTCTCCTGGAAGAAATGGATCCACAAGTTCTTGTCCACAGTGTATGGCTGAATCTTCCGCACATAAGATCTGAGATGTAGCTTAGGGCAGGACGCCCCGTCATACTTTGTGAAAGATGGTTCTTTGAACTTGTGTGGGATGACCACACCAGAAGATAGACCCAAGTCTCCGAAATCCAAACCAGGCACTTGTTGAATTTCCATGGCATTCAAGCGATCCTCTAACTACTTGTACTTGTCTTCAGTTGGAGGATACTGCTCCTCATTAAAATCAGTCTCGTTGTCAGAGACCACCGGACTAGGAACCCTTCCCCCTTGGGGACTGCCTTTCCCTGCAGAAGAACCAGCTTGATCAACCTCATTCTGCAGTGTGTTACCAAACCTCCGGCCAGTGTTGAATAGTACAGTTCTCTTCTTCTTCTTGACTAGCAGAGCCTTCAACTCCTCTTGACCTTGGGCCAAACTCATGATCAGCTCTTGGAATTGGGCGTTCTGAGCCTGGAGGGCCTTGATGGACTGCTCGGTAGATGATTCAGGATTCATGATGCTGAAATAAACAGTGAAGAACATTAAACCACCTATAAAAAAGAGTACCTGCTATGCACATGATGCATGATATGTGTTTATGCAATGCATTCAAGGGTTCAAAAGTTCAAATTTGTTGTAGACAAAAAGTAACACACTTTATCATTAAGAAATAATTGTTCAGTACATCAAGGCCTCATGGGCAAACATTACAAAGTAACTCAATCCCAAAAGACACTGCGCATCCTCTTTGGAGCTATGTAGGTGTTGAGAGTCTTTTCCTCGTGCAGTAGGCGGGTGAGCTCCAAGACCTTCTTCTCACTAGCATGTAGACTGGACTCAAGAGAATTCCGTTCTTCCTTAAGCTGGATCCAGCTCTTCTGCATTTCTTCCCAGGATGTAGGCATGTCAGGATGTTGAATGGTGTAGGACACCTCTCCTTCCAACACTGGCTCTTTGATCACAGGGAGAACATGAGGATATGGCATCACTAACTTCTGGGAGCAGGCTCGTACCCACTTGAGATAAGGCTCCACCGGGATGGAGTTCATGTGCCCCAGTGTCTTGCTGTCTACCCTGCTGGGCATCTTCCAAGCTCTGATAAATCTCTGGCGAAGTCCTTGCGCATCGTCGTCGAAGTCAAAAACTATGTCAGGAATTAACATGTCATGAGGTTCGTCCCTCCGAGCATAACCAAACTGTCTCCAAGCCAGACACGGGTTGTAAGTAATACCTCCTCTGATTCCAAGTAAAGGAACATTAGGAAACTCCCCGCAACGATCAATGATAGTGACGTCTTCTCTGGATCGAGAACACCAATGTATATCAGCATGTGTAAGAGTTATTAATCGTTGTGACCATTTCAAACCCCGCTCATTCTTCAAAACTGATTGTGGAAGGTGCGAAATAAACCACCTTCCCAGGAGAGGAGTGCAGCACATAAGAACACCTCTTTTTCTCATGGTTCGAGTGTAACATGAGTGAAGGATGTCCCCAAGCAACGTAGGTATAGGATTCCTGGACATGAAGATCTTGACATCATGGATATCTATAAGCTGGTTTGGATTAGGGAACAGCACCAACCCATAGACAAGGAGAGCCACAACTTCTTCAAAGGCTTGTAGGTCAAGGGAGTTCCAACATTCTTGGGCCTTCTCAAACAGAAACCTGGCCAAGAACCCTTTGATACCACTTCTAACTTCCCAATGTCCCTTGATGTCAGATGGTTGTAGGCGTAGTGCTTTAGCAATCTCTTCAAGCTTGGGTTCCTTTTCCGTACCTTTGTAGGGTAGTTGACTAAGGATAGGGATCTTCAGAAGCCGGGAGAACTCTTCCAATGTAGGCACCAGTTGATAATCCAGGAAAGTAAAGCAGTGATGCAAAGGGTCAAAGAACTGGAAGAGGACCTTTATCATATCTTCCTCAATGTTGGTGTTGACCAAGCTGATGAGTCTTCCATGCCTCTTACTGAAAGAAGAGCTCTCAGGAATCTTGGATATAAGTTCCTTAAGCTGAGAAGGGATCCTTACAAGGCTGATCTGAATTGTCTTTCTGCGGATAGTTTCCATGTCCTACAAAACAAAAACAAAGATGAAGATTCGAACCCCTGAAATGGTTAGTGGATGCATATGATGTTGTATGATGTTATGATGCTATGATTAAACACACCACAAGTATTCACAAAAAGAAAACATGGTAAGGCACACAAGTCACACCACAACCCTTAGAGTTTAGGCCAGCATGGGGTCTAGGTATTACCCTCTTGAAGTTGGTGGGCTCAAAACCTGCCCTATTAGAAGTAACCGGGTTCTAAGGGTCCCAATATCATTGGATTGTTTTCTGTGTTCATCGTTTCGATTTAGCCACTGAACTGGCGATCGAAATATTCCAAGAAAACAACCCTCAATTGAGTGTAGTATCGAGTATCAACCAACCTCGGACTGCACCAAAGTCAGTTATCTCACTACCCTAAAGAGGCCAAGATGGTTCAATTAAGGTTCCTAAGGTCAGTTGATGCTTCACGACACCACGCGGCGGTCCCGTACTCTCCTTGACTGGACTCAAGGGTTACCGGTACTCACCAAAGTGCCACATCAACATAGCAGACTGCTTCAACCATGTCGGTATACCCCGCACAGTTCCCTCACAGTCTTGTTGCTACTTTCTAAGAAGGTATTCCCCCAGATCCGGGTTAGGATCTATAGAACTCCCAAGACAGTCCCACAATAATAAAGCAAGCAATTCAGACAATTGAAAACACAAGTGATCTTAGTCCTAAGGTACACCTCACTTTTAAATTATCCCCAGCAGAGTTGCCAGTTCTGTGATCGGTGGATTTAGAACTGACTGTTTAACGCTGGTTCGCGAAATGTCGCGGAAGCAAGAGTCACCACCGTCTTTTATTTTCTCCAACATGGACAGGACAAAAGCACAGCAAAATTCCTTATGAGATAGTTTCTCGGTTCGGGAGGTAGATTTATAGAAAGGGAAGGTATTAGCACCCTTTCTATCCATGGTTATCCATGGGCTCTTAGATACTTGCTCATTTGTGTTTTCAAAATGTGTTTGCTTTTCAAGTGTTTGTGGGTTTTGAAAAAGTTTAGTTTGAAAAACTTCTAGGTAACTCTTGTATCAGTCCTCAAGAGTGTATGAAGTATTTGTTTGAAAACTTTTTGAAAGTGTCGGTGTGAAAAGAGTTTTTGATTTGTTTTGGAATAGAGCAAGTATCTATGAGTCATCTACCTACCCTAAGGAATTAGGCTGTGTAAATGTCCTTGAGGTAGTGCCATCCCACCATTGAGAGGTAGGTAGCACCACCGTTGGAGGTGTTCGGGTCAATTCGAGTGTAGGGACAGTGTGGTCACCGAAGCAACAGTTAGGACACCTTAGAAGCTACCCTTATGCCATTGATCCTCTTTTTAATCCGAGGCAACCGTTTCGAGGCAACTGTTTCGAGGCAACCGTTTCGAGGCAACTTGTTTTGAGGCAATTGGATCATGGACATAAGGACTTACTAAGACGTCCCATACTTGACGACCACGTTTCGAAGGCAACAGGTGAGGCGTACCCTAAGAGTGGTGTGTGAATTTGTGTGTTGTTTTCATGTTAAATTTATCTTTGATCAGGGCATTGTGAGCTACGCTTGTTTTTAATTAGCCATACATTCTTTCATGCAATTTAGAATTTAAGAGTGCGGAAATTTAAATGCGGAAAGATAAATCCTACGCTATTACAAGGCGCGGGTCTATACATCGCCAAAATACAAAGACCCGTTTGGTAAAAGATGCGGAAAGTAAAAGACCTAATTACTATTACAAGCCTTGAGCAGTTACATAATATTCGAAAAGAAAATAATGCGCGAAAAAAGAAATAAAATCGAACGTCCGAGGGTTTTGACCCTTTTGAAATTAAATTGAAATTAAAGTCTAATTATTATTTAATCAAAGAAAAGAAATTGTTTTTATGTTTTTTTGTATTTATGAAAATGAAGAACTTACAAGGAAACCCTAATTCTAGATTATTTTTAATTATTTAAGAAAATATTCAAGTTAATCTAATTTACACTAATTAATTAAATTACATATTTATTTACAAAAATATTTAATAATAATAATAAATAATGAGGCAAGTATTTTTTTAAGAAAAAGATGAAAATGTCAAAACCCTAATTCTACCTATTTTTATTTATTTAAGAAAAAAAATTAAAGTTTGAAACCTAAATTAAACTAAGTTAATTATTTAGAATTTATTTACAAAAAATATTTTAATGGTGAAATAATAATAATTAAATATTTTGCATTTTTTGATTTTTTTGTTTTTTATTATGAAAAGAAAATTATTTTAAGTGAGTTAAATTAAAAGACTTAGAAAAAGAAAAGAAAATTAAGAAATATACAAACCAAGGGGGGTTTTCAGGCCCAAAGGGAGGTGTTCTTGGAGCAATTTTGGCCCAAAAGACAAGGCCTGGCTTGACTTTTCTGATCATGCGTGTGAGGCTTGACTGAAGTACACCCTCGAATTCACGTTCTGGCCTTTGGATGAGATCTCCTGGCCACTTGGCAAGCCTTAGCATGTGCGTGGATGGTGAACCACTGCATGAGCGCTACACCTGAACACGTTAGGATAAAAATTATTAAACATATGGGGGACCTGGGAATCGAACCCAGGTCCCAGCGTTTACCAAGCATATCCCTTGCCACTTGAGCTGTTTGCGCGCGTTTGTAATGTAATAGACAACAAATAATATGTATGAAAAAAGCCATTATGCTGAAACAATCAAAAAACGTGCTAACATTTGAATTACCCAACCATGTAAGGACACACTAGCCTTCTTCTTCATCTTTGTACCTGCAAATATGAACAAATAGCGGGGGTTTTAAACCCCCACTAAATGGAATAGTGGAAAATAGCGAACACGCGTACAGGTAATATAAATTAAGCGCGAATAGTTCAATCACTTCGTCTTGTTGCCACGATTTGGTCTGCACCGGTTTGAAGGTCCAATTTTACAGCATATGGGAAGCCCTATTTTGAAGCTTCTGAAACCCTAGGTTTCATCCATGGCAGATTTGGATACAAGCATCGTTAGTTCAATTAAATGTTACCAATCGCTTCAGAACATCATTATTAGTGTAAATCAACAAATAAAACACATGAATAATGCATGGAAATTAAAAAACGATTATGGAAAAGTTTGTGATAAACGTGATGCTATTCTACCAATTCTTGGAGTATGGAGACTGGAAAGTGGTTGCAACACGTTCAAAGAAGTCTCAACAAGGGTTTGGAATAGGTTTTAGGCTTTGAATGATCCTGCAAATACGAAATCAGTTTTCAAAATTTCTATGAAAAATTGCAACTTTGTTCTATGTTTTTGAGCAGCTTTTCGTGTGTGTATCAACTAGGTTTTACTATGCCTTTGTATGTGAAGCTTTCTAGGTCAAAACAAAGCCCAAAAGTCCATTGAATTAATGATTTCAATATTTGATTTTTTCATATCTTTTTCAACTTTTTTTCCATGCAAATCTTGCCAAATATGGATGATCTTGTCCCCTTGAGATGATGCACGAAATCTTTTGGATATAATGAACATATTTGCTGCACAAAAAAGATTTAAAACCATTATTTGATATTTTTCTCATAATTAAATCTAATTAAATGAATTAATAATAATGAAAATTCAATTAATTAATTAAAAATAAGAAAATAAATCATTTTTAGCTCAATGGGTCGTGCATATGCTTTGGGTAATGATTCAAGGAAGAAATTGAAGCCCATTAGCAATTTTGAAGTGTTTTGGGCAAAGTTGACTTTTCAAAGTTCCCAAAAATTTCCCAACTTCTCCAATGCATATCTTGCTCAATTTTGAAGGTATGAACATGTTCTTGGACATTTTGGAAAGGTCTTGAAGTCCTCTAACCAATGCCTTTGGTTCCATGTCATTTTGATTTACCAATCTCAAGTTATGGTCTTTGACTTAAAGTGCCTTTTTGTTGACTTTTGAAAATGACCTATAATGTTGAAATTGATAACTTTTTGTAAGAGCATTTCTTGGACTTGAAGTGTGAAGATGAGTTGTAGGAAATGTCATCCTATTCAAAATGAGCTTTGGATGGAATTTTTCTGATAAACCATGAGGAAGTTATGCCTTGGTCAATTTGCAGTTGACTTTTTCATCTGTCCAAAAATAGAAACTTTTGCATCTTGAGCCTTTTTGAGCCATGCTTTGAGAATCATGATCAAGAATTGATCAAATGATGTTTGTGGCTTAAAAATAAGATGTTGACCAAAAATTTTGACTTTTGACTGTCAAATGACCATTTTGCCCCTGCAGTTGACTGTGGAGCATTTAGGGTTTCTGACTGTGCAACTTGATGCTGTGAGTCTTGAAACTTGACATATGGATGCTTGACAATGTATATGGGCACATGGGACTTGATTGGACCCTTGAAAACCTTATTTTCTTTGCAGGAACCAAAACCCTAATTTTGACTGTGTTATGAGGCAATTGGACTGTGCAACCCTTGAGAGATTTTGAACCACGATCTTGGCAAATCTTGAAGAATATGGGAGGGCAAATTTTGGGGTACAACACTTATCTCATAGGCAGTCATTATCTCTCAAAAGAGAAAAGCCCACTGAGCCAAAACCTACAAAGGAGGCTTAAGAAAGCTGGGGCATCCCGCTGACTGTAATCTCGAAAACAGGAACAGTCAGGCAAAAATTAGGGATAACAAATCAAAAGAACGAGGTCGCTACAAATCCTCAACAACATGAAAAATGTTGCAAAAATGACTGCCTTCCAAAATCCAACTTGTGTGAACCATCACTAAAACGTCGTTCCAAATTCGAATAGAGTTTGACGCATAATTAACTGAGTTTAGGATTGAAGAACATCACGAAGAGCGAGTGGGTACAAATATACTTTGAGCCTTTATCCTTTGTTTCTTAAACCGTGAACCAAGCCACGTTACAACCCTTCAAAAGTCCTAATTGAGGCATGGGTTAGTTCGAAAGCATACTGTTACAAAAGGTATCCTGACTCCTGTAAGGCTTAGCCCTAAATCTTGTGTTGAATTTGTCTTATAAAATGTTTTCTGCTAAAAAACACATTTTTCAAAACTTCGAGACAAACATAAACTTTACATTACTTGAATATCATTGTTTGCATATGGCTATTTGTTTAACAGCGGAGAAATTCACACAATGAATATCCAGTGAACAAAAGCTCTCTCGGTGAACAAAATCAATTCAAGAAGGATGACACTTCCATTGACAAATCTCCTATCAACAAGGGGACATGACATGTCACTATCCAACACACCTGGGGCAGCCCAGTCAAGATTCCAAGAAATCTCTCAAGAATTGCAGAGTAACCAGGGGCAGGCCTCCATCTCCGTCACTTGGGGCATTAAACGTCAAATCTCAGTGAAGGGTTACATACAATTAAACATTTTCTGGCAATGTCACAAACACTTGCTACTAGGGGCAATGACAAATCCCCCCAAAATCCTTCTCATAGGATGATTCCCCAGCAAGAGTATAATCTCTGACCCCTTTCCCCAGCTGAATCAACCTCAATAATCCTCGAGGACTTCCCCCAACGAAGATGTCACCTCTCTAGCGGACTGACGATAGGGTTTATTTCCCCAACAACACTAGGATTCCCCAGCTTGAGTTTGCCTCTCCGACTACCACAAATCAAAGGACCACAACTCCTCTTCCCCAGTAGACTCTAGAAGCTTGTCCCCTGCGAAGCACAAATAAGTCTCCTCAGCCAAATTCAGAGGTTATCCTTACAAGAGTCTAACTGGGTTATCCTCAGCAAGTTGCAACTGAAAGATCATCCCCAACGAAGTTCTTTCTATCCCCAGCGGAGTTCATCCTTAAAGTCCCCAACGGATCTTATCAATGGAATCCCCAGCGGAGTTTATCATTAAAATCCTCAGCAGAACATCTCTTCCCCACAGAGTAATTCCTCGCAGAGTAATCTCTTCATCAACTTAATCCACAACGGATTTTTCTTCTCTTGCAGGCTTCTTCTCACAATCATCTTCGTTCATCATCCCCAGGGGAAACGAAGAACTCAACTCTATTCTCCAGCGGTTCCAGGATTTATTTTCCCCAGCTAAAACATCACGTTTCCATACATCATGATACATGCATGTACGCATCATACCATACAATCTCATTTATGTTGAGAACATTATTGCTTGATTCCTCTCATGCATTGCATGTGACTGACCTTTACCTTTCAGGAAAAATGCAGTTAAGTTCTCAGCTTAGTCGAAGATCTGACCAGTTCTTAAACCTCAATTGAATTATCCTCGGTTGAATTTCAGATAAGGTTCCCAATCTCGATAGTTTCTCTACGTCATAGTATGGACAAGTACTATAACCTCAACGGTATACTCCCGGTGAGCACGAGTCAGTTCCTAGATCTTGATGTTTTCCTCCGTCATAGTGTGGATGAGTTCTATAACCTCAACGGTATACTCCCGGTGAGGACGAGACAGTTCCTAGATCTTGATGAAGATGTTTCCCTACGTCATAGTGTGGACAAGTACTATAACCTCAACAGTATACTCCCGATGAGCACGAGTCAGTTCCTAGATCTTGATGTTTTCCTCCGTCATAATGTGGACGAGTTCTATAACCTCAACGGTATACTCCCGGTGAGCACGAGACAGTTCCTAGATCTTGATGAAGATGTTTCCCTACGTCATAGTGTGGACAAGTACTATAACCTCAATGATATACTCCCGGTGAGCACGAGTCAGTTCCTAGATCTTGATGTTTTCCTCCGTCATAGTGTGGACGAGTTTTATAACCTCAACGGTATACTCCCGGTGAGCACGAGACAGTTCCTAGATCTTGATGAAGATGTTTCCCTATGTCATAGTGTGGACAAGTACTATAACCTCAACGGTATACTCCCGTTGAGCACGAGTCAGTTCCTAGATCTTGATGTTTTCCTACGTCATAGTGTGGACGAGTTCTATAACCCCAACGGTATACTCCCGGTGAGCACGAGACAGTTCCTAGATCTTGATGAAGATGTTTCCCTACGTCATAGTATGGACAAGTACTATAACCTCAACGGTATACTCCCGGTGAGCACGAGTCAGTTCCTAGATCTTGATGTTTTCCTCCGTCATAGTATGGATGAGTTCTATAATCTCAACGGTATACTTCCGGTGAGCACGAGACAGTTTCTAGATCTTGATGAAGATGTTTCCCTACGTCATAGTTTGGACAAGTACTATAACCTCAACGGTATACTCCCAGTGAGCACGAGTCATTTCCTAGATCTTGATGTTTTCCTCCGTCATAGTATGGACGAGTTCTATAACCTCAACGGTATATTCCAGGTGAGCACGAGACAGTTCCTAGATCTTGATGAAGATGTTTCCCTACGTCATAGTGTGGACAAGTACTATAACCTCAACGGTATACTCCCGTTGAGCACGAGTCAGTTCCTAGATCTTGATGTTTTCCTACGTCATAGTGTGGACGAGTTCTATAACCTCAGCGGTATACTCCCGGTGGGCACGAGACAGTTCCTAAATCTCAACAAAGTTAGACTTCCCCAGCGGAATCTTCTACGAACAACAAGTATGCAAGTTCTCGCTAAGGAATCTCTTATGCGATCGACACTCCTGCAGATGGCATCTATAAGCCCATCCTCCTACCAACAATCTCCAAATGGCATATGTAAGCCCATTCCCGACATCACAATGCTGATACTGCACCATACGAGTGCAAATTTTTGGGCACTCTAGTGTTCAATTATCTTCCACCTTTGGATCACGAAAGGCTCGAAAGCCAATCTATATCCTCAGGTTTAAGAAAATTGAACAGGGGCAACTATTGTACCCCAAAATTTTCCCTCTCAATTATCAGGGCCATTCTTACAAAGGATTCCCAAAATTCAAGCTTACACAAATATATTTGGATTTTTCAGCATTAAGATTAAAGAGGAAATTGCTAAAAAAGGCAAAACAGATGAAAATGCTCTTTTTGACAAAATTGAAGGAAAAACAAGTTCTCTTTGATTTTACATCCTTCGATTGGGAACTTTGGCTCCTTCGATGTAGGCTTGGTTGCATCCTTCGATTGGGCGCTGGACTCCTTTTGGGCAAGTTCATTTCTTGTTTCATTGGGACATTGGACTTCGTTTGAATGTTGTATTCTCTTAAGTACAAATATTTCACTTGGCCATATAGCCTCTTTCCTGCGTGTTAGCCAAGATTTACAAGGCAAAAACCCTCTTGATGATGTCCTTCGATCCAGGAGGAAAAAGCCTCTCTTTTGCCCTCTTTCGATCACACATCCTGCCCTTGCACGCCTTTTTAATTTGGGGGAGTGACTTCTCCAACGTTGCAAGCTTCGATTGAGCCTTCCATCCCTGGCACACATCCTTCGCTTGGGGGTGTGAATCCTTGGGCACAAGTGTTTTGTCATTCTTTCGTTTGGCCATATGGCCCCTTTGTAGGTAATTTTGAGTGGGAAGGATTTCCTGTTAGAAATGGCCTGTTCCAAGCATACAAACTCTTCACTATGTCATTGCCTCAGGCGAAGAAAGCATCTTTGTGGTGCATTCGAAGAGTTTTGTCAGGCATGTTTGGATGTCCCCATTCGAAGGACATATATTACTGATCTATCCCAAGAGCATTAATTTGGCCCATTCGAAGGATTGTCTAGGGAAGTCATTCGAACGTCACTTCGATTGAAAAAAGGAGATGGTTACTGAAAGTCTGGTCGAAAGGTGAGTCTAGGGAGTCAAGACAAAAGGACGAGAGGCCAAAGGCATTTGTCGACCAAGTCACATGCGCTGCCAGGCTCGGGCCTGATTCACTGGCCATAAAACTCCAAAACTGCTGCACAACAGTCCTGCATTGCCGCCCAATTCCTTACACCAAAATGGAAATAAAGCACTGTCCCTCAAAGGCTACAAAGAGCAGTTTACTCAAATTGTTCAAATTATTTTGTTTTCCCTCCAAAAGCTTCAGCCAACTTTGCCTATAAATAAGAGACTCCAACACATGTTTAAGGGGATCTTGGGACCAGAGGAACGAATCTCCCAAATTTTATCAAACACAACAAAACTCTCAAGTTCATCAACACTTGAGAAATAAAAAAAACCAGAATCCCAAACACTCACCTCTTTCGACTCTGAAGAACACCCCACACATAGAAGTTTGTTCAAACTCAAAGATAACCTTCTGTGACAACTCTTCGAACCAAAAGCAAACCCCATGTGACTACTCTTTGAATTCCATAAACGTCCAGGTAGAAGTTCAAGTTCGAATCCCACATCCATTCAAGGCCTGAAGCAAGGTAAGTTATTCTTACCTTTGAACTTTTCGTTTCATGGCATAATAATTTTCCCTTTCGTTTGAAACATGTACATACCATTGTTCCTTTCGTTTCCACTCTTTTAACATGTTTTCAGAGCTAAACCCTTTCGTTTTTGCTTTCTGTTTACCTGAACTTGCTTAACTGTTAAACTGTTTACCAAACAAATACTAGCATGGCCTCAGGCCATGTTGCCATTTAATGCTTTAAATGAAAGAAACGGGAAACAGGAAATAGGAAATGAAGCTTCTGGCTTCTACCCTTTTTCTCCAGGTCAAACGAAAGAGACAACCAGGAGGAAAACCATGTTGACTTCTAGGCCCAAACGAAAAGCATGCCTTCACTGACTTCCAGGCTCAATCGAAAGGCATTCCCTCACTGCTTTCAACCTCCAGTCGAAGAGGATAACAAGGCAACAAGGCAGAACCAGAAGGCTTCGCCATACACTGACTTCCAGGCCAATCGAAGGACAGAACCTCACTGGTGCCAGCCCCTAATCGAAGGCCAGGACCTCACTGGTGCTAGTCTCAATCGAAAGAGGCCAGCAGAATGCAAATCGAAGGGTGCTCCTGCCTGAATCGAAGGATCTCTTTTTTACTTCTTTTTATCTTATTTTTTTTCCTTTATATTTCTATGCACTTCAATATGGTTGTAATAGTGTAAGATTTATTTTTTGCACTTTTTATTACTTTTGTACAAATGCTAGTAACTAGGTGTGTATAGCAAGATAAAACCAACAAGTAGACAACCTCTAATCAAAGACTAAATGCATGCAATAAAACACACTTTGCACACATGCACCCTTAGGGTAATCTCACTAGTTGCCTCGGAAAATAGTCATGTCCCTCGAGCATGGGCGTTTTAGTAAAGACCCTCGATAAAAGATCGTAGTCCCTCGAAGACCCTCGATGTTGCCTTCGGTAAACGATCTAGTCCCTAAAACGACATTGCTAAAACATCCCATATGTTGCCTTCTATGACTATACAAATGTCCCAATGCACGTCCCGTTCAACATCCTAACACAAGGTTGTTCATCAAACACAATGGTGAAACAACACTGTTAAAAGGGTTAAAACATAAGAAAGATCTTTGAGTAAAATAGGGTAGATATCTCTTAGTTACTTGATCAAAAATCTTGCAAAACATACTTGCCATTTTTCAAACACACATCACAACACAACTTCAAAACAACTTTCAAAAACATTGAATTATCTTTTCAAAAAGACACACACCTTTGTATATATTCAAACGAGAATCATTACAAAGGTTGCCTAGACCAGGCATCTTTTTCAAAACATTTTCAAAACCACACACACAAAGCACCATTTCAAACAATTGAAAAGCAAAGGCAAGTGGTCTAAAACAAGTAACTAAGAGCCCATGGATAACCATGGATGAAAAGGGTGCTAGCACCTTCCCTTTTCATAATCTACCCCCTAAACCCACGAAAACATCTTAAAGGTCATTCTTGTGCTTTTTGACCTTTTCTTAGGATAAAATAAAAAGTCGGTGGCGACTCTTGCTAAACCGAAACATTTGCTAACACAAACGCAAAATCCCAAGTCAGTTCTCCTACCGTATCACAGAACTGGCGACTCTGCTGGGGATATTTCTAAAAGTGGGGTTACCTTAGGGTTTTAGATCACCTTTACATGCTTACTTTGATTGCTTTGATTGCTTTACTTTTTGGTTTCCTTGTTTGGGTTTGTTTAATCCTACACCCAGATTTGGGGGCACCTTTTAGGTAAGTAGCAATAAACTGTGAGGGAACTGTGCGAGGTACACCGACATGGTTGAAGCAGTAGTTACGTCAGTGTGACATATTTGCGGGTACCGGTAGCCTTTGAGTTAATCAAAGAGAATACGGGGCCGCTGAGTGATGTCATGAAGCACTAACGAACTCTTAGAACCTTACTTGACCATCTTGGCCTTTTTAGGGGTAGTGAGGTGACCGACTTTGGTGCAGTCCGAAGTTGGTAGATACTCGATGCTACACTCGTTGAGGATTATTTTCTTGGGATATTTTGGTCGCCAGTTAAGTGGCTAAACCAAAACAATGAACATAGAAAATAATCCAGTGATATTGAGCTCCTTAGAACCCGGTTTCTATTTTAGGACAGGTTGAGTCAACTAACTTCAAGAGGGTACTTACCTACAAACCCCATGCAAGCCTAAACCTAAGGACTTGTTTGCTTTGTGTGAATATGAATGTTTGTATATACACTTGCTTACTTTTGCATACATGTACATAACATCATAACATCATACCATAGCATTTTCAATAACCATTTCAAGGATCTCGAGGGTCTTTTGATGTAGGGTCACGTTGAACCAGACATCTACCAAAGGATAAGAGGTTTCATTTTCCTCTAAACAAACGCCGTCAAAGATCAAGTGCAACAACTTGAATCAGGGGCTATGACCCACTTGACATGGTGAGCTTGATTCTCGTGGAAAGACATCCACCGATACAAAGTTATCCAATCAAAGATGTTGATCGAAGTTCAACCTCTAACATTTTCTTGTGTTTACCCCGCGAGATTCTTGAAAGCATACATCCACATATCATGCATTGCATCATAACAGGTTTTCCGTTTCAGGTTTCCTTATTCTCCTACTGTTTATTTCAGTAGAGATGGCTCTAGAGCAGACTATCAAGGGCATCCAGGCTCAAAACGCTCAACTTCAAGAGATGTTCTTGAACCTATCCAAGGGACAAGAAGAGGTCAAGGCGCTCCTCACCAGGGGCATGATCATGGGAAATCCTGATGGAAACAAAGATGACCAGTTGGAAAGGCTACAAACTGAAATAGCCATAATAAGGGTCTGAATGATGGGACAGTTGGTGGGCCAGATGGCTCTTATCCAAAATCTGGCTCAAGGACAAGAAGAGCTGAGGGGCCTCATCAACAAGCTTCGTCGGGATGGATGTAACCAAATGGGGCAAACATTTAGAGTTGAGGATCAAATCATCATTCAACCTCCCTTAAGACAAGAAGCCGAGAATGCACCTTTCCAATTTGCTTCCGTGTCACGAGCCCAACAATAACCTCGCCAACAACAACAGGGTAATCGGCGTAGGCAGAATACATTTGAAAGACGCTTCACCGAAATTGACATGTCATTATCTCAAGCACTATAACACCTGTTGGAAGCCAAGCTGGTTGCATTAAGGGACCCTCCTCAGAATCCCAACACAGCCTCTCCAAGGTACAATCCAAATGCAAGATGTGCGTACCACTCCAACAGTCCTGGACATGACACTGATAGCTGTTAGACGTTGAGAAATAAAATTCAAGATCTAATTGAAGAAGGAACGCTGGAGTTCACACAAGATGGCCAGACTGAATTCTTTTGTCGTCCCTCAAAGGTTCACCACCTAAAGTGACAAGTTTAGACAAAGAGGCTTTTGTTCATTTTGAATTTTCAATTGTAATTTCTTTTGTTATTAAAACAATTATCTATTAATGTCAAACTTTGTTTCATTAATGAATTGCATATGTTTGTCTTGAATTCATCCTTTCATTTTCACTATATTTAAACTATGCTTTTTACTCACTTTATGACATTCAACTCTTGCTAAAAGTTACATGCCTTTAGAGGGAGGATGACGAAACAATGCCATAATCTCATACAGTATGCTTTTGGACAAACCTTGCTAACGATGTACAGGCATTTCTTTCAAATCCTAAACACTGGAGTTATAAGGAAGATAATCCCTAGTCAACCCCTTCGAGCCAAAGAAGTAGGAGTTTTCTGTTTTTAAACAAATTGAAACCTTTGATTTAAACCTGGGGCAGGGGAGTCTCTCAGTTAATTCAAAAAAAAGATGTGCATTGAATGTCGCAAACTCTCAGTTCATAATACAACGAATGACATCAAAAAAATTCCCTGGGAATCAAAAGACAGTGATGGTTCCTTATCTCATAGGCAGTCATTATCTCTCAAAAGAGAAAAGCCCACTGAGCCAAAACCTACAAAGGAGGCTTAAGAAAGCTGGGGCATCCCGCTGACTGTAATCTCGAAAACAGGAACAGTTGGGTAAAAATTAGGGATAACAAATCAAAAGAACGAGGTCGCTACAAATCCTCAACAACATGAAAAATGTTGCAAAAATGACTGCCTTCCAAAATCCAACTTATGTGAACCATCACCAAAACGTCGTTCCAAATTCGAATAGAGTTCGACGCACAATTAATTGAGTTTAGGATTGAAGAACATCACGAAGAGCGGGTGGGTACGAATATACTTTGAGCCTTTATCCTTTGTTTCTTAAACCGTGAACCAAGCCACGTTACAACCCTTCAAAAGTCCTAATTGAGGCATGGGTTAGTTCGAAAGCATACTGTTACAAAAGGTATCCTGACTCCTGTAAGGCTTAGCCCTAAATCTTGTGTTCAATTTGCCTTATAAAAAGTTTTCTGCTAAAAAACACATTTTTCAAAACTTCGAGACAAACATAAACTTTGCATTACTTGAATATCATTGTTTGCATATGGCTATTTGTTTAACAGCGGAGAAATTCACACAATGAATATCCATGAACAAAAGCTCTCTCAGTGAACAAAATCAATTCAAGAAGGATGACACTTCCATTGACAAATCTCCTATCAACAAGGGGACATAACATGTCACTATCCAGCACACCTGGGGAAGTCCAGTCAAGATTCCAAGAAATCTCTCAAGAATTGCAGAGTAACCAGGGGCAGGCCTCCATCTCCGTCACTTGGGGCATTAAACGTCAAATCTCAGTGAAGGGTTACATACAATTAAACATTTTCTGGCAATGTCACAAACACTTGCTACTAGGGGCAATGACAAATCCCCTTAAAATCCTTCTCATAGGATGATTCCCCAGCAAGAGTATAATCTCTGACCCCTTTCCCCAACTGAATCAACCTCAATAATCCTCGAGGACTTCCCCCAACGAAGATGTCACCTCTCTAGCGGACTGACGACAGGGTTTATTTCCCCAACAACACCAGGATTCCCCAGCTTGAGTTTGCCTCTCCGACTACCACAAATCAAAGGACCACAACTCCTCTTCCCCAGTAGACTCTAGAAGCTTTTCCCCTACGAAGCACAAATAAATCTCCTCAGCCAAATTCAGAGGTTATCCTTACAAGAGTCTAACTGGGTTATCCTCAGCAAGTTGCAACTGAAAGATCATCCCCAGCGAAGTTCTTTCTATCCCCAGCGGAGTTCATCCTTAAAGTCCCCAACGGATCTTATCAATGGAATCCCCAGCGGAGTTTATCGTTAAAATCCTCAGCAGAACATCTCTTCCCCACAGAGTAATTCCCCGCAGAGTAATCTCTTCACCAGCTTAATCCCCAACGGAATTTTCTTCTCTTGCAGGCTTCTTCTCACAATTATCTTTGTTCATCATCCCCAGCGGAAACAAAGAACTCAACTCTATTCTCCAGTGGTTCCGGGATTTATTTTCCCCAGCTAAAACATCACGTTTCCATACATCATGATACATGCATGTACGCATCATACCATACAATCTCATTTATGTTGAGAACATTATTGCTTGATTCATCTCATGCATTGCATGTGACTGACCTTTACCTTTCAGGAAAAATGCAGTTAAGTTCTCAGCTTAGTTAAAGGTCTGACCAGTTCTTAAACCTCAATTGAATTATCCTCGGTTGAATTTCAGATAAGGTTCCTAATCTCGACAGTTTCTCTATGTCATAGTGTGGACAAGTACTATAACCTCAACGGTATACTCCCGGTGAGCACGAGTCAGTTCCTAGATCTTGATGTTTTCCTCCGTCATAGTGTGGACGAGTTCTATAACCTCAACGGTATACTCCCGGTGAGGACGAGACAGTTCCTAGATCTTGATGAAGATGTTTCCCTATGTCATAGTGTGGACAAGTACTATAACCTCAACAGTATACTCCCGGTGAGCACGAGTCAGTTCCTAGATCTTGATGTTTTCCTCCGTCATAGTGCGGACGAGTTCTATAACCTCAACGGTATACTCCCGGTGAGCACGAGACAGTTCCTAGATCTTGATGAAGATGTTTCCCTACGTCATAGTGTGGACAAGTACTATAACCTCAACGGTATACTCCCGGTGAGCACGAGTCAGTTCGTAGATCTTGATGTTTTCCTCCGTCATAGTGTGGACGAGTTCTATAACCTCAACGGTATACTCCTGGTGAGCACGATACAGTTCCTAGATCTTGATGAAGATGTTTCCCTACGTCATAGTGTGGACAAGTACTATAACCTCAACGGTATACTCCCGTTGAGCACGAGATAGTTCCTAGATCTTGATCAAGATGTTTCCCTACGTCATAGTGTGGACAAGTACTATAACCTCAACGGTATACTCCCGTTGAGCACGAGTCAGTTCCTAGATCTTGATGTTTTCCTATGTCATAGTGTGGACGAGTTCTATAACCTTAACGGTATACTCCTGGTAAGCACGAGACAGTTCCTAGATCTTGATGAAGATGTTTCCCTACGTCATAGTGTGGACAAGTACTATAACCTTAACGGTATACTCCCGGTGAGCACGAGTCAGTTCCTAGATCTTGATGTTTTCCTCCGTCATAGTGTGGACGAGTTCTATAACCTCAATGGTATACTCCCGTTGAGCACGAGACAGTTCCTAGATCTTGATGAAGATGTTTCCCTACGTCATAGTGTGGACAAGTACTATAACCTCAACGATATACTCCCGGTGAGCACGAGTCATTTCCTAGATCTTGATGTTTTCCTCCGTCATAGTGTGGACGAGTTCTATAACCTCAACGGTATACTCCCGGTGAGCACGAGACAGTTCCTAGATCTTAATGAAGATGTTTCCCTATGTCATAGTGTGGACAAGTACTATAACCTCAACGGTATACTCCCGTTGAGCACGACTCAGTTCCTAGATCTTGATGTTTTCCTACGTCATAGTGTGGACAAGTACTATAACCTCAACGGTATACTCCCGTTGAGCACGAGTCAGTTCCTAGATCTTGATGTTTTCCTACGTCATAGTGTGGACGAGTTCTATAACCTCAACGGTATACTCCCGGTGAGCACGAGACAGTTCCTAGATCTTGATGAAGATGTTTCCCTACGTCATAGTGTGGACAAGTACTATAACCTCAACGGTATACTCCCGGTGAGCACGAGTCAGTTCCTAGATCTTGATGTTTTCCTCCGTCATAGTGTGGACGAGTTCTATAACCTCAACGGTATACTCCCGGTGAGCATGAGACAGTTCCTAGATCTTGATGAAGATGTTTCCCTATGTCATAGTGTGGACAAGTACTATAACCTCAACGGTATACTCCCGGTGAGCATGAGTCATTTCCTAGATCTTGATGTTTTCCTCTGTCATAGTGTGGACGAGTTCTATAACCTCAACGGTATACTCCAGGTGAGCACGAGACAGTTCCTAGATCTTGATGAAGATGTTTCCCTATGTCATAGTGTGGACAAGTACTATAACCTCAACGGTATACTCCCGTTGAGCACGAGTCAGTTCCTAGATCTTGATGTTTTCCTACGTCATAGTGTGGACGAGTTCTATAACCTCAGCGGTATACTCCCGGTGGGCACGAGACAATTCCTAAATCTCAACAAAGTTAGACTTCCCCAGCGGAATCTTCTACGAACAACAAGTATGCAAGTTCTCGCTAAGGAATCTCTTATGCGATCGACACTCCTGCAGATGGCATCTATAAGCCCATCCTCCTACCAACAATCTCCAAATGGCATCTGTAAGCCCATTCCCGACATCACAATGCTGATACTGCACCATACGAGTGCAAATTTTTGGGCACTCTAGTGTTCAATTATCTTCCACCTTCAGATCACGAAAGGCTCGAAAGCCAATCTATATCCTCAGGTTTAAGAAAATTGAACAGGGGCAACTGTTGTACCCCAAAATTTTCCCTCTCAATTATCAGGGCCATTCTCATAAAGGATTCCCAAAGTTCAAGCTTACACAAATATATTTGGATTTTTCAGCATTAAGATTAAAGAGGAAATTGCTAAAAAAGGCAAAACAGATGAAAATGCTCTTTTTGACAAAATTGAAGGAAAAACAAGTTCTCTTTGATTTTACATCCTTCGATTGGGAACTTTGGCTCCTTCGATGTAGGCTTGGTTGCATCCTTCGATTGGGCGCTGGACTCCTTTTGGGCAAGTTCATTTCTTGTTTCATTGGGACATTGGACTTCGTTTGAATGTTGTATTCTCTTAAGTACAAATATTTCACGTGGCCATATAGCCTCTTTCATGCGTGTTAGCCAAGATTTACAAGGCAAAAACCCTCTTGATGATGTCCTTCGATCCAGGAGGAAAAAGCCTCTCTTTTGCCCTCTTTCGATCACACATCCTGCCCTTGCACGCCTTTTTCATTTGGGGGAGTGACTTCTCCAATGTTGCAAGCTTCGATTGAGCCTTCCATCCCTGGCACACATCCTTCGCTTAGGGGTGTGAATCCTTGGGCACAAGTGTTTTGTCATTCTTTCGTTTGGCCATATGGCCCCTTTGTAGGTAATTTTGAGTGGGAAGGATTTCCTGTTAGAAAAAACCTGTTCCAAGCATACAAACTCTTCACTATGTCATTGCCTCAGGCGAAGAAAGCATCTTGGTGGTGCATTCGAAGAGTTTTGTCAGGCATGTTTGGATGTCCCCATTCGAAGGACATATATTACTGATCCATCCCAAGAGCATTAATTTGGCCCATTCGAAGGATTGTCTAGGGAAGTCATTCGAACGTCACTTTGATTGAAAAAAGGAGATGGTTACTGAAAGTCTGGTCGAAAGGTGAGTCTATGGAGTCAAGACAAAAGGACGAGAGGCCAAAGGCATTTGTCGACCAAGTCACATGCGCTGCCAGGCTCGGGCCTGATTCACTGGCCATAAAACTCCAAAATTGCTGCACTGCAGTCCTGCACTGCCGCCCAATTCCTTGCACCAAAATGGCAATAAAGCACTGTCCCTCAAAGGCTATAAAGAGCAGTTTACTCAAATTGTTCAAATTATTTTGTTTTCCCTCCAAAAGCTTCAGCCAACTTTGCCTATAAATAAGAGGCTCCAACACATGTTTAAGGGGATCTTTGGACCAGAGGAACGAATCTTCCAAATTTTCTCAAACACAACAAAACTCTCAAGTTCATTAACACTTGAGAAATTAAAAAAAAACCAGAATCCCAAACACTCACCTCTTTCGATTCTGAAGAACACCCCACACATAGAAGTTTGTTCAAACTCAAAGACAACCTTTTATGACAACTCTTCGAACCAAAAGCAAACCCCATGTGACTACTCTTTGAATTCCAGAAATGTTCAGGTAGAAGTTCAAGTTCGAATCCCACATCCATTCAAGGCCTGAAGCAAGGTAAGTTATTCTTACCTTTGAACTTTTCGTTTCATGGCATAATAATTTTCCCTTTTGTTTGAAACATGTACATACCATTGTTCCTTTCGTTTCCACTCTTTTAACATGTTTTCAGAGCTAAACCCTTTCGTTTTTGCTTTCTGTTTACCTGAACTTGCTTAACTGTTAAACTGTTTACCAAACAAATACTAGCATGGCCTCAGGCCATGTTGCCATTTAATGCTTTAAATGAAAGAAACGGGAAACAGGAAATAGGAAACGAAACTTCTGGCTTCTACCCACTTTCTCCAGGTCAAACGAAAGAGACAACCAGGAGGAAAACCATGTTGACTTCTAGGCCTAAACGAAAATCATGCCTTCACTGACTTCCAGGCTCAATCGAAAGGCATTCCCTCACTGCTTTCAACCTCCAGTCGAAGAGGACAACAAGGCAACAAGGCAGAACCATAAGGCTTCGACATACACTGACTTCCAGGCCAATCGAAGGACAGAACCTCACTGGTGCCAGCCCCTAACCGAAGGCCAGGACCTCACTGGTGCTAGTCCCAATCGAAGGAGGCCAGCAGAATGCAAATCAAAGGGTGCTCCTGCCTGAATCGAAGGATCTCTTTTTTACTTCTTTTTATCTTATTTTTTTTCCTTTACATTTCTATGCACTTCAATATGGTTGTAATAGTGTAGGATTTATTTTTTTAACTTTTTATTACTTTTGTACAAATGCTAGTAACTAGGTGTGTATAGCAAGATAAAACCAACAAGTAGACAACCTCTAATCAAATACTAAATGCATGCAATAAAACACACTTTGCACACATGCACCCTTAGGGTAATCTCACTTGTTGCCTCGGAAAATAGTCATGTCCCTCGAGCATGGGTGTTTTAGCAAAGACCCTCGATAAAAGATCGTAGTCCCTCGATGACCCTCGATGTTTCCTTCGGTAAACGATCTAGTCCCTAAAACGACATTGCTAAAACATCCCATATGTTTCCTTCTATGACTATACAAACGTCCCAATGCCCGTCCCGTTCAACATCCTAACACAAGGTTGTTCATCAAACACAATGGTGAAACAACACTGTTAAAAGGGTTAAAACATAAGAAAGATCTTTGAGTAAAATAGGGTAGATATCTCTTAGTTACTTGATCAAAAATCTTGCAAAACATCCTTGCCATTTTTCAAACACACATCACAACACAACTTCAAAACAACTTTCAAAAACATTGAATTATCTTTTCAAAAAGACACACACCTTTGTATATATTCAAACGAGAATCATTACAAAGGTTGCCTAGACAAGGCATCTTTTTCAAAACATTTTCAAAACCACACACACAAAGCACTATTTCAAACAATTGAAAAGCAAAGGCAAGTGATCTAAAACAAGTAACTAAGAGCCCATGGATAACCATGGATGAAAAGGGTGCTAGCACCTTCCCTTTTCATAATCTACCCCCCGAACCCACGAAAACATCTCAAAGGTCTTTCCTGTGCTTTTTGACCTTTCCTTAGGATAAAATAAAAAGTCGATGACGACTCTTGCTAAACCGAAACATTTGCGAACACAAACGCAAAATCCCAAGTCAGTTCTCCCACCGTATCACAGAAGGCAACTGAAGTGAGAGTATACCCTAAGAGTGAATATGTGCGAGTGATTTATTTTCAGTTTATTATCTTTGCATATTAGGGTTTTCTAACCAGTTTAATTTTGTCATGCATTCTTGCCATACAATCCTAAACATACATCTAACAGTTAAGAGTTTTGCGGAAAGTAAAAGCGGAAAAAATAACCTACGCTCATTACATGGCTTTTACAATTACATAATTGTCGTTGATAGTAAATAAAGTTGTGGAAATTTAAAAACCCTAATTAAAGCTATTACATCCTCAAAACAGTTACAAAAATAATAAAAGAATTAAATGCGCGCGGTAAGTTAAATGCGAGGCAATTAGGTTTTTGACCCTTTGACTAATCCTACTTGCGATTGATTAAAGAAAAAAAAGTTAGTTTGTCATGTTTTGTTATTTGAGAAAATAATGAATAATTAAATTGCAAAGAAAATCCTAAATTCTAATTAATGTTAATTTAGGAAAATAAATAAATCAATGAAAAGCAATTAATTCTAAATAACCTATTTTTTGTATTTTTAATTTATTTCCAAAAAGAAAATAATTAAATCAAGAATTAAACCTAATTTTTCTAGTTGATTTTAATTGTAAAAATAAGTTAAAGTTACCCTAAATTAAATTAAGCTAATTAATTAAAAATTAAATTTGATAATAATAAAAAAACTAATTCTAAATTTGTGAATTCTTGATTTTGTGATTTTATGAAAAAATTGATTTTTAAAAGTAAAATAAATAAATAAATTGAAAAGAATAAAGAAAATAAAAAGAGAAAGAGTGAAAATTGGGTGTGATTGTGTTGCTGAAGAGGGGGTGTAAATCTGAATTTCCAAGCCCAAAATGCTTCAAGCCCAGTCAGCCTGCCTGATTCTGTGTAGTGTTGACTTAAACATGTACCATGGTCCCTCATGGATGGGGCGTTAGATCTGATGACACGCTGGATCAAATGGATGGATGTTGATGGAGCATGGTGGTCACCAGGAAGAGCAATGCGATGGATCTATTGAATGAAAACAATATAAAGGAAGCGTTGGGACCTGGGGATCAAACCCAGGTCCTTATGATCAATACCAATGCCCCATTGCCAGTTGTGCTACGCGCTTTTATTGTTAGTGTAAGGAAAATAAAACATATTATATAATGGATAAATGGATTACTGAATAAACAAAAAAAACGTGCCAGTTTTCAAATGGTCCAATGATGCTGGGACACGTTATCTTCTTCTTCCTCATCTGTCGTTTTAGAAAAAAAAGAATTTTACCTACAGACATCCACTGTAGGTATAACCCTGCATATTTCAAAAATGTTGTACACGCAAGATAAATGAAAGGTAATGGTACCAATCAACTCGTCTCATCCTCACAAGCATCATGGTACCTGATTCAAGGCCCAATTGTTCCTATACAAAAAGACCCTAAAAATAACACAGAAACCCTAGCAATGGCAACATCATGTACAGGCGTCAAAAACACAATTAAATGACATGGTTAGCTTGCAAACATGATGACAAACACGAATATAACAATCAAAAGTGCTAATGATGCAAGAATTATGATAATCGAATTGGAAAATTATGTCAAATCGTATGAGGTGTAGCGCACGTTTTTGGGTGTTTCAGGCCTTGCAAATGATTGGGACAACTTCCTGGGACGTCCAACAATGGATTGGGATAGCTAGGATGGCTTGAGATGGCCTGTGGAGTGAAAACCAATTCACACTTTTCTTTGAATTTTGTGACTTTGCTCTGCCTTTTTTCACGACTCTAACCCCTGTATTTTGATTTGGAATTGTTCATTATATAACCTAGAGTGAATTAGGTTAACAAACTTGGACTAAATCTTTGCATTTATCCAAGATTTGATTTGATTTGCAAGCTATATGATATGTTGCTATTTTGAGCCAAATCATGCCTTTCTTGTACCAATTGACCTTGATTCGATTTGATCTTGTTAACTCAGCATATCTTGATTGTCAATTTGTCAAAAAAACAAATCAAATCATATCTTTGTTAATTTTTATCATTTATTTGATTTAATTCACTTTTTAATTAATGAAAAATCAAAATAAATTGAAAAATAAAGCACTTAATTGGTGAGTGAACATTTGAGTCGTGTACCACATTATAATTGAGGTGCAAGCATAAAAAGCTGGGCCCATTTAGCAAAAAATGCAAATTTGAGCACATTTGACTTTTGGCAATTTTGCAAAAATGGTCAACTTGACAAATGCATAACACTCTCAATTTTGACCCTAGAGAGGTGTACTGTGACTTTTTAGAAATATTAGGATGTCCTCTAAACAACCCTTTTGGTCTCATCTCAATTGAGTCTTCCATGTTCATGTATGAAGCTTTGACCCAAAAGGTGTTTTTGTTGACTTTTCAAAAGGACCTATAATGTCAAAATTCATATCTTTTTGTGAGTGCATATTATGGACTTGGGAGATAAAGATGAATTGTAGGGAATTGCATCCTCTTCAAAATGAGCTTTAGATGGGTCATTTCTGAAAAAGTATGAGAAAGTTATGCTTGGTCAAAGTTGAGTTGACTTTTCCTATAAAACCCTAATTTAGCAACTTTTGGGTTTTGATGAATTGTGAGCAATCCTTGAGGAATCATGATCAACCCTTGACCAAATGATGGATAATACTTTAAAATGAGGATTTTTACCAAAAATCTTGAAGTTTGACTGTATGTGGGCCACAGTTGACTTTTGACCAAGTATAGTTGATTTTCAGGCATTTGAGCAATTGACTAAGCAAACTTCTTCTGCAAGGCTCAAACTTGACATGGATGATCTTGAGAACATATTAGTACAAAGGTGAGCATTTTAGTCCTTTGTGGTTCTCACATCTTGATGAAGATGGGAACCCTAATTTGAGGTATACTGCCTTAGGAGAGAGTTTGTATGGTCAATTCTTGAACTTTCTTGAGCAATTTGGGGACCTCACTTGACATCTGTTGAGTAAAATGAGAGGGGAAATTTTTCGGGGTACAACATCCACATTTGAAGATTTCCTCTTGTTTTGAGCTTGCACGATTTTGTTCTTCATTTGAAAGCTCGTGAGATATTCAATCAATGCCAAAACAAATCTTATCCCATTTATTTGATTTATTTTTTATTTAATTTGATTTTATTTGAATTTTAAATAAATAAAATCAAAATAAATTAAATAAATAAGTGAATGAGGCATGGAGTGATTCATGGGTCATGGACCATGTTAGGAGTGTGTTGCAAGCATAAAAAGTTAGGCCCATTTGAAGAAAAATGCATTTTTGGGCATGGTTGACTTTGCGCAAATTTCCAAAAATGCCAACTTTGACAATGTATATATCTCTCTCAATTTTGACCCTAATAGGGTGTTCTTGGACTTTTTAGAAAGCTTAGAATGTCCCCTAAGCAACCTCTTTGGTTTCATCCCAATTGGATCTTCCATGTTCATGTAAGACGCTTTGACCCAAAAGGTGTTTTTGTTGGCTTTTGAAAAGGACTTATAATGTCTGATTTTATATCTTTTCATGAGTGCATTTATTGAACTTTAGGGTTGAAGATGAATTGTAGGGAATTGGATTCTCTTCAAAATGAGCCTTATATGAGAAATTTCTGATAAAGTATGAGAAAGTTATGCCTGGTCAAAGTTTGGTTGACTTTTCCTATAGAAACCCCAATTTAGCAACTTTTGACTTTTGATGAATTAGGAGCATTTCTTAAGGAATCGTGATCAACCCTTGATTAAATGATGGATATCACTTCAAAATATTTATATTGACCAAAAATCTTGAAGTTTAGTTGTATTTGGGCCACAATTGACTTTTGACCTAGTATAGTTGATTTTCAGGCATTTGAGCAATTGATTGAGCAAACTTGTTGTACAAGGCATGAAACTTCATGGATGATCTTGAGGACATATTAGGGAAATGGAGACCATTTGGTACCCTTGTTTTATACCCCAAAATTTTCTCTCCCATATTTCTCAATACATTTCAAGTAAGGTCTTCAAATTGCCCAAGGAAGTCCAAGAGTTGACCAGACAAACTCTCTCCTAAAGGCAGTCTACCTCAAATTAGGGTTTCAGTTTGCATCAAGGTACTTGAGTCCAAAGGGTCCCAAATGCTCACTATTATCCTAATACGTTCTCAAGATCATCCATGTCAAGTTTCAAGCCTTGCAGAGGAAGTTTGCTCAGTCAATTGCTCAAAGGCCTAAAAATCGACTATGCTAGGGCAAAAGTCAATTGTGTCCTACATACAGTCAAACTTCAAGATTTTTGGTCAACATCCTCATTTTTAAGTATTATTCATCATTTGATCAAGGGTTGATCATGATTCCTCAAGGATTGCTCATAATTCATCAAAACCCAAAAGTTGCTAAATTAGGGTTTTACAGGAAAAGTCAACTCAACTTTGACCAAGCATAACTTTATCATACTTTATCAAGAATGACCCATCCAAAGCTCATTTTTAAGAGGATGAAATTCCCTACAGTCCATATTCAGCTCCCAAGTTCAAAATATGCACTCATAAAAAGATATAAATTTGGACATTATAGGTCATTTTGGAAAGTCAACAAAAACACCTTTTATCTCAAAGCTTCATACATGAACATGGAAGACTCCATTTATATGAGACCAAAAGGGTTGCTTAGAGGACATCTCAAGATTTCTAAAAAGTCCAAGAACACATCTCTAGGGTCAAAATTGAAGGAGTTATGCATTGGCGAAGTTGACCTTTTTTGCAAAATTGCCAAAAGTCAAATGTGTCTCAAATTGCAATTTTTGTCAAATGGGCCCAACTTTTTGTGCTTGTATTGAGTTGGTAACATGATCCACGACCCATGATCCTTCCCACTTGCCTTTATTTTATTTTTGTCATTTATTTTGATTTTTATTTCAATTAAATCAAATTAAATCAAAATTAAATCATGAAAATATCAAAACTAATCAAAGCTTGAGATTTTATGCATGTTTAGGTCTCACATACAGCTAGGAAGAGAATCAAATCGTGCAAGGCTTGTTCGGATAGAAAAAGATTGAATTTTTCTTGTTTTGGAAAGATTTGATGCAAGGGTGAATCAATGATCAAATCTTCATAATTGCAAGGATTTGATGCAAACTTGTAACCATAATGCACTCTATGATATATATTGAATAAATCCAAAGCAAAAGAACAAGGTTTAGAGGCATGAGAAGCTGAAAGAAAACTTGAAAAAACTCAACAAAAATGGTGAACCAAATTCCAATTTCCAGGCTTCTTCAAGCCATTCCAAGCATACCATTCGCTTGCTGGACATCTAAGGATTCTATCCCAATCATCAGCAAACATTTCTGTGCCCAAATACACATTGTAAGTCTTCCACGAACTCCATGTTTTCTTGAAATTGAATCTCATAAATCTAGCATGGTTAGCATGATTTGTTTATATATTCTGCATCCTTGAAACATTTGCAAGCTAATGGTAACATTCAATTGCATTTTTATTAACTGTAGAGCAAGATGCCATAGTTAGGGTTCTTGGCTCGTTTTTGGGGTTTTTCATTGCAGGAACAATTGGCTATGGAAAGTGGTACCATGATGCTCGTGAGGTTGTCACGAGTTTATTGGTACCATTGTTATGCATTTATCATGCCTGCATAGAGTTTTGGAGGTTCACAGGGTTGTACCTATGCCCAGAAAACCGTAAGTAAAAGTCCTAGACTTTTGCCAACAGAGGGAGGAAGAAGAAGGGTGGCGTGGCACCCCCTGACTGGCCCATTTAAAAATTCACGCCTTTGTAATAGGTTGTTTTGTTTTTTTTAATATAATCATTGTTTGTTATCCTTTGTACAACAAAACGCGCTAGCACAGTTGGTCACCAGGTGTTTGGAAAAGCCAAAGGGCCTGAGTTCGAATCCTAGGTCCCCCATATTATTTCATGATTTTGTTTCTTGCATGATTAGATACATGTACAGGCAAGGAGACCACTATACTCCATCATCTTTCAACCATCAGATCGCCCACGCGCTAGATCCAAGGGTTCATAATGGAGGTCTACCATGAACATTAGTCAAGCCAATGCATTGGATCTGGAAAGTTAAACATGGGCCAGGCGAATTTGGGCTTAGATTTGCAATTGACACCCCCCTGTTTGCTGGCTACCAGGCCCATTTCTCTATTTTTCTTTTATATTTTTTCTTTTATTTAATTTATTTTGATTAATTATTTTCTAACATAAAATTAATTCCCTTTTTTACGAAAAACTCATAAAATCAATTTTTAACAATTTAGATTTAGGTTTTATTTTTATCAAATTTAATTTAATAATTAGTTTAATTTAATTTTAGGGTAATTTTAACCTTTTTGTAAATAACTTAAAATAAATTAGAAAATTAGGGTTTGTTTGATTTAATATTTATTTTCTTTTCTTAAAATAACAAAAATGCAAAAATAGGTCAAATTAATTACTTTTCTCAAATTAAATTAATTAGTAAATAGGTTTATATTTATTCATTAAAACTTTATTTTCTCAAAATAATCAAAAACAACAAAAAATGCTTTTTCTTTCAATTAGGTTTAGACGGGGTCAAAACCCTAATTTTCCTCGTTCTCGATTCATTGTGTGCACTTATTATTTTTTAAAATATTAATGTAACTGCTCATGGTATGTAATAGTTTAATTAGGACTTTTCATTTATTTATCGTTTTACGGGTTTTTGGCTATGTAATTAATCCCCTTCCCCGAAGCCTTGTAATAGCGTAGTTTTATTTCTCGCATTTTAATTTTCACAAATATTAACTGTTAGATGTATGATAATGGGATTGCATGACAAGAATTTATGTTAATTTTAAAATGGTTAGCAAACCCTAAATGTGCAAAGATAATAACTGAAATCAAATCACTCGCACATGCGCACTCCTAGGGTATACTCTCACTTCGGTTGCCTTCGGTAAACGATCATTAAGTATAGGGTGTTTTAGTGGTCGCTCTCTTGTCTAAACAAAGATCAAATGTCCCGTTCAGAAATGTTGCCTCGAAAATGTTGCCTCGGAAAGGTTGCCTCGAAAATGTTGCCTCAAATATGATCTTAAGACATTAGGGTTATTACTAAGACGTCCTAACATTTCTTTAGTGATCGTACATCCCTTTCGAATTGACCCTTACAACTCAAACGACGGTGCTACCTACTCTTTAATAGTGGGATAACGTTGTCTAAAGGAAACAAGAACAAAAACATTCTTTTTTTTTAGTAGGTAGATGCTAGTGGGTACTTGCTCAAAATAAACTTTTCACACTTACACTCTTTTCAAACAAAGTTTACCAAAAACACTTCGTAACACTCTTGAAGACAGAAGCAAGGGTTAAAATAAAGTAGAACAAAAACCTTTTCAAAACACACAAACACGGAAGCAATTTTTAAAATGATGAGCAAGTACCTAAGAGCCCGTAGAAAACTACGGATAGAAAGGGTGTTAATACCTTCCCTTTATATAATCTACCCCCCCGTACTCAAAAAATCTCGAAAAAGAAATTTTTCTGTGCTTTTGTCCTTTCCAGTTGGATAAAATAAAAGTCGGTGGCGACTCTTGCTTACCGCGACATTTTGCAAACACAAACGCAAAATGCAAACCAGCATTTTCCTAAAACAGTCTGGTCCTGCCACTGTATCACAGAACTGGCGACTCTGCTGGGGAATAATAAGTGTGGTATACCTTAGGATTAGTTCATCATAAATTGCTTCTCTTGTTTGATTTGATTGCTTTACTTTTGAGGGTTTTGTATTGGGAGTTACTATAGATCCTAACCCGGATCTGGGGGACACCTTTTAGGTAAGTAGCAAAAAACTGTGAGGGAACTGTACGGCGTAGACCGATACAGTTGAAGCAGTAGCTACGTTGATGTGACACATTGGTTGGTACCAGTATCTCTTGTGGAGAAACGAGGAGAATATGGGGCTTCTATATGTGTCGTTAAGCATCAACTGGCCTTAGAACCTATAATTGACCAACTTGGCCATTAGGAAGTAGTGAGATAGCCGGCCTCGGTGTAAAGCTGAGAACTGGTTGATACTCGATACTACACTCATTGAGACTATACTCTCGAGGTAGTTCCGACTGCAAGAAAAGATTGCGTGAGCTGAAACCATGACCGATGGAGGATGGTCAGTGATATTGAGAACCTCTAGAACTCGATTACTATTATTAGGACAGGTTGAAACCAACTGAACTTCAAGAGGGTAATACCTAGACCCCATGCAAGCCTGCAACTTAAGGGCTCTTGTGTGACTTGTTTTCCTTTACCATGTCTGTTATCTGCTATACCTGTTGTGTGTTTTATCATGACATCATGCATCATAACATAGCATGCATACTCCATTATACTAACCATTTCAAAGACCGAGGGGATTTATCTTTGTTCTGTTTTGCAGATTATGGCTTCCATGCGCAGAAACACCATTCGGGTTAACTTTGTGCAAATACCTGCTCAACTCAAAGATTTAGCCTCGAGAGTTTATGATACTTCTTCATTCATTAGGAGACATGGTCAGCTTCTTAGTTTGGTTACCTCGAAGTTTGATGAGCAGATGATGAGTGTGCTTTTCCAGTTCTTCGATCTGGTGCATCATTGCTTCACCTTCCCAGATTATCAGCTAGTTCCTACTATGGAAGAGTTTTCTCACTTATTGGGCATATCCATCCTTGAGCAGATGCCCTTCACAGGTTTGGAAGAGACTCCTAGACCAGAGGACATTGCTTCAGCTCTACATTTGAGATGGGTTGATGTAGTATCTAATTGGGAAACACGAAGCGGGGTTGAAGGTTTCTTAGCCAAGTTTCTAATAGATCAAGCTCAGCTATTCTGGGATAACTTGGACTTTCAGGCTTTTGAAGATATTTTGGCTCTCCTTATCTAAGGTTTGGTTCTTTTCCCGAATCCAGATTCCTTCATAGATGTGAATGCGGTTAAGATCTTCCTGTCTCGCAATCCTGTACCTACTCTTCTGGGTGATATCTTGCATGCCCTCTATACTGGTACCGTGCGAAGAAGAGGGACTCTCATGTGTTGCATGCCGCTGCTGGCGAGGTGGTTTATTTCGCACCTCCCCAAGTATGTGTTAAAGAATGAGGAAGGTTTATGATGGTCTTACAGGATAATGTCCCTTGCCCATACAGACATTCTTTGGAGTTCTAAGGCTATGGAAAGCATTGCTGTCATTGATCGATGTGGGGGATACCCTAATGTCCCGTTGCTTGGAATCAGAGGGGGAATAACCTACAGTCCTTGCTTGGCTTTGCGACAGTTTGGTCGCGCTCAGAGAGATGGTCCCCATGAGCTACTTCTTACAGATATTGCCTTTGACTACAAGGAGGACATTGACGAGCATCGCCGGAGGTTTATACGAGCTTGGGGCATGGTGAACAGGTCTGACCCTCAAGAGCTAGGACCAAGGACTTCTCTCCCTATGCAGCCATATCTCCAGTGGGTTCGAGCTCGTGCTCAGAAGCTTGGGATGCCCTATGAAGCTGTGTTGCCAGTGATTATGGGGCCTACCAATGAAGAGGGCGTTCCTTATACAGTCCTTTATCCCTACATGCCCACTGATCTTGGGGCATTGAAGAGATCCTGGATTCAGTTGAAAGAGGAGAGGGATACCTACCGAGAGAAGTACCATGAGCAAGAAAGGAAGATCTTGAAGCTCACTAGGAAACTTGAGAATGAAAGAACAATTAATGACTACGTCAGCACGAAGGGGAAGCGTCCATGGGATTTCTGATTTTTGCTTTTTCTAGTTTAAATTTGTTTTTCATTTACTTCTTTGTAAACGCCTTAAAGGCATTGTTGGACCTTTTTACAAGTTAATCTAATAAAGTTTGTTTTATTTTTGTTTTACAAATTTAAATCTCCCAAAGTCTTTGAAATCATTACACATGCATCCCATTATCATGCACATCATTACATGTACCATTACAGGTTTCTCATCTTCTTCGCTGTTTATTTCAGCAATTATGTCTTCTGATCAAGCTATCAAAGATCTTCAGGCACAAAATGCCCAATTCCAAGAGATGTTCTTAAGCTTGGCTAAAGGGCAAGAAGATTTGAAAGCTCTCATCCTGAAAGAGAAAGAGAAGGAGAAGAAGAAGAAGAAGAAGAAGAAGAAGAAGGTTGTTCTTTTGAGTATGGGTAAAAGGTTTGGGGATAGGCTGAAACAACAAGTTGATATGTCTCTTTCATCCAAAGGAGAAGAGGACCAAGAAGAAGAAAAGGGCCCCAGTCCTGCAGTTTCTGATAATGATACAGATTATGATGAAGAACAGTATCCACCTGTTGAGGATAGGTACAAACAACTTGAAGACCGGCTGAGTACTATGGAGTGTCAGAAGATCCCTGGTTTGGATTTTGAAGAACTGGGACTAGCATCTGGGGTGGTGATCCCTCATAAGTTTAAAGCTCCGGTTTTTGCTAAGTACGATGGAGTATCCTGTCCAAAACTCCATCTCCGCTCGTATGTCCGAAAAATCCAACCTTACACTGCTGATAGAAATTTGTGGGTACATTTCTTTCAAGATAGTCTGTCAGGGACTCAGCTTGAATGGTTTTATCAATTGGAAGGAGCTAATGTCCGAAACTGGGAGGACCTTGCTGCTGATTTTTACAAACAGTATCAGTATAACGCCGACCTTGCTCCCACTCGTACTCAACTTCAGGGTATGTCTGTGGGTGCAAGTGAAGGTTTTAAGGACTATGCTCAGAAGTGGAGAGATTTGGCTGGAAGAGTCCAACCCCCTTTGTCTGATAGGGAGTTGGTTGATATGTTCTAGGGACGTTGTCTGGTCCATTTTTCAATCATCTGATCGGCAGTTCGTCATCTAGGTTTACTGAATTGATTTTGACTAGGGAGAGAGTAGAAGCTGGTATCCGAAGTGGTAAGATATAGAAAGGTACTTCATCAAGTGCAGAAAAGAAGCCTTTCGCCGGTAAGAAAGAAGCTAGTGCAGTCTACGGCTCGAGGAGCCAAAATAGACCTGAACGCCATCAAGCAGTAAATGCGGTAGTAATATCAAGACCCACCGTTGCCCCACAACGCAACAATTAGCAAAGAATTGAGAGACCGCAGAGACAGTACACTCGGCTCAATATGACCTTGTCTCAAATTCTACCACAATTGTTGAAGACCAACCTGGTAACTCTGAGGGAAGCCCCGAAGAATCCCAACACCACATCTCCGCTATATAACCCGAACGCCCGCTGCACATATCACTCAGATAGCCCAGGTCATGATACGAACAACTGTTGGGCCTTGAAGAATAAGGTGCAAGATTTGATCGAAGCTAAAGAGATTGAGTTTGACGCTCCAGAGAAACCCAACGTCATAACTGCCCTTATGCCCAAACATGGTCATGGAGTGAATGATGTGGACGATGATTTATTTGTGACCTCTATGGAAGACATTTCTACTCCTTTGATGACAGTTAAGAAGAATCTATTGTTGGCCGGTTTATTTCCGGGCTGTGGCGAAGGTTGCCATTTGTGTTCAAATCTGCCTGCTGGTTGCCACTTATTGAAATCAGGTGTTCAACACCTGATGGATAACAAAGAAATCATGTTTGAAAAGACTTTGATTCTGTTAGTTCCAATTCAAGATGTTGCCATCATAACCATTTCCTCCAATCCTTCCAAGGCTTCCTCGAGAAAGCCTGTTAGGATTACACCCGTTCCGAGAATCGCTCTATTAATCATTACTATCCTTGGTCCTATCACGTACACTTCAGATAAGGCTATCCCTTGGCACTATGGGGCCGATGTGTATTACCATGGAGTTAAGCAAGACTTAAAGATTGAAGAAGTTGATGCTAATGTCATCAATATTGTCGGGGCTAGCAAGGTCACCAGAAGTGGAAGACTCTTCTCTCTTGAGATTTCCCCTCCGACTGTTCACAAACCTGTTGTCATTCCATCTGCTAGTACATCAGCTACTGTCCCAGTTCCTATCCCAGTTATCACCCCTGTCGTCGATCCATCTGGCACTCGGGGCAAAGAAATCACAGGTGAGCCTGCCCGGATGGAGGCACCTAAGAAGGTCATTGTAGAAACCTCTAAGCAGGAGATAGAGGAAATTCTAAAGATTATCAAGAAGATCGACTACAACATAGTCGAGCAGCTGGGGCAGACCCCATCAAAAATCTCCATGTTATCCTTGTTATTATGTTCGGAAGCCCATGCAAAGGCTTTAATTGCTTTCCTCAAAACTGCGCATGTGCCGCAGGAAACTTCGACTGATCAATTCAAAGATTGCGTAGCTAGTTTGACTGCCGATGTTGTACCCCAAAATTTTCCCTCCCATATTCTCCAAGATTTGTCAAGATCAATCTTCAAATGGTTCAAGATCTCTCAGAGGGTTGCACAGTCAAACATCCTTCTAAGCTAGTCAAAATTAGGGTTTTGGTTCTCTCAGTGAATTTGAGGTTTTCAATGGCTCAATCAAGTCTCATGTGCCCATATACATTGTCAAGCATCTACATGTCAAGTTTCAGGACTCACAGTCCCAAGTTGCACAGTCAAAAGCCCTATTTGGTTCACAGTCAACTGCAGGGGTAAAATGGTCATTTTGCAGTCAAAAGTCAAAAATTTTGGTCAACATCTTATTTTGAGCACACAATCATCATTTGATCAAGTCTTGATCATGATTCCTCAAGCATGGCTCAAAAATCATCAAGATGCCAAAAGTTGCCATTTTTGGACAGTTGAAAAGTCAACTGTAACTTGACCAAGGCATAACTTTTTCATGGTTCATCAGAAAAATCCCATCCAATGCTCATTTTGAATGGGATGACATTTCCTACAACTCATATTCACATTCCAAGTCCAAGAAATGCTCTCACAAAAAGTTATCAATTTCTACATTATAGGTCAATTTCAAAAGTCAACAAAAACGCACTTTAAGTCAAAGACCATAAATTGAGATTGTATATCCAAATGACATGGTACCAAAGGCATTGGTTAGAGGACTTCAAGACCTTTCCAAAATGTCCAAGAACATGTTCATATGATCAAAATTGAGCAAGATATGCATTGGAGAAGTTGGGAAATTTTCATGAATTTGCAAAAGTCAACTTTGCTCAAAACACATCATTTTTGCTAATGGGCCTCAAATTCCTTCTTGAATATTTACCCAAAGCATATGCACGACCCATTGAGATTAAATTGAGTTATTTTCTTATTTTTATTAATTAATTGGATTTTTAATTGATTATTAATTCATTTAATTGTAGGAAAATACCAAGATATGATTTCTAAATCTTTTTGTGAAGCAAAAGTGGTCAACATGTGCTGGATATTTCGTGAATCAATCAAGGGGACCAAAATCTCCCAATTTGGCAAGGTTTTCTAATCAAAAGATGCTAAAAGATTTGATTGAAAATCAAATATGCAAAACATGAATTCCATGGATTCTTGGCCAAGATTGTAACCTAAATCCATTATACTATATATGTTGAACCTAACCCAAATGCCATTCACGTGAAAAAGCTTCTAAAAACACCATAACCAATTCCAAAAAATATAAAAGAAACTCAAAACTGTTTTTCATATTGCAGACCAATTCAAAGCCTTAGAGCGATTCAAACATATTGCTAGTGTGATCGGTGGATCTGGAACTGACTGTTTAACGCTGGTTCGCGAAATGTCGCGGAAGCAAGAGTCGCCACCGTCTTTTATTTTCTCCAACATGGAAAGGACAAAAGCACAGAAAAATTCCTTAAAGAGATTGCTCTCGGTTCGGGAGGTAGGTTATAGAAAGGGAAGGTATTAGCACCCTTTCTATCCATGCTTATCCATGGGCTCTTAGATACTTGCTCCATTGTGTTTTCAAAAATGGTTTGTTTGCTTTTCAACTGTGGGTTTTAAAAAAGTTTCTTTGAAAATTCCAGTTCGACTCTTGTATCGGTCCTCAAGAGTGTTTGAAAAATTGCTTTCGAAAGCTTTTGAAAAGGTGTCGGTGTGAAAAGTATTTTTTGATTTGTTTTGAAATTAGAGCAAGTATCTATGAGTCGTCTACCTACCCTAAGGAATTCGTCTGTGTAAATGTCCTTTAAAGTAATGCCATCCCACCATTGAGGGGTAGGTAGCACCACCGTTGGAGGTGTTCGGGTCAATTCGAGGTTCGGGACATGGTGATCACCAGAGCAATGGGAAGACACCTTAGAAGCTACCCTCATGCCAGGTTCCCGGATCATGAGGACTTACTAAGACATCCTCTACTCGACGATCACCTTTCGAGGCAAGGCAACAGTGAGGCATACCCTAGGGGTGGTGTGTGATTTGTGTGTCATGTTCAGTTATTTTGTCTTGTCATGTCATGGGTGATCTACGCATTTGTTTTTATTTTATCATTCATTCTTGCATGCATTTATTTAGCAGTTAAAAATTGCGAGAAATTAAAAGTTCTAAGCTATTACAAAGGCGCGGGTCCACATCGCCAAAATTAAACCAGGACCCGATTTGACAGAAAAATAAAGAAAGCAAAGGAAAGTGAGAGAAAATTAAAAGGTTACATGGCCTTGGGAGAGATACATAAATATTATAAAGAAATAAAAATAAATATGCGAATAAGAATTAAATCGAAACGAGGGCGTTGGACCCTTTTTGCAAAATTAAAATTACATGGAATTAATTAATTAAAAAGGAAAGGAGATGTTTTTGGTATTTTTTGGTTTTTTAGGATTTAATATGAAAAAAGAATTAATTGAAATTAAATGCTAACCCTAATTCTATTTGTTTTTTAATTTATTAAGAAAAGAAGATTAAAACCTAATATTAACCCTAATTAATTTACATGCAAATTTAATTATAAAAATAAATATTTAATTATTTAATTATTTATGAAAGAAAAATAAAAAGGATGAAAAATTATTAATTAAACCCTATTTCTACATTTTTAGATTTTTGTTATGAAAATATTAAATTAAACCCTAATTTAAAACTAATTAATTTACATGCAAATTTATTTACAAGAAATATTAAAATAAATAAAAAATATTTATTATTTTTTCTTTTCTGATTTTTTTTTTATGTTTTTTGGTTTTTTATATAAAAAAATAATTAATTAAAAAGAACAATAATTAAAAGAAAGAAAGAAAAGAAAACAAAAAAGAAAGAATGTGAAAATGCAAACCTAGGGGGTTCAGACCCCAAATGGGAGGTTTTGTGATGGTGATTCAGGCCCATTTAGCCTTGGTCCGTTTGACTTTTTCAGGCAACGTGCTGGCGTGTTGACTCATGTCCACGCTGTTCTTTCAATCAGCGCCCTTGGATCGCTCTCAACGTACGCGTGGCTGGCTTGATTAGGAGGTGCATTGTAATCCTCAAGGCTTGAACTGCATGTGAACATGAGTTGGAAAATAATATTGAAAGGGTGAAGACCTGGGGCTCGAACCCAGGTCATGTACTTTACCAACAACTATGCTTGCCAGCTGAACCAATTCACGCGTATTAATATATAATGAATAACAAATATAATAAATAAAACAAGAGTTAGTGCTGATTCTTCGCGCGAAAATTTAAAAGAACCAATCCAATGACGCCACGAGGTCATCTTCTTCCTCGTTCCTGAAACACAAACACATTAGGCAACGTTTTTTATGGTGTTCTCTTAGGCCGGTTTTGGGAAAATAGCGACTAGCCCTATGACGCTCATAAATTGAGCGCGAGTATAGGTTCATGATCGTTTGAGTATGCTGAAGTGAATGGTCTAATTCTTATGCTCCAATTTTTCCTTGCTTTAAAATCCCTAATTTGGAATCCTGTAAACCCTAAAAATTGACAATGCATAATAATTCAATCAAATCACATGGTTAGCTTTAGAATCACACAAGGAACATGAATCAAACATTAAAAAAGGCTAAATGCGCATGAATTGGGATGCACGATTATGAAAAAAAAGTGAGAAAAGTTAGCTTCTGTACAACGATTCAAGAGGTTAGGATTGATGCTTTTGATCCAGAAAGATTGCTTGATGTCCTTGGAAGGTAATAGGATGGATTTTGTGGCTTGAAACGACCTAGAACTAGGTTTTCAGTTTTCAGTTTTTAAACCAAAATTTCAAAGTTGTCAATGGAGTTCCTGCGCAGCTCAGTGGTCCCTAGGATTAGGTTTGTGTTCAGGCTTATGTATTGAGTGAATTAGGTTAACAATTCTGATCAAAATCTCTTTCATTCATGGCTTTTGGAGATTTGATTTTCAAGATTATTTTTTAATCTTTTTCCATGTGTTTTTGCTCTCAATCATATCAATTCTCTCCAAATCTTTCCATATTGGATCATGCACGAGTTATTGAGTGGATTTCATGCAAAAAGGGATTGTAAAACTTAGGTTAAATATTTTCCATGTATTTAATTTGATTTAAATGAATTATTATAAATAAAAATTCAAATAAATAAATAAAAAATGAAGAAATACTTCCCTTTGGGCCAAGTGGTCGTGCACATGCCATGGATGATGAATTATGGAAGAAAATGGGCCCATTAGCAATTTTAGGTCATTTGAATCAATGTTGACTTTTCAAAATATCCAAAAATTTTCCAACTTCCACAAGGCATAACTTGCTCAAATTTTAAGCGTTTCTCATGTTCTTGGACATTTTGGAAAGGTCTTTGAGTCCTCTAACCAATGTCTTTGGTCCCATGTCATTTTGATTTACCAATCTCAAGTTATGGCCTTTGACTTAAAGTCCCTTTTTGTTGACTTTTGAAAATGACCTATAATGTTGAAATTGATAACTTTTTGTGAGAGCATTTCTTGGACTTGAAGTATGAAGATGAGTTGTAGGAAATGTATTTCTCTTCAAAATGAGCTTTGGATGGAATTTTTCTGATAATCCATGTGAAAGTTATGCCCTGGTCAATTTACAGTTGACTTTTTCAGCTGTCCAAATAAGGAAACTTTTGCATCTTAATGATTTCTGAGCCAAATTTTGAGAATCATGATCAAGCATTGATCAAATGATGTTTGTGGCTTCAAAATGATATGTTGACCAAAAATTTGAACTTTTGACTGTCAAATGACCATTTTGCCCCTACAGTTGACTGTAGTGCAATTAGGGTTTTGACTGTGCAATTTTGTGCTGAAAGCCTTGAAACTTGATATGAGGATACTTGACCATATTTATAGGCATGTGAGACTTGATTGGACCTTTGGAAACTTCCTTTTCTTGATCAAAACAAAAACCCTAATCTTGACTGTTTAGGAGACCCTTGACTGTGCAACCCTTGGGGAGATTTTGAAGCTTTGACTTGGCAATTTCTTGAAGAATATGGGAGGGCAAATTTTGGGGTACAACAGTTGCCCCTGTTCAATCCTCTTAGACCTGAGGATGCAGATTGGCTGACGTGCCTTTCGTAATCCGAGGGTAGAAGATGATTGAACACTAGAGTGCCCAGAAATTTGCGCTCACATAGTAGCGGTGTGATGATGGGAATGGGCTTATAGATGCCATTTGGAGATGGATGGGGGATGATGGGCTTATAGATGCCATCTGGATGTTGATCGCATAAGAGATTCCTTAGCGAGAACCTGTATACCTGCAAAAGAAAAATGAGTACCTGACATGTTGCAGGAGCTGGTTTTCAGATGCTCGGTATAGATGTGTTGACTGGTTACAGGAGCTGAGTCTGGAGCTTCACAAGATGATGAATGAACCAGGGGTGGTTACTACCTTAGCATGAACGGTAAGAGAACCTTGGGTGACTTTAACCTCAACAATGCTCGTTGAGAAAATCTTGGTGGGAATTACCATCTTCGTAGTGTCGGGAAGAGAACCAAAGGAAATTATAATCTGAAAGGGAATTACATCTCACGCACCGTCGAGGATAGAACCATTATAATCTGAAAGGGAATTACATCTCACGCACCGTCGGGGAGAGAACCATAGGAAATTATAACCTGAAAGGGAATTACATCTCACACACCGTCGGGGAGAGGGCCATAGGAAATTATAACCTGAAAGGGAATTACATCTCACGCACCGTCGGGGAGAGAACCAAAGGAAATTATAACCTGAAAGGGAATTACATCTCACGCACCGTCGGGGAGAGAACCATAGGAAATTATAACCTGAAAGGGAATTACATCTCCCGCACCGTCGGGGAGAGAACCATAGGAAATTATAACCTGAAAGGGAATTACATCTCACACACCGTCGGGGAGAGAACCAAAGGAAATTATAACCTGAAAGGGAATTACATCTCACGCACCGTCGGGGAGAGAACCATAGGAAATTATAACCTGAAAGGGAATTACATCTCACGCACCATCGTGGAGAGAACCATAGGAAATTATAACCTGAAAGGGAATTACATCTCACGCACCGTCGGGGAGAGAACCAAAGGAAATTATAACCTGAAAGGGAATTACATCTCACGCACCGTCGGGGAGAGAACCATAGGAAATTATAACCTGAAAGGGAAAACCTAATAACTTCTACTGAGTCTTCATCAGAAAAATCTGTTGGGAGTCTATTTAGCTGGACTAGAGAAGGCCTTGGACTGGATAAGAAATCTTTAGAGTCGATTAACTGAACCGGTCTAGGTCTTGAAATATTATTGAGGATTTAGCTGAATCTTTCCTGAAAGGTAAAGGTCAGTCATATGCAATGTATGATATGGATCAAGCAATGATGTTCTCAACATAAATGAGATTTGTAAGATATGATGCGTCTATGCATGCTATAATGATGTATGTGATGTTTATGTATGTATGTTTTCGTCTAGGAAAGTAGATCCTTGACGGGTGCTGGGAAGTCATATCCTGGGCTGATATTGAAGAATAAGCTTTCGCTTCCGCTGGGGATGATAACTGCAAGAATACCGGTAGGAGAAGATGACTCCGTTGAGGAATAAACTTGGCAAATGGAAGATTCTGCGGGGAGAAAAATACTCTAGCGACCATGCTGGGGAGTGATACTCTGTGAGGAGAGAGATACTTTGTTGAATTGTTGATAGTAACTTGCTGAGGATAACCCTTGTTGTGTTGGAAGTGCTAATAGACTTCGCTGGGGATAAGAAAACTTCGTCGAGGACGCTCTTTCCGTGGCTTTTGGTTGAGGATAACCCAGTTATATCCTGTTAAGGAAATAACTCTTTGAATATGGCCGGGCGACGCGTTCGTGCTCTGCGAGGATAAGCTTCCAGAATCTACTGGGGATAAGCTTACTGCTTGGGGAGATAAATTCCAACTTTCCTGGGGAAACTGGATTGGACTTTCCTGGGGAAGTTTTGAATTGCAGGGGAAGTGATTCCTTTGAATGTTGATATACCGTCGGGGAACAATCTTTAGACCAAGACTGCCGGGGATGCTTGTTATGAGTATGTACTGCGCTGGGGAATGTTGAGATCTGCTGGGGGATACTCAACTTCCTAAGGATTTGATTATAACTTTGCTTGTAGAAAAGTGTACTGACTTGCTGGCTCACTCTCTGGGGAATTAAGATGTCTGGTTATGTTCTTTAGCTGAACTCGCCTTGATACCTTGGAGGACAGAACAATTAGATTGCTTAGCCAACTCTTTATTGCCCCTGTTTCTGATATGGGAGAAGGCACCTGTGGGGCTGATAGTTGCTGATAGACCAAGCTTCTTCTGGTAGGCAAGTGACGAGATGATAGGACATAGTCGTACGCTTTGATCCCTAACTTTTGCCTGGACTGCCCTTTCGGGTTTTCAGTCCACCGGGATACCCATTTTTGCCCAAGCCGCCTTTTCAGGTTTTCGATTTGCCGGGTGTACAGATTTTTTTTTCATTTTCATCCCTTATTTTTGCCCGAACCCTTTTGGTTCGCCGGGAAGCCCTGATTTTTGCCTAGGTGTGTCAACCTAGCGGGTCTTTGATTGTGCGTAATATTTTTTCGACTATGTCCGTTCTCAGGATGTAGGGAATTGCCCCTGTTAGAAGTGTTTTGTCATGCCACCAGAAGGTGTTTGATCAAGCAAGATTCGTTGTTGGAGTGCCCAAAATGACTTAGGCGGAGATTTGCCCCAGGTTGTTTGGCCTTTGAGAGATTCTCCGAATCTTGATTGGATTGCCCCAGATGATGGACCATGGTCATGCCATGCCCCTTGATTGGAGATACTCTTGTTCATTAGACTTTCATTGTGCGAATTTCCCTGCTGTTCAAACAAAAAGTCATATGCAAACAAAGTTATGTTAAAAATGCAAAGCCTATGTCTGTCTTGAAGATTTTGAAAATGCATTTTTTCATAAAACAAGTGATTGTTTGTAAAACGTGATGTCAACACCGTATTTACCGTAGGCCTTAAGGAGTCAGGATACCTTTTGTAACAGTATGCTTTCGAACTAACCCATGCTTCAGCTAGGACTTTTTAAGGGTTATAACGTGGCTTGGTTCACGGTTTAAGAAACAAAGGATAAAGGCTCAAATTATTTGTACCCACCCGCTCTTCGTGATGTTCTCCAAACCTAAACTCAGTTGATCATACGTTAGACCTCGTTTGAATCTTTGCTCTGATTTTCTGGTGATGATTCGGATGTTGATAACTTATTTTGAATAGGCAGTCATTCCTTTTTTGTTGAGGGTTTGTAGAACCTCTTTTTTCCTTGATTTTTGTTATCCCTTTCTTTTGCCTGAGCTGTTTCCTTTTTGGAATTACAGTCAGCGGGATGCCCCAGTTTTGTAAGTCTCCTTCATAGGTTTTGACTTAATGGGCTTTTTTATTTTGAGAGATATAATGACTGCCTTTCTTTATTGATCATTCGGAACCATCACTGTCTTTCTTTGTTTTGTAAGGATCTTTTTGGTGCCATTCGTTATGCACTTGGATCAACTGAGAGAACTACCCTGCCCCAGGTTATGATTAAGGGTTTTAATTTTCGAAAAGAAAAACTCCTACTTCTTTGGCTCGAAGGGGCTGACGAGGGATTATCATCCTTATAACTCCAGTGTTTAGGGATTGAAACAATGCATGTACCTCATCAGCGGGGTCTGTTCAAAAGCATACTGTAAAGATAGCGGTATCGTTTTCGTCATCCTCCCTCAAGAGGCTTAGAGTTTTAGATCAAGAGTTGACATCAGAAAAAATATGAAAATAATTTGCATTTAGTGGATACGAATATATTGTTTCAGAACAGACATATGCGATGCATTAATGAAATAACAATGTTTAACATGAGTAAATGTTTGAACAAAAGAAAATTGTCACTTGAACATTCGAATGAACAAAAGTTTTCAATGATTGGGCAAAGGAGCAGTGATCACGTGGGGAGTCTTAGGTACTTTAAACTGAATCTCTCCAGCGTCGATCATGTCTTGGATCTTATTTTTCAAGCTCCAACAATCATTTGTAGTATGCCCCGGGCTGTCAGAGTGATAAGCGCAACGGGCGTTGGGGTTATACTTCGGTGACGTTGTATTTTGATTCTTCGGAGGTTCTTTTAGAGTTACCAGCTTGGTCTCCAGCAACTGTGGCAATATCTGGGATAAGGTCACGCTGAGCCGAGTGAACTGCCTTCTCTCGCTCTCTTGTTGGTTGTGATGTTGAATTTGTGACACTGGAGCCATTTGAGGAGCTCTCCCCTTACCTCCTTGTCTCAAAGGTGGCTGAACGATGACTGGCTCTTTACCCTTAGACGCTTGCCCCAGTTGGTTACTCTGAAGCAGTTGGTTGATGAGAACACCGAGCTCTTCTTGTCTTTGAGCTAAACCTTGAATAGCAGTCCCCTGCCCCAGCATTTGGGCTTTCATTGCATCCATCTCAGCTTGCAGGTGTTTCAGCCGTTCGTCCTCAGCGCTGTTCCTGACCAAAGTCTCCATGAGAAGTGTCCTTAGCTCCTCCTGCCCCTTGGATAGATTCAGGAGGATTTCCCCGAACCGAGTTTCTTGAGTAAGAAGGTCCTGGTTGTCTTGTTGAGCCATTGCTGAAATAAACAGCGGGAAAGGTAAGTGACCTGCAACAAGGGTACCTGTTATGCAATGATGTGTATGATATGCATGCAATGTTTTCAAGGACCTCGCGGGGTAAACAAGAAAATTTGTTAGAATTTGGGTCCGGTAGCTTGATTGAAGGAAACCCATGTTATTGAGAATTCTTCTTCAAGGGTCAAAGGCTCACCATATCCAGTGGGTCATAGCCCCTGACATCCCTGGCTAGGGCAATCTTCTTCCAGTGTCAAAGCTTACCATATCAAGTGGGTCATAGCCCCTGACAACTTTGGCTAGAGGAAAATAAATCCTCTTTGCCCCTTGCTAGATGTTTGATTTATCATGACCTGCATCACAAGCCTTTGAGATCCTTGAAATGGGTTAGGATGTATGCAATGGTATGATGTTATGTTATGCATGGGGTAATGTAAGTAACCCTGTTATGAGTCCCAATTAAGGACTGCAAACCAAAACCTGCAAGAAACTCAAGTAAAACCTGTCATGAGTCCCAATTAAGGACTAAAACAAACCCTGCAAGAAACTCGGTAAACCTTGTCATGAGTCCTAATTAAGGACTACAAAAAAAACCTGCAAGAAGCTCAAGTGTCAGACAACAAGCATGCAAATAGTCAAGTACGAAGGCACACAAGTCACACAAAAGAGCCCTTAGATTTTAGGCCAGCATGAAGTTTAGGTACTACCCTCTTTCAGTTTGTTGGTTAAGACCTGTCCTATCAAAAGTAACCGGGTTCTAGAGGATCCCAATATCACGGGATTGCTTTCATTGTTCATCGTTTCGATTTAGCCACTGAACCGGCGACCGAAATATTCCAGGAAAGCAACCCTCAATTGAGTGTAGTATCGAGTATCAACCAACCTCGGACTGCACCAAAGTCAGTTATCTCACTACCCTAAAGAGGCCAAGATAGTTCATTTAAGGTTCCTAAGGTCTGTTGATGCTTCACGACACAACGCGGAGGCCCCGTACTCTCCTTGACTGAACTCAAGGGTTACCGGTACACACCAAAGGGCCACATCAACGTAGCAGACTGTTTCAACCATGTCAGTATACCCCGCACAGTTCCCTCACAGCCTTGTTGCTACTTTCTAAGAAAGGTATCCCCAGATCCGGGTTAGGATCTATAGAACTCCCAAGACAGTCCCACAATTTAGAGAAAACAAGGAAAGCAATTGAAAACACAGTTATGAACTAACCCTAAGGTACACCTCACTTTAAGTTAAGTTCCCAGCAGAGTCGCCAGTTCTATGATCGGTGGATCTGGAACTGACTGTTTAACGCTGGTTCGCGAAATGTCGCGGAAGCAAGAGTCGCCACCGTCTTTTATTTTCTCCAACATGGAAAGGACAAAAGCACAGAAAAATTCCTTAAAGAGATTGCTCTCGGTTCGGGAGGTAGGTTATAGAAAGGGAAGGTATTAGCACCCTTTCTATCCATGCTTATCCATGGGCTCTTAGATACTTGCTCCTTTGTGTTTTCAAAAATGGTTTGTTTGCTTTTCAACTGTGGGTTTTAAAAAAGTTTCTTTGAAAATTCCAGTTCGACTCTTGTATCGGTCCTCAAGAGTGTTTGAAAAATTGCTTTCGAAAGCTTTTGAAAAGGTGTCGGTGTGAAAAGTATTTTTTGATTTGTTTTGAAATTAGAGCAAGTATCTATGAGTCGTCTACCTACCCTAAGGAATTCATCTGTGTAAATGTCCTTTAAAGAAATGCCATCCCACCATTGAGGGGTAGGTAGCACCACCGTTGGAGGTGTTCGGGTCAATTCGAGGTTCGGGACATGGTGATCACCAGAGCAATGGGAAGACACCTTAGAAGCTACCCTCATGCCAGGTTCCCGGATCATGAGGACTTACTAAGACATCCTCTACTCGACGATCACCTTTCGAGGCAAGGCAACAGTGAGGCATACCCTAGGGGTGGTGTGTGATTTGTGTGTCATGTTCAGTTATTTTGTCTTGTCATATCATGGGTGATCTACGCATTTGTTTTTATTTTATCATTCATTCTTGCATGCATTTATTTAGCAGTTAAAAATTGCGAGAAATTAAAAGTTCTAAGCTATTACAAAGGCGCGGGTCCACATCGCCAAAATTAAACCAGGACCCGATTTGACAGAAAAATAAAGAAAGCAAAGGAAAGTGCGAGAAAATTAAAAGGTTACATGGCCTTGGGAGAGATACATAAATATTATAAAGAAATAAAAATAAATATGCGAATAAGAATTAAATCGAAACGAGGGCGTTGGACCCTTTTTGCAAAATTAAAATTACATGGAATTAATTAATTAAAAAGGAAAGGAGATGTTTTTGGTATTTTTTGGTTTTTTAGGATTTAATATGAAAAAAGAATTAATTGAAATTAAATGCTAACCCTAATTCTATTTGTTTTTTAATTTATTAAGAAAAGAAGATTAAAACCTAATATTAACCGTAATTAATTTACATGCAAATTTAATTATAAAAATAAATATTTAATTATTTAATTATTTATGAAAGAAAAATAAAAAGGATGAAAAATTATTAATTAAACCCTATTTCTACATTTTTAGATTTTTGTTATGAAAATATTAAATTAAACCCTAATTTAAAACTAATTAATTTACATGCAAATTTATTTACAAGAAATATTAAAATAAATAAAAAATATTTATTATTTTTTCTTTTCTGATTTTTTTTTATGTTTTTTGGTTTTTTATATAAAAAAATAATTAATTAAAAAGAACAATAATTAAAAGAAAGAAAGAAAAGAAAACAAAAAAGAAAGAATGTGAAAATGCAAACCTAGGGGGTTCAGACCCCAAATGGGAGGTTTTTTGATGGTGATTCAGGCCCATTTAGCCTTGGTCCGTTTGACTTTTTCAGGCAACGTGCTGGCGTGTTGACTCATGTCCACGCTGTTCTTTCAATCAGCGCCCTTGGATCGCTCTCAACGTACGCGTGGCTGGCTTGATTAGGAGGTGCATTGTAATCCTCAAGGCTTGAACTGCATGTGAACATGAGTTGGAAAATAATATTGAAAGGGTGAAGACCTGGGGCTTGAACTGCATGTACTTTACCAACAACTATGCTTGCCAGCTGAACCAATTCACGCGTATTAATATATAATGAATAACAAATATAATAAATAAAACAAGAGTTAGTGCTGATTCTTCGCGCGAAAATTTAAAAGAACCAATCCACTGACGCCACGAGGTCATCTTCTTCCTCGTTCCTGAAACACAAACACATTAGGCAACGTTTTTTATGGTGTTCTCTTAGGCCGGTTTTGGGAAAATAGCGACTAGCCCTATGACGCTCATAAATTGAGCGCGAGTATAGGTTCATGATCGTCTGAGTATGCTGAAGTGAATGGTCTAATTCTTATGCTCCAATTTTTCCTTGCTTTAAAATCCCTAATTTGGAATCCTGTAAACCCTAAAAATTGACAATGCATAATAATTCAATCAAATCACATGGTTAGCTTTAGAATCACACAAGGAACATGAATCAAACATTAAAAAAGGCTAAATGCGCATGAATTGGGATGCACGATTATGAAAAAAAAGTGAGAAAAGTTAGCTTCTGTACAACGATTCAAGAGGTTAGGATTGATGCTTTTGATCCAGAAAGATTGCTTGATGTCCTTGGAAGGCAATAGGATGGATTTTGTGGCTTGAAACGACCTAGAACTAGGTTTTCAGTTTTCAGTTTTTAAACCAAAATTTCAAAGTTGTCAATGGAGTTCCTGCGCAGCTCAGTGGTCCCTAGGATTAGGTTTGTGTTCAGGCTTATGTATTGAGTGAATTAGGTTAACAATTCTGATCAAAATCTCTTTCATTCATGGCTTTTGGAGATTTGATTTTCAAGATTATTTTTTAATCTTTTTCCATGTGTTTTTGCTCTCAATCATATCAATTCTCTCCAAATCTTTCCATATTGGATCATGCACGAGTTATTGAGTGGATTTCATGCAAAAAGGGATTTTAAAACTTAGGTTAAATATTTTCCATGTATTTAATTTGATTTAAATGAATTATTATAAATAAAAATTCAAATAAATAAATAAAAAATGAAGAAATACTTCCCTTTGGGCCAAGTGGTCGTGCACATGCCATGGATGATGAATTATGGAAGAAAAATGGGTCCATTAGCAATTTTAGGTCATTTGAATCAATGTTGACTTTTCAAAATATCCAAAAAATTTCCAACTTCCACAAGGCATAACTTGCTCAATTTTTAAGCTTTTCTCATGTTCTTGGACATTTTGGAAAGGTCTTTGAGTCCTCTAACCAATGTCTTTGGTCCCATGTCATTTTGATTTACCAATCTCAAGTTATTTCCTTTGACTTAAAGTCCCTTTTTGTTGACTTTTGAAAATGACCTATAATGTTGAAATTGGTAACTTTTTGTGAGAGCATTTCTTGGACTTGAAGTATGAAGATGAGTTGTAGGAAATGTCTTTCTCTTCAAAATGAGCTTTGGATGGAATTTTTCTGATAATCCATGTGAAAGTTATGCCCTGGTCAATTTACAGTTGACTTTTTCAGCTGTCCAAATAAGGAAACTTTTGCATCTTAATGATTTCTGAGCCAAATTTTGAGAATCATGATCAAGCATTGATCAAATGATGTTTGTGGCTTCAAAATGATATGTTGACCAAAAATTTGAACTTTTGACTGTCAAATGACCATTTTGCCCCTACAGTTGACTGTAGTGCAATTAGGGTTTTGACTGTGCAATTTTGTGCTGAAAGCCTTGAAACTTGATATGAGGATACTTGACCATATTTATAGGCATGTGAGACTTGATTGGACCTTTGGAAACTTCCTTTTCTTGATCAAAACAAAAACCCTAATCTTGACTGTTTAGGAGACCCTTGACTGTGCAACCCTTGGGGAGATTTTGAAGCTTTGACTTGGCAATTTCTTGAAGAATATGGGAGGGCAAATTTTGGGGTACAACAGCTAGGCTTCCCAGGAACGATTTGCAAACAAAACCAAGCTTCATAGCTCAAGAAATCGTGGCAAACAGTTTTACGGTTTGAAGTTTTTTTCCATAATCGCATATCATTATTCATGCATATTTAACCTCTTTTGTGGATTGTTTTGTGTTAATAGGACTGATACGAAGCTATTGGTGTAATTCAATTGGATTAAGATGCCCTGAAACGTAAACCACCATTGATGAAACTTAGGGTTTCGAAGCTTCCAAATTGGGGCTTTGTGATATAGTAAAAATCAGAGACTCTAAAGCCCATGGTTGAATTCGTCAAGGCCAGACGAATCAAACCCAACCCTCGCGATGAATTTATATTGCGCACAAACCTAATCGTTATTTTTCCTTTTTCAGTTTGTGAGGGTTAAAAACCCCCGCTATCTCTTTATCTTTTTTCAGGGCAATTAAAGAAGACGAAGGACGTGTTCAATCATGAGTGGTCCGTTCAAATAAAAAGGCGCGCTGTGTTTGCTTTACCACACATGCATTAACTTTCTTATATTATATTCATTAGTTATCATTCTAACAAAGGTGTGCAGTTGGCTTGGTGGATAGTGAGGTGTCTGGCAATCGTTGGGACCTGGGTTCGATTCCCAGGTCCCCAAAATAATTGTTTGATCTTTTTCATCATATATTCACATGCAGGCTACTGAACGTGTTCCATCATACACCCCATCCATCCAAGCGCCAGGTGGCTGGCAAGGCAAATCCAGTGGTCCAAAGATGCTGAACATCATGTTTCCTGGTCAACCAACATGCAGGCGATTACCAAAGTCAACGTGGCTTTATGGCTTAGTGGGCCAGAATTGCTGGAATAAACCTCCATTTGGGTCCAACACACCCCCTGGTTTTCTTTCTATTTCTTTTTTCTTTCTTTTTATTTTCTTTTAATAATTATTATTACTATTAATTAATTAATTCATAAATTATTTTTCACAATAAAATTCAGAAAATCAAAATGTAAATATTTTTATTATTATTATTAACTTTCACCTTAATAATTATTTTTTGTAAATAAATGCAAATTAATTAATTTAGTTAAATTAGGTTAACTTTAATCTTTTTTACAATAAATAAAATTAGCTTAGAATTAGGGTTTTGTTTACTAACTTTTTAATTCCTTTTATTTTATTTTCATTAAAACATAAAAAACACAAAAAAAACACTTTTTCTCTTAATTAATTAATTAATTAGCAAATTAGGTTTAATTTTAATTAATTGCAAAAAAGGACAAATTACTTTATTTTCTCAAAAAGGGTCAAAACCCTAAAGACGTCCAGATTTAATTTCTTTCGCGCTTTAATTCCTTTTGATCATATTTTTGTATCTGTTTCCGAGGATGTAATAGTTAATTAGGATTTTATTGCTTTCTTTTACTTTCTCGCATTTATTTCCAAACGGGTTATGTTTTTGGCGATGTATAGACCCGCGCCTTGTAATAGCGTAGATTTACCTTTCCGTAATTTATTTTCCGCACTCTTAACTGTTAATTATGCATGCAAGACTTGTTTAATAATAAAATCAATCTGTAGCTCACAAATGCATGTTCAAAGATAAACATAAACTGAAACAACGCACATGCACATGCCACTCTTAGGGTACGCCTCACTGGTTGCCTCGACGTGGTCGTCAAGTATAGGGTGTTTTAGAGGTCGCCCTCATGTCTAAAGATCCAGTTGCCTCGAAACGGTTGCCTCGGATAAAAAGGATCTAGGACATTAGGGTTACCGCTAAAGCGTCCTACTATTGCTTTGGTGACCACACATGTCCCTACAATCGAATTGACCCGAATAACTCCAACGACGGTGCTACCTACCTCTCAATGGTGGGATAGCACTATCTAAAGGACTCTTACACAGCCTAATTCCTTAGAGTAGGTAGATTTCTCCTGGGTACTTGCTCTTTCTAAAAAACAAAACAACTTTTCGCACATACACTTTCAAAAGGTTTTCAAACAAAAATTTCATACACTCTTGAGGACAGATACAAGAGTTACTTAGAAATTTTTCGAACGAAACTTTTTCAAAACCCACAAACACTTGAAAAGCAAACAAAATTTTGAAAACATAAGAGCAAGTACCTAAGAGCCCGTGGATAACCACGGATAGAAAGGGTGCTAACACCTTCCCTTTCTATAAATCTACCTCTCGAACCGAGAGACATCTCGAAAAGGAATTTTGCTGTGCTTTTGTCCTTTCCTTGTTGGAGAACATAAAAGACGGTGGCGACTCTTGCTTACCGCGACATTTCGCGAACCAGCATTTCAAAACAGTCAGTTCTATTTCCACCGATCACAGAACTGGCGACTCTGCTGGGGATAAGCTTCCAGAATCTGTGATCGGTGGAAATAGAACTGGCAACTCTGCTGGGGATACTTTAATAAGTGAGGTGTACCTTAGGATTAGACCACTCTTGTTTTCAATTGCTTGATTTGTTTGCTTTAATATTGTGGGCCTGTCTTGGAGTTTCATAGATCCTAACCCGGATCTGGGGGATACCTTTTAGAAGTAGCAACAAACTGTGAGGGAACTGTGCGGGGTATACCGACACGGTTGAAGCAGTTGCTACATTGATGTGGCACTTTGGTGAGTACCGTTAACCCTTGAGTCAAGTCAAGGAGAGTACGGGGCCACCGCATGGTGTCGTGAAGCATCAACTGGCCTTAGGAACCTTACTTGACCATCCTGGCCTCTTTAGGGGTAGTGAGATGACCGACTTTGGTGCAGTCCGAAGTTGGTAGATACTCGATACTACACTCATTGAGGGTTGTTTTCTTGGAATATTTTGATCGCCAGTTCAGTGGCTAAATCAAAACAATGAACATAGAAAACAACCCAATGATATTGAGCTCCTTAGAACCCGGTTACTTTTGATAGGACAGGTTTTGAGCCCACCATCTTCAAGAGGGTAGTACCCCGAACTTCATGCCATCCTAAAATCTAAGGGCTCTGTTGTGTGACTTGTGTGCCTTAAAACTTGGACTACTTGCATGCTTGTTATCTGAAACATGAATTCCTTGCAGGTTTTGTTTACAGTCCTTAATCTGGGCTTATAACAGGGTTTACTTACGTCACTCCACGCATAGCATAACATCATACCATTGCATGCATCCTGCATAAGGAGTAACCCATTTCAAGGATCTCAAGGGTTTGTGATGTAGGTCACGATGAATCCAATGTCTAGCAAGGGGCAAAGGGGATTTATTTTCCTCTAGCCAAGGCTGTGTGGAGATCAAACATGATAGCTCGAGTCAGGGGCTATGACCCACTCGATATGGTGAGCCTTGACTCTTGAAGAAGGACTCTCATCAACATGAAGTTCCTTCCATCAAGCTACCCAGATTCAAGTTCTAACAATTTTCTTGTTTACCCCGTGAGATCCTTGAAAACATTGCATGCATACATACACATCATCGTATAACAGGTACCCTTGTTACAGGTCTCTTACCTTCTTCGTTGTTTATTTCAGCAATGGCTTCCCAACAAGACCATCAGGATCTCCGTACTCAAGAGACTCGGTTCAGGGAGATCCTCCTAAATCTATCCAAGGGGCAGGAAGAACTGAGAACACTCCTCATGGGGACTTTGGTCAGGAACAGTCCAGAAGACAGTAAGGATGAACGGCTGAAACATCTGCAAGCTGAGGTGGATGCAATGAGAACCCAGATGCTGGGGCAAATGGCTCTTATCCAAGGCTTGGCTCGGGAGCAAGAAGAGTTGAGAACTATGGTCAACCAGCTTCACCAAGAGAGATACAACATGAAGCAAACAGTCCAAGTCAGGGACCAGGTCATTGATCAGCTTCCAAGAGGACAAGATTTTGGTATGGTGAAGAATATACCTCTCCAAATTGCTACCACTTCACAGGTCCAACCACAACCTCGCCCAGAGCAACGGGTTGATCAGAGTAAGCCCCGAAGGCAATTTACCAAGCTCAACACGTCGCTGTCCCAAGCTTTACAACACCTGTTGAGGTTGAATTTGGTAACCCTAAGGGCTCCTCCTCGGAATCCCAACATCTCTGCTCCTACTTATCATCCCAATAGAAGATGTGCATACCACTCTGATGGTCCGGGACATGACACAAACGACTTCTGGTCTCTGAAGAACAAGATCCAGGATCTGATTGATGAAGGAGTAGTGGAATTCACCCAAGATGGCCAGGCTGAGTTCTTCTACTATCCCTGCGAGATTCACCATTTGAAGTGACAAGTCCTGAGACTAGAAGACTTTTGTTCATTCGAATGTTCAAGTTGTATTTTCTTTGCTTATACAAACAATTGTTGTCATAGCAAACTTTATTACTTTATCAATGCATCGCATATGTCTGTTTTGAATCAATATATTCGCATTCTCTATATTCAAACTGCTTTCATTTTGGTGATGTTCAAACTCTCGATTAATAACTCTAAGCCTCTTGAGGGAGGATGACGAAAATGATACCACAATCTCTACAATATGCTTTTGAACCGACCCCGCTGATGAAGTACAGGCATTGTTTCAATTCCTAAACACCGGAGTTATAAGGAAGATAATCCCTCATCAACCCCTTCGAGCCAAAGAAGTAGGAGTTTTTTTTTCTTTTCACAAAAAAAAAAATTAAAACCCTTAATCATAACTTGGGGCAGGGTAGTTTTCTCAGTTGATCCAAGTGCACAACGAATGGCACCAAAGAAGTCCTTACAAAACAAAAGACAGTGATGGTTCCGAATAATCATAAAGACAGGCAGTCATTACCAAAAAAAAAAAACTAAAGCCCATTAAGTCAAAACCTACGAAGGAGACTTATAAAACTGGGGCATCCCGCTGACTGTAACCACAAAGAAACAGTTCAGGCAAAAAACAGGGATAACAAAATCAAAAAAGGAAAGAGGTCCTACAAACCCTCAATGACTGCCTATTCAAAATAAACTGTCAATATCCGAACCATCACCATAATATCAGGACAAAGACTCAAACAAGGTCTAATGCATGATCAGCTGAGTTTAGGTTTGAAGAACATCACGAAGAGCGGGTGGGTACAAATAAATTTTGAGCCTTTATCCTTTGTTTCTTAAACCGTGAACCAGGCCACGTTATAACCCTCAAAAGTCCTAGCTGAATCATGGGTTAGTTCGAAAGCATACTGTTATGAAAGGTATCCTGACTCCTTAAGGCTTGCGGTAAAATAACGAGTTGACATCACAGTTTACAAAAAATTCACTTGTTTTTATGAAAAAATGCATTTTCAAAAACTTCAAGACAGACATAAGCTTTGCATTTTTAATATAATATTGCTTGCATATGACTATTTGTTTGAACAACATAGGAGTTCGCACGACGAATGTCTAATGAACAAAAGCACCTCCAATCAAGGGGCATGGCATGATCACTGTCCATCATCTGGGGCAGTTAAGTCAAGATTCGGAGAATCTCTCAAAAGGCCAACTAGCTTGGGGCAAATCTCCATCTGGATCACTTGGGGCATTGGACGATCAAACGAACATCTTCTGGTAGTATGGCGACACAACACTACCAACAGGGGCACCTCCCTACACTCTGAGAACGTGGACATAGTCGAAAAAATGCTACGTATAATCAAAGACCCGCTAGGTTGACACACCTAGGCAAAAATAAGGGCTTCCCAGCGAACCAAAAGGGTTCGGGCAAAAATAAGGGATGAAAATGAAAAAAAATCTGTACACCCGGCAAGTCGAAAACCTGAAAAGGCGACTTGGGCAAAAATGGGTATCCCGGTGGACTGAAAACCCGAAAGGGCGGTCCAGGCAAAAGTTAGGGATCAAAGCGTACGACTATGTCCCGTCATCTTGTCACTTGCCTACCAGAAGAAGACTTGTCAATTGGCAGTTATCAAGCACCTCCACAGGTACCTTCTCCCGCAGAAACTGGGCCAATAAGAATTGTCTAAGCGATCTGGTTGCTCTGTCCACCAAGGTACCAAGGTAAGTTCGGCTGAAGAATGTAACCAGGATGCTTCCACTCCCCGCAGAGTAGGACAAGACTCAGCAATACTCTCCCCCGAGCAGAGTTGGTCTCCCGTCAGCCCCGAAAAGGCACAGTATCTCCAGCAAGTCAGTGATTCTCTCCCCAAGCAGAGTTAGCCTACTGTCAGCCTTAAGGAAAGATGGATACCCCCAGAAAATCTCAACATTCCCCAGCGGAGTATGCAGATGTTCCTAAGCAAGCATCCCCGGCAGTCTTAATATTCCTCAACGGAAATATAAGATTGTTCCTCGGCAGAATACCAGACACCCTAGTGGAGCCATTCCCCAGTACAGTCCAAAAAAGTTTCCCCAGGAGAGTTGAATCATCCTCCCCAGTAGATTCTGGAAGCTTATCCCCTGCAGAGTACGAACGCATCTCCCCAGCTTTATTCAAAGGTTATTCTCCACCAGAGCTTATAACTGGGTTATCCTCAGCCAATTACCACAGAAAGATCGTCCTCGGCGAAGTTCTTCCTATCCCCCAGCGGAGTTCATCAAATTCCCCAACGTAACTCATCAATGGAATCCCCAGTGGAGTTCTCATCGAAACCTCAGCGAAGTATCTCTTCCCACAGAGTAATTCCCCGCAGAGTAATCCCTCCAACAAGTTTATTCCTCAACGGAGTCATCTTCTCCTATCGGTTATTCTTGCAATCATCATCCCCAGCGGAAACGAAGAACTCTATTCTTCAGCATCAACCCTGGATTTAACTTCCCGGCATTCGTCAAGGATTTATTTTCCTAGAAGAAAATACATTCATAGACATTTCACATTTCATACATCCTGCTTACATACATGATAAAGTGCATACGACACAATCTCATTTATTCTCGAAAACATCATGACATCATGCATTTCATACATCATGACATTACATACAACTGATGTTTTGCCTTTTCAGGAAAAGGTCAATCAAAAGATATTACCATCAACTTTTGAAGTTCCAGATTCGATTCTTGTATCTAGCCAGGGCATATCTGTGAGCGATTGATTGTAGATTCGATACCTGTATCCAGCCAGGGCATATCTGCATGAATAGTTTAGAGATTCGATTCCTGTATCCAGCCAGGGCATATCTGTAGACGACTAATTCCAGATTCGATTCCTGTATCTAGCCAGGGCATATCTGTGAGTAATTGATTGTAGATTCGATACCTGTATCCAGCCAGGGCATATCTGCATGAAGAGTTTAGATATTCGATTCTTGTATCCAGCCAGGGCATATCTGTAGACGACCAAATTCCAGATTCGATTCCTGTATCTAGCCAGGGCATATCTGTGAGTGATTGATTATAGATTCGATACCTGTATCCAGCCAGGGCATATCTGCATGAAGAGTTTGTAGATTCGATACCTGTATCCAGCCAGGGCATATCTGTAGACGACCAATTCCAAATTCGATTCTTGTATCTAGCCAGGGCATATCTGTGAGTGATTGATTGTAGATTCGATACCTGTATCCAGCTAAGGCATATCTACATGAAGAGTTTAGAGATTCGATACCTGTATCCAGCCAGGGCATATCTGTAGATGACCAGTTCCAGATTCGATACCTGTATCTAGCCAGGGCACATCTGTGAGCAATTGATTGTGGATTTGATACTTGTATCTAGCCAGGGCATATCTGCATGAAGAGTTTAGAGATTCGATACATGTATCTAGCCAGGGCATATCTGTGAGCGATTAATTGTGGATTTGACACCTGTATCTAGCCAGGGCATATCTGCATGAGGAGTTTGAAGATCAACCCCTGTAACAGGCCAGGAAACCATCTTCCTTTCTCAGAGTATGCAAGTTCTCGTTAAGGAATCTCTTACGCGATCGACACCTTCAGATGGCATCTATAAGCCCATCTCCACAACTATCCATTACACTTCCAAATGGCATCTATAAGCCCATTCCCGACAAGGTTCTGTCACGTCTCCAGATGGCATCTATAAGCCCATCCTCCTATCCACCATCTCTCCAAATGGCATCTATAATCCCATTCCCGCCATCACACTGCTGATACTCTACTATGCGAGTGCAAATTTCTGGGCACTCTAGTGTTCAATCATCTTCCACCTTCGGATCACGAAAGGCACGCAAGCCAATCTACATCCTCAGGTCTAAGAAGATTGAACAAGGGCAATTGTTGTACCCCAAAATTTTCCCTCCCATATTCTCCAAGATTTGTCAAGATCAATCTTCAAATGGTTCAAGATCTCTCAGAGGGTTGCATAGTCAAACATCCTCCTAAGCCAGTCAAAATTAGGGTTTTGGTTCTCTCAGTAAATTTGAGGTTTTCAATGGCTCAATCAAGTCTCATGTGCCCATATACATTTTCAAGCATCTACATGTCAAGTTTCAGGACTCACAGTCTCAAGTTGCACAGTCAAAAGCCCTATTTGGTTCACAGTCAACTACAGGGGTAAAATGGTCATTTTGCAGTCAAAAGTCAAAAATTTTGGTCAACATCTTATTTTGAGCACACAATCATCATTTGATCAAGTCTTGATCATGATTCCTCAAGCATGGCTCAAAAATCATCAAGATGCCAAAAGTTGCCATTTTTGGACAGTTGAAAAGTCAACTGTAACTTGACCAAGGCATAACTTTTTCATGGTTCATCAGAAAAATCCCATCCAATGCTCATTTTGAAGGGGATGACATTTCCTATAACTCATCTTCACATTCCAAGTCCAATAAATGCTCTCACAAAAAGTTATCAATTTCTACATTATAGGTCAATTTCAAAAGTAAACAAAAAGGCACTTTAAGTAAAAGACCATAACTTGAGATTGGTATATCCAAATGACATGGGACCAAAGGAATTGGTTAGAGGACTTCAATACCTTTCCAAAATGTCCAAGAACATGTTCATATGATCAAAATTGAGCAGGATATGCATTGGAGAAGTTGGGAAATTTTCATGAATTTGCAAAAGTCAACTTTGCTCAAAACACATCATTTTTGCTAATGGGCCTCAAATTCCTTCTTGAATCTTTACCCAAAGCATATGCACGACCCATTGAGATTAAATTGAGTTATTTTCTTATTTTTATTAATTAATTGGATTTTTAATTGATTATTAATTCATTTAATTCATTTAATTGTAGGAAAATACCAAGATATGATTTCTAAATCTTTTTGTGAAGCAAAAGTGGTCAACATGTGCTGGATATTTTGTGTATCAATCAAGGGGACCAAAATCTCCCAATTTGGCAAGGTTTTCCAATCAAAAGATGCTAAAAGATTTGATTGAAAATCAAATATGCAAAACATGAATTCCATGGATTCTTGGCCAAGATTGTAACCTAAATCCATTATACTATATATGCTGAACCTAACCCTAATTCCATTCACGTGAAAAAGCTGCTAAAAACACCATAACCAATTCCAAAAAATATAAAAGAAACTCAAAACTGTTTTTCATATTGTAGACCAATTCAAAGCCTTAGAGCGATTCAAACATATTGCTAGGCTTCCCAGGAACGATTTGCAAACAAAACCAAGCTTCATAGCTCAAGAAATCGTGGCAAACAGTTTTACGGTTTGAAGTTTTTTTTCCATAATCGCATATCATTATTCATGCATATTTAACCTCTTTTGTGGATTGTTTTGTGTTAATAGGACTGATACGAAGTTATTGGTGTAATTCAATTGGATTAAGATGCCCTGAAACGTAAACCACCATTGATGAAACTTAGGGTTTCGAAGCTTCCAAATTGGGGCTTTGTGATATAGGAAAAATCAGAGACTCTAAAGCCCATGGTTGAATTCGTCAAGGCCAGACGAATCAAACCCAACCCTCGCGATGAATTTATATTGCGCACAAACCTAATCGCTATTTTTCCTTTTTCAGTTTGTGGGGGTTAAAAACCCCCGCTATCTCTTTATCTTTTTTCAGGGCAATTGAAGAAGACGAAGGACGTGTTCAATCATGAGTGGTCCGTTCAAATAAAAAGGCGCGCTGTGTTTGCTTTACCACATATGCATTAACTTTCTTATATTATATTCATTAGTTATCATTCTAACAAAGGTGTGCAGTTGGCTTGGTGGATAGTGAGGTGTCTGGCAATCGTTGGGACCTGGGTTCGATTCCCAGGTCCCCAAAATAATTGTTTGATCTTTTTCATCATATATTCACATGCAGGCTACTGAACGTGTTCCATCATACACCCCATCCATCCAAGCGCCAGGTGGCTGGCAAGGCAAATCCAGTGGTCCAAAGATGCTGAACATCATGTTTCCTGGTCAACCAACATGCAGGCGATTACCAAAGTCAACGTGGCTTTATGGCTTAGTGGGCCAGAATTGCTGGAATAAACCTCCATTTGGGTCCAACACCCCCCCTGGTTTTCTTTCTATTTCTTTTTTCTTTCTTTTTATTTTCTTTTAATAATTATTATTACTATTAATTAATTAATTCATAAATTATTTTTCACAATAAAATTCAGAAAATCAAAATGTAAATATTTTTATTATTATTATTAACTTTCACCTTAATAATTATTTTTTGTAAATAAATGCAAATTAATTAATTTAGTTAAATTAGGTTAACTTTAATCTTTTTTACAATAAATAAAATTAGCTTAGAATTAGGGTTTTGTTTACTAACTTTTTAATTCCTTTTATTTTATTTTCATTAAAACATAAAAAACACAAAAAAAAACACTTTTTCTCTTAATTAATTAATTAATTAGCAAATTAGGTTTAATTTTAATTAATTGCAAAAAAGGACAAATTACTTTATTTTCTCAAAAAGGGTCAAAACCCTAAAGACGTCCAGATTTAATTTCTTTCGCGCTTTAATTCCTTTTGATCATATTTTTGTATCTGTTTCCGAGGATGTAATAGTTAATTAGGATTTTATTGCTTTCTTTTACTTTCTCGCATTTATTTCCAAACGGGTTATGTTTTTGGCGATGTATAGACCCGCCGCGCCTTGTAATAGCGTAGATTTACCTTTCCGCAATTTATTTTCCGCACTCTTAACTGTTAATTATGCATGCAAGACTTGTTTAATAATAAAATCAATCTGTAGCTCACAAATGCATGTTCAAAGATAAACATAAACTGAAACAACGCACATGCACATGCCACTCTTAGGGTACGCCTCACTGGTTGCCTCGACGTGGTCGTCAAGTATAGTGTGTTTTAGAGGTCGCCCTCCTGTCTAAAGATCCAGTTGCCTCAAAACGGTTGCCTCGGATAAAAAGGATCTAGGACATTAAGGTTACCGCTAAAGCGTCCTACTATTGCTTTGGTGACCACACATGTCCCTACAATCGAATTGACCCGAATAACTCCAACGACGGTGCTACCTACCTCTCAATGGTGGGATAACACTATCTAAAGGACTCTTACACAGCCTAATTCCTTAGAGTAGGTAGATTTCTCCTGGGTACTTGCTCTTTCTAAAAAACAAAACAACTTTTCGCACATACACTTTCAAAAGGTTTTCGAACAAATATTTCATACACTCTTGAGGACAGATACAAGAGTTACTTAGAAATTTTTCAAACAAAACTTTTTCAAAACCCACAAACACTTGAAAAGCAAACAAATTTTTGAAAACATAAGAGCAAGTACCTAAGAGCCCGTGGATAACCACGGATAGAAAGGGTGCTAACACCTTCCCTTTCTATAAATCTACCTCCCGAACCGAGAGACATCTCGAAAAGGAATTTTGCTGTGCTTTTGTCCTTTCCTTGTTGGAGAACATAAAAGACGGTGGCGACTCTTGCTTACCGCGACATTTTGCGAACCTGCATTTCAAAACAGTCAGTTCTATTTCCACCGATCACAGCCGACAATGGGTTGGGTTTCTCAGACGCATATTTGACTGCTAAAGGAAGAAATCATAATGATGCTCTGCACGTCTCGATCGAGTGCAGGGGCACTACCATGGCCCATGTACTAGTTGATACTGGGTCCTCTTTGAATGTTTTGCCAAAGAAAGCATTAGACCGTCTGGATTGTGAAGGTTTGATTCTGAAGCCGAGCAATATTGTTGTCAGGGCTTTCGACGGGTCAAAAAGGATGGTGCACGGGGAGGTGGACGTCCCTGTTAAAGTTGGCTCCCAGACTTTTGCATCTACTTTCTATGTGATGGATATCCGACCATCATATTCTTGCTTGCTGGGTCGCCCTTGGATTCATAAGGCTGGGGCCGTGACTTCTACGCTCCATCAGATGTTGAAATATCCAGTAAAGGGGAAGATCGTCACGGTACAAGGTGAGGAGGAGTACATGGTGAGTCATCTAAATTCCTTTCGCTATGTGGAGATGGATGGGGAGTTCATCGAAACCCCTTGTCAGAACTTCGAAGAGGTCCCCCAGACTTTGGCGTCGACTAAAGTTGCTATTGACGAACCTCCGATGAAGATGGCTTCCCTTAAGGATGCCAGGGCTGTAACTGAAAAAGGTGGGTGTGCAAATTGGGGTCAGCTCCCTGATTTCACACACAAGACTGACAAGTTTGGTTTGGGCTTTACTGTAGAGGCTCAAAGGGTTGTTCGGCGCACGTGGATTGGAAGACCTCCTCTGCACATCAGTGATCAGGGAGTGCATGCAATTGAAGATGGTGAAGAAGATTCAGATATCGACAACTGGATCTACCCGACTACCAACGGTGGATTGAACAACTGGACGGCGAAATACTTCATACCCGTTTCTTTTATTACATAATAATTGACTTTTGTTTTGAGATTTGTAACAGACAGTTTGAAACTTTACGGCCCGGTGCCTTGCCCGAGGCACCTTGGCTTTGTTTGTGAGGGCTTATTATTTGTCATTTTCACATATCATCAATAAAGCATTGGACGTTTTCTTGCATTACAAATTTCGCGCTCCTTGTTTTTCCTTTCTATCTCGCACTTTATCAAAACAGTTATTGTCTTACATACACTCACATATCATAATGCATATCCACATCCACTCTGGATCCCGTTGATAACAACTCTGCTACTGCCAGTTATGACTTCAAAAATCCGATCAACCAAGCCGAGGATGAAGGTGAGGATGATTGTGAGGTGCTTGGGGAACTTGCTAGACTGTTACTACAGGAAGAGAGGGCCATACAGCCTCATGAAGAGCCAGTGGAATCAGTGAATTTGGGTATAGAGGAAGACAAGAAAAAGGTCAAGATAGGTGCAAAGCTGGAGCCTAGTGTCAAGAAACGGTTGATACAGATGCTACGCGACTATGTTGAGATCTTCGCTTGGTCTTATGAAGATATATCTGGTTTAGACACTGATATTGTGGTACACCGCCTGCCAACTAAAGAAGACTATCCTCCGGTAAAGCATAAGGTTCGTCGTATGCGCCCAGAGATGTCTGAGAAAATCAAAGCTGAGGTCGTGAAACAGTTCGACGCCGAATTTCTAGCTGTTACTTCTTACCCACAGTGGGTTGCTAACGTAGTTCCGGTGCCTAAGAAGGATGGTAATGTACAAATGTGTGTAGACTATAGAGATCTGAACAGGGCGAGCCCCAAATATGATTTCCCACTTCCTCGCATCGATGTTCTGGTCGATAACACCGTGCATCATAAGGTCTTCTCCTTTCTCGATGGTTTTTCTGGTTACAATCAGATTAAGATGGCTCCCGAGGACATGGAGAAGACAACTTTCGTTACACAGTGGGGCACCTTCTGTTACAAGGTAATGCCTTTCGGGTTGAAGAATACTGGGGCAACTTATTAGCGCGCCATGGTTGCTTTGTTCCACGACATGATTCACCATGAGATTGAGGTTTACGTTGATGATATGATAGCAAGGTCCCAGACTGAAGAAGAACACCTTGACCATTTCCAGAAATTGTTCGACAAGTTGAAGATGTATAAGCTGAGGTTAAACCCGAACAAGTGCACCTTCGGGGTAAGGTCTGGTAAGCTACTGGGTTTCGTCGTTAGTGATAAAGGTATTCAAGTGGATCCTGCAAAGGTGAATTCTATATAAGAAATGCCAGCTCCCCGCATAGAAAAGGAAGTCAGAGGATTTTTGGGACGTCTGAACTACATCGCCCGATTCATTTCACATATGACTGCTACTTGTGAGCCAATCTTCAAGCTGCTGAAGAAAGATCAAGTAGTAAAATGGAATGATGAATGTCAGACCGCTTTCAAAAGGATCAAAGAATACCTCCAAGAGCCAACAATTCTGATGCCTCCAGTTGAAGGAAGACCTTTGATCCTATACTTGACAGTGGTGGATAATTCAATGGGGTGCGTGTTGGGGCAGCATGATGAGTCTGGCCGAAAAGAGCATGCTATTTACTACCTTAGCAAAAAGTTTACCAATTGCGAGACCTGATACTCGTTGCTCGAGAAAACTTGCTGCACTTTGGCATGGGCTGCTCGCTGGCTGAGATAGTATATGCTGACTCACACTACCCTATTGATATCAAAGATGGATCCAATCAAGTATATCTTCGAAAAGCATGCCTTGTCCGGAAGAATAGAAAGATGGAAAATGATCTTAACTGAGTATGACATCCAATACACAACCCAAAAAGCAATCAAGGGGAGTGTGTTGGCGGATCATTTGGCGCATCAGGTAGTGGATGACTACCAATCCATGAATTTCGAGTTCCCGGATGAGAACATCATGTTGGTGACCGAATGTGAAGAACCTGGACTGGATGAAGGACCCAAGGAGGGATCCCGATGGTCCGTGTATTTTGATGGAGCCTCAAACGCGTTGGGTAATGGCATTGGCACCGTGATCATATCTCCTGAGGGCTGTCATACTCCGTTCACCGCTCGATTATGTTTTAACTGCACCAACAATATGGCAGAGTATGAAGCATGCATCATGGGCCTCCGAGATGCTATTGACCTAAGGATTAAGTTCTTGAGTGTATTCGGAGATTCCGATCTAGTGATCAGTCAGATCAAAGGCGAGTGGGATACGAAGCACCTAAATCTTATTCCTTACAAAGAGTATGTATTGACGTTGCTTCCGCACTTTGAGGAGATAACCTTTGAACACTTCCCGAGAGAGGAGAATCAGTTAGCGGACGCGCTAGCTACCATGTCTTCTATGTTCAAAGTCAGGTGGGATAATGAAGCTCCCCAGATCACCATCGAGAGGTTGGACGAACCCACACATTACTGTGACATCGAGACGGAAGAGGTAACAGACAAACCCTGGTTTCACGAGGTAAAGAGGTATCTTGAGGCTCAAGAGTACCCCGAGGGTGCATCTGTTAATGATAAGAAGTTTCTGAGAAGGTTCACTGCGAAGTTCTTTATCAGCAATGGCATTCTCTACAAGCGTAACCATGATCCAACCTTACTGCGATGTATGGACAAGAACGAAGCAGAAAGGATTATGGCAGAGTTACATGAAGGTACTTTTAGAACTTATTCCAGTGGACATACCATGGCAAAGAAAATCCTGCGGGCTAGATATTATTGGTCTACTATGGAAGCCGATTGTTATCAGCATTCTTAGACCTGTCATAAGTGCCAAGTCTATGTTGATAAGGTGCATGTACCTCTAGTTCCTCTGAACGTCTTGACAGCTCCTTGGTCCTTTGCAATGTGGGGCATCGATATGATTGGTGAGATCATACCTATTGCGTCCAACAGGCATCATTTCATCCTTGTGGCTATTGATTATTTCACGAAGTGGGTTGAGGCAACTTCCTTTGCTACAGTAACCAAGAACATCATGGCGCGGTTTATCCGACACAATCTGATATGTCGATACGGTGTACCAGAGAGGATCATTACGGACAACAGTACAAATCTCAACAATACAATGATCACCGAGCTCTGCAAACAGTTCAAGATTCAGCATCACAACTCTTCTCCTTACCGGCCGAAGATGAATGGGGTTGTTGAAGCGGCTAATAAGAACATCAAGAAGATTGTGCAGAAGATGACGGTGACATGCAAAGATTGGCATGAGATGTTACCATTCACTCTTCATGGGTACCGTACCTCAGCACGGACTTCGACAGGGGCAACACTCTAATCTTTGGTGTATGGCATGGAGGTAGTCTTACCCATTGAAGTCCAGATACCCTCTCTTCGGATTATGAAGGATGCAGGTTTGAGCAAAGACGATTGGATCTAGACCCGGCTTGATCAGCTGAACTTAATCTATGAAAAGATACTTACTGCTATTTGTCATGGTCAAACATATCAAAAGCGAATGATCAAGGCATTTAACAAGAAAGTCAGACGACAAGAGTATCAAGTCGGAGATCTGGTGATCAAACGCATCATATTGCCGCAAGGTGATCCCAGGGGCAAATGGACCCCCATTTATGAAGGGCCATTTGTGGTTAAGAACATTTTCTCAATAGGAGTTATGATTCTAACTACCATAGATGGTGACGACCTTCCTCACCCCGTCAATGCAGACATAGTGAAAAAATACTATGCATAATCAAAGACCCGCTAGGTTGACTGGCCTAGGAAAAAATAAGGGCTTCCCGGCGAACCAAAAGGGTTCGGGCAAAAGTAAGGGATGAAAATATAAAAAAACTGTACACCCGACAAGTCGAAAACCTGAAAAGGCGGCTTGGGCAAAAAAGGGTATCCCGGTGGACTGAAAACCCGAAAAGGAGGTCCAGGCAAAAATTAGGGATTGAAACGTAACACTATGTCTCATTGGATCATCTCGCAACCAGACTTCGGTATCAACTATCAAGCTTGGACAACACCAATCAATCTGATCTACCTTCAACCAAGTAGCAAAGTGATGAGATGCTCGAAGATATAAAGGCAATAACAGAGTTGGAACCCAATGGGATTGTTTCACATAGCTGTTTTTATTTCTTTTACACAAATTGTATAAACTCTGTTCTTTCGGCGGCGTTCTCTTACTAGGACGTCAGCCTCTTGTACAAAACGCCTATTACAGGCCAACTTCAAAATCAATACAATTCATTTTACAATAAATTTCAAAATTGTTTTTCTTTTCATGTTTTGTTTTGCAAGAACGTCCAATGATTCATTTTTGATATATGCTTTTGACAATAATTGTTGCTCATAAATATTTACATGCGAAACAAAAGATGATTGCTCGTAATTCCAGGAACAGGGGAAAATAAGAAATGTCCAAACCTCACGGTTGCTCTGCCCACCAGGTACAGGGATAGACCCAGCTGGAGAATATGACTAAAGATACATACACTCCCCGCAGAGTAAGAAATACCCAAAACAGTGGTGTTAATTCTCCCCAAGCAGAGTTTATCTATCACCAGCAATAGAAGATTATCCCCAATGGAGTTTATTTCTTCCACAAGCAGAAACTCAATCCCCAACAAGGTTCATTATCACCAGCAACGGTAATTCATCCCCAGCCGAGGTTATTTCTCCAAATCAGCAGATCTTCTGGCAGAATATCTCTCTTCCCCACAGAGTCATTCTCTTGCCAGTTTATTCTCCAGTAGGGTCATTATCCCGCCAATTTATTCTCAAATCATCTTCGGTTGTTATCCCCAGCAAGAACGAAGAACTCAACTCTTTATATTCTCCAACAACAGTCTGGGATTTATTCTCCCCAACTAGAGAATATCATAAGAACATTGCATATTCATATATCATGGCACATGCATAAGCATCATACAGCACAATCTCATTTATTTTGAGAACATCATTATTCGATACATGTTATGCATCATGACATTACATACGACTAACTCTTTACCTTTCAGGGAAAGATACAATCAAATTGTCATAAGTTTTCTCTGGTTCAGTCAAATCAATGCTAAGATTTCTATTCCAGTTCAAGCTATGAAGACCGGGTCCGACCGGATAGTATCTTGATTTCTCCATCGTACTGTGAAGCCCGGATAACAGTACCAAAATACCGCGAAGCCTGGAGTCGACCAGATAGTGGTTTATCTTACATTTAAGCTATGAAGCCCGAATTCGACCAGATATTAGTTTAATCCCCAACAAGTTATTATGAAGCCTGGAGAAGGACCAGATAGCAATGCAAGTTACTGTGAAGCCTGGATTACGACCAGATAATAGTACAAAACACCACGAAGCCTGGAATCGACCAGATAATGGTATATCATAAACACAAGCGGTGAAGCCCGAAGATCGACCGAAAAACAACTTAACAAGGTATTGTGAAGCCTGGAAATCGACCAGATAGCAGTACAGGACACCATGAAGCCTGGATTCGACCAGATAATGATATAAGACATCGTGAAGCCTGGATTACGACCAGATAGCGGCAAAAGACACTAAAGCTTGGGACTACGACCAGATAACAGTAAGGGACATTGCGAAGCTTGGATTTCGACCAAATAGCAGTCTACCCGGCCAGTTACTATGAAGCTCGGAAATCGACCGGATATTAGTAAGCCTTAAAACCAAATGGAAGCCCGGATGCGACCAGATAACCACTTGATTTCTTTTGAAGCCTGGAATATGACCAGATAAGAAGTAAGAAGTTGCGAAGCCTGGATTACGACCAGATAGCGGCAAAGGACTGAAGCCTGGAATTGACCAGATAACAGTATAAAACACTGTGAAGCTTAGATTTCGACCAAATAGCAGTTTACCTGGACAATTCCTAAGAAGCCCGGAATCGACCAGATATTAGTATGCCTTAAATTCAAGTTAAAGTCTGGATGCGACCGAATAATAACTTAATTCCTTCTAAAGCCTGGAGTACGACCAGATAAGAATTGAGAAATTGCGAAGCTTGGAAAATGACCGGATAGCAAGTTTAATCTCATATCCCCGTTAAGTCACTGTAAAGCCTGGAGCACGACCAAATAGCAGTCGATCTTATCACTATGAAGCTTGGATCACGACCAGATAGTAGTTCATTTACACCTCTTCGACCAAGAGGCGATTCCCCAGTAGAATAACGGACGACCGAAGCTCCTAAAATTTAACTTTTACCAAGACATGACCAGCATTCCCCAGCGAAGTCCTCCTCAATAACAGGTATACAAGCTCTCGCAAAGGAATCTATGATGCGATTGACAATCCTCTGATGGCATCTTTAAGCCCATCCTCCATCATCAATCTCCAAATGGCATCTATAAGCCCATTTCCGACATCACAAGATGAGTACCACTTCATGCGAGTGCAAATTTCTGGGCACTCAGTGTTCAGTCATCTTCCACCTTCAGATCACGAAAGGCAAGCAAGCCAATCTACATCCTCAGGTTTAAGAAGATTGAACAGGGGCAGCTGTTGTACCCCAAAATTTTCCCTCCCATATTTCTCAATACATTTCAAGTAAGGTCTTCAAATTGCCCAAGGAAGTCCAAGATTTGACCAGACAAACTCTCTCCTAAAGGCAGTCTACCTCAAATTAGGGTTTCAGTTTGCATCAAGGTACTTGAGTCCAAAGGGTCCCAAATGCTCACTATTATAGTAATATGTTCTCAAGATCATCCATGTCAAGTTTCAAGCCTTGCAGAGGAATTTTGCTCAGTCAATTGCTCAAAGGCCTGAAAATCGACTATGTGTTGGCTCCTAAATTCGACACCCTTGTTTGTTATCAATATAGACCATTAATTATGAGTCAGAAGAATTTCCTACATAAGAAGGCTTCGACCAGCTGATCCTGTCGAAGGCTCATCAGAGAATGACAAGGTACTTAGAGAATTTCCTTTAAGTGGGAATCTTGTCGTCTTCGACGTCGAAGGAACCTCTCGACAAAGGTACCTGATGCCCAGGGTCGAACGGTTTGAGATTTGAATGCTTGGAGGGAAAACGGTTCCCAGCAGTTACCAAGTGCAACGTGCCGAGATCAGGAGCGTCGAATGCTGTGAGCGTGCCATGTGGCGTCATCTCGAAGCGACGTAACTGCCCAACGGTTACTTAGGATTTGTTTTAGTATAAATACTAGTTGTTCACGTAGTTTTCAGAGGTGTTCATCATTTTATACAAGTCACTCATCTAGATTCAAGTACCCAGTGTGAGCGAAAGAATCGTTGAGAATGTATGTGTGAAACACCATTTAAATTAATCAAAGTCTTTTATATTCAAGCACTTTATTGCTTTTCATTTACTCATCTTCGTCGAAGCCTTTTATTTAACGCTTTTATTTATTCTATCAAGCTTTTCTTCATGCAATTTACTTAAAGTGTCTTTACTTTACCGGCATTAATCACCATTAGGATTAGTCAAACTCCAGAAAATCAACCATGTCTTAGGATCAATCTGATCGATCCTGCGAGTCACCAAATAAGTAACCTTTTGGAAGATCAGCGGTTGTTTACCAATTTCCACGGTAAACAAATTGGCACACCTGATGGGACCTTGTGTTGATTTTTAAGTTTAACCGTTTTATACAAAATATCCTCCTTTTTCGAGAGTATTGCATGTTATTGAGAAGTGGTAGAATATACACCAACGATACCAATATTAGGAGAAGAAGTGAAGCGATGGCGAATCCGCCAAACAATGGCGAAATCCCACAACAAACGTGGGAACAACGGTCATCCCAACCGTAAGTGAAATGGTAACCGCTGGTTCAACACCAGCAGTAACGGTCACACAAACGGGGCCATTACCTCCATTTACTGGCCCCAAAATGCCTTTGGGAACTCCCCCACCAAGGGGAAACCAAGGAACTAGGCCTTATGTTCCCCCAGGTTTTTCGACAGTCGGTCTAAATCGAGAACCACTCTATGGCATGCCAACTTCTGAATTGGCTAGCCTGACGAATGCTGCGTCCACTTTTTCAGACCCTTTAGTGAGCGCCTCTTCGCCACTCCAAGGTTCTAGAGTTGGTATGGCGAACAGGGGTAGGACCCAACTCTTAGGAGGAACGTCCCAAGTAATGCATGGCCTTACGAATGCCTCGACAGCAGTCTTGAGGCAGCAAATGGGTGAAAGCAACCACGATATGGTTCAAATGTTGGCACAAACTTTAAGCACAGTGATAAATCCTCTAATACAAAATACCACCCAGTCGAATCAGCAAATGACAGCGCAAATGGCGCGTCTGGCCGACTTTTTTGGGGTACCCCAACCTATTCGACAGCCCCAAAGGGCACATATGAGGGAAAACCAAGGTATACTTCTAGAGGAAGAAACCACTATTAACCAAGTCCAGCAGCCTGTCGAAGAAAACCTTAGGATGCGAATGGAACAACCCGGGGTCGAAGAACCTAGAGTCATAGCCCCGGAAGTAAGGATAGTCAATAGAAACCAAAATGCTGACGAAGTAGTTCAGCAGATCCAATACCAGAATATTGGTTTGGAAAATAACTTGACAGCCATGATCGAAAGAATCATGATGCAAAATGGGATGAATACGGGCTTCCGTAGGCCCAACTTTACATCCCCACTATCAGAATATGTGTTACAAACGGACTTACCTCCTAGATGCAAAGTCCCTAAGTTCACTAAATTTTCAGGGGACACGACAGAATCCACTATCGAACATGTGGCGAGATACTTGATCGAAGCAGGAGAGATTTCAAACAATGAAAACCTGAGGATTAAGTATTTCCCAAGTTCCTTAACAAAGAACGCGTTCACTTGGTTCACAACTCTTCCCCCCAATTCGATCCACCATTGGACCCAGTTGGAGAGATTGTTCCATGAGCAATTCTACATGGGACAAACCAAGATAAGCCTGAAAGAATTAGCCAGTGTAAAGAGGCGATTCACTGAACCTATAGACGAATATCTAAATAGGTTTAGGTTGCTCAAAGCAAGATGCTTTACGCAAGTGCCAGAACATGAGTTAGTCGAAATAGCCGCAGGAGGTCTAGATTATTCCATTAGGAAGAAATTAGACACTCAATACCTGAGAGACATAGCCCAATTGGCCGATAGGGTTCGACAGGTAGAACGCCTTAAAGCTGAAAAAGCCAGGGCGACAAAAACTCATAAAAGAGAAAGGATAGCATATGTCGAAATGGACGATGAAGATCCAGAAACATTCGACGAACCTATAACCGTCGAAGAAAGTGAGGTCGATTTAGCGGAGTTAAAACAAGGGCCACCATACTCTTGCAAACTACTAGTCCCCTCAAGTGGAAAAAACCCCACTGGTCCTGAAAGGGCCAACGATAGGTTCCCTAAAAAGACTTACAGTTTTGATATTACAAAATGTGATGAAATTTTTGACTTACTTGTAAAAGATGGCCAAATAATAATACCCCCAGGGGTAAAAGTGCCTCCTCTTGATCAAAGAAGGAAAAGAGGCTTTTGTAAATATCATAATTTTCTGGGCCATAAAACATCTCAATGTTTTCTTTTCAGGGATCTCGTACAAAATGCTATCGAAGAAGGGAGGTTGAAATTCGCCGATAAGACCCCCATGACTGTGGACTCTAACCCTTTGCAGGCTGAAGCCCATTATGCTGAACCTTCAGAGGTGAATGTGATCGAGGCATCCAGAAGTCAGGTGAAAAGGCCAGGAATAACTATGGTCGAAGTCACCAAGGATCATATCAACATGCCAATCTTTGGCAGTTTTTCTGGGAATCTTTCTAGAAAAACAATCGAAGTAGTCCAAAAAGCTGCTGAAGGCCCAAGACTGGAGACAGGTGGAGCCTCAAAATCTGGAGCTAAACCCAGTTCCTACTTGGCTGCAGTCCAAGGCTAGACAGAAGACCTGGAGGCCCAAATGAAGCAGATGACTCTTGCTACCAAAGACACCATGAATGTCAACATGGTCGAAATCTCTGAATCGAAAGCTTCAGAGGAGGCCATTAGGCAAGAGCAAGCAAACAAAACGGCTTTCCCTCGGGAAGACGAAAATCTGGCAGATTTCCTGCAAAGATGCCAGAAGAAGAAGTCAGAAGTGATGTTGTGTCCTCGATGCAGCTCGATTTTCGACAAGAAAGCTGCTGAGCACATCCAAGGTGTAAGAGCAGCAAACAGAAGAAGGGAAGGTGTTGGTGTTCGACATGACCCCAGAAGAACCTACCAAAAGGGTTCAAATCAAGAAAAGAGGCCACTGACTTTCAGGCCTCCAACCAATGTGCCAGTTGATACGTGGCATAAAACATCGGGTCGAAAGAGACCGAGCGAAGAAAGGTGGCACTCCTTCGAAGTGCCAAGAGGTTCATCTTTGACACACAAGAAAGAACCTCGGGTTGTTGCCTCCAAAGTGACCCAGGTATCAAGTAACTACAAGGGAAAGAATCCCATGTCTCGATCCCAATTGAGAAGATACCAGAGGCGGCGAAAGGCTGAGAGGGAAGCTATCAACGAACCAAAGCCAGAATCAAGTTCAAATGTCCCTCAGCGAAAGCAGAGAAAGCCTCTGGAGAGGCAACCAGTGACCAATAGACTGCTATGGCCTAACCAGGGCGAAGTTGATGACAAAGATGGCTCTGAGTCTGATGACACCCTAGATATCATGGTGAACATAGTCTCAGTTTTGCCAAGAGAGTTCAACCGCCAGATGGAGGTCGAATCGAACAACTGGGAAGTCGAACAAGAAATGGCCAAGCATAGGCCAGTATGCTACTTCGTTATGGATAATGGCCGTACCGAAGAGCAAAATGGTTTCTTCGAACCACCTACTGAGGCGATGAAAAATCACCTCAAGCCTTTATTCATAAGGGCAAAACTCGAAGAAGCCACCGTAAATAAGATCTTGGTGGACTGTGGGGCAACCATCAACATCATCCCTCACTTCATGCTGAGAAAAATAGGCAAGAGTGATGAAAACATCAAGCCTCATAACATGGTCCTGTCGAATTATGAAGGCGGAATAGGGACCACTATGGGTGTGATCCAACTAGACCTCAAAGTAGGATCCATCCTTCGACCAACTATGTTTATGGTCATATCGGCCAAACCAAATTATAATCTTTTGTTGGGCCGAGAATGGATACATGGTGTTGGAGCAGTACCATCATCAATGCACCAAAGGTTAATACTATGGCGTCCTGATGGAATGGTCGAAAATATAGAAGCGGATCACAACTATTACTTGGGCGAAGTAAATCACCTGAGGAGAGCTGACTTCGACAAAAATTTGGCTCACATTGGGCCATGCCCAGCACCTGACTTCGACATGGCACCAGCGCCAAATGCTTTTTGTTCCTTGTACCTGCACCCTGAGCATGGTTTTCAATGGGACAGAGAAGACTTGTCCCACATTAATTTCAGTGGGCTAACTGACATCCAGCCAACTGGTTGGGGAAGTGAATTCAGTGATAATGACTGAGTCACAATCACTGCAGCGAATTTCGGCTTATGTAGCCGAAACAAGGATGATAGCGGCTCTCGAAGCCGAAGTAAAATATATGGCCACTCAGGCCAACGATCAAGAGCTATCTTCTGCAGGTCCTGGAAAGGATTTCGACCTAGAACCTCCTGATATCATGACAGAAGGAATGCAGGAGCAAAGGCTCGACGCCATCTATGACGATGAGCCTTTGGGATTCGAAAAGGACCCCCTGGCGAACAACATCAAAATGTTAGCACAAGATCCTTTAGAAGAAATCAACTTGGGCGAAGGGTTAGAGAAAAAGCCAACTTACATCAGCGCCAAAATAGACCCAGAGCTCAGGTTTGAAGTGATCCAATTGTTAAAGGAGTTCAAGGACTGCTTTGCATGGGATTACGACGAGATGCCTGGTCTCGACAGAGGATTGGTAGAACTTCAGTTGGCAATCAAACCTGGGAAGAAGCCAGTCAAGCAAAGTCCAAGATGCTTCGCTCCAGAAATACTGTCGAAGATCAAAATAGAAGTCGAAAGACTGCTGAAGTGCAAATTCATACGAGCTACGAGGTATGTCGAATGGATTGCAAACATTGTGCCAGTAATTAAGAAAAATGGTACGTTGAGGGTATGCATAGATTTCAGAGACTTGAATGCTGCCACACCCAAAGATGAATATCCTATGCATGTGGCGGAAATGCTAGTCGATTCTGCCGCTGGCCATGAGTACCTGAGCATGCTCGATGGTTACTCAGGATATAATCAAATTTTCATTGCTGAAGAAGATGTGTCAAAAACAGCTTTTCGATGCCCCGGGGCTTTAGGCACTTACGAATGGGTAGTGATGCCTTTTGGCCTAAAAAACGCTGGGGCAACATATCAGCGAGCGATGAATTCTATCTTCCATGATTTTATTAACACTTTTATGCAAGTGTATATTGATGATATTGTTGTAAAATCTGTTTCCAGGAAGAACCATATAGACCACCTTCGACAATCATTTGAAAGAATGAGAGAACATGGTCTGAAAATGAACCCTTTGAAGTGTGCGTTCTGTGTAAAAGCTGGAGATTTCTTGGGCTTCGTCGTCCACAAGAAAGGAATCGAAATCAACCAGAACAAGACGAAGGCAATCTTGGAAGCGAAAGCGCCAACGAACAAGAAGGAACTGCAATCTCTGTTGGGCAAGATAAATTTCTTAAGGAGATTCATATCTAACCTAAGTGGAAAAGCTCAAGCCTTCTCACCCTTACTTCGATTGAATAAGGAAAGATTCGAGTGGGGGCAAGAGCAACAAGAAGCCTTCAACAAGATCAAAGGGTATCTCACCAAGCCACCTATTTTGGTGCCTCCTTGCAGCAACAGGAGTATGAGATTGTACATAGCTGCATCCGACAGAACTTTGGGAAGCATGTTAGCCCAAGAAGATGAAAATGGAGTCGAAAGACCCATTTACTATCTTAGCAGAGTTTTGAACGATGCAGAAACTAGATATAGCGAAGTTGAAAAATTATGTCTATGTCTTTATTTCTCTTGTACAAAGCTCAAACAATATATAAAACCAGTTGATGTGTATGTTTCGTCTCATTTTGATGTTTTCAAATACATGTTGTCGAAACCCATCTTGCACAGCCGAATTGGCAAGTGGGCGCTAGCATTAACTGAGTATTCATTGGCCTTTATGCCTCTTAGGGCAGTAAAAGGGCAAGTGGTAGCAGACTTTATAGTCGACCACTCAATTCAGGTTGAAAATATAAATTACGTGGAGATAGAGCCTTGGAAATTCTACTTCGATGGTTCCAGCCATAAAGATGGAACAGGAGTAGGGGTCTTGATTATTTCTCCAGAAAAAATTCCAACAACATTCAAGTACAAGATAGCAGGTACTTGTTCGAACAATGAGGCTGAGTACGAAGCTCTAATTACTGGCCTTGAGATATTGTTAGAATTGGGGGCAACTCGAGTCGAAATAATGGGAGACTCAGAGTTAGTCATTAAGCAAGTCACAAAAGAGTATAAATGCATAAGAGAAAATATTATTATGTACTTTGTGATAGCAAATCGTTTATTGAAAAAATTCGAAGTGGTTAGCATTCGACACATACCTAGATTGGAAAATCAAGTAGCCAATGATTTGGCACAGATTGCATCTGGGTACAAAATTTCAAAAACGAGATTACAAAGAGCAATCAAAGTTCGAGAAAAAATAAAAGCAACCAGCCTGTCTCCAACAGATTTGAAATCGACAAGACTAGGGTATGCTGATCAAAGGAACTTTGAAATATCATTCATAGACAATTTGTCAGAGCAAGATTGGAGGAAACCCATTGTAGATTATCTACAAAATCCAGCAGCTTTGACAGAACGAAAAATAAAATATAGTGCGTTGAGTTACGTACTCATGGGTAATGAGTTATTTAAAAAGACGCCTGAAGGGGTATTGCTAAAGTGCTTAAGCGAAACTGAAGCATACATAGCCCTTTCGACTACGCACGCTGGAGCATGTGGGGCTCACCAAGTAGGCCATAAGATGAAATGGTTGTTGTTTCGACAAGGACTATACTGGCCCACTATCTTGAAAGATTGTGTTGAGTTCGCGAAGGGTTGCCAGGAATGTCAAGCCCATACGGGCATCCAACATGTACCAGCAAGCGAACTTCACTCAATAGTGAAACCTTGGCCTTTTAGAGGATGGGCGTTGGATCTTATTGGAGAGATTCTACCAGCATCATCAAAGAGCCAGAAGTATATATTGGTAGGCATTGATTATTTCACTAAATGGATCGAAGCTATCCCTTTAGTCAATGCAGACCAAGAAAATGTCATTGAATTTATTCAAAAGAACATTATCTACAGATTTGGAATCTCTGAGACTGTAACAACTGATCAAGGATCAGTGTTTACTGGTCGAAAGATGCATGAATTCGCTCAAGAAACAGGCTTTAGACTCCTAACATCAACACCTTATTATGCACAGGCAAATGGTCAAGTCGAAGCAGCGAATAAAATAGTGATCGGCCTGATAAAAAAGCATGTAGGGAAGAAGCCAAAAAATTGGCATAAGACGTTAGACCAGATCTTGTGGGCCTGTCGAACGTCCCCAAAAGAAGCCACAGGTACAACACCATATCGGCTAACTTTCGGTCATGACGCAGAACTGCCAGCAGAAATTTGTCTTCAATCAGCAAGGGTTCTGAGACATCAAGATATTCCCTCTGAGGTTTATTGGGATATGATGTTAGATGAACTAGTAGATTTAGACGAGGAAAGACTATGCGCTCTCGACCTACTGAGAATTCAGAAGAAAAGAGTGGAAGACTCTTACAATAAAAAAGTAAAACCTAAGGCATTCTCGCCTGGAGAATTAGTTTGGAAGGTGATTCTCCCCATGGATCGAAGAGATCGAAGCATGGGAAAATGGTCACCCAAGTGGGAAGGACCGTTCATAATTATCCAAATTTTTTCTGGTGGAGCTTATGAGGTTGAAGAGTTAGGCGAAGATAAAAGACTCTTGAGAGTAAACGGCAAATATTTGAAAAAAATATAAACCTATGCTCCAAAAGATCAAAATAAATAACAGTTAATGACAAAGTTAACCATAAAGAGCCAAAATGGAAAATTATATATTGATTAACCAAAATGGTTGCATTGTATTATAAATATTACAGTACATGGTCAATGAGGTGCTGAGCAAATTAGAAAGGGATGGAAGCTTTAAGTCGAAGATATTTGGCTTGCTGCAACTCCAGCCGTTTGTTACACAAGGCAGTCGCCTGAGAAAGTTTGGAAATCTGGTCGTCAAGGGCTTGGGCCCTTTCAGCGAACTCTAAGCCTCGGGTAACTTCATCTTGGCTCTCTGCGTCCTAAACAGTCGAAAGGAGTTCCTCTTTGCACTTGGTGTTAGCATTTAACTTGGCCTCCAACTCCTCGATCTGCGCCCTTATAGAGGCGTTATCTTGATCTATGGCGTCGATTTCCTGCTGCTTGGATGTCTTCTGTTTCGACAATTCTGCAATTCGAGAAGTTGATTCAGCTACTTCGGTCCAAGCAGAAGAACTCTTGCCATGTAGTGTTTCGAGTTGGCTGTTGAAACCCCTTCGACGTCTATAGTCCGCAGAGACTTGGTCAATGATGAAGTATAACTCCAAGATGAAGCTGGAAACTTCTGGAGAAACAGCAAGCAAATCAACTGCACCCAGAACAGCTCCCAGACAAGACGGGGCAGTAGGATCCCCCTCCAAAGCCTTCATTAGATCCTTTTTGAAGAACTGAGCCTTGACCTTCTTCAAAACCTCATCAAGAGGAGAAGTCGAAGTGGACTTCCCTGATGCAGTAGAAGCATCATGACTAGGGTCAGATGAATTCCCCCTACTCTCAATGATGGAATTCAGGTAGCCAATTGGATCAGTTTGCTTCAAAAGGGCCAAGTCTTCTTTAGACCTGGGCTTTGTCGAGGTGGTCGTTCCTACAGCAGTGGTGGCTTGGGGCTGAGTTTGTTCAGTAGCGTCAGCATCAACATGACCCTCTTCATCATGTTGCTCCTCTGTCTTATTGACCACTTGAGCTTCCTCTTGCTGGTGTTCCTCTGTTTCAGCAAGGACTTCATCATCCACCAGTTCCTCCTCTTGTTGTCTACTATGGTCAGCAGAGTCTTGTGGCTCTGAAGTTTGATTTGTTTCGTTAGCAGAACTGACGAAGGAGGAAGGATGGTGAATGGGTTCCCCCACGCTGTTTACAAAGGAACCGAAACCCTCTCCAGGATGCCCAGTTGGTGCTGAAGTTCCAGCGGTCTCCTGAAAATAGAAGAGGAAAAATATTCTGGTTTAGAGAGATACACAATCGAACGTGATCGTCGACACCTAAGTTAAAAGTGGTCGGAGGCACTACCTGTAGAGGAACTTCAGCCCCAGGGCTAGAGTTATCACTCTCAACGGGTTTGCTGAGCAAGACATTCAGCTCCTCCTCCGTGGGCTCTTCGATGATCACAGGAGGTGGCCTGGATTTTTTCCCTGCGACTTTGATTTTGATCGTAGGTCGAGGCTCAGGAGCAGGGGCAGCCTTCTTCACCTTTCTCCGTTTGAGAGGAACAGGAGGAGATTCATCCTCTTCGCCACTCGCAGATTCGACTGTTAATGCAGGTCGTTTCTTAGGCGCAGGTTCCTGAAACCCCCAAATGGAGTTGATTTAGAGCGCAACATTGAAAACCAGGATGTTAAAACCAGCAGGAAACAAGAAAAATTTGGTTACCTGTGCTGGAGGTTTTGTAGAGGGACCTTCACCCTGATGGCTATCTGTGGCTTTCTTTGCCACAGGTTTTCGAACAACTGAAAGAAGACACGTTCACAAGTTATAATTGACAAGTTATTAGTCGAAATGGAAAGACAAATATAATTTGAAGAGTGAACGTACATTTCTTTATTTTGTCGAGAACCAAAATGAAGGACTTCTAGAGTTCGTCCGCAAAATCCTTTTCATCGAAGAATTCTTCGACATAATAACTCTTCCACCAGTCTTCAAAAGATGGTTAATAGAGGAAGTTGAGTTGGTAGTCGAACAATGAAAGTACAGTCCGACCAGCGTACCTACCAATGTGCTTGGTAGCAGCATCCTCAGTGTAATCATAAAAAAAGTACAACACTGATTTCTCCCTAGGGTAAATGGGAGAAGGAAGCGATTGGATAATGCCAAACTGTCGAGAGACAAGATTTGGCTGATAAGCAATCAGGCTCAGATGATTCTTTGAACTCTTGAAGCGCAATGGCATTATCCTGGGAGTGAGAAATGCTTCCCACAGTGTTGTGTGCTCTTCGAGGTGAGGATCCTCTGATGACTTGGGATGGGGCCTGGTGAACCACCCTGGACCAAACTTTCGACGGGCGAAAGGAGCCATGGTCGAGGTAAATTCCTTCCTCCCTGCAAACATCTGAACGAAGTTTGCAAAGGTCTTTTGGAGTTCCAGCCCATCCTCAGTGGGAGTCAGTAAAGCCAGCCTGGTACCTTCGATACGCCTTCTGGCTATCTCAGGAGCCTGTTCGTTTATTTGAGCCTTCTGGTGTAGAAAAGACTCAAAAGTGGCGTTTAGCCATAGTTGTAGTAGCCAGAAGGGTCCAGCGAGCAGCAAGCTGGCTCTATTTTCTATTACCTTTAATAGAGTCGCCCCACTGCTTATCGACTCATATAGGTTCGCCAGTATTAATTCGGCCAAACAGATGTTTTAACCGTGATGAAGCTGAGTAGCAAGGGTGACCATTTTCTTCGTCACCTGTAGAGATTTCGTGCAGAACACGAAGCGTGACAGCCAAAGGGCTAGAAACGCAATGTGCTCCATGTCCGTCACCACAGCCGTCGATTTGTCATGATAGTGGTTGGTGTAGGTGGTGTAAGTGGGTTTGGTGGCTGAAAACCCAATCTGGTCTTCAGACATTTCCTCTGGGTCAAAGTAATCCCCAGTTGGTCGAAGACCAGTAATGGCAGCCACGTCGAAGAGAGTGGGTGTTACCATTCCACAAGGCAGGTGGAAGGTGAAGTGAGTATAGTCCCAAAATAGCAAAGAAGCTACCAGCATTTCAGGAGAATAGTTGAGACCAGTCTTTGATAGCATGACTAGGTCATAAATCCCTATGTTCTTCCAAATCGAAGCCTGGATTTTCTCCATCTTGTCGAGCTAAGCGTTGTATTCTGGTGTAAGACTAGGGCTAGACCTAAAAGCCCTAACCCCTCTGTTGAAGAAACGAAGATCTATCTTTTCTTTTGCAGGATCTTCATTATCGTCTGTCGCCTTTTTGGAGCACCCAATGGGCTTGAGTGCCTCATGCACGGGGAAGAAACCCTTGATCTTTGTTGGGTCAGTGATGCATGCAGATAGAGGACCAGACATGGCGAAAACCTGGTTGGAATATCCAACAGGAATCAGCAGTTGAGAAGAGTAAGTCTCACGCTCAGCATCTCCCATGGGTTCGGGAACCCTTCGCATTCCCATGGAGTTAACTGTTGGAGCGGTTGAAAAGATTGTCGGTTGAGAAGTTTTAGAGGGAGTGTTAGAACTGGGGACATTGGAAGAACGAGAACCTGAATCCATTTTTTGGTTTGAGATGAAGATGGATGAAGAACAAAGGTTCTTGCAGAAATTTTTGTTCGACTTAAGGCTTGGATGAAGGAAAGCGTAAAGAGTCCCACGAGGGGAACTTAGTGCTATTTATAGTGATTGGAAAATCACAAGACTCGAGGTCATTTAATGTCTCAGACAAGAGTGGGGCACGTGGCGCTCATTTGGTGATGTAGCCGTTCTGCAGAACGGAAGTGGTGCAGCGTGCGTCCTCGATTTCGGGGAATCGTCATGATGACAATCTGTGAAAGGAAATTGGGCGTGCCAAACGCCTTACTGAAGTGACGTCTTAGGAACAGGTGGAATAATGGCTTTTTGAGATTGTCAGTTGGTTGGTAGGAGGCGAAAAGCGCACAAACTAATCTGTGGCTAAGAGTGAAGGACAGGTGTCGAGTGGAATCTCAAAGAATGCCTTTTTCTTTTCAGCATCGAAATAAGACATTCTTGGGGGGCAATTTGTTGGCTCCTAAATTCGACACCCTTGTTTGTTATAAATATAGACCATTAATTATGAGTCAGAAGAATTTCCTACATAAGAAGGCTTCGACCAGCTGATCCTGTCGAAGGCTCATCAGAGAATGACAAGGTACTTAGAGAATTTCCTTTAAGTGGGAATCTTGTCGTCTTCGACGTCGAAGGAACCTCTCGACAAAGGTACCTGATGCCCATGGTCGAACGGTTTGAGATTTGAATGCTTGGAGGGAAAACGGTTCCCATCAGTTACCAAGTGCAACGTGCCGAGATCAGGAGCGTCGAATGCTGTGAGCGTGCCATGTGGCATCATCTCGAAGCGACGTAACTGCCCAACGGTTACTTAGGATTTGTTTTAGTATAAATACTAGTTGTTCACGTAGTTTTCAGAGGTGTTCATCATTTTATACAAGTCACTCATCTAGATTCAAGTACCCAGTGTGAGCGAAAGAATCGTTGAGAATGTATGTGTGAAACACCATTTAAATTAATCAAAGTCTTTTATATTCAAGCACTTTATTGCTTTTCATTTACTCATCTCCGTCGAAGCCTTTTATTTAACGCTTTTATTTATTCTATCAAGCTTTTCTTCATGCAATTTACTTAAAGTGTCTTTACTTTACCGGCATTAATCACCATTAGGATTAGTCAAACTCCAGAAAATCAACCATGTCTTAGGATCAATCTGATCGATCCTGCGAGTCACCAAATAAGTAACCTTATGGAAGATCAGTGGTTGTTTACCAATTTCCACGGTAAACACTATGCTAGGGCAAAAGTTAACTGTGTCCTACATACAGTCAAACTTCAAGATTTTTGGTCAACATCCTCATTTTTAAGTATTATTCATCATTTTATCAAAGGTTGATCATGATTCCTCAAGGATTTCTCACAATTCATCAAAACCCAAAAGTTGCTAAATTAGGGTTTTATAGGAAAAGTCAACTCAACTTTGACCAAGCATAACTTTATCATACTTTATCAATAATGACCCATCCAAAGCTCATTTTGAATAGGATGCAATTCCCTACAATCCATATTCATCTCCCAAGTTCAAAATATGCACTCATAAGAAGATATAAATTTGGACATTATAGGTCATTTTGGAAAGTCAACAAAAACACCTTTTATGTCAAAGATTCATACATGAACATGGAAGACTCCATTTATATGAGACCAAAAGGGTTGCTTAGAGGACATCTCAAGCTTTCTAAAAAGTCTAAGAACACATCTCTAGGGTCAAAATTGAAGGAGTTATGCATTGGTGAAGTTGACCTTTATTGCAAAATTGCCAAAAGTCAAATGTGTCTCAAATTGCATTTTTTGTCAAATGGGCCCAACTTTTTGTGCTTGTATTGAGTTGGTAACATGATCCACGACCCATGATCCTTCCCACTTGCCTTTATTTTATTTTTGTCATTTATTTTGATTTTTATTTCAATTAAATCAAAATAAAATCATGAAAATATCAAAACTAATCAAAGCTTGAGATTTTATGCATGTTTAGGTCTCTCATACAACTGGGAAGAGAATCAAATCGTGCAAGGCTTGTTTGGGCAGAAAAAGATTGAATTTTTCTTGTTTTGGAAAGATTTGATGCAAGGGTGAATCAATGATCAAATCTTCATAATTGCAAGGATTTGATGCAAACTTGTAACCATAATGCACTCTATGATATATATTGAATAAATCCAAAGCAAAAGAACAAGGTTTAGAGGCGTAAGAAGCTGAAAGAAAACTTGAAAAAACTCAACACAAGTGGTGAATCAAATACCAATTTCCAGGCTTCTTCAAGCCATTCCAAGCATACCATTCGCTTCCTGGACATCTAAGGATTCTATCCCAATCATCAGCAAGCATTTTCGTGCCCAAATACGCACTGTAAGTCTTCCAAGAACTTCATGTTTTCTTGAAATCGAATATCATAAATCTAGCATGGTTAGCATGATTTGTTTATATATTCTGCATCCTTGCAACATTTGCAAGCTAATGGTAACATTCAATTGCATTTTTATTAACTATAGAGCAAGATGCCATAGTTAGGGTTCTTGGCTCGTTTTTGGGGTTTTTCATTGCAGGAACAATTGGCTATGGAAAGTGGTACCATGATGCTCGTGAGGTTGTCACGAGTTGATTGGTACCATTATTATGTATTTATCATGCCTGCATAGAGTTTTGGAGGTTCACAGGGCTGTACCTACGCCCAGAAAACTATAAGTAAAAGTCCTGGACTTTTGCCAACGGAGGGAGGAAGAAGAAGGGTGGCGTGGCACCCCCTAACTGGCCCATTTAAAAATTCGCGCCTTTGTAATAGTTTTTTTTTAAATATAATCATTGTTTGTTATCCTTTGTACAACAAAACACGTTAGCATAGTTGGTCACCAGGTGTTTGGAAAAGCCAAAGGGCCTAGGTTCGAATCCCAGGTCCCCCATATTATTTCATGATTTTGTTTCTTGCATGATCAGATACATGTACAGGCAAGGAGACCACTATACTCCATCATCTTTCAACCATCAGATCGCCCACGCGCTAGATCCAAGGGTTCATAATGGAGGTCTACCATGAACATTAGTCAAGCCAATGCATTGGATCTGGAAAGTCAAACATGGGCCAGGCGAATTTGGGCTTGGATTTGCAATTGACACCCCCCCTGTTTGCTGGCTACCAGGCCCATTTCTCTCTCTTTTCTTTTATATTTTTTCTTTTATTTAATTTATTTTGATTAATTATTTTTTAACATAAAATTAATTCCCTTTTTTACGAAAAACTCATAAAATCAATTTTTAACAATTTAGATTTAGGTTTTATTTTTATCAAATTTAATTTAATAATTAGTTTAATTTAATTTTAGGGTAATTTTAACCTTTTTGTAAATAACTTAAAATAAATTAGAAAATTAGGGTTTGTTTGATTTAATATTTATTTTCTTTTCTTAAAATAACAAAAATGAAAAAATAGGTCAAATTAATTACTTTTCTCAAATTAAATTAATTAGTAACTAGGTTTATATTTATTCATTAAAACTTTATTTTCTCAAAATAATCAAAAATAACAAAAAATGATTTTTCTTTCAATTAGGTTTAGACGGGGTCAAAACCCTAATTTTCCTCGTTCTCAATTTATTGTGCGCACTTATTATTTTTTTACAATATTAATGTAACTGCTCATGGTATGTAATAGTTTAATTAGGACTTTTCGTTTATTTATCGTTTTACGAGTTTTTGGCTATGTAATTAATCCCCCTCCCCGAAGCCTTGTAATAGCGTGGTTTTATTTCTCGCATTTTAATTTTCGCAAATATTAACTATTAGATGTATGATAATAGGATTGCATGACAAGAATGTATGTTAATTTTAAAATGGTTAGCAAACCCTAAATGTGCAAAGATAATAACTGAAATCAAATCACTCGCACATGCGCACTCCTAGGGTATACTCTTACTTTGGTTGCCTTCGGTAAACGATCATTAAGTATAAGGTGTTTTAGTGGTCGCTCTCTTGTCTAAACAAAGATCAAATGTCCCGTTCAGAAATGTTGCCTCGAAAATGTTGCCTCGAAAATGTTGCCTCAAATATGATCTTAAGACATTAGGGTTATTACTAAGACGTCCTAACATTGCTTTAGTGATCGTACATCCCTTTCGAATTGACCCTTACAACTCCAACGACGGTGCTACCTACTCTTTAATAGTGGGATAGTGTTGTCTAAAGGAAACAAGAACAGAAACATTCTTTTTTTCGAGTAGGTAGATGCTAGTAGGTACTTTCTCAAAATAAACTTTTCACACTTACACTCTTTTCAAACAAAGTTTACTAAAAACACTTCGTAACACTCTTGAAGACAGAAGCAAGGGTTAAAACGAAGTAGAACAAAAACCTTTTCAAAACACACAAACACAGAAGCAATTTTTAAAATGATGAGCAAGTACCTAAGAGCCCGTAGAAAACTACGGATAGAAAGGGTGTTAATACCTTCCCTTTCTATAATTTACCCCCCGTACTCAAAAAATCTCGAAAAAGGAATTTTTCTGTGCTTTTGTCCTTTCCAGTTGGATAAAATAAAAGTCGGTGGCGACTCTTGCTTACCGCAACATTTTGCAAACACAAACACAAACCAGCATTTTCCTAAAACAGTCTGGTTCTGCCACCGTATCATACCTTGGAACTCAAACATCTTGATGAGGAGTGAAACCCTAGTTTGAGGCTTATTGTCTTAAGAGGAGAATTTGTTTGGTCAATCCTTAGTCAACTTGAGCCATTGAGGACCTCTAGGAGTATGTCTTGTGTGAAAATGGGAGGGAAAATTTTGGGGTACAACACACTGCTAACTGCTAACTGAGTTTCTTTTGCTTGTGTTGTTGCTCGGATAATGTGCTTAAATAGTGTTTTAGCCAAAATTTTCCAAAGGGGAGTTTGTAAGTGTTTGTTGGCAGCAATTTTGGTAAAACACTTCTTTGGTAATGTTTTTGCATAATATCTTGACATTTGAAGTAAATCATCTCAACTAATTTTGAATTATGTCAAAGCAGATGTCTTAACATCTGCCTTCTGATCTGGACGTGTTTTCAGATTTTATGTTTCCTGTTTTTAAGTGCGCCGCCTTATTTAGGTTTTGTGGTTTATATCTTGCAAAAAATATGGAGGAATATTTTTCGATTTGTCTTATCTTTATGGATTATATCTTGGCCTACGCTAATGGATATATTCAAGGGATTCAATATATTACAATATTTGTTTTTCAGGCCAAGCCCATAAAGAAGTTGTTGCGCCTTTATAAGGACTTGCAACCTTATTTGTACAACTGCAACAATTGAAGAAACCTATATTCTTTGTGTTTAAAAGTCTAAATCTTTTAATTTCAATACACTCTAGTTTTGTTTCAATATTGTTGTAATTTGTTAGTTGAGTTGTAAATTGTGGATCATTCATAAGCTTTTAAGTATTGAATGATTGAGGTTTTTCAAACTTAATAATTCTGTTATTTTTCAATGTTAGTGATTGAAGGGATTTGAGGAGGGCCTCATACCTAAGCGTGTCTTAGGTAGAAGTATAGCACGGGTAGTGATTAAGTGATTAGATCGTAAACTGGTTGTTTATTGAGGGTCTATGAATTGATACTATTTAGTGGACTTATCCCTGGCTTGGTAGCCCCCAGAGTAGGTGTTATTGTACATCAAACTGGGTTAACAATTCCTTGTGTTTTTACTGCTTTTATATTGTTTCATTTTATATTGTCCTTAGATATTTGTGTCGTGACATCTCCTTCGACATCACATATATGATACCAGAATTTCAACCGCTTTTGTTGCGCGGATTCCTTGCGTCCAGCGTGCTGGCCGGGGAGGAAAGCTGGTCACGGACAAGAACGGGGAGATCGTATACGAGCCCAGTCTGATAGTTGTTAAGGAGCTTATCAAGAGCAAGGATCCCGTTAAATACTTGGGTGTTTATTTTTATGTTTTGAATAATTGTGCATGGTTGACGTCTTTAATTCCTCATTCGTTAACTCTGGTTTTCTGTTTGTTTTGTAGATAGCATAAATCCTGCGCTCAGGAGCGTATAGCTAGAAACTTTGCCGAGAAAGTGAAGAAAGAGTTTAAGGATGCTCAAACTGGTTTCGGGGAGTGCTCCCACGTCAGGGTCGGCCAACTCATCGTCGGATCAAGCTATTGTCGCCTTCTCTCTCGCTCATGTGTCCTCGAAGGCGAAAAGGCTACGTATCGAGGGGAGTGTTGATCTGACTGGGGAAAAGGGGAAAGGGAAGTATGACCTATCCCCTGCTATCTTGAAAGGCCTTTCTTAGAGGGTGTTGCTCTTCAACTCCCCCGGCCCGAGTCTCTTCACCTCGAGGGTTTGGATCGCCCGGAGAAAAGGGCAGTGTTGGCGCTGGATGTTGGCGGCCTGATGAGGATATTGGAGATGGTGATCGCTTATACTGAGGGGAACTCTTATCAAGAGGCTGAGCTGAAGAAGCTACGGGCCAAGCTGGCCGCATATGAGAAGGGGCGGAGTGATGAGGAGAAGGCTTGGAAGCTATTCGGGGAGGACTTGGGGAAGCTATCCGAGGAGCACATAGTCTAGTTGCTTGAAAATAAGGCTCTGGAGGAAAGGGTGGTGATCCTGACTGCCGAGGCTACGCCTGCTAAAGACGAGCTGGAGGATACAAAGGAATTGAAGACCCGGCCCGAGCTGGTCGCTTGTTTCCAACTGGCAATGGATGACGCCCAGGTTGCCTCCGAGGGGAGTTTCGAGAACATGATGAAGCAGCTCCACGTGTTGAATCCTGGGGTCGAGCTCAATACCTCCGAGATGGGGGTTAATTATTATGTGGCTGCCGGTAAGATCCCGATCTCAATCTACTTCGAAGAGCTCGCTGCCCAGCCCGCAAGGGGACCTTCTCAACTACCGCCTATTGTCGAGGAAGGAACAGAAGAGTGATGTTTTGATAGTTTTCTTAGTATGCTTCGGTATGTGTGTCGTGATTTTGTAATCTTGTTTCCGGGCTTTTTCCTGTTTATGTAATTCTTGAATAGTTGTGGTTCTTGCGGCCATAAAATTATTTTGTTGGATGGGGGTCGTAGGCCTCTCTTTTTGTAAAATTCGTACTCTGGAGGCCTCATTGGTCGTTTGTTTAAAATATATTTGGTTTGTGTTTGTATGTTTGTTGTTATGCTTGTTTGCTTTGAGACATATTTTATCTTATTAAGAGTTTATAGCGGGGACTTGCTCATTTGGTTTGTATGTTCGCCAGTGTGGGGAAACTGGCCAAACAGCCAGGGTGAATATCGGGCATGGGCCGGAACTCAGGTCTCGTTTTGAGGACCTGAGCTCGGCGGCATGAACTTCCCGTCGTGAGCCAGGTGTTCTACCGTCGTGGTACGAGGACGATTGAGCTCGATTAAGTTATCCATGTCGGGCTAAGAACATGCTCGTTAAAAGAGCGGAGTATCTCCCCTTCAAACTATTTTGGGTGTTATTCTTGTACCTAGGCAAGCACGCGTGGTCGAGCCTGGATGAGTTTGTCATGTTGATGAAACTCATTGACTGCTCAGTGTTTTAACTGTAATATTGTTTTAGCTTTTCAGCGTTCCATGGTCGAGCAAGTTGTTCCCCTTGTAGATTTTCTAAGTAGTACGCCCTGGTCCCTGTTTTTGCGTAGACACGATGGGATCTTCCCAGTTCACTGCGAGCTTGCCTTCACGAGATTCTTTGTAACTTCTCTTTAAGACAAGGCTATCGACCTCGAACTCTCGTCATATGACTTTGACGTCGTAGCGCATGGCTATCTTTTGTTTGAGAGAGGTCTCTCGTAGGGCCGCTCCTGTTTGGATTTCTTCAACCAGGTCTAATTCTTCCCGAAGGGCGACATTGTTTATCTCCTCGTCTGGGGGAGCTTTGGTTTACTTGGAGGGTTCTTCGATCTCTACGGGAATGTTGGTTTCTGTTCCGTAAGTTAGCGAAAATGAGTCTCCCCGGTCGACGAGTGTGTTGTTGTTTGGTATCCCCAAAGTACGCCATGTAGCTCCTCGATCCATATTTTATTGGTTTTGTCTAACCTTCGCTTGAGGCCCTTGAGTATCAACCTATTTTCAAACTCATCCTGGTCATTTGTTTGGAGATGTTCAACATAGGAAAAGTGTTGGGTGGTGCCCAACTTGGTGACGAATTCTTGAAAGGTGTGATATGTGAACTGGGTCCTGTTGAATTTTTAATACGATGATGAATTCGCATTGCATATTATTGAATTGTTAATACAATGATAAAGTCTCATTGCATATTGTTAAATTGTTAATACGATGATGAAGTCACATTGCATATTATTGAATTGTTAATACGATGATGAAGTCGCATTGCATATTGTTGAATTGTTAATACGATAATGATGTTGAAATGCATATTGTTGAATTATTAATATGATGATGATGTTGAATTGCATATTATTGAATTGTTAATACGATGATGATGTTGAGTTTCATAATTGGTATGTGTTGTATGACTGATGACGATAGTCAGATATGTACTCGTATAATTATTATGAATTATAATGATGATTTTTGAGCTTAGAATCTTACATGATATATCTGTCGCATACTTATTATTATATAACTTATTATATGGTTATGATATCTCACCCCTTTTGTTTGAATGTTGCCTCTACGTAGGTAACATGCAGATGATCCGAAGTAGCTTGAGGTCGTGGTTAGCCAAAGAGTTGCCTCATTTTGCATAGATTAGGTCGGTGTCAGCTATGATACGTAACTGTTTACCTTGGGTTTTGGTAAACAACCGCTGATCCTCCAAATGGTTACTTATTTGGTTACTCGCAGGATCGATCAGATTGATCCTATGGACATAGGTTGATTTTGAAGTTTGATTAAGTTGGATAAGGCTTTAAGTAAAAGGTTTCAAGTAAATTGCATAAAGGAAAGACTTGGTAAAATAAACAAGGCTTTAAAGTAAAGGTTCGACAGGAATTTAAAGGAGAAAAGCAAGTAAAATGCTGGGAAAGTAAATGACTTTAATTGATAAAATTGGTGTTTCACACATACATTTCTCAACAATTCTTTCTCACACGCTGGGTACTTGAATCTAAATGAGTGACTTTGTATGGAATAGTGAACACACGTGAGAAACTACATGTCTACTCCTATTTATACTAAAACATTCCAAGTAACCGTCGGGCAGTTACACTGCTTCGAGATCAATCCACTTGGCACGTTCTCCATGCTCGACGCTCCAGATCCTTGCACGTTTGCACGTAGTAACTGCTGGAAACCGTTTTCCCTCCAAAGCTTTGAATTTCAAACTGCTCCACTCTGGACCATCGAACACTTTCATCAAGAGACGTCTTCGACGAAAACTCCTTCAACGTCGAAGGCAACCAGCCTTCTTCCTTGGAAGAAATCTTCTAAGTATTTTGCCATCTTTCGACGAACACTTCGACAGGCTTAGCCAGTCGAAAGCATCTTTCAGCTTTAATGGCTGATATCAATCAAAAACAAAGGTGTCGAATTTAGGAGCCAACAAATTGCCCCCCAAGAATGCCTTATTTCGACTCTGAAAGAAAAAGGCATTCTTTGAAAACGCCATTCGACACCTGTCTTTCCACGCTTAGTCACAAGTTAACTTGTGCACTTTTTGTTGCTTTTTACCAACTATTGGCAATCCCAAGAAACCATCATTGATTTGATCCTAGGACGTCACTTTCAGTACGGCGTGCAGTACCAAACGTCATTTCAGAATTTGTCATTATGACAAATCCCAAAAACGAGGACGCACGCTGCGTCTCTCTGTTTCTGCAGAAACGGCCAAAACAACAGGATGCTGCCACGCGTCCCACTAATTCCTGCAGCATTAAATGACATTTAATGTCCTCGTTATTGGGGATTTCTCCCACTACTATAAATAGTAGTGAATATCCCATTGTGGGACTTTTTACGCAAACTAGCCTTCAAACTTCCTTGCTTTCGTACAAGCTTGCTCTCTTTGCAGAAAACTTTTCCTCTTTCACTTCATCTTCATCCTCAACAATGGCCTCTGCTTCTACTGCCCCCAAGGCTAACGCACCAACTGAACAACATGTTAAACCCAAGGTCTTCGTCACTGCTCCAGTAGTAAACTCTACGGGCAAACGAAGGGTTCCTGAACCTTCTGACATCTCCGTTCGCGATGCTTACTCACGTCACTTGATGATCCCGGTTGGATACTCCAACCAGATCTTCGCAATGTCTGGCCCCATGAATCCAAGCATCTCTGAAGCTCTGAAGATCAAGAGCTATTTCCCCATCGTCGAGACACTCAAGCCAGTAGCCTGCGCCAAGAAAGACGCAGAAGACAACGAAGACCCTACTCGTGAAAAGATCGACCTCCGCTTCTTCAACAGAGGGGTTAGAGTCTTCAGGTCTTGCCCTAATTTGACTTCCGATTATGTTGCTTGGCTAACCAAGTTGGAGAAGCATCAAACTCCAGTCTGGAAGGAAATGGGAATCTTCGACCTAGTGATGCTGTCGAAGACAGGCTTGAACTACTCCCCAGAGATGCTCATAGCTTCGCTGTTGTTCTGGGACTACTCCCATTTCACTTTTCATCTTCCATGTGGGATGTTAACCCCCACACTCTTCGACGTGGCCGCTATTACTGGCCTTCGACCAACCGGAGATTACTTCGATCCGGAGGAAATGTCGGAGGACCAAATTGGCTTCTCTGAGACCAAGCCAACGTACACCACTTTTATCAACCATTTTCATGACAGATCGACGGATACAGTGTCGGATGTCGAACACATAGCGTTTCTAGCCTTATGGCTAACTCGCTTTGTGTTTTGCTCGAAGTCTCTGCAGGTGACCAAAAAGATGGTCACTCTTGCTACCTAACTGCATCACCGCCAAAACATCTGTTTGGCAGAACTGATTCTGGCCAGTCTTTATGACTCGATCAGCAATGGGGCCACTCTTCTGAAACATATCGAGGATAGGGCCAGTTTGCTACTCGCTGGGCCTTTCTGGCTACTTCAACTGTGGCTCAATGCCACTTTTGAATCTTTCTTACCCAAGAGGACTCAGATAAATGAACAAGCTCCAGCGATAGCGAATAGACGCATCGAAGGAATCAGGCTGGCTCTGCTGACACCAACGGACGATGGACTAGAGTTCCAACAAACATTCACTAACTTCGTTCTGATGTTCGCTCGAAGGAAGGAATTTGTTTCAACTATGGCTCCATTTGCTCAACGGAAAGTGGGGCCAGCATGGTTCACAAGGCCACATCCAAAGGAGTCGAGTGGTCCTAATGTCGATGAGCATTCAGTACTTTGGGAGGCGTTCCTTACACCAAGGATCATGCCTCTTCGATTTAAGAGTTCTAAGACTCATTTGAGTCTGCTTGCCTACCAACCAAATCTGGTATCTCGCCAGTTTGGTATTATCCAAACCCTGCCTTCTCCGATTTTCCAAAGGGAAAAGTCAATGTTGTACTTCTGCAACGATTATACAGAAGAAGCTGCCATCAAGCATATCGGAAGATATGCTGGTCGAACAATCCTCTCGCTGTTTGACTACCAGCTTAATTTCCTTTGCTCACCATCCTTCGAGGAGTGGTGGAGAAGCTATTATGCTGAGTACTTCTTCGACAAGAAGGACTTCATGGCAGAGTTGCAGAAGTCTTTTGTCCTTGTGTTGGACAAAGTAAAGAAATGTAAGTTCATTCTCTCACATTACTTTTTGTCTTTCTCTTCGACTGCTAGCCTGTTAACTTTTTCATTTGCTTCCAGTTGTTCGAAAGCCTGTAGCCAAGAAGGCTACAGAAGGTCAACAGGGAGGAGCCCCTTCAACAAAACCTCCACCGCCGGCGAAGACTATAGCGCCGGCGAAGACCACAGGCAACCAACAGGGGGAAGGCTCTTCGAGGAGGCCTCCTTTATCGGTAACCAGATTTTCTTCATTTTTCTTCTGGCTTTCGATTTTTTTATTTTCGATGCAATTATTCAATCGAGTTCCTATTGGTTTTCTAGGCACCTTCGCCCAAGAAACGATCAACTCTGGTGGTCGAATCTGGGAGTGATGAGGAAAGTGATTCCCCTCCTGCCCCCTTAAAAAGGCGAAAGTTAACGAAGGATGCTTCTGTTCCTGCTCCTGCTCCTGAGGGTCGAACCGTCAGAATAAAGGTCGCTGTGAGAAAGCCTAGGCCACCTGCAGTGATCATCGAGGAGCCAACTGAGGAGGAACTGAACGCTCTTCTTACCAAGCCTGTCGAAAGTGACAATTCCAGCCCTGGGGCTGAAGTTAATCCACAGGTAATCCCTTAGACCTTTGTTATAACTTAGGTATAGATACCCGTATTCGATTGTGTCTCTTTCGACATCTGAAAATTTGTCTCTTTTCTCTTTTTCAGGATACTACTGAAAGTTCTCAACCAAGGACCTCAGAAACGCTGGAATCTGCTGAACTTAGCAGGCCTCAGGAAAAAGATTTGGGCAATGACGAAGCCCATACTGAGAATGAGGCCAATGCTGAAACAGTGGAGAAAACAACAGAGGAACCTATGGTGGAGGAACCACAGCCAGTGGAGGAACAACAGCCAGAAACAGTTCAGGTGGTGGACTTGTCAGAAGAGAATCAAGAAGAAAGGGACCAAGGCAATGATGTCGAAGAAAATCAAAACATTGCCAACGAAGAGAACCAAGGTGGTACTAGCGAAGGACACCAGGGTGACGCTAGCGAAGAGCCACAAAATGACGCTGGCGAAGGACCCCAGGGCGATGCTAACGAAGAACCACAAGTCGATGCTGGTACTGCCTCAGTCAGAGTCGAAGAGCAACCAGTCGAGGCACTTAGCATTCAAGAACCTCAAACCCAAGATAATACCATTGCAAGGGTTACCTCCTCGAAGCACAGGTCAAAAGAGGACTTGGAACTCTTGAAACAGACTGATCCTGTCAGCTACCTCAATGCAATCGTCGAGAGTAAGAGTTCGTCTGACACTAGTCAGGAAATTCCTACCCTGTCGGGGAAGTCTACTGAAACTTCTCCTCTTGATGATGCATTGGCGAAGGTTAAGGCCCAGTTCTTCAAGAGGGACTTGATGAAGACTCTAGAGGGGGACCCCACTGCTCCATCATGCTTAAAAGAGGTCTTGAATGCTGTCGACTTCGAAGCTGTAGCCCCAGAAATCTCAGACTTGATCATGGAGTTACACTCTATGATTGATCAGGTCTCAGCGGATTACAGGCGCCAAAGAGGTTTTAACAGTCAGCTCGAGGTGCTGCATGGCAAAAGCTCATCTGCGTGGACTGCTGTCTCAGATTCGACTTCTCGAATTGCCGAGTTGTCGAAACAGAAAGCGTCTGCACAGGAAAGAGTCGATGCCATTGAGCGAGAGAACGTTTCCTTCCGAGCACAAATTGCAGAAATAGAGGCGAAGATAAACGCCAACACTGTACTCCAGGAGGAAATTCTTTCGACCCTCTCAGACGCTGAGAGCCAGACTGAGATCAAACAAGGCCTGGAATTCGCTGAGAAGGCCCAAAGCCTCGACGCCCAAATTGCCAAACTAGTGCAAGAAAACTCCTGGTGCAAGAAGAGGTTGGAGCTACAGTACGCCAAGTATCTTCGACTCAAGAATTCTCTTACCTTTTGATTGATTCTCTTTTGTAACCATCTTCTGTAATCGTTATTCGACAACAATTGCCATCTTGGCTGAAATTAATAAAATTTCCATTTTGGCATTTTTATGGTTAATTTAGACTTGTTCTTTTATTATTTTATTTTTATCTCTTGAAGTATAGGTTTGTATTTTTTCAAATATTTACCATTTACTCTCAAGAGCCTTTTATCTCCACTTATCTCTTCGACTTCATAGGCTCCACCAGAAAAAGTTTGGATAACTCTGAAGGGTCCTTCCCACTTGGGTGACCATTTCCCCATGCTTCGATCCCTTCGATCCATGGGAAGAATTACTTTCCAAACTAAATCTTCAGGCAAAAATACCTTAGGTTTTACCTTTCTATTATAAGAGTCTTCTACTCTTTTCTTCTGAAGCCTGAGTAGGTCGAGAGCGTGTAATCTCTCTTCGTCTAAATCCACCAGTTCATCTAACATCATGTTCCAATAAACTTCAGAAGGAATATCATAATGCTTCTGAACCCTTGCAGATTGAAGACAAATTTCTGCTGGCAACACTGCATCATGGCCAAAAGTTAGCCTATATGGTGTTGTACCAGTAGCTTCCTTTGGGGACGTTCGACAAGCCCATAAAATCTGGTCTAACGTCTTATGCCAATTCTTTGGCTTCTTCCCAACATGTTTCTTTATCAAGCCAATCACCACTTTGTTAGCTGCTTCGACTTGACCATTCGCCTGTGCATAATAAGGCGTGGATGTTAGGAGTTTGAAACCTATTTCCTGAGCAAATTCCTGCATCTTTCGACCAGTGAAAACTGACCCTTGATCAGTTGTTATTGTCTCAGGGATTCCATACCTAAATATAATGTTCTTTTGAATAAATTCAATGACATTTTCTTGGTCTACATTGACTAAAGGGACGGCTTCGATCCATTTAGTAAAATAATCAATGCCTACCAATATGTATTTCTGACTCTTTGATGATGCTGGTCGAATCTCTCCAATGAGATCCAACGCCCATCCTCTAAAGGGCCAAGGCTTCACTATCGAGTGAAGTTCGCTTGCTGGTACATGTTGGATGCCTGTATGAACTTGACACTCCTGGCAACCTTTGGCGAACTCAACACAATCTTTCAGCATAGTGGGCCAATATAGTCCTTGTCGAAACAACAACCATTTCATCTTATGGCCTGCTTGGTGAGCCCCACATGCTCCAGCATGCGTAGTCGAAAGGGCTATGTATGCTTCAGTTTCACTTAAACATTTCAGCAACACCCCTTCAGGCGTCTTCTTGAATAACTCATTACCCATGAGTACAAAACTCAACGCCCTGTATTTTGTTTTTCGTTCTGTCGAAGCTCCTGGATTTTGAAGATAGTCCACGATGGGTTTCCTCCAATCTTGCTCTGACAAATTATCAATGAACGAAATCTCGAAGTTTGAATGATCAGCATATCCTAGCCTCGTCGATTCCAAGTCTGATAGTGATAGACAAGTTGCTTTTATTTTCTCTCGAACTTCGATTGCTCTTTGTAATCTCGTTTTTGAAATCTTATACCCAGATGCAATTTGTGCCAAGTCATTGGCTATTTGATTTTCGACTCTGGGTATGTGTCGAATATTGACACTTTCAAATTGTTTCAATAAACGATTTGCTATCACAAAGTACATAATGAGATTTTCTCTTATGCATTTATATTCCTTTGTGACTTGCTTGATGACTAACTCTGAGTCTCCCATTATTTCGACTCGAGTTGCCCCCAATTCCAACAATATCTCAAGGCCAGTAATTAGAGCTTCATACTCAGCCTCATTGTTCGAACAAGAACCTTCTATTTGGTACTTGAATGTTGTTGGAATTTTATCTGGAGAAATAATCAAGACTCCTACTCCTGTTCCATTTTTATGGCTGGAACCATCGAAGTAGAATTTCCAAGGTTCTATCTCCACATAATTAATATCCTCGACTTGAATTGAGTGGTCGACTATGAAATCTGCAACCACTTGTCCTTTTACTGCCTTAAGAGGCATAAAGGTCAAGGAGTATTCAGTTAATGCTAATGCCCACTTGCCGATTCGACTATGCAAGATAGGTTTCGACAACATATATTTGAAAACATCAAAGTGAGACGAAACATAAACATCAACTGGTTTTATATATTGCTTGAGTTTTGTACAAGAGAAATACAGACATAGACATAATTTTTCAACTTCGCTATATCTAGTTTCTGCATCATTTAAAACTCGACTGAGATAGTAAATGGGTCTTTCGACTCCATTTTCATCCTCTTGGGCTAACATACTTCCCAGAGTTTTGTCAGATGCAGCTATGTACAATCTCATACTCCTATTGCTACAAGGAGGCACCAAAATAGGTGGCTTAGTAAGGTACCCTTTGATTTTGTCGAAGGCTTCTTGTTGCTCCTGCCCCCATTCGAACCCCTCTTTATTCAGTCGAAGTAAGGGTGAAAAGGCTTGAGCTTTCCCACTTAGATTAGATATAAACCTCCTTAAGAAATTTATCTTGCCTAAGAGAGATTGCAATTCCTTCTTATTCGATGGCGCTTTCGCTTCCAGAATTGCCTTCGTCTTGTTCTGGTTGATTTCGATTCCTTTCTTGTGGACAACGAAGCCCAAGAAATCTCCAGCTTTCACACAGAACGCACACTTCAAAGGGTTCATCTTCAGACCATGTTCTCTCATTCTTTCGAATGATTGTCGAAGGTGGTCAATGTGATTCTTCCTGGAAACAGATTTTATAACAATATCATCAATATAAACTTGCATAAACGTGTTAATAAAATCATGGAAGATAGTATTCATTGCTCGCTGGTACGTTGCCCCAGCGTTTTTTAGGCCAAAAGGCATCACTACCCATTCGTAAGTGCCTAAGGCCCCAGGGCATCGAAAAGCTGTTTTCGACACATCCTCTTCAGCAATGAATATTTGATTATATCCTGAATAACCATCGAGCATACTCAGGTATTCATAGCCAGCGGCAGAATCGACTAGCATTTCCGCCACAGGCATAGGATATTCATCTTTGGGGGTGGCAGCATTCAAATCTCTGAAATCTATGCACACCCTTAATGTGCCATTTTTCTTAATCACTGGCACAATATTTGCAATCCATTCGACATACCTTGTAACACGGATGAATTTGCATTTCAGAAGTCTTTCGACCTCCGTTTTGATCTTCGACAATATTTCTGGAGCGAAGCGCCTTGGATTTTGCTTGATTGGCTTCTTTCCAGGTTTGATTGGCAACTGAAGTTCTACCAATCCTCTGTCGAGACCAGGCATTTCGTCATAATCCCATGCAAAACAGTCTTTAAACTCTTTCAGCAATTGGATTACTTCCAACCTAAGTTCTGGATCAATTTTGGCGCTGATGTAAGTTGGCCTATTCTCTGATCCTTCGCCTAAGTTGATTTCTTCTAAAGGGTCTTGTGCTAACATCTTAATGTTGTTCGCCAAGGGATCCTTTTCGAAGCCCAAAGGCTCATCGTCATAAATAGCGTCGAGCCTCTGTTCCTGCATTTCATCTGGCATGATGTCAGGAGGTTTTGGATCGAAATCCTTTCCTGGGCCAACAGCAGACAATTGTTGATCATTGGCCTGTGTGGCCATGTACTTTACTTCGGCTTCGAGAGCCGTTATCATCTTGGTTTCGGCCACATAAGCCGAAATTCGCTTCAGAGATTGTGACTCAGTCATTATCACTGAATTCACTTCCCCAACCAGTTGGTTGGATATCAGTTAACCCACTGAAGTCTATGTGGGACAAGTCTTCTCTGTCCCATTGGAAACCATGCTCAGGATGCAGGTATAGGGAACAAAAGGTGTTTGGCGCTGGCGCCATGTCGAAGTCAGGTGTTGGACATGGCCCTATGTGAGCCAAATTTTTGTCGAAATCTGCCACACCCAAGTGATTCACTTCGCCAAGGTAGTAGCTTTGATCTGCCTCTATGTTTTCGACCATCCCATCTGGACGCCATAGCAGCAGTCTTTGGTGCATCGATGAAGGCACAGCGCCTACACCATGAATCCACTCGCGGCCTAACAAAAGGTTGTAGTTAGGTTTGGCCGATATGACCATGAACATCGTTGGTCGAAGGATCGACCCAACTTTAATATCTAGCTGGATCACTCCCATGGTGGTTCCAATGCCGCCCTCATAGTTCGACAGGACCATATTGTGAGGTTTAATTTCCTCATCTCTTTTGCCAATCTTCCTTAGCATAGAGTGAGGGATAATATTGATAGTTGCCCCACAGTCGACCAATATTTTGTTCACAGTAGTCTCTTCGAGCTTAGCCCTTATGAACAAAGGTTTGAGGTGATTCTTCATCGCCTCTGTAGGTGGCTCGAAGAAGCCATTTTGTTCCTCTGTAGTGCCATTGTCCATGACAAAGTAGCACACTGGCCTATGTTTGGCCATTTCTTGTTCTACCTCCCAGTCACTTGCTTCGACTTCTACCTGTCGATTGAATTCCCTGGGCAGCACTGAAACAATATTCACCATTATATCCAGAGTATCGTCGGACTCATCATCGTCTTCGTCTTCGACTTCACTTTGGTTAGGCCAAACTAGCCTGTTGGTAACTGGTTCTCTCTCTAGAGGCTTCCTTTGTTTCCTTTGAGGAACATTCGAACTAGTTTCTGCCTTAGGTTCGTTGGCAGCCTCCCTTTCAGCTTTTCGTCTCCTTTGATATCTCCTCCATTGGGATCGAGACATAGGATTTTTACCTTTGTAGTTGCTGGACACTTGAGCAACCTTAGGTGCAGCAACTTGAGGCTCTTTCTTTTGAGTCAAAGAGGAACCTCTTGGCACATCGAAAGAATGCCATTTCTCTTCACTTGGCCTTTTCCGGCCAGAGGTTTTGTACCAAGTGTCTACTGGTACATTTGTTGGAGGCCTAAAGGTCAATGGCCTCTTGTCTTGATTAGAACCCCTTCTGGGATCATGTCGAAGGTCAGCATTCTCCCTTCTCTTGTTCGCAGCTCTCACACCTTGAATGTGCTCAGCAGCTTTTTTATCAAAGATCGAACTGCATCTTGGACACAGCATCACCTCTGATTTCTTCTTCTGGCATCTTTGTAAAAAATCTGCCAAGTTTTCGTTTTCCCGAGGGAAAGCCATCTTATTAGCCTGCTCTTGCCTTATGGCTTCTTCTGATGCTTTAGGGTCAGAAAGTTCAACCATATTGATATTCATTGTATCTTTAGTAGCAAGAGTTAACTGCTTCATTTGTGTCTCCAGATTCTCCGTCTGGCCTTGAACAGTGGCCAAGTGGGAACTGGGCTTTGATCCAGTTTTTTGTGATTCAGCAGTCTTCGACTTCGGGCCTTCGACCGCTTCCTGGACAGCTTCAATTGTCTTCCTAGATAAGTTTCCAGAAAAACTGCCAAAGATTGGCATGTTGATGTGGTCCTTTGAGACTTCGACCATGGTAATTCCTGGCTTCTTCGACTGGACCCTGGTTGCCTCTATCATGTTCACCTCAGAGGGTTCTGCATAGTGGGCTTCAGCCTTCAGTGGATTGGAGTCGACAGCCATGGGGGATTTGTCAGCAAACTTTAATCTCCCTTCCTCAATAGCGTCTTGCACAAGATTCCTGAAAAGAAAACATTGAGAAGTTTTATGGCCCAAAAAACTATGATATTTGCAAAAACCTCTCTTCTTTCTTTGATCAAGAGGAGGCACTTTTACCCCAGGGGGTACTATCATTTGGCCATCTTTAACTAGTAAGTCGAATATTTCATCACATTTTGTGATGTCAAAACTATAAGTCTTTTTTGGGAACCTATCGTTGGTCCTGTCTGGACCAATGGGATTTTTCCCATTCGAGGGGACTAACTGTTTACAAGAGTATGGAGGCCCTTGTTTTAGTTCTGCTAAATCGACTTCTCCTTCTTCGACAGCTAAGGTATCGTCGAAGGATTCTAGATCTTCATCATCCATCTCAACGTACGCTATTCTCTCTCTCTTATGAGTTTTCGTTGCCTTAGCTTTTTCAGCTTTGAGGCGTTCGACCTGTCGAACTCTATCGGCCAGTTGGGCCATGTCTCTTAGGTACTGGGTGTCTAGCTTCTTCCTAATGGAATAATCTAAACCGCCTGCGGCTATTTCGACCAACTCATGTTCTGGCACTTGTGTAAAACATCTCGCCTTGAGCAACCTAAACCTATTCAGATATTCGTCTATAGGTTCAGTGAAACATCTCTTCACACTGGCCAGTTCTTTCAGGCTTATCTTGGTTTGCCCCATGTAGAATTGTTCATGGAACAATCTTTCCAACTGGGTCCAATGATGGATCGAATTGGGGGGAAGAGTTGTAAACCAAGTAAAAGCGTTCTTGGTTAAAGAACTTGGGAAGTACTTGATCTTTAGGTTTTCGTTATTCGAAATGTCTCCTGCTTCGATCAAGTATCTCGCCACATGCTCGACAGTAGATTCTGTCGTGTCCCCAGAAAACTTAGTAAATTTGGGGACTTTGCATCTAGGAGGTAAATCCGTTTGTAACACGTATTCTGACAATGGAGATGTAAAGTTGGGCCTTCGAAAGCCCATGTTCATCCCATTTTGAGTCATGATCCTTTCGATCATGGTTGCCAGATTGTTTTCCAAACCCATGTTTTGGTATTGGATATGCTGAACCACTTCGTCAGCATTTTGGTTTCTGTTAACTAACCTTACCTCTGGGGCTATTACCCTAGGTTCTTCGACAGGTTGTTCGACAGGCTGTTGAGCCTGGTTAATGGTGGTTTCTTCCTCTACAAATATCCCCTGATTTCCCCTTATTTGCGCCCTTTGGGGCTGTCGAATAGGTGGGGGTACTCCAAAGAAGTCAGCCAGACGCGTCATTTGCGCTGTAACTTGCTGATTCGACTGAGTAGTGTTTTGTATTAGAGGGTTAAGCACTGTACTCAAAGTTTGTGCCAACATTTGCACCATATCATGGTTGCTTTCGTCCATCTGTTGCCTCAAGACTGCTGTCGAGGCATTTGTAAGGCCATGGGCTACTTGGGACGTTCCTCCTAAGAGTTGGGTCCTATTTCTATTCGCCATGCCTACTCCAGAGCCTTGGAGTGGCGAAGAGGCACTCACGAAAGGATCTGAAAAAGTGGACGCAGCATTCGTTAGGCTTGCCAATTCAGAAGTTGGCATACCATAGAATGGAATAAATCCTGGGGGAACCACAGGCCTTGTGCCTATATTTCCCCTTGGTGGGGGAGTTCCCAAAGGTATTCTGGGGCCTGTTAACGAAGTTATTGGCCCCGTGGTTGTGACTGACACTGCTGGTGTCGAACCAACGTTTGTCGCTTCACTTACGGTCATACCAACCGCTGCTCCCACACTCGTTTGTGGGATTTCGTTATTGTTTGGCGGATTCGCCATCTCTTCCCTTCTTCTGGCAGTATTGTTATCGTTGGTGTATATTCTACCACTCCTCAATAACATACAACTCGAAAAGATGAGATTATTTTCAACAATCAACACACAGTCCCACCAGGTGTGCCAATTTGTTTACCTTGGGTTTTGGTAAACAACCGCTGATCCTCCAAATGGTTACTTATTTGGTTACTCGCAGGATCGATCAGATTGATCCTATGGACATAGGTTGATTTTGAAGTTTGATTAAGTTGGATAAGGCTTTAAGTAAAAGGTTTCAAGTAAATTGCATAAAGGAAAGACTTGGTAAAATAAACAAGGCTTTAAAGTAAAGGTTCGACAGGAATTTAAAGGAGAAAAGCAAGTAAAATGCTGGGAAAGTAAATGACTTTAATTGATAAAATTGGTGTTTCACACATACATTTCTCAACAATTCTTTCTCACACGCTGGGTACTTGAATCTAAATGAGTGACTTTGTATGGAATAGTGAACACACGCGAGAAACTACATGTCTACTCCTATTTATACTAAAACATTCCAAGTAACTGTCGGGCAGTTACACTGCTTCGAGATCAATCCACTTGGCACGTTCTCCATGCTCGACGCTCCAGATCCTTGCACGTTTGCACGTAGTAACTGCTGGAAACCGTTTTCCCTCCAAAGCTTTGAATTTCAAACTGCTCCACTCTGGACCATCGAACACTTTCATCAAGAGACGTCTTCGACGAAAACTCCTTCAACGTCGAAGGCAACCAGCCTTCTTCCTTGGAAGAAATCTTCTAAGTATTTTGCCATCTTTCGACGAACACTTCGACAGGCTTAGCCAGTCGAAAGCATCTTTCAGCTTTAATGGCTGATATCAATCAAAAACAAAGGTGTCGAATTTAGGAGCCAACAGTAACACTTGGGGGTTTTGCGCTTGTTTTGTTTATGTTGGGAGTAAACTTTTGTATAACTCTATTGTTGAGATTTAGCTATTGTTTATGCTGAATTTTTGAAAGATGGTTTTTATCACTCATGTTGAAGAGCTGAAAATAATTACTATTGATGTTTTTCTGCTGCAAATAAATGAAATGAAGTTTTAGACTATTGAGTATGTAATTTTGTATTGCGTCTCTTATTTCAAGAGCATGTATAATGTATGAATATGTGGCATCCTATTTTGATGTTGTATGTTAGAAATTGATTTACTCTGATTTTACTTATTTTACTGACGGGGAAATAGGGTGTTACATCAAAATGATAAGAACTTAGCATTTATGTATATTGGATGGTATCCCTGAGTTGTTGCGGCACCCCTTGCATTAGAGGTCTTACGAAGCATTCAAAACAAGTTTAAAATTGATCCAAATCATGAAAAATCATTCTTTGTACAAAATACACATGCATGTGCCGACACATATTTCGTGTTGGCTCATACAGGCTGGCTCATATGATTTTCAAGTCGGCTAATGTATTGCAGTTTTAAAGCTTGTAGCTTCTGTTTTCTATGTGTTTGCACATAAGCCTTTTCAGGTCAGCTCATACTCTTATATTCAGTTCTATGTGTCGGCTCATACAAATTTCAGGTCGGCTGATACTGTTACTTGGGTCAAAAATTTCATATTTTTTCAATTCTGAAGTTTCCCTTTTTGCCACCAAATTTCCACAACTATAAATACATCATACATGTTTCTTTCCAACTCGATAAAACCATAAAAATATGTTGCAATTGCTCTTCCCCTTCAACCTTTAACCTCTGCATACACACTAACAAATCATACATAATAATCTTTTGTTGGGGTGCCATTTAGGCAAGGTTCAATAACGTCAAATTAGGTTCTTGTGTAGCCGAGAATATTGGGTTGAGATTTGCAGGGGTTTTCATCCGAAAAACTGCGGGTTTGTCCTCCAAGATCATTGATTGATTTGGGGGTTTTCGTGCAAGACGTTCACGAGAGGATTGCGGCCTAGTGAAAGCCTTTGGAGATAAATAATGCAAATAATCATTTAAAGATAAAGAACACAAAGGAAGTAGCACGAGAATTGCGAATCAAATTGAAGTCTTGTATCACAATAGGTGCAATTGATGGTGCGTGAAAGCTTTAGAGGTAAAGTACGTAAAGGAGTTGTAAGATTCAGATAATCAATTGACAATTATTGTGTCTTGGTCTTGTTGAAGATTAAAAGAAGACAAGGGGTTGAATCAACATCAAACGATTATGGTTTGTAGGATTTCTCTTGAACACTTCTCTTGTAATCATACTTTTGCAAAATAAGAAAGTATCCTAATTCCAAATTGGAATTAGGCGCGGATGTACCCACACGCAAGAAAGAAAGTGGGGAACTGTGTAGAAAAATCCTCGTGTGCTTTTTCTTATTGATTTTACTTGCTTTAGTTCTCATCAATCAACTTGTCAAAAAACATTGCGTTATCGATCGACTCGTAGGAATTTTCATAAACTGTTTTTGTTTGAACTAGGGTGTTGATTTGCTTATAATCACTTTTTATTATAAGTGCTTTTGTATATCAACAAAACTTAAAGAAAAATTCTGAAACTTCAGTTGCACACCAAGTGTTTGACAAATTGTTTTGTTAGTTCTTGTCGAATATCATTGTTCGATCGATTGACTCGTAAGAATTTTTCTGCAATTATTTTGTTTAAAGTGGTGTGTTGATTAGCTTATAATCACCTTGATTATAAGTGATTTTCATATCAACACAACTCAAAAGAAAAATTTTGAAAAGTCGAACGCACACCAAGTGTTTGACAAATTGCAATGTTCTATATTTGTTTAAGTTTCATTAGAAATAGGAAATCTTTGTGTTTGATATTAAACTATTAATTAAGATATTATTATGTTGATTGATTTTATCATTATCTTAATTCCATATGACTTATGCATATTCGATTTTCCAATAACTAGATTCGTTTAGACTATTATATTGATTTATGCCAAAAACCTTTTGCTCAACATTATTTTTCAAATAAGTTTTTAAATATATATTTTAAAAGGTAATTTTTTATTTGGGATTCTATTCATAAATAAAAAATATGTTCATAAATAAAAAATCTCCATATCTTCATCTTCATAAATCAATTCTTCATATCTTCATCCTTTATTTTTCTAGATTTTTATCACAAATCTTCGTAAATCAAATCAAATCAAATCTTCAATCTCTTTATTTTTCCAAATTTTTCCACAAATCAAATCTCCAAAACACGCACATTGTTTCCATCTTCTAATGCAGATACGTTCTTTCAAAGCGGTTGTTTCGATTTAGCTTTCGGCGCAAATCTAGCATCTGGTCTAGCCACATAACAAAACAATATAAACAATATAGCAAAACGAATGCATGGGTTGAAATAAAGAAGAGAGAACAAAGGTTTATTGCATTGGAATTGCAATTGCGCGAGTGGTACCGAAAAATGGAAGGGTAATTGAAATCTAACACTCCTTCATTTGCTTCAGATCAAAGAACACTCACATAATGATGGTGTGCGGTAGTGATGGTTTTGTGCATGGTTGAGGACTTGTGGTGGTGTTGTGCAACTGCGTAGAGGTCCAATTTCGTGGTGGTGTTGTGCAGCTGCACGGTGGTCCAATTTCATAGTGGACATGAGATTGTGCTGTCGGTGAGGTATATCAACTCTTGTCGAAAGATTCTTAAAACCCAATATAGGTTTTTGTTCTTGTTTTTTAATGTAATGTTTCTTAAGATTTGGTTGTTGTTATATGTTGTTTAAGTCTGAGAAGAAATCACTGAAGTGCTTTGTATTTTTTTTTAATAGTTGTTTTCCTCCTCTATATACTTGGTTTGAGATGGTGTGTGTTGTTGATTTGAGATTTTCGATTATTTTGAAATGTGGTTGAATTGATAAGAATGACGAAAGTAATGATGGAGTTGCTATTGTTTCGATACTGTGTATTTTCGTTGTAGCAACATATGATAGCAAGAATGATACAATTTTTCTTGATATATCTCTTTGTGAAAAATTCAAGGGGATTGAATTGAAGATTTGATTTAATTTATGAAGATTTGTGGGAAACAATTTAAAAAAAAGAAAGGGATGAAGATATGAAGAATTGATTTATGAAAATGAAGAAATGAAATTTTTTTTTACTTACGAAGATTTAATTTTTTATATATTATTTAAATAAAAAATAATTATGAATACATTGAAAATTGTTTTTTATTAAGTCGCGCCACATCTTCTATTCATCGCCATGTGATGTAAAAGGACACTTAAATGGGATGAGGTATTAAAATAAATAAAAAAACTTTAAAAAAGAGACTTAAAAAAAAAGACTAAAATTCTGAAATTTAAAATAGGGAAATCAAAACTCAAAAATAGAAGAAAAAAAAATAGGGGTGGTCAATGTTTTAATTAAGCAAATAATTAGATGATATTTTGACCCAAAAAAATATTTAAAATATTATTATTTTTAAAATTAACTTATTTTTTTGTAATAATAAGATCATTGTTTGTTATTTTAGCTTGATTATATAAACCTATTATTTTGCTTTTGGTCAAATCTGAGCAAGATTTGAAACCGAAATTGACAAAAGAGTAAAAGGCCTTAAAATCCAAGCTGGGCCAAAAAAGATGGGCCTTAAAATAAAGTAAGGGTAAAATTGAGAATACACATAAAATCATTCCAAACCCTAACCCAACTCTTGTAAATAGTCTTGTTCGCTCAAATACGTATCACTATTCTTCGTCGCCGTTCATAAAATTTGTTCTGTCTTTTCTGCTCTATTTCGTGTGCTATCTTGCATTGATGCTTATTTATCTTGTTTACTATGTTCATCTTTTCAATTTTCTTCTTAGCTATGATAACCATATGATGATTTTGGATTTTCAATACTCACGACGGTCGTCTGAGATTCACTTGATGCATTGGTCCTATGAATCTGATGGTTTCATCTCTATTTTTCTGATTCAAAGAATTGTTTTTTTTTGTTTTTGTATTGTTTGAAAGCTTTATATTATTAATACTTTTGATAGATATATTGTTCTCTATTTGAGTGGATTGGAAGCTTCAGAGATAGGAATTTTTAACACAGAATTTAACACCCTTTAATTTTTATTTGTTTTATCATTATTTAAATCTAAAATTAAATTTAAATTTTTATAAACTATGTGTTACTCCTGTGTCCCTGTGTCCCATAGGATTTGTTAATCAAACAGTAATAAATAAAAGAGAATCATAATTTTATTGAATTATGATAAATTATTAATGTATTTAAATTAGTGTTAATGTTAAGTGAGAATATAATAAATTAAGAATATTTATTAAAGTGTATAAAATTTAATATAAATTATATTAATAATTTAAAATGACAATTATTTTGACATAATTTTTTTTCTTAAACACTTATTCTTATTTTGGGATAGGAGACAATTTTTTTTATTAAACACTTATTCTTATTTAACCATGGCGCTATTTTGTTAATTATATGATTTATATTAAAATTGTATTCATGTTAATAATATTTTGTTAATATAAATAAAATTAATATTTTAATAAATAAAAGTAATAAATATAATAGTATTATTATCATTAATAACATAATATTTTTTTCGTCTCAAAATAAGTGTAAAATAGTTTCTAATACAAATTTTAGTTTTTATCTTCTATTATATTTTATAATTAATATTTTTAATTTATTATTTTAATTACATTATATTAATGATAATTTAAATATATTAATATTTAATATTGATATCTTAATATTGATATCTTAATATGTTTGAGTGTGAAACTTCAAGTGAAAACACAAGGATTTGCAGTAGTGAAAACACCAAATAAAATTCACAAAAAGTGTTGGACCATTTTTGAACTTAGAGATCCATTCAAGCCATTCCAACACTTCCAATCGTTTCTTGGACCTTCCCAGAAGCCAATTGGATCGTTTGCAAGGCTTAAAACACCCAGAATCGCGCACTACAAGTTCACTCGGTTTGCTTTTTTTTCAAAATCTATTACTGTATTTCTTACATCATTAGCATGATTAATTGGTATATTTGTGATGTTTGAGATGTTTGCAAGCTAACGGAATGATTCAATTGAATTTTTAACGCCTGTATGTGCCTTTGCCATTGTTAGGGTTTGCGTGTACAGTTTAGGGATTTGTTCTACAGGTTAAATTAGGCAAAAAGAAGGGTACCATGATGTTCACAAGATCAAAATGAGTTGATCTATATAGTTAGATTTCATTTATCTTGCGTTTTGTGGATTTTTGAATGTTACAGGGCTATGGTTACGAATATTGTCTGTGGGTATAGGCGAACACCTAACACGATGGAGCCTTGAAGAAGATGACTAGGTGGCATCCCCCCATTGGAGTTTTTGAATCTTCGCGCGTTTTGTTTTGTTTATCAACTAACCACTTTTTCTTTTATATATTATATATTCTTCTCATTATATTTGCAACTAACAACCATAGCTCAGCTGGCAACGCTTCAGTGGTAGCAAGCGTGAGGACCTGGGTTCGATCCCAGGTCCCAATCCCAGGCGCCTTCCATACACCCTTGCGTCCAGCCGTTTGATCAAGCATACTATCAGATCTAACGCTCCAGCAATGAGGGACCATGATGCACCCTCAAGTCAATGCTACAAGGAATCAAATGCTGACCGAGCTTGAAGAGTTATTGGGCTTGAAAAATTCAGATTGGCACCCCCTATTTGCTAGTACACATGCTCAGTTTGCATTTTCTTTTTTTTTAATTTCTTGAATTAATTTCTTTAATTGTTTTAATTAATTAACACAAATTTTTTATTTTTCTACAAAATCAAAAAATCACAAAAATACATAATTAAATATTTATTCAAATTAATATATATTTTAAAAAATAAATTAGGTTAATTAATTCATTTGATTATTTTGTTTCAATTAAAATTAAATAGAAATTAGGTTTTAAATTTTGTAATTAAATTGTTTTTTTTTTCTCAAATAAAAAACCACCAAAAATACACAAAATCTTTTTTTTTGTAAAATATTTTATTTTCTTGAAATTATTTAATTTAGTTTAGATTAGGTTAATTTCAATTTCTTTTTTATAATTAAAATAATTATAATTAGGGTTTTAGTCGTACATAACTTAATTAATTCTTTTCTCAAAAAATAACTTCAATATTTTCTAGTCAGATTTTTAGGGTTTTCAATTTCTCCTCGCATTAAATTTGCGGCGTGCGTTTTTAAATTGTTTTATTATTATTGTACCTGTTTCGAGCTTGTAATAGTTTTAATTAGGGTTTTAAGTTTCCACATTTTTATTTTCCGTCGAGATAATTATGTAACTATCAAAGCCTTGTAATAGCTAGGTTTATTTTTTGCACTTTAAATTCCTGCAAATATTTAACTGTCTAGATGTATGCTAATAGGATTGTATGGGAAGATTACTTGAAATTAAAACGGTAGATCACCTAATGTGCAAAGATTAAATAACTAAAACAATTCATATGCACATATTCACTCCTAGGGTTTACCTCACTTCGGTTGCCTACGGTAAACAGTCATTAAGCATAGGAGATTTTAGTGGTTGCCCTCCAGTCTAAAAAGATCAAAATATCCAATTCGAATGTTGCCTCGAAAAGATCTTAAAACTTTAGGGTTACTACTAAAGTTTTCTAACTATTGCTTTAGTGATTGTACTTGTCCCTTTCGAATGTCCCTTACAAACTCCAATGACGGGGCTACCTACTCCTTAATAGTAGGATAGCGCTGTCTAAAGGAAACGAGAACAAACAATCTTTTTTCGAGTAGGTAGAATCTTAAGTACTTGCTCAATGAAAACTTTTCACACAAACACCTTTCAAAAAAAAATTTCAAAACAAACTTCGTCACATCCTTGAGGACTGATACAAGGGTTATCACGAAGTAAAACTTTTTCAAATCAAGCACACACACAAGCAATTTTAAAAAAGATGAGCAAGTACCTAAGAGCCCATGGAAAACCATGGATAGAAAGGGTGCTAACACTTTCCCTTTCTATAATCTGCCCCTCGTACTCAGAAATTTAGAAAAAAGGTTTTTTCTGTTCTTTTTCCTTTTCCATGATTGGATGAAATAAAAGTCGGTGGCGACTCTTGCTTACCGCGACATTTTGCAAACAAAAAATGCAAAATGCAAACCAGTATTAACAGTCGGTTCTGCCACCGTATCACAGTCGGTTTTGGAAACTTCAATTGAGATGATAATATCAACAAGTTCATAATTGATTTTTGTAGGTTTTAGAAACAATCGTTGAACTTCATCTGAGATTATAGGGTCAACAAGTCTTATTTCGATTTCTCTAGGTTTTGGAAACAATACAAGTCGTAATCCGGTTTCTGTAGGTTTTGAAAATAATTATTGAACTTCAGCTGAGATGATAGGGTTAACAAGTCTTAATCCAATTTCTGTAGGTTTTGGAAACAATCAATGACTTCAGCTGAGATGGTTAGATTGTTTAGTTCATCAAGTTTGGAAGGTTAAATTTAAAAATAGTGTTAGATTGTTTATTTCAAATTCTCAGATTTTTACACATGAAAATTATTAGTGACCACCAATAATCTTTAGATTAAGTAGTATAGTCACTAATATAGCAATTGCTCCATGGTTTGTAGTTTTGTGAGCAAACAAAACCCAACTCATTGTTATCTTCTTGCTCACTCCAAATATGCTTGGCCAAGATTACTATTGGTGGATTATTTTTTAGGATTATGTCTTTCTTTGAACTTTAACTACAAAAAAATTAAGTGATATTGTGTATATATGTTCATGGTTATACGTGTTCGTGTTAGTGTATTTTGTGCTCATAGATTTAAATGGAAACTAGGATCCATTTCATATGAATTTATTTGGTAATAGGTTATGAACCATTGCTTTTTTGGTTAGATATTATGCTCATAGATTTAAATGGAAACTAGGATCCATTTCATATGAATTTATTTGGTAATAGGTTATGAACCATTACTTTTTGGTTAGATATTTTGGACTGGAATGGAGAAACTAATGCAATTGGAAAGGGGTAAAATAAAAGAACGGTGAGTGTAATTTAATTTCAGATTTGTTTTGTATGATGCCAAAACTATTAGAATTTAGCATTTATGTACATTGAACAATATCTCTGAGTTTGTGTGGCATCCATTCATTAAAAATTATTTTCTGCATAAAAATGCACTGCATGCCGATACATACGCATTTCAGACTGTCACATGCAACTCAATATTAAAGCTTGTAGAGTAAGTGTTGGATAGACCGGCACATGCTGCGTACAGGACGACACATGTACGATCATATTGAAGTATGTAGCCACTGACTTGCTCAGGCTGACACATGCTCCTTCATAGGCCGACACATACTGCAGTTTTTGTGACTATGTGCCGACACATCTGTGTTTCAAGCCGACACATACTGATTGTTTGGGTTATTTTTGTTTAATTCTTTTGTTCCTAAAATCTCCTCCTTGTCATCTAACTTTCACAACTATAAATGCATCATTATAATTTGATGAAACTATAAACACTTACCACCATTGCTCTTCACCTTCAACCTCCAACCCATGCATACACACTGAAAAATCACACGTAATCATCTTTTGTCAGGGTTCCATCTAGACGAGGTTCAATAACATCCAATTAGGTTATGTGTAACCGATAATATTAGATCGAGAATTGTAGGGGGTTTCATCTGGAAAAACTTAAGGGTTGTCCTCCAAGATCTTTGATAGATTTGGGGGTTTGATACAAGAATTTTAATAGAGGATTGCAGCCAAGTGAAAGCTTTGGAGTTTTGGTAACTCGCAAATAAGTAGCACGAGAACATCAGATCGAATTGGAAGTTCTTGGGTTGATAGTATCACATTCACATCTGCTTGAGTGAAGGCTTTGGAGATTTGCTCTTGAACACTTCTCTTTTAATTCTCTTTTTGCAAAGCAATAATTGACTTCTCAATTTCATTTGAAATTAAGGGAAGACGTCTGATACGGTGGGAGAACTGACTTGGGTGTTTTGTGTTTGATCGCAATTGTTATGGATAGCAAGAGTCGCCATAAACTTTTCTTTTATCCAATAAGGAAAGGGTGAAAAGAACAGTAAAGACCTTTGAGATATTTTCTTGAGTTCGGGGGATAGATTATGAAAGGGGGAGGTGTTAGCACCCTTTTCATCCGTAGTTATCTACGGGCTCTTAGTTTCTTGCTAGATCACTTGCTTTGTTTGAAAGTGTGCTTTGTGGTGGGTGTAAGTTTGGAAGTATTTTGCAAAATGTCTTTGTTGCGGCGAACTTTGTAATGATTCTCGTCTCTATAAGAATGCGTACAAAGTGTTGATTTTGAAAATAGTTCAAAGAGATGTTTGTTTTTGAAGATGTTTTGAAAGTGTAAGTGTGAAAATGGTTTTAGTTTACGAGCAAGCAACTACGAGCGTCCTACCTACTCAAAAGGTTTATGTTTTTTTCCTCCTTCTTTAGATGTTGCTATCTTACTATTGATTTGGTAAGACGCCCCATCATTGAATGTGAAGGGACGGGCGTGGGTCAATTGTATAGTCATTGAAGGTAACCTATGATACGTTTTAGCAATTTCGTAAGGGACTAGATCGTTTACCGAAGGCAACATCGAGGGACATCGAGGGACTATGATCTTTTTATTGATGGTCTTTGCTAAAACGCCCATATTCGAGGGACATGACTATTTTCCGAGGCAACAAGTGGGATTATCCTAGAGGTGCATGTGTGTGAATAGTGTGTTTGATTGCATGCATTTTTGTCTTGAATTTAGGGTTGTCTACAGGTTGATTTTATCTTGTCATACACAACCTAATTACTAGCATTTTATGTAAAAGCGGTAAAATATGGAAAAATAAATGTCCTACACTATTACATATTTTGGGAATGGGGATACAAATTTACAAATGGGGATTGCAAGAAATTAAATCCTAATTAACTATTACAACCATATTGAAACTTGAATAATGTACAAGAAATATAATGTACAAGACAAAATAGAAAAAGGAAAAGATTTGTTTTGTTTTTGTTGAGAAAAGATTTTGATTAATTAAAATAATTATGAAAATAATATATTTTTGTGATATTTTTATATATTCATAAAATAAACATTGTAAATAAATAGTGTAAAAAAAATCAACTCAAAAGGATTTGTTTTGATTGGTTGGAAAAAATATTGAGTTTTGTTAAAAAGAAAAGGAAACAAACAAATGATAAAAATTGTTATGATCCTGCCAATGTTTAAACCTAGGACCTTATACATCAATGTCTTTTGCTCGTGTTGTTTGTACCACTAAGGTGGTCTATTTTATCCATTAGTTATACAGCATGCACTAAAGATAAAATAAACTCATGGCTTCATCCTTTTCCTTCGAGCGCAGGGATGTCTAGCTTATTTGTTAAGAACATTTATTAAAGTGTATAAAATTTAATATAATATTATATTAATAATTTAAAATGACAATTATTTTGACATATTTTTTTTTCTTAAACACTTATTCTTATTTTGGGATGGGAGACAATTTTTTTTATTAAACACTTATTCTTATTTAACCATGGCGCTATTTTGTTAATTATATGATTTATATTAAAATTGTATTCATGTTAATAATATTTTGTTAATATAAATAAAATTAATATTTTAATAAATAAAAGTAATAAATATAATAATATTATTATCATTAATAACATAATATTTTTTTCGTCTCAAAATAAGTGTAAAATAGTTTCTAATACAAATTTTAGTTTTTATCTTCTATTATATTTTATAATTAATATTTTTAATTTATTATTTTAATTACATTATATTAATGATAATTTAAATATATTAATATTTAATATTGATATCTTAATATGTTTGAGTGTGAGACTAGGCCACATGACTACGGCAGACACCCCTTTTGTATATCGATATGAAATTGATATGTAAAATTAAAAATTTTACTTTTACATCTTTTAAAGATACTATAATAACAACTACACTTGCAAAAAATTTATATTTATTATGATCGAAATTTTTATAAAGTGAGAATATAAAGACTTTTTTTTTGTAATAATCAAGTTTTGAAAATAAAAATCGTAAATAATCATGCTTCGGAGAAAATTACGTAAATAATCATGTTTTAGAAAACTTCACAAATCTATTTGTCCTAGGCGCCATCTCACTTGGCGTATGCCCTCTCTTTTAGTCAAGTGAAATGGCGCATGCACTCTAAAAGTGAGAGGAGACGCCATCTCACTTGACTCTTAGGGTAAAATACATTTTTTATAAATAAGTTATCCGTTTCTCTGTCATTCTTCACACTTTCTCGTACACCAAACCTTCAATGTAAATGAAATTTTGGCACATTCACTCCATGGAGCGTCTGAAGAGAGAGTTGATGTGATGACTAGAGGGAGACATCGAGGCAAAACAGACAGAGGCGTAATGTTGATGATGAATGGGTCAGATGAAATTGTTTTAATGGTTGTAATTTCTTAGATGTTTTATCATGTTTATATTTGTTGTTTGTGCAAGGTTTGTTTTAACAAATGCTTTTAATGAAAAACTACAATGTTTATAAATTAAAAATTATGTGGTTGAGCTAGTAGCCCAAGTCAGATAATTTTTGCGATTGTGCCTGACCTGACGATATAAACCACACTTTTTTTCCAGCTTGTCAAGGGAGTCCATTTCACTTGTGATGCGCTTGCTTTTGGGACGACCATTTTTATTCCTTCACATTTGGTCAGCCATACTATTTCGCCGTCGTATGCAGACCAATAATCATGTTTTTTATTCCTTCACATTTGGTCAGCCATACTATTTCGCCTTCGTATGCAGGCCATTAATCATGTTTCGCTACCAAAGGGAAGTTGTTGTATACATTGAGCAAGGTTTCAGACTTGTAAATGGGAGATAGAAGTTGTAATGCGTCTTGATGAGTATATGCACATGCCGCAATGACATGAGAGTAAGGCAACCCCTCGTTTTGGTCGATTATCTCTTTGACAGTGAAGTTGTGCCTGTGTCGGTCGAACCGTATAACCAGATGGGTGTTGGCTTTGGCACTTTCTGCCTTAATATACTTCATGCACCTTTCACTTCATAGTTGTCCCGATTGCAACACGACATTTCACCTCTTTTGGCAAACAACGAAGCCATCCTAAAATATGTTGATTTAACCAAAGCAGTTACTAGAAGGTTTCGTATGCATTTGAATACTCCATTCATGGATTCAATCAGATTTGTTGTCATCTGGCCCCATCATTGTCCATTATCGTATGACCTAGTCCATTTCTCCACCGGAATGTTATCGACATGTGTCCAAATTTGACAATCTGATCTCGTTGCGATAATGTTTGAACGTAAGTTATGTTAATGCATACCCTGCATTCATAACCGCTTTCCTAAGAGCTTTGTCTTTGATCTCCCTCGTGAAATTTTAGATGATATGTCTAATGCAATAGACATGCGTAGAAGGAGGGTCATGCCAACCGTTTGTAGGATTGTTGTATGCACTCTCAATAGATACATGTTTATCAAAAATCAAACAGAGATATGGTTGAGGAGCCACGCGTGTTCGGAGATTCTTGAGAAAGAAGCTCCAAGCACCACCAGTCTCTCCATCGACTAGAGCAAAGGCAATTGGGAAAATGTTGTTGTTACCATCTTGTGCAACTGCCATCAGTAGCGTGCCTTTGTATTTCCCATATAACCAAGTCCCTTCAATTTGAATAATAGGTTTGCATAACGCAAACCCTGTGATGCAAGGTTGAAAAGTCCAGAACACTCGACTGAATATTCCATTTTCAGTGACTTGACTATCATCTGGGGTGTACGCCGACAGTGTTTCCATAATGTAAACTGTACCCGAAGAATAAGTCTGAAGTGCATTCAGGTAGCGAGGAAGTTCTTTGTATGACTCCTTCTAGTTTCCATATACCTTTTCAATCGCCTTGGTCTTTGCTAACCACGCCTTTCGGTATGACATAGTATAGTTAAATATCGTAGTTGTTGTACCCCAAAATTTGCCCTCTCATTTTATCAAGATTCTCCTCACAAGACCTCTTGGACTCCAGATAGGATTAGGGTTTGCTCAGCTCAAGACCTCTCCTTGCACTGATGACCTGAAATTAGGGTTTGAGTTTGCACAAGGATTTTTGGACTTCCAATGCCTCATGTGACTTTCATGCTTCATGTTGGACCTCTAAGATTGCTCATACCAAGTTTCAAGCCTTGGATCACTTTTTTGCCCAGTCAATTGGACAGTTGGCCTAAAAATCAACTGTATTGGGGAAAAAGTCAACCATGGCCAATTTACAGTCAAACCTCATAATTTTTGATCCACATCAACATTACAGACTCATATGAACCATTTGATCAAGTTTGGACCACAACTCCTCAAGAAATTTGATCAGATCATCAAAAGGGCAAAATGGTCAAAATTAGGGTTTTGACTGGAGAAAGGCAATTTCTGATTTTTCACCTAGCCAATGGAAAATTGGGTTCAAGCATGGTTTGAAGGACTCAATGGAACCATCTTGACCTAATCACAAGGTTCAAAAGATCACAAATGCATTGGATTGACAGATGAATTTTCCAGTCAACTGATCAAAAATCAACTGTACACTGAAAAGTCAAACTTTGACTTTTTGGTCAAAATCAAGTGCCAAGGGTCATTTTTCATCAATATGTGTCAAAACATGAAACTTTTTCACCAAGAAACCTAATTTTGGAAATTAGGGTTTAAGTTTGAAAAAATTCATAACTTAGAATTTTTCTAAGTTATGAAAATTTCTTATTTTTTCCCATCTTTTCCCAACTTTTTCACCATGATTCAATTGGATTCAAACAAAACTTCCAACATAAAAGTTTTAGTCCTCCACAAAATATAAAGCTTTGATACAAAGTTTTCCCAAAAGATGCTTGGATCTCAAGTTATGATTTTATGAATAGGGGTCCATAAAACTTTTAACTTAGTGAAATTTTGCCCTAGTTTAGGCATATTTTTTACCTAACTTCATGGCAACTTTTCACCTAGTTCCAAGAGGAATCTAAAAATGCATTTCAAAGATGGATTATAGAGCATGTTACAAACTTTCCAAAATGTCCAAGAACTCTCTAAAATCATTTATGGTTAGGGAGAATCAAAGAAATGAAAATGGCAAATTATCACTTTTGTCCAAGGCATTTTTCACAATAGTTCAAGTTGCAAATATGTCCTAAGCATGCTTGTACTTGGTTTATAGGTTCTAATCCATTATACACTCCAAAATTGAATGCAAACACATTGGACAATGGCTTTGTTCTGAGCTTTGGAGCATTGTACATTGATTTATTCCATTTATGGCATAAAGGTAACAATACCATTTCCATAAAGCTTGCTTTTTGCAACTTTGTTTATCTTGAGCCATGGACCTAATCTCTGACTGCAAACAAAGTCCACAAATATCAGGCAAAGTTCACCAACTATGTGCATCTAAGGAACATGTCTGTACAGGCTTTGGGCATTGTCATCTCACCTTTTCTTCAAAAGCAAGCAATTTGGAAAAAGTCAATATAACTTGGATATCTGATAAGAGCAAGCCTAAGCATCATTTCACACAACTTCAGAACATTGTAACAAGTAAAATACATGAATTGCCAACCTCTCAAACACCCTAAAACACAAAAACACCAAGTTCCTGCCCAAACAGGGCATCATCTGCAGAACTCAAGCCATTTTGAAATTGACTCGTGCGTTTCCTCTTTCAACCCTTCAAACACATTCCCTACAACACACCTGAACTATCCAGGCCCCTGTCCAGCAACTGTGAGCTCATTTTCACACTTCACCATTTTCATTTTGAAGCTTTACAGGTTGACTTCTATAGGAAGATTCAGGCATCTACAAAGCAAGCTGAGCATTGGAAAAGGTTGAGGGAACTTCAAGCAAGCTCACACGACCTTCAGGCCTCACTCAAAACTCCTACATTGCCATATCCAAACTCAACTGAACAAGGTATTTGTCAAGTTTCTAACTCCTTATTTAGGCATCCTTAAGCTTAGGTTTGTGAAGCAAAAATGTAGTCCTTAAGTTGCTTGAGTTGTACATATGCATAGCTTCCATTTATATTAACTGAGCTAGGAGTATTTGATAGTTGAAGTTGCTGAAAAAACTAGGTCAAAATTTAGGGCCATTAAAATTCTCTCTGTCCTTTGAGAGTTAGGTCACAAAATGGATATGGTTGGAATCGTGAATAAAAATGCTATAAGTTTCATGTTGTAAGTTTTTGATTTCATGCAAGCAATAGAGAGAACAGGATTTGAACTGAACAAGGGCGCGCGCGCGAAGACAGAGGTCAGAGATGAAGTTGTTCTGGGCCTGGCGCTTGGGCTTGTTTCTTTTGACACCCCCTGTTTCTGTTTGCACCCCCCTTTGTATTTTTTTGATATTTTTGATATTTTCTTGATATTTTTATATTTTTGACTTTTATTATTTTTTCTGAATATTATAAAATCATAAAAATATTTTCTTAATTTTTTCATTTTTATTTTATTATTTTTATTATTATTTTTGGCATAAAAATAGTATATTAATAATAATATACTTTATTTTCTTAAATAAAACTTGTAAATAATATAAAAATATTATATATTTTCATTTTTATTATTTATACACTTAAAATAATATTTTCATGTATATTTTAATTTTTTAAACATTTTTGTATATATTTTTATTATTTCCTTGTACATAAATGAAATAAATAAATAATATAAAATATATTTTCTTTTAAAACAAAAATTAGGGTTTTCACCCTTTCAAAAAATAATCATTTTATTTTCTTATTTTTAAGACATAAATAAATTTATTTTCTCATACATAAAATTAATACAAAAACATTTCTTGCATATTTACATTTTATTGCCTATTTAAATATTTGCTTATTTATTTATTTGTACAATAAATTCAATTTGGTTGTAATAGCTTTAGGGTTTTATTTTGAGCAATATCCCCCTATTCAAAACTTGTATCCTCCTCCCCATAATATTGTTGTAATAGTCTAGATTTACTTTACGCGTTTTATTGCTTTCATATACCATGATAGTAAACTAGGATTTTGAAAGGGTGAAAACCAAAAATCATGGCTTAATACAAGACAAAAAATGCATGAAAAATGACAACACATCTCACACAAGCACTCCTAGGGTTTCATCCACTTTGTTGCCTTAAAATGACCATGGTATGCATGCTAGGTATCTTGGCAAAACAAAACAAAAAGATCATAGTCCCTCGATGACGCTATCAAAATGTTGCCTAAAAACAAATGATCTTAGTGCCTAAAACTTGATAAGATACTTGGCACCATTGCTATCATGGTCATACAATGACCCACGCCCGCACCGTTTAACATCCAAAGAAAGGGTTGTTTACCAAATGCAATGGTAAAACAACAATGTCAAAGGAATAAAAATGTATAGGAAAGACTTTTGAGTAGGGTAGATAACTCCTAGTTACTTGATCTCTTTCAAACTATCCTTGCTATTTTCAAAAACACACACACATTTCAAAACAATTTCCAAACAACTTTCAAAACATTGAAACATTTTTCAAAAGACAAACATCTTTGTATACATTATTACAAACAAGAATCATTACAAAGATTGCCAAAACAAAGGCCTCTTTTCAAAATACTTTCAAAACCACACAAAGCACCATTTCAAACAATTGAAAAAGCAAAGCAAGTGATCTAAAACAAGTAACTAAGAGCCCATGGAAAACCATGGATGAAAAGGGTGTTAGCACCTTCCCTTTTCATAATTTACCCCTGAACTCAAAAACAATCTCAAAGGTCTTTCCTTTGCTTTTTTACCTTTCCTTTTGGATAAAATAAAATTCGATGGCGACTCTTTCTAAACCGCGACATTTGCAAACACAAACGCAAAACCTCAAGTCAGTTCTCCCACCGCATCACAGAACTGGCGACTCTGCTGGGGACAATTATAAAAGTGGGGTTACCTTAGGGTTTTAGATCACCTTTACATGCTTATCTTGCTTGACTTGATTGCTTTACACTTTGGTTCTATTGTTTGGGTTTGAATCCTCTACCCGGATTTGGGAAACATTCATAGGTAAATAGCAATACGTTGTGGAAACTGTGTGGGGTATACCGACATGGTTGAAGCAATAGCTATATTAGTGCGACATATTTGTGGGTACCGGTAGCCTTTGAGTCAATCAAAGAGAATACGAGGCCACTGAGTAATGTCATGAAGCACTAATGGACTTTTAGAACCTTTACTTGACCAACTTGGCCTTTTAGGATGTAGTGAGATGACCGGCTTTGGTGCAATCCAAAGTTGGTAGATACTCGATACTACACTCATTGAGGGTTATTTTCTTGGAATATTTCGGTCGCCAGTAAAGTGGCTAAACTGAAACAATGAACACAGAAAACAATCCAGTGATATTGAGCTTCTTAGAACCCGGTTACTATTTCTAGGACAGGTTGAGCCAACTAAAATTCAAGAGGGTACTTACCTATGAAACCCCATGCAAGCCTGAACTAGGAACTTGTGTGATTTATTTGTACATATATACTTATGCATAACATCATGAACATCATGAACATCATGAAGCATCATATGCATCCACTAACCATTTCAAGGATTTTGGATCTTCATCTTTGTTCCTGTTTTATAGGTAATGGATTCACTTCGCAGGAAAACTATCCAAGTCAACCTTGTAAGAATTCCTCCTCAACTCAAGGAGCTAGCTTCAAGGATTCCTGAGAATTCTCCATTCACCAAGAGGCATGGTCGTCTTCTCAACTTAGTCACTGCCAACACTGAGGAGGATATGCTGAAAGTTCTCTTCCAATTCTTTGACCCTTTGCATTATTGCTTTACATTTCCTGACTACCAACTTGTGCCTACTTTGGAGGAATCTCAACTCTTGAGGATTCCTGTTCTCAATCAACTACCCTTCAAAGGTACGGAAAGAGATCCAAAGCCAGAAGAGATTGCTCAAGCCCTACACTTGCACTCCTCTGATGTCACAACATATTGGGAAACTAGAAATGGTGTCAAAGGTTTCTTGTCAAAGTTTCTGTTTGAGAAGGCCCAAAACTGCTGGAATTCTCTAGACTTGCAAGCTTTTGAGGAGATTGTAGCTCTTCTCATCTATGGGATGGTCTTGTTCCCAAATCTTGACCAACTTATAGATGTAAGTGCTGTAAAAATCTTCATGGCTCGTAACCCGGTTCCTACATTGCTTGGGGATATCCTCCACTCTTTTCACACTCGTACAATGAGGAAAAGAGGTGTTCTCATGTGTTGCACTCCTCTTCTGGAAAGATGGTTTATTTCTCATCTTCCCCAATCAGTCTTGAAGAATGAGCAAGGTTTGAGGTGGTCACAATGATTGATGACTCTTACATATTCAGATATTCATTAGTGTTCTCGAACCAAAGAGAATGTTATCATCGTCGACCATTGTGGGGAATTCCCTAATGCCCCTCTACTTGGCATTAGGGGAGGCATCACCTACAACCCTTGCTTGGCTCTGAGACAATTTGGGTATGCCCGAAGGGATGGCCCACATGACATGCTAATTCCAGACTTGGTGTTTGACTTCGACAACGACGATCAAGGACTTCGACAAAGGTTTATCCGAGCTTGGAGGATGCCCAACAAGGTGGACAGTAGAACCTTGGGACACAAGAATTCCATCCCCCTTGAGCCTTACCTCAAGTGGGTATGAACCCGCGCCCAAAGTCTTATGATGCCTTACCCCTATATTCTCCCTGTGATTATAGAGCCTGTTATGGAAGGAGAGGTTCCATACACCCTCCTGCATCCTGACATGCCAACATCACTCGAAGATCTACAAAAGAGTTGGATACAGCTCAAGGGAGAACGCGATGCTTTCGAAGCCCAATTCTACGCAAGCGAGAAGAAGTTTTTGTAACTCACTCGTCAACTTCATGAAGATCAGACTCTCAACACCTACATTGCACCAAAGAGGATGCGCAACGTCTTTTTACCTTAGAATTTTGTATTATTTTGCCCATGGGGCATTGATGTACTAACAAATTCTATCTTATTAATATGACATGTGTTCTTTTTTGTTTAAAACAAATTTGAATTTCTGAATCCTTGAATGCATTACATGAATACATATCATTCATCATATACATAAGCAGGTCTTCACACCAAGTTTCCTCATCTCTCTACTGTTTATTTCAGCAAGATGGATATTGAACAAACGGTCAAAGACTTACAAGCTCAGAATTCACAATTCCAACAGCTACTCTTGAGCTTGGCTAAGGGGCAGGAAGAGCTCAAAACTCTGCTAGAGAAGGAAAATGAGAAAAAGAAGAAGAAGAGGGCTGGTGTGGCTACCATGGGCAGAAGGTTTGAAGGTCAAGCCAGAAGGGTCCTGGATTTCCCCTCAACATCTGATGAAGGGGTAAGAAAGGGAAAAGAAACTGCAGTGCCATCTGATTCTGAGAAAGAAGAATAAGAGGAGGAGGATGAAGACTATTCTGAACAGCAGTACCCTCCTGCAGATGACAAATACAAGAACTTGGAAGAGCGTCTAGCTGCCATGGAGATACAAAGAGTGCCTGGGCTGGACTTTGAGGAGTTAGGTTTGGTATCTGGAATTGTAATCCCTCCCAAGTTTAAAGTACCTCTGTTTGCTAAGTACGATGGGGTGTCTTGTACCAAGATGCACCTACGATCTTATGTCAGGAAAATTCAACCACATTCTTCTGACAAAGATCTGTGGGTCCATTTCTTCCAGGACAGTCTTTCAGAGACGTAGCTAGATTGGTTCTACGAATTAGAGAGGTATGATGTGCATAATTGGGAAGATTTAGTGGCCGCCTTCTACAAATAGTATCAATATAATACGGACTTAGCACCAACCCGTACTCAATTACAGAGTATGGGCATGGTCTCAAATGAAGGTTTCAAAGAGTATGCCCAGAAATGGAGAGACTTGGCAGGACGAGTACAACCACCTCTATCTGAGAGGGAGCTAGTAGACATGTTCTTGGGTACACAGTCAGGTCCCTTCTTTAATCACCTGATTGGAAGTTCGTCTGCGGGGTTCACCGAGTTGATTCTAACTGGTGAGAGAGTTGAAGCCGGCATAAAGAGTGGGAAAATTCAAAAGGATGCATTTGCTTCCGCTGCCATCAAAAAGACCTTTCTGGCAAAGAAGGAAGTATCAGTTGTCTACTCCCAAAGAGGTCAAGGAAGAGTTGAGCACCGGCCAGCAGTGGGGGCCGTAATGATTCAGAAGTCTGCAACTGATCAGCCCAGAAACAATCAACCCAGAACCAACCAAACAAGGGTGGAAAGGCCTGTACGGAAATTCACTCGGATAAACATGACTCCCGCTCAGGTTCTACCCCATCTCTTGAAGTTAAACCTTGCCAGTCTGAAAGAGGCCCCGAAAAATCCGAATACTTCTTCTCCTTACTACCATTCGAACGCTGTTGTACCCCAAAATTTGCCCTCCCATATTCTTCAAGAAATTTCCAAGTCAAAGCTTCAAAATCTCCCCAAGGGTTGCACAGTCAAGGGTCTCCTAAACAGTCAAGATTAGGGTTTTTGTTTTGATCAAGAAAAGGAAGTTTCCAAAGGTCCAATCAAGTCTCACATGCCTATAAATATGGTCAAGTATCCTCATATCAAGTTTCAAGGCTTTCAGCACAAAATTGCACAGTCAAAACCCTAATTGCACTACAGTCAACTGTAGGGGCAAAATGGTCATTTGACAGTCAAAAGTTCAAATTTTTGGTCAACATATCATTTTGAAGCCACAAACATAATTTGATCAATTCTTGATCATGATTCTCAAAATTTGGCTCAGAAATCATTAAGATGCAAAAGTTTCCTTATTTGGACAGTTGAAAAAGTCAACTGTAAATTGACCAGGGCATAACTTTCACATGGATTATCAGAAAAATTCCATCCAAAGCTCATTTTGAAGAGAAAGACATTTCCTACAACTCATCTTCATACTTCAAGTCCAAGAAATGCTCTCACAAAAAGTTATCAATTTCAACATTATAGGTCATTTTCAAAAGTCAACAAAAAGGGACTTTAAGTCAAAGGCCATAACTTGAGATTGGTAAATCAAAATGACATGGGACCAAAGACATTGGTTAGAGGACTCAAAGACCTTTCCAAAATGTCCAAAAACATGAGAAAATATTAAAATTTGAGCAAGTTATGCCTTGTGGAAGTTGGAAAAGTTTTGGATATTTTGAAAAGTCAACATTGATTCAAATGACCTAAAATTGCTAATGGGCCCATTTTTCTTCCATAATTCATCATCCATGGCATGTGCACGACCACTTGGCCCAAAGGGAAGTATTTCTTCATTTTTTATTTATTTATTTGAATTTTTATTTATAATAATTCATTTAAATCAAATTAAATACATGGAAAATATTTAACCTAAGTTTTACAATCCCTTTTTGCATGAAATCCACTCAATAACTCGTGCATGATCCAATATGGAAAGATTTGGAGAGAATTGATATGATTGAGAGCAAAAACACATGGAAAAAGATTGAAAAATAATCTTGAAAATCAAATCTCCAAAAGCCATGAATGAAAGAGATTTTGATCAGAATTGTTAACCTAATTCACTCAATACATAAGCCTGAACACAAACCTAATCCTAGGGACCACTGAGCTGCGCAGGAACTCCATTGACAACTTTGAGATTTTGGTTTAAAAACTGAAAACTGAAAACCTAGTTCTAGGTCGTTTCAAGCCACAAAATCCATCCTATTGCCTTCCAAGGACATCAAGCAATCTTTCTGGATCAAAAGCATCAATCCTAACCTCTTGAATCGTTGTACAGAAGCTAACTTTTCTCACTTTTTTTTCATAATCGTGCATCCCAATTCATGCGCATTTAGCCTTTTTTAATGTTTGATTCATGTTCCTTGTGTGATTCTAAAGCTAACCATGTGATTTGATTGAATTATTATGCATTGTATACGATTCTACCATTGTCAATTTTTAGGGTTTACAGGATTCCAAATTAGGGATTTTAAAGCAAGGAAAAATTGGAGCATAAGAATTAGACCATTCACTTCAGCATACTCAGACGATCATGAACCTATACTCGCGCTCAATTTATGAGCGTCATAGGGCTAGTCACTATTTTCCCAAAACCGGCCTAAGAGAACACCATAAAAAACATTGCCTAATGTGTTTGTGTTTCAGGAACGAGGAAGAAGATGACCTCGTGGCGTCAGTGGATTGGTTCTTTTAAATTTTCGCGCGAAGAATCAGCACTAACTCTTGTTTTATTTATTATATTTGTTATTCATTATATATTAATACGCGTGAATTGGTTCAGCTGGCAAGCATAGTTGTTGGTAAAGTACATGACCTGGGTTCGAGCCCCAGGTCTTCACCCTTTCAATATTATTTTCCAACTCATGTTCACATGCAGTTCAAGCCTTGAGGATTACAATGCACCTCCTAATCAAGCCAACCACGCGTACGTTGAGAGCGATCCAAGGGCGCTGATTGAAAGAACAGCGTGGACATGAGTCAACACGCCAGCACGTTGCCTGGAAAAGTCAAACGGACCAAGGCTAAATGGGCCTGAATCACCATCAAAAAACCTCCCATTTGGGGTCTGAACCCCCTAGGTTTGCATTTTCACATTCTTTCTTTTTTGTTTTCTTTTCTTTCTTTCTTTTAATTATTGTTCTTTTTAATTAATTATTTTTTTTATATAAAAAACCAAAAAACATAAAAAAAAAATCAGAAAAGAAAAAATAATAAATATTTTTTTTTTATTTTAATATTTCTTGTAAATAAATTTGCATGTAAATTAATTAGTTTTAAATTAGTGTTTAATTTAATATTTTCATAACAAAAATCTAAAAATGTAGAAATAGGGTTTAATTAATAATTTTTCATCCTTTTTATTTTTCTTTCATAAATAATTAAATAATTAAATATTTATTTTTATAATTAAATTTGCATGTAAATTAATTAGGGTTAATATTAGGTTTTAATCTTCTTTTCTTAATAAATTAAAAAACAAATAGAATTAGGGTTAGCATTTAATTTCAATTAATTCTTTTTTCATATTAAATCCTAAAAAACCAAAAAATACCAAAAACATCTCCTTTCCTTTTTAATTAATTAATTCCATGTAATTTTAATTTTGCAAAAAGGGTCCAACGCCCTCGTTTCGATTTAATTCTTATTCGCATATTTATTTTTATTTCTTTATAATATTTATGTATCTCTCCCAAGGCCATGTAACCTTTTAATTTTCTCGCACTTTCCTTTGCTTTCTTTATTTTTCTGTCAAATCGGGTCCTGGTTTAATTTTGGCGATGTGGACCCGCGCCTTTGTAATAGCTTAGAACTTTTAATTTCTCGCAATTTTTAACTGCTAAATAAATGCATGCAAGAATGAATGATAAAATAAAAACAAATGCGTAGATCACCCATGACATGACAAGACAAAATAACTGAACATGACACACAAATCACACACCACCCCTAGGGTATGCCTCACTGTTGCCTTGCCTCGAAAGGTGATCGTCGAGTAGAGGATGTCTTAGTAAGTCCTCATGATCCGGGAACCTGGCATGAGGGTAGCTTCTAAGGTGTCTTCCCATTACTCTGGTGATCACCATGTCCCGAACCTCGAATTGACCTGAACACCTCCAACGGTGGTGCTACCTACCCCTCAATGGTGGGATGGCATTACTTTAAAGGACATTTACACAGACGAATTCCTTAGGGTAGGTAGACGACTCATAGATACTTGCTCTAATTTCAAAACAAATCAAAAAATACTTTTCACACCGACACCTTTTCAAAAGCTTTCGAAAGCAATTTTTCAAACACTCTTGAGGACCGATACAAGAGTCGAACTGGAATTTTCAAAGAAACTTTTTAAAAACCCACAGTTGAAAAGCAAACAAACCATTTTTGAAAACACAATGAGCAAGTATCTAAGAGCCCATGGATAACCATGGATAGAAAGGGTGCTAATACCTTCCCTTTCTATAACCTACCTCCCGAACCGAGAGCAATCTCTTTAAGGAATTTTTCTGTGCTTTTGTCCTTTCCATGTTGGAGAAAATAAAAGACGGTGGCGACTCTTGCTTCCGCGACATTTCGCGAACCAGCGTTAAACAGTCAGTTCCAGATCCACCGATCACAGAACTGGCGACTCTGCTGGGGACTTAACTTAAAGTGAGGTGTACCTTAGGGTTAGTTCATAACTGTGTTTTCAATTGCTTTCCTTGTTTGCTCTAAATTGTGGGACTGTCTTGGGAGTTCTATAGATCCTAACCCGGATATGGGGATACCTTTCTTAGAAAGTAGCAACAAGGCTGTGAGGGAACTGTGCGGGGTATACCGACATGGTTGAAACAGTCTGCTACGTTGATGTGGCACTTTGGTGTGTACCGGTAACCCTTGAGTTCAGTCAAGGAGAGTACGGGGCCTCCGCGTTGTGTCGTGAAGCATCAACAGACCTTAGGAACCTTAATTGAACTATCTTGGCCTCTTTAGGGTAGTGAGATAACTGACTTTGGTGCAGTCCGAGGTTGGTTGATACTCGATACTACACTCAATTGAGGGTTGCTTTCCTGGAATATTTCGGTCGCCAGTTCAGTGGCTAAATCGAAACGATGAACAATGAAAGCAATCCCGTGATATTGGGACCCTTAGAACCCGGTTACTTCTAATAGGACAGGTTGAGCTCACCAACTTCAAGAGGGTAATACCTAGACCCCATGCTGGCCTAATCTCTAAGGGCTTTCTCTTGTGTGACTTGTGTGCCTTCGTACTTGACTACTTGCATGCTTTATCTGACACATGAACTACTTGCAGGTTTTGTTTTAGTCCTTAATCGGGACCCATGACAGGGCTTGCTAAGTTTCTTGCAGGTTTTGTTTATAGTCCTTAATTAGGACTCATAACAGAGTATACTAAGTTTCTTGCAGGTTTTGTTTATAGTTCTTAATTAGGACTCATAACAGAGTGTATTGAGTTGCTTGCAGGTTTTGTTTACAGTCCTTAATGGGGACTCCTAATAGAGTGTACTGAGTTTCTTGCAGGTTTTGGTTTGCAGTCCTTAATTGGGACTCGTAACAGGGTTTACCTACATTACCCCATGCATAGCATGACATCATACCATTGCATACATCCTGCATAAGGACTAATCCATTTCAAGGATCTCAAGGGCTTGTGATGCAGGTCATGGTGAATCAACTATCCCAGCAAGGGGCAGGTAAGAGGATTTACTTTCCTCTAGCCAGAGTTGTCAGAGGCTATGACCCACTTGATATGGTGAGCTTTGACTCTTGAAGAAGGTTCCCTTAACCAAGGTTGTTTGGAAATCAAAACCAGACATGATGATTAAAGTCAGGGGCTATGACCCACTGGATATGGTGAGCCTTTGACCCTTTGAAGAAGGACTCTCAACAACATGCAGTTCCTTCAATCAAACTACCAGACCCGAGTTCTAACAAATTTTCTTGTTTACCCCGCGGGATCCTTGGAAACATTGCATATGCATACATACACATCATTGCATGACAGGTACCCTTGTTGCAGGTCACTTACCTTTCCCGCTGTTTATTTCAGCAATGGCTTCCCAACAAGATAACCAGGACCTTCTTGCTCAAGAGACTCGGTTTAGGGAAATCCTCCTGAATCTATCCAAGGGGCAGGAGGAGCTAAGGGCACTTCTCATGGGGACCTTTGTCAGGGACCGTGCTGAGGATGAAAGGCTGAAACACCTACAAGCTGAGGTGGATGCATTGAGGGTCCAGATGCTGGGGCAGGTGACTGTCATTCAAGAGTTAGCTCAAAGACAAGATGAGCTCTGGTTTCTTGTCAACCAACTGCTTCAGGGTAACCAACTGGGGCAAAAGTCTAAGGGTAAAAAGTCAATCATCGTTCAGCCACCTTTGAGACAAGGAGGTAAGGGGAGAGCTCCTCAAATGGCTCCAGTGTCACAAATTCAACATCACAACCAACAAGAGAGCGAGAGAAGGCAGTTCACTCGGCTCAGCGTGACCTTATCCCAGATATTGCCACAGTTGCTGGAGACCAAGCTGGTAACTCTAAAAGAAGCTCCGAAGAATCAAAATACAACGTCACCGAAGTATAACCCCAACGCCCGTTGCGCTTATCACTCTGACAGCCCGGGGCATACTACAGATGATTGTTGGAGCTTGAAAAATAAGATCCAAGACATGATCGACGCTGGAGAGATTCAGTTTAAAGTACCCAAGACTCCCCACGTGATCACTGCTCCTTTGCCCAATCATTGAAAACTTTTGTTCATTCGAATGTTCAAGTGGCAATTTTCTTTTGTTCAAACATTTACTCATGTTAAACATTGTTATTTCATTAATGCATCGCATATGTCTGTTCTGAAACAATATATTCGTATCCACTAAATGCAAATTATTTTCATATTTTTTCTGATGTCAACTCTTGATCTAAAACTCTAAGCCTCTTGAGGGAGGATGACGAAAACGATACCGCTATCTTTACAGTATGCTTTTGAACAGACCCTGCTGATGAGGTACATGCATTGTTTCAATCCCTAAACACTGGAGTTATAAGGATGATAATCCCTCGTCAGCCCCTTCGAGCCAAAGAAGTAGGAGTTTTTCTTTTCGAAAATTAAAACCCTTAATCATAACCTGGGGCAGGGTAGTTCTCTCAGTTGATCCAAGTGCATAACGAATGGCACCAAAAAGATCCTTACAAAACAAAGAAAGACAGTGATGGTTCCGAATGATCAATAAAGAAAGGCAGTCATTATATCTCTCAAAATAAAAAAGCCCATTAAGTCAAAACCTATGAAGGAGACTTACAAAACTGGGGCATCCCGCTGACTGTAATTCCAAAAAGGAAACAGCTCAGACAAAAGAAAGGGATAACAAAAATCAAGGAAAAAAGAGGTTCTACAAACCCTCAACAAAAAAGGAATGACTGCCTATTCAAAATAAGTTATCAACATCCGAATCATCACCAGAAAATCAGAGCAAAGATTCAAACGAGGTCTAACGTATGATCAACTGAGTTTAGGTTTGGAGAACATCACGAAGAGCGGGTGGGTACAAATAATTTGAGCCTTTATCCTTTGTTTCTTAAACCGTGAACCAAGCCACGTTATAACCCTTAAAAAGTCCTAGCTGAAGCATGGGTTAGTTCGAAAGCATACTGTTACGAAAGGTATCCTGACTCCTTAAGGCCTACGGTAAATACGGTGTTGACATCACGTTTTACAAACAATCACTTGTTTTATGAAAAAATGCATTTTCAAAATCTTCAAGACAGACATAGGCTTTGCATTTTTAACATAACTTTGTTTGCATATGACTTTTTGTTTGAACATCAGGGAAATTCGCACAATGAAAGTCTAATGAACAAGAGTATCTCCAATCAAGGGGCATGGCATGACCATGGTCCATCATCTGGGGCAATCCAATCAAGATTTGGAGAATCTCTCAAAGGCCAAACAACCTGGGGCAAATCTCCGCCTGAGTCATTTTGGGCACTCCAACAACGAATCTTGCTTGATCAAACACCTTCTGGTGGCATGATAAAACACTTCTAACAGGGGCAATTCCCTACATCCTGAGAACGGACATAGTCAAAAAAATATTACGCACAATCAAAGACCCGCTAGGTTGACACACCTAGGCAAAAATCAGGGCTTCCCGGCGAACCAAAAGGGTTCGGGCAAAAATAAGGGATGAAAATGAAAAAAAAATCTGTACACCCGGCAAATCGAAAACCTGAAAAGGCGGCTTGGGCAAAAATGGGTATCCCGGTGGACTGAAAACCCGAAAGGGCGGTCCAGGCAAAAGTTAGGGATCAAAGCGTACGACTATGTCCTATCATCTCGTCACTTGCCTACCAGAAGAAGCTTGGTCTATCAGCAACTATCAGCCCCACAGGTGCATTCTCCCATATCAGAAACAGGGGCAATAAAGAGTTGGCTAAGCAATCTAATTGTTCTGTCCTCCAAGGTATCAAGGCGAGTTCAGCTAAAGAACATAACCAGACATCTTAATTCCCCAGAGAGTGAGCCAGCAAGTCAGTACACTTTTCTACAAGCAAAGTTACAATCAAATCCTTAGGAAGTTGAGTATCCCCCAGCAGATCTCAACATTCCCCAGCGCAGTACATACTCATAACAAGCATCCCCGGCAGTCTTGGTCTAAAGATTGTTCCCCGGCGGTATATCAACATTCAAAGGAATCACTTCCCCTGCAATTCAAAACTTCCCCATGAAAGTCCAATCCAGTTTCCCCAGGAAAGTTGGAATTTATCTCCCCAAGCAGTAAACTTATCCCCAGTAGATTCTGGAAGCTTATCCCTCGCAGAGCACGAACGCGTCGCCCGGCTTTATTTAAAGAGTTATTTCCTTAACAGGATATAACTGGGTTATCCTCAGCCAAAAGCCATGGAAAGAGCGTCCCCGACGAAGTTCTCTTACCCCCAGCGAAGTCTATCAGCACTTCCAGCACGACCAGGGTATCCCCAGCAAATTATTATCAACAATTCAACCAAGTATCTCTCTCCCCACAGAGTATCGCTCCCCAACAAGATCGCTAGAGTACTTTTCTCCCCGCAGAATCTTCCATTCGCCAAGTCTATTCCTCAACGGAGTCATCTTCTCCTGCCGGTATTCTTGTAACTATCATCCCCAGCGGAAGCGAAATCTATTCTTCAACATCAGCCCAGGAGTGACTTCCCGGCACCCGTCAAAGAATTTCCTTTCCTAGACGAAAAACACATTCATAAAATATCGCATACAGCATTATAGCATGCATAGACGCATCATATCATACAAATCTCATTTATGTTGAGAACATCATTGCTTGGTCCATATCATGCATTGCATATGACTGACCTTTACCTTTCAGGAAAGATTCAGCTAAATTCTCAATCATATTTCAAGACCTAGACCGGTTCAGTTAATCGACTCCAAAGATTTCTTATCCAGTCCAAGGCCTTCTCTAGTCCAGCTAAATCGACTCCCAACAGATTTTTCTGATGAAGACTCAGTAGAAGTTATTAGGTTTTCCCTTTCAGGTTATAATTTCCTATAGTTCTCTCCCCGACGGTGCGTGAGATGTAATTCCCTTTCAGGTTATAATTTCCTATTGGTTCTCTCCCCGACGGTGCGTGAGATGTAATTCCCTTTTAGGTTATAATTTCCTATGGTTCTCTCCCCGACGGTGCGTGAGATGTAATTCCCTTTCAGGTTATAATTTCCTATGGTTCTCTCCCCGACGGTGCGTGAGATGTAATTCCCTTTCAGATTATAATTTCCTTTGGTTCTCTCCCCGACGGTGCGTGAGATGTAATTCCCTTTCAAGTTATAATTTCCTATGGTTCTCTCCCCGACGGTGCGTGAGATGTAATTCCCTTTCAGGTTATAATTTCCTATGGTTCTCTCCCCGACGGTGCGTGAGATGTAATTCCCTTTGAGGTTATAATTTCCTATGGTTCTCTCCCCGACGGTGCGTGAGACGTAATTCCCTTTGAGGTTATAATTTCCTATGGTTCTCTCCCCGACGGTGCGTGAGATGTAATTCCCTTTGAGGTTATAATTTCCTATGGTTCTCTCCCCGACGGTGCGTGAGATGTAATTCCCTTTCAGGTTATAATTTCCTTTGGTTCTCTCCCCGACGGTGCGTGAGATGTAATTCCCTTTCAGGTTATAATTTCCTATGGTTCTCTCCCCGACGGTGCGTGAGATGTAATTCCCTTTCAGGTTATAATTTCCTATGGTTCTCTCCCCGACGGTGCGTGAGATGTAATTCCCTTTCAGGTTATAATTTCCTTTGGTTCTCTCCCCGACGGTGCGTGAGATGTAATTCCCTTTCAGGTTATAATTTCCTATGGTTCTCTCCCCGACGGTGCGTGAGATGTAATTCCCTTTCAGGTTATAATTTCCTTTGGTTCTCTCCCCGACGGTGCGTGAGATGTAATTCCCTTTCAGGTTATAATTTCCTATGGTTCTCTCCTCGACGGTGCGTGAGATGTAATTCCCTTTCAGGTTATAATTTCCTATGGTTCTCTCCCCGACGGTGCGTGAGATGTAATTCCCTTTCAGGTTATAATTTCCTTTGGTTCTCTCCCCGACGGTGCGTGAGATGTAATTCCCTTTCAGGTTATAATTTCCTATGGCCCTCTCCTCGACGGTGCGTGAGATGTAATTCCCTTTCAGGTTATAATTTCCTATGGTTCTCTCCCCGATGGTGCGTGAGATGTAATTCCCTTTCAGATTATAATGGTTCTATCCCTGACGGTGCGTGAGATGTAATTCCCTTTCAGATTATAATTTCCTTTGGTTCTCTTCCCGACACTGCGAAGATGGTAATTCCCACCAAGATTTTCTCAACGAGCATTGTTGAGGTTAAAGTCACCCAAGGTTCTCTTACCGTTCATGCTAAGGTAGTAACCACCCCTGGTTCATTCATCATCTTGTGAAGCTCCAGACTCAGCTCCTGTAACCAGTCAACACATCTATACCGAGCATCTGAAAACCAGCTCCTACAACATGTCAGGTACTCATTTTTCATTTGCAGGTATACAGGTTCTCGCTAAGGAATCTCTTATGCGATCAACATCCAGATGGCATCTGTAAGCCCATCATCCCCCATCCATCTCCAAATGGCATCTATAAGCCCATTCCCATCATCACACCGCTACTATGTGAGCGCAAATTTCTGGGCACTCTAGTGTTCAATCATCTTCTACCCTCGGATTACGAAAGGCACGTCAGCCAATCTGCATCCTCAGGTCTAAGAGGATTGAACAGGGGCAACTGTTGTACCCCAAAATTTGCCCTCCCATATTCTTCAAGAAATTGCCAAGTCAAAGCTTCAAAATCTCCCCAAGGGTTGCACAGTCAAGGGTCTCCTAAACAGTCAAGATTAGGGTTTTTGTTTTGATCAAGAAAAGGAAGTTTACAAAGGTCCAATCAAGTCTCACATGCCTATAAATATGGTCAAGTATCCTCATATCAAGTTTCAAGGCTTTCAGCACAAAATTGCACAGTCAAAACCCTAATTGCACTACAGTCAACTGTAGGGGCAAAATGGTCATTTGACAGTCAAAAGTTCAAATTTTTGGTCAACATATCATTTTGAAGCCACAAACATCATTTGATCAATGCTTGATCATGATTCTCAAAATTTGGCTCAGAAATCATTAAGATGCAAAAGTTTCCTTATTTGGACAGTTGAAAAAGTCAACTGTAAATTGACCAGGGCATAACTTTCACATGGATTATCAGAAAAATTCCATCCAAAGCTCATTTTGAAGAGAAAGACATTTCCTACAACTCATCTTCATACTTCAAGTCCAAGAAATGCTCTCACAAAAAGTTATCAATTTCAACATTATAGGTCATTTTCAAAAGTCAACAAAAAGGGACTTTAATTCAAAGGCCATAACTTGATATTGGTAAATAAAAATGACATGGGACCAAAGACATTGGTTAGAGGACTCAAAGACCTTTCCAAAATGTCCAAGAACATGAGAAAAGCTTAAAAATTGAGCAAGTTATGCCTTGTGGAAGTTGGAAATTTTTTGGATATTTTGAAAAGTCAACATTGATTCAAATGACCTAAAATTGCTAATGGGCCCATTTTTCTTCCATAATTCATCATCCATGGCATGTGCACGACCACTTGGCCCAAAGGGAAGTATTTCTTCATTTTTTATTTATTTATTTGAATTTTTATTTATAATAATTCATTTAAATCAAATTAAATACATGGAAAATATTTAACCTAAGTTTTACAATCCCTTTTTGCATGAAATCCACTCAATAACTCGTGCATGATCCAATATGGAAAGATTTGGAGAGAATTGATATGATTGAGAGCAAAAACACATGGAAAAAGATTGAAAAATAATCTTGAAAATCAAATCTCCAAAAGCCATGAATGAAAGAGATTTTGATCAGAATTGTTAACCTAATTCACTCAATACATAAGCCTGAACACAAACCTAATCCTAGGGACCACTGAGCTGCGCAGGAACTCCATTGACAACTTTGAAATTTTGGTTTAAAAACTGAAAACTGAAAACCTAGTTCTAGGTCGTTTCAAGCCACAAAATCCATCCTATTGCCTTCCAAGGACATCAAGCAATCTTTCTGGATCAAAAGCATCAATCCTAACCTCTTGAATCGTTGTACAGAAGCTAACTTTTCTCACTTTTTTTTCATAATCGTGCATCCCAATTCATGCGCATTTAGCCTTTTTTAATGTTTGATTCATGTTCCTTGTGTGATTCTAAAGCTAACCATGTGATTTGATTGAATTATTATGCATTGTATACGATTCTACCATTGTCAATTTTTAGGGTTTACAGGATTCCAAATTAGGGATTTTAAAGCAAGGAAAAATTGGAGCATAAGAATTAGACCATTCACTTCAGCATACTCAGACGATCATGAACCTATACTCGCGCTCAATTTATGAGCGTCATAGGGCTAGTCGCTATTTTCCCAAAACCGGCCTAAGAGAACACCATAAAAAATGTTGCCTAATGTGTTTGTGTTTCAGGAACGAGGAAGAAGATGACCTCGTGGCGTCAGTGGATTGGTTCTTTTAAATTTTCGCGCGAAGAATCAACACTAACTCTTGTTTTATTTATTATATTTGTTATTCATTATATATTAATACGCGTGAATTGGTTCAGCTGGCAAGCATAGTTGTTGGTAAAGTACATGACCTGGGTTCGAGCCCCAGGTCTTCACCCTTTCAATATTATTTTCCAACTCATGTTCACATGCAGTTCAAGCCTTGAGGATTACAATGCACCTCCTAATCAAGCCAGTCACGCGTACGTTGAGAGCGATCCAAGGGCGCTGATTGAAAGAACAGCGTGGACATGAGTCAACACGCCAGCATGTTGCCTGGAAAAGTCAAACGGACCAAGGCTAAATGGGCCTGAATCACCATCAAAAAACCTCCCATTTGGGGTCTGAACCCCCTAGGTTTGCATTTTCACATTCTTTCTTTTTTGTTTTCTTTTCTTTCTTTCTTTTAATTATTGTTCTTTTTAATTAATTATTTTTTTATATAAAAAACCAAAAAACATAAAAAAAAAATCAGAAAAGAAAAAATAATAAATATTTTTTATTTATTTTAATATTTCTTGTAAATAAATTTGCATGTAAATTAATTAGTTTTAAATTAGGGTTTAATTTAATATTTTCATAACAAAAATCTAAAAATGTAGAAATAGGGTTTAATTAATAATTTTTCATCCTTTTTATTTTTCTTTCATAAATAATTAAATAATTAAATATTTATTTTTATAATTAAATTTGCATGTAAATTAATTAGGGTTAATATTAGGTTTTAATCTTCTTTTCTTAATAAATTAAAAAACAAATAGAATTAGGGTTAGCATTTAATTTCAATTAATTCTTTTTTCATATTAAATCCTAAAAAACCAAAAAATACCAAAAACATCTCCTTTCCTTTTTAATTAATTAATTCCATGTAATTTTAATTTTGCAAAAAGGGTCCAACGCCCTCGTTTCGATTTAATTCTTATTCGCATATTTATTTTTATTTCTTTATAATATTTATGTATCTCTCCCAAGGCCATGTAACCTTTTAATTTTCTCGCACTTTCCTTTGCTTTCTTTATTTTTCTGTCAAATCGGGTCCTGGTTTAATTTTGGCGATGTGGACCCGCGCCTTTGTAATAGCTTAGAACTTTTAATTTCTCGCAATTTTTAACTGCTAAATAAATGCATGCCAGAATGAATGATAAAATAAAAACAAATGCGTAGATCACCCATGACATGACAAGACAAAATAACTGAACATGACACACAAATCACACACCACCCCTAGGGTATGCCTCACTGTTGCCTTGCCTCGAAAGGTGATCGTCGAGTAGAGGATGTCTTAGTAAGTCCTCATGATCCGGGAACCTGGCATGAGGGTAGCTTCTAAGGTGTCTTCCCATTGCTCTGGTGATCACCATGTCCCGAACCTCGAATTGACCCGAACACCTCCAACGGTGGTGCTACCTACCCCTCAATGGTGGGATGGCATTACTTTAAAGGACATTTACACAGACGAATTCCTTAGGGTAGGTAGACGACTCATAGATACTTGCTCTAATTTCAAAACAAATCAAAAAATACTTTTCACACCGACACCTTTTCAAAAGCTTTCGAAAGCAATTTTTCAAACACTCTTGAGGACCGATACAAGAGTCGAACTGGAATTTTCAAAGGAACTTTTTAAAAACCCACAGTTGAAAAGCAAACAAACCATTTTTGAAAACACAATGAGCAAGTATCTAAGAGCCCATGGATAACCATGGATAGAAAGGGTGCTAATACCTTCCCTTTCTATAACCTACCTCCCGAACCGAGAGCAATCTCTTTAAGGAATTTTTCTGTGCTTTTGTCCTTTCCATGTTGGAGAAAATAAAAGACGGTGGCGACTCTTGCTTCCGCAACATTTCGCGAACCAGCGTTAAACAGTCAGTTCCAGATCCACCGATCACAAACGCCAAGTGTGCTTATCATTCAGACAGCCTGGGGCACGACACCAATAATTGTTGGGCCCTCAAGAATAAAATTCAGGATTTGATAGACGCTAAAGAAGTTAAATTCGACGCCCCTGAAAAGCTGAATGTAATCTCTGCTCCAATGCCAAAGCATGGCCATAATGCCCATGCTGTTGAAGAAGACCTTTTTGTTGCTACTGTTGATGATTTGATGACTCCGCTACCGATAATCAAGTTGAATTTGCTGAAGGCTGGGATTTTCCCAGGTTGTGAAGAAGATTGCTGCATTTGTTCATCCTTACCAACCGACTGTCCATTGTTGAAGTTAAGCATCCAACGCCTAATGGATAACCAAGAAATCCTTTTTCAAAAGACTCCTGTTACACCGACTCCTGTCAATGATGTTTCAATAATAACCATATCCGCCAATCTTTCCAAGGTCTCCAAAAGACCTGTTAAGATTACATCCGCTCCGAAGACTGTTCCTTTGAAGATAACCATGCCCGGGCCCGTCCCCTACAAGTCTGACAAATCAGTAACGTGGAACTATGGTGGAGAAATCTACTACCACGGTATTAAACAAATTGAATCAACTGAAGAGAGTTCTGATGAAGAGACTTCTGACATTGGAAACATTGTTGGAACGAGCAAAATCATCCGCAGTGGAAGAATTTTCTCTCCGGAGATTGCCCCTCCAATGGCAATCTTTGGACCCTCAGCTGCTCCTAAGGTTACCCCTGCACCGGTAAACATATCTGCGAGAACTCCAATTATTGAAGAAGTTGTAACTCCTATGGTTGTCCCCTCTGCTGCTGCTGATGATAGAGGGAAAGGGATCCAAGAAGAGCCCGTCAGGACGAGGGCTCAGCCATTGGTCATCCCTGAGACCTCTCAAAAAGAAATGGAAGAGATTTTGAAAATAATCAAGAAAAGCGATTATGATGTTGTGGAACAACTGGGGAAAACCCCCTCAAAGATCTCTCTAAGTTGGCCTTGCTGCTTTGTTCAGAAGCTCATGCTAAAGCTTTGATAAGATTCTTGAAGACGGCCCACGTGCCACAGAAAACCTCCGCGGATCAGTTCTAGGAATGTGTAGCTAGCTTAACAGCTGACAATGGTCTAAGATTCTCCGATGCAGACTTCACCTCTAAAGGGAGAAAACATAATGATGCGCTACATGTCTCGGTGGAGTGTAGGGGAACCACCCTATCTCATGTTCTGGTTGATACTGGGTCGTCTCTAAATGTCTTGCCAAAGAAAGCCTTCGATAGACTGGATTGTGAAGGTTTAACCTTGAAGCATAACAATATAATTGTCAGAGCCTTTGATGGTTCTAAAAGGATGGTCCATGGGGAGGTGGACATCCCGATTAAGGTGGGAACTGAAACCTTCAACTCCATATTCTATGTGATGGACATCCTTCCTTCCTATTCTTGCTTGTTGGGAAGACCCTAGATTCACAATGCTGGAGCCGTCACTTCTACTCTGCATCAAATGCTCAAGTACCCTGTCCAGGGGAAATCATAATTGTTCACGGCGACGAGGAATACATGATAAGCCATCTAAATTCTTTCCGCAATGTGGAATTGGATGGCGAATTCATCGAAACCCCTTTTCAGCATTTTGAAGAGGTAGCTCAGGAGATTGCAGCAACCAAGACAGTGTTTTCTGTACCCATGATTACCAGACCTCCGCCTCGGATGTCGTCTCTCAAAGATGCAAAGGTTGTGATTGAAGAAGGAGGAAGTACAATCTGGGGGCAGCTTCTCGACTTTCCTTTCAAATCAGATAAATTCGGTTTGGGATTCACTTCTTCTGCTCAAAAGGCTGTACGTCGCACCCGTGCTGGAGGGCCACACGTGAAGATCACCCATCATGGAGTCAATGCTTTGGAGGATAGTGAAGAGGAGAGCAACCTGGAAGACTGGATTTTCCCTACTGTTGACGGAGGACTGTGCAACTGGGAAGCAAAAGACTTTGTTCCGATTACTTTCATACTGCAGTAATTTATCTTTCAAACATTTCTGTTGGTTTGTAATAATTCTTAAACAATTCGTACACTTTTAACCTTGTGCCTTACCCAAGGCACATAGGTCCATTTGTAAGGGTTTGATTTTTCATCTTCATATGCCATTTTAATGAATCATGGATATTTTCACATATAAACTTTTGTGTTCATTGTCTTTATTTTTACATTTTATTTGTTTAAAGATGGCTATCCCTTACACACACACACACACTCACAATGCAGGTACCCTTCCATTCCGGATTCCATGGGTAACTATTCTGCTATGGCCTTCAGTGACTCTGAAGATCTGGTCTACCATGCCGAATACGAAGGTGAGGAAGATTGTGAGGTGCCGGGAGAATTGGCTAGACTGCTACAACAGGAAGAAAGGTCTATTCTACCTCATGAGGAGCTGTTAGAGACAATCAACTTGGGTACTGAGGAAGACAGAAAAGAAGTCAGAGTGGGTGGCAACCTAGAGCCAAGTGTCAAGGAGCGCTTAATTCAGCTATTGCATGAATATGTTGAGATCTTCGCCTGGTCATACGAAGACATGCCGGGACTCGATACAGATATTGTGGTACACCGTCTACCCACAAGAGAAGATTGTCCACCAGTCAAATAAAAAGTCCGCCGCATGAGGCCCGACATGTCTGAAAAGATCAAAGTAGAAGTTATGAAGCAGTTCAATGCGGGATTTCTTGCTGTTACTTCCTATCCACAATGGGTTTCTAACATTGTGCCCGTGCCTAAGAAGGACGGCAAAGTGAGAATGTGCGTGGATTACAGAGATTTAAACAGGGCCAGCCCTAAAGATGACTTTCCACTTCCGCACATTGACATCCTGGTTGACAACACAGCTCAGCACAAGGTATTTTCTTTCATGGACGAATTATCAGGCTATAACTAGATCAAAATGGCCCCTGAGGACATGGAGAAAACTACTTTTGTTACACAGTGGGGTACGTTCTGTTACAAAGTGATGCCATTCGGACTGAAGAATGCCGGGGCAACCTATCAATGTACCATGGTAGCTTTGTTTCATGATATGATACATCATGAGATAGAGGTCTACGTAGATGACATGATAGCCCGTTCACAAACTGAAGAAGAACACCTCGACCATCTGCAAAAGCTGTTTGTCAGGTTGAAAGAGTACAAGCTCAGACTGAACCCTAACAAGTGCACTTTCGGAGTCCGGTCTGGTAAGCTCCTGGGTTTCATTGTCAGCAACAAAGGCATCGAGGTTGATCCGGACAAAGTCAAAGCTATACAAGAAATGCCTGCTCCTCGCACTGAGAAGGAGGTTAGAGGTTTCTTGGGACGCCTAAACTACATTGCTAGGTTCATTTCTCACCTAACATCCACCTGTGAACCAATCTTCAAGCTGATGAAGAAAGATCAGGTAGTTAAATGGAATGATGATTGTCAAGTTGCTTTCGATAAAATCAAGGAGTATTTGCTAGAACCTCTTATCTTGATGCCACCCATCGAAGGAAGACCGTGTACTGGGCCAACATGACGAGTCTGGCCGAAAAGAGCATGCCATTTATTACCTTAGCAAAAATTTTACCAACTGTGAGACCCGATACTCACTGCTCGAGAAAACTTGTTGCGCTTTGGTATGGGATGCTCACCGGCTAAGGCAGTACATGTTGACTCATACCACTTTGCTGATATCTAAGATGGATCCGATCAAGTACATCTTTGAGAAGCCTGATTTGTCCGGAAGAATCGCTAGATGGCAGATGATCCTAACGAAATACGATATACAGTACACGACCCAAAAATCTATAAAGGGGAGTGTGCTAGCTGACCATCTGGCTCATCAAGCTGTCGAAGATTACCAATCCATGAAGTTTGACTTCCCCGATGAGGATATCATGACATTAGACAACATTGAAGAGAATAGACCGCATGGCAGACCTGAACAAGGATCTCGATGGACCCTGTACTTTGATGGGGCCTCCAATGCACATGGCAACGGTATCGGTGCGGTACTCATCTCTCCAGAAGGTTGCCATACACCTTTCACTGCTAGACTTTGCTTTAACTGCACCAACAACATGGCCGAGTATGAAGCTTGTATCTTTGGTGTCAAGGCTGCCATAGACTTGGGAATCAAATCTTTGGTTGTGTTTGGGGACTCAGCTTTGGTCATCAGTCAGATCAAAGGAGAGTGGGATACTAAACATCCAAACCTCATCCGTTACAAAGGACATGTCTTGACATTGTGTGATACGGTGGGAGAGAACTGACTGTTTTTTGGAATGCTGGTTTGCGTTTTGCATTTGTTCTCGCAAAATGTCGCGGTAAGCAAGAGTCGCCACCGTCTTTTATTTTATCCAATAAGGAAAGGAAAAAAGCACAAATTCCTTTTTCGAGATATTTCTCGGGTTCGGGGGGTAGATTATAGAAAGGGAAGGTGTTAGCAACCTTTCTATCCATGGTTATCCACGTGCTCTTAGGTACTTGCTCATATTGTTTTCAAAATTTTGCTTTCTTTGTGATTTTGGGTTTGAAAGAAGTCTTTGTTTGAAAAGGAGTGTAAGTGTGAAAATTTGTTTTGTTTTGAAATAGCAAGTACTTAAGAACCATCTACCTACTCGGAAAAGGAATCGTTCTATGCTATCTTCCTTTAGACAATGCTATCCCACTATGAATGAGTAGGTAGCACCGTCGTTGGAGTTTGAGGGTCAATTTGAATGCGGGACTTACGGTCACCAAAGCAATGTTAGGACGCCTTAGAGGTAACCCTAATGTCTTAGATCATTTGTTTTGAGGCAACAATATCCGAGGCGACCATTTCGAGGCGACTATTATCTTTGGACAAGAGGGCGACCTCTAAAACAACCTATACTCAATGACCGCGTACGAAGGCAACCAAGTGGAGTGTACCCTAAGAGTGCGCATGTGCGAGTGTGTCGTTTTCAGTTAATTTTGTCTTTGTACATGTCAATGGTTATCTAAGTTGATTTTAGGTTAAACATCCATTCTTGTCATGCATACCTATTATCAAACATCTAACAATTATAAATTGCGGAAATTAAATTACAAGGCGTCGGGTATTTACATCGCCAAAAGCAACCCTTTGAAATTTAAATGCGGAAAATAAATGAAGCGATAAAAATAGTTAAAGTCCTATTAAGCTATTACATTCCGGAAACAAATACAATATGAATAAAATGGATCGCGTGCGGGAAATTAAATCGAATGCGAGTTCTAGGGTTTTGACCCTTTGTTATTAAAGAAAAGTTTTTTTTTTGGTTATTTTTGAATTAAGAAATAAACTATCCTAAATTAATTATTAAATTAAATTAATTAAACTAATTAATAAAAATAAATATTTTTGGGTTTTGATATTTTAAGAAAGAAAAATAAAATTAATCAAGGTTAATAAAAACCTTTTTAAGTCTAATTGATTTTAATTATTTTCAAAATATATTAAAGTTATCCTAATTAAAACTAAATTAATTAATTGATTTGTTAATAAAAAGAAAATACTAAAATTTAATTTAATAAAGAAAATATTTTTTTGGTTTTTATTTTGTAGAGAAAATTATTTGACTGGTTAGTTAATAATAAAAATAATAATAAATAATTAAACAAAAAAAAAAAAAAGGAATAGAAAGAGTTAGGGGTGTGGGCCTGATTTGGAGGCTTGCTTAGCAATTCCATGGCCCAATTGTGTTGTCCTGGCTGACTTTGTGAGATCTCCTGTACGCTGGTTGACTTGGTAGCATGGTGGACGTCCATCTCTTGGCCCTCAGATCTGGCCTAGGGCCATCTGTCCATTGATTGAGTGAGGGAGTATAATAGGATACACGCTTGGGTCAGCACATGATTACCTGAAGAAAAATATAATAAAGCATATGGGGGACCTGGGATTCGAACCCAGGTCCCAAGGCATGTTACCAACGCTCATTTGCCACTAAGCCACTTTGTTTCAATTGTTAATATATACAAAACAATAAAAATAAAGGAAAAACGAATTAATATGCCAGAAACAAAAAATAAAGCGCGCTAAGTTTGAACCAGCCACTAAGGAGACGACACGCCATCATCTTCTTCCTTACTCCCTGTAACTTTACCTGCGGATTTAGATCCGCAGCTAAATTCATAGGTCAATCCCAAAATCAATTCTAGGCCATGAAAACGACCCCCAAGGACATGGTTAGGTTCGTCTCCCTCTCCTGAGTGCAACCATGTCCATCATGAGATCCAATTTCACCTGAAATGAAAATCCCTAAAATCTAACACAAAACTCTAGCCGTACGGTTATGGGGTTACATTCCATATAAATGAAATCAAATATTGCCAAAAGTTCAGAAATCTCATAAGCATCACAAATATGTCCATGATTTGCCAGAACGATGCCAAAATAAAGAGTTATGATTTTGAAAACAGGGCCAAGAAACGTGATACTTACAGTGCGTTTTGATGCGTATGAGAGCTTGCTTTGGATTGTAGAAGGTTGAGTAGACACCCAACAATCGATTGGTGTTGAGTTTTGCTTCTGTAAATGCCTCCAAATAGGATTTTGGTTTCACACTTTTTTGTGAATTTTGCAAGTTTTGTTTTCAGTGTTCTTACAGCCTCTAGGTCTCAATTTCGTGTGCTTTGACTTGTATATGTATGATAGAATGTGTTAGGTTAATATTTGTGGATTGAATCTTTGCACATCAATGCCATGAGATTGAATTTGATTCACCATTGAAAACTTGCCAAATTTGTCAAAAACTCAATCTTTTTGCACATGGAATGCTTGATACAAGTTTGATGATGATATTGATGATGATTAAGTCCTGAAAATAGAAAAAGATCTCATGTAATCAAGTTTTGGGATTTTATTTGATTTAAATTGATTTAAAATGAAATAATTCAATAAAAAATCAAATAAAATAATAAAATTGATAAATGGACACAAGGCTGAAGCTATGACACGTGTGCAATGTGGCAAGTCCAAATCAAGTGGAAAAGAATGGGCCCATTTGAAAAAATTTGAAGTTTTGGGGATAGTTGACTTTTGGCAATTTTGCAAAAATGCCCAACTTCAACAATGCATAACTTCTTCAATTTTGAACTTTTGGAAGTGTTCTTGGACTCTTTAGAAAGCTTGAGATGTCTTATAACCAACCCTTTGGGTATCATCTCATTTTTATATTCCATGCTCAAGTTATAAGCTTTTGCAAAAAAGGTGTTTTTGTTGACTTTCAAAAATGACCTATAATGTCCAAATTTGTAACTTCTTGTGAGTGCATTTTCTGATCTTGGGGTATGAAGATGGATTTTATAAAATTTCATCCTCTTCAAAATGAGCTTTGGATGGGTCATTTCTCATAAAGTATGAGAAAGTTATGCTTGGTCAAAGTTGAGTTGACTTTTCCTACAAAACCCTAATTTAGCAACTTTTGAGTCTTGATGAATTTTGAGCAATCCTTGATGAATCATGATAAACCCTTGATCAAATGATGAAATATCCTTCAAAATGAGAATGTTGGCAAAAAATCTTGAAGTTTGACTATTTGTAGGCCACAGTTGACTTTTGCCCTAGCACAGTCGATTTTTGGACCCTTTGAGCAATTGACTGGGCAAACTTCCTCTGCAAGGCTTGAAATTTGACATGGATGACCTTCAAAACATATTAAGACATTGGGGAGAACTTGAGGTCATTTGGGCTCAAGGATCTTGATGCAACACAAAACCCTAATTTGGGGTTGACTGCCTTAGGAGATGATTTGTCTAACCCATTCTTGAGCAAACTTGAGCAACTTGGAGATTTTTTCTTGCAATGTTTTGAGAAATATGAGAGGGAAAATTTTGGGGTACAACAACTGCCCCTGTTCAATCTTCTTAAACCTGAGGATATAGATTGGCTTTCGTGCCTTTCGTGATCCGAAGGTGGAAGATGATTGAACACTAGAGTGCCCAGAAATTTGCACTCGCATGAAGTGGTATCAGCATCGTGATGTCGGGAATGGGCTTAGAGATGCCATTTGGAGATTATTGATAGGAGGTCTTCGACTAGAATAAGAATCAGGGAGATCTTAGCGTCGATCTGACTGAACCAGAGAAGGTCTTGGATTAACTTTGACTGGATAAGAATCGGAAAAATCTTAGAATCGGTTTAACTGAACTAGACAAAAGTCTTGGAATATCTTCAACTGGAATAAGAATCAGGGAGATCTTAGCGCCGATCTGACTGAACCAGAGAAGGTCTTGGATTAACTTTGACTGGATAAGAATCAGAAAAATCTTAGAATCGATTTAACTGAACAAGACGAAAGTCTTGGAATATCTTCAACTGGAACAAGAATCAGGGAGATCTTAGCGTCGATCTGACTGAACCAAAGAAGGTCTTGGATTGACTTTGGCTGGATAAGAATCAGAAAAATCTTAGAATCGATTTAACTGAACCAGACGAAAGTCTTGTGAGAGCATCTTTCTGAGGAATCCGCTGAAACAGCCCTCCATAGATGTAGTTTTTTAGGGGACTACCAGGTCATATAAGTAGTCAACGGTGTTTATTGATTCGTCTTTCCCTGAACAGGTAAAGAGTTAGTCATATGCAATGTCATGATGTATGAAATGCATAATATATATCAAGCAATGATGCTCTCAAAATAAATGAGATTGTGTGGTATGATGCGTATATGCATGTATCATGATGTATGGAAATGTAATGTTTCTAGCTGGGGAAAATAACTCCCAGATAGCTGCTGAAGAATAGAGCTGGATTCTTCGTTTCCGCTGGGAATGGTGAACGAAGAGAATAAACCTGCAGGAGAGGATGACTCCGTTGGGGGAATAAACTGATGAGGAGATTACTCTGTGGGGAAGAGATGTTCTGCTGAAGATTCCACTGATAAATTCTATCGGGATGAATTATCGTTGCTGGTGATATTGAATCCTATTGGGGATTGAATTCCTGTTTGTGAAAGGAAAGAAATCCGCTGGGGATGATCTTTGGTTGCGACTTCTCTGGGAATAACCTTTTAGACTCTTATGGGGATAATCCTTTGAGTTCTGCTGGGAATGATCCTTTGAACTCGGCTGGGGAGATTTATTTTTGTACTCCGCTGGGGATAAACTTCCAGAGTCTACTGGGGATGGTTCTCCCAACTCTGTTGGGGAAGCTTTTTCAGACTGCGCTGGGAAAATTTTAACTCCACTGGGGATATCTTGTACCCTGCCGGGGAGCATTCTTATATTCCGTTGGGGAATTTTAAGACTGCCGGGGATATCAAGCCTTTTTAGTGCTGATGGTAGATAAACTCTTCTTGGGGAGAATATTACCGATTCATTCACAGTTGCAAGTCTCAGCTGGGGAGAGCTATCATTACTGTCTTACTCTGCGGGGAGTGAAGGTATCCTAACCATATTCTTCAGCTGAATCTACCTTTGTACCTGGTGGGCAGAGTAACTGTATAGTTTGGACAATTTTTATTGCCCCTGTTTCTGATATTACGAGTAATGGTCTTTTGTTTCGCATGTAAATATTTATGAGCAGCAATTAATGTCAAATGCATATATCAAAAATGAACATTGGACGTTCTTTGTAAAACAAAACAGATAAAGGAAAAACAGTTTGAAATTTCTTTGAAAATGAATTGTATTGATTTTGAAGTTTGGCCTGAAAATAGGCGTTTTTGTACAAGAGGCTGACGTCCTAGTAAGAGAACGCCGCCGAGCAATAGAATTTACACAATTTGTGAAAAACTAAACAAAACAGCTATGTGAATAGTCCCACTGGGTTTCAACTCTGCTATTGCCTTTATGTCCTCGAGCATCTCATCACTTTGCTACTTGGTTGAAGGTAGATCGGATTGATTAGTGTCGTCTGAGCTTGATAGTTGATACCGAAGTCTGGCTGCAAGGTGATCCAATGAGACATAGTGTTACACTTTGATCCCTAATTTTTGCCTGGACCGCCCTTTCGGGTTTTCAGTCCACCGGGATACCCTTTTTTGCCCAAGTCGCCTTTTCAGGTTTTCGACTTGCCGGGTGTACAAATTTTTTATTTTCATCCCTTATTTTGCCCGAACCCTTTTGGTTCGCCGGGAAGCCCTTATTTTTGCCTAGGCCAGTCAACCTAGCGGGTCTTTGATTATGCGTAGTATTTTTTCACTATTTCTGCATTGACGGGGTGAGGAAGGTCGTCACCATCCATGGTGGTTAAAATCATAGCTCCTCCTGAGAAAATGTTCTTAACCACAAATGGCCCTTCGTAAGTAGGGGTCCATTTTCCCCTGGGATCACCTTGAGGTAGAATAATGCGCTTGATTACCAGATCCCCAACTTGATACTCTTGTCGTCTGACTTTCTTGTTAAATGCCTTGATCATCCGTTTTTGATACGTATGACCATGACAAATAGCAGTAAGTCTCTTTTTGTCGATTAGGTTCAGTTGATCAAGCCGGGTCTGAATCCAGTCATCTTCGCTCAAACCTGCATCCTTCATAATCCGAAGAGAGGGTATCTGAACTTCAATGGGCAAGACTTCCTCCATGCCATAAACCAAGGAATAGGGTGTTGCCCCTGTTGACGTCCGTGCTGAGGTACGATACCCATGAAGAGCAAATGGTAACATCTCGTGCCAGTCTTTGTATGTCATTGTCATCTTTTGCACAATCTTCTTAATGTTCTTATTAGCCGCTTCAACAGCCCCATTCATCTTCGACCGGTAGGGAGAAGAATTGTGATGTTGTATCTTGAACTGCTTGCAGAGCTCAGTGATCATCTTGTTGTTGAGATTGGTACCATTGTCCGTAATGATCCTCTCTGGTACACCGTATCGACAGATCAGATTGTGCTGAATGAATCGTGCCACGACGTTCTTGGTTACATTAGCAAAGGAAGCTGCTTCGACCCACTTCGTAAAATAATATATAGCTACCAGGATGAAACGGTGCCCGTTGGATGCTGTAGGTCTGATATCGCCGATCATATCAACGCCCCACATTGCAAAAGGCCAAGGTGCCGTCAAGACGTTCAGAGGAACTGGAGGTATGTGCACCTTATCGGCATAGACTTGGCACTTGTGACATGTCCGAGAATGCTGATAACAGTCGGCTTCCATTGTGGACCAGAAATATCATGCCCGAAGGATTTTCTTTGCCATGGTGTGTCCACTGGAATGAGTTCCGAAGGTACCTTCGTGTAAATCTGCCATGATCCTTTCTGCCTCGTTCTTATCCACACATCGCAGTAAGGTTGAATCATGGTTACGCTTGTAAAGGATACCATTGCTGATGAAAAACTTCACTGTGAACCTCCTCAGAAACTTCTTGTCATTAACAGATGCACCCTCGGGGTATTCCTGAGCCTCAAGATACCTTTTCACTTCATGAAACCAAGGTTTATCCGCTACCTCTTCAGTCTCAAGATCACAGCAATGTGCAGGTTCGTCCAATCTTTCAATGATGATCCAGGGAGCTTTGTTGTTCCAATTGACTTTGAACATAGAAGACATCGTAGCTAGCGCGTCCGCCAACTGATTCTCCTCTCTAGGGAAGTGTTCAAAGGTTATCTTTTCGAAATGGGGAAGCAAAGTCAACATATACTCCTTGTAAGGAATAAGATTAGGGTGTTTCGTATCCCACTCGCCTTTGATCTGACTGATCACGAGAGCGAAATCTCCGAAGACACTCAAGAACTTAATCCTTAGGTCAATTGCTGCTCAAAGACCCATAATGCATGCTTCATACTCCGCCATGTTGTTGGTGCAGTTGAAACATAGTCGGCCGGTAAACGGAGTATGAGAGCCTTTAGGAGATATGATTACGGCGCCAATGCCATTGCCCAAAGCGTTTGAAGCTCCATCAAAGTACATAGACCATCGGGATCCTTCCTCAGGTCCTTCATCCGGTCCAGGTGTCTCGCAGTCAGTCACTATCATGATATTCTCATCCGGAAATTCAAAGTTCATAGACTGGTAATCATCCACTGCCTGATGTGCTAAATGGTCTGCCAACACACTTCCCTTGATTGCCTTTTGGGTCGTATACTGGATGTCATACTCAGTCAAAATCATCTTCCATCTCGCTATTCTTCCAGACAAAGAAGGCTTTTCGAAGATATATTTAATTGGATCCATCTTTGATATCAATAGAGTAGTGTGAGTCAGCATATACTATCTCAGCCGGCGAGCAGCCCATGCCAAAGCGCAATAAGTTTTCTCGAGCAGTGAGTATCGAGTCTCACAGTCGGTAAACTTTTTGTTAAGGTAATAAATAGCATGCTCTTTTCGGCCAGACTCGTCAGGCTGACCCAGCACACACTCCATTGAGTTGTCGAGTACTGTCAAGTATAAGATCAGAGGTCTCCCTTCAATTGGAGGCATCAGAATAGGCGGCTCTTGGAGATACTCTTTGATCCTTTCAAAAGCGGCTTGGCATTCATCATTCCAACATACTACTTGATCTTTCTTTAGTAACTTGAAGATTGGTTCACAAGTAGCGGTCAGGTGTGAGATGAATCGGGCAATGTAGTTTAGTCGTCCTAGAAAGCCTCTGACTTCTTTCTCTGTTTGGGGAGCTGGAATTTCTTGTATGGCCTTCACCTTTGCAGGATCCACCTGGATACCTTTGTCACTTACGATGAAACCCAACAGTTTACCAGATCTCACTCCGAAGGTGCACTTGTTCGGGTTTAACCTCAGCCTGTACAACTTCAGCCTGTCAAATAACTTCTGTAGATGGTTAAGATGTTCTTCCTCAGTCTGGGACCTTGCAATCATGTCATCGACGTATACCACAATCTCATGATGGATCATGTCATGAAACAAAGCAACCATGGCACACTGATATGTTGCCCCAGCATTCTTCAATCCAAAAGGCATGACTTTGTAGCAAAAGGTACCCCATTGAGTAATAAAGGTTGTCTTCTCCATGTCTTCGGGAGCCATTTTAATCTGATTATAACCGGAGAAACCATCCATAAAGGAGAATACCTTATGCTAAGTGGTGTTGTCAACCAGAACGTCGATATGAGACAGAGGGAAATTATCCTTGGGACTTGCCCTGTTCAGATCCCTATAGTCGACACACATTCGAACCTTACCATCCTTCTTCGGCACTGGAACCACGTTGGCCACCCACTGTGGGTAAGAAGTAACTGCTAGAAAACCGGCGTCAAACTATTTCATCACTTCAGCCTTGATTTTCTCAGGCATATCCGAGCGCATTCGACGGACCTTCTGTTTCACTGGAGGACAATCTTCCTTGGTAGGCAGGCGGTGAACCACAATATCGGTATCCAACCCAGACATATCTTCATAAGACCAGGCAAAGATCTCAACATAGTCACACAGCATTTGAATCAACCGTTGCTTCACACTAAGCTCTAGATTTGCCCCGATCTTGACCTCTTTCTTTTCCTCTTCTGTACCCAGATTTATTGATTCCACCGGCTCTTCGTGCGGCTGAATAGCCCTCTCTTCCTGAAGTAACAGTCTTGCAAGTTCACCAGGCACTTCGCAATTATCTTCACCTTCGTCTTCGGCTAAGTTGATCGTACTTTCGAAGTCATAACTGGCAGTAGCAGAGTCGTTACCAGTGAGATCCAGAGTGGATGTAGACCTGTATATGTGAGTGTGTGTAAAATAGCTGTTTTGCAATATGTAATAAAAGAAAAACAAGGAGCGCAAAATTTGAAATGCAAGAAACGTCCAATGCTTTTATTAATGATATGTGAAAATGACACACATAAAGCCCTCACAAATGAAACCACGGTGCCTCGGGTAAGACGCCGGGCCATAAAGTTTAAAACATTGTTTGTTACAAATACAAAACAAAAAGTCTCATTACTGGGTAACAAAAGAAATTGGGATGAAGTCCTTTGCTGTCCAGTTGCTTAGTCCATCATCGGTAGTAGGATAGATCCAGCTGTCGAACTCAGACTCTTCCACGTTGTCTTCAATGGCATTCACTCCTGAATTGCTGATGAACAAGGGAGGTCTTCCAATCCGTGCATTCCGAACAACCTTTTGAGCTTCTGCAGTGAAACCCAAACCAAACTTGTTAGTCTTCTGTGCAAAATCAGGGAGTTGGCCCCAATTTGCACACCCACCTTTCTCGATAATAGCCCGAGCATCCTTGAAGGAAGCCATCCTCATTGGAGAATCCTCAACAACAGTCTCAGTTGATGCCAGCGTCTGGGGAACCTCTTCAAAATGTTGAAACAGGGTCTCAATGAACTCCCCCTCCATTTCTACATAGCGGAAAGAGTTGAGGTGGTTCACCATGTACTCCTCCTCTCCTTGTACTGTCATAATTTTCCCTTTTACCAGGTACTTTAGCTTCTGGTGGAGCGTTGAGGTCACTGCCCCAGCTTTGTGGATCCATGGACGACCCAACAAACAAGAATAAGATGGCCGAATGTCCATCACATAGAATGTAGAGGCGAAAACCTGAGAACCAACCTTAATCGGAATATCCACTTCTCCATGCACCATCCTCTTAGACCCATCGAAGGCCCTGACGACAATGTTGCTTGGTTTCAACTCCAACCCTTCACAGTCTAACCGGTCTAGAGCTTTCTTAGGCAAGACGTTCAATGAGGAACCAGTATCCACTAATACATGAGCAAGAGTAGTGCCTCTGCATTCAATGGAGACATGCATGGCATCATTGTGATTCTTCCCTTTAGCAGTCAAGTCGGCGTCAGAGAAACCCAACCAATTATCAACAGTCAGACTAGCCACGCAATCTTTAAACTGATCAGCTGATGTTTCTTGCAGTACGTGCGCAGTCTTTAGGAAGGCAATCAGAGCCTTGGCATGGGCTTCTAAGCATAACAATAGAGATAACATAGAAATCTTGGACGGGGTTTGCCCCAGCTGTTCAACTACATTGTAGTCACTTTTTTTGATGATCTTTAAAATCTCTTCCATCTCTTGTCTAGAAGCTTCAACAGTAATCGTCTTTGGTGCCTCTGTCTGGGCAGGCTCATCAGTGGTCTCTTTGCCCCGAGTGTCAGATGACTCGGCAACAGGGGTAAGAATGGGAACTTGAATAGGAATAGTAGTAGGTACACTGGTAGGTGTAATAACAACAGGTTTCCGGGCAGTTGGTGGAGAGATATCAGGTGAGAAAAGTCTTTCGCTGCGGGTGACTTTGGCAGGTCCAACAATGTTGCTGACGTCAGTACCAGCATCCAACTCTTGTTTAACTCCATGAAAATAAACATCAGCCCCGTAGTGCCAAGGGACAACTTTATCAGATGTGTAGGGGATAGGCCCAGGAACAGTGATGACCAATGGTGCGATTCTTGGAACAAATGTAATTCTAACAGGCTTTTCTCGAGGAAGCCTTGGAAGAATCGTCGAAAATGGTGATAATGGCAACTTCTTCAGTATGAACTAAAGGAATAACAGTCTTCTCAAACAGAATTTATTTACTATCCATTAGGCGTTGGACACCTGATTTCAAAAGATGGCAACCGGTTGGTAGGGCAGAACACATACGGCAACCTTCGTCACAACCCGGAAATAAACCGGCTGACAAAAGATTCTTCTTCACAATCATCAAGGGAGTAGCAATATCTTTCACAGAAACCACAAACGAGTCTCTCTCTATAGCATTCACTCCATGCTTGGGCATAGGAGCAGTCACAACATTAGGTCTTTCGGGATCCTCAAACTCAATCTCCTTAGCATTAATTAAGTCCTGTATTTTGTTCTTCAAAGCCCAACAATCATCTGTATCATGTCCCGGGCTATCAGAGTGAAAAGCACATCGGGCATTAGGATTGTACTTAGGCGATGCAGTGTTGGGATTCTGCGGAGCCTCCCTTGGAGTCACTAGATTGGTTTTCAATAACTGCGGCAGAATCTGAGACAAAGTCATGTTGAGATGGGTGAATTGCCTTCGAGGTCTCTCGGCCTTTTGTTGATTGTTGCGCTGAGGAGCCCCAACAGGTCTCGAAATAACAACTGCATTAACAGCTTGGCGGCGTTCAGGTCTATTCTGGATTTCCGAACTGTAAACAACACTGGACTCCTTCTTAAAAGGCTTTTTCTCGGTGCTTGATGAAGCACCCTTTTGTATCTTACCAGACTTAATACCAGCCTCAATCCTTTCCCCGGTCATAATTAGCTCTGTAAACCCAGACGAAGAGCTTCCAATCAGATGGTTGAAAAACGGAGCAGACAAGGTCCCCAGAAACATATCTACTAGCTCCCTATCAGCCAAGGGTGGTTGCACTCTTCCAGCGAGATCCCTCCACTTCTGAGCATAATCTTTGAAACCTTCACCCGTTCCCATAGACATACCCTGGAGTTGTGTACGCGTGGGAGCGAGGTCGGCATTGTATTGGTACTGCCTGTAGAAAGCAGTAGCCAAATCTTCCCAACTGCGGATACTGGCTCCTTCTAACTGGTAAAACCATTCAAGCTGAGTCCCTGAGAGACTGTCTTGAAAGAAGTGGATCCATAGGTTCTTATCAGCGGTGTACGGCTGAATCTTCCTTGCATACGACCGGAGGTGAAGTTTCGGGCAAGAAACTCTGTTGTACTTCGCAAAAGCTGGTACTTTGAATTTATGGGGAATTACCACCCCAGATGATAGACCCAGATCACCAAAGTCCAGACCAGGCACTTTCTGAACTTCCATCACACTCAACCGATCTTCCAGTTGCTTGTATCTATCCTCAGCCGGAGGATACTGGTCTTCGTCGAAGTCTGTCTCGTTGTCTGAAACCACAGGGCTAGGAGCCCTCCTTTCTTCATGACTATCTTTCCCTCCAGATGAGGTGGTCAAATCAACTTCATCTCGTAGCCTGTTTCCAAATCTGTGGCCCATGTTAAACAGGACCGTCCTCTTCTTCTTCTTCTTCTTCTTCTTCTTCTCTTTCAGAATAAGGGTCTTCAGATCTTGCTGACCCTTAGCTAGATTCATGAACAATTCTTGGAACTGGGCGTTTTGAGCCTGTAGAGCCTTGATTGCTTGTTCAGTTGACGGTTCAGAAGACATGATGCTGAAATAAACAGCGAAGAAGATGAGAAAACCTGTAAGGGTACCTGTTATGAGGTGCATGGAATGAAATGCGCATGATATGATTTCAAAGACATCGAGAGATTCAAATTCGTAAACAAGAAATGAAACACACTTTTATTAGATAAACTTGAAATTCAAATTGTTCAACAAATTGCCCTTAAGGCGTTACAAGAAAGGAAATACTGAAAAGTAAATAAAAACTGGAAAGGAAATAATCAAAGGACAATCAGTGCTCCCATGGTTGCTTCTTGTCGGTGCAGACATAGTCATTGAGGATCCGCTCGTTCTCCAACTGTCTTGTCAACTTCTGAATCTTCTGCTCTTGCTCGTTAAATTTTTCTCGGTAAGCATCCCGCTCTTCTCTCAGCTGCATCCAAGACCTTTTCAGTGCCTCAATGTCAGTGGGCATATGAGGATGGAGGATGGTCGAAAGAACCCCTTCTTCATTAGCAACTTCAACAATGATAGGCAGGACGACTTCATACGAAATACCCAGCTTTTGGGCACAGATACGAACCCAACTGAGATATGGCTCCATCAGAAGAGAAGTCTTTAGACCCAGCTCGTGCGGATCAGATCTGTGAATCTGCGGCGTTGCTCGTCGCTATCCCTTTGAAAATCAAAGATGATACTAGGCATCAGCAATTCACGAGGTCCTTCCCTTCTGGCTCGTCCAAACTAACGTAGGGCCAAGCACGGATTATAAGTAATTCCTCCATGGGTTCCTATCAGTGGAACATTGGGGTATTCCCCACAGCGATCAATAACGACCACCTCGTCCATACCCTTAATAGTCCAAATGATGTCATTGTGAGAGAGAGACATAACCCTATAAGCCCAACCCATTCCTTCTTTGTTCTTCAGAACTGATTTGGGAAGGTGAGAAATAAACCACCTTACCAACAATGGAGCACAACACATCAAGGTTCCCCGCTTCCGAGCAGTACGGGCATAAAGCTGATGAAGAATGTCACCCAAGAGAGTGGGTACATGATTACCAGAGATGAAGATTTTTTACCGCATTCACATCAACAAAAGCATCAGAGTTAGGAAACAATACCAAACCATATATCAGAAGAGCCAGAATATCCTCGAATGCCTTGAAGTTTAGACTATCCCAGAAATGATTAGCCTTACCAACCAAGAACTTAGTGAGAAAGCCCTTTGCTCCACTTCTAGTCTCCCAATTAGCCATTACGTCATCCTTTTTCAGGTGGAGGGCTGCAGCAATCTCTTCCGGCCTAAGGATCTTCTCCCAACCTGTGAACGGGGTCTGCTCCAGAATAGGGATACCCAGCAGATCATAGAACTCTTCTAAGGTGGGGACCAACTGGTAGTCCTGAAAAGTAAAGCAATGGTACAATGGATCATAGAACTGGACTAGGACACTCATCATCTGCTCGTCCAATTTGGAAGTGACCAAACTAAGAAGATGCACATGTCTTCTGATGAAAGAGGTAGTATCAGACATCTTTGCAACCAATTCTTTGAGCATAGTGGGAACCTGGACAAAGTTGATCCGGATGGTATTCCTACGCATGGGTGCCATGACCTACAAAACAGAACAAAGATGAATCCCTCCTGTCTTTGAAATAGGTTAGTCCAATGCAAGATGTATGCAATGTTATGATGTCATGATAGAAAGCACATCATAAGTATCCACAAATAGCAAACATGGTAAAGGCACACAAGTCACACAGAGAGCCCTTAGATTTCAGGCTGGCAAGGATCTTAGGTACTACCCTCTTTCAGTTCAGTTGGTTTAAACTTGTCCTAAAAATAGTAATCGGGTTCTAGAGGATCTCAATATCACTGACTACCCTCAATCGGTCATAATTCCAGTTTAGCAACCTTTTCTTGCGGTCGGAATCATCGCGAGAGTTTAGTCTCAATGAGTGTAGCATAATGCTACTGTTCTATGGCCAAGTTGGTCAATTTAAAGGTTCTAAGGTCAATTGGTGCTTAATGACCCCTTAGCAGACCCATATTCTCCTTGTTCCAACACAAGGGATATCGGTACATACTAAAGTGCCACACCAACGTAGCTACTGCTTCAACCGTATCAGTCTACGCCGTACAGTTCCCTCACAGTTTATTGCTACTTACCTAAAGGGTACCCCCAGATCCGGGTTAGGATCTATAGTAACTCCGATTCAAGCCCACAAAGATAAATCATACAAAGCAAACAATTGAAAACACAATGATCTAATCCTAAGATACACCCCACTTATAAGCGTCCCCAGCAGAGTCGCCAGTTCTGTGATACGGTGGGAGAGAATTGACTGTTTTTTGGAATGCTGGTTTGCGTTTTGCGTTTGTTTTTGCAAAATGTCGCGGTAAGAAAGAGTCGCCACCGTCTTTTATTTTATCCAATAAGGAAAGTCAAAAAGCACAGAAAAATTCCTTTTTTCGAGATATTTCTCGGGTTCGGGGGGTAGATTATAGAAAGGGAAGGTGTTAGCACCCTTTCTATCCGTGGTTATCCACATGCTCTTAGGTACTTGCTCATATTGTTTTCAAAATTTTGCTTTCTTTGTGATTGTGGGTTTGAAAGAAGTCTTTGTTTGAAAAGGAGTGTAAGTGTGAAAATTTGTTTTGTTTTGAAAGAGCAAGTACTTAAGAACCATCTACCTACTCGGAAAAGGAATCGTTCTATGCTATCTTCCTTTAGACAATGTTATCCCACTATGAATGAGTAGGTAGCACCGTCATTGGAGTTTGAGGGTCAATTCGAATGCGGGACTTACGGTCACCAAAGCAATGTTAGGACACCTTAGAGGTAACCCTAATGTCTTAGATCATTTGTTTTGAGGCAACAATATCTGAGGCGACCGTTTCGAGGCGACTATGATCTTTGGACAAGAGGGCGACCTCTAAAACAACCTATACTCAATGACCGCGTACGAAGGCAACCAAGTGGGGTGTACCCTAAGAGTGCGCATGTGCGAGTGTGTCGTTTTCAGTTAATTTTGTCTTTGTACATGTCAATGGTTATCTAAGTTGATTTTAGGTTAAACATCCATTCTTGTCATGCATACCTATTATCAAACATCTAACAATTATAAATTGCGGAAAATAAATTGCGAAAATTAAATTACAAGGCGTCGGGTATTTACATCGCCAAAAGCAACCCTTTGAAATTTAAATGCGGAAAATAAATGAAGCGATAAAAATAGTTAAAGTCCTATTAAGCTATTACATTTCGGAAACAAATACAATATGAATAAAATGGATCGCGTGCGGGAAATTAAATTGAATGCGAGTTCTAGGGTTTTCACCCTTTGTTATTAAAGAAAAGGTTTTTTTTTGGTTATTTTTGAATTAAGAAATAAACTATCCTAAATTAATTATTAAATTAAATTAATTAAACTAATTAATAAAAATAAATATTTTTGGGTTTTGATATTTTAAGAAAGAAAAATAAAATTAATCAAGGTTAATAAAAACCTATTCAAGTCTAATTGATTTTAATTATTTTCAAAATATATTAAAGTTATCCTAATTAAAACTAAATTAATTAATTAATTTGTTAATAAAAAGAAAATACTAAAATTTAATTTAATAAAGAAAATATTTTTTGGTTTTTATTTTGTAGAGAAAATTATTTGACTGGTTAGTTAATAATAAAAATAATAATAAATAATTAAACAAAAATAAAAAAATAAATAGAAAGAGTTAGGGGTGTGGGCCTGATTTGGAGGCATGCTTAGCAATTCCATGGCCCAATTGTGTTGGCCTGGCTGACTTTGTGAGATCTCCTGTGCGCTGGTTGACTTGGTAGCATGGTGGACGTTCATCTCTTGGCGCTCAGATCTGGCCTAGGGCCATCTGTCCATTGATTGAGTGAAGGAGTATAATAGGCTACACGCTTGGGTCAGCACATGATTACCTGAAGAAAAATATAATAAAGCATATGGGGGACCTGGGATTCGAACCCAGGTCCCAAGGCATGTTACCAGCGCTCATTTGCCACTCAACCACTTTGTTTCAATTGTTAATATATACAAAACAATAAAAATAAAGGAAAAACAAATTAATATGCCAGAAACAAAAAATAAAGCGCGCTAAGTTTGAACCAGCCACTAAGGAGACGACACGCCATCGTCTTCTTCCTTACTCCCTATAACTTTACCTGCGGATTTAGATCCGCAGCTAAATTCGTAGGTCAATTCCAAAATCAATTATAGGCCATGAAAACGACCCCCAATGACATGGTTAGGTTCGTCTCCCTCTCCTGAGTGCAACCATGTCCATCATGAGATCCAATTTCACCTGAAATGCAAATCCCTAAAATCTAACACAAAACCCTAGCCATACGGTTATGGGGTTACAGTCCATATAAATGAAATTAAATATTGCCAAAAGTTCAGAAATCTCATAAGCATCACAAATATGTCCATGATTTTCTAGAATGATGCCAAAATAAAGAGTTACGATTTTGAAAACAGGGCCAAGAAACGTGATATTTACAGTGCATTTTGATGCGTATGAGAGCTTGCTTTGGATTGCAGAAGATTAAGTAGACACCCAGCAATCGATTGGTGTTGAGTTTTGCTTCTATAAATCCCTCCAAATAGGATTTTGGTTTCACACTTTTTTATGAATTTTGCAAGTTTTGTTTTCAGTGTTCTTACAACCTCTAGGTCTCAATTTCGTATGCTTTGACTTGTATATGTATGATAGAATGTGTTAGGTTAACATTTGTGGATTGAATCTTTGCACATCAATGCCATGAGATTGGATTTGATTCACCATTGAAAACTTGCCAAATTTGTCAAAAACTCAATCTTTTTGCACATGGAATGCTTGATACGAGTTTGATGATGATATTGATGATGATTAAGTCCTGAAAATAGAAAAAGATCTCATGTAATCAAGTTTTGGGATTTTATTTGATTTAAAATGAAATAATTCAATAAAAAATCAAATAAAATAATAAAATTGATAAATGGACACAAGGATGAAGCTAGGACACGTGTGCAATGTGGCAAGTCCAAATCAAGTGGAAAAGAATGGGCCCATTTGACAAAATTTGATGTTTTGAGGATAGTTGACTTTTGGCAATTTTGTAAAAATGCCCAACTTCAACAATGCATAACTTCTTCAATTTTGAACTTTTGGAAGTGTACTTTGACTTTTTAGAAAGTTTAAGATGTACTCTAACCAACCCTTTTGGTCTCATATCATTTTGATATTCCATGCTCAAGTTATAAGCTTTGGAAAAAAAGGTGTTTTTGTTGACTTTCAAAAATGACCTATAATGTCCAAATTTGTAACTTCTTGTGAGTGCATTTTCTGATATTGGGGTATGAAGATGGATTGTAGGAAATTGCATCCTCTTCAAAATTTGCTTTGGATGGGTCATTTCTCATAAAGTATGAGAAAGTTATGCTTGGTCAAAGTTGAGTTGACTTTTCCTACAAAACCCTAATTTAACAACTTTTGAGTCTTGATGAATTTTGAGCAATCCTTGATGAATCATGATCAAACCTTTATCAAATGATGAAATATCCTTCAAAATGAGAATGTTGGCAAAAAATCTTGAAGTTTGACTATTTGTAGGTCACAATTGACTTTTGCCATAACACAGTCGATTTTTAGACCCTTTGAGCAATTGACTGGGCAAACTTCCTCTGCAAGGCTTGAAATTTGACATGGATGACCTTGAGAACATATTAGGACATTGGGGAGCACTTGAGGTCATTTGGGCTCAAGGATCTTGATACAACACAAAACCCTAATTTGGGGTTAACTGCCTTAGGAGATGATTTGTCTAACCCATTCTTGAGCAACTTGGAGATTTTTTCTTGCAATGTTTTGAGAAATATGAGAGGGCAAATTTTGGGGTACAACACATTGTTACCACATTTCGAGCAGATTACCTTCAAGCATTTCCCGCGAGAAGAAAATCAGCTAGCAGATGCTTTAGCTACAATGTCATCCATGTTTAAACTTAACTGGGATAATGAGGCTCCCCAAATCACCATTGAACGGATGGACGAACCTGCACATTGTCACGAGATTAATACCGAAGAAGTAGTGGACCGACCTTGGTTTCATGAAGTCAAAAGGTATCTCGAGGCTCAATAATATCTTGAAGGAGCTTCAGTCAACGACAAAAAGTTCTTAAGGAGATTCTCAGCTAAGTTCTTCCTGAGCAATGGTATCTTGTACAAGCGCAATCATGATTGCATTCTGCTCCGTTGTGTGGAAAAGATTGAAGCTGAACAGATCATGGCTGAATTGCACAATGGTACCTTTGGCACCCACTCTAGCGGGCATACGATGGCTAAAAAGATTCTACGGGAAGGCTATTACTGGTCTACCATGGAAGCTGACTGCTATCGACATTCCAGGACTTGTCACAAATGTCAAATCTATGCGGACAAGGTACATATACCTCCAGTTTCTCTCAATGTCTTAACAGCTCCTTGGCCGTTCGCTATATGGGGAATCGACATGATTGGGGAGATCAAGCCTACAACATCCAATGGATACCGCTTTATTCTAGTGGCCATTGACTACTTCACCAAGTGGGTCGAAGCAGCTTCCTTCGCATCCGTCACAAAGAATGTTGTTTCCCGGTTAATCAAGCAAAAACTTATATGTCGGTACGGTATCCCCGAAAGGATCATCACTGACAACGGCACAAACCTTAACAATACTATGATCACCGCCTTGTGCGAGCAGTTCCAGATTCAACATCACAATTCATCTCCCTATCGGCCAAAGATGAACGGTGTTGTCGAAGCTGCGAACAAAAATATCAAGAAGATCATACAGAAGATGACAATCACCTACAAGGACTGGCATGAGATGCTACCGTTTGCCCTTCACGGGTACCGTACCATGGCACACACATCAATTGGGGCAACACCCTATTCTTTAGTGTATGGCATGGAAGCTGTTTTACCTATCGAGGTTCAGATTCCCTCCTTGAGAATCATGAAAGATGCTGGTTTGAGTGAAGACGATTGGATTCAGACCTGACTTGATCAACTTAACTTGATTGACGAGAAGAGACTTACTGCTGTTTGTCATGGTCAGACGTGTCAAAAACGGATGATCAAGGCTTTCAACAAGAAAGTCAGACGACAAGTATATCAAGTTGGGGATCTGGTAATCAAGCGCGTCATCTTTCCGCAAAGTGATCCCAGGGGAAAATGGACTCCTACCTATGAAGGACCATTTGTGATCAAAAACATCTTTTCTGGTGGGGCAATGATATTAACCACCATGGACGGTGATGACCTAGGTTGACACACCTAGGAAAAAAAAATGGCATCTCGGTGAATCAAAAACCCAAAAGTGCGGTTCAGGCAAAAATTTGGGATAAACAAAAAATCTGTACACCCGGCAAGTTAAAAACCTGAAAGGGCGACTTGGGCAAAAAAGGGTTTCTCGGTGGATCGAAAACCTGAAAGGGCGGTCCAGGAAAAAGTTAGGGAATTAAAGCGTATGACTATGTCTCGTCAGATCACTTTAAGGATAATCTCTTCATAGACAAGCTCCGGGCTTCTGATCAATTCAATCATCTTCGGACAAAGCAACAAATGGACAAGATATTCAGATTTACGAAGGCTATAGCAGAATGGGCACCCCATGGAATTTTTGCACATAGCCATCTTTCTTTATATATATTTTTCTCATTTTTATGACAACATTCTCTTACTAGGATGTCTGTCTCCTTTGTACAATACTTACACAAAGTTAATATAAAGATACTTCAAAGCGCAGAAAACTATTTGTCTTTTCCGTTTTTTTACACTTATGTTTTATTTGAAAACGTCCAATGATTTATTAATGAGCATATGTGTGATTGGTGGATCTGGAACTGACTGTTTAACGCTGGTTCGCGAAATGTCGCGGAAGCAAGAGTCGCCACCGTCTTTTATTTTCTCCAAATGGAAAGGACAAAAGCACAGAAAAATTCCTTATAGAGATTGCTCTCGGTTCGGGAGGTAGGTTATAGAAAGGGAAGGTGTTAGCACCCTTTCTATCCATGGTTATCCATGGGCTCTTAGATACTTGCTCATTGTGTTTTCAAAAATGGTTTGTTTGCTTTTCAACTGTGGGTTTTTAAAAAGTTTCTTTGAAAATTCCAGTTCGACTCTTGTATCGGTCCTTAAGAGTGTTTGAAAAGTTGCTTTTGAAAGCTTTTTGAAAAGGTATCGGTGTGAAAAGTATTTTTGAATTTGTTTTGAAATTAGAGCAAGTATCTAGAGTCATCTACCTACCCTAAGGAATTCGTCTGTGTAAATGTCCTTTAAGGTAGTGCCATCCCACCATTGAGAGGTAGGTAGCACCACCGTTGGAGGTGTTCGGGTCAATTCGAAGGTTCGGGACGTGGTGATCACCAGAGCAATAGGAAGATACCTTAGAAGCTACCCTCATGCCAGGTTCCCGGATCATGAGGACTTACTAAAACATCCTCTACTCGACGATCACCTTTCGAGGGGCAAGGCAACAGTGAGGCGTACCCTAGGGGTGGTGTGTGATTTGTGTGTTGTTTTCAGATATTTTTGTCTTGTTCATGTAATTGGTGATCTACGCATTGCTTTTATTTTTCCATTCATTCTTGTATGCAGATTTATTAACAGTTAAAAAGTGCGGAATTTAAAAGTTCTACGCGATTACAAAGGCGCGGGTCCATATCGCCAAATTTAATCCAGGACCCGATTTGACATAAAATAAAGTAAAGTGCGAAAAATATAAATATCGAATTTACATGGCTTTGGGAGAATTACATAAAAGGAGGAAATAAAATAAACGCGCGAATTGGAATTGCGATCGAGTGCGAGGGCGTTGGACCCTTTTTAATGAAATTAAATTAGATTAACAAATTAATTAAATTAAACTAAAAAGAAAAGATTTTTTTTTGGAGTTTTTTGTATATAGGGATTTTTAATAGGAAAATTAAATTGGAATTAAAACCTAGTTCTAGCTATTTTTAATTTATTAAAAAAAACATGTTAAAGTTAAACCTAGAATTAACCTAATTAATTAATGGCAAGTTTTATTTACAAAAGTAATATTTAATAATTAATTATGGTGAGAGAAAAAAGAAAAAGAATGAAAAATACTTAAAACCCTAATTCTACACTTTTTTAATTTATTAAGAAAAATATTTTTATTAAACCTAGATTTAAAAAGCTAAATTAATTAATGAGATTTTATTTACAAAAATAAATAATTAATTATTATTTTATTTTTTTGTCTTTTCTGATTTTTATTATTTTTGTGAAATTAATTTTTATTGAATTAAAAGAAAACAATTGAATTAAAACAAATAATGAAGAAGAATAGAATAAAGAAAAGAGAAAGAAATACAATACAAGGGGGGGGGGGGTTCTGCCCCAATTAGGAGGTGTTGTCCAGCAATTAAGCCCAAGGAGCCTGGCCCTTTTTTGACTTTCCTGGTCACGTGTGTCTGCATTGACTGATGCCTATGGTGCTCCTCAAATCTCAACCTTTGGATTGCCCTCAGTGGCCATGTGGCACGCTTGGATTAGGGGCGTATGGTAGGCCTTTAGATTGAATCTGCATGGGATTATGTTGAAAGAAAAAATATTGAACAAAGTGGGGGACCTGGGAATCGAACCCAGGTCCCAGTGCCTTATGAGACAATGCCTTCACCATCTGTACCAAACGCGCGCTTTGTTTATTATATGACAAATAATTATTATAAGAAAAGATAAACGTTAGTGGGACATTTTCGCGCGAATTTCAAATGCTCCAATCATTGGCCTACACATCACCATCTTCTCCATTTGTGCGTTTTACCTGAAACAAAAACAAACAAGATTGCGGGGGTTTTAAACCCCCACTACATGATCTATGAAAAAATAGCGAATAGAAATCCTTGAATCATAAATTAGGCGCGATAGGGTAATTGGATTCGTGTGAAGCTTCTCGTTCCAATGGTTCAAGTCTTAGGGTCTAATTTTTCTGGACGAGGGAATCCCTAATTTTGCAACTCTGAAACCCTAGAGTGCTTCAATGGTGATTCTTCATACGATGCATGAAAACTCAATTAAAACATGTGGTTAGCTTTAGAATGGTTAACTGAGTATAAATCAAACATTAAAAATTGACAATAATGCGTGAATCATGATACATGAATACGAAAAAAAGCATGAACAAAACGAGGTTGTTCTACCAATTCTTTGCGTTAGAGATGATGGTTTTGATCCAGAAACCTTCCTTGAAGTCTCAGGAATGCAATGGGATGGTTATTCTGTCTTGAAACCCTTTGTAATCGTGATTTCAGTTTTTGAAAATTTGGACAAAATGCCAACTTTGTTCTTGAGAATAGGCGCATCTTAGAGGTCTCTTGGCATTAGGTTTGCATCTTGCTTATGTATGGAATGAATTAGGGTTAAATTCTGAGTCCACAAATCCTGGCATTGATGGAATGAATATTTGATTTTTATGCATATATTTTCAAATCTTTTCCATGCATATTTGATACCAATCATGTCCAATCTTCCCCATTTGAGTTGTGCACGAATCTTGAGTGAATCATGATAGATTATACTGCATAAAAAGATTTGATCACATTGGTTTAGTATTTTTTCACATTTTAATTAATTAAATGAATTAATTGTATTTAAAAATTCAAATAAATAATAAAAATGATGATAAAAATCCCCTTTGAGCCAAATGGTCGTGCATATGCTTTGGATGATGATTCTTGGAAGAAAATGTGGCCCATTAGCAATTTCAAGGCATTTGAAGCAAAGTTGACTTTTCAAAATACCCAAACATTTCCCAACTTCCACAAGGCATATCTTGCTCAATTTTTAAGATTTGATCATGTTCTTGGACATTTTGGAAAGGTCTTGAAGTCCTCTAACCAATTCCTTTGGTCCCATGTCATTTTGATTTACCAATCTCAAGTTATGGCCTTTGACTTAAAGTCCCTTTTTGTTGACTTTTGAAAATGACCTATAATGTTGAAATTGATAACTTTTTGTGAGAGCATTTCTTGGACTTGAAGTGTGAATAAGAGTTGTAGGAAATGTCTTTCTCTTCAAAATGAGCTTTGGATGGAATTTTTCTGATAATCCATGTGGAAGTTATGCCTTGATCAATTTACAGTTGACTTTTTCAACTGTCCAAATATGGAAACTTTTGCATCTTGAGACTTTTTGAGCCAAGCTTTGAGAATCATGATCAAGCATTGATCAAATGATGTTTGTGGCTTCAAAATGAGATGTTGACCAAAAATTTGAACTTTTGACTGTCAAATGACCATTTTGCCCCTGCAGTTGACTGTAGAGCAATTAGGGTTTTTGACTGTGCAATTTTGTGCTGTGAGTCTTGAAACTTGGTATGAGGATACTTGACAATGTTTATAAGCATGTGGGACTTGATTGGACCCTTGGAAACTTCATTTTCTTTGTCAAAACCAAAACCCTAGTTTTTGACTGTTAGGAGGCCCTTGAACTGTGCAACCCTTGGGGAGATTTTTGAAGCTTTGACTTGGCAAATTTTGAAGAATATGGGAGGGCAAATTTTGGGGTACAACAGTTGCCCCTGTTAAATCTTCTTAAACCTGAGGATGCAGATTGGCTGACGTGCCTTTCGTAATCCGAAGGTGGAAGATGATTGAACACTAGAGTGCCCAGAAATTTGCGCTCACATAATAGCAGTGTGATGATGGGAATGGGCTTATAGATGCCATTTGGAGATTGATGGATAGGATGATGGGCTTATAGATGCCATGCTAAGAGATGATGGAAGGTGGATGGGCTTACAGATGCCATCTGGATGTTGATCGCATAAGAGATTCCTTAGCGAGAGCTTGCATACCTGAAAAAGAAAAAATGATTACCTGACTTGTTGTCGGAGCTGGTCTTCAAATTCTTTGTGTAGATGTGTCCTGACTGGTTGCAGGAGCTGGATCTGGAGCTTCAAAAGGTGATGAATGAACCAGGGATGGTTACTACCTCAACGGGATGGTGAGAGAACCTTGGACAATTACTACCTCAACAGGAACGCTGAGAGGACCTTGGGCGACTTCAACCTCAACAGTAACGCTGAGAGAATCTTGGGCGACTTCTACCTCGACAGTAACGCTGAGAGAATCTTGGGCGACTTCTACCTCAACAGTAACGCTGAGAGAATCTTGGATATCTTCTACTGAGTCTTTATTAGGAAAATCTGTTAGGGGTCGATTTAGCTGGACTAGAGAAGGCCTTTGACTGGATAAGAAACAGAAAAATCTTAGGGTCGATTTAACTGAACCGGTCTAGGTCTTGAAATCTTCAACTGGATAAGAAACAGGGAGATCTTAGGGTCGATCTGACTGAACCAGAGAAGGCCTTTGACTGGATAAGAAACAGAAAAATCTTAGGGTCGATTTAACTGAACCGGTCTAGGTCTTGAAATCTTCAACTGGATAAGAAACAAGGAGATCTTAGGGTCGATCTGACTGAACCAGAGAAGGCCTTTGACTGGATAAGAAACAGAAAAATCTTAGGGTCGATTTAACTGAACCGGTCTAGGTCTTAAAATCTTCAACTGGATAAGAAACAGGGAGATCTTAGGGTCGATCTGACTGAACCAGAGAAGGCCTTTGACTGGATAAGAAACAGAAAAATCTTAGGGTCGATTTAACTGAACCGGTTTAGGTCTTGAAATCTTCAACTGGATAAGAAACAGGGAGATCTTAGGGTCGATCTGACTGAACCAGAGAAGGCCTTGAAATAGCTGAGAACTTAACTGGATCTTTTCCTGAAAGGTAAAGGTCAATCATATGTCATGCATGATATGAATCAAGCGATGATGTTCTCAACATAAATGAGATTTGTGAGATATGATGCGTAGATGCATGCTATAATGTATGAAAATATGATGTTTATGAATGTATCTTTTTGTCTTTTAGGAAAATAAAATCCTTGACGGGTGCCGGGAAGTCACTCCTGGGCTGATGTTGAAGAATAGATTTTTGCCTCCGCTGGGGATGATAGTTGCAAGAACACCGGTAGGAGAAGATGACTCCGTTGGGGAATGAACTTGGCGAATGGATTACTCTGCGGGGAGAAAAGTACTCTAACGATCTTGCTGGGGAACAATACTCTGTGGGGAGAGATGTACTTTGCTGAGATGTTGATGATAACTTCGCTGGGGATACCATTGTTATGTTGGAAGTGTTAATAAACTTCGCTGGGGATAAGAAGACTTCGCCGAGGACGATCCTTCCGTGGCTTTTGGCTGAGGATAACCCAGTTATATCCTGGTAAGGAAATAACTCTTTGAATAAAGCCGGGGACGCGTTCGTGCTCTGCGAGGATAAGCTTCCAGAATCTACTAGGGATAAGCTTACTGCTTGGGGAGATGAATTCCAATTTTCCTGGGGAATTAGATTGGCCTCTCCTGGGGAAATTTTGAATTGTATTGGAAGTAACTCCACTGAATGTTTGATATACCGCCGAGGAACAATCTTTAGACCAAGACTGCCGGGGATGCTTGTTAAGAATATATGTATATTGCTGGGGAATGTTGGGATCTGCGGGAGGATACCCAACTTCCTTAAGTTTGATAATAGCTTTGCTTGGCGAGAGTGCACTGACTTGCTGGCTCACTCTCTGGGGAATTAAGATATCTGGTTATGTTCTTTAGCTGAACCTACCTTGGTACCTTGGAGGACAGAACAATTAGATTGCTTAGACAACTCTTTATTGCCCCTGTTTCTGAGATGGGAGAGGAAGACCTATGAGGTGCTGATAGTTGTTGATAGACAAACCTTCTTCTGGTAGGCAGGTGACAGGATGGCAGGACATAGTCGTACGCTTTAATCCCTAACTTTTGCCTGGACCGCCCTTTCGGGTTTTCAGTCCATCGGGATACCCATTTTTGCCCAAGCCGCCTTTTCAGGTTTTCGACTTGCCGGGTGTACAGATTTTTTCATTTCATCCCTTCATTTTTCCCGAACCCTTTTGATTCGCTGGGAAGCCCTAATTTTTGCCTAGGTGTGTCAACCTAGCGGGTCTTTGATTATGCGTAGTATTTTTTCGACTATGTCCACGCTCCTAGAATGCAGGGAGGTGCCCCTGGCTGCTTGTGTTGCCATGTTACCAGAAGATGTTTGATCAGGCAAGATTCGTTGTTGGAATGCCCCAAGTGACTCAGGCAGAGATTTGCCCCGGGCTGTTTGGCCTTTGAGAGATTCTCCGAATCTTGATTGGACTGCCCCAGATGATTGGACCATGATCATGTTGTGCCCCTTGATTGGTTGTACTTTTGTTCACTAGGTATTCATCGTGCGAATTTCCCTGCTGTTCAAACAAATAGTCATATGCAAACAATGTTATATCAAAATGCAAAGCTTATGTCTGTCTTGAAGATTTTGAAAAGGCATTCTTTTTTCATAAAATAAGTGAATGTTTGTAAAACGTGATGTCAACTCTGTATTTACCGTAGGCCTTAAGGAGTCAGGATACCTTTCGTAACAGTATGCTTTCGAACCAAACCCATGCTTCAGCTAGGACTTTTAAGGGTTATAACGTGGCCTGGTTCACGGTTTAAGAAACAAAGGATAAAGGCTCAAATTATTTGTACCCACCCGCTCTTCGTGATGTTCTCCAAACCTAAACTCAGTTGATCATACGTTAGACCTTGTTTGAGTCTTTTCTTTGATACACCAGTGATGATTCAGATTCTGACAATTTATTTTGAATAGGCAGTCATTTTTTGCTGAGGGTTTGTATGACCTCTGTCTTTTTGATTTTATTATCTCTATTTTTTGCCTGAACTGTTTCTTTTTGTGATTACAGCCAGCGGGATGCCCCAGTTTTGTAAGTCTCCTTCATAGGTTTTGACTTAATGGGTTCTTATTTTGAAAGATAATGACTGCCTTTCTTTATTGTTCGGAACCATCACTGTCTTTCTTTGTTTTGTAAGGACCTCTTTGGTGCCATTCGTTATGCACTTGGATCAACTGAGAGAACTACCCTGCCCCAGGTTATGATTAAGGGTTTTAAATTTCGAAAAGAAAAACTCCTACTTCTTTGGCTCAGAGGGGTTGACGAGGGATTATCTTCCTTATAACTCCAGTGTTTAGGAATTGAAACAATGCCTGTACCTCATCAGCGGGGTTTGTTCAAAAGCATACTGTAGATTGTGGTATCGTTTTCGTCATCCTCCCTCAAGAGGCTTAGAATTATTAATCGAGCGTTGATAATCAGAAAAAATATGAAAATAATTTGCATATAGTGAATACGAATATATTGCTTCAAGACAGACGTATGCGATGCATTAATGAAATAACAACGTTTAACATGAGTAAATGTTTGAACAAAAGAAAATTACAACTTGAACATTCGAATGAACAAAAGTTTTCTAGTCTCAGGGCTTGTCACTTCAAATGGTGAGCCTTGGAGGGATGGTAGAAAAATTCAGCCTGACCATCTTGTGTGAACTCCAATGCCCCTTCATCAATCAGGTCCTGGATCTTGTTCTTCAGAGCCCAACACTCATTTGTATCATGTCCTGGACTGGCAGAGTGGTAGGCACACCTTTTATTGGGATGATAGTTAGGAGCAGAGATGTTGGGGTTCCGGGGATGAGCCCTTAATGTGATCAGATTCAATCTCAACAGACGTTGTAAAGCTTGAAACAACAACATGTTGAGCTGGGTGAATTGCCTCCTAGGCTTGTCTGGCTGAAGCTGGTGAGGTTGATGCTGAATCTGTGACACTGGAGCCATTTGAAGGGCTCTCCCCTTATCTCCTTGTCTCACAGGTGGTTGAACGATGACTGGCTCTTTACCCTTAGACGTTTGCCCCAGTTGGTTACCCTGAAGCAGCTGGTTGATGAGAACTCCGAGCTCTTCTTGTCTTTGAGCTAAACCTTGAATGGCAGTCCCTTGCCCCAGCATCTGGGCTTTCATGGCGTCCATCTCAGCTTGCAGATGTTTCAGCCGTTCGTCCTCAGCGATGTTCCTGACCAAAGTCTCCATGAGAAGTGTCCTTAGCTCCTTCTGCCCCTTGGATAGATTCAGGAGGATTTCCCCGAACCGAGTCTCTTGAGCGAGAAGGTCTTGTCTATCTTGTTGGGAAGCCATTGCTGAAATAAACAGCGAGAAAGGTAAGTGACCTGCAACAAAGATACCTGTTATGCTATGATGTGTATGACATGCATGTAATGTTTTCAAGGACCTCGCGGGATAAACAAGAAAATATTGTTAGAACTTGGTGGCTTGATTGAAGGTACTGCATATTATTGAGAGTCCTTCTTCAAAGGGTCAAAGGCTCACCATGTCCAGTGGGTCATAACCCCTGACAACCTTGGCTAGAGGAAAATAAATCCCCTTTGCCCCTTGCTGGACAGTTGGTTTATCCTGACCTGCATCACAGACCCTTGAGATCCTTGAAATGGGTTAGGATGTATGCAATGGTATGATGTTAGTTATGCATGGGGTAATGTAAGTAACCCTGTTATGAGTCCCAATTAAGGACTGCAAACCAAAACCTGCAAGAAACTCAAGTAAAACCTGTCATGAGTCCCAATTAAGGACTAAAAACAAAACCTGTAAGAAACTCGGTAAACCTTGTTATGAGTCCTAATTAAGGACTACAAACTAAACCTGCAAGAAGCTCAAGTGTCAGACAACAAGCATGCAAATAGTCAAGTACGAAGGCACACAAGTCACACAAAAGAGCCCTTAGAGTTTAGGCCAGCATGGGGTCTAGGTATTACCCTCTTGAAGTTGGTGGGCTCAACCTGTCCTATCAGAAGTAACCGGGTTCTAAGGGTCCCAATATCACCGGATTGCTTTCATTGTTCATCGTTTCGATTTAGCCACTGAACTGGCGACCGAAATATTCCAGGAAAGCAACCCTCAATTGAGTGTAGTATCGAGTATCAACCAACCTCGGACTGCACCAAAGTCAGTTATCTCACTACCCTAAAGAGGCCAAGATAGTTCAATTAAGGTTCCTAAGGTCTGTTGATGCTTCACGACACCACGCGGAGGCCCCGTACTCTCCTTGACTGAACTCAAGGGTTACCGGTACACACCAAAGTGCCACATCAACGTAGCAGACTGCTTCAACCATGTCGGTATACCCCACACAGTTCCCTCACAACCTTGTTGCTACTTTCTAAGAAGGTATCCCCAGATCCGGGCTAGGATCTATAGAACTCCCAAGACAGTCCCACAATTTAAAGCAAGCAAATCAATACAATTGAAAACACAGTTATGAACTAACCCTAAGGTACACCTCACTTTAAGTTTAAGTCCCCAGCAGAGTCGCCAGTTCTGTGATTGGTGGATCTGGAACTGACTGTTTAACGCTGGTTCGCGAAATGTCGCGGAAGCAAGAGTCGCCACCGTCTTTTATTTTCTCCAAATGGAAAGGACAAAAGCACAGAAAAATTCCTTATAGAGATTGCTCTCGGTTCGGGAGGTAGGTTATAGAAAGGGAAGGTGTTAGCACCCTTTCTATCCATGGTTATCCATGGGCTCTTAGATACTTGCTCATTGTGTTTTCAAAAATGGTTTGTTTGCTTTTCAACTGTGGGTTTTTAAAAAGTTTCTTTGAAAATTCCAGTTCGACTCTTGTATCGGTCCTCAAGAGTGTTTGAAAAGTTGCTTTCGAAAGCTTTTTGAAAAGGTGTCGGTGTGAAAAGTATTTTTGAATTTGTTTTGAAATTAGAGCAAGTATCTAGAGTCGTCTACCTACCCTAAGGAATTCGTCTGTGTAAATGTCCTTTAAGGTAGTGTCATCCCACCATTGAGAGGTAGGTAGCACCACCGTTGGAGGTGTTCGGGTCAATTCGAAGGTTCGGGACGTGGTGATCACCAGAGCAATAGGAAGATACCTTAGAAGCTACCCTCATGCCAGGTTCCCGGATCATGAGGACTTACTAAAACATCCTCTACTCGACGATCACCTTTCGAGGAGCAAGGCAACAGTGAGGTGGTGTGTGATTTGTGTGTTGTTTTCAGATATTTTTGTCTTGTTCATGTAATTGGTGATCTACGCATTGCTTTTATTTTTCCATTCATTCTTGCATGCAGATTTATTAACAGTTAAAAAGTGCGGAATTTAAAAGTTCTACGCTATTACAAAGGCGCGGGTCCACATCGCCAAATTTAATCCAGGACCCGATTTGACATAAAATAAAGTAAAGTGCGAAAAATATAAATATCGAATTTACATGGCTTTGGGAGAATTACATAAAAGGAGGAAATAAAATAAACGCGCAAATTGGAATTGCGATCGAATGCGAGGGAGTTGGACCCTTTTTAATGAAATTAAATTAGATTAACAAATTAATTAAATTAAACTAAAAAGAAAAGATTTTTTTTGGAGTTTTTTGTATTTAGGGATTTTTAATAGGAAAATTAAATTGGAATTAAAACCTAGTTCTAGCTATTTTTAATTTATTAAAAAAAACATGTTAAAGTTAAACCTAGAATTAACCTAATTAATTAATGGCAAGTTTTATTTACAAAAATAATATTTAATAATTAATTATGATGAGAGAAAAAAGAAAAAGAATGAAAAATACTTAAAACCCTAATTCTACACTTTTTTAATTTATTAAGAAAAATATTTGAATTAAACCTAGATTTAAAAAGCTAAATTAATTAATGAGATTTTATTTACAAAAATGAATAATTAATTATTATTTTATTTTTTTGTCTTTTCTGATTTTTATTATTTTTGTGAAATTAATTTTTATTGAATTAAAAGAAAACAATTGAATTAAAACAAATAATGAAGAAGAATAGAATAAAGAAAAGAGAAAGAAATACAATACAAGGGGGGGGGGGGGGGGGGTTCTGCCCCAATTAGGAAGTGTTGTCCAGCAATTAAGCCCAAGGAGCCTGGCCCTTTTTTGACTTTCCTGGTCACGTGTGTCTGCATTGACTGATGCCTATGGTGCTCCTCAAATCTCAACCTTTGGATTGCCCTCAGTGGCCATGTGGCACGCTTGGATTAGGGGTGTATGGTAGGCCTTTAGATTGAATCTGCATGGGATTATGTTGAAAGAAAAAATATTGAACAAAGTGGGGGACCTGGGAATCGAACCCAGGTCCCAGTGCCTTATGAGACAATGCCTTCACCATCTGTACCAAACGCGCGCTTTGTTTATTATATGACAAATAATTATTATAAGAAAAGACAAACGTTAGTGGGACATTTTCGCGTGAATTTCAAATGCTCCAATCATTGGCCTACACATCACCATCTTCTCCATTTGTGCGTTTTACCTGAAACAAAAACAAACAAGATTGCGGGGGTTTTAAACCCCCACTACATGATCTATGAAAAAATAGCGAATAGAAATCCTTGAATCATAAATTAGGCGCGATAGGGTAATTGGATTCGTGTGAAGCTTCTCGTTCCAATGGTTCAAGTCTTAGGGTCTAATTTTTCTGGACGAGGGAATCCCTAATTTTGCAACTCTGAAACCCTAGAGTGCTTCAATGGTGATTCTTCATACGATGCATGAAAACTCAATTAAAACATGTGGTTAGCTTTAGAATGGTTAACTGAGTATAAATCAAACATTAAAAATTGACAATAATGCGTGAATCATGATACATGAATACGAAAAAAAGCATGAACAGAACGAGGTTGTTCTACCAATTCTTTGCGTTAGAGATGATGGTTTTGATCCAGAAACCTTCCTTGAAGTCTCAAGAATGCAATGGGATGGTTATTCTGTCTTGAAACCCTTTGTAATCGTGATTTCAGTTTTTGAAAATTTGGATAAAATGCCAACTTTGTTCTTGAGAATAGGCGCAACTTAGAGGTCTCTTGGCATTAGGTTTGCATCTTGCTTATGTATGGAATGAATTAGGGTTAAATTCTGAGTCCACAAATCCTTGCATTGATGGAATGAATATTTGATTTTTATGCATATATTTTCAAATCTTTTCCATGCATATTTGATACCAATCATGTCCAATCTTCCCCATTTGAGTTATGCACGAATCTTGAGTGAATCATGAGTGATTATACTGCATAAAAAGATTTGATCACATTGGTTTAGTATTTTTTCACATTTTAATTAATTAAATGAATTAATTGTATTTAAAAATTCAAATAAATAATAAAAATGATGAAAAAAATCCCCTTTGGGCCAAATGGTCGTGCATATGCTTTGGATGATGATTCTTGGAAGAAAATGTGGCCCATTAGCAATTTCAAGGCATTTGAAGCAAAGTTGACTTTTCAAAATACCCAACAATTTCCCAACTTCCACAAGGCATATCTTGCTCAATTTTTAAGCTTTGATCATGTTCTTGGACATTTTGGAAAGGTCTTGAAGTCCTCTAACCAATGCCTTTGGTCCCATGTCATTTTGATTTACCAATCTCAAGTTATGGTCTTTGACTTAAAGTCCCTTTTTGTTGACTTTTGAAAATGACCTATAATGTTGAAATTGATAACTTTTTGTGAGAGAATTTATTGGACTTGAAGTGTGAAGAGGAGTTGTAGGAAATGTCTTTCTCTTCAAAATGAGCTTTGGATGGAATTTTTATGATAATCCATGTGGAAGTTATGCCTTGATCAAGTTACAGTTGACTTTTTCAACTGTCCAAATATGGAAACTTTTGCATCTTGAGACTTTTTGAGCCAAGCTTTGAGAATCATGATCAAGCATTGATCAAATGATGTTTGTGGCTTCAAAATGAGATGTTGACCAAAAATTTGAACTTTTGACTGTCAAATGACCATTTTGCCCCTGCAATTGACTGTAGAGCAATTAGGGTTTTTGACTGTGCAATTTTGTGCTGTGAGTCTTGAAACTTGGTATGAGGATACTTGACAATGTTTATAAGCATGTGGGACTTGATTGGACCCTTGGAAACTTCATTTTCTTTGTCAAAACCAAAACCCTAGTTTTTGACTGTTAGGAGGCCCTTGAACTGTGCAACCCTTGGGGAGATTTTGAAGCTTTGACTTGGCAAATTTTGAAGAATATGGGAGGGCAAATTTTGGGGTACAACAATATGCATTTGAGTATAATCACTGTTTACAAATAAACAAAATGGGAAAGAATAATTACGGACGGGTTGAAAGTATAAGAAAACGTCTTTAGGCTATTCTAGGAGAAATCCCCTGCAGTATATCATCTAGATCCCCAGCGGAGCTAAAACCTTGAAATACAGATCCCCAGCGGAATTATAATTTCAAATCCTTAATTCCCATCAGAGTTAAAACTTCAAACTCCCAATCCCTAGCGGAGTAAAAACTTTGAACTACAGACCCTCAGCGGAGATGAAACCTTCTTCCCCAGTCGAGTCAAATCTCCAACTATCAATACCCATCAGGAACCATTCAATTTCTCCCCAACAGAATGAAGATTCTCATTCTTGATTCCCCAACAAGTTGTCTTAAAAGTCTGAAAATCAACCAGATAACAGTTAACTTTTATCCCCAACCTAGGATAATTCCCCAGTAAAGTGGCATACAACCCCAACTCCTGAGCTTTTTCCAAACAGGAATAAGCTTTTTCCCCCAGAGTCCTGAACTTACTCTCCAGCAGTAAGCCTTCTTCCCCACAGAGTTTTTACTCCCCAACAGAATAAAGATTCTCATTCTTGATTACCCAGTGAAGTTGTCAGAGTCTTCATTACTCCCCAGCATGATACTGTCAGAATTTTTATTCCCCTGCAGAATGAAGATTCTCATTCTTAGTTCCCCGCAGAAATCATCAGAATTTTCCCTATTCCCCAGCCGAGTAAGGATTCCCATTATTTAACCCCCAGTAGAAGTCTTCAAAGTTCTCTGGATTTCCCAAGCAGATTTCTCAAGCAGTTTGACATTACTCTCACAACAGATTTTGTCAATACTCCAAACTTCAAGACATGAAGGATTCTCACATTTCCATAGAAGTTGTCAGGGATTTTCCATCCCTAACAGTCACCAAGGATTTCTCATCCTTAGCAATCAAAGATTTTGAGTCTCCAACAGCGGTCAAGGATTTATTTTCCCCTGCAGCAGTCAAGGATTTTATTATCTCCAGCCATCAAGGATTTATTTTCCTCAGCAGTACAGCAAATCAGCTTACATGCGCATACATTACACTCATATATCATAAACATTGATAGAACACATTTATTGCATCATACATTTCATGCAACATAACTCTGTATTTCAGCTAACATTTTACCCTTTTCAGGATAAGATTAACAGCTATCTTTAACAAATATTCAAAGATTTCAGATACAGTACGGATACACTCCAGACACGGAAGTCATTCTGTGATCGGTGGAAATGAGAACTGACTGTTTTTAGCTGGTTCGCGAAATGTCGCGGAAGCAAGAGTCGCCACCGTCTTTTATTTTCTCTAACATGGACAGGACAAAAGCACAGCAAAATTCCTTAGGAGAACGTTTCTCGGTTCGGGAGGTAGATTTATAGAAAGGGAATGTGTTAGCACCCTTTATATCCATGGTTATCCATGGGCTCTTAGATACTTGCTCTTATGTTTTCAAAGTGTTTGCTTTCCAAGTGTTTGTGGGTTTGAAAAAGTTTCATTGAAAGATTTCTGAATGACTCTTGTATCTGTCCTCAAGAGTGTTTGAAAAATTTGCTTTGAAAGCTTTTAGAAAGTGTCAGTGTGAAAAGATTTTTGATTGTTTTTGAAGAGCAAGTATCTATGAGTCATCTACCTACCCTAAGGAATTAAGCTGTGTAGAAGTCCTTAAGGTAGTGCCATCCCACCATTGAAAGGTAGGTAGCACCACCGTTGGAGGTGTTCGGGTCAATTCGATTGTAGGGACAGTGTGGTCACCGAAGCAACAGTAGGACACCTTAGAAGCTACCCTTATGTCCTAGATCCTTTTTTAATCTGAGGCAACCGTTCCGAGGAAACTGTTTCGAGGCAACCAGATCATGGACATAAGAGCGACCGCTAAAACATCCTATACTTGACGACCACGTTTCGAAGGCAACGAGTGAGGCGTACCCTAGAAGTAGTGTGTGTATTTGTATGTTGTTTTCAGTTTAACATTTATCTTTGATCATGGCATTGTGAGCTACGCTTGTTTTTAATTATCATACATTCTTTCATGCAATTTAGAAGCCAGAAGTGCGGAAAATTAAAAGACAGAAATATAAAAGCTACGCTATTACAAGGCGCGGGTCTATACATCGCCAAAATACAAAGTCCCGTTTTTGATAAAAGATGCGGAAAGTAAAAAATACGGTAAACCTAATTACTATTACATTCCTTGAACAGTTACATAATAATCAATAAGAAAATAAATGCGCGAAAAGAATTAAAACTGAAAGTTCGAGGGTGTTGACCCTTTGCTTGAAATTAAATGAAATTAAAGCCTAATTATTATTTAATTAAAGAAAAGAAAGAAAAAGAAAATGTTTTTATGTTTTTGGTATTTATGAAAATAAAGAAAATAATTAAAATTAAAGTTAGTGAAACCCTAGTTCTAAATTATTTTAATTATTAAAGAAAATGTTAAAGTTGACCTAATTTAAGCTAATTAATTAATTTACATGTTTATTTACAAAAATAATGGTAATTAATAATGGTGATTAATAATAATTAATTAAGAAAAAGATAAAAATGTCAAAAACCTAATTCTATGTATTTTTTATTTATTAAGAAAAGTATTAAAATTAAAATATAAACCTAAATTAAACTAAAGTTAATTGTTAACATTTATTTACAAAATATTCAAATGGTGAAATTAAATATTAATTAAAAAATATTTTTTGAGTTTCTGATTTTTTAATTAGGAAAATTAATTTTAGTGAATTAATAATAATTAAAAAAAAACAATTGAAAGAAATTAATAGAAAGAAAAGAAAATTAAATTGCCAAACCAAGGGGGGTGTCAGGCCCACGTGGAGGTTTTTTGAAGTATTCTGGCCCATTAGACAAAGGCCTCGTTTGACTTTCCAGATTGAGTGCATATTGGTTGACTAGAGTGTACCATAGAATTCACCTTCTGGCCTTTAGATTGCTCATCCAGGCCACTTGGCAAGCACAGGCGTGGGGCTCATGGTAGGCCATTGAATGAGGCGCTGCACTAGAAGACATTAAAACAAAAATCATGAATTATGTGGGGGGACCTGGGAATCGAACCCAGGTCCCAATGTTTACAAGACACGTCCTCCACCAACTGAGCTGTGAAACGCGTTTGTACATATAATAGACAACAATTATTATGTAAGAAAACAAATGTTAGTGGTATAAAACAAAAAAAAAACACGCCAGATTTTGAACTATCCAACCATGTGATGACACGCCTGTCTTCTTCTTCGTTTACCTGCAAAACATGAATGAGATAGCGGGGGTTTTAAACCCCCACTAAGTGAAAGTCCTAAAAATAGCGATTACGTGCACAGCTTATATAAATTGAGCGCGAATATCTTAATGAATCAGGCTTGTTGCAACGAGTTCATCCATACAGGTTTGGAAGTCTAATTTTACCATACAAGGAAAGCCCTAATTTTTGAACCTTGGAACCCTAGATATCACTCATGGCAGATTTTGATACATGATGCTATAATGCAATTAAACCGTACCATTAGCTTCAGAATGTTCCTGTGAATACAAAACAACCAATAATATGTATCAAATGCGCATGAATCATGATATGGAATTCTGGAAAATATGGAAAACCGTATGGCTTATGTTCTATGATTCTTTGCGCGTTTGGACTGATTCTTGATGCCAATAGACTCCTGGAGACTCAGGCAAGGTGATAGAATCCTTTTTAGGCTTTGAAACGTGCTGCAAGTATGAAATCAGTTTCCAAGTTTTTTATGAAAATTTGCAAATTGGTTATGGATTCTCAGTAGCTTTTTCGTGTCTTTCTGAATGGAGTTAGGTCTTGCATATGTATGTGATGCAAATTAGGTCAAAATAAAGCCCATGAATCCATTGCAATAATGTTTCATATCTTTGATTTTTTATCACATAATTTCCAATCTTTTTTCATTGAAACCTTTGCCAATCATGGATGATTTTCCTTTTTTGAATGAGAAACGGTTCTGCCAGCTTGCCCTGATCACATTTGCTGCACAAAAAGATCTAAAAAAGCATATCTTTGAATTTTCTTATATTTAAAACCAATTAAATGAATTAATATAAATATAAATCCAATTAATTAATTAAAAATAAGAAAATAAATTATTTTGAGCTCAATGGGTCGTGCATAGGCTTTGGGTAATAATTCAAGAAAGAATTTGAGGCCCATTAGCAAATTTGAAGTGTTTTAGTCAAAGTTGACTTTTGAAAGTTCCCAAAATTTTCCCAACTTCTCCAATGCATATCTTGCTCAATTTTGAAGCTATGATCATGTTCTTGGACATTTTGGAAAGGTCTTGAAGTCCTCTAACCAATGCCTTTGGTCCCATGTCATTTTGATTTACCAATATCAAGTTATGGTCTTTGACTTAAAGTGCCTTTTTGTTGACTTATGAAAATGACCTATAATGTTGAACTTGATACTTTTTGTGAGAGCATTTCTTGGACTTGGAGTGTGAAGATGAGTTGTAGGAAATGTCATCCCCTTCAACATGAGCATTGGATGGGATTTTTATGATAAACCATGAAAAAGTTATGCCTTGGTCAATTTGCAGTTGACTTTTCAGCTGTCCAAAAATAGAAACTTTTGTATCTTGAGACTTTTTGAGCCATGCTTGTGGAATCATGATCAAGAATTGATCAAATGATGATTGTGGCTTCAAAATAAGATGTTGACCAAAAAATTTGACTTTTGACTGTCAAATGACCATTTTTCCCCTGCAGTTGACTGTGAAGCAATTAGGGTTTTTGACTGTCCAATTTGATGTTGTGAGTCTTGAAACTTGACATATGAATGCTTGACAATGTATATAGGCATATGGGACTTGATTGGACCCTTGAAAACCTCAATTTCTTTGCAAGAACCAAAACCCTAATTTTGACTGTGTTAGGAGGCAATTGGACTGTGCAACCCTTGAGAGATTTTGTAGCTTGATCTTGCCAAATCTTGAAGAATATGGGAGGGCAAATTTTGGGGTACAACAGTTGCCCCTGTTCAATCTTCTTAGACCTGAGGATGTAGATTGGCTGGCGTGCCTTTCGTAATCCGAAGGTGGAAGATGATTGAACACTAGAGTGCCCAGAAATTTGCACTCACATAGTAGAGTGTTAATGGTGGGAATGGGCTTATAGATGCCATTTGGAGACTGATGGATAGGAGGATGGGCTTATAGATGCCATCTGGAGATGTAACAGAATCTTGTCGAGAATGGGCTTATGGATGCCATTTGGAGACTGTCGGTATGTGGATGGGCTTATAGATGCCATCTAGGTGTCGATCGCGTAAGAAATTCCTTAGCGAGAACTTGCGTACCTGAAAAAGAAAATAATTACCTGGCCTGTTACAGGGGTTGATCTTCAAAATCTTCATGCAGACATGCCCTTGCTGGGTACAAGAATCGAGTCCGGAAATAGTCGTCAATAGATACACCCTGGCAAGATACAGGAATCGGATCTTCAAACTCTTCAGACGTGCCCTAGCAGGATACAAGAATCGAGTCTGGAATATAGTCGTCAACAGATACACCCTGGCAAGATACAAGAATCGGATCTTCAAACTCTTCAGACGTGCCCTGGCAGGATACAGGAATCGAGTCTAGAATTAGTCATCAACAGATACACCCTGGCAAGATACAAGAATCAGATCTTCAAACTCTTCAGACGTGCCCTGGCAGGATACAGGAATCGAGTCTGGAATTAGTCGTCAACAGATACACCCTGGCAAGATACAGGAATCGGATCTTCAAACTCTTCAGACGTGCCCTGGCAGGATACAGGAATCGAGTCTGGAATTAGTCGTCAACAGATACACCCTGGCAAGATACAGGAATCAGATCTTCAAACTCTTCAGACGTGCCCCGGCAGGATACAGGAATCGAGTCTGGAATTAGTCGTCAATAGATACACCCTGGCAAGATACAAGAATCAGATCTTTAAACTCTTCAGACGTGCCCTGGCAGGATACAGGAATCGAGTCTGGAATTAGTCGTCAACAGATACACCCTGGCAAGATAAAGGAATCAGATCTTCAAACTCTTCAGACGTGCCCTGGCAGGATACAGGAATCGAGTCTGGAATCAGTCGCCAACAGATACACCCTCGCAAGATACAGGAATCAGATCTTCAAACTCTTCAGACGTGCCCTGGCAGGATACAGGAATCGAGTCCGGAAATAGTCATCAACAGATACACCCTGGCAAGATACAGGAATCGGATCTTCAAACTCTTCAGACGTGCCCTGGCAGGATATAGGAATCGAGTCTGGAATTAGTCATCAACAGATACACCCTGGCAAGATACAGGAATCGGATCTTCAAACTCTTCAGACGTGCCCTGGTAGGATACAGGAATCGAGTCTGGAATTAGTCGTCAACAGATACACCCTGGCAAGATACAGGAATCAGATCTTCAAACTCTTCAGACGTGCCCTGGCAGGATACAAGAATCGAGTCTGGAATTATTCGTCAACAGATACACCCTGGAAAGATACAGGAATCAGATCTTCAAACTCTTCAGACGTGCCCTGGCAGGATACAGGAATCGAGTCTGGAATTAGTCGCTCACAGATATGCCCTGGCTAGCTACAGGTATCGAATCTGGAATTGCGACAGTTGATAGTAATTATCTTTGTATTGACCTTTGTACTGAAAAGACAAAACGTTAGTTGTATGCAATGTCATGATGTATGACATGCGTGATGTTCTCAGAATAAATGAGATTGTATGTTCATGATGCGTATGTGCATGCTATAATGTGTGAAGATGTGATGTTTATGACTGTATTTTTGTCTGGGGAAATAAATCCTTGACGAATGCCGGGAGTTCGAATCCTGGGCTGATGTTGAAGAGTAGAGCTTTGTTTCCGCTGGGGATGATGGTTGCAAGAATACCGGTAGGAGAAGATGACTCCGTTGGGGAATAAACTTGGCGAATAGATTGCTCTGTGGGGAATTACTCTGTGGGAAGAGAGGTACTTTGCTGAGATGTTGATGATAACTCCGCTGGGGATACCGTTGATAAGCTCTGTTGGAAGTTTTGATGAACTCCGCTGGGGAAAAGAAGACTTCGTCGGGGACGATCTTTCCGTGGCAATTGGCTGAGGATAACCCAGTTATATCCTGGTGGGGAAATAACCTTTGAATAAAGCCGGGGGGAGCGTTCGCACTCTGCAGGTGACAAGCTTCCAGAATCTACTGGGGATAAGCTTCCTAAATATGTTGGGGAGATTGATTGAGTTCTCCTGGGGATTCTTTTCAGATTGTACTGGGGAATGGCTCCACTGGATGTCCGGTATTCCGCCGGGGAACAATCTTATATTAAGACTGCCGGGGATGCTTGTTAGGAATGTTTGCGTACTCCGTTGGGGAATGTTGAGATCTTCGGGGGATAATCCAAATTCCTTAAGGCTGACTGAGGATAACTCTGCTCGGGGAGAGTGTTGCTGACTTGCTGGAGATACTGTGCCTTATCAGGGCTGACGAGAGACCAACTGCTTGGGAGAGTATTGTTGAATCTTGTCTTACTCGGCGGGGGGTGCAGGTATCTGGATTATGTTCTTCAGTCGAACTTACCTTGATACCTTGGTGGACAGAGCAATTAGATTGCTTAGACAACTCATTATTGCCCCTGTTTTTGATGTTACCTGTAATTAATCCTTTGTTTCGCATGCAAATATTTATGAGTTAGCAATTAGTGTCAAATGCATATATCACAATTGAACATTGGACGTTCTTCGCAAAACAAAACAGAAAAGGGAAAACAATTGGCAATTGGTCTGAAAAGTGAATTTGTATTGATTTTTGAATTTGCCTGTAAGTAGGCGTTTATGTACAAGAGGCTGACGTCCTAGTAAGAGAACGCCGCCGAACAACAGAGTTTATACAATTTGTACAAAGGAAACAAAACAGGTGTGTGAAAAGAGTAATCCCACTGGGTTCCAACTCTACTATCGCCTTTATATCCTCGAGCGTCTCATCACTTGGCTGCTTAGTTGAAGATGAAGCTGATTGATCGATGCCGTCTGAACTTGATGTTGATACCAGATTCTGGATGCGAGGTGATTCAATGAGACATAGTATTACGCTTCAATCCCTAACTTTTGCCTGGACCGCCCTTTCGGGTTTTCAGTCCACCGGGATACCCATTTTTGCCCAAGCCGCCTTTTCAGGTTTTCGACTTGCCGGGTGTACAGATTTTTTCATTTCATCCCTTATTTTTGCCCGAACCCTTTTGGTTCGCCGGGAAGCCCTAATTTTTGCCTAGGTATGTCAACCTAGCGGGTCTTTTATCATGCGTAGTATCTTTTTACTATGTCTGCATTGGCGGGGTGAGGAAGGTCGTCACCATCCATGGTGGTTAGAATCATGGCTCCTTCTGAGAAGACATGTTTAACCACAAATGGCCCTTCATACGTAGGGGTCCATTTTCCCCTGGGATCACTTTGAGGAAGAATGATGCGTTTGATTACTAGGTCCCCAACTTGATACTCTTGTGGTCTGACTTTCTTGTTAAATGCCCTGATCATCCGTTTTTGATACGTATGACCATGACAAATAGCAGTGAGTCTCTTTTCGTCAATTAGGTTTAATTGATCAAGTCGAGTCTGGATCCAGTCATCTTCGCTCAAATCTGCATCCTTCATTATCCGGAGAGAGGGTATCTGGACTTCAATGGGCAAGACTGCCTCCATGCCATAGACCAAGGAAAAGGGAGTTGCCCCGGTTGACGTCCGTGCTGAGGTACGGTACCCATGAAGAGAAAACGGTAACATCTCGTGCCAATCTTTATAGGTCACTGTCATCTTCTGCACAATCTTTTTGATATTCTTATTAGCTGCTTCTACAACCCCATTCATCTTCGGTCGGTAGGGAGAAGAATTGTGGTGCTGTATCTTGAATTGCTCGCAGAGCTCAGTGATCATCTTATTATTAAGATTGGTACCATTGTCCGTAATGATCCTTTCCGGGACGCCGTATCGACAGATCAGGTTGTGTCGAATGAACCGTGCCACGACGTTCTTGGTTACAGTGGCGTAGGAAGCTGCTTCAACCCACTTTGTAAAGTAATCAATCGCTACCAGGATGAAGCGATGCCCGTTGGATGCCGTAGGTTTAATCTCGCCGATCATATCAATGCCCCACATTGCAAAAGGCCAAGGTGCAGTCAAGACATTCAGAGGAACTGGAGGAACGTGCACCTTATCTGCATAAATCTGGCACTTATGACATGTCCGAGAATGTTGGTAACAGTCGGCTTCCATTGTGGACCAGAAATATCCTGCCCGAAGGATTTTCTTTGCCATGGTGTGTCCACTGGAATGCGTTCCGAAGGTACCCTCATGCAGTTCTGCCATGATCATTTCTGCTTTAGTCTTATCCACACAATGCAGTAAGGTTGAATCATGGTTTCGCTTGTATAGAATGTCGTTGCTGAGGAAGAACTTTGCTGCGAACCTTCTCAGAAACTTCTTGTCGTTGACAGATGCACCCTCGGGGTACTCTTGAGCTTCCATATACCTCTTCACTTCATGATACCAAGGTTTTTCAGTTACCACCTCAGCCTCAAGATCACAGCAATATGCAGGTTCATCCAGCTTCCAGATAATGATCTGGGGAGCCTCATTGTTCCATTTGACTCTGAACATAGAAGACATCGTAGCCAACGCGTCCGCCAGCTGATTCTCCTCTCTTGGGAAGTGTTCAAAAGTTATCTCCGTGAAATGGGGGATCAATGTCAACACACATTCTTTATAAGGAATAAGGTTTGGGTGTTTCGTATCCCACTCGCCTTTGATCTGATTGATCACGAGAGCGGAATCTGCAAAGACACTCAGAAACTTGATCCTTAAGTCAATTGCAGCTTGAAGACCCATGATGCATGCCTCATACTCCGCCATATTGTTGGTGCAGTTGAAACATAGTCGGGCAGTGAGTGGAGTATGAGTGCCTTGAGGGGATATGATCACAGCGCCGACACCGTTACCCAAAGCGTTGGAGGCTCCGTCAAAGTGCATAGACCATCGGGATCCTTCCTCAGGTCCTTCATCCGGTCCAGGTACTTCACAATCAGTCACTACCATGATGCTCTCGTCAGGAAGTTCAAAGTTCATTGACTGGTAGTCGTCTACTGCCTGGTGTGCCAAGTGGTCTGCCAATACACTTCCTTTGATTGCTTTCTGAGTGGTGTACTGGATGTCGTATTCTGTCAAGATCATCTGCCATCTTGTTATTCTTCCAGATAGAGCCGGCTTTTTGAATATGTACTTTATTGGATCCATTTTTGAAATCAATAGGGTAGTGTGAGTCAGCATATACTGTCTCAGCTGGCGAGCAGCCCATACCAAAGTGCAACAAGTTTTCTTGAGCAGTGAGTATCGGGTCTCACAGTCAGTAAACTTTTTGCTAAGGTAATAAATGGCATGCTCTTTTCGGCCAGACTCGTCATGCTGCCCCAGCACACACCCCATTGAGCTGTCAAGTACTGTCAAGTATAGGATTAGAGGTCTCCCTTCAACCGGTGGCATAAGAATGGGTGGTTCTTGGAGATACTCTTTGATTCTGTCAAAAGCGGCCTGACATTCATCGTTCCAACGTACTACCTGATCTTTCTTCAGCAGCTTGAAGATTGGTTCACAGGTAGCAGTTAGGTGCGAGATGAATCGGGCAATGTAATTCAGACGTCCTAGAAAGCCTCTGACTTCTTTCTCTGTCTTGGGAACTGGCATCTCTTGTATGGCTTTAACCTTGGCAGGGTCCACTTGAATACCTTTGTCGCTCACGACGAAGCCTAGCAACTTTCCAGATCTTACCCCGAATGTGCACTTGTTCGGGTTCAACCTCAGCTTGTACAACTTCAGACGGTCAAACAGCTTCTGCAGATGGTCAAGGTGTTCCTCCTCAGTTTGGGACCTTGCAATCATATCATCGACGTACACTTCTATCTCATGATGGATTATGTCATGAAATAAAGCAACCATGGCACGTTGGTAGGTTGCCCCAGCATTTTTCAACCCGAATGGCATGACCTTGTAGTAGAAGGTGCCCCACTGAGTAACAAAGGTAGTCTTCTCCATATCTTCAGGAGCTATCTTGATCTGATTATAACCTAAAAAGCTGTCCATGAAGGAGAACACCTTGTGCTGAGCAGTATTGTCAACAAGAACGTCGATATGAGGTAGAGGGAAATCATCCTTGGGGCTCGCCCTGTTCAAATCCCTGTAGTCAACACACATTCGGACCTTGCCATCTTTCTTCGGTACCGGAACCACGTTGGCAACCCACTGAGGGTAAGAAGTCACTACTAGAAACATGGCATCAAATTGTTTCATAACCTCAGCTTTGATCTTCTCGGACATCTCTGGATGCATACAGCAGACCTTCTGTTTAACCGGAGGACAGTCTTCCTTGGTAGGCAAGTGATGGACCACAATGTCGGTATCCAACCCAGGCATGTCTTCGTAGGACCAGGCAAAGATTTCCACATAGTCATGCAACATCTGAATCAACCGTTGTTTTACGCTGAACTCCAGATTGGCACCAATCTTAACTTCCTTTCTATCTGTCTCAGTACCCAGATTTACCGTTTCCACGGGCTCTTCATGTGGCTGAATGGCCCTCTCTTCCTGGAGTAACAGTCTTGCAAGCTCACCAGGCACTTCGCAATCATCTTCACCTTCGTCTTCGGCTAAGTTGATCGGATTTTCGAAGTCATAACTGGCAGTAGCAGAGTCGTTACCAGTGAGATCCAGAGTGGATTGAAACCTGTATAGGTGAGTGTGTGTAAATATAGCTGTTTTGCAATATATAAAGAAAGAAAGAAAGGGAGCACAAGATTTGCAATGTGAAAACGTCCAATGTCTTTATTCATGATATATGGAAATGACAAGTAATAAGCCCTCACAAATGAAGCCACGGTGCCCCGGGTAAGACACCGGGCCATAAAGTTTCAATTTATTGTTCATTACAAATTTAAAAACAAAGGAATTCATTACTGCGTAAAAAAAGTAACATGTATGTAGTCTTTTGCAGTCCAATTATTCAGTCCACCGTCGGTCGTCGGGTAGATCCAGCTATCAAACTCTGATTCCTCCGCATCGCCTTCAATAGCATTCACTCCCGGGTTGGTGATGAACACGGGAGGTCTTCCGATCCTTGCTTTGCGTACAGCCCTCTGAGCCTCTGCAGTAAAACCCAGCCCAAACTTGTCAGTTTTAGGAGTAAAGTCAGGGAGCCTGCCCCAGTTAGCACATTCACCTTTCTCAATTACAGCCCGGGCATCCTTCAAGGACGCCATCTTCAAAGGAAAGTCTTCTTCAATTACTGTCTCTGCTGACGCCAATGTTGGAGGCACCTCTTCAAAATGTTCAAAGGGGGTCTCAATAAACTCCCCGTCCATCTCTATATACCGGAATGAGTTCAGATGACTAACCATGTATTCTTCCTCCCCTTGCACTGTAACAATCTTCCCTCTGATAGGGTATTTGAGCTTCTGGTGTAGAGTGGAGGTCACAGCCCCAGCCTTGTGGATCCAAGGACGACCCAGCAAACAAGAATAAGATGGACGAATGTCCATCACATAGAACGTTGAATCAAAGACTTGGGAACCAACCCGGATCGGAATGTCCACTTCACCATGTACCATCCTCTTCGACCCGTCAAAGGCTCAGACCACGATGTTACTAGGCTTCAACTCCAGACCCTCACAATCTAACCTGTCTAAGGCCTTCTTGGGCAATACATTCAGTGACGAACCGATGTCTACCAACACGTGTGCAAGAGTAGTGCCCCTGCATTCAATGGAAACATGCAGGGCATCATTGTGGTTCTTTCCCTTAGCGGTCAAATCAGCATCAGAGAAACCCAACCCATTGTCAGCGGTCAAGTTGGCCACACAATCAGTAAATTGGTCCGCAGACGTCTCTTGTGGCACATGGGCCGTCTTTAGGAATGAAATCAGGGCCTTGGCATGGGCCTATGAGCACAATAACAATGATAGCATAGAGATCTTAGAGGGGGTATGCCCCAGCTGTTCAACGACGTTGAAATCCCTCTTCTTGATGATCTTAAGGATTTCTTCCATCTCTTGCTGCGACGCTTCAACATTAACAGTCTTCGGTGCCTCCATCTGGGCAGGCACATCAGCAATCCCTTTGCCCCGAGTGTCAGATGACTCGGCAGCAGGGGTAGAAACTTGATCAAGAGGGGAAACAGGCGCACTTATAGGCGTGATAATAAGAGGTCTTCGGATAACTGGTGGCGCAATGTCAGGCGAGAAGAGCCTGCCACTGCGAGTAACTTTAGCGGGACCGGTGATGTTACTGATACCGGTACTAGTGTTGAACTCCTGCTTTACTCCAAGTACATACACATCTGCCCCATAGTGCCATGGGACAGCCTTGTCAGATTTATAGGGGAGGGGCCCCAGAACAGTAATGATAATGGGTGCAACAAACATGATTTTGACTGGCTTCCTCGGGGGAGCCTTGGTAGGATTATTGAAGATGGTGACAACAAATACTTCCTCAGTGGGAACAGTAGGAACAACGGTCTTCTTGAACAAAATTTCTTTGCTATCCATCAGGTTTTAGACGCCTGACTTTAGCAACGGACAACCAGCAGAGGAAACGGCACACAGAAGGCAACCCTTGCTACAACTCGGAAATAAACCGGCTAGCAACAGGTTCCTCTTGACAGTCAATAAAGGGGTAGCAACATCATCCACAGAAACTGCATACAGGTCTTCCTCAATAGCATTTACTCCATGCTGGGGCATAGGAGCAGTCATAACGTTGGGCCTTTCTGGCGCCTCAAACTGTATTTACTTCGCATCAATAAGGTCCTGAACCTTATTTCTTAAGGCCCAGCAATCATCAGTAGAATGCCCCGGGCTATCAGAGTGATAAGCACATCGGGCATTGGGATTATACTTCGGAGAGGTTGTGTTCACCACCTTCGGAGCTTCTCTGACGGTTACCAAGTTGGTCGATAGCAGTTGCGGCAAGATCTGCGACAAGGTCATACTAAGCCGAGTATATTCTCTTCTGGGTCTCTCACCCCTTGGTTGGTTAGGTTGTCGAGGAGCGGCAGCAGGCTTTGCAATTACCATCGCGTTGACAGCTTGGCGGCGTTCTGGTTTATTTTGCCTCCTGGGGCCATACACAGCACTGACTTCCTTCTTGAAAGGCTTTTTCTCAGAACTTGAGGACGCACCTTTCTGTATCTTCCCTGATTTCATTCCAGCTTCGATCCTTTCCCCAGTCAGAATGAGGTCCGTAAACCCTGCAGACGAATTTCCAATGAGATGATTGAAGAATGGACCAGATAGGGTCCCCAAGAACATGTCCACGAGTTCACGGTGGCTGCACCCTGCCAGCCAGGTCCCTCCGCTTCTGCGCATACTCTTTAAAACCTTCTCCCGATCCTAGCGACATACCCTGGAGTTGGGTACGTGTAGGAGCGAGGTCGGCATTATACTGATACTGCTTGTAAAAAGCAGTAGCCAAGTCCTCCCAGTTACGAACCTTGGTTCCATCCAACTGATATAACCATTCAAGATGAGTCCCTGAAAGACTCTCCTGGAAGAAATGGATCCACAAGTTCTTGTCCACAGTATACGGTTGGATCTTCCGCATATAAGATCTGAGATGTAGCTTAGGGCATGACGCCCCGTCATACTTTGCGAAAGATGGTGCTTTGAACTTGTGTGGGATCACCACACCAGAAGATAGACCCAAGTCTCCGAAATCCAACCCAGGAACTTGTTGAATTTCCATGGCGTTCAGACGATCCTCTAACTGCTTGTACTTGTCTTCGGCTGGAGGATACTGCTCCTCATTGAAATCAGTCTCGTTGTCAGAGACCACCGGACTAGGAACCCTTCCCCCCTGGGGACTGCCTTTCCCTACAGAAGAACCAGCTTGATCAACCTCATTCTGCAGTGTGTTACCAAACCTCCGGCCAGTGTTGAATAGTACAGTTCTCTTCTTCTTCTTCTTGACCAGCAGAGCCTTCAACTCCTCTTGACCTTGGGCCAAACTCATGATCAGCTCTTGGAACTGGGCATTTTGAGCCTGGAGGGACTTGATGGATTGCTCAGTAGATGATTCAGGATTCATGATGAGATTGCTGAAATAAACAGTGAAGAACATTAAGCAACCTGAAAAGAAGTACCTGCTATGCACATGATGCATGATATGCTGTTTATGCAATGCATTCAAGGGTTCGAAAGTTCAAATTTGTTGCAGACAAAAAGGAACACACATTATCATTAAGAAATAATTGTTCGGTACATCAAGGCCTCATGGGCAAACATTACAAAGTAAGTCAATCCCAAAAGACACTGCGCATCCTCTTTGGAGCTATGTAGGTGTTGAGAGTCTTTTCCTCGTGCAGTAGGCGGGTGAGCTCTAAGACCTTCTTCTCACTAGCATGTAGACTGGCTTCAAGAGAATTCCGTTCTTCCTTAAGCTGGATCCAGATCTTCTGCATTTCTTCCCAGGATGTAGGCATGTCAGGATGTTGAATGGTGCATGAGACCTCTCCTTCTAACACTGGCTCTTTGATCACAGGGAGAACATGAGGATATGGCATCACTAACTTCTGGGAGCGGGCTCGTACCCACTTGAGATAAGGCTCCAACGGGATGGAGTTCCTGTGCCCCAGTGTCTTGCTGTCTACCTTGTTGGGCATCCTCCAAGCTCTGATAAATCTCTGGCGAAGTCCTTGTGCATCATTGTCGAAGTCAAAAACTATGTCAGGAATTAACATGTCATGAGGGCCATCCCTTAGAGCATAACCAAACTGTCTCAAAGCCAAGCATGGGTTGTAAGTAATACCTCCTCTGATTCCAAGTAAAGGAACATTAGGAAACTCCCCGCAACGATCAATGATAGTGACGTCTTCTCTAGACCGAGAACACTAATGTATATCAGCATGCGTAAGAGTCATTAATCATTGTGACCATCTCAAACCCCGCTCGTTCTTCAAAACTGATTGCGGAAGGTGCGAAATAAACCACCTTCCCAGGAGAGGAGTGAAACACATAAGAACACCTCTTTTCTCATGGTTCGAGTGTAACATGAGTGAAGGATGTCCCCAAGCAACGTAGGTATAGGATTCCTGGACATGAAGATCTTGACAACATTGATATCTATAAGCTGATCGGGATTCGGGAACAACACCAACCCATAGACAAGGAGAGCCACAACCTCCTCAAAGCTTGTAGGTCAAGGGAATTCCAACATTCTTGGGCCTTCTCAAATAGAAATCTGGCCAAGAACCCTTTGATACCACTTCTAACTTCCCAATGTCCCTTGATGTCAGATGGTTGTAAGCGTAATGCTTTAGCAACCTCTTCAAGTTTGGGTTCCCTTTCCGTACCGTTGTAGGGTAGTTGACTAAGGACAGGGATCTTCAGAAGCCGGGAGAACTCTTCCAATGTAGGCACCAGTTGATAATCCAGGAAAGTAAAGCAGTGGTGCAGAGGGTCAAAGAACTGGAAGAGGACCTTTATCATATCTTCCTCAATGTTGGTGTTGACCAAGCTAATGAGTCTTCCATGCCTTTCACTGAAAGAAGAGCTCTCGGGAATCCTGGATATAAGTTCCTTAAGCTGAGGAGGGACCCTGACAAGGTTGACCTGAATTGTCTTTCTGCGGATAGTTTCCATGTCCTACAAAATAAGAACAAAGATGAAGATTCGAACCCCTGAAATGGTTAGTGGATGCATGTGATGCTGTATGATGTTATGATGCTATGATAGAAGCACACCACAAGTATTCACAAAAGCAAACATGGTAAGGCACACAAGTCACACAAGACAACCCTTAGAGTTTAGGCCAGCATGGGGTCTAGGTATTACCCTCTTGAGGTTGGTGGGCTCAAAACCTGTCCTATCAAAAGTAACCGGGTTCTAAGGATCTCAATATCATTGGATTGTTTTCTCTGTTCATCGTTTCGATTTAGCCACTGAACTGGCGATCGAAATATTCCAAGAAAACAACCCTCAATTGAGTGTAGTATCGAGTATCAACCAACTTCGGACTGCACCAAAGTCAGTTATCTCACTACCCTAAAGAGGCCAGGATGGTTCAATTAAGGTTCCTAAGGTCAGTTGATGCTTCACGACACCATGCGGCGGCCCCGTACTCTCCTTGACTTGACTCAAGGGTTACCGGTACTCACCAAAGTGCCACATCAACGTAGCAGACTGCTTCAACTGTGTCGGTATACCCTGCACAGTTCCCTCACAGTCTTGTTGCTACTTTCTAAGAAGGTATCCCCCAGATCCGGGTTAGGATATATAGAACTCCCAAGACAGTGCCCACAATAATAAAGCAAGCAAAACAAAGCAATTGAAAACACAAGTATGAGCTATCCTAAGGTACACCTCACTTTTAAGTGTCCCCAGCAGAGTCGCCAGTTCTGTGATCGATGGAAATGAGAACTGACTATTTTTAGCTGGTTCGCGAAATGTCGCGGAAGGAAGAGTCGCCACCGTCTTTTATTTTCTCTAACATGGACAGGACAAAAGCACAGCAAAATTCCTTATGAGAACGTTTCTCGGTTCGGGAGGTAGATTTATAGAAAGGGAAGGTGTTAACACCCTTTATGTCCATGGTTATCCATGGGCTCTTAGATACTTGCTCTTATGTTTTCAAAGTGTTTGCTTTCCAAGTGTTTGTGGGTTTGAAAAAGTTTCATTGAAAGATTTCTGAATGACTCTTGTATCTGTCCTCAAGAGTGTTTGAAAAATTTGCTTTGAAAGCTTTTAGAAAGTGTCAGTGTGAAAAGATTTTTGATTGTTTTTGAAGAGCAAGTATCTATGAGTCATCTACCTACCCTAAGGAATTAAGCTGTGTAGAAGTCCTTAAGGTAGTGCCATCCCACCATTGAAAGGTAGGTAGCACCACCGTTGGAGGTGTTCGGGTCAATTCGATTGTAGGGACAGTGTGGTCACCGAAGCAACAGTAGGACACCTTAGAAGCTACCCTTATGTCCTAGATCCTTTTTTAATCCGAGGCAACCGTTCCGAGGCAACTGTTTCGAGGCATCTGTTTCGAGGCAACCGGATCATGGACATAAGAGCGACCGCTAAAACATCCTATACTTGACGACCACGTTTCGAAGGCAACGAGTGAGGCGTACCCTAGAAGTGGTGTGTGTATTTGTGTATTGTTTTCAGTTTAACATTTATCTTTGATCATGGCATTGTGAGCTACGCTTGTTTTTAATTATCATACATTCTTTCATGCAATTTAGAAGTTAGAAGTGTGGAAAATTAAAAGACGGAAATATAAAAGCTACGTTATTACAAGGCGCGGGTCTATACATCGCCAAAATACAAAGACCCGTTTTTGATAAAAGATGCGGAAAGTAAAAAATGAGGTAAACCTAATTACTATTACATTCCTTGAACAGTTACATAATAATCAATAAGAAAATAAATGCGCGAAAAGAATTAAAACTGAAAGTTCGAGGGTGTTGACCCTTTGCTTGAAATTAAATGAAATTAAAGCCTAATTATTATTTAATTAAAGAAAAGAAAGAAAAAGAAAATGTTTTTATGTTTTTGGTATTTATGAAAATAAAGAAAAGAATTAAAATTAAAGTTAGTGAAACCCTAGTTTTAAATTATTTTAATTATTAAAGAAAATGTTAAAGTTGACCTAATTTAAGCTAATTAATTAATTTACATGTTTATTTACAAAAATAATGGTAATTAATAATGGTGATTAATAATAATTAATTAAGAAAAAGATAAAAATGTCAAAAACCTAATTCTATGTATTTTTTATTTATTAAGAAAAGTATTAAAATTAAAATATAAACCTAAATTAAACTAAAGTTAATTGTTAACATTTATTTACAAAATATTCAAATGGTGAAATTAAATATTAATTAAAAAATATTTTTTGAGTTTCTGATTTTTTTATTAGGAAAATTAATTTTAGTGAATTAATAATAATTAAAAAAAAAAACAATTGAAAGAAATTAAAAGAAAGAAAAGAAAATTAAATTGCCAAACCAAGGGGGGTGTCAGGCCCATGTGGAGGTTTTTTGAAGTATTCTGGCCCATTAGACAAAGGCCTCGTTTGACTTTCCAGATTGAGTGCATATTGGTTGACTAGAGTGTACCATAGAATTCACCTTCTGGCCTTCAGATTGCTCATCCAGGCCACTTGGCAAGCACAGGCGTGGGGCTCATGGTAGGCCATTGAATGAGGCGCTGCACTAGAAGACATTAAAACAAAAATCATGAATTATGTGGGGGGACCTGGGAATCGAACCCAGGTCCCAATGTTTACAAGGCACGTCCTCCACCAACTGAGCTGTGAAACGCGTTTGTACATATAATAGACAACAATTATTATGTAAGAAAACAAGTGTTAGTGGTATAAAACAAAAAAAAAAACGCGCCAGATTTTGAACTATCCAACCATGTGATGACACGCCTGTCTTCTTCTTCGTTTACCTGCAAAACATGAATGAGATAGCGGGGGTTTTAAACCCCCACTAAGTGAAAGTCCTAAAAATAGCGATTACGTGCACAACTTATATAAATTGAGCGCGAATATCTTAATGAATCAGGCTTGTTGCAACGAGTTCATCCATACAGGTTTGGAAGTCCAATTTTACCATACAAGGAAAGCCCTAATTTTTGAACCTTGGAACCCTAGATATCACTCATGGCAGATTTTGATACAGGATGCTATAATGCAATTAAACCGTATCATTAGCTTCAGAATGTTCCTGTGAATACAAAACAACCAATAATATGTATCAAATGCGCATGAATCATGATATGGAATTCTGGAAAATATGGCAAACCGTATGGCTTATGTTCTATGATTCTTTGCGCGTTTGGACTGATTCTTGATGCCAATAGACTCCTAGAGACCCAGGCAAGGTGATAGAATCCTTTTTAGGCTTTGAAACATGCTGCAAGTATGAAATCAGTTTCCAAGTTTTTTATGAAAATTTGTGAAATTCTGGCTGCAGATACTCAATGTCACGTTCAATGTTATGACACCGTATCTGACTTACTATATGACAGTAAATACAAAAGCAATAAAGAACACAGTCAATTGTTTACCCAGTTCAGTGTGCAACAACACCTACTCTGGGGGCTACCAAGCCAGGGAGGAAATCCACTATAAGAGATGTTAATTCAGGAATAAACCAACCAGTTTATCTCCTTCACTTAAGACCTACCCAATGCAATTCCAATCTAAGTACAACTTAAACCTGAGTTCCTACTCACTCCCCCTCAATCACAGCAGTGATACATAAACCAATTTGACTTAAGAATTGATGAAGACACTCTTCAAAAACAAACACTTGATTAAGCTTCACAGCTTTTTAATCAAGCAACACAATCACTCTTGCTTCACAGCTTTGAGTGATGCACACAGCTAACTTGACTCTGCTTCACAGCTTTAGTCAAGGAACATTCAAACACTCTTGCTTCAAAGCTTTGAGTGCTACACAACCCTTACAATTAGAAACCTATTCCAAGTCACTTATCACAATGATAATTGCTTGGAGTACAATAATCAAACCTATACAGATTACAAATGATCTTCTGATCAATAAAAGGGATGCCTTGCAAAACAGCAGCTCTGTTGAATATATAGCAGCTGCAACTTCAGTTAGGGTTTCCACAAAAACCTAGGGTTAATTCCGTTTAACCTAAAGACCAGGTCACAGGACTTTATTAACTAGGTTAGGGTTGAGCTAGGTTACCCCTCAGAAAACGCAAGATTCTGTTCAGGAAAGACTGAGTTATTTTCCTGAAAAAACTCAGACTTATCCAACCTGCAAACCTGTTAGTTCAGAACAGGATGTCATAACATCTGTTATGACATCTGAGAAAACCTGTCTACTGATTTAGCAAAATGTGATCATTTTGCAAAATGCTCAGATACACACTTATAAACATCAGTACTTGAATTACAATATTTTTCTGCAAAGGTACCTAATGAGTCAGTACAAACTAAACTAGAATGTTATGACATCAGTCATGACATTCACACATACACTTGGGTTTTACCAAAAATGCAAGCCAATACCTAAACAACTACAAACTCCCCCTTTGGCAGATTTTTGGCTAAAGACCCTAAGCAATCAGAGATAGATAGCAGCAGAAATAAATGACTGCAGAAAAATAGAATGTCTAATTGAGCAAGTACATATTAAGTACCAAAATATTCTCCCCCTCTTCAGCCACAAATGGGCCAAAGATACATGTGCATAATGATTATACAGTTATCCAAAAACAATTAATAAGAGCAGCAGCAGAAAAAAAAGAACTGAACACACTTCCAAACTCCACCAGATATCAGCACTAACCAGCAACACCACCAAACAGCAACCAACCTTCAAGCACTGTCATCAGACTCAGAGGAGCTAGTTTCTTCAATGTTGAGATGACCTTCAGCTTCTACACCTTCTTCCCTTCTATTTTCTTCAGCTTCCTCCTTTTCTAGCCTGGCAATTAGAATTTCTAGGGTCCTTTTTCTAGCATCCAGCTCTTTGCAAGTTTCTTTTAAAACAGCTATGACATCTGATGTCTTGGACTGGGTCTTCACAGACGATGTCTCAGCTGATGTTATGACAATGTCTGGAGCATGAGATCCCTGAAACAGTTTGTAGTGCAAGCCAAGGGCAGGAGCTCTTTTGCAGACTGTATCTCTTGCCACAAGGATATCAGGGTATTGTGCAAGGATGATTCCACAAAGGAGGGAGGGAAAGGCAATTGGTCCTTTGACAGCATAACTGCCAGCATGCTTTAAAGTTTGTTCAAAGATGTACCTGCCATAGTCAAAAGCAGTCTTGGTTCCCACAGCATAAATAAATCTCCCCAATCTTGTGGAGATAGTTGATTTATGATTTGTAGGCACCCAGTTGGCTGCACCTATTTTATGCAAGATGGCAAATTTCATGCTGAGTTTACTGGCATTCAGCTTGCCTTTCAAGGGCCAGCACTTTACTTGCCTGGCTGTGATGGTTTGATAAACTTCATTGTTAGTTGCCTCCAGATCAGGACAATCCTCATTTGTTCTTCCAAGAAACTTGTTGATTTCTGATGGAGAGAACTTGACCCTTCTTCCTCTAACAAAAACACTTTCAAAGTCAGCTGACCCTTCCATCAGCACAATCATTAGACAAGTTCACTACAAACTCCTTGGCCAGATTTTCATAACATTTGTTAAATTTTATCACTGTCTTCATTAGTCCAGCATTCTTGATCAGGTCCATGATGTCTTTGCACTCCAAGGCATCATTGTTGAGTTCTCTCTCTAAGGCTATTCTCTTTAAGCAAACATACTTCCATCTGTTTGCATTGTCAGGATGATGAAAAGAGATGTTGTCTGTTGGGACTTCAGGCACTCTAGCAATTTTGCTGGAGGGGAGCTTCCTTCTGATAGGAGTTTCTTCAATATCAATCTCAAATTCTGATTCCTCATCAGAATCAGAAGATTCAGGTTCTTTTCTCTTCTTAGAGATTGGTTGTCTAGCAGTATGCACCTGGGCCTTCTTCCCTTTTGTCTGAATACTTTTCTCAGCCATGCCTTCAGCCTTGGATTTCTTAGCATTAGGTTTATCATTCTGACTACTCTTTCTTTTCATCAATCTCCTAGCTATGCTAGGGTTCACATTAGCAATCAGATCATTATCTGAGTAATCCTCATCCACATCAATGATAGGTGGATCAACAGCCTTTTCTGAAGGGTTCTGAATGTTGTCTTTTTGTGTCACAACATTCTCAGTGACATCTACATTCTCAGAAACTTCCACATTTGGACTTTCTGATTGATTTAAAGGGACAGAAATCCCCGGTACAGATTGGTTTCCACTCAGTATACTAGTAACCAGCCTAGCAATAGCTTGATGAACTTGAACTGATCCTTCTCTATTAGGTACAGAAGACGAAGGATGAGAAGAATTACCAGAGGCTGTAGCTTGAGCTCTTCCTGCATGTCTGGTTCTGAGCTTTTTGACTTTGGCTGGGTCAGTTGCCATCTCTCTGAGAGGAGTGACCTCAAGAACTTCAGATTCTATGCATGTGGTGATTGCCCTAGAGTCTTGGTCAGATGATGACGATGATGAGGATGACGAAGTCGCCATGGTTGAAGACGATGTCTGAGACATTTTGATTGACTTTGAGTAATGGTAGCAGTTTGAGAAAAATCTTTGATTGAGAGGAGGAAACAGGTTGCAAGGACGAGAGAGGTAGGGGGTAAAAGGGAGTCTTTTCAACTTCTTAAAGATTTTGAAAGAATTGTGAAAGTATATGATTAACCCACTAAAAATAGACTTAATAAAATTAATTCCTTCAACCTTTGTTTTAAGCAAAATTAATTGCTATAATTTCTTATGTTGGTGAATACCCAACCTGTCCCTCAAATTTTCAAGTTTATTTCCAACAAGAGCCTTGGTAGAAGAATCAGTCAGCTGAAGCTTAGAGAAACTATGTTCCAGTTTAAATGACTTCTTCTCTTCAAAGTCAATAGGGTTCAAGGAAATGTTGATTGTATTCAGATTGTCACAACACAATGTCACAACATCTTGTGTGACATTGTACTCAGGGAGCATCTGTTTTGACCAGATGTTTTGAGAACAGTTTTTCCTAGCAGCAACTATTTCCGCACAGAATTGGGAAGGCATTCTTTTGATATGAATCATAGTTCTGGTTGATTCTTGAATAATTTTCTGTTTGTCCAGTCCATTTTGATGGAGAGTTATAGGAGAGGAGACTTCAAGCCTCATTTCTTCAGGGAACCAGAATTTATTAGACTTGTTATTTCCAACATCCTTGTCAAGATGACTTATGGTTCTGACAACACATCCTTCTTCAAGTTTATTTGCCACATCACAGATATTATCAACCTGTAGTTTTGGAGTTCTTCTGACTGCTTCCATAGAAATAGCTCTTTTCATTCTTCTTAGATGAAGGGGACCAAGCTTATGCTGCCACAGTTTCATCTCTTTTTCTTCTTTGATAATTGGACACATAGTGGAGATATCAGTGTTCTCAGGCTGCCACAAGTAGCAGTTATCTTTGGATCTGATTCCTCTCATTACAACTTCTAGTTTTTCATTAATTACTAGACATTCATATCTTGAGAAGTTGACCTTGAATCCTAGATCACATAATTGACTGATACTAATGAGATTAGCAGTCAGCCCTTTTACCAGCAGTACTTTATTCAGACTTGGAACTCCAGGGCAGTCCAAATTACCAACTCCTTTGACTTCACCTTTAGCACCATCTCCAAAGGTCACAAAACTGGTGGTGTGAGACATAACATTATTGAGGAGATTTTTGAATCCAGTCATGTGTCTGGAACATCCACTGTCAAAGTACCAGCCTTCCTTTGCAGACACTCTCAGGGAAGTATGGGCTATCAGGGCAGTAGCCATTTTCTTCCAATGAGGAGTATGTGGTACCCTTTTTGGCTTAGGTTTAACACCAGAGTTTTGATTAGGGTATCCATGCAATTTGAAGCAGAAGGGCTTTATGTGTCCATACCTCCCACAATGATGACATCTCCATCTTTGGTATTTTTTCTTCATGTATTTCTGATGTTGAGAGTTGTGTTGAGACATCTGCTTTGACAATTGTTTAACATGCCTGATCTTCTTGTCTGCACCAGGTTTCTTAGCTTCCATAAATCCTAGACCAGATTTGTTTCCCACATTTTGTCCCACTTGTAGGATCTCTTCCAATTTATCTGATCCATTGGTCAACATCTTGACAGATTTTGTCATTTGGTTCAGTTGTGAGTTCAGTAATTGAACTTCCCCTTCTAGGTGACTTATAGTTTCAAGATCTGCCCTTTTTTCCGCCTCCAACTTTATAATGAGTTTTGATTGTTTCTCATTCTGCACACAGACTTCAGCACTTCTGATACACAATTTCTTGTAGGTATCAACCAGTTCTTCAAATGTCACTTCTTCATCACTAGTGTCACTTTCAGAAGTACAAACACTAGTTAGAGCAGTAACTAGTTTGGCAGATTCTTCTTCAGAATTACTTTCTGAATCATAGTCAGACCAAGTAACGGTCATTCCTTTCTTTTGTTTCTTAAGAAAGGTAGGACATTCAGCTCGAATATGTCCATATCCTTCACATCCATGGCATTGAATACCTCTGCCTTGGTTCCCCTTATCTTCTGACCTTGGTCTTCTGCTGGAACTGTCAATGTCAGAGGGAATGTTATGAACATTAGACCTTGACTTTGGATCCATTCTTTTGATGAGCTTGTTGAACTGTCTTCCAAGCATGGCAATAGCTTCTGATATATTTTCTTCTTCATCCTCCTTGTTTTCAACATCAGTGTTGGATACAAGTGCTATGCTTTTGTTCTTCTTGTCACCATTATCAGTGATCCCCATCTCAAAAGTCTGAAGAGACCCAATAAGTTCATCCACTTTCAACTTGCTGATGTCCTGGGCTTCCTCTATGGCAGTTACCTTCATTGCAAATCTTTTAGGCAAGGATCTGAGAATCTTCCTTACCAGTTTTTCTTCTGACATCTTTTCTCCCAGTGCTCCTGAGGTGTTGGCAATCTCCAAGATGTTCATGTGAAACTCATGAATGGTTTCATCTTCCATCATTTTTAGATTCTCAAACTTGGTGGTCAACATCTGAAGCCTTGACATTTTTACTTTGGAAGTGCCCTCATGAGTAGTTTTGAGAGTGTCCCAAACTTCCTTGGCCAGTTCATATTGATGTACTAGTCTGAAAATGTTTCTATCAATTCCATTGAACAAGGCATTTAAAGCTTTTGAATTTCCCAGAGCTAACTCATCTTCTTCTTTACTCCAATCTTCCTCAGGCTTCAGACTGATTGTCCCATCTTTCTCAGTTATGGTGGGATGAATCCATCCTTTGTCAGCAGCTCTCCAAGCCTTTTTGTCCAGAGATTTTAGGAAGGCAATCATACGAGGTTTCCAGTAGTCATAATTAGTTCCATCCAGAATGGGTGGTCTATTTCCAAAAACTCCTTCTTTGTCCATAGTGCCAGAAAGTGATATCCCTAGATCTCACCCAGTAATACAGGCAGGGTGCCTGCTCTGATGCCAATTGAAATTCTGGTTGCAGATACTCAATGTCACGTTCAATGTTACGACACCGTATCTGACTTACTATATGACAGTAAATACAAAAGCAATAAAGAACACAGTCAATTGTTTACCCAGTTCAGTGTGCAACAACACCTACTCTGGGGGCTACCAAGCCAGGGAGGAAATCCACTATAAGAGATGTTAATTCAGGAATAAACCAACCAGTTTATCTCCTTCACTTAAGACCTACCCAATGCAATTCCAATCTAAGTACAACTTAAACCTGAGTTCCTACTCACTCCCCCTCAATCACAGCAGTGATACATAAACCAATTTGACTTAAGAATTGATGAAGACACTCTTCAAAAACAAACACTTGATTAAGCTTCACAGCTTTTTAATCAAGCAACACAATCACTCTTGCTTCACAGCTTTGAGTGATGCACACAACTAACTTGACTCTGCTTCACAGCTTTAGTCAAGGAACATTCAAACACTCTTGCTTCAAAGCTTTGAGTGCTACACAACCCTTACAATTAGAAACCTATTCCAAGTCACTTATCACAATGATAATTGCTTGGAGTACAATAATCAAACCTATACAGATTACAAATGATCTTCTGATCAATAAAAGGGATGCCTTGCAAAACAGCAGCTCTGTTGAATATATAGCAGCTGCAACTTCAATTAGGGTTTCCACAAAAACCTAGGGTTAATTCCGTTTAACCTAAAGACCAGGTCATAGGACTTTATTAACTAGGTTAGGGTTGAGCTAGGTTACCCCTCAGAAAACGCAAGATTCTGTTCAGGAAAGACTGAGTTATTTTCCTGAAAAAACTCAAACTTATCCAACCTGCAAACCTGTTAGTTCAGAACAGGATGTCATAACATCTGTTATGACATCTGAGAAAACCTGTCTACTGATTTAGCAAAATGTGATCATTTTGCAAAATGCTCAGATACACACTTATAAACATCAGTACTTGAATTACAATATTTTTCTGCAAAGGTACATAATGAGTCAGTACAAACTAAACTAGAATGTTATGACATCAGTCATGACATTCACACATACACTTGGGTTTTACCAAAAATGCAAGCCAATACCTAAACAACTACAATTTGCAAATTGGTTATGGATTCTCAGCAGCTTTTTCGTGTCTTTCTGAATGGAGTTAGGTCTTGCATATGTATGTGATGCAAATTAGGTCAAAATAAAGCCCATGAATCCATTGCAATAATGTTTCATATCTTTGATTTTTTATCACATAATTTCCAATCTTTTTTCATTGAAACCTTTGCCAATCATGGATGATTTTCCTTTTTTGAATGAGAAACGGTTCTGCCAGCTTGCCCTGATCACATTTGCTGCACAAAAAGATCTAAAAAAGCATATCTTTGAATTTTCTTATATTTAAAACCAATTAAATGAATTAATATAAATATAAATCCAATTAATTAATTAAAAATAAGAAAATAAATTATTTTGAGCTCAATGGGTCGTGCATAGGCTTTGGGTAATGATTCAAGAAAGAATTTGAGGCCCATTAGCAAATTTGAAGTGTTTTAGGCAAAGTTGACTTTTGAAAGTTCCCAAAAATATCCCAACTTCTCCAATGCACATCTTGCTCAATTTTGAAGCTATGATCATGTTCTTGGACATTTTGGAAAGGTCTTGAAGTCCTCTAACCAATGCCTTTGGTCCCATGTCATTTTGAGTTACCAATCTCAAGTTATGGTCTTTGACTTAAAGTGCCTTTTTGTTGACTTTTGAAAATGACCTATAATGTTGAACTTGATAACTTTTTGTGAGAGCATTTCTTGGACTTGGAGTGTGAAGATGAGTTGTAGGAAATGTCATCCCCTTCAACATGAGCATTGGATGGGATTTTTCTGATAAACCATGAAAAAGTTATGCCTTGGTCAATTTGCAGTTGACTTTTCAGCTGTCCAAAAATAGAAACTTTTGTATCTTGAGACTTTTTGAGCCATGCTTGTGGAATCATGATCAAGAATTGATCAAATGATGATTGTGGCTTCAAAATAAGATGTTGACCAAAATTTTTGACTTTTGACTGTCAAATGACCATTTTTCCCCTGCAGTTGACTGTGAAGCAATTAGGGTTTTTGACTATCCAATTTGATGCTGTGAGTCTTGAAACTTGACATATGAATGCTTGACAATGTATATAGGCATATGGGACTTGATTGAACCCTTGAAAACCTCAATTTCTTTGCAAGAACCAAAACCTTAATTTTGACTGTGTTAGGAGGCAATTGGACTGTGCAACCCTTGAGAGATTTTGTAGCTTGATCTTGCCAAATCTTGAAGAATATGGGAAGGCAAATTTTGGGGTACAACACATTCTGTTACTCATTCAGATCTCTTATTGAAAGATACAGTACATATACACTCCAGACACAGAAGTCATTCTGTTACTCATTCAGATCTCTTATTCATGATACAGTAAAGATACACTCCAGACACGAAAGTCATTCTATTACTCATTAAGAATTCAAAGTCAAGATACAGTACTGATACACTCCAGACACAAAAGTCATTCTGTTACTCATTCAGACCTCAACCTCATGATACAGTTCATATACGCTCCAGATACGGTTGACATCCTGCCTACTCATTCAGAATTCAAAGTACAGATACAGTCCAGATACGCTCCAGACACGGTTGCCATTCTGTCACTTATTTTGACTTTTTCCCCAGCCCAGAGACGCTCCAGACACGTATGCCATTCTGTCGCTTATTCAAATTTCAGATTCAGATACAATACAGATACACTCCAGACACGGAAGTCATTCTGTTATTCATTCAGATTCAAGTGTAGTTACAGCTCAGATACGCTCCAGACACATACGCCATTCCATCGCTCATACAGACTCAGTCTCCAGATACAGTTCAGATACGTTCCAAATACAGACACCATTCTGATACTCATTCTTTTGACTTACAACTTGCAGTTCAACAAATGTTCTTGGATGGCATCTTTAAGCCCATCTCCAACAAGATTCTATCACATCTCCAAATGGCATCTTTAAGCCCATTTCCTCAACTACATTTTGACGAGTGCAAATTTACGGGCACTCTAGTGTCCAATCATCTTTTACCTTCGAGTCACGAACGATAAACTCGCCAATCTAACTCTTCAGGTTCAAGAAGATTGAACAGGGGCAGCTGTTGTACCCCAAAATTTGCCCTCTCATTTTATCAAGATTCTCCTCACAAGACCTCTTGGACTCCAGACAAGATTAGGGTTTGCTCAGCTCAAGACCTCTCCTTGCACTGATGACTTGAAATTAGGGTTTGAGTTTGCAAAAGGATTTTTGGACTTCCAATGCCTCATGTGACTTTCATACTTCATTTTGGACCTCTAAGATTGCTCATACCAAGTTTCAAGCCTTGGATCACTTTTTTGCCCACTCAATTGGACAGTTGACCTAAAAATCAACTGTATTGGGGAAAAAGTCAACCATGGCCAATTTACAGTGAAACCACATAATTTTTGATCCACATCAACATTATAGACTCATATGAACCATTTGATAAAGTTTGGACCAGAACTCCTCAAGAAATTTGATCAAATCATCAAAAGGGCAAAATGGTCAAAATTAGGGTTTTGATTGGAGAAAGGCAATTTCTGATTTTTTTTCACCTAGCCAATGGAAAATTGGGTTCAAGCATGGTTTCAAGGAATCAATGGCACAATATTGACCTAATCACAAGGTTCAAAAGATCTCAAATGCATTGGATTGACAGATGAATTTTTCAGTCAACTGATCAAAAATCAACTGTACACTGAAAAGTCAAACTTTGACTTTTTGGGTAAAATCAGGTGCCAAGGGTCATTTTTCATCAAGATGTGTCAAAACATGAAACTTGTTCACCAAGAAACCTAATTTTGGAAATTAGGGTTTAAGTTTGAAAAAATTCATAACTTAGAATTTTTCTAAGCTATGAAAATTTCTTATTTTTTCCCAACTTTTCCCAACTTTTTCACCATGATGCAATTAGATTCAAACAAAACTTCCAACATGAAAGTTGTAGTTCTCCACAAAATCTACAACTTTTATTCACGAAGTTTTCCCAAAAGATGCATGGATCTCAAGTTATGATTTTGTGAATAGGTCCATAAAACTTTTAACTTAGTGAAATTTTGCCCTAGTTTAGGTAGATTTTTGACCTAACTTCATGGCAACTTTTCACCTAGTTCCAAGAGGAATCTCAAAATGCATTTCAAAGATGGATTGTAGAGAATGTTACAAGATTTCCAAAATGTCCAAGAACTCTCCAAGATAATTTATGGTTAGGGAGAATCGAAGAAATGAAAATGGCAAATTATCACTTTTGTCCAAGGCATTTTTCACAATGGTTCAAGTTGCAAATCTGTCCTAAGCATGCTTGTACTTAGTTTACAGGTTCTAATCCCTTCTACACTCCAAAATTGAATGCAAACACATTGGACAATGGCTTTGTTCTGAGCTTTAGAGCATTGTACATTGATTTATTCTATTTATGGCATAAAGGTAACAATACCATTTCCATAAAGCTTGCTTTTTGCAACTTTGTTTATCTTGAGCCATGGACCTAATCTCTTGCTGCAAACAAAGTCCACAAATATCAGGTAAAGTTCACCAACTATGTGCAGCTAAGGAACAGGCCTGTACAGGGGCATTGTCATCTCACATTTTCTTCAAAAGCAAGCAATTTGGCAAAAGTCAATATAACTTGGATATCTGATAAGAGAAAGCCTAAGCATCATTTCACACAACTTCAGAACATTGTAACAAGCAAAATACACGAATTGCCAACCTCTCAAACACCCTAAAACACAAAAACACCAAGTTCCTGCCCAAACAGGGCATCATCTGCAGAACTCAAGCCATTTTGAAATTGGCTCGTGCGTTTCCTCTTTCATCCCTTCAAACACATTCCCTACAACACACCTGAACTATCCAGGCCCCTGTCCAGCAACTATGAGCTCATTTTCACACTTCACCATTTTCATTTTGAAGCTTTGCAGGTTGACTTCTATAGGAAGATTCAGGCATCTACAAAGCAAGCTGGGCATTGGAAAAGGTTGAGGGAACTTCAAGCAAGATCACACGACCTTCAGGCCTCACTCAAAACTCCTACATTGCCATATCCAAACTCAACTGAACAAGGTATTTGTCAAGTTTCTAACTCCTTATTTAGGCATCCTTAAACTTAGGTTTGTGAAGCAAAAATGTAGTCCTTAAGTTGCTTGAGCTGTACATATGCATAGCTTCCATTTATATTAACTGAGCTAGGAGTATTTGATAGTTGAAGTTGCTGAAAAAACTAGGTCAAAATTTAGGGCCATTAAAATTCTCTCTGTCCTTTTAGAGTTAGGTCACAAAATGGATATGGTTGGAATCGTGATTAAAAATGCTATAAGTTTCATGTTGTAAGTTTTTGATTTCATGCAAGCAATAGAGAGAACAGGATTTGAACTGAACCAGGGCGCGCGCGCGAAGACAGAGGTCAGGGATGAAGTTGTTCTGGGCCTGGCGCTTGGGCTTGTTTCTTTTGACACCCCCCTGTTTCTGTTTGCACCCCCTTTGTATTTTTTGATATTTTTCATATTTTCTTAATATTTTTTATTTTTGACTTTTATTATTTTTTCTGAACATTATAAAATCATAAAAATATTTTCTTAATTTTTGCATTTTTATTTTATTATTTTTATTATTTTTTTGGCATAAAAATAGTATATTAATAATAATATACTTTATTTTCTTAAATAAAACATGTAAATAATATAAAAATATTATATATTTTTATTTTTATTATTTATACACTTAAAATAATATTTTCATGTATATTTTAATTTTTTAACATTTTTGTATATATTTTTATTATTTCCTTGTACATAAATGAAATAAATAAATAATATAAAATATATTTTCTTTTAAAACAAAAATTAGGGTTTTCACCCTTTCAAAAAATAATCATTTTATTTTCTTATTTTTAAGACATAAATAAATTTATTTTCTCATACATAAAATTAATAAAAAAACATTTGTTGCATATTTACATTTTATTGCCTATTTAAATATTTGCTTATTTATTTATTTGTACAATAAATTCAATTTGGTTGTAATAGTTTTTGGGTTTTATTTTGAGCAATATCCCCCTATTCAAAACTTGTATCCCCCTCCCCATAATATTGTTGTAATAGTCTAGATTTATTTTACGCGTTTTATTGCTTTCATATACCATGATAGTAAACTAGGGTTTTGTATGCAAAGACCAAAAATCAAAACAAATAGCATGACTTAATACAAGACAAAAAATGCATGAAAAATGACAACACATCTCACACAAGCACCCCTAGGGTTTCATCCACTTTGTTTCCTTAAAATGACCATGGTATGCATGCTAGGTATCTTGGCAAAACAAAACAAAACAAAACAAAAAGATCATAGTCCCTCGATGACGCTATCAAAATGTTGCCTAAAAACAAATGATCTTAGTCCCTAAAACTTGCTAAGATACATGGCACCATTGCTATCATGGTCATACGATGACCCACGCCCGTCCCGTTTAACATCCAAAGATAGGGTTGTTTACCAAATGCAATGGTAAAACAACAATGTCAAAGGAATAAAAATATATAGGAAAGACTTTTGAGTAGGGTAGATAACTCCTAGTTACTTGATATCTTTCAAACCATCCTTGCTATTTTCAAAAACACACACACATTTCAAAACAATTTCCAAACAACTTTCAAAACATTGAAACATTTTTCAAAAGACAAACATCTTTGTATACATTCTTACAAACAAGAATCATTACAAAGATTGCAAAAACAAAGGCCTCTTTTCAAAATACTTTCAAAACCACACAAAGCACCATTTCAAACAATTGAAAAAGCAAAGCAAGTGATCTAAAACAAGTAACTAAGAGCCCATGGAAAACCATGGATGAAAAGGGTGCTAGCACCTTCCCTTTTCATAATCTACCCCCCAAACTCAAAAACAATCTCAAAGGTCTTTCCTGTACTTTTTTACCTTTCCTTTTGGATAAAATAAAAGTCGGTGGCGACTCTTGCTAAACCGCGACATTTGCAAACACAAACGCAAAACCTCAAGTCAGTTCTCCCACCGCATCACAGTAGTGATGTGAGAGATTGTGGCTTTCACCTTCAGTGATGGATCATTGCTGACGAGAGGTAGGATTTCTTGACATATGAGATCATAATTTAGTTTCTGATGATCCTGTGATTGAGTAGAATTAACGCACGTGTGGGTGGACATAGAACCTATGACCCAACAATCACCTCTTAATCTGTATAATGCAGTGAGCTTGAACATACAATCTGGGTGCGTGACGGGTATGGATTACGGAAAGAATCCAAGATTCAATGACTTATATCATTTATTATTCATTTTTTCACCAAATATATGATAAAAATAAATTATTTTTCAATTCCTTTAGGTACTGGTGACGGGTATGGATTACGGCAAGAATCCAAGATTCAATGTCGCTCTATATCGAAATCTATTGGATCACCTTGGCCTGGATGATGTACGTCATACCTTTGAACTTTTCTAATTTTAAATTATTTATTTATTACGTTTTCATTAAGCTGATTTAATTTTATCCATAGTTTATCTGGAGACCATATTTGGGTTTGGACCATGAATCAAACTCCGAGGATACAGCAATTTGGAGCACAAAGATTGCAATCATACGGTTTAATGTTGTGAAGATGCACCACAGCGACTGTGTCAAGATGCAGTTTGAAATGCATCAAGAGATACACTGCGATCCAACTTGTTTATCCATGTGGCATCTCAAAAGGGTCGACGCTCAATGGGGTATTACCAACTGGAAAGATTTTTCTCCAGAATGGTATAAGATATGGCAGAGGCGTCACCGATATGTCTTACAATTCTCAGTTTTCCTCAACCATGGTAATATACGACACACAAATCAATATTTAGTTTGGTACAGATCGGTTAGTAACCCAAAAATGCACGTGTCTCATCCAAGGTATTTGGTTGACCCACGAACACAATAGGCACAACCCTTATTTCCCCAACAATAAACACAACACACATCAATCTCCCACTAACCTCCCAACGAAACAGATCCACAACCACCCAACCACAATCACCACCATAATACAAATACACCCACATGCCCCACAACCAACCACAATCACCACCTCAAATATCAATACCCTCATATGCCCCACACCCAACCACAATTTCAATCACAATATCAATACACCGCATGCCCCACCCACAAATCCAGTCTTCTCCATATCCCAATATGGGCCCCTCAACATCTAACTTTAGTCCTGATCTGAGATTTTCCGAATAATAGGACCCAACCGACCCAACTTACCATCAACCACCACATCACCAAAGCATCCAAAATTCCCAATACCAAACACCCCAGGATTTATTTCCTTTCTACCCCCTTACTCAGACGACCAGTGCTATGAGTCAACCATGGAACCCCATCCACCACCAAGAAGACCAAACTTTGAGGGTATGGGTAACCGACTGTACCAAAGCGGATCTTCTAGATATGGAGATCTGACCGATTTCATGGATTCAGAACGTGTTGACTTTGCTGGGCCATCGACCCTGCCACAACAGGAAACGCGATAAAATCCACCACGGGAAAGGCGAGGACGCGGATGCGGAACCGCAGGTCGTTACCGGGTTCCGGGGGACCACTGATTTTTTGTATTTTTTTATGTAATCGTTTTCTGTAAATAAAAAGTCGAATTTTCGTGATCCTATATCGTTTGCGTAACGTCCCGTATTTAAAATAAAAAACGCAAAAAAATCGTATCCCCTTTGCACTAAGGCGCCATCTCACTTGGCTTAGGGCACACTTTTAACACCTATGTGCTAAGTGAGATGGCGTCTCCCCTTTAAAATAAGGTGTACGCGCCAATTGAGATGACTCCTCCTTTGTGAAATTTTCTGAAACATGGCTATTTGCGTAATTTTCTACTAAACATGGTTATTTGCGATTTTTTTTTAAAACTTGGTTATTGCAAAAAAAAAATTGAATATAAATTACCAATTTTTTATAAATAAACTGAAATCTATATCTAATATTTAGGTTCAAATAGTGTTTTGATCTTGATAATTTAGCGAGTTTTTGATTTATTGCCGTGGTCGTTATAAATTTTGTAAATATTTATTTATTCCATGTGTTTTTTTCATTTTGGTCCTTAAAGTAAAGATTTCAAAAAATGGTCTCAAGTGATTTTGTATCCATGATCTCTTGTTTGCAACAATGCAATGTTTGATTTTTATTGCAATGCATGTATGTATATTGGATGTTAGCATAATATTTATTTTAATAGTAATATTTTCTTTTATATAATGATGTCAAGTTTTATTTAAAATATTAAATATAATTAAATAATAATTAAAAAAATTTGTGTTGGAAAAAATTGTATAGAACTTTTTTTTATGAAGAAAATTTTCAAAATGAGTTGTATTTTGTTTAAAATATTAAATAATAATTTTAAATATAATAATTTTAAATATAATAATTTAATAATTAAATAGTTATTTAAATATTGAATTTAATAAATTAATTAAATACTAAATAATTAATTTAATTAAATATTAAATAACTACTAAATAATTGATAATTTTAAATATTAAATAGTTAAAGTATATTTAGTAAATTAATCATTTTAAATATTAAATAATTAAGGTATATTTAACATTTAAATATAATAAACTATTAAATATTTTAATTATTTTGATTATAATTAAGTATTTTAATTAAATAATAAATAATTATATAATAATTAATAAACTAAATAATTATTTAACAAGTTCAAATATGAAAAGTTAAAATATTAAATAGTAAAACTACTAATTTAGTAGTTAAAATAATATAAAATAAATAATTAATATATTTACTGCTAAATAATTGTTTGCATATTATGAATAAATTTACACAAATTAAAATTCCTTCTATGAAATAAATATATGTTTTAAATAAAATAATTTAAATAAATATTAAAAAAATCTCATTATTTGATATTTAACTTAATGATTATTGTTCTTAAATAAAATGAATTTTTAATTAAAATGACTTTTTAAATAAATATATCCATGTTTAAATATATAAATATCTAATATTAGTTTTAAATAAAACATATATTTATTATTTAAATAAAATATTTAAAAAAATTATATTATTGAAAATGTATAGATATTTTAAATAAACAGTATTTAAATATAAATAATATATAAATTTCTTATACATAATATATAAATGTATAAATAAATATAATGAATATTATTATTAAATGAAATGATTTTTAAATAAATATATCCATGTTTAAATATATAAATATGTAATATTAATTTTAAATAAAACATATATTTATTATTGAAATAAAATATTTAAAAAAATTATATTATTGAAAATGTATAGGTATTTTAAATAAACAGTATTAATATATAAATAATATATAAATTTCTTATACATAATATATAAATGCATAAATAAATATAATGAATATTATTATTAAATGAAATGAATTTTTAAATAAATGAATTTTTAAGTAAATATATCCATGTTTAAATATATAGATATGTAATATTAGTTTTAAATAAAACATATATTTATTATTGAAATAAAATATTTTAAAAAAAATTATATTATTGAAAATGTATAGGTATTTTAAATAAACAGTATTTAAATATAAATAATATATAAATTTCTTATACATAATATATAAATGCATAAATAAATATAATGAATATTATTATTAAATGAAATGAATTTTTAAATAAATGAATTTTTAAGTAAATATATCCATGTTTAAATATATAGATATGTAATATTAGTTTTAAATAAAACATATATTTATTATTGAAATAAAATATTTTAAAAAAATTTATATTATTGAAAATGTATAGGTATTTTAAATAAACAGTATTTAAATATAAATAATATATAAATTTCTTATACATAATATATAAATGTATAAATAAATATAATGAACATTATTATTAAATAAACTGAATTTTTAAATAAATATATCCATGTTTAAATATATAAATATGTAATATTAGTTTTAAATAAAACATATATTTATTATTGAAATAAAATATTAAAAAAAATTATATTATTGAAAATGTATAGGTATTTTAAATAAAGAGTATTATTAATATATAAATAATATATAAATTTCTTATATATAATATATAAATATATAAATAAATATAATGAATATTATTACTAAATAAAATGAATTTTTTAAATAAAATGAATTTTTAAATAAATATATCCATGTTTAAACATATAAATATGTAATATTAGTTTTAAATAAAAACATATATTTATTATTGAAATAAAATATTATAAAAAATTATAGGCAAAATACCCTTTTTAGTCCTTTAAGTTTACCCCAAGGTCCATTTTGGTCCTTTATCTAAAAAAAGTGTCAAACTGGTCCTATAATTCTTTCAAAAGGACCACGTTTGTCCTTTCCATCCACTCCGTTAGTCATGTTTAATGGCAGCGCTTATGTGGCATTACACGTGTGTTTAGAAAAATTGCATGTGGCAATTCCACTTACAAGTCAGTTTGACACTCTTATGTGGCATTACCACTCATCCATTGCATGTTTCCTTGAAGGTGAAACCAGACTTCTCATCAGAGGTAAGTTTCTGCAAGAATTCTATTTTCATAGTTAGGGTTTCCATGAAATTCGTCTCCCTTCTCTGAAATTCATCTCTCTATTTAGGGCATTGTGTGTAATGGAGGAAATTCTTAATATTACGATACACCACAGTGGTCAATTTGTTAGTGAGAACTTGAGTGTGTACGAAGGAGGTGAGATTGTTGATTTGAGAGTAGATGCTGATATGTGGGGTTATTTTGAGTTATTGGGTGCTATTAAGGAACTAGGTTACCCAGCCATAGAGAAGATATACTATAAGGATCCAACTGCTGGAATGAATCTGTTGTTTGATGACAAAGGGGCCTTAGAGATTGCTGATCTATATAGGGTTCATTTAAGTGTTGAAGTCTTTATTCAACACCCATTGTCACAGCCTGAGTATGTTGATGAGAGTGAAGTTATTTTAGATGAGATACCCCTGAATGTAATGGAAGAGGATGCAGTTAGACAAAATGAGGTAAGTGAGGATGCGGTTAGACAAAATGAGGTAAGTGAGGATGCTGTTGGACAGAAGGAGGCAAGTGAAGATGTTGTTATACAGAAGGAGGCAATTGAAGATGTTGTTGGACAAAAGGATGCAAGTGAAGATGTTGTTATACAGAATGAGGCAAGTGAAGATGATGTTGGACAGAAGGAGGCAAGTGAAAATGCTGTTGGACAGAATGATGATGATAGTTCTGATGATGATAGCTCTGATGATAGTAGCTTTTCGTATGATAGTGCAAAGGAGGTTGTATTTGATGATGAAACTGATGAGTGTGATACTGACTTGGAAGAGGAAGAAGGTAAGGATGATGTAACTGATCTCTGTGAAACTGAAGCAAATAAAGAAGATAGTAAAGGAAGTGATAATGAAAGTGAGGATCTTGTAAGTGAATGTGATAGTGAAGATAGCAATACTACCAAGAGAAAGAAGTATCCCATTTTCAAGCTTCTAAAGGATATGTCCAATTACAAATGGGAAGTGGGTACATATTTTAGTACAAAATAAGATATCAAGGAAGCAGTTACCTCTTATGCAGTCCAATCTGGCAGAAATTTAAAGTACATCAAAAATGACAAGATAAGGGTTAGGGTTAGGTGTAAGGATGGATGTGAATTGGAAGGTTATTGGGCTAAGTTGGATGTTGAGGATACTTGGTAACTAAGAAAGGTGGTAGACACCCATAGTTGCAGTAGAGAATATCATGTGAAGTTGTTGAAGACTAAATGGCTTAGCAAGAGGTTGCAGAATGCACTTAAAACCAACCCTAGAATGAAGCTTAAGGACATTAAGGAAAAGGTGCAGAAGAAGTGGAATGTGGGGGTCAACAAAACCAAGGCTATAAGGGCTAGGTTTGCAGCAAGAGACATGGTTGATGGGTCATTCTTAGGGGATTATACAAGGATTTATGACTATGCACATGAGTTGTTAAGATCTAACCCAGGGTCAACTGTGAAAGTACATGTCCAACTAGCTCAAGAAGGTAGTGGTGTTCAGAAATTACACTTCAAAAGGATTTACATATGCTTGGCAGCTTGTAAGGAAAGCTTCAGGTTAAGTAGACATTTCATAGGGCTTGATGGGTGTTTTTTGAAAGGGCTTTGTGGAGGTCAAATCCTGTCAGCCATAGGCAGAGATCCCAATGATCAAATGCTACCAATAGCATATGCAGTAGTGGAGAGTAAAAACAAGGAAAGTTGGACATGGTTCTTGGAGCTGCTTATTGGTGATCTAGGTGGAAGAGAAGAGTGTCTCACATACACTTTTATTTCTGATCAACAAAAGGTATGACTCTATTGTTAATTCTCAATTGATTAGTATTTTTAATAATTAAATTCTCATGTTTATCCTGGTATTCTCATGTTTAATAATTAAATTCTATACATATCATGACCCAGGGATTATTGCCAGCAATGGAGGAACTGCTGCCTACAGTTGAACAAAGATTCTGTGTTAGGCATCTCTACAACAACTTTAGGAAGAGATTTCCAGGAAAAAAACTAAAGGAAATTATATGGAAGGCATCCAAATCAACTTACTACCAAGCTTGGGAAAGAGAGATGAAAGTTATGAAACATATCAATGGAGAAGCATACAAGCACATGATGTCTACCCCTCCAAGGTTTTGGAGCAGATCATACTTCAAGACTCATAACAAATGCGATGCAGTTCTCAATAATATGTCAGAATCCTTTAATAGTGTTATTTTGGAGTCAAGGGCCAAGCCATTAATAACCATGGTGGAAGAAATTAGGATATACATGATGGAGAGATGGGCTACAAACAGGATGAGGTTTCAGAAATTGACAGATGTAGAAGTGTTGCCAAACATTATGAAAAAGGTTGAGAAAACAAGTTCATTCACAAACATGTGGCTTCCCAGGTAAAATTATTAAAACAAGCATTTTTTCTGTGTTAGAATGTCTGACTTTGGAATGTCCATTTGATGTCTTAATTTGGAATGTCCATTTTTTTGTGTTAGGATGTCTGATGAGCATATGTTTGAAGTGAGGCATCTGGAAAATTCTGCTGAAAAATTCACTGTAAACTTGAAGGAAAAAATATGTTCATGCAGAAGATGGGAGCTAACATGCCTACCATGTGTTCATTCACTTGCAGCAATCAAGAATAGGAACCATAGGATTGATGAATACATTCCTGATTATTACAGGAAATCTAGATATTTGCAAGTGTACAAACCTGTCATATTCCCTGTTAATGGCTCAAACCTATGGGTTACAACTGAGTACCCTGATGTTATGCCACCCAAATTCAGGAAAATGCCTGGAAGGCCAAAGAAAAGGAGGAATTTAGAGCAAGGTGAGCTAGATGGTACTGATAAAAAGATGAGAAGAACGGGATTCATTATAAAGTGTAGCAGGTGTAAGCAGGTAGGTCACAACAAGCTTACTTGTAAGGTGCCTTATACTAGTCAGACAACTACTACACAAGTACCACATGCAGCTCAACCATCTGTACCACAAGCACCATCTGTACCACAAGTACCAGTGCCTTCTCAACCATCTCAAGCATCTGTACCAGTGGCATCTGTACCAGTGGCATCTGTACCAGTGGCATCTGTACCAGTGGCATCTGTACTAGTGGCATCTGTACTAGTGGCATCTCAAGCATCTAAGTCAGTTCCTGGTCAAGCTTCTCAGCCATCTCAATCTAAATCATCCAAAAAGTTGTCAGTTAGAAGGCCAAATGCACCATTTGTCCCATCTCAAGCATCTAAGTCAGTTCCTGGTCAAGCTTCTCAGCCATCTCAATCTAAATCATCCAAAAAGTTGTCAGTTAGAAGGCCAAATGCACCATTTGTCCCACCAGGTCCAACAACGAGGTTAAAGGCATCAATAATTGTTGTAGGTCCAACAACAAGAAGGACAACACCAACTAAAAGAGAAGCACCAAAGTGGAAACTTTAGTTTACTTTTATGTCTGTTTTGGATTAGGATTGGACCTATAGTTGTTATGTTGTTTTGTTAACTTGTAATATTAGAATTGGTTATGTTAAGTTGTTTTGATCATGTAATATCAAGTTGTTTTGTTTTTTTTTTGGACCTGTAATATCAGGCTGTTTTGATTGGACCTGTAATATCTGGTTCTTTTGTATGCAACTTAGTGGTATCCACCACCTTATAATTATATGTTGTTACCTATCTTCAATTGCTACAGTATGTTACATTGATCAAAATGCTACTAGTTACAGTATGTTACATTATGTTTTACATTGATACAAAAATGCTACTAGTTTTACAGTATGTTACATTGATCAAAATGCTACATTGATACAAAAATTGCTACAGTATGTTTTACAGTATGTTACATTGATCAAAATGCTACTAGTTCAAAAATTCAAGTTGATACAAAAATTCAAATTCATAATGATACCATGTTCAAATTGAGACTGTGTTACATATGATACTCTATTACATATATTCTCAATTCAACAGTCTATTACAACATCATCCAAATTACCACAACTAACATAATAAAGAAGAATCTTTTCCATTTTTTCTGAGAATTCATCATCTTCTTCATTTCAATTTGTAACTCCATTATCTTATGTTTCAGCCCATCCTTCCTTTCCTTTAGATGATGTATCTCCATCTTTGCTCCATCAAGCTCATTTTGCAGCTTCTCCAACCTATTATTCTGCTTCTTTATAAACTGATCCTTCTCATCCACCACATCATCAAAGAACCATTGAAAGTATCCACACCCAGATTCAGATGAACCCTGTAATGGTGACATCCAGATTCATCTCAGCTATTGCAGGAACTATCAGAACAAGAATATATGAAAACCCATTTTAATTTCATGCTTACCTTGTAATGACGACAACCCCAGAATTGCTTCCCAAAGTTTGTGACAGTGGTAGCCCTTCGAAGAACCGCAGATTCTCCACAACCACATATAGGTCTCCATCGCAACTTTCCATCTAAGCTTCCATCTCTATTGCAATCGTACGAAGACCGGATCTCTGATGATGCTTCCTTCATCATATTGAGGGAATTTCAAATTCAAAATGGGAAAATTGAGGATTTCTGGAACCCTAGAATTTGAGGATTTCTGGAAGCAGCTTGAAGATGGTGTACATAACATTCCATGTCACCTGCCACGCATGCAAACCAAACGTCCGTTTGTGCCTTTTGGACGGAAAGGACTCCTATGGTCCTTTTGAAAGAATTATAGGACCAGTTTGACACTTTTTTTAGATAAAGGACCAAAATGGACCTTGGGGTAAACTTAAAGGACTAAAAAGGGTATTTTGCCAAAATTATATTATTAAAAATGTATAGGTATTTTAAATAAACAACATTAATATATAAATAATAATATAGTTCAAATCCAATAAGAAATGAAAGAAAAAAATTCAGAGACTATTATTTTAAGATACCTATTAATACTAATTTATACCTATTAATACAATTTGGATACTTATTTATACCTATAAATATTATTTAAGATACCTATTAATATTAATTTAATAGCATAAGTGGTATGGTGGAGAGACTATTTCTTGTAAATGAGAGGTTCAAGGTTTGAAACTTCTTGCCCATAATTTTTGAAAATGTATTATTCAACATTAAATATTGAATATTAAAAAAAATGGAAAAAACAAAAAGAATTTACTATCACTTTAGCGACGTTAGCCACATCATTATTTTTGTAACGGAAGTTAAATGTCAGAGATCAAATCCAATAAAAATAAACAAAAACAAAAAAAATTTAGAAACTAAAATCAAAAACTTCTATAACTTAGAGGCGTCAAAATACTATTTAAGTCTAATTTTTAAGTCCAACTTCATTCCTCAATTATAAACATAATTGGTAAAATTTGTAGATAAATGTTTTTTAAATACCATTCAATTACTTGTTTTGCAAATACTTGTTTCTCAAACTTTTAATTCTTTTGGATTCAATTTTATTTAACTCTTTATTTTTTTTTCAATATAAAAAACCATATGTTCATTTTGACATTAAGCACATTTTTCTTTATTATGAACCACAAATGTTTTAAATTATCTATTTATCACTTTAATGTTATGTTGATATGTTTGTTTCTTAGCTAGCAATATCAATAATACATAGTAAATATGTTTCTTAATATTCTAGATACTCACACCAATGAACTTGAGCTAATGAACTTCAACTGATAGGATCAACAAGTTGTAATTTGATTTCTGTAGGTTTTGGAAATAATCATTGAACTTTAGTTGAGATGATAGGTCAACAAGTTGTGATCCATCTGATTTATGTAGGTTGGAAACAATAATTGAACTTCTGAGATGATATGGTCGATGTTGTACCCCAAAATTTTCCCTCTCATTTTACTCAAAACATACTCCTAGAGATCCTCAATTTGTTCAAGGTTGCCCAAGAGTTGACCAGACAAACTCTCTCCTAAGGCAATGTATCTCAAACTAGGGTTTCCATTTTCATCAAGATGGATGAACTCAAAAGACCTCATATGCTCTCCATGGTCCTAATATGTTCTCAAGACCCTCCATGTCAAATTTCAAGCCTTGCACAAGAAGTTTGCTCAGTCAACTGCTCAGATGCTTGAGAATCGACTATATTAAGTCAAAAGTCAAATGTGGCCCACATACAGTCAAACTTCAAGATTTTGGTCAACATAAACATTTTGAAGTTATATCCATCATTTGATCAATGGTTGATCATGATTCCTCAAGGAATGCCCCAAATTCATCAAAACCCAAAAGTTGCTAAATTAGGGTTTCTTAGTAAAAGTCAACCAAACTTTGACCAAGCATAACTTCAACATGCTTTATCAGAAATTTTCCATCCAAAGCTCATTTTTAAGAGGATGCAATTTCCTAAAATTTATCTTCATCCCACAAGTTCAAAATACGCACCCACAAAAAGATATAAATTTCTACATTATGGGTCCTTTTGAAAAGTCAACAAAAACACCTTTTGGGTCAAAGCTCCTTACATGAAAATGGAAGACTCAATTGAGATGAGAAAACATGGGTTTCTTAGGGGACATCCTAAGCTTTCCAAAAAGTCCAAGAACACCTCTCTAGGGTTAAAATTGGAAGAGATATGCCTTGTCAAAGTTGACCCTTTTTGCAAAATTGCCAAAAGTCAAATGTGCTCAAAATGCATTTTTTGCTAAATAGACCTAACTTTTTATGCTTGCACCTCACTTATAATGTGGTCCACGACTCAAATATTCACCCACACATTATTTGCTTCATTTTTCAATTATTTTGATTTTTTATTAATTAAAAATTGAATTAAATCAAATAATTGATGAATAATAGCAAAGATATGATTTGATTTGGTTTTTGGACAGGTTGGCAATCAAAATATGCTGAGTTATCAAGGCCAAAACGAATCAAGCATAATTGGTACAAGAAAGGGATGATTTGGCTCAAAATAGAAAGTTTACATGTAGCTTGAAAATCAAATCAAATCTCTCATAATTACAAAGATTCAATCCAAGTTTGTAACCCTAATTCATTCCTATATATATATATATATATATATATATATATATGACAAGAACAAAGCATGACACAAGGATTTGCAGTCGTGAAATTACCAAATAAAATTCAAAAAAAGTGACAAAAAAGTGTTGGACCGTTTTTGAACTTAGAGATCCATTCAAGCCATTCTAACACTTCCAATCGTTTCTTGGACCTTCCCAGAAGCCAATTGGATCGTTTGCAAGGCCTAAAACACCCAGAATCGCGCGTTACAAGTTCACTCGGTTTGCTTTTTTTTCAAAATCTATTAATGTATTTCTTGCATCATTAGCATGATTAATTGGTATATTTGTGATGTTTGAGATGTTTGCAAGCTAACTGAATGATTCAATTGAATTTTTGACGCTTGTATGTGCCTTTGCCATTATTAGGGTTTGCGTGTGCAGTTTAGGGGTTTGTTCTACAGGTTAAATTAGGCAAAAAGAAGGGTACCATGATGTTCACAAGATCAAAACGAGTTGATCAATATAGTTAGATTTCATTTATCTTGCGTTTTGTGGATTTTTGAATGTTACAGGGCTATGGTTATGAACATTGTCGGTGGGTATAGGCGAACACCTAACACGACGGAGCCTTGAAGAAGACGACTAGGTGGCAGCCCCCCATTGGAGTTTTTGAATCTTCGCGCGTTTTGTTTTGTTTGTCAACTAACCACTTTTTCTTTTATATATTATATATTCTTCTCATTATACTTGCAACTAACAACCATAGTTCAGCTGGCAACGCTTTAGTGGTAGCAAGCGTAAGGACCTGGGTTCGATCCCAGGTCCTAACAATTTTCTTTATTTCATTTTCTTGCAACAGATTCAATGCATCCCAATCCCAGGCGCCTTCCATACACCCTTGCGTCCATCTGTTTGATCAAGCATACTATCAGATCTAACGCTCCAGCAGTGAGGGACCATGATGCACCCCCAAGTCAACACTACAAGGAATCAAATGCTGACCGGGCTTGAAGGGTTATTGGGCTTGAAAAATTTAGATTGGCACCCCCTATTTGCTAGTACACAAGTCCAGTTTGCATTTTCTTTCTATTTCTTTTTTTTTAATTTCTTGAATTAATTTCTTTAATTGTTTTAATTAATAAACACAAAATTTTTATTTTTCTACAAAATCAAAAAATCACAAAAATACAGAATTAAATATTTATTCAAACTAATATATTTTTAAAAAAATAAATTAGGTTAATTAGTTCATTTGATTATTTTGTTTCAATTAAAATTAAATAGAAATTAGATTTTAAATTTTGTAATTAAATTGTTTTTTTCTCAAATAAAAAACCACCAAAAATACACAAAATCTTTTTTTTTTTGTAAAATATTTTATTTTCTTGAAATTATTTAATTTAGTTTAGATTAGGTTAATTTCAATTTCTTTTTTATAATTAAAATAATTATAATTATGGTTTTAGTCGTACATAACTTAATTAATTATTTTCAAAAAATAACTTCAACATTTTCTAGTCAGATTTTTAGGGTTTTCAATTTCTCCTCGCATTAAATTTTCCGTGTGCATTTTTAAATTGTTTTATTATTATTGTACTTGTTTCGAGCTTGTAATAATTTTAATTAGGGTTTTAAGTTTCCGCATTTTTATTTTTCGTCGAGATAATTATGTAACTGTCAAAGCCTTGTAATAGTTAGGTTTGTTTTTCGCACTTTAAATTCCTGCAAATATTTAACTGTCTAGATGTATGCTAATAGGATTGTATGGGAAGATTACTTGAAATTAAAACGGTAGATCACCTAATGTGCAAAGATTAAATAACTAAAACAATTCATATGCACATATTCACTCCTAGGGTTTACCTCACTTCGGTTGCCTTCGATAAACAGTCATTAAGCATATGAGATTTTAGTGGTTGCCCTCCAGTCTAAAAAGATCAAAATGTCCCATTCGAATGTTGCCTCGGAAATGTTGTCTCGGAAAGATCTTAAAACTTTAGGGTTACTACTAAAGTTTTCTAACTATTGCTTTAGTGATTGTACGTGTCCCTTTCAAATGTCCCTTACAAACTCCAACGACGGGGCTACCTACTCCTTAATAGTAGGATAGCGCTGTCTAAAGGAAACGAGAACAAACAATCTTTTTTCGAGTAGGTAGAATCTTAAGTACTTGCTCAATGAAAACTTTTCACACAAACAACTTTCAAAAAAAAAAATTCAAAACAAACTTCGTCACATCCTTGAGGACTGATACAAGGGTTATCACGAAGTAAAACTTTTTCAAAACAAGCATACACACAAGCAATTTTAAAAAAGATGAGCAAGTACCTAAGAGCCCATGGAAAACCATGGATAGAAAGGGTGCTAACACCTTCCCTTTCTATAATCTACCCCCGTACTCAGAAATTTAGAAAAAAGGTTTTTTCTGTTCTTTTTCTTTTTCCATGATTGGATGAAATAAAAGTCGGCGGCGACTCTTGCTTACCGCGACATTTTGCAAACAAAAAACACAAAATGCAAACCAGTATTAACAGTCGGTTCTGCCACCGTATCACAGTCGGTTTTGGAAACTTCAATTGAGATGATAATATCAACAAGTTGGTAATTGATTTATGTAGGTTTTAGAAACAATCGTTGAACTTCAGCTGAGATTATAGGGTCAACAAGTCTTATTTCGATTTCTCTAGGTTTTGGAAACAATACAAGTCGTAATCCGGTTTCTGTAGGTTTTGAAAACAATTATTGAACTTCAGCTGAGATGATAGGGTTAACAAGTCTTAATCCAATTTCTGTAGGTTTTGGAAACAATCAATGACTTCAGCTGAGATGGTTAGATTGTTTAGTTCATCAAGTTCTGAAGGTTAAATTTGAAAATAGTGTTAGATTGTTTATTTCAAATTCTCAGATTTTTACACATGAAAATTATTAGTGACCACCAATAATCTTTAGATTAAGTAGTATAGTCACTAATATAGCAATTGCTCCATGGTTTGTAGTTTTGTGAGCAAACAAAACCCAACTCATTGTTATCTTCCTGCTCACTCCAAATATGCTTGGCCAAGATTACTATTGGTGGATTATTTTTTTGGATTATGTCTTTCTTTGAACTTTAACTATAAAAAAATTAAGTGATATTGTGTATATATGTTCATGGTTATACGTGTTCGTGTTAGTGTATTTTGTGCTCATAGATTTAAATGGAAACTAGGATCCATTTCATATGAATTTATTTGGTAATAGGTTATGAACCATTGCTTTTTTGGTTAGATATTATGCTCATAGATTTAAATGGAAACTAGGATCCATTTCATATGAATTTATTTGGTAATAGGTTATGAACCATTACTTTTTGGTTAGATATTTTGGACTGGAATGGAGAAACTAATGCAATTGGAAAGGGGTAAAATAAAAGAACGGTGAGTGCAATTTACTTTCAGATTTGTTTTGTATGATGCCAAAACTATTAGAATTTAGCATTTATGTATATTGAACAATATCTCTGAGTTTGTGTGGCACCCATTCATTAAAAATTATTTTCTGCACAAAAATGCACTGCATGCCGATACATACGCATTTCAGACTGTCACATGCAACTCAATATTAAAGCTTGTAGAGTAAGTGTTGGATAGGCCGACACATGATGCGTACAGGACGACACATGTACGATCATATTGAAGCATGTAGCCACTGACTTGCTCAGGCTGACACATGCTCCTTCATAGGCCGACACATATTGCAGTTTTGTGACTATGTGCCGGCACATCTGTGTTTCAAGCCGACACATACTGATTGTTTGGGTTATTTTTGTTTAATTCTTTTGTTCCTAAAATCTCCTCCTTGTCATCTAACTTTCACAACTCTAAATGCATCATTATAATTTGATGAAACTATAAACACTTACCACCATTGCTCTTCACCTTTAACCTCCAACCCATGCACACACACTGAAAAATCACACGTAATCATCTTTTGTCAGGGTTCCATTTAGACGAGGTTCAATAACATCCAATTAGGTTATGTGTAACCGAGAATATTGGATTGAGAATTGTAGGGGGTTTCATCTAGAAAAACTTAAGGGTTGTCCTCCAAGAGTCGCCACAAACTTTTCTTTTATCCAATAAGGAAAGGGTGAAAAGAACAGTAAAGACCTTTGAGATATTTTCTTGAGTTCGGGGGATAGATTATGAAAAGGGAAGGTGTTAGCACCCTTTTCATCAGTAGTTATCTACGGGCTCTTAGTTGCTTGCTAGATCACTTGCTTTGTTTGAAAGTGTGCTTTGTAGTGGGTGTAAGTTTGAAAGTATTTTGCAAAATGCCTCTGTTGCGGCGAACTTTGTAATAATTCTCGTCTCTATAAGAATGCGTACAAAGTGTTGGTTTTGAAAATAGTTCAAAGATATATTTGTTTTTGAAGATGTTTTGAAAGTGTAAGTGTGAAAATGGTTTTAGTTTACGAGCAAGCAACTACGAGCGTCCTACCTACTCAAAAGGTTTATGTTCTTTTCCTCCTTCTTTAGATGTTGCTATCTTACCATTGATTTGGTAAGAAGCCCCATCGTTGGATGTGAAGGGACGGGCGTGGGTCAATTGTATAGTCATTCAAGGTAACCTATGAGACGTTTTAGCAATTTCGTAAGGGACTAGATCATTTACCGAAGGCAACATCGAGGGACATCAAGGGACTATGATCTTTTTATTGATGGTCTTTGCTAAAACGCCCATATTCGAGGGACATGATTATTTTCCGAGGCAACAAGTGAGATTACCCTAGAGGTGCATATGTGTGAATAGTGTGTTTGATTGCATGCATTTTTATCTTGAATTTAGGGTTGTCTACAGGTTGATTTTATCTTGTCATACACAACCTAATTACTAGCATTTTATGTAAAAGCGGTAAATTGCGGAGAAATAAATGTCCTACACTATTACATATTTTGGGAATGGGGATACAAATTTACAAATGGGGATTGCAAGAAATTAAATCCTAATTAACTATTACAACCATATTGAAACTTGAATAATGTACAAGAAATATAATGTACAAGACAAAATGGAAAAAGGAAAAGATTTGTTTTGTTTTTGTTGAGAAAAGATTTTGGTTAATTAAAATAATTATGAAAATAAAATATTTTTGTGATATTTTTATATATTCATAAAATAAACATTGTAAATAAATAGTATAAAAAAAATCAACTCAAAAGGATTTTTTTTGATTGGTTGGAAAAAATGTTGAGTTTTGTTAAAAAGAAAAGGAAACAAACAAATGATAAAAATTGTTATGGTCCTGCCAAGGTTTGAACCCAGGACCTTATACATAAATGCCTTTCACGCGTGCTGTTTGTACCACTGAGGTGGTCTGTTTCATCCGTTAGTTATACAGCATGCACTAAAGATAAAATGAACTCATGGCTTCATCCTTTTCCTTCGAGCGCAGGGATGTCTAGCTTATTTGTTAAGATTTGAAAGGCTTCACCCTCAATCAATCGAAGGATGTAAAAAAACATGCCTAAAATGTGAATACAAATCTAATTATGTAGCTTTTGAAATCTATAGAACAGAGGTTAGCATAAATTTTTTTGGTACCAAAATCGGAAGAAAAAAAACTAACTAGTCAGAGTTGAGATTCTCAAGATACAAGCAATAAAAACCAAAACTAAGAGTATGGCCAGTTTCCTAGACATGATATCTACATTTTTTCTTTTCAATGTATATACAAATGATGCTGGAATGAAAAGTTCCAAGTTTTAAGAAAACTGACCTCTTGCAGTGCCAATTGAAAGACCTCTATATGACTTTCAGAAATGACTTGGTGGTGGATTAAGCTTTGCTGGGATCTTCCTTGAGCTAATGGGACCACTTCTTTGCTTGAATTAAAGGCTGTTATGTGGTATGTTGGGAGTGAATAAGAAGGTTGATATATGGAAGTTGGAGAGTGAATCGAAAGGCTGATATATGGCAGTTAGGGAGTGAATCGAAAGGCTATTATATGGAAGTTAGGGAGTGAATCAAAAGGCTCACTAATGCATGAAGGGGTTTGAGATTTTTGAGAGTTTGAGAGTTTGAGAGTGTTTGATGATTTTTTTCACACAACAAAAGTCTCTCCAGCTACTAAAAAGCCACCCTTGGACGTGTTGTGGAACATCTTATTTATAGAAGAGTTTGGCTGAGATTTGAGGGGGAAAACAAAAGAAATTTAAACAAATTGGGTGTGTTTTCTTCATAGCCTTTGAGGTGCAGCTATTTGTATGCCAATTTGGTGCAAATATGGGAGCAGCATAGCTGGACTAGTTTGCAGCAATTTTTGAGTGTTGTGGCAGCTTGGTGCAGGACTGTTTCACATCAGACTGTTTTTGACCAGACTCATCAAAAGACAAAACACCAATTGTGTGTCCTTCGAATGAGCCAAATGTACGTCCATCGAATGGACCATATGTGTGTCCTTCGAAGGGGCCAAATGTATGTCCTTCGAATGGACCATATGTGTATCCTTCAAAGGGGCCGAATGCATGACCTTCGATCGGACCATATGTGTGTCATTCGAATGGGGCCAAATGTATGTCCTTCGATTGGACCATATGCTTCTTCTTCAAATGGGACTTTTGCATGTTCTTCGAATACGCCAGTTGTGTGTCATGGTGAAGAAACTATGTGTGTTTAAGGGTTTAAAGGTGGAATCGAAGCAGGTTTCTTCAAAGGGAGTCATTGCCTTGTGGGTGCTAGCATGAAGGAAGTAATTGCCTTGTGCATGCTAGTATGAGGGAAACCCTTGCCTTGTGCATGTTAGCATGATGGGAGCCCTTGCCTTGTGAATCGAAATAGGTTGCTTCGAATGAAAACATTGCCCAATCAAAGCTTGTATGAAGATAGTTATTGTCCAAATGAAGCTTGTATGGAGATAGCCATTGTCCAAACGAAGCTTGTAGGGAGATAGCCATTGCTTTGTGGATCGAAGAAAGCATGTAGGAGGCTACTACTTTGTGAATTAAAGCAAGCATGCAGGAGGCTACGACTTTGTGAATTGAAGCAAGCATGCAGGAGGCTACTGCTTTATGAATCAAAGCAAGCATGCAGGAGGCTACTGCTTTGTGAATCGAAACAAGCATGCAGGAGGCCACTACTTTATGGATCGAAGCAAGTTGCTTCAAAAGGAGACATTTCCCAATCGAAGCTAACATGAAGGAAGGAGTTCAGTCGAAGCTAGCATGAATCGAAGCAATGCCTAGTCGAAGCTAGTATGAATCGAAGCATGCTTTTTTTTCTTCAATTTTATCAAAAAAATCAAATTTATTTGTTTTGCTCTTTCAATAGTTTTCTCTTTGACTTGATGCTTGAAAATCCAATATGATCCATGGAAACTATGTGGGGCATTAAAAACCCAATTGTACTTGTGCAAACTTAAACTTTAATAAATCCTTGTGAGAAAATGTCTTGATAAATGAGAGGGAAAATTTTGGGGTACAACAGCTGCCCCTGTTCAATCTTCTTAAACCTGAAAAGCGAGTATGACACATTTTCGTTCGTAGCTTGAAGGTAGAAGATGATTGAACACTAGAGTGCCTAGAAATTTGCACCTTATGATGTGGTGGTTGATTGTGTAGGGAATGGGCTTAAAGATGCCATTTTGAGAGATGATGGAGAGTTGTCGAAAATGGGCTTATAGATACCATCCAAAGGTGATTATTGGTAGAAATTGAAAGAAGTATCAGAATAAACCTCTGGTCGATTTATACTGAAACAATAGGTGTTCTGAGGGAAATGTTAGTCAGGTAGATAGTTGTCATGTCTTATTTCAGGTATTAATCTACAAACAGTTGTTCACATATAGTTATCTTGTCTTGTTTCAGGTAATAATCTGGAACTTGTTATTGTGTTGGTCGCAAAGATAGTTGGCCTAGCTTTATTTTAGGAATTAATCTCTGACCTTAGAAAAAGAAATACAATTTCCCCGGCTTGTTTCGGGAGTTAGTCTTCAATCTGCTCATGTAGATAGTTGTCTTGTCTTGTTTCAGGTATTAATCTACAGTCAGTTATTCACAGATAGTTGTCCTGTCTTGTTTTAGGTATTAATCCGGAACCCGTTTTTTGTTGGTCGTAGAGATAGTTGGCCTGACTTGTTTCAGGAATCAATCTCTGACCCTTTGAGAAAGAAAGATAGTTTCCCTGACTTGTTTCAGGAGTTAATCTTCAATCTGCTCATGTAGATAGTTGTCCTGTTTTGTTCCAGGTATTAGTCTATAGTCAATTGTTCACAGATAGTTGTCTTGTCTTATTTCATGTATTAATCTGTATTCAATCATTCACAGATAGTTGTCCTATCTTGTTTCAGGTATTAATCTAGAACTGTTGAAAATTGGTGATGATATTTGTCTGATTGCTAACTTTCCTAAAAAGGGTAAAGAGTCAGTTGTATGCAGTGTCATGATGCATGAGATGCATCGAGTAATGATTTTCTCAAAATAAATGAGATTGTGATATATGCATTTATCCTGCATATGTTATGATGTTTCTGGAATAATGTATGAATGCAATGTATGAACGTATTATTTGTTCTACTACCGTGTTGCTGAACTGGGGAAAATAAATCCCTGACTGCTGCTGGGGATGACGAGCGTAAGTCTTCATATTTTGTTGAAGTTGAAATGCTGAGAGATAAATTTTTGTTGTTAGAGAAATAAACTCTGTTGGGGAAGGGAAACTCCGTAAACCGCTTGGGGATTTTTAAAAAACTTTTATTTGGGAAACCCAAGAAGCTTGTGAACCATGCTAAGGAATTCTTTGAGATGTCGGGTAAGTAACTGAAAATTTTGGCTCCGCTGGGGGATATAAGAACACCTGACATCATTAGGTTGTATGCTAAGGATATGGCAGTGACTTTATAGTAGGATGTCTCTGCCTCTGTACCTACTGGAGAAAGTATCTGCGAGGATTTGCAGATGGCCTTTAGACATTGTCATGTTTCTTAAAGCCCGCAATAACTGTCTTTCTATTTTTTATGTGCGTATTTGTAAATGGTAATCACATTCAAATGAATATGTTCAAAAATAATCACTGGACGCTTATGCAAACAAAATAGAAAGGTAAAACACAAATAGTTTCTCACTTTCAAAGAAATAGACTTTGTATTAATTTGAAGAGGTTTTGCCTATAATAGGCGTTTTTGTACAAGGAGACGGACAACCTAGTAAGAGAATGCCATCGTAAGAATGAAAACTATACAAAATAGTATACACAGAAAAATAGCTATGTGAAATAATCCCATTGGTTTTCCATTCTGTTATTTCCTTTATGTCTTTGAGCGTCTCGTCTCTTTGATGCTTGTCCGAAGCTGACTGGGTTGATTACACCATTTGAGATTGATAGTTGTTATCGAAGATTGGCTGTAAGGTGATCCAACGGGACATAGTTATACACTTTCAATCCCTAACTTTTTCCTGGACTGTCCTTTCAGGTTTTCAGTCCACCGGGATACTCTTTTTTGCCCAAGCCGCCTTTTCAGGTTTTCGACTTGCCGGGTGTACATATTTTTTCCATATGTATATCCCTATTTTTTGCCTGAACCCTTTTGGTTCGTTGGGATGCCCTTATTTTTGCCTAGGTCAATCAACCTAGCGGGTCTTTATTCATGCGTAGTATCTTTTAACTATGTATACATTCATAGAGTGCGGAAGGTCGTCAATGTCCATAGTGGTTAAGATCATGGCTCCACCAGAAAATATGTTCTTGATCATAAATGGTCCTTCGTATCTAGGAGTCTATTTTCCCCTGGGATCACCTTGCGGAAGTATGATGCACTTGATTACTAGATCACCATCCTGATATACCTGACGTCTGACCTTCTTGTTAAAAGCTTTAATCATACGTTTTTGGTACATCTGACCATGGCAGGCAGCTGCGAACCTCTTCTCGTCAATCAGGTTCAATTGGTCAAGTCGAGTCTGAACCCATTTGTTGTACCCCAAAATCTGCCCACTTATTTCTCAAAAGATCACCCTGGATCCTCAGGTTCGCTTCCATCCAATTTCAAGCATGGATTTACAAATTTTACAAGAAAGTCATTCACAAGGTTAAAATGGTCATTTGCGCATTGAAAAGCCAAACTTTGACTTTTGATCAAAATCAAGTTTCAAAAGTCATATTTCATCAAGACATGTTTAAGATATGAAGTTTGTTTCATCTGGAAATTCAAAAAATCAAAAGTTACTTTGGAAAAGTTAAATTTCTAAATATTTAGAATTTTTTCTAAGTGTTTAAGAAATATGACAAACTCAGAACTTCTGGCCAGATTATCACTATGATGCAAGTTGATTCCGAATCAACTTCTGATACAAGAGTTTTAGATCTCAACAAAATCTGAAACATTGCAGAACAAAACTTCTCATAGAAATGCTGAGATTTCAAGTTATAATTTCTCAAAGACACGTCCTTGAAACTGAAACACTCAGCAGATTCTAGACACTTTTAAGACAGAGTTTGATCAGAACTTCTGGGCAAGTTTTCACAAAGGTTCAGTCAGAATTTGCCAGGGTAATGCAAAGAAGTTTACAAAGCGTGCTGCAAGTGTTGTACCCTAAAATTTTCCCTCCCATATTTCTCAATACATGTCAAGTGAGGTCCTCAAATTGCTCAAGGAAGTCCAAGGGTTGACCGGACAAACTCTCTCCTAAGACAATCTACCTCAAATTAGGGTTTCATTTTGCATCAAGATGCTTGATTCTAAAGGATCCCAAATGCTCACCATTGTCCTAATATGTTCTCAAGATCATCCATGTCAAGTTTCAAGCCTTGCAGAGGAAGTTTGCTCAGTCAATTGCTCAAAGGCCTAAAAATCGAATGTGTTAGGTCAAAAGTCAATTGTGGCTCACATACAGTCAAACTTCAAGATTTTTGGTCAACATCCTCATTTCGAAGTATAATTCATAATTTGATCAAGGGTTGATCATGATTCATCAAGGATTGCTCACAATTCATCAAAATCCAAAAGTTGCTAAATTAGGGTTTTGCAGGAAAAGTCAACTCAACTTTAACCAAGCATAACTTTCTCATACTTTATCAAAAATGACCCATCCAAATCTCATTTTGAAGAGGATGAAATTACCTACAATTCTTATTCAGCTCCCAAGTTCAAAATATTCACTCACAAAAGATATGAATTTTGACATTATAGGTCATTTTGAAAAGTCAACAAAAACACCTTTTGGGTCAAAGCTTCATACATGAACATGGAAGACTCAATTGAGATGATACAAAAAGGGTTGCTTAGAGGACATCCTAAGCTTTCTAAAAAGTCCAAGAACACCTCTCTAGGGTCAAAATTGAGAGAGTTATGCATTGGCCAAGTTGACCTTTTTTGCAAAATTGCCAAAAGTCAAATGTGCTCAAATTTGCATTTTTTGCTAAATGGGCCCCACTTTTTATGCTTGAATCTCATTCCTAACATAGTCCACGACCTATGAGACCATCCATGCTTTATTTATTCATTTATTTAATTTATTTTGATTTTTATTCATTTAAAATTCAAATAAAATCAAATAAATCCTAATAAATCATATATTGATTTTAGGGATGATTTTTGCATTGAAAGAAGATATTATATGTTGTCAATTGAGAATCAACTCGTGCAAGGCCAATTTGGTTGGAAAAAGATTGGATTTGAGCAAAATTGGAAAGAAATCATATGCTATGAAAGATCAAATAAAATCTCCATGATGAGCAAGATTGAGGTCGTTTTTGTTGACCTAATAGTTTGTATTACATATACATAAGCAAGCCAAGGCATAAAAAAGGGTTGGAACAGTCGTGAAAGAGGCAAACAAAACTCAAAAAATCTAGGAAAAAGTGGTGATCCAATTTCCATAGTAGAGGCCAATTCGCACCATTCTCACGATACCAACAAATTCTTAGACATCTCCAGAAGGAATTCCAACCATTTGCAAGCTCTCTAACGCCTGGAATCATAGGTACAGAAGTCACGGTTTTGTCTCAAAACTTTGATTTCGTTTTCATTGGGTTACACATCATTAGCATGTTTGGTTTATATATTCTTGTTTGTCAGTGAATTTGTAAGCTTTTGGTATTATTTAATTGTGTTTTTAGTACAGAAGTCAAGAGATGCCACGGTTAGGGTTTCGTTCTCTTGATTAGGGCTTTGCAGGATAGCTAAATTGGACATTCATTTTGGTACCATGAGACTCGTGAGGATGAGACGAGTTGATTGGTACCAGCCATGGCCATTTATCTTAAGCCTACACGATTTTGGAGATGGACAGGGATATACCTACAGCAAGTGTCTGTAGGTAAAAGTTTGTTTACCTAAAACGATGGCTAGGAGGAAGATGACGATGCGTGTCACCCCCTGGTTGGGCAATTTGAATTCAGCACATTTTTTTATTTAATATTTGTTTTTCATATATTAGATTTTGTTTTTATTATATATACAAGTAAATCAAATGGCTCAATTAGAAAGCGTGCAGGGGAAAAGTGCAGAGGACCTGGGTTTGATCCCCAGGTCCCAACCTTTATTTCATGTTTTTCTTCAATAGGTAATCCAACACATAGCAAATAAAGAAGTGCACCATACACCATCAGGATCTGGCCATCCAATCCATCAACATACCACCAGTGGAGGACCACCATATACCTCAAGTCAACAGCCACACTGGATTAGGCAAAGTCAAACAGACCTGGGTCTTTTGGGCTCAAAATCTCAAACAACACCCCCCATAATTGCTAATACAGACCCATTTACTAACTTTTCTTTATTTAATTTCTTTTTCTTTATTTTTTATTCTTTGAATTTTCCTTATTTATTTTAAATTCACAAATTAATTACTCTTTTCACAAAAACCACAAAATTAATAATTCACCAAAATTAGGATTAGTTTTTATTTTATCAAAATTAATTTAACTTAACTTAACTTAGGGAAATTGTAAGTTGTTTTCAAAAATAAAATCAAATAGAAATTAGGTTAACTTTAATTCTATTTTACTCTTTTTCTCAAATAAACAAAAATACAAAAAAAATAGGTTTTAGAAAATTAATTAATTTATTTCTTAATTTAAAATTAATTAGGATTAGGATTTTCTTTTTAATGTAATAATTTCTCTATTTTCTTAAATAAACAAAATAAAACAAAAACATTTTCTTTAACTAATTGCAATTAGGTTTAGGCAAGGGTCAAAACCCTAGTTGTCTCGTTTTCGATTTATCACGCGCATACTATTTTTTATAATATTGTTGTAACTGTTCATGGTTTGTACTAGTTTAATCTAGGGCTTTTTATTTATCGCTTTTTCCAGGTTTTTTGGATATGTAATTAATCCCCTTCCCTGAAGCCTTGTAATAGCGTAGATTTGCTTTCTCACATTTTAATTCCCGCAAACATTTAACTGTTTAGATGTATGCTAATAAGATTGTATGACAAGAATGCATGACAAATTTAATACAGTTAGAAAACCCTAATGTGCAAAGATAAATAACTGAAACTAATCTCTCGCACATATCACTCTTAGGGTATACTCTCACTTCGGTTGCCTTCGGTAAACGATCATTAAGCATAGGGTGTCTTAGTGGTTGCCCTCCTGTCTAACAAAGATCAAAGTCCCGTTCGGATGTTGCTTCGGAAATGCTACCTCGGAAATGTTGCCACAAAAATGTTGCCTCGAATATGATCTTAAGACTCTAGGGTTATTACTAAGGTATCCTAACATTGCTTTAGTGATCGTATGTCCCTTTTGAATTGACCCTTACAACTCCAACGACGGTGCTACCTATTTCTCAATAGTAGGATAACACTGTCTAAAGGAAACAAGAATAGAAACAATCTTTTTTCGAGTAGGTAAATGCTAGTAGGTACTTTCTCAAATCAAAACTTTTCACACTCACACTTTTCAAAACAACTTCGTCACACCTTTGAGGACTAATACAAGGGTTATCACGAAGTCAAACTTTTCAAAAACAAAGCACATACACAAGCAATTTTTAAAAGATGAGCAAGTACCTAAGAGCCCATGGAAAACCATGGATAGAAAGGATGCTAACACCTTCCCTTTCTATAATCTACCCCCCATACTCAATATCTCGAAAAAGGATTTTTTTTCTGTACTTTTTTCCTTTCCAGTTGGATGAAATAAAAGTCGGTGGCGACTCTTGCTTACCGCGACATTTTATGAACAAAAAACGCAAAACGCAAACCAGCGTCAAACAGTCGGTTCTGCCACCGTATCACAGAACCGGCGACTCAGCTGGGGACTTTAATAAGTGGGGTATACATTAGGATCTAGTTTATCATAATTGCTTCTCTTGATTGCTTTGATTGCTTTACTTTTAAGGTTTTTGTTTTGGAGTTACTATAGATCCTAACCCAGATCTAGGGACACCTTTTAGGTAAGTAGCAATAGACTATGAGGGAACTGTACGGCATAGACCGATACGGTTGAAGCAGTAGCTACGTTGATGTGGCACATTGGTTGATACCGGTATCCCTTATGGAGAAACAAGGAGAATACGGGGCCGCTGCATGGTGTCGTTAAGCATCAACTGACCTTAGAACCTTTAATCGACCAACTTGGCCATTAGAAAGTTGTGAGATAGCCAGCCTCGGTGTAAAGCTGGGAACTGGTTGATACTCGATGCTACACTCATTGAGACCATACTCTCGATATAGTTCCGGCCGCAAGAAAAGATTGCGTGAGCTGAAACCATGACCGATGGAGGATGGTCAGTGATATTGAGATCCTCTAGAACCCGGTTACTTTGGTAGGACAAGTTTGAAACCAACTTAACTTCAAGAGGGTACTACCTTTGACCTCATGCAAGCCTTAAACCTAAGGGCTTTGTGTGATTTGATTGTGTTTTCAATACCTGCTGTTTGCTATACCTGTGGTTTACCATGACATCATGCATCATAAAATGGAATTCATACTTCATTACACTAACCATTTCAAAGACCAAGGGAATTTATCTTTGTTCTGTTTTATAGATTATGGCTTCCGTGCATAGAAATACCATCCGAGTCAACTTTGTGCAAATACCTTCCCAACTTAAAGAGCTAGCCTCAAGAGTTTCCGAGACTTCTATGTTCATTAAGAGACACAGTCAACTTCTCAGCCTGGTTACTTCAAGTCTTGATGAGAAGATGATGAGCGTACTATTTCAGTTCTTTGATCTCAGGCATCATTGCTTCACCTTTCCAGATTATCAGCTGGTTCCCACCTTGGAAGAGTTCTCCCACCTATTGGGCATATCCATCCTTGAACAGGTACCCTTCACAGGTATGGAAGAAGTTCCTAGACCAGAAGACATTGCCTCATCTCTACATTTGAAACAGGCTGATGTAGTATCTAATTAGGAAACACGAAGTGGGGTCGAAGGTTTTCTAGCCAAATTTCTAATAGACCAGGCTCAGCTATTCTGGGATGATTTGGATTTTCAAGCTTTTGAAGATGTCTTGGCTCTCCTTATCTATGGTTTGGTTCTCTTCCCAAATCCAGATTCCTTCATAGATGTGAATGCTGTCAATATTTTCCTTTCTCGCAACCCCGTGCCTACCTTGCTGGGAGATATCTTGCATGCTCTTTACACTCGTACTGTGAGGAGAAGAGGGAGTCTTATGTGTTGCATGTCATTGCTGTAGATGTGGTTTATTTCTCACTTCCTTAAGTCTGTGCTGAAGAATGAAGAAGGTTTGGGTTGGTCCTACAGAATAATGTCACTTGCTCATACATATATTCTCTGGTGTTCCCGGACTATGGAAGACACTGCTGTTATTGACCGTTGTGGGGGATACCCTAATGTCCCGTTGCTTGGAATCATAGGGGGTATAACTTACAATCTTTGTCTAGCTTTGCGACAATTTGGTCGTGCTCGGAGAGATGGTCCCCATGAGTTACTTCTTGAGGACATTATATTTGACTACAAAGAGGACGTTAAGGAGCACCGCCGGAGGTTTATACGAGCTTGGGGCATGGTGAACAGATCTGACCCCCAAGAGTTGGGACCAAAGACTTCTCTTCCTATGCAGCCTTACCTCCAATGGGTCCGAGCTCGTGCCCAGAAGCTCGGGATGCCCTATGAGGCCGTATTACCAGTGATTGTGGAGCCCACTAATCAAGAGGGCATTCCTTATATGGTTCTCTATCCTTACATGCCCACTGATTCTGGGGAGTTGTAGAGGTCTTGGATTCAGCTGAAGAATGAGCGGGATACTTACCAGGAACAGTACCATGAGCAAGAAAGGAAGATTTTGAAGCTCACCAGGCAACTCGAGGAAGAAAGAGTGACCAATGACTACATCGGCACAAGGAGGAAGCGTCCGTGGGACTTTTGATTTTGCTTTTTCTAGTTTTAGATCTTGTTTTATTTACTTCTTTGTAACGCCTTAAAGGCATTGTTGAACCTTTCAAAGTTAATCTAATAAAGTTTGTTTATTTTTGGTTTGCAAATTTAAATCTCCCAAAGTCTTTGAAATCATTACATGCGCATCCCATTATCATGCACATCATTACAGGTACCATTACAGGTTTCTCATCTTCTTCGCTGTTTATTTCAGCAGAAATGTCTTCCGATCAAGCCATCAAAGATCTTCAGGTACAGAACGCCCAATTCCAACAAATGTTCATAAGTCTGGCTAAAGGGCAAGAGGATCTTAAGACCCTTATTCTGAAAGAGAAGAAGAAGAAGAAGAAGGTCGGTATTCTGAACATGGGTAGAAGATTCGGAGAAAGGTTGAGACAACCAGCTGATCTGACCTCCTCATCCAAGGACGGGGAGAACCAAGAAAGGGTAAAGGACCCTAGTCCTGCAGTTTCTGATAACGACACAGATTACGATAATGAGTAATATCCTCCTGCTGAGGATAGGTACAAGCAGCTAGAAGACCGTCTGAGTGCTATGGAGATTCATAAAATCCCTGGTTTAGATTTCGGAGAATTGGGACTGGTATCGGGAGTGGTCATCCCTCATAAGTTCAAAGCTCCGGTTTTTGCTAAGTACGATGGAGTATCCTGTCTAAAACTCCATCTTCGCTCGTATGTCAGGAAAATCCAACCCCACATTTCTGATAGAAATTTGTGGGTGCACTTCTTTCAAGATAGTCTGTCAGGGACTCAGCTTGAATGGTTTTATTAGTTGGAGGGAGCCACCGTCCGAAATTGGGAAGACCTTGCTGCTGCTCTTTACAAGCAGTATCAGTATAACGCCGACCTTGCTCCCACTCGTACTCAGCTCCAGGGTATGTCCATGGGTGCAGGTGAAGGTTTTAAGGACTGTGCTCAAAAGTGGAGAGACTTAGCTGGAAGAGTCCAACCCCTTTTGTCTGATAGGGAGTTGGTTGACATGTTTCTAGGGACTCTATCTAGTCCATTTTTCAATCACTTGATCGACAACTCGTCATCTGGGTTTACTGAATTGATTTTGACTGGAGAAAGAGTAGAAGCTGGCATTCTAAGTGGTAAAATACAGAAGGACACCTCTTCGAGTTCGGTAAAGAAGCCTTTCACCAGTAAGAAGGAAGCTAGTGCAGTCTATGGCTCGAGGGGCCAAAATAGATCTGAACAACGTCAAATGGTAAATGTTGTAGTGATACCAAGACCCGCAGTTTCTCCACAGTGCAACAATCAACAAAGGGTGGAAAGACCACAACGGCAGTTTACCCACATCAACATGACTTTGGCTGAAGTTCTGCCTCATTTGTTAAAATCCAACTTGGCAACCTTGAAAGAGGCTCCCAAGAATCCAAACACTGCTTCTCCCAGATACAATCTCAATGCGCGGTGCGCCTACCATTCGGAGAGCCCAGGCCATGATACAAAGGATTGTTGGGCTCTGAGGAATAAAGTGCAAGATTTGATGGAAGCTAAAGAGATTGAGTTTGATGCTCCAGAAAAGCCCAACGTCATAACTGCTCCTATGCCCAAACATGGTCGTGGAGTCAATGTTGTGGACACCGATTCGTTTGTGACCTCTGTGGAAGAATTTTCTACTCCTTTGATGACGGTTAAGAAGAATTTGCTGTTGGCCGATTTATTTTCGGGTTGTGGTGAAGGTTGCCACATGTGTTCAATTCTTCCCTCCGGTTGCTGTTTATTGAAGTCAGGTGTTCAGCGCCTGATGGATAATAAAGAAATTTTGTTTGAGAAGACTATGATTTCATTTGAAGATGTTGCCATCATAACCATTTCTGCCAATCCTTCCAAGGTTTCCTCGAGAAAACCTGTTAGGGTTACACCTGTTCCAAGAATTGCTCCGTTAATAATCACCGCTCCGGGTCCCATCCCATATACCTCAGGTAAGGCTATCCCATGGCATTACGGTGTCGATGAATATTACCATGGTGTTAAACAAGATTCGAGGACTGAAGAAGCCGATACGAATATCAGTAATATTGTCGGGACCAGTAAGGTTACCCGAAGTGGAAGACTCTTTTCTCCTGAGATTTCCCCTCCAACTGTCCACAAACCTGTTGTCATTCTGTGTGCTAGTACATCAACTACTGTCCCAATTCCTACTCTAGATGTCACCCCTGCATCCATCTGGGACTTGGGGCAAAGAAATCATAGGTGAGCCTGCCCGGACGGAGGCACCTAAGAAAATCATTGTAGAAACCTCTAAACAAGAAATAGAGGAAATTTTGAAAATTATCAAGAAGAGCGACTACAACATAGTCGAGCAGCTGGGGCAGACCCCGTCAAAGATCTCCATGTTTTCCTTGTTGTTGTGTTCTGAAGCCCATCCAAAGTCTTTAATTGCATTTCTCAAGACTGCACATGTGCCATAGGAAACTTCAGCCGATCAGTTCAAAGATTGCGTAGCTAGTCTGACCGTTGACAATGGGTTGGGTTTCTCAGATGAGGACCTGACCCCTAAGGGGAGAAATCATAATGATGCTCTACACGTCTCGATCGAGTGCAGGGGCACCACTATGGCCCATGTGCTGGTAGATACCGGGTCCTCATTGAATGTTCTGCCAAAGAAAGCGTTAGAACGTCTGGATTATGAAGGTTTGATTCTAAAGCTGAGTAACATTGTGGTAAGGGCTTTTGATGGATCAAAAAGAATGGTGCACGGGGAGGTGGACATCCCTGTCAAAATGGGTTCTCCGACGTTTGGATCCACCTTCTACGTAATGGATATCAAGCCGTCGTATTCTTGCTTGCTGGGTCGTCCTTGGATTCATAAGGCTGGGGCGGTGACTTCCACACTCCATCAAATGCTGAAATATCCGGTGAAGGGGAAGATTATCACGATGCGAGGCGAAGAAGAGTATATGGTGAGTCATCTCAATTCCTTCCGCTACATGGAGATGGACGGGGAATTCATAGAAACACCTTGTCAGAACTTTGAAGAGGTCACTCAGACTTTGGCATCAACTGAAGTTGCTACCAACAGACCTCCACTAAAGATGGCTTCTCCCAAGGATGCCAAGGCTGTCGTTGAAGAAGGTGGGTGTACCAATTGGGGTCGGCTCCCTGACTTCACTCACAAAACTGACAAATTTGGTTTGGACTTTACTACAGGAGCTCAAAGGGCTGTTAGGCACGCACGGATTGGAAGACCTCCTCTACACAACAGCAATCTGGGAGTTAATGCAATTGATGACAGTGAAGAAGATTCAGACATCGACAGCTGGATCTACCCAACAACCAATGGTGGACTGAACAACTGGACCGTGAAGGACTTCATACATGTTTCTTTTATTCCGCAGTAATTGACTTTTATTTTAAGATTTGTAATAAACAGTTTGGAACTTTGTGGCCCGATGCCTTACCCGAGGCACCTTGGCTTTGCTTGTGAGGGCTTATTACTTGTCATTTTCATATATCATTAATAAAACATTGAACGTTTCTTGCATTACAAATTTTGCGCTCTTTGTTTTTCTTTTATGTCTCCCACTTTATCAAAATAACTATTCTCTTACACACACTCACGTATCATAATGCAGATCCATATCCACTCTGGATCCCATTGATAACGACTCTGCTACTGCCAGTTATGACTTCAAAAATCCGATCAACCAAGCCGGGGACGAAGGTGAGGATGATTGTGAGGTGCCTGGAGAACTTTCTAGACTGTTATAACAGGAAGAGAGGGCCATACAGCCTCATGAAGAGCCAGTTGAGTCAATGAATTTGGGTACAGAGGAAGACATGAAAGAGGTCAAGATAGGTGTGAATCTAGAACCTAGTGTCAAACAACGGTTAATATAGATGCTACATGACTACGTCGAGATCTTCGCCTGGTCCTATGAAGACATGCCTGGTTTGGACACTGATATTGTGGTACACCGCCTGCCGTACAAAGAAGACTATCCTCCGGTAAAGCAGAAGGTTTACCGTATGCGCCCCGAAATGTTAGAGAAAATTAAGGCAGAGGTCATGAAATAGTTTGACGCCAGATTTTTAGCTGTCACTTCTTATCCGCAGTGGGTTGCCAATGTTGTTCTAGTACCTAAGAAGGACGGTAAGGTACAAATGTGTGTGGACTATAGAGATCTGAATAGGGAAAGCCCCAAGGATGACTTCCCGCTTCCTCACATTGATGTTCTAGTCTACAACACCGCACAACATAAGATCTTCTCTTTCATGGATGGTTTTTCTGGCTACAACCAGATCAAGATGGCTCCCGAGGACATGGAGAAGACAACCTTTGTTACACAGTGGGGCACCTTTTGTTACAAGATAATGCCTTTTGGGTTAAAGAATGCTGGGGAAACTTATCAATGCGCCATGGTCGTTTTGTTCCACGACATGATTCACCACGAGATCGAGGTTTATGTTGATGACATGATAGCCAGGTCCCAGACCGAGGAAGAGCACCTTGATCATCTCCAGAAACTGTTTGACAGGTTGAAAACATACAAGCTGAGGTTGAATCCGAACAAATGTACCTTCGGGGTAAGGTATGGTAAGCTTCTGGGTTTTGTTGTTAGTGATAAAGGTATTCAGGTGGACCCTGCAAAGGTAAAAGCCATACAAGAGATGCCGGCTCCCTGCACAGAAAAAGAAGTCAGAGGTTTCTTGGGATGTCTGAATTACATCGCCAGGTTCATTTCACATTTGACTGCTACTTGTGAGCCAATCTTCAAGCTATTGAAGAAAGATCAAGTGGTAAAGTGGAATGATGAATTCCAGACCGCTTCTGAAAGAATCAAGGAATACCTTCAATAACCACCGATTCTGATGCCTCCAGTCGAAGGGAGACCTTTGATTTTATACTTGACAGTGCTGGACAATTCAATGGGGTGTGTGTTGGGGAAGCATGACGAGTCTGGCCGAAAAGAGCATGCTATTTACTACCTTAGCAAAAAGTTTACCGACTGTGAGACCCAATACTCATTGCTCGAGAAAACTTGTTGCACTTTGGCATGGGCTGCTCGCCGGCTGAGACAGTATATGCTAACCTACACCACCTTGTTGATATCAAAGATGGATCCGATCAAGTATATTTTCGAGAAGCCCGCTCTCTCTGGAAGAATAGCAAGATGGCAGATGATCTTAACCGAGTACGACATCCAATACACAACCCAAAAAGCAATCAAGGGGAGTGTATTGGCGGATCATTTGGCGCATTAGGTTGTGGATGACTACCAGTCTATGAATTTCGAGTTCTCGAATGTTGTACCCCAAAATTTTCCCTCCCATATTTCTCAAAACATTTCAAGAAAGATCCCCAAGTTGCTCAAGGTAGTCCAAGGGTTGGCCAGGCAAGCTCTCTCCTAAGGCAGTCTACCTCAAATTAGGGTTTCATGTTGCATCAAGATACTTGAGTCCAAGGGACCCCAAATTCTCAACATTGTCCTAATATATTCTCAAGATCATACATGTCAAGTTTCAAGCCTTGTAGAGGAAGTTTGCTCAGTTAATTGCTCAAAGGCCTAAAAATCGATTGTGCTAGGGCAAAAGTCAACTGTGGCCCACATACAGTCAAACTTCAAGATTTTTGGTCAACATCCTCATTTTGAAGTATATTTCATCATTTGATCAAGGGTTGATCATGATTCATCAAGGATTGCTCATAATTCATCAAGACTCAAAAGTTGCTAAGTTAGGGTTTTGTAGGAAACATCAACTCAACTTTGACCAAGCATAACTTTCTCATACTTTATGAGAAATGACCCATCCAAAGCTCATTTTTAAGAGGATGCAATTCCCTACAATCCATATTAAGATCCCAAGTTCAAAATATGCACTCACAAGAAGTTATGAATTTGGACATTATAGGTCATTTTGGAAAGTCAACAAAACACCTTTTTGGTCAAATCTTCTTACATGAACATGGAAGATACAATTGATATGAAACCAAAGAGGTCTCTAAGGGGACATCCTAAGCTTTCTAAAAAGTCCAAGAACACCCTGTTGTACCCCAAAATTTGCCCTCCCATACTCTTCAAAATTTGCAAAGAGCATGCTTCAAAATCTCCCCAAGGGTTGCACAGTTCAAGGGCCTCCTAACAGTCAAAAACTAGGGTTTTGATTCTGACAAAGAAGTTGAGATTGCCAAGGGTCCAAACAAGTCCCACATGCCTATAAACATTGTCAAGCATCCTCATGTCAAGTTTCAAGACTTACAGCACAAAATTGCACAGTAAAATGCCCTAATTGCTCAACAGTCAACTGTAGGGGTAAAATGGTCATTTGACAGTCAAAAGTTCAAATTTTTGGTCAACATCTTATTTTGAAGCCACAAACATCATTTGATCAATTCTTGATCATGATTTTCAAGGCATGGCTCAAAAAGTCTCAAGATGCAAAAGTTTCCATATTTGGATAGTTGAAAAAGTCAACTGTAACTTGACCAAGGCATAACTTCCACATGGTTCATCAGAAAAATTCCATCCAAAGCTCATTTTGAAGAGAATGACATTTTCTAAAACTCCTCTTCACACTTCAAGTCCAAGAAATGCTCTCACAAAAAGTTATCAATCTCAACATTATAGGTCATTTTCAAAAGTCAACAAAAAGGGACTTTAAGTCAAAGACCATAACTTGAGATTGGTAAATCAAAATGACATGGGACCAAAGGCATTGGTTATAGGACTTCAAGACCTTTCCAAAATGTCCAAGAACATGATCAAAGCTTAAACATTGAGCAAGATATGCCTTGTGGTAGTTGGGAAATATTTGGGAATTTTGAAAAGTCAACTTTACTTCAAATGCCTCAAAATTGCTAATGGGCCACAAATTCTTCCAAGAATCATCATCCAAAAGCTAGGCACGACCCATTGACCCAAAGGGGAGTTATTTTCTTATTTTTAATTAATTAATTGAATATTTAATCTATTTAATTCATTTAATCAAAATTAATTACAAGAAAAATACTAAAATAAGGTTTTCAAATCTTTTTGTGCAGTATAATCTCTCATCAAGGCCTAAGGATTTTGTGCATGCCCAAAGAAGAAAGATTCCATGCAAATTGGCTAGGTTTCATGATAAAAAGATTGGAAAAGATTATGCAAAATCACAAAATTCAAAGGCATTGATTCCATGGATATTGGGTTTGTTTTGTTGACCTAAAGCATTCACATATACATACACATGCTAAACCTAATGCAAAAGACCTGGAAGATGCGCCTCAGACCTCATACAAACTTTGCAATTTTTGTCAAAAATTCCAAAATTGAAAACACTCATAGGGCGTGATTCAAAGCCTATAATCCATCCAAAAAGCTTGTTGAGGTCTCCCTGAACCTAACTGAATCCTTTTCCAGTCCCCACGCATCAAGAAGTGGTAGAATAAAGTCAAAATTCCTCAAACTTTATGCATAATCATGTTTGAATTTCTGGACATTTTTCATACATTTTGATTGTTATTTTATACTAACATGGACCTTTTATTCTATTGATACTATTTAATTGAATTTTCATCGCCTATATGCAAACTTGCCATTGGAGCTCGTTAGGGTTGCAGAGGTCAAAAATTAGGGCTTCACTCATATGGGAAAATTGAACCACAAGACCTGGACCATTAGACTCGTGACCTTCATACGAGTTGATTCCATATGTCGCGCTCAATTTATGAGCAACAGTGGCCTAATCGCTATTTTCATGTTCTTCATTTAGTGGGGGTTTAAAACCCCCGCTATCCATCTGTTTTTTTTCCAGGCCAAAGCAAACGAGTGGAGAAGAAGATGAGTTGTAAGCGTGTGATTGGCATATTTGAATTTTAGCGCGTTTTTATTTGGTTTCAGCATAATGTTTATTTGTTACATATATTAATTCTATCCTATTATACTAATGAATAAACGCGCTGGCACAGTTGGTGGAGAAGAGCATTTGCAAGCATTGGGACCTGGGTTCGATTCCCAGGTCCCCTCCTTTCTCAATATTATTTTTCTTTCTATATTCCCATGCAGCGTTCCCTTCAGAAGTCCACCATGCACTCTACGCTTAAGCTGGCCACGCATCCCACAACATCAATCCAATGGCCATGATCTGAAGAACACCATACGCATTGGTCAACAGAGCCACACGCATCCATGAAAAGTCAAAAAAGGCCAAGATTCTAATGGGCCTCATTACTGGATCAAACCTCCAATTTGGGACAACCACCCCCTCCTGTTTGTATTTCTCTCTTTCATTCTTTTTGCTATTTTTTTATTTATTTGTTTTAATTTAATTACTTTCTTTTAATTTTCCAAATTAATTTTAATAATATAAAAACACCAAAAAATCAGAAGGTCATAAAACAATAAAAAAATATGCTTTGTTAATATTAATTAATATTATTTTGTAAATAAATTTAATAATTAATTTAGTTTTAATTCTAGGTTTTAATTTTAAAATTTTTTTTTGTAATAAACTAAAAAATGTAGAAATTAGGGTTTTATACTTTTATTCTTTTTTCCTTTTTCACCATATTTAATTATTAATTATTTTTTTGTAAATAAATTTACCATTAAATAATTAGGTTAAAACTAGGTTAAACTTAAACATTTTTTTAATAAATTAAAAATAGTTTAGAATTAGGGTTCCAATTTCATTTAATTTTTTCATTAAACTCCATAAATACAAAAACTCCAAAAATAAATTCTTTCTTTTATTTAACTTAATTAATTTATTAATTTCAATTCAATTTCTTTAAAAGGGTCCAACGCCCTCGCTTTCGATTATAATTCCGTTTCGCGCACTTATTTTGTTTCTTTTTATAAATTTCATGTAAATACTCCAAAGCCTTGTAATAGATTAATTAGGACATTTATTTTTCCGCATTTTATTTTATTCAAATCGGGTCTTGGATTAATTTGGCGATGTAGACCCGCGCCTTTGTAATAGCGTAGGACTTTTAATTCCGCATCTTTTAACTGTTAATAACTTGCATGAAAGAATGAATGCCAAAAATAAAAACAAAGCGTAGATCACCAATGCATGAACAAGACAAATATAATTGAAAATGACACACGAATCACACACCACCCCTAGGGTACGCCTCACTGTTGCCTTGCCCCTCGAAAGGTGGTCGTCGAGTAGAGGATGTTTTAGTAAGTCCTCATGTTCATGAACATGGCATGAGGGTAGCTTCTAAGGTGTCTTCCTATTACTCTGGTGACCACAATGTCCCGAACCCTCGAATCGACCCGAACACCTCCAACGGTGGTGCTACCTACCTCTCAATGGTGGGATGGCACTACTTTAAGGACATTTACACAGACGAATTCCTTAGGGTAGGTAGAGAACTCGTAGATACTTGCTCTAATTTCAAAACAAATCAAAAACTTCTTTTCACACCGACACCTTTCAAAAAAACTTTCGAAAGCAATTTTTCAAACACTCTTGAGGACTGATACAAGAGTCGAACTGAAATTTTCAAAGAGACTTTTTTAAACCCACAGTTGAAAAGCAAACAAACCATTTTTGAAAACACAATGAGCAAGTATCTAAGAGCCCATGGATAACCATGGATAGAAAGGGTGCTAACACCTTCCCTTTCTATAAATCTACCTCCCGAACCGAGAGCAATCTCTATAAGGAATTTTTCTGTGCTTTTGTCCTTTCCATTTGGAGAAAATAAAATACGGTGGCGACTCTTGCTTCCGCGAAATTTCGCGAACCAGCGTTAAACAGTCAGTTCCAGATCCACCGATCACAGAACTGGCGACTCTGCTGGGGAGTACTTATAAAGTGAGGTGTACCTTAGGACTAAGATCACTGTGTTTTCAATTGCTTTGACTTGTTTGCTTTAAATTGTGGGACTGTCTTGGGAGTTCTATAGATCCTAACCCGGATCTGGGGATACCTTCTTAGAAAGTAGCAACAAGGCTGTGAGGGAACTGTGTGGGGTATACCGACATGGTTGAAACAATCTGCTACGTTGATGTGGCACTTTGGTGTGTACCGGTAACCCTTGAGTTCAGTCAAGGAGAGTACGGGGCCTCCATGTGGTGTCGTGAAGCATCAACTGACCTTAGGAACCTTAATTGAACTATCTTGGCCTCTTTAGGGTAGTGAGATAACTGACTTTGGTGCAGTCCGAGGTTGGTTGATACTCGATACTACACTCAATTGAGGGTTGCTTTCCTGGAATATTTCGATCGCCAGTTCAGTGGCTAAATCGAAACGATGAACAATGAAAGCAATCCAGTGATATTGGGACCCTTAGAACCCGGTTACTTCTAATAGGACAGGTTTAACCCACCAACTTCAAGAGGGTAATACCCAGACCCCATGCTGGCCTAAACTCTAAGGGCTTGTCTTGTGTGACTTGTGTGCCTTTGTAAATATTTGTGGTGTGTTTAATCATAGCATCATGACATCATCCAGCATCATATGCATTGACTAACCATTTCAGGGGTTCGAATATTCATCTTTGTTCTTGTTTTGTAGGACATGGAAACTGTTCGCAGAAAGACAATTCAAATCAGCCTTGTAAGGATCCCTCCTCAGCTTAAGGAGCTTATATCCAGGATTCTCGAGAGCTCTTCATTCAGTGAAAGACATGGAAGACTCATCAGCTTGGTCAATACCAACATTGAGGAAGATATGATAAAGGTCCTGTTCCAGTTCTTTGATCCTCTGCAACACTGTTTCACTTTCCTGGATTATCAGCTGGTACCTACATTGGAGGAGTTCTCCCGGCTTCTGAAGATCCCTATCCCTGATCAACTACCCTACAACGGTACGGAAAAGGAACCCAAGCTTGAAGAAATTGCTAAAGCCTTACACCTACAATCATCTGACCTCAAGGGACATTGGGAGGTTAGAAGTGGCATCAAAGGGTTCTTAGCCAGGTTTCTGTTTGAAAAGGCCCAGGAATGTTGGAACTCCCTTGACCTACAAGCTTTTGAAGAAGTTGTGGCCCTCCTTGTCTATGGTTTGGTGTTGTTCCCTAACCCAGATCAGCTTATAGATATCAGTGTTGTCCAGATCTTCATGTCCAGGAATCCTATACCTACGTTGCTGGGGGACATCCTTCACTCATGTTACACTCGAACCATGAGAAAAAGAGGTGTCCTTATGTGCTGCACTCCTCTCCTGGGAAGGTGGTTTATTTCGCACCTTCCACAATTAGTTTTGAAGAACGAGCGGGGTTTGAGATGGTCACAACGGTTGATGACCCTTACACATGCTGATATACATTGGTGCCCTCGGTCCAGAGAGGATGTCACTATCATTGATCGTTGCGGGGAGTATCCTAATGTTCCTTTACTTGGAATCAGAGGAGGTATTACTTACAACCCATGCCTGGCTTGGAGACAGTTTGGTTATGCTCGGAGGGATGGCCCTTATGACATGTTAATTCCTGACATAGTTTTTGACTTCGACAACGATGCACAAGGACTTCGCCAGAGATTTATCAGAGCTTGGAGGATGCCCAGTAAGATAGACAGCAAGACACTGGGGCACAAGAATTCCATCCCATTGGAACCTTATCTCAAGTGGGTACGAGCCCGCTCCCAGAAGTTAGTAATGCCTTATCCTCATGTGCTCCCTGTGATCAAAGAGCCAGTCTTGGAAGGAGAGGTGTCCTACACCATTCAACATCCTGACATGCCCACGTCCTGGGAAGAGATGCAGAAGAGCTGGATCCAGCTTAAGGAAGAACGGAATTCTCTTGAGACCAGTCTACATGCTAGTGAAAAGAAGGTCTTGGAGCTCACCCGCCTATTGCACGAGGAGAGGAATCTCAATACCTACATAGCTCCAAAGAGGATGCGTAGTGTCTTTTGGGATTGATTTGCTTTGTAATATGTGCCCATGAGGCTTTGATGTATTAAACAATTATTTCCTTAATAATAATGTGTGTTCCTTTTTGTCTACAACAAATTTGAACTTTCGAACCCTTGAATGCATTGCATAAACACATATCATTCATCATGTGCATAGCAGGTTTTCTCCTTTTCAGGTTGCTTACTGTTCTTCGTTGTTTATTTCAGCATCATGAACCCTGACTCATCATCAACCGAGATGTCTATCAAGGCCCTCCAGGCGCAGAACGCGCAATTTCAGGAGCTGATCATGGGTTTGGCTCAAGGCCAAGAAGAGCTGAAGGCTTTACTCCTGAAGAAGGAGAAGAAGAAGAAGAAGAGAACTGTTCTTTTCAACTCGGGCCGAAGGTTTGGCCACACTCTGCAGAATGAAGAGGCGGGTTCTTCTGTAGGCAAAGGCAATCCCCAGGGGGGAAAGGCTTCAAGTCCAATAGTCTCTGACAATGAGACCGACTTTAATGAGGAACAGTATCCTCCGGCTGAAGACCGGTATAAGCAGTTGGAAGACAGACTGAATGCAATGGAGATCCAACAAGTGTCTGGGCTGGATTTTGGAAACTTGGGCTTATCTACTGGTGTGATTATTCCTCACAAGTTTAAGGCACCATCTTTCACCAAGTATGACGGGGCGTCTTGTCCCAAGCTACACCTCAGATCTTATGTGCGGAAGATTCAACCGTACTCAGTGGACAAGAACTTGTGGATCCACTTCTTCTAGGAGAGTCTTTCAGGGACTCATCTCGAATGGTTCTATCAGTTGGATGGGACCAAGGTTCGTAACTGGGAGGAGTTGGCTACTTCTTTTTATAAGCAGTATCAATATAATGCCGACCTTGCTCCTACACGTACCCAACTCCAGGGTATGTCGCTAGGATCAAGCGAAGGTTTTAAAGAGTATGCACAGAAGTGGAGGGATCTGGCTGGCAGGGTGCAGCCTCCGTTAACTGACCGTGAGCTGGTGGATATGTTCTTGGGGACCCTATCTGGGCCATTTTTCAATCATCTTATCGGTAACTCGTCTGCAGGGTTTACTGATCTTATTCTGACGGGGGAGAGAATAGAGGCTGGAATGAAGTCCGGTAAAATTCAGAAGGGTGCATCGTCGAGTTCTGAGAAGAAACCCTTTAAGAAGGAGGCCAGTGTTGTATATGGGTCTAGAAGACAAGAGAAGCCAGAGTGCCGCCAATCTGTCAACGCGGTGATGATTGCAAAGCCTGCTGCCGCTCCTCGACAAACCAATCCACCCAGGGCTGAAAGACCCAGAAGAGAGTTCACCCGTCTAAGCATGACTCTATCACAAATCTTGCCGCAGTTGCTATCCACCAATTTAGTGACTGTCAGGGAGGCCCCAAAGGTTGTAAACACTGCCTCTCCCAAATACAATCCAAATGCTCGCTGTGCTTATCACTCCGATAGCCCGGGGCATTCCACTGATGACTGTTGGGCATTGAGGAATAAGGTGCAAGACCTTATTGATGCGAAAGAGATACAATTTGAGGCGCCTGAAAGGCCAAATGTGGTGACTGCTCCTATGCCCCAGCATGGAGTGAACGCCGTTGATGAAGATGTGTACGCCGTTTCTGTGAATGATGTAGCTACTCCTCTGATGACCGTTAAGAGGAACCTACTGCTGGCCGGTTTATTTCCGGGTTGTAGCGAAGGTTGCCTTTTCTGTGCTGTTTCCCTTTCTGGTTGTCCTTTGCTGAAGTTGGGCATCCAAAGCCTGATGGACAGCAAAGAGATTATGTTCAAGAAGACTGCTGTTCAGTTTGTTCCGGTGGAAGAAGTATCTGTTGTTACCATTTTCAATAATCCGATCAAGGCTCTCCCAAGGAAGCCGGTTAAAATCATGACTGTCGCACCCATTGTGATTACTGTTCCGGGGCCTCTTCCCTATGAATCTGATAAGGCTGTCCGATGGCACTATGGGGCAGATGTGTATGTACATGGAATAAAGCAAGAGTTCAACACTGGCACCAGCATCAGCAATATCACTGGTCCAGCCAAAGTTACCCGCAGTGGCAGGCTCTTCTCGCCTGACATTGCGCCACCAGCTATTCGAAGACCCCTCACTATAACACCCGCAAGTATACCTGTTCCCGTTTCTGATCAAGTTGCTTCCCCTGCTGCCGAGTCATCTAATGCTCGGGGCAAAGGGATCGAAGATGAGCCTGCCCGGATGGAGGCACCAAAATCTGTAAATGCTGAGGCCTCCCAACAAGAGATGGAGGAAATTCTGAAGATAATTAAGAAGAGTGACTTTAATGTTGTTGAACAGCTGGGGCATACCCCCTCCAAGATCTCCATGCTCTCCTTGCTGCTGTGCTCAGAGGCCCATGCTAAGGCCCTGATTTCATTCCTTAAGACGGCCCATGTGCCACAGGAGACATCTGCAGTCCAGTTCACTGATTGCGTAGCCAATTTGACAGTCTACAATGGTTTGGGTTTCTCGGATGCTGACCTTACTGCTAAGGGAAAGGACCACAATGACGCCCTGCATGTCTCTATTGAATGCAGGGGCACTACTCTTGCGCACGTGTTGGTGGACACTGGTTCTTCCCTGAATGTGCTACCCAAAAAGGCCTTAGACCGGTTGGATTGTGAGGGCCTGGAGCTGAAACCTAGCAACATCATCGTCAGAGCCTTCGACGGTTCTAAGAGGATGGTTCATGGAGAGGTGGACATTCCTATTCGTGTGGGTTCTCAAGTGTTCGACTCTACTTTCTATGTGATGGATATCCGTCCATCGTATTCTTGTCTACTAGGTCGACCTTGGATCCACAAAGCTGGGGCAGTGACCTCTACCCTTCACCAAAAGCTCAAGTACCCCGTCAGAGGGAAGATTGTCACTGTGCAGGGAGAGGAGGAGTATATGGTGAGCCATTTGAATTCCTTCAGGTATATTGAGATGGACGGGGAGTTTATTGAAACCCCCTTTCAGCATTTTGAAGAGGTACCTCCAACATTGGCAGCGGCAGAAACAGTGGTTGAAGAGGATGTTCCTTTGAAGATGGCTTCCTTGAAGGATGCCCAGGCCGTGATCAAGAAAGGTGAATGTGCTAACTGGGGCAGGCTCCCTGATTTTACACCGAAAACTGACAAGTTTGGACTGGGTTTTACTGCAGAGGGTCAGAAGGCTGTGCGCAAGGCAAAGACCAGAAGACCTCCTGTGCTCATTACCAATCCAGGAGTGAATGCCATTGGGGATGAAGATGAAGTAGAAGAGTCAGAGTTCGATAGCTAGATCTACCCGACAACTGACGGTGGATTGACCAATTGGATTGCTAAAGATCATACTCCTGTTACTTTTGTTACGCAGTAATAAACTCCTTTGTTTTTGTTATTTGTAATAAACAATTAAAACTCTATGGCCCGGTGTCTTACCCGGGGCACTGTGGCTTCATTTGTGAGGGTATATTAATTGTCATTTCATATATCATGAATAAAGACCTTGGACGTTTTCTCGCATTTCAAATCTTATGCTCCTTTTTCTTTCCTTTCTTTATATATTGCAAAGCAGCTGTATTTACACACACTCACTCATACAGGTTTCAATCCACTCTGGATCTCACTGGTAACGACTCTGCTACTGCCAGTTATGACTTCGAAAATCCGATCAACTTAGCCAAAGACGAAGGTGAAGATGATTGCGAAGTGCCTGGCGAGCTTGCAAGACTGTTACTCCAGGAAGAGAGGGCAATTCAACCACATGAAGAGCCGGTGGAAACGATAAATCTGGGTACCGAGACAGACAGGAAGGAAGTTAAGATTGGTGCCAACCTAGAGCTTAGCGTGAAGCAACGGTTGACTCAGATGTTACATGATTATGTGGAAATCTTCGCCTGGTCCTACGAAGACATGCCTGGGTTGGATACTGACATTGTGGTCCATCACTTGCCTACCAAGGAAGACTGCCCTCCGGTTAAGCAAAAGGTCCGTCGTATGCGTCCAGAGATGTCTGAGAAGATCAAAGCCGAGGTCATGAAACAGTTTGATGCCGGTTTCCTTGCAGTGACTTCTTACCCTCAGTGGGTTGCTAATGTGGTGCCAGTACCAAAGAAAGATGGAAAGGTCAGAATGTGTGTCGACTACAGGGATCTGAACAGGGTCAGCCCCAAGGATGACTTCCCTCTACCTCACATTGATGTCCTTGTTGACAATACGGCTCAGCACAAGGTGTTCTCTTTCATGGATGGTTTTTTAGGCTATAATCAGATCAAGATGGCACCTGAAGACATGGAAAAGACTACCTTTGTTACTCAGTGGGGCACCTTCTGCTACAAGGTCATGCCATTCGGGTTGAAGAACGCTGGGGCAACCTACCAACGTGCCATGGTTGCTTTATTTCATGACATGATCCATCATGAGATAAAAGTGTATGTTGACGATATGATCGCAAGGTCCCAAACTGAGGAAGAACACCTTGATCATCTGCAGAAATTGTTTGACCGCCTGAAGTTGTACAAGCTGAGGTTGAACCCGAACAAGTGCACCTTCGGGGTAAGATCTGGAAAGTTGCTAGGCTTCGTGGTAAGTGATAAGGGTATTCAAGTGGACCCTGCCAAGGTTAAAGCTATTCAAGAGATGCCAGTTCCTAAGACAGAGAAAGAGGTCAGAGGTTTTTTAGGATGCCTGAATTACATTGCCCGATTCATCTCGCACCTAACTGCTACCTGTGAGCCAATCTTCAAGCTGCTGAAGAAAGATCAGGTAGTACGTTGGAATGATGAATGTCAGGCTGCTTTTGACAGAATCAAAGAGTATCTCCAAGAACCACCCATCCTTATGCCACCGGTTGAGGGGAGACCTCTGATATTATACCTGACAGTACTTGACAACTCAATGGGGTGTGTGCTGGGGCAGCATGACGAGTCTGGCCGAAAAGAGCATGCAATTTATTACCTTAGCAAAAAGTTTACCGACTGTGAGACCCGATACTCACTGCTCGAGAAAACTTGATGCGCTTTGGTATGGGCTGCTCGCCGGCTGAGACAGTATATGCTGACTCACACTACCTTGTTGATCTCAAAGATGGATCCAATAAAGTACATATTTGAAAAGCCTGCTCTGTCCGGGAGAATAGCAAGATGGCAAATGATCTTGACAGAATACGACATCCAGTACACAACTCAGAAAGCTATCAAAGGAAGTGTATTAGCAGACCACTTGGCACATCAGGCAGTAGACGACTATCAGTCAATGAACTTCGAGTTTCCGGACGAGAGTATCATGATAGTGACTGATTATGAGGTACCTGGACCGGATGAAGGACCTGAGGAAGGATCCCGATGGTCTATGCACTTTGACGGAGCCTCCAATGCTTTGGGTAACGGTATCGGCGCTGTGATAATATCCCCCCAAGGTACTCATACTCCACTCACTGCCCGGCTATGTTTCAACTGCACCAACAACATGGCGGAGTATGAGGCATGCATCATGGGTCTCCAAGCTGCGATCGACCTAAGGATCAAGTATTTGAGTGTCTTCGGAGATTCCGCTCTCGTGATCAATCAGATCAAAGGAGAGTGGGATACGAAACATCCGAATCTTATTCCTTACAGAGAATGTGTGTTGACCTTGATCCCCCACTTCACAGAGATAACCTTTGAACACTTTCCGAGAGAGGAGAATCAGTTGGCGGACGCGTTAGCTACGATGTCTTCTATGTTCAAGGTCAAATGGGATAACGAGGCTCCCCGGATCATCATCTGGAAACTGGACGAACCGGCATACTGTTGTGATCTCGAGACTGAATTGGTAACTGAGAAGCCTTGGTACCATGAGGTAAAGAGATATTTGGAAGCTCAGGAATACCCTGAAGGTGCATCTGTCAACAATAAAAAGTTTCTGAGAAGGTTTGCAGCGAAGTTCTTCCTTAGCAACGACATTCTGTATAAGCGAAACCATGATTCGACCTTATTGCATTGTGTGGATAAGATTGAAGCAGAAAGGATCATGGAAGAGCTACATGAAGGGACCTTCGGAACACATTCCAGTGGACACACTATGGCAAAGAAGATCCTTCGGGCAGGGTATTTCTGGTCCACAATGGAAGCCGACTGTTACCAACACTCTCGGACATGCCATAAATGCCAGATATATGCAGACAAGGTGCATGTTCCCCCAGTTCCTCTAAATGTTCTGACTGCGCCTTGGCCTTTTGCAATGTGGGGCATAGATATGATCGGTGAGATTAAACCTACAGCGTCCAATGGGAATCGCTTCATCCTGGTAGTGATCGATTACTTTACAAAGTGGGTTGAAGCAGCTTCCTACGCTACGGTAACCAAGAACGTTGTGGCACAGTTCATTAGGCATAACCTGATCTGTCGCTACGGGGTCCCAGAAAGAATCATTACAGACAACGGTACCAATCTCAATAACAAGATGATCACTGAGCTCTGCGAGCAGTTTAAGATACAGCACCACAACTCTTCTCCTTATCGACCGAAGATGAATGGGGCTGTAGAAGCAGCAAATAAAAATATCAAGAAAATCGTGCAGAAGATGACAGTGACCTATAAAGACTGGCACGAGATGTTACCGTTCGCTCTACATGGGTACCGTACCTCAGCAAGGACGTCAACCGGGGCAACTCCTTTCTCCTTGGTCTACGGTATGGAGGCAGTCTTACCGATCGAAGTGCAGATACCCTCTCTCCGGATAATGAAGGATGCAGATCTGAGTGAAGATGATTGGATCCAGACACGACTTGATCAGCTAAACTTAATTGATGAAAAGAGACTTGCTGCTATTTGTCATGGTCAGACGTATCAGAAACGGATGATCAGGGCATTTAACAAAAAGGTTAGACCACAAGAATATCAAGTTGGGGATCTGGTAATCAAGCGCATCATCCTTCCTCAGAGTGATCCAAGGGGCAAATGGACCCCTACGTACGAAGGTCCATTTATGGTTAAACATGTGTTCTCAGGAGGAGCCATGATTCTAACCAACATGAATGGTGACGACCTTCCTCACCCCGCCAATGCAGACATAGTAAAAAGATACTACGCATGAAAAAAAAGACCCGCTAGGTTGACATACCTAGGCAAAAATTAGGGCTTCCTGGCGAACCAAAAGGGTTCGGGCAAAATGAAGGGATGAAATAAAAAAAATCTGTACACCCGACAAGTTGAAAACCTGAAAAGGCGGCTTGGGCAAAAATGGGTATCCCGGTGGACTGAAAACCCGAAAGGGCGGTCCAGGCAAAAGTTAGGGATGAAGCGTAATACTATGTCTCATTGGATCACCTTGCATCCAGAATCCGGTATCAGCATCAAGATCAGACGGCATCGATCAATTAGCTTCATCCTCGACTAGGTCATCAAGTGATGAGACGCTCGAAGATATAAAGGCGATAGCAGAGTTGGAACCCAGTGGGATCATTCTATTCACACAGCTGTTTTATTTTCCTTTGTACAAATTTGTATAAACTCTTTTGTTCGGCGGCGTTCTCTTACTAGGACGTCAGCCTCTTGTACATAAACGCCTATTTTACAGGCAAATTCAAAAATCAATACAAAAATCACTTTTCAGTTAAAATTGCCAATTGTTGGTTTTTCCTTTTTCTGTTTTGTTTTGCGAAGAACGTCCAAGGTTCAATTTGTGATATATGCATTCGACAATAATTGCTAAACTCATAAATATTTGCATACGAAACAAAGGACTAATTACAAGTAATATTAGAAACAGGGGCAATAATGAGTTGTCTAAGCGATCTAATTGCTCTGTCCATCAAGATATCAAGGTAGGTTCAGATGAAGAACACAACCAGTATATCTTAACACCCCAGAGAGTGAGCCAGCAAGTCAGTGCACTCTCCCCAAGCAAAGCTATTATCAGCATTAAGGAAGTTGGATACCCCCGCAGATCTCAACATTCTCCAGCACGATATACAGACATTCTTAACAAGCATCCCCGACAGTCTTGATCTAAGATTATTCCCCGGCGGTCTATCAAAACATCCAATGGAGTCGCTTCCCCAATATAGTTCAAAATTTCCCCAGGAGAGTCCAATCAAGATTTCCCCAGGAAAGTTTGAATCCATCTCCCCAGCAGGAAGCTTATCCCCAGTAGATTCTGGAAGCTTATCCCTCGCAGCGCACGAGCACGTCCCCCGGCTTTATTTAAAGATCATTTCCCTACCAGGATATAACTGGGTTATCCTCAGCCAAAAGCCACAAGAAGATCCTCCTCGGCAAAGTCTTCCTATCCCCAGCGAAGTCTACTAACACTTCCAACATAACAACGGTATCCCCAGCGGAGTTATCAACATTCCAGCAAAGTACCTCTCTCTCCACAGAGTATTGTTCCCCAGCAAGGTCGCTAGAACAATTTTCTCCCCGCAGAGTGTTCTATTCGCCAAAGTTTATTCCCCAACGGAGTTATCTTCTCCGACCGGTATTCTTGCAACTATCATCCCCAGCGGAAACAACAAAGCATTATTCCCCAACATCAGCCCAGGAGTTAACTCCCCGGCACCCGTCAAGGATTTATTTTCCTAGACAAAAACATACGTTCATAAACATCGCATTTCCATACATTATAGCATGCATATACGCATCATATCTTACAAATCTCATTTATGTTGAGAACATCATTGCTTGATCCATATCATGCATTGCATATGACTGACCTTTACCTTTCAGGAAAGATCCAGTTAAGTTCTCAGCGATATTCAAAATTTTGCCTGGTTCAGTTAAATCGACCCTAAGATTTTCCTGATTCTTATCCAGTCAAAGGCCTTCTCTGGTTCAGTCAGATCGACCCTAAGATCTCCCTGATTCTTATCCAGTTGAAGATTCCAAGACCTTCGCTGGTTCAGTCAGATCGACCCTAAGATCTCCCTGATTCTTATCCAGATGAAGATATTCCAAGACCTTGCCCGGTTCAGTTAAATCGACCTTAAGATTTTCCTGATTCTTATCCAGTCAAAGGCCTTCTCTGGTTCAGTCAGATCGACCCTAAGATCTCCCTGATTCTTATCCAGTTGAAGATATTCCAAGACCTTGCCCGGTTCAGTTAAATCGACCCTAAGATTTTTCTGATTCTTATCCAGTCAAAGGCCTTCGCTGGTTCAGTCAGATCGACCCTAAGATCTCCCTGATTCTTATCCAGTTGAAGATATTCCAAGACCTTGTCTGGTTCAGTTAAATCGACCCTAAGATTTTCCTGATTCTTATCCAGTCAAAGGCCTTCTCTGGTTCAGTCAGATCGACCCTAAGATCTCCCTGATTCTTATCCCAGTAGAAGACATCCAATATTCTCTCAGCGTTACTGTTGAGGTTGAAGTCGCCCAAGATTCTCTCAGCGTTACTGTTGAGGTTGAAGTCGCCCAAGATTCTCTCAGCGTTACTGTTGAGGTTGAAGTCGCCTATGATTCTCTCAGCGTTACTGTTGAGGTTGAAGTCGCCCAAGATTCTCTCAGCGTTACTGTTGAGGTTGAAGTCGCCTATGATTCTCTCAGCGTTACTGTTGAGGTTGAAGTCGCCTATGATTCTCTCAGCGTTACTGTTGAGGTTGAAGTCGCCTATGATTCTCTCAGCGTTACTGTTGAGGTAATAATCACCCAAGACTCTCTCAGCGTCCCTGTTGAGGTAGTAATCGTCCAAGGTTCTCTCATCGTCCCGTTGAGGTAGTAACCATCCCTGGTTCATTCATCATCTTTTGAAGCTCCAGATCCAATTCCTGTAACCAGTCAGGGCGCATCTACACAAAGAGTTTGAAGACCAGCTCCTGTAACAGGCCAGGTAATCATTTTCTTTTTCAGGTACGCAAATTCTCGCTAAGGAATCTCTTACGCGATTGACACCCAGATGGCATCTGTAAGCCCATTCCCACCATCACACTACTATGTGAGCGCAAATTTTTGGGCACTCTAGTGTTCAATCATCTTCCACCTTCGGATTACGAAAGGCACGTCAGCCAATCTACATCCTCAGGTCTAAGAAGATTGAACAGGGGCAACTGTTGTACCCCAAAATTTTCCCTCCCATACTCTTCAAAATTTGCAAAGAGCATGCTTCAAAATCTCCCCAAGGGTTGCACAGTTCAAGGGCCTCCTAACAGTCAAAAACTAGGGTTTTGATTCTGACAAAGAAGTTGAGGTTGCCAAGGGTCCAAACAAGTCCCACATGCCTATAAACATTGTCAAGCATCCTCATGTCAAGTTTCAAGACTTACAACACAAAATTGCACAGTCAAATGCCCTAATTTCTCAGCAGTCAACTGTAGGGGTAAAATGGTCATTTGACAGTCAAAAGTTCAAATTTTTGGTCAACATCTTATTTTGAAGCCACAAACATCATTTGATCAATTCTTGATCATGAGTTTCAAGGCATGGCTCAAAAAGTCTCAAGATGCAAAAGTTTCCATATTTGGACAGTTGAAAGAGTCAACTGTAACTTGACCAAGGCATAACTTCCACATGGTTCATCAGAAAAATTCCATCCAAAGCTCATTTTGAAGAGAATGACATTTTCTACAACTCCTCTTCACACTTCAAGTCCAAGAAATGCTCTCACAAAAAGTTATCAATCTCAACATTATAGGTCATTTTCAAAAGTCAACAAAAAGGGACTTTAAGTCAAAGACCATAACTTGAGATTGGTAAATCAAAATGACATGGGACCAAAGGAATTGGTTAGAGGACTTCAAGACCTTTCCAAAATGTCCAGGAACATGATCAAAGCTTAAAAATTGAGCAAGATATGCCTTGTGGAAGTTGGGAAATATTTGGGAATTTTGAAAAGTCAACTTTACTTCAAATGCCTCAAAATTGCTAATGGGCCACAAATTCTTCCAAGAATCATCATCCAAAAGCTAGGCACGACCCATTGACCCAAAGGGGAGTTATTTTCTTATTTTTAATTAATTAATTGAATATTTAATCTATTTAATTCATTTAATCAAAATTAATTACAAGAAAAATACTAAAATAAGGTTTTCAAATCTTTTTGTGCAGTATAATCTCTCATCAAGGCCTAAGGATTTCGTGCATGCCCAAAGAAGAAAGATTCCATGCAAATTGGCTAGGTTTCATGATAACAAGATTGGAAAAGATTATGCAAAATCACAAAATTCAAAGGCATTGATTCCATGGATATTGGGCTTGTTTTGTTGACCTAAAGCATTCACATATACATACACATGCTAAACCTAATGCAAAAGACCTGGAAGCTGCGCCTCAGACCTCATACAAACTTTGCAATTTTTGTCAAAAATTCCAAAACTGAAAACACTCATAGGGCGTGATTCAAAGCCTATAATCCATCCAAAAAGCTTGTTGAGGTCTCCCTGAACCTAACTGAATCCTTTTCCAGTCCCCACGCATCAAGAAGTGGTAGAATAAAGTCAAAATTCCTCAAACTTTATGCATAATCGTGTTTGAATTTCTGGACATTTTTCATACATTTTGATTGTTGTTTTATACTAACATGGACCTTCTGATTCTATTGATACTATTTAATTGAATTTTCATCGCCTATATGTAAACTTGCCATTGGAGCTCGTTAGGGTTGCAGAGGTCAAAAATTAGGGCTTCACTCATATGGGAAAATTGAACCACAAGACCTGGACCATTAGACTCGTGACCTTCATACGAGTTGATTCCATATGTCGCGCTCAATTTATGAGCAACAGTGGCCTAATCGCTATTTTCATGTTCTTCATTTAGTGGGGGTTTAAAACCCCCGCTATCCATCTGTTTTTTTTTTCAGGCCAAAACAAACGAGTGGAGAAGAAGATGAGTTGTAAGCGTGTGATTGGCATATTTGAATTTCAGCGCGTTTTTATTTGGTTTCAGCATAATGTTTATTTGTTACATATATTAATTCTATCCTATTATACTAATGAATAAACGCGCTGGCACAGTTGGTGGAGAAGAGCATTTGCAAGCATTGGGACCTGGGTTCGATTCCCAGGTCCCCTCCTTTCTCAATATTATTTTTCTTTCTATATTCCCATGCAGCGTTCCCTTCAGAAGTCCACCATGCACTCTAAGCTTAAGCTGGCCACGCGTCCCACAACATCAATCCAATGGCCATGATCTGAAGAACACCATACGCATTGGTCAACAGAGCCACACGCATCCATGAAAAGTCAAAAAAGGCCAAGATTCTAATGGGCCTCATTACTGGATCAAACCTCCAATTTGGGACAACCACCCCTCCTGTTTGTATTTCTCTCTTTCATTCTTTTTGCTATTTTTTTATTTATTTGTTTTAATTTAATTACTTTCTTTTAATTTTCCAAATTAATTTTAATAATATAAAAACACCAAAAAATCAGAAGGTCATAAAACAATAAAAAAAATGCTTTGTTAATATTATTAATATTATTTTGTAAATAAATTTAATAATTAACTTAGTTTTAATTCTAGGTTTTAATTTTAATATTTTTTTTGTAATAAACTAAAAAATGTAGAAATTAGGGTTTTATACTTTTATTCTTTTTTCCTTTTTCACCATATTTAATTATTAATTATTTTTTTGTAAATAAACTTACCATTAAATAATTAGGTTAAAACTAGGTTAAACTTAAACATTTTTTTAATAAATTAAAAATAGTTTAGAATTAGGGTTCCAATTTCATTTAATTTTTTCATTAAACTCCATAAATACAAAAACTCCAAAAATAAATTCTTTCTTTTATTTAACTTAATTAATTTATTAATTTCAATTCAATTTCTTTAAAAGGGTCCAACGCCCTCGCTTTCGATTATAATTCCGTTTCGCGCACTTATTTTGTTTCTTTTTATAAATTTCATGTAAATACTCCAAAGCCTTGTAATAGATTAATTAGAACATTTATTTTTCCGTATTTTATTTTATTCAAATCGGGTCTTGGATTAATTTGGCGATGTAGACCCGCGCCTTTGTAATAGCGTAGGACTTTTAATTCCGCATCTTTTAACTGTTAATAACTTGCATGAAATAATGAATGCCAAAAATAAAAACAAAGCGTAGATCACCAATGCATGAACAAGACAAATATAATTGAAAATGACACACGAATCACACACCACCCCTAGGGTACGCCTCACTCTTGCCTTGCCCCTCGAAAGGTGGTCGTCGAGTAGAGGATGTTTTAGTAAGTCCTCATGTTCATGAACATGGCATGAGGGTAGCTTCTAATGTGTCTTCTTATTGCTCTGGTGACCACAATGTCCCGAACCCTTGAATCGACCCGAACACCTCCAACGGTGGTGCTACCTACCTCTCAATGGTGGGATGGCACTACTTTAAGGACATTTACACAGACAAATTCCTTAGGGTAGGTAGAGAACTCGTAGATACTTGCTCTAATTTCAAAACAAATCAAAAACTTCTTTTCACACCGACACCTTTCAAAAAAGCTTTCGAAAGCAATTTTTCAAACACTCTTGAGGACTGATACAAGAGTCGAACTGAAATTTTCAAAGAGACTTTTTTAAACCCACAGTTGAAAAGCAAACAAACCATTTTTGAAAACACAATGAGAAAGTATCTAAGAGCCCATGGATAACCATGGATAGAAAGGGTGCTAACACCTTCCCTTTCTATAAATATACCTCCCGAACTGAGAGCAATCTCTATAAGGAATTTTTCTGTGCTTTTGTCCTTTCCATTTGGAGAAAATAAAAGACGGTGGCGACTCTTGCTTCCGTGACATTTCGCGAACCAGCGTTAAACAGTCAGTTCCAGATCCACCGATCACACACCCTAATAAGGTTAAAACTGAGAGAGATATGCATTGTCAAAGTTGGACAATTTTTGAAAAAATGCATGAAGCAAATATTGACCAAACTTGGATTTTTTCCAAATGGGCCTATCTTTTCAAGTTTGAAACTCATTCCTAACATGGTCCATGACCTCTAAGCCCACCCATACATTTTTCTACTATTTATGCTATTTATTTTGATATTTTATTCATTAAAATTCAGAATTAAATAAATAAATAATAGAAATAATGTAAATTTTGATGTGAATCCATTTTGGGAAAGTTTTATGCTGGTTTATGTCAATTGATTTCGTGCAATAACCTTTCAAATATGTCCAGGTTCATCCACATGTGAAAATGACATAAAATCATCAAATATAGCATTTTTTTCAAATCTTGATCATGGTCTTAAAACACAACATTATGAGGGAGATTCTTTCCATGCTTTCTTGTCTCCTCATTCTCCTCTATAAATATAGAGCCATACAAGCTTGAAAGGGACGAAAATCCTCTCTAAAAAGCTCTCATAAAGCTCTTCAAAAAGCTCTCTAAAAGCTCTTCAAAAAGCTCTCCAGAAATCAAAGAATTGGTGCAAGTCATATCTCGAGGTTCCGGTCTCTCTCAATTGACATCAAGCCTCAAACCATCCTCTTGAAGTCCTCAAGAGTCTTACAAGGCCCAAGAGAAATCCATCACACGCCTAGCACGCCCCCCATTTGACAACACCGGTTTGGTAAAATTTTAAACTTTGAATCTCTAATTTTAAGCACATTTTATGGTATGCTAACGTTTGTTTGAGTTTATGTAGAACATTTATGGATGGTTGAATCATAGGTTCCATGCAAGAATTAAAAAAACACCATAGTTAGAGCATGAAGCTTTCGAAGATTCGGGCCTAGGGATTTCTGATGATTGCACCCCCTGTTTACTTTTGCTACTAGGCCCATCTTTATTTTCATGTTTTATCCGTTTTGTTTATTTCTTTTAATCCCTTTTATTTTTTATCAATAAACAAATATAAAAATCACATAAAAATAGATTTAGGATTTTTTATTAATTAAATTTTAATTTTAGGTAAAACTTTAATTTCTTTTTGTAAATAACTTAAAAATAATTAGAATAAATAGGTTTTATTACTAACTTAATTATATTATATTTTTTCCTAAAATAACCAAAGAAACCAAAATAGGTCATGTAATTATTTTTATTAATTAATTTAATTAACTAATTAATTGCATATTTAATTTAGAAAACTTATTTCTTTTATTAAAAAAAACAAAAAAACAATTTTTCTTTTAATTAGGTTAGAAGGGTCAAAACCTTAAATTTTCGTCGATCTTAATTCTTCTCGCGCGCTTTATTTTTATTATTTACCATATTGATGTAACTGCCTACAGTTTGTAATAGTTTAATTAGGACGTTTATTTACATTTATCGCTTTATTTTCAAAGGGTTTATTTTTGGCTATGTAAATACCCGAAGCCTTGTAATAGTGTAGTTTAAATTCTGCACTTTAAATTCCGCAAATTATTAACTGTTAGATGAATGTATGATTAATTTTAAAACATTTAGATCACCCTAAATGTGCAAAGATAAATAAACTGAAATTGAATCATTCGCACATGCGCACTCCTAGGGTACACTCCCACTTGGTTGCCTTCGGTAAATAGTCATTGAGTATAGGATGCTTTAGCGGTCGTCCTTTTGTCTAAACAAAGATCAAAGTCCCGATTCAGAAAAGTTGCCTCGGAATGGTTGCCTCAGAATTATTGCCTCGAATAATTGATCTAAGACATTAGGGTTATTACTAAGACGTCCTAACATTGCTTTAGTGACCATGCGTCCCTTTCGAATTGACCCTCAAACTCCAATGATGGTGCTACCTACTCACTAATAGTGGGATAGCGTTGTCTAAAGGAAACAAATACATAATGATTCTTTTTTCGAGTAGGTAGATTAGTTCTTAAGTATTTGCTCATTCCAAACAAATTTTTCACACTCACACTCCTTTATAAACAAAGTTTTCAAAAACACTTCATTACACTCTTGAAGACAGAAGCAAGAGTTAAATCGAAGTCAAAACAAAAACTTTTCAAAGCGCACAAACACAAAGAAAACAATTTTGAAAATGATGAGCAAGTACCTAAGAGCCCGTAGATAACTACGGATAGAAAGGGTGCTAATACATTCCCTTTCTATAAATCTACCCCCCGTACTCAGAAATATCTCGAAAAAGGAATTTTTCTGTGCTTTTTTCCTTTCCTTGTTGGATAAAATAAAAGACGGTGGCGACTCTTGCTTACCGCGACATTTTGCGAACAGAAATGCAAAACACAAACCAACAAAATTTCCTTAACGAAATAGGGAAACCACGTCCCGGTTCTGGCCACCGTATCACACCGGATGACAATATCATGTTGGTGACCGACCGCGAAAAACCTGTACCGAATGAAGGACTCGAGGAGGGATCCCGATGGTCTATGTATTTTGATGGAGCCTCAAACACATTGGGTAACGACATTGGCGCTGTAATTATATCTCCTGAAGGCTGTCATACTCCATTCACCGCCCGATTATGTTTCAAATGCACCAATAATATGGCGGAGTATGAAGCGTGTATCATGGGTCTTCGAGCTGCTATTGACCCGAGGATTAAATTCTTGAGTGTATTCAGAGATTCCGCTCTGGTGATAAGTCAAATCAAAGGCGAGTGGGATACGAAGCACCCGAACCTTATTCCTTACCGAGAATATGTACTGACGTTGCTCCCACACTTTGAGGAGATAACCTTTGAACATTTCCCAAGAGAAGAGAACCAGCTAGCGGATGCACTAGCTACTATGTCTTCTGTGTTCAAAGTCAGGTGGGACGATGAAGCTCTCCAGATTACCATCGAGAGGTTAGATGAACCCGCACATTGCTGTGACATTGAGACTGAAGAGGTAGCAGAAAAACCCTGGTTTCACGAGGTAAAGAGGTATCTTAAGGCTCAAGAATACCCCGAGGGGGCATCTGTTAATGATAAGAAGTTTCTGAGAAGATTCACTGCGAAGTTCTTCATCTGTAATGGTATCCTCTATAAGCGTAACCATGATTCAACCTTACTACGGTGTGTAGACAAAAGCGAAGCAGAAAGAATCATGGCAGAGTTACATGAAGGTACCTTCGAAGCTCATTCCAGTGGACATACTATGGCAAAGAAAATCCTATGAGCAGGATATTACTGGTCCATTATGGAAGCCGATTGTTATCAGCACTCTCGAACCTTCCATAAGTGCCAAGTCTATACTGATAAGGTGCATGTACCTCTAGTTCCTCTGAATGTTTTGACAACTCATTGGCCCTTTGCAATGTGGGGCATCGACATGATCGTCGAGATCATACCTACTGCGTCTAACGGGCATCACTTCATTCTGGTAGCAATTGATGATTACCGAGCTCTGCAAACAGTTCAAGATACAACATCATAACTCTTCTCCATACCGGCCGAAGATGAATGGCGCTGTTGAAGCAGCTAACAGGAACATCAAGAAGATTGTGCAGAAGATAACGGTGACATACAAAGACTGGCACAAGATGCTACCATTCGCTCTTCATGGGTACCGTACCTCAGCACGGACGTCAACAGGGGAAACACCTTACTCTTTGGTGTATGGCATGGAGGCAGTCCTACCCATCGAAGTCCAAATACCCTCCCTCAGGATTATGAAGGATGCAGGTTTGAACAAAGATGACTGGATCCAAACCCGGCTTGATCAGCTGAATTTAATCGATGAAAAGAGACTTACTGCTATCTGTCATGGTCAGACGTATCAAAAACGAATGATTAAGGCTATTAACAAGAAGGTCAGGCGTCAAGAATATAAAGTCGGGGATCTGGTGATCAAGCGCATCATACTACTGCAAGGTGATCCCAGGGGAAAATGGACCCCTACATACGAAGGACCATTTGTGGTTAAGAACATTTTCTCGGGAGGAGCCATGATTCTAACCACCATGGATGGTGAGGACCTTCCTCACCCCGTCAATGTAGACATAGTGAAAAAATACTACGCATAATCAAAGACCCGCTAGGTTGACTGGCCTAGGCAAAAATAAGGGCTTCCCGGCGAATCAAAAGGGTTTGGGCAAAAGTAAGGGATGAAAATGAAAAAATTGTACACCTGGCAAGTCGAAAACCTGAAAAGGCGGCTTGGGCAAAAAAGGGTATCCCGGTGGACTGAAAACCCGAAAGGGCGGTCTAGGAAAAAATTAGGGATTGAAGCGTAATCCTATGTCTCATTGGATCACCTTGCAACCAGACTTCGGTATCGACTATCAAGCTCAGACGGCGCCAATCGATCTGATACACCTTCTACCAGACAGCAAAGTGATGAGATGCTTGAGGACATAAAGGCAATAGTAGAGTTGGAACCCAATGGGACTGTTTCACATAGATATTTTTCTTTCTTAAACATAAATTGTAATTTCTATCTTTCGGCGAAGTTCTCTTACTAGAGCGTCAGCCTTCTTGTACAAAACGCCTATTACGGGCCAACTTCAAAATCAATACAATTCATTTTCACAAGAAATTTCAATTTGTTTTTCTTTTTCTGTTTTGTTTTGCAAGAACGTCCAATGATTCATTTTTGCTATATGCATTTGAAAATAATGGCTGCTCATAAATATTTACATGAGAAACAAAGACAATTACTCGTAATTCCAGAAACAGGGAAAAACAAGAAATGCCCAAACTTTACAGTTACTATGCCCATCAGGTACGGGGATAGAGCTAGCTTGAGAACATGAGTGGTGGTACATATGCTCCCCACAGAGTAAAAAGTATCCAAAGACAGCGACGTCAGCAGTCCCAAACAAGACATAACTCTCCCCAGCTAAGGTTCGCAATCGCGAGTGAATCGGTAAATTTTCCCCAAGAAGAGTTTATTTATCACCAGCAACAAAAATTCATCCCCAGCTGAGTTATTTCTCCAAGTCGGCAGATCCATCAACAGAGTATCTCCTCTCCAACAGAGTTATTCCCCGCATAGTTGTCTTCAGACAGAGTCTCGTCCGGCGGAATATTTACCAGACAAGGGGCAAATCCCCAACATAGTCATCTTTGTTTACCATCCCCGACGGAAGTAGAGGAACTATGGTTTTTATAGCAATCAGGGATTTATTTTCCCAGATTCAGATTGTTATGTCAGCATTTCGTGTTCATACATCATGACATGTGCATACATCACATATAACATAGTCTCATTTATTTTGAGAACGTCATTATACAATGCATCTCATGCATCGCATATAACTAACCCTGTATTTCTTTCAGGAAAAACCAGTTATTATCAAAAATTTCTAGCAGGTCCATGATCAACACTCGAAGCTAAACAAAGTAATTATCGGCGCGATAAGAACAACCTTACCCAGGTTCCCTCTGCAGTTTTACCCAAACTCATTCTGAAGCAACCCTACTATCCAGGTTCCTTCTCATAGCCCTGCTATCCAGGCTTTCATCTCGAAGTAACCCTACTATCCAGGTTCCTTCTCACAACCCTACTATACAGTCTTTCATCTCGAAGTAACCCTATTATCCAGGTTCCTTCTTATAACCTTACCACCCGGGTTCTTCCTCTCTTATCCCCAGACAGCAGTCCACAACACTGTAAGACCGGGACCCGATCAAGCATAATTGATTTCACATTTCCCCAGAAAGTCGCGTTGCAACATATACCCTGACCAAACACACAGTTCACCTCCACTTCCCAAACCGGAATTATTCCAAAGTAGAGTAGCGGACAATTGAAGCTCCTAAAACTCTATTTTTCTCAAGACAGAGACCAGCATTCCCCAGCAAAGTCCTCCTTAACAACAGGTATATGGGTTCTCGCGAAGGAATCTCTTATGCGATCGACACTTCTTCGGACAACATCTTTAAGCCCATCTCCGACAACTCTCTAGCAACTACCAAATGGCATCTATAAGCCTATTCCTGATAGCATAAGTCAAGTATCACTTCATGCGAGTACAAATTTCTGGGCACTCTAGTATTCAATCATCTTCCACCTTCAGATCACGAAAGGCAGACACGTCAATCTACATCCTCAGGTTTAAAAAGATTGAACGGGGGCAGCTGTTGTACCTAAAAATTTTCCCTCCCATATTTCTCAATATATGTCAAGTGAGGTCCTCAAATTGCTCAAGGAAGTCCAAGGGTTGACCGGACAAACTCTCTCCTAAACAGTCTACCTCAAATTAGGGTTTCATTTTGCATCAAGATGCTTGAGTTAAAAGGATCCAAAATTCTCACCATTGTCCTAATATGTTCTCAAGATCATCCATGTCAAGTTTCAAGCCTTGCAGAGGAAGTTTGCTCAGTCAATTGCTCAAAGGCCTAAAAATCGATTGTGTTAGGTCAAAAGTCAACTGTGGCTCACATACCGTCAAACTTCAATATTTTTGGTCAACATCCTCATTTTGAAGTATCATTCATCATTTTATCAAGGGTTGATCATGATTCATCAAGTATTGCTCATAATTCATCAAAACCCAAAAGTTGCTAAATTAGGGTTTTGTAGGAAAAGTCAACTCAACTTTGACCAAGCATAACTTTCTCATACTTTATCAAAAATGACCCATCCAAAGCTCATTTTGAAGAGGATGCAATTCCCTACAATTAATCTTCAGCTCCCAAGTTCAAAATATGCACTCACAAAAGATATGAATTTTGACATTATAGGTCATTTTGAAAAGACAACAAAAACACCTTTTGGGTTAAAGCTTCATACATGAACATGGAAGACTCAATTGAGATGATACCAAAAGGGTTTCTTAGAGGACATCCTAAGCTTTCTAAAAAGTCGAAGAATACTCTCTAGGGTCAAAATTGAGAGAGTTATGCATTGGCCAAGTTGACCTTTTTTGCAAAATTGCCAAAAGTCAAATGTGCTCAAATTTGCATTTTTTGCTAAATGGTCCCATCTTTTTATGCTTGCATCTCATTTCTAACATAGTCCACGACCTATGAGACCCTCCATGCTATATTTATTCATTTATTTAATTTATTTTGATTTTTATTCATTTAAAATTCAAATAAAATCAAATAAATCCTAATAAATCATATATTGTATTTTAGGGATGATTTTTGCATTGAAAGAAGATATTATATGCTGTCAATTAAGAATCAACTCGTGCAAGGCCAATTTGGTTGGAAAAAGATTGGATTTGAGAAAAATTGGAAAGAAATCATATGCTATGAAAGATCAAATCAAATCTCCATGATAAGCAAGATTGGGGTCGTTTTTGTTGACCTAATAGTTTGTATTACATATACAGAAGCAAGCCAAGGCATAAAAAAGGGTTGGAACAATCGTGAAAGAGGCAAACAAAACTCAAAAAATCTAGGAAAAAGTGGTGATCCAATTTCCATAGTAGAGGCCAATTCGCACCATTCTCACGATACCAACAAATTCTTAGACATCTCCAGAAGGAATTCCAACCATTTGCAAGCTCTCTCACGCCTGGAATCATAGGTACAGAAGTCACGGTTTTGTCTCAAAACTTTGATTTCGTTTTCATTGGGTTACACATCATTAGCATGTTTGGTTTATATATTCTTGTTTGTCAGTGAATTTGCAAGCTTTTGGTATTATTTAATTGTGTTTTTAGTACAGAAGTCAAGAGATGCCACGGTTAGGGTTTCGTGCTCTTGATTAGGGCTTTGCAGGATAGGTAAAATTGGACATTGATTCTGGTACCATGAGACTCGTGAGGATGAGACGAGTTGATTGGTACCAGCCATGGCCATTTATCTTGAGCCTACACGATTTTGGAGATGGACAAGGATATACCTACAGCAAGTGTCTGTAGGTAAAAGTTTATTTACCTAAAACGATGGCTGGGAGGAAGACGACGATGCGTGTCACCCCCTGGTTGGGCAATTTGAATTCAGCGCGTTTTTTTTATTTAATCTTTGTTTTTCATATATTAGATTTTTTTTAAATTATATATACAAGTAAATTAAATGGCTCAGTTGGCAAGCGTGCAGGGGAAAGGTGCAGAGGACCTGGGTTCGATCCCCAGGTCCCAACCTTTATTTCATGTTTTTCTTCAATAGGTAATCCAGCGCATAGCAAATCATAAAGTGCACCATACACCATCAGGATCTAGCCATCCAATCCATCAACGCCCCATATCAACATATCACCAGTGGAGGATCCCATATGCCTCAAGTCAACAGCCACACTAGATTAGGCAAAGTCAAACATGCCTGGGTCTTTTGGGCTCAAAATCTCAAATAACACCCCCCATAATTGCTAATACAAGCCCATTTACTAACTTTTCTTTATTTAATTTCTTTTTCTTTATTTTTTATTCTTTGAATTTTCCTTATTTATTTTTAATTCACAAATTAATTACTCTTTTCACAAAAACCACAAAATTAATAATTCACCAAAATTAGGATTAGTTTTTATTTTATCAAAATTAATTTAACTTAACTTAACTTAGGGAAATTGTAAGTTGTTTTCAAAAATAAAATCAAATAGAAATTAAGTTAACTTTAATTCTATTTTGCTCTTTTTCTCAAATAAACAAAAATACAAAAAAATAGGTTTTAGAAAATTAATTTATTTTTTTCTTAATTTAAAATTAATTAGGATTGGGATTTTCTTTTTAATGTAATAATTTCTCTATTTTCTTAAATAAACAAAACAAAACAAAAACATTTTCTTTAACTAATTGCAATTAGGTTTAGGCAAGGGTCAAAACCCTAGTTGTCTCGTTTTTGATTTATCGCGCGCGTACTATTTTTTACAATATTGTTGTAACTGTTCATGGTTTGTAATAGTTTAATCTAGGGCTTTTTATTTATCGCTTTTTCCAGGTTTTTTGGCTATGTAATTAATCCCCTTCCTCGAAGCCTTGTAATATCGTAGATTTGCTTTCTCGCATTTTAATTCCCGCAAACATTTAACTGTTTAGATGTATGCTAATAAGATTGTATGACAAGAATGCATGACAAATTTAATACAGTTAGAAAACCCTAATGTGCAAAGATAAATAACTCAAACTAATCTCTCGCACATATCACTCTTAGGATATACTCTCACTTCGGTTGCCTTCGGTAAACGATCATTAAGCATAGGGTATCTTAGTGGTTGCTGTGATACGGTGGGAAGAACTGACTGTTTTTGGAATGCTGGTTCGCGTTTTGCGTTTTGTATTCGCAAAATGTCGCGATAAGCAAGAGTCGCCACCGTCTTTTATTTTATCCAACAAGGAAAGGAAAAAAGCACAGAAAAATTCCTTTTTTGAGACATTTCTGAGTACGGGGGGGGGGGGGGGGGGGGGGGGTAAATTATAGAAAGGGAAGGTATTAGCACCCTTTCTATCCGTAGTTATCTACGGGCTCTTAGGTATTTGCTCATCATTTTCAAAATGTTTTCTTTGTGCTTGTGGGTTTTGAAAAGTTTTGTTTTTAACTTTTATTTAACTCTTACTTCTGTCTTCAAGAGTGTAATGAAGTGTTTTGAAAACTTGGTTTGTAAAGGAGTGTAAGTGTGAAAAGCTTGTTTTGGATGAGCAAGTATCTAAGAACTAATCTACCTACTCGAAAAAGGAACCGTTCTATGTTTGTTTCCTTTAGACAATGCTATCCCACTATTAGTGAGTAGGTAGCACCGTCGTTGGAGTTTGAGGGTCAATTCGAAAGAGGGACATACGGTCACTAAAGCAATGTTCGGACACCTTAGCGGTAACCCTAATGTCTTCGATCATGTATTCGAGGCAACAATATCCGAGGCAACCATTTCGAGGCAACTATGATCTTTTAGACAATAGGGCGACCTCTAAAATAACCTATACTCAATGACCGTTTACAAAGGCAACCAAGTGGGAGTGTACCTTAGGAGTGCGCACGTGCGAGTGTGTTAATTTCAGTTATTTTTATCTTTGCACATGTTTAGGGTGATCTAACCGTTTTAAAATTAGGCATTCATTCTTGTCATGCAAACCCTATTATCAAACATCTAGCAGTTGTATATTTGCAGAAATTAAAGGTGCGGAAATTAAACTAAATTATTACAAGGCATCGGGTATTTACATCGCCAAAAGCAACCCTTTGAAATTTAAAAGCGGAAAAATAAATATCCTAATTAATTATTACAAACCGGGAGCAGATACATTAATTGGATAAAGAAAAATAAAGCGCGCGATGCAAAATTAAATCGAATGCGAAATTAGGGTTTTGACCCTTTTTAATTAAAGAAAATGTTTTTGTTGTTTTTATTTTTAAGAAAAGAAATTAAATCCTAAAAATAAATGCTAAATTAATTATTAAATTAATTAATTAATGAAAAATAATTAATGACATATTTTTGGAGTTTTTGTTAATTTAGGAAAGAAAATAAAATAAATTAATTAATATTAAAACCTAATTATTCTAATTGATTTTTTATTATTTGCAAAATAAATTAAAGTTACCTAATTAATCAACCTAATTAATTAATTAATATTTATTAATGAAAAATAAAATTCTGAAATTTAATTGGATAAAAAATATTTTTTTGTGATTTTTTGATAAAAAGAAATTATTCTATTGGTTAGTAATTAATTAAACAAAAGAGATAATTAAATGAAATATAGAAAATAAAATAAAAAAGAGAGAGACTGGGCCTGATTGGAGGGTGTGCATAGTAATAATTCTGGCCCATTTGTGAGGTCCGTTTGACTTTTTGTAATCCAGTGCATGTGCGTTTGACTGGCCTTTTGGTGCACCTTCAATAGTGGCCACTAGATCTGGCCATCTGACCATCTAGCACGCTGATGATGAATGTCCATGGTGGATAGTAGGCTTGAGTGCGCACATGATTACCTGAAATAATTAAGCAAAATAACAAATGCTGGAGGCAAGGATCGAACCCCTGACCTCCAGCCTCTAATGCCTTGAAATCCAGCGTGGCAACCACTAGGCTGCGTTGTTCTATTTGTTAACATATTACAAAAAATCATAATATAATAAAACAAATGCCAATGGTCAAGAATCAAAAAACACGCCAAATATTTGAACAAGCCAGTAAGGGGATGACACTTCATCATCTCCTTCCTTTGCACCGTGGCTAAAACTCAAAGGGGCTATACCCACGGACAGATGTCTGTCACTACAAACCAAGCATCCTTAAAATCTAGTACAAGCCATGGAAATGGATTCTAGTACCAGGGTTGAGTTCGTCTCATCCTCCTGAATGCAACCATGCCCATTACTAAGGCCAATTATTCATGAAAACAAAAACCCTAAAAAACTCCAAGAAACCCTAACAATGGTGATTCACGATATAAGTCATATAAATGAAATTGGCTATTGTAAAAAGCTTGCAAATGATATGGTGATCAGGAATATGCAATTATTTTACATTATAGATGCAAGAATAGTGTTAATCGATTTCAAGATCAAGGCGGTTCCGTGAACGACTTACAGTGCCCTGGAGGGCTCGAAAACGCTTGGTTTTGATTGCTTTAGGTTGTGGAGACTGCCAGGAAGAGATTGAGACAAGTATCAAGCCTTGAAACTTCCTCTAGGAGTGATTTCGAACTCACACTTTTTGCTTAATTTTTCAGTTTTTGTTCTGGCTCTATGCCTGATCTCCAACCTTGATTTTGATTTGCCTCGCCTCCTTATGTATTGTACAATGCATTAGGGTTGTTTATTCAGTCCAAACCCCTCTCCATCAATAATTTTGATATGGATTAGATTTGCTTTGAACAACTTTCCAAACATGGCTTATTTCCAATCTTTTTGTACCCACAAGCTTTGATGCAAATTTGAATGCCTTGCTAGCTGTTATTAGAGCCTGAAATAATCACAAGATTCTTTGTTATCAATATTTTGGATTTTATTTGATTTTATTTGATTTAAATTCAATTAATTCAAATAAAAATCAAAATAAATAATAAAAATAAGATATGGACATGTGGAAAAATCTAGAGCACGTGGGTTATGATGCCAACTCAAAACAAGTGAAAAGAATGGGTCCATTTGGCAAAGTATGAAGTTTTGGGCATAGTTGACTTTTGGCAACTTTGCAAAAAAAGGTCAACTTCAACAATGCATAACTTCCTCAATTTTGACTCTTTGGAGGTGTTCTTGGACTTTTTAGAAATCTTGGGATGTCCTATAAGCAACCCTTTTGGTCTCATATCATTTTTATATTCCATGCTCATGTATGAAGCTTTGACGAAAAAGGTGTTTTTGTTGACTTTTCAAAATGACCTATAATGTCCACAAAGTTCCCCAGCTGAGCCTATTTTCCCAGCTGAGTATATCTTCCCCAGCTAAGGCTATTACCCCAAAACGGAGTCTATTATCCTCAGTTGAGTATATCTTCCTCAAGCTGACTTTGCCTTACCTGACTGAGTCTACACTCTCCAATTTGAATTTCCATTTTAGATTATTGCAAATCAAAGGGCCACAACCCCTGATCCCCAGTGAAGTCGATACTTTTCAAGTTATTACTGAAGCCTGGACCCGATCAGATAATAGTTTGACTTCTTCAATTACTGAAATCTGGACCCGACCAGATAACAATTTGAGTATCTGAAACCTGGATCCGACCAGATAACAATTGATCTCAATTTCAAAAGATGTTATGAAGCCTAGATCCGACTAGATATTAGCACACTTTTCAAGTTATTACTATAGCCTGGACCCGACCAGATAATAGTTTGACTTCTTCAATTACTGAAACTTGGACCCGACCAGATAACAGTTTGAGTATCTGAAACCTGGATCCGACCAGATAACAGTTGGTCTCAATTTCAAAAGATGCTATGAAGCCTGGATCTGACCAAATATTAGCACACTTTTCAAGTTATTACTGAAGCCTGGATCTGACCAAATATTAGCACACTTTTCAAGTTATTACTGAAGCCTGGACCCGACGAGATAATAGTTTGACTTCTTCAATTACTGAAACCTGGACCCGGCCAGATAACTGTTTGAGTATCTGAAACCTGGATCCGACCAGATAACAGTTGATCTCAATTTCAAAATGCTATGAAACCTGGACCCGACCAGATAATAGCCTAACTCTTCAAATATATAGAAGAACCTGAACTTAACCCGATCAAGGTTTAACTTCTTTTCCCCAATAGAGTTGCCTCCATATCCCCAACAGATTGCTGAGAAACCTGGGCCCGACCAGATATCAGTTCTCAACTTCATCTTTTCAAGTAAGTTATTGTGAAGCCTGGATCCGACCAGATAACAATTACCCTCGGAGATTCGTTGTGAAACTTGGGAACCGACCAAATAACAACTAAATCCCCAAACAGTTTATTGCAAAGCCTGGACCCGACCAGATAATAGTTTTTCAAAAAAGTTTATTATGAAGCCTGGAGCCCGACCAGATAACAATTAACTGTGATCCCCAGAGAGACACTATGAAGCATGGACTCGACCAGATAATAGTACAACTTTCCAAAAAAAAATCATGAAACCTGGACCCGACCAGATAGTGGTCACCACTTCAAGTTACTGCGAAGCCTGGATCCGACCAAATAACAGTTAACTTCTGTATCCCTAACAAGTTGTTGTGAAGCCTGGATCCGACCAGATAACTATTCAATTTGAAGAAATTTTCTGTAAAGCCTGGAATCCGACCAGATAACAGTTAATTCGTCTCATCCTCAGCAAGTTGTGAAGCCTAGATCCGACCAGATAACAACTGATGTTCAAGAGATATTCCCCAGCGGAAACATCCTTTCAACAAAGTTTGAAGATATGTATATCCTTCATCCTCAACTGGCAATCATGGATTCAACCTCACATTCATACACCATAGCGTGTGCATACCATATGCATTTAGCATAATACCACATATGGTGAACATCATGCATGCATCTGCATTTTACTAACTATTTTTCTCACAGGTAAAACATCAAGTTTTAGTATAAATCAACAAGAGATTTGTGTTGATATTTCTTCTAATGTTTATCAACTTTCCTCCAAATGGCATCTATAAGCCCATTCACCATCCATCTTCGAGTGAAAATTTCTGGACACTCTAGTGTTCAATCATCTTTCACCTTAAAGTCACGAATGGTGGACTCAGCAATCTAACTCTTCAGGTTTAACCCTCTCATTTCTCAAAATATCACCCTGGATCCTCAGGTTCGCTTCCATCCAATTTCAAGCCTGGATTTACAAATTTTCCAAGAAATTCATTCACAAGGGTAAGATGGTCATTTGCGCATTGAAAAGCCAAACTTTGACTTTTGATCAAAATCAAGTTTCAAGAGTCATATTTCATCAATACATGTTTGAGATATGAAGTTTGTTTCATCTGGAAATTCAAAAAATCAAAAGTTACTTTGGAAAAGTTAAATTTCTAAATATTTAGAATTTTCTAAGTGTTTAAGAAATATGACAAACTCAACTTCTGGCAGATTATCACTACGATGCAAGCTGATTCTGAATCAACTTCTGACACAAGAGTTTTAGATCTCAACAAAATCTGAAACATTGCATAAAATAACTTCTCCTAGAAATGCTGAGATTTCAAGTTATAATTTCTCAAAGACACGTCCTTGAAACTAAAACACTCAGCAGATTCTGGACACTTTCAAGACAGAGTTTGATAAAAACTTCTGGGCAAGTTTTCCCAAAGGTTCAGTCAAAATTTTCCAGGGTAATGCAAAGAAGTTTACAAAGCATGCTACAAGCTTCCTAGAAAGTCTGAGAGCTCCTTCAGAACATGCTGGAGCCAGAAGATACAAAGATCAGAGGTTGGATGTTATGCTAAAGCTAAACCTCTGATCTAGATTTGAGCAATGATGCAGAATCTCACATTGCAGGATTTCTGATTTGATAAATCTCATCATTATTTAATGCTTATTTAATGCTCACAACCACTTTTGAGTCTTTATCCAAAGGATCTCCCCCTACGTATACCTCTACTGTCTTGGGAAAGTAAACTTTTATGCAAAAGGGTGCTAGGCCCATGTGTTGCTTTTGCTTTTCCTTAAATTTTGGCTGACAAATCCAGCTTAGGCATGGCTAAAGGCTGATAACCACCTTACTTTGTGCCTTGAACTTGCTTCAAGAACAAGTCAGCGCCTAGCATATGATGGTTGTACCTTTGATTTCTCCAAGCTACTAAATTTTTACCTATAAATTGAACTACATTTGCAACTGTGAAGAGGTTGAAATTTTGAGAAAGAAAAGCCTTGAACCCCTGCCAAAATTCCAAGAGTCCAAAAACTGTAAACACAACATACAAAACCTGTTAACTTTTGATTCCTTGCATTCAAACTCCATTTGTTCTCAAGTATTTCTTGACTAAAACCATCCACATAGTTTCTGATTCTCATATTAGAAACTGCCCTAACTTCTGCATTCATACTACCATACACTCTTCATCCACCTACTCAAAGAAGTCAGAACATCACCCCTTTACTGTTCCAGAAGTTGAAAATTGCCAACCTGCTAAGTACGTGAAGAAGCTACTCAGAACATCATCAGAGTTGAGGTTAACTCCGGTTCACAGAATCTCTTCCAACTGCAAGGTAAGCTTCTTCTGACTGTCACCACATTACTTAAGCATTACCAGATTTGCATGTTCAAAAATACAATGTAGATATCATGTTTTTGATGTTGTACATATTCTGAGATTTTATGCATCTGCCTGCCTAAGTAGGGAGTAAATCAGTCAGAACTTCTTGAAGAAATTAGAACTCAAAATTAGGATTAGCAAATACATACTTGCCTCTGATTTATAGTTCTGATATTTCTTGTTTCTGAAACACTATGACACCTGCCATAACTGTCATATGCACATCTTCTGTTTTGTTGAGAAATGACTAAGTTGCAGATGTTCTGACTAGCATGGAGAGAGAGACCAAGTTCTTCCAGTGGTATCAGAACTTCTAAAAACTACTTTGTTCCTAGTGGACCCAGAACTTCTGACTTTACCTATTTTTCACTAACAGGATTTATGTCTTGCAGTATGCCAGAGTCAGAACTTCTGACCTCCTTTAGTCAGCAATACGCTAATTCTATTTTTATTTTTCTCACTATTTTTTCTATTACTTTCTATTTCATTAATAAAAAAGACACCAAAAAACATTTTTTATTTTTTACATGCTTCATTTTATTTCTTAAAACAGAAGATCAAAAATATTTTCATAAAATAAAACAAGTCCATTTTACATCTTTTGTACATTCTTATCAATTCAATATGGTTGTAATAATAATTTAGGATTTAATTTTATTTGCAATCCCCATTTGTAAATATGTACCCCCATCCCTAAAATATTGTAATAGCGAAGGACTTTACATTTCTGTAATTTATCGCTTTCAAATGTAAATGCTAGTAATTAGAGTGTGTATGGCAAGATAAAATCAACAAGTAGATAACCCTAATCAAAGATTAAATGCATGAAAATCAAACACGCTATTCACACATGCACCTTTAAGGTTAACTCCACTTGTTGCCTAAAAAAATGGTCATGTTATGCATGTGGGATGTCTTAGCAAAAACAATCGAAATACAAGATCATAGTCCCTCGATGACGCTATAAATGTTGCCTTTCAAAATGATCTTAGTCCCTAAAAAAGAAATGCTAAGATACCTCACAACATTGCTATCATGACTATACGATGACCCACGCCCATCCAGTTTACATCCAAAGATATGGTTGCTTACCAAGTCAATGGTAAGACAACAATGTCAAAGGAAAATAAAATGAACAAGAAAGATATTTGAGTAGGTAGATTGCTCCTAATTACTTGCTCAATCTCAAAACAAACATCCTTGCTATTTTCAAAACAAAATCACTTTCAAAAACACTTTCAAAACATCTTCCAAACTTGAAACATTTTCAAAATCTCAACACTTTGTATACGTTCTTACGAACGAGAACTATTACAAAGTTTGCCTAAACGATGGCGCATTTTCAAAATACTTTCAAAAACCACACAAAGCATAATTTCAAACAAAAGCAAGTGATCTAGCAAGTAACTAAGAGCCCATGGAAAACCATGGATGAAATGGGTTCTAATACCTTCCCTTTTCATAATCTACCCCCCGAACTCAAGAAATAATCTCAAAGGTCTTTCCTGTGCTTTTTCACCTTTCCTTTTGGATAAAAGAAAAGTCAGTGGCGACTCTTGCTAAACTGCAACATTTGTGATAAAACGCAAAACACCCAAGTCAGTTCTCCCACCCTATCACACCATTCATCTTCATTTAAACATGCATCCTTCATGATTCTCTAGGAATGGATCTGGACTTCAATGGGTAGGACAACTTCCATACCGTATACCAGAGAGAAAGGAGTTTCCCCTGTTGATGTGCGCACTTTGGTACGGTAACCATGAAGAGAAAATGGTAACATCTCATGCCAGTATTTGTATGTCATTGTCATCTTTTGTATGATCTTTTTGATGTTTTTATTAGCAGCCTCTACAGCGCCATTCATCTTCGGCCGGTAAGGAGAAGAGTTATGATGTTGGATTTTGAATTGCACGCAGAGTCCGGTGATCAGAGTATTATTAAGATTGGAACCATTGTCTGTAATGATTCTTTCTGGAATACCATACTGACAGATAAGGTTATGTCTAATGAATCAGGCCACAATGTTCTTGGTAACAGAAGCAAATGAAGCCGCCTCAACCCATTTTATGAGGTAATCGATGGCGACAAGGATGAAGCGGTTCCCATTAGAAGTTGTAGGTCTGATCTCTCCAATCATATCGATGCCCCACATTATGAGTGGCCAGGGAGCAGTCAAGACGTTCAAGGGGACTGGGGGCACATGTACTTTATCAGCATAGAACTGACATTTGTGACAAGTTCGTGAATGCTGATAACAGTCTACTTCCATAGTGGACCAGTAGTATCCTGCCCTCAGAAACTTCTTAGCCATTGCGTGTCTGCTAGAATGGGTGCCAAAGGTGCCTTCATGCAAATCTGCCATAACTTTCTCTACTTCACTCTTATCCACACACCGAAGTAAAGTAGAATCGTGGTTGCGCTTATAGAGGATTATGTTACTGAAGAAGAACTTGGCAGAGAACCTTCTTAGGAACTTCTTATTGTTAAAGGAAGCTCCCTCAGGATACTCTTGGGTTTCAAGGTATCTTTTCACTTCATGAAACCAAGGTTTATCCACTACTTCTTCAGTATCAATCTCATGGCAGTATGCTGGTTCGTCCATTCTTTCAATAGTGATCTGAGGAGCTTTATTGTCCCACCTGACCTTGAACATGGATGACATAGTAGCTAGCGTGTACGCTAGTTGATTTTCCTCTCGTGGAAAATCCTCAAAGGTAACTTCTTCAAAGTTTAGAATTAATGTCAGCACATGTTCCCAGTAAGGGATGAGATTAGGATGCTTCGTGTCCCATTCTCCTTTGATTTGACTGATTACTAGGGCCGAGTATCCTAATACACTCAAGAATTTGATCCTCAAGTCGATAGCAGCTTTGAGACCCATAATACATGCTTCATATTCAACCATATTGTTGGTACAATTGAAACATAGCCTGATAGTGAAAGGAGTATGATAGCCTTCGGGAGAAATGATCACAACATCGATACCATTACCGAGCGCGTCGGAAGCTCCGTAGAAAACCATAGTTCATCGAGAACCTTTTTCAAGTCCTTCATTCGGTCCATGTTCTTCACAATCAGTCACTAACATGATGTTCTCATTTGGGAACTCAAAATTCATGGATCGGTAGTCATCCACAGCCTGATGAGCCAAATGATCAACTAGTACACTTCCTTTTATTTCCTTTTAGGTAGTGTACTGAATGTCATATTCAGTTAAGACCATTTGCCATCTTGATATTCTTCCAGAGAGAGAAGGCTTCTCGAATATGTATTTGATAAGATCCATTTTAGATATCAATAGGATATAGTGTGAGTCAGCATATACTGTCTTAGCCGGCGAGCAACCCATGCCAGAGCGCAACAAGTTTTCTCGAGCAGTGAATATCTGGTTTCACAATCGGTAAACTTTTTGCTCACGTAGTATATTGTGTGCTCTTTTTGGCCAGACTCGTCATGCTGCCCCAGCACACACCCTATTAAATTTTCTAAAACTGTTAAATACATGATCAGAGGTCTTCCTTCAATCGACGACATCAATATGGGAGGTTTTTAAAGATACTCCTTGATTTTGTCAAAGGAAATCTGGCAGTCGTCATTGCACCTCACCACTTGATCCTTTTTTAGTAATTCAAAGATCGACTCGCAAGTAGCGGTTAGGTGGGAAATGAATCTGGAAATGTAGTTTAGACGTCCCAAGAATCCTCTAACCTCCTTCTCGGTGCGAGGAGTTGGCATTTCTTGAATAACTCTAACCTTCGTGGGATCTACTTCGATGCTTTTGCCGCTGACAACGAAACCTAATAGCTTACCAAATCTTACTCCAAATGTGCATTTTCTCGGATTCAGTCTTAACTTGTATTTCTTCAGTCTTTCAAACATTTTCTGCAAATGATCCAAGTGCTCTTCTTCAGTCTGAGACCTAGCTATCATATCATCGACGTAGACCTCTATCTCGTGATGGATCATATCATGAAATAATGCCACCATAGCATGCTGGTAGATTTCCCCAGTGTTCTTCAATCCAAATGGCATAACTTTGTAGCAGAAGGTGCCCTACTGCGTGACGAAAGTTATTTTCTCCATATCTTCAGGCGCCATTTTAATCTGGTTATACCTAGAGAAACCATCCATGAAGGAGAAAACCTTATGTTGCACGGTGTTGTCAACCAGAACATCAATATGGGGAAGTGGAAAGTCATCCTTGGGGCTCTCCCTATTCAAATATCTATAATCCACACACATGCGCACCTTGCCATCTTTTTTAGGTACTTGTAATATGTTTGCAACCCAATGTGGATAAGAAGTAACAGTTAAGAATCTGGCGTTAAATTGTTTCATGACTTTGATTTTGATCTTTTCTGACATCTCAGGACGCATACGACGAACCTTCTATTTTACTGGAGGGCAATCTTCTTTTGTCGGTAGGCGATGAACCACAATATCAGTGTCAAGTCCTGGCATGTCTTTGTATGACCAGTCAAAGACCTCAACATAGTCATGTAACATCTGAATTAACCTCTTTTTGACACTATGCTCCAGACACCTATCTTGACTTCCTTCTTATCCTCTTCAGTACCCAAGTTTACTGTCTCAACCGGCTCTTCATGAGGTTGTATTGCCCTTTCCTCCTGTTGTAGCAGTGTGGCAAGTTCTCCTAGTACTTCATAATCTTCCTCACATTCGTCCTTGGCTTGGTAGATCGGATTTTCAAAGTCATAATTGGCAATAGCAGAACCGTTATCGATGGGATCCAGAGTGGATGTGGATCTGCAGTTTTATATATGGGTGTGTGTAAGAGAGTATAGCTATTTTGATAAAGTAAAAATAGAAAAGAAAGACAAAGAGCTTAAAATTTGAATGCAAAGCGTCCAATGATTTATTAATGACATATGAAGATAAAGTAATAGCCATCACAAAATATACCATTGTGTCTCGGGTAAAGAACAAGGCTTTAGAGTTTCAGCTGTTCGAATATTACATATTCCAAAAACAAAAAGATGATTACTCTTGAATAAAAGTAATAGGAACAAAATCCTTGGCCTCCCAATTGTTGAGTCCACCGCTAATAGTGGGGAAGATCCACTTGTCCATGTCGCAGTTGTTATCACTATCCCCCACAACATTGATTCCATGATTGCTGATGCATAGTGGTGGTCCTCCGGCGCGAGCACGACGAACAGCTCTTTGGGCTCCTGAAGTAAAACCCAAACCAAATTTGTCAGATTTGTAAGGGATATCAAGGAGTTGGCCCCAAATGGTACACCCACCTTTCTCGACTACTGCTTTAGCATCCTTCAAAGAAGCCATCTTCAACAGAGGTCTGGTAATCTTTGGAACACTAGTAGCAGTCTTGGTTACAACAACTGTCTGTGGAACCTCCTCAAAGTTATGACAGGGGGTCTCAATGAACTCGTCTTCCATCTCAACATACCTGAAAGAGTTCAGGTGGCTCACCATGTATTCCTCCTTTCCATGGACCGTGATAATCTTTCTGTTAACTAGGTACTTCAAAATTTGATGCAGAGTAGAAGTAACAGCACCGGCCCCATGAATCCAAGGGTGGCCCAATAGACAGGAGTAAGACGGACGGATGTCCATCACGTAGAAAGTGGAGTCAAAAGTCTGAGTACCAACTTTGATAGGGATGTCCACCTCCCTGTGCACCATTCTCTTGGAACCATCGAAGGACCTCACCACAATATTACTGGTCTTCAGTGTGAGTCCTTCACAATCTAATTTGTCTAAAGTGTTCTTGGGTAAGACAATCAACTATGAACTCGTATCCACCAGTACATGAGCTAGGGTAGTGCCCATGCACTCAATGGAGACATGCAAGACATCATTATGCTTTCTTCCCTTGGATGTTAAATCTGCATCAGAGAAACCAAGTCCATTGTCAGCTGTCAAACTAGCAACGTAGTCCTCGAATTGATCGACGGAGGTCTCTTGAGGCACGTGGGCAAATTTCAGGAATTTTACCAAAGCCTTAGCATGGGCTTCAGAGTATAATAGTAGGGCCAACATTGAGATTTTTGAAGGGGTCTGCCCCAACTGCTCCACAATGTTGTAATCACTTTCCTTTATGATCTTTAATATTTCTTCTATTTCCTTTTTAGAAGCCTTAGGAATGACTTCTTTATGTGCCTTCATTCGGACAGGCTCAACCAGTGTCTCTTGGCCCCGAGTCTCAGTTGACTCAGTAGCGAGGATAACAACAGGGATGACAGTATGAGTAACATCGGGAGTAATAACAGGAGTAGCATCAGGAGTGGAAACAAGAATAACCAAAGGGGTAGCAACAGTCTTCAGAGAGATTTCAGAAGAGAAACTCTTCCGGTTCTCGTAATTTTACTGGTCACAACGATGTTGTCGATGTTAGGATCAATATCTTCAGCAGCTTTATTTTTAACAACTAATATGTCTTGCTTGACGCCATGGTAATAGACGTCAGCCCCATAATTCAAAGGAACAACTTTATCGGAGGAATATGGTATTGGCCAAGGAAAAGTGATGATCAGAGGGGAAACCTTAGGAACAGATGTAATCTTGACGGGTCTTTTGGAGGAGACCCTGGGAGGATTGTCGGAAATGGTAATTACTGAAATGTTTTCACACAGAACTTTTGTAGAGGTAACTTTCTCAAACATAATATATCTGTTGTTTATCAGGCGCTAGACATCTATCTTTAACAGCAAGCAACCATTGGGTAGAGACATACACAGGTGGCAACCTTCACCACAACCCAAAAATAAATTGGCTCGCAACAGATTCTTTTTAACAATCAGGAGAGGAGTAACTAATTCATCAACATAAGAAACAAACAGCTCATCATCAATGACATTGACACCCTGCCCATGTTTGGGCATTGGTGCAGTGATAACATTAGGGGTCTCTGGTGGGTCAAACTCAATCTCCTTCTCCTCGATAAGATCTTGCACCTTGTTTTTTAAAGCCCAACAATCGTTTGTATCATGCCTCAAACTTTCGGAATGATAGGCACATGAGCATTTAGGTTGTAGCGGGGAGATGCAGTATTGGGATTTTTAGGAGCCTCTTTTAGAGTGACCAGATTAGACTTCAACAAGTGTGGAAAAACCTGAGATAAGGTCATGTTGATCCGGGTAAACTCTCTTCTGGGCACATCCGGTCTGCGCTGATTGTTTCGTTATTGGTTTGATGCAGGATTGGAGATCGTAACAGTCTCTACAATTGGACGGTGTCCAATTTTGCTTTGATTCCTCTGACCGTAGGCAGCACTTACTTCTTTCTTCCCAGAGAATGGTTTCCTAACTGTACTTGAGTATGCATCTCTCTGGATCTTACCACTCTTGGTACCAGCTTCCACTTGCTCACCAGTCAATATCAGCTCAGTAAACCCAGCCGAAGAGCTTCTAATCAGATGGTTGAAGAATGGACCAGACAAAGTACCCAAGAACATGTCTACAAGCTCTCTACCAGATAGAGGAGGCTGGACTCTTCCCGTGAGATCCCTCCACTTCTGGGCGTAATCTTTGAAGCCCTCATTGGAATCCATAACATGCTTTGAAGTTGTGTACGGGTTGGAGTGAGGTCAGCGTTGTATTGGTACTGCCTGTAGAAAGCATCAGCCAGGTCCTCCCAATTATGGATGTTGGTCCCCTCCAGCTGATAGAACCATTCTAATTAAGTCCCCGATAAACTTTCCTGGAAGAAACTCACCCACAAGTTCCTGTCAGCAATGTGAGGTTGGATCTTCCTAACGTAGGACTTCAGATGCAGCTTAGGACATGAAACCCCGTCATATTTAGAAAATGTGGGAACTTTGAACTTTGGTGGAATGACCACCCCAGAAATCAAACCTAGTTCTTCAAAATCCAGACCAGGTACTCTCTGAATTTCCATGGCATTGAGACAATCCTCCAACTATTTATATTTGTCATCAGCGGGAGGATATTATTCTTCAGTGTAGTCAGCCTCCTCTTCATCAGACCCTAGACCGTGGTCTCCTTCTTTTGCCTTCTCTTCCTGATTGTTTCCCTCATTTGACAGAGTTGCGAATTCTAGAGCTCACTTTGCTGGTTCTATGAATCTCCTTCCCATATTCAGGACACCCACTGTTTTTTCGTCTTCTTCTTCTTATCTTTGATCATGAGAGCCTTCAGGTCCTCTTGTCCTTTTTCCAGAGCCAGGAACATCTGTTAGGATTAAGCATTTTGTGCTTGAAGATCCTCCATTGTTTGTTCGATATCCATCTTACTGAAATAAACAATAGAAAGATAAGGAAACCTGTTGTGAAAAACCTATTTGTGTTATGATGCATGAACTTGCGTATGCAAATGATTTCAAGGACCCAGAAGATTTAAATTTGTTTAGACAAAAGGAAACAAACATTAATTGTATTAATAAGTTCAAATTGATCACAACACGCCCCTTGGGCTTACATTGAAACAAAATGAACTAAAATACAATAACAAGGGCTTAAATATCTTATGGATGCTTCCTCTTTGGAGCGATATAGGCGTTCAAGGTCCCCTCCTCATGAAGTTGTCTTGTGAGCTCCAATGTCTTCTTATCACTTGCGTAGAACTGGACTTCAAAGGTGTCTCGCTCTCTGTTGTACCCCAAAATTTGCCCTCCCCTTTTTCACAAAGAAATCACAGCTTCGGGCTTTTCCTGATTTTTCAGATTGGCTTAAGAATCGGTCAAACAGACTTTTCTCATCAGTCAGACAAAATTAGGGTTTCCATTAACTTTTGAATCAGTCCAAGCAGATTATTAGGGTTTCTATTGATTTGGTTGAGTTTGGCTCAGGGTTTGATCAGGCAGACGCTTCTTTAACAATAAATCAAGAATTAGGGTTTGCGCGCGCATTCTCAGAAGGAATTAATTCTACAGTTCTTTTCAACTGACTCTGGGACATGGGTTGAGGCTTCTGATTGAAAGTTTGAAGTTTAAGTTTGATCAGTGAGATAAAGGACATATGGACGTTTGTTTGTTTAACTGTGCATTGCTTTTGGTTATTCCGAAAGCCAGACGTTTATTGATTATTTATAATTTCTAAGTTAAAATTATTGGATAATTTCCAATTATTCTAATTCAAGGAATTTAAGTAATTAAATAAATAAATGCAGAAGAATTAAAGAGATATCTGACAAAGAAAGATTCTTATTCATTTTTAATTGTTTGTTACAAATATTATTTGAACACTGTAAATTTATTTACAATTGTTTACAATAATATTATTACAATGGTTAAAAATAAATTAAATCTATCCTAAATCTTCATCTTCTACTGCTGCACCCCATTGCTCAACTGATTTTTATCTGCATAGACAAAAAAAGAAAGAAGTCAAACACAGATGAATTAAAAAGGAAGACAGATAATTAAAACTCATCATTAAAAGTGTTGGTCGGAATCAGTTTGTTCACCCTCTCTGCAAATCGCAAGAAGACTCTTGGTTCACAAAGAGGGAAAGAAAATTATCTTGCAAGCTAAATCAATTTTAAAAAAAAAGGGGGGAACAAGGAAGCATATTAAACAAAATGCATAATTTCAAACCAAATTGCATTGTCAAAAAAACCAAGCAAGCTGCATAGTTCAAAATGCCAAACAAGCTACTGAATATGCCAAAACAAGCTGAACAAGTTTCAAACCAAATTGCAAACTGAAAAGCCAAAACCAAGTTGCACAAATTCAAAATGTCAACCAAACTGTCCAAAAACTCTCAAAGCTGTCAAAACTGTCCAAAGAAGATATCAAAGCAATGCAGGAAATCTGGAAAGTACAATATGCAGAGGAAAGACAATATGCAAGCAACATTTCTAATATTATCATCATTTTCCAGGCCAAGCACTTTTTCAGAAAAGGACAGTCTAAGCAATATAATATACTTTTCCGTGGAGAGAGAAAAAGAGGGAAAAGTAGCAGGCTTACAGTTTTCCAGGCAGGCTTAGAGATAAAAATAACAAAATCAGAACACTGTCAGAGGGAGGCAGAAAAACATAAAGAAAAAAATAACACAAGCTCTCAAGCCTATAACTTAACAACCTGCCTCAAACACATAACAAAAACTGCCCTTAAACCAACTCAGTACCAAAACCTTTCAAACCTGCATAAGCTTCACCCAACCTGTCCTAAACAAACTGATAAGCCTTTCAAGCCCAGCAAGCCTAAAAGCCAGATATCATAACAACATAGCCAAAGCCTAACACATCCTGCAACATACAAGCCTCAAAACACAGTAAGCCTGTACCAACAAAAATCCAAACCCGCATATACAACAGGCCTGCCTGTACAATAAACCTACCTCAAAGCCAAGCACAAAACTTGAACAACTCAGTGTCAAAACTGATAACATTCAACCTGCCTTCAATCCAACAAAACATACAAAAACCAAACTACCTGCTAAGCTTCAAACAATCAAGAGCCTGCCTGTACAACCAACCAAACCAAGCAAACCTCAAAAACAAATCTTTGTTCAAAATCCAAACATCAAGTTATCAGAACAACAAAAAGCAAGCATCTCAGAAATTCAGCATTTAAAAATCATCAAAAAATCCAAGTCTCTCAGAACCAAGGTTCATCATTGAGCAAGCCAAAGCCAAAGATATCAAAGGCAACTCAGAATCAACATCATCAATACTCAGAGGCCAGCAATTAGAAGAAGAGGAGAGGAACTCAGAAGCAAATAAGCTAGGGTTTTCAGAAAGCTATCATCATTAAACTAAAGCAAGATACAAAGTACCAGGGAAGGCCACAAAGCTAGCATCACATAGTCCCTCCGCCTCCGGCCACCTGAGAAGTGCCTCATGTCCACTCCTCCGTCTCCAAACCAAAGGTAGTAACTCCTCTCTTCTCTCTAACACCTCACACAAATACCAAATAACATGAAGATCAGAATGTGTCGAGAACTAATAACATGCATGAACTGAAACCCTAAAACATGAAACGGCAGAAATCATATACCTTCTCGTCACTGCCTTGCTCAACCATGGAGAGAGGGAGATGGACGGTGGCGCTCTAGCAACTGAGTCGGTTGGAGGAGCATCAATGGCTTTTGTTTAAGAGCGAGAATGAGAAAGATGAAGAAGACGATGGAGAAACGGCGCCGTTTATCAAAGCGCTGTAAACCCTATTCTGAACAAACCATCACTAACCCTAACAAAACTTCTCAAGAAATGCGTTTGGGCCTGCCCACGTGAACCTTAAGCCCAACGATCCTAGCACATACACCCCCCTTTCCCTTTTTTTGAATCTGTTTGTTTCTTTTCTTTGGGCCATGTGCATAAACTCTAGAGCCCACATGTCTTTTTTATGTTTTTAAAAACATTTCTTTTTATGTTACTAATATTTTTTTTATATAACTAATTTTGTTAAGAAAAAATAATATACTAACTTTTTTTTTATAAAAATTTTATTAATATTTTCATTACCTTAAAAAACCAAAATACATAAAAAATAGATTTTAATAAGATTAACTGATTTTTCCCTTTAAAACCTTTTTTTTTGTTGTTTACATAAAAACATTAACTAAATACATAGATAATAGAATACTTAATTTAAACATTTTACTTTTCTTTTCTTTAAAACTTTTGTTTACATAATTAACAAAAACGTAATAAATAATAAAACTTAATAAATACATTAGGTTAATATTTGCATCATTTGTAAATAATCACATACATTTTACAATCCTTTTGATTCTCTTTTATTCTTATACATTGCTATATTTTACATTGAGAATGCGATTCGATTTGGTTGTAAATATTATTTGGACACTACTATCCTGATGAGACTCATCCCCATTCGTAAACATTTGTACCCCCATCCCCGGATACTTATTTGTAATAGCTTAGACTTTAAATTCCCGCAATTTATCGCTTTCTATATACTGTATAGTAATTAGGGTTTGTATGCGAAGATTCAAAATCAACCGCTAGATAACCTAATAAAAAGATAAATGCATGAAAATCAATACATAATTCACACTCGCACCCCTAGGGTTCCTCCATTTGTTGCCTTCAAAAATGGGCCATGTTTGCATGTTGAGTTCTTTGGAAAAACAAAAACAAATCAAATGATCATAGTCCCTCGATGACGCTTTCGAAGTTTCCTAAACAAAATAATCATAGTCCCTCAATAAAATTGCCAAAGACACTTGGCACTATTGCATTCATGGTCTAAACGATGACCCGCGCCCGTCCCGTTAACATCCTAACACAAGATTGTCCACCAAATACAATGGTGGAACAATACTGTTAAAAGGGTTAAAACATAGGAAAGATCTTTGAGAAATTTAGGGGTAGACAACTCTTAGTTACTTGATCAAACTTGCAAAACACACTTGCCTACTTTCAAAACACACTTCACAAACATAACTTCCAAAACAACTTTCAAAAACATTGAAACATCTTTTCAAAAAGACAAACACCTTTGTAAAACATTCGAGTAAATAATTGTTACAACGGTTGCCTAGACAAGGCATCTTTTTCAAAACATTTTCAAAACCACACACACAAAGCACCATTTCACACAATTGAAAATCAAGGCAAGTGACCTAAAACAAGTAACTAAGAGCCCATGGATAACCATGGATGAAAAGGGTGCTAGCACCTTCCCTTTTCATAATCTACCCCCAGAACCCACGAAAAGATCTCAAAGGTTTTTCCTGTGCTTTTTAACCTTTCCTTTAGGATAAAATAAAAAGTCGGTGGTGACTCTTGCTAAACCGAACAAGTGCGAATACAAACACAAAAACCTCAAGTCAGTTCTCCCACCGTATCACAGAATTGGCGACTCTGCTGGGGATTTATTTAAAAGTGGGGTTACCTTAGGGTTTAGATCACCTTTACATACTTGCTTTGATTGCTTTGAGTGCTTTACTTTTTGGGTCCTTGTTTGGGTTTGTTGTAAATCCTACACCTAGATTTGGGGGCACCTTTTTAGGTAAATAGCAATAAAACTGTAAGGGAAATGTGCGGGGTATACCGACATGGTTGAAGCAGTAAGCTATGTTAGTGTGACATATTTATGAGTACCGGTAACCCTTGAGTTCAATCAAGGAGAGTACGGGGCCGCTGAGCGATGTCATGAAGCACTAACGAACTCTTAGAACCTTAATTGACCATCTTGGCCTTTTTAGGGGTAGTGAGATGACTGACTTTGGTGCAGTCCGAAGTTGGTAGATATTCGATACTACACTCATTGAGGGTTATTTTCTTGGAATATTTTGGTCGCCAGTTAAGTGGCTAAACCAAAACGATGAACACAGAAAATAATCCAGTGATATTGAGCTCCTTAGAACCTGGTTTCTATTTTAGGACAGGATGAGCCAACTAACTTCAAGAGGGTACTTACCTACAAACCCCATGCAAGCCTAAACCTAAGGACTTGTTTGCTTTGTGTGAATATGATTACCTGTATATACACTTACTTGCTTTTGCATACATGTACATAACATCATAACATCATACCATAGCATTTTCAATAACCATTTCAAGGATCTCGAGGGTCTTTTAATGCAGGGTCACGTTGAACCAGACGTCTACCAAAGGGCAAGAGGCTTTATCCTCTAAACAAGTGCCATCAAAGATCAAGTGCAACAACTTGAATCAGGGGCTATGACCCACTTGACATGGTGAGCTTGATTCTCGTGGAAAGACATCCACCACTACAAGGTTCTCCAATCAAAGATCGAAGTTCAACCTCTAACATTCTCTTGTGTTTACCCCAAGAGATCCTTGAAAACATTGCATACATATATCATACATATCATTGCATAACAGGTTTCTCCCATACAGGCCTCCTTATCTTCCTACTGTTTATTTCAGTAAGATGGATATGGAACAAACGGTGAAAGATCTCCAAGCTCAAAACGCTCAATTCCAACAAATGCTTCTGACTATGGGTAAAGGGAAAGAGGATCTGAAAGCTCTCCTTCTCAAAGACAAGAAGAAGAAGCCCAAGAAGGCAGCGAGCATCTTGAACTTGAGAAGAAGACCTAAGACCCTAGACCTTGCAACTCCATCCAACATAGGGGATAGTCTTGAAGAAGACCACGATTTGGAGAATGATGATGTTGAAGCTGACTACTCCGAAGAACAATATCCTCCCGCTGATGACAAGTACAAACAGTTGGAAGATCGCCTCAATGCTATGGAGGTTCAACAAATACCTGGCTTGGATTTAGGAGACATGGGTTTAGTTTCTGGATTGGTCATCCCTCCAAAGTTCAAAGTCCCTACCTTGGCCCTGTATGATGGAGTCTCTTGCCCTAAGATGCATCTAAAGTCTTATGTCCGCAAGATTCAACCATACACAACTAATCCAAGGCTTTGGATCCATTTCTTCCAAGAAAGCCTGGTAGGGGCTCAACTCGAGTGGTTCTATCAATTGGAGAGTTCTAGCATCCACACCTGGGAAGATTTAGCTATGGCTTTTTACAAACAGTATCAATACAATGCTGATCTTGCACCGACTCGTATGCAATTGCAGAACATGACCATGGGTTCCAACGAGAGCTTCAAAGGATACGCTCAAAAGTGGGGAGATCTGGATGGTAGGGTGCAACCCCCTTTAATTGACAGAGAGCTGATTGACATCTTCATGGGAACTTTGACAGGGCCTTTCTTCAATCACTTAATTGGAAGCTCCTCAACCGGGTTCACCGAGCTAATACTGACCGGCGAAAGGGTCGAAGCTGGGATCAAAAGTGGAAAGATCCAAGGAGCTACACCCTCTGATGCTCAGAAAATCCCCCACAATGGGAAGAAAGAGTCTAATGCTGTGAACAACCAAAAGAGTCACCGTGACCAACACGTAGGGGCATTCCTGATCTCTGGTTCTGCGTCATACCAACAACAGCAAAGAGGAAATCAACGAAGGCCAGACGCGCCTAAAAGACAATATACCAGGATCAACATGTCACTAGCTCAAGCACTACAATACCTGTTGAAGAAAGAGCTGATTACATTGAAGGCTCCTCATCCGAACCCTAAGACTTCTTCTCCAAACTACAACCCGAATGCAAGATGTGCTTATCATTGTGGTAGCCCAAGGCATGACACAAACAGTTGTTGGGCTCTGAAGAAAAAGGTCCAAGACATGATTGATGCCAAGGAGATCGAGTTTGACCCTCCGGAGACTCTAGCATAATCACTGCTCCTATGCCAAATCATTGAGAATGATTTTGTTTCATTTGAATTTTCAAAGTTGTAATTTCTTTTGTTATTCAAACAATTACCTGTTGATGTCAAACTCTGTTTCATTAATGCATTGCATATGTTTGTCTTGAATTCATCCATGTGTTTTCACTATTCTTATGCTTTCTTTATGATATTTAACTCTTGATAAAAAGCTACAAGCCTTTAGAGGGAGGATGACGAAACAATACCATAATCTCATACAGTATGCTTTTGAACAGACCTTGCTGATGATGTACAGGCATTTCTTTCAATTCCCAAACACTGGAGTTATAAGGAAGATAATCCCTAGTCAACCCCTTCGAGCCAAAGAAGTAGGAGTTTTCTGTTCTAAACAATTTGAAACCTTTGATTTAAACCTGGGGCAGGGTAGTCTCTCAGTTAATTCAAAAAAAATGCGCATTGAAGTCGCAAACTCTCAGTTCGTAATACAACGAACGACATCAAAAAAAAAAGCATTCCTCTGGAATCAAAAGACAGTGATGGTTCCTTATCTCATAGGCAGTCATTATCTCTCAAAAAAGAAAAAGCCCACTGAGCCAAAACCTACAAAAGGGGCTTAAGAAAACCGGGGCATCCCGCTGACTGTGATCTCGAAAACAGGAACAGTCAGGAAAAAGTTAGGGATAACAAATCAAAAGAACAAGGTCACTACAGATCCTCAAACAACATGAAAAATGTTGCAAAAATGACTGTCTTCCCATAAAATTCAATTGGTGAACCATCACCAAAAAGTCGTTCCAAATTCGAATAGAGTTCGACGCACAATTAACTGAGTCTAGGATTGAAGGACATCACGAAGAGCGGGTGGGTACAAATATACTTTGAGCCTTTATCCTTTGTTTCTTAAACCGTGAACCAAGCCACGTTACAACCCTTCAAAAGTCCTAATTGAAGCATGGGTTAGTTCGAAAGCATACTGTTACAAAAGGTATCCTGACTCCTGTAAGGCTTTGCCCTAAATCTTGTGTTGAATTTGTCTCATAAAAAGTTTTCTGCTAAAAAACACATTTTTCAAAACTTCGAGACAAGCATAAAATTTGCATTATTTGAATATCGTTGTTTGCACATGGTTTACTTGTTTAACAGCGAAGAAATTCATACAGTGAATGTTCAGAGGAATGAAAGCTCTCTCAGTGAGTAAAATCATTTCAAGTGGGACGATACTCTCATTACAAAAATCTCCTATCAACAAGGGGGCATGACATGTCACTATCCAGCACACCTGGGGCAGTCCAATCAAGGTTTCAACAGATCTTTCAAAGTTCAGTTAACCTGGGGCAGTCCAGTCAAGGTTTCAACAGATCTTTCAAAGTTCAGCACACCTGGGGCAGTCCAGTCAAGGTTTCAACAGATCTTTCAAAGTTCAGTTAACCTGGGGCAGTCCAGTCAAGGTTTCAACAGATCTTTCAAAGTTCAGTTAACCTGGGGCAGTCCAGTCAAGATTCTAATAAATATTTCAAAGTCCATTTAACCTGGGGCAGTCCAGTCAAGATTTCAACAAATCTCTCAAAAGTTCAGTGAACTTGGGGCAAGTATCCTTCATCATCACTTGGGGCATTCAAATGTCAATCTCAAGAGCATTCAAAATTTCCTTCTGGAAATTGCGGTCATCATCAAAAATTCCTTCATCACCTGCTGGAATTCAAGAGCGTTCAAAATTTCCTTCTGGAAGTTGCGGTCATCATCAAAAAATCCTTCATCACCTACTGGAATTCAAGAGCGTTCAAAATTTCCTTTTGGAAGTTGCGGTCATCATCAAAATTCCTTCATCACCTGCTGGAAGTTACAACCACCAACAAGATAACGGACAAATGAAGCTCCTAAAAGCCTGTTTCTCTCAAGAATGAAAATTCTCATCCTTAAAACCTCAGAAGATTGGTACACTCCCAATTTCTGACCCCCAACAGAATGAAGATTCTCATTCTCGAAGTGGCGCCTAACCCAAGTTCCAGATTAATACCTGTAACAAGCCAGGAAAATATCTGTGGACGATTGATTGTGGATTAATACCTGAAACCAGCCAGGAAAACCATCTACATGAAGAGATTGAAGATTAATACCTGTAGCAAGCCAGGAAAACTATCTTTCTTTCTCAGGTCAGAGATCAATACCTGAAACCAGCCAGGACAGTATCTCCTTGACCAACCTTTCTCAAGTTCCAGATTAATACCTGTAACAAGCCAGGAAAATATCTGTGGAAGATTGATTGTGGATTAATACCTGAAACCAGCCAGGAAAACCATCTACATGAAGAGATTGAAGATTAATACCTGTAGCAAGCCAGGAAAACTATCTTTCTTTCTTAGGTCAGAGATCAATACCTGAAACCAGCCAGGACAGTATCTCCTTGACCAACCTTTCTCAAGTTCCAGATTAATACCTGTAACAAGCCAGGAAAATATATGTGGACGATTGATTGTGGATTAATACCTGAAACCAGCCAGGAAAACCATCTACATGAAGAAATTGAAGATTAATACTATAGCAAGCCAGGAAAACTATCTTTCTTTCTTAGGTCAGAAATCAATACCTGAAACCAGCCAGGACAGTATCTCCTTCACCAACCTTTCTCAAGTTCCAGATTAATACCTGTAGCAAGCTAGGAAAATGTCTGTGGACGACTGATTGTAGATCAATACCTGAAACCAGCCAGGAAAACTATCTACATGAGGAGATTGAAGATCAATACCTGAAACAAGCCAGGAAAACTATCTTTCTTTCTCAGGTCAGAGATCAATACCTGAAACCAGCCATGACAGTATCTCCTTGACCAACCTTTCTCAAGTTCCAAAATAATACCTGTAGCAAGCCAGGAAAATGTCTGTGGACGACTGATTGTGGATTAATACCTGAAACCAGCCAGGAAAACCATCTACATGAAGAGATTGAAGATCAATACCTGAAATAAGCCAGGAAAACTATCTTTCTTTCTCAGGTCAGAGATCAATACCTGAAACCAGCCAGGACAATATCTCCTTGACCAACCTTTCTCAAGTCCCAGATTAATACCTGAAACCAGCCAGGGAAACTATCTGTGGACGACTGATTATGGATTAATACCTGAAACCAGCCAGGAAAACCATCTACATGAAGAGATTGAAGAGTAATACCTGAAACAAGCCAGGAAGCTTTTCTTTTCTCAGGTCAGAGATTAATACCTGAAACCAGCCAGGACAACTATCTCACCGACCAACCTTTTCAAGATCCCAGATCAATACCTGCAGCAATCAAAAGATTCTTGCAATCCCCAGCGGAGCTAAAACTTCCAACTATCAATCCTCAAGCAGAATGAAGACTCTCATTCTCAGTTCCTCATGGGATATTCAGATATTCCCCAGTGAAGATCTCCTCAAGACAGGAATCCCCAGCAGATTGGCATACAACCCAACCTCCTGATTCCCCAACAGTGGTCCCAGGACTTCTCATTTTCAACGATCAAAAGATTCTTTCTTTCCCATGCAGCAGTCAAGGATTCACTTTCCCCAGCAGCAGTCAAGATTCTTTTATCTCCAGCTATCCAGGATTCATCTATCCTCAGCAAGGCAGCTCGTCAGCTTACATACGCATTCATTACATTCATGTCATAAACATTGATATACACACATTGCATCATACATTTCATGCAACATAACTTTGTGTTTCAGCTAATATTTTGCCCTTTTCAGGATAAGATTGATAAGCTCAGACTTCTGAAAACAGTTTACGGATTCTCCAAACACGGATGTTAATCTATCGCTTGTTCAGACTCAACTTTTGAAAACAGTTCATGGACGCTTCCCAACATGGATGCTGATCTATTGCTTATTCAACTTCAAGACTTCTGAAAACAGTTTACGGGTTCTCCAGATACGGACGTTAACCTATCGCTTGTTCAGATCCAAGACTTCTGAAAATAGTTTACGGATGTTCCAAACATGGATGTTGGTCTATTGCTTATTCAGACCACCAGTTCAAAGATGTTCCAAACAGGGACACCTTTCTGATACTCACCCACTCACCAACGACATACAGTTCAACAAACGTTTCCAGATGGCATCTCTAAGCCCATCCTCCTACCAACAATTTCCAGATGGCATCTCTAAGCCCATCCCCCGACAAGATTTTGTCACATCTCCAGATGGCATCTTTAAGCCCATCCCCAAATGGCATCTATAAGCCCATTCCCTCAAACTACGCTTTGACGAGTGCAAATTTTTTGGGCACTCTAGTGTCCAATCTCCTTTTACCTTCGAGTCGCGAACGACAAACCTGCCAATCTAACTCTTCAGGTTCAAGAAGATTGAACATGGGCAACTGTTGTACCCCAAAATTTGCCCTCCCCTTTTTCACAAAGAAATCACAGCTTCAGGCTTTTCCTGATTTTTCAGATTGGCTTAAGAATCGGTCAAACAGACTTTTCTCATCAGTCAGACAAAATTAGGGTTTCCATTAACTTTTGAATCATTCCAAGCAGATTATTAGGGTTTCTATTGATTTGGTTGAGTTTGGCTCAGGGTTTGATCAGGCAGACGCTTCTTTAACAATAAATCAAGAATTAGGGTTTGCGCGCGCATTCTCAGAAGGAATTAATTCTACAGTTCTTTTCAACTGACTCTGGGACATGGGTTGAGGCTTCTGATTGAAGGTTTGAAGTTTAAGTTTGATCAGTGAGATAAAGGACATATGGACGTTTGTTTGTTTAACTGTGCATTGCTTTTGGTTATTCGGAACGCCGGACGTTTATTGATTATTTATAATTTCTAAGTTAAAATTATTGGATAATTTCCAATTATTCTAATTCAAGGAATTTAAGTAATTAAATAAATAAATGCAGAAGAATTAAAGAGATATCTGACAAAGAAAGATTCTTATTCATTTTTAATTGTTTGTTACAAATATTATTTGAACACTGTAAATTTATTTACAATTGTTTACAATAATATTATTACAATGGTTAAAATAAATTAAATCTATCCTAAATCTTCATCTTCTACTGCTGCTCCCCATTGCTCAACTGATTTTTATCTGCATAGACAAAAAAAGAAAGAAGTCAAACACAGATGAATTAAAAAGGCAGACAGATAATTAAAACTCATCATTAAAAGTGTTGGCCGGAATCAGTTTGTTCACCCTCTCTGCAAATCGCAAGAAGACTCTTGGTTCACAAAGAGGGAAAGAAAATTATCTTGCAAGCTAAATCAATTATAAAAAAAAAGGAACAAGGCAGCATATTAAACAAAATGCATAATTTCAAACCAAATTGCATTGTCAAAAAAGCCAAGCAAGCTGCATAGTTCAAAATGCCAAACAAGCTACTGAATATGCCAAAACAAGCTGAACAAGTTTCAAACCAAATTGCAAACTGAAAAGGCAAACTTAACTGAAATTCCAAAACCAAGTTGCACAAATTAAAAATGTCAACCAAACTGTCCAAAAACTGTCAAAGCTGTCAAAACTGTCCAAAGAAGATATCAAAGCAATGCAGGAAATCTAGAAAGTACAATATGCAGAGGAAAGACAATATGCAAGCAACATTTCAAATATTATCATCATTTTCCAGGCCAAGCACTTTTTCAGAAAAGGACAGTCTAAGCAATATAATATACTTTTCCGTGGAGAGAGAAAAAGAGGGAAAAGTAGCAGGCTTACAGTTTTCCAGGCAGGCTTAGAGATAAAAATAACAAAATCAGAACACTGTCAGAGGGAGGCAGAAAAACATAAAGAAAAAAATAACACAAGCTCTCAAGCCTGTAACTTAAGAACCTGCCTCAAACACATAACAAAAACTGCCCTCAAACCAACTCAGTATCAAAACCTTTAAAACCTGCATAAGCTTCACCCAACCTGTCCTAAACAAACTGATAAGCCTTTCAAGCCCAGCAAGCCTAAAAGCCAGATATCATAACAACATAGCCAAAGCCTAACACATCCTGCAAGATACAAGCCTCAAAACACAGTAAGCCTGTACCAACAAAACTCCAAACCTGCATATACCACAGGCCTGCCTGTACAATAAACCTACCTCAAAGCCAAGCACAAAACTTGAACAACTCAGTGTCAAAACTGATAACATTCCACCCGCCTTCAATCCAACAAAACATACAAAAACCAAACTACCTGCTAAGCTTCAAACAATCAAGAGCCTGCCTGTACAACCAAGCAAACCTCAAAAACAAATCTTTGTTCAAAATCCAAACATCAAGTTATCAGAACAACAAAAAAGCAAGCATCTCAGAAATTCAACATTTAAAAATCATCAAAAAATCCAAGTCTCTCAGAACCAAGGTTCATCATTGAGCAAGCCAAAGCCAAAGATATCAAAGGCAACTCAGAATCAACATCATCAATACTCAGAGGCCAGCAATCAGAAGAAGAGGAGAGGAACTCAGAAGCAAATAAGCTAGGGTTTTCAGAAAGCTATCATCATTAAACTAAAGCAAGATACAAAGTACCAGGGAAGGCCACAAAGCTAGCATCACATAGTCCCTCCGCCTCCGGCCACCTGAGAAGTGCCTCCTGTCCACTCCTCCGTCTCTAAACCAAAGGTAGTAACTCCTCTCTTCTCTCTAACACCTCACACAAATACCAAATAACATGAAGATCAGAATGTGTCGAGAACTAATAATATGCATGAACTGAAACCCTAAAACATGAAAGGACAGAAATCATATACCTTCTCGTCATTGCCTTGCTCAACCATGGAGAGAGGGAGATGGACGGTGGCGCTCTGGCAACTGAGGCGGTTGGAGGAGCATCAATGGCTTTTGTTTGAGAGAGAGAATGAGAAAGATGAAGAAGACGATGGGGAAGCGGCGCCGTTTATCAAAGTGCTGTAAACCCTATTCTGAACAAACCATCACTAACCCTAACAAAACTTCTCAAGAAATGCATTTGGGCCTGCCCACGTGAACCTTAAGCCCAACGATCCTAGCACATACACCCCCCTTTCCCTTTTTTTAGATCTGTTTGTTTCTTTTCTTTGGGCCATGTGCATAAACTCTAGAGCCCACATGTCTTTTTTATGTTTTTAAAAACATTTCTTTTTATGTTACTAATATTTTTTTTATATAACTAATTTTGTTAAGAAAAAATAATATACTAACTTTTTTTTTTATAAAAATTTTATTAATATTTTCATTACCTTAAAAAACCATAATACATAAAAAATAGATTTTAATAAGATTAATTGATTTTTCCCTTTAAAACCTTTTTTTTGTTGTTTACATAAAAACATTAACTAAATACATAGATAATAGAATACTTAATTTAAACATTTTACTTTTCTTTTCTTTAAAACTTTTGTTTACATAATTAACAAAAACGCAATAAATAATAAAACTTAATAAATACATTAGGTTAATATTTGCATCAATTGTAAATAATCACATACATTTTACAATCCTTTTGATTCTCTTTTATTCTTATACATTGCTATATTTTACATTGAGAATGCGATTCGATTTGGTTGTAAATATTATTTGGACACTACTATCCTGATGAGACTCATCCCCATTCGTAAACATTTGTACCCCCATCCCCGGATACTTATTTGTAATAGCTTAGACTTTAAATTCCCGCAATTTATCGCTTTTTATATACTGTATAGTAATTAGGGTTTGTATGCGAAGATTCAAAATCAACCGCTAGATAACCTAATACAAAGATAAATGCATGAAAATCAATACACAATTCACACTCGCACCCCTAGTGTTCCTCCATTTGTTGCCTTCAAAAATGGGCCATGTTTGCATGTTGAGTTCTTTGGAAAAACAAAAACAAATCAAATGATCATAGTCCCTCGATGACGCTTTCGAAGTTGCCTAAACAAAATGATCATAGTCCCTCAAGAAAATTTCCAAAGACACTTGGCACTATTGCATTCATGGTCTAAACGATGACCCGCGCCCGTCCCGTTAACATCCTAACACAAGATTGTCCACCAAATACAATGGTGGAACAATACTGTTAAAATGGTTAAAACATAGGAAAGATCTTTGAGAAATTTAGGGGTAGACAACTCTTAGTTACTTGATCAAACTTGCAAAACACACTTGCCTACTTTCAAAACACACTTCACAAACACAACTTCCAAAACAACTTTCAAAAACATTGAAACATCTTTTCAAAAAGACAAACACCTTTGTAAAACATTCGAGTAAAGAATTGTTACAATGGTTGCCTAGACAAGGTATCTTTTTTAAAACATTTTCGAAACCACACACACAAAGCACCATTTCACATAATTGAAAATCAAGGCAAGTGATCTAAAACAAGTAACTAAGAGCCCATGGATAACCATGGATGAAAAGGGTGCTAGCACCTTCCCTTTTCATAATCCACCCCCCGAACCCACAAAAATATCTCAAAGGTTTTTCCTGTGCTTTTTAACCTTTCCTTTAGGATAAAATAAAAAGTCGGTGGCGACTCTTGCTAAACCGAACAAGTGCGAATACAAACGCAAAAACCTAAAGTCAGTTCTCCCACCGTATCACACTCTCCTTTTAGCTGAATCCAGGATCTTTGCAAATCTTCAAGAGAAGTAGGCATATCAGGATAAAGGACACTATATGGAACATCTCCTTCGGCAATAGGCTCCATGATGATTAGTAAGATGGAGGGGTAAGGCATCACAAGACTCTGAGCACGAGTTCATACCCACTTAAGTTAAAGCTCAAGGGGGATGGAATTATTATATCCCAATGTCTTACTATCCGCTTTGTTTATCATTATCCAAGCTCGAATGAACCTTTAATGATAGCCTCGGTCGTTACCCTCGTAATCGAATACCAAGCCTTGGATGAGCGCATCATGGGGACCACCTCTTCGTGCATACCCAAACTGTCTTAAAGCCAAATAAGGGTTGTAGGTAATACCTCCCCTAATGCCAAGCAGTGGGACATTAGGGAATTTCACATAACAATCGATGATAATAATGTCCTCCAAGGATCGAGAACACCAATGAATGTCAGAATGTGTGAGTGACATCATTATTTGAGACCATGTCAAGCCTTGATCATTCTTTAATGTTGATCGAGGTAGGTGCGAAATAAACCACCTAGAGATTAAGGTAATGTTTTGTACCCCAAAATTTACCCTCTCATATTCCTCAAGACATTGCAAGGAAAATCTCCAAGTGGCTCAAAGTTGCACAAGAGTTGGTCAGACAAGTTATCTCTTAAGGCAGTCTACCTCAAATTAGGGTTTTGTGTTGCATCAATATCTTTGAATCCAAATGACCTACAGTGTTCCCTAATGTCATAATATGTTCTCAAGATCATCCATATCAAATTTCAAGCCTTGCAGAGGAATTTTTCTCAGTCAATTGCTCAAAGGTCCAAAAATCGACTATGTTAGGGCAAAAGTCAACCGTGACCCAAATACAGTCAAACTTAAAGATTTTTTGTCAACATTCTCATTTTGAAGGATATCTCATCATTTTATCAAGGGTTGATCATGATTCATCAAGGATTGCTCAAAATTCATCAAGACTCAAAAGTTGCTAAATTAGGGTTTTGTAGGAAAAGTCAACTCAACTTTGATCAAGCATAACTTTCTCATACTTTATGATAAATGACCCATCAAAATCTCATTTTTAATAGGATTCAATTTCCTACAATCCATCTTCATACCCCAAGTTCAAAAAATGCACTCACAAGAAGTTATGAATTTTGACATTATAGGTGATTTTTGAAAGTCAACAAAAACACTTTTTTTCCAAAGCTTATAACTTGAGCATGGAATATAAAAATGAGATTAGGACAAAAGGGTTGGTTAGAGGACATCTCAAGCTTTCTAAAAAGTTCAAGAACACTTCCAAAAGTTCAAAATTGAAGAAGTTATGCATTGTTGAAGTTGGACTTTTTTGCAAAATTGCCAAAAGACAACTATCCCCAAAACTTCAAATTTTTTCAAATGGGCCCATTCCTTTCCACTTGATTTGAGTTTGCATCATTGTCCACATGCCCTAGCTTCATCCATGTGTCCATATATCATTTTTATTATTTAATTTGATTTTTATTTGAATTTATTCATTTTAAATCAAATTAAATCACATAAAATAAAAAAAATTGATAACCAAAGATTTTTTTATTGATTATGGGCTTCAATGGACAACTAGCACATCTCCAAACTCGTATCAAAGCAAATCTTGTGCAAAAAGATCCAAATCAAATCAATTTGGAAGGTATAATAATGGAGATCAAATCACATTCATGTGCATTGATATGAAGGGATTCAGTCCATGATTCTTACCCTAATACAAAGCATATTACATAAGCAAGCCAAGGGATACGAAATCATGGTTGGAAAGTACAGAGAGAGGCAGAACAAAAAGTGAAAAAAATCACAAAAAGTGAGAAGTCGAAATCCAGGTTATAGGCATTTTCAGAGGACAAGACTTGCCCCAATCGCTTCCTGAGCATTCACTCAAGCTACCTGGATCCAAAGCAAACTTTTTCAGACGTCCAAACGCGCTCTTACCATGCGCCTTCATCCATCCAAATTCCAGATGGCCAAAGGCCAGATCTGGTGGCCCATGATTGGAGGTCCACCATAGGCCAAGTTCAAGCGTGCATACTGGATCCCAAAAAGTCAACAAGGCCAACAATGTTGGGCTTCAGAATTGCTATCCACACCACATAATTCAGGCCCAAACTCTCTCTTTCACTTATTTTATTTTATTTTAATTGTTTTATTATTTTTATTTAATTTACTAACCAATCACAAAATTCCTCTTTTATTAAATAAAATCACCAAAAAATATTCTTTTATTTCAAATCAAATTTTAATCCTTTATTTTTCTTAATAAAATTATTAATTAATTAGGTTTTAATTAGAAAACTTTAATTCCTTTTGTAAAATAAATAAAATCAATTAGACTTAATTAGTTTTTAACCATTAATTTAATTATTATAATTTCTTTCCTAAATAATCAAAACTCCAAAAAATAATTTATTTTTCATTTATTTAATTCATTAATTTAATTTAGTAATTAATTTAGGTTTAATTTCTTTCCCTTAAATAGAAACAACAAAAACCTAAAAAAGTTTTTTTTCTTTAACCAAAAGGGTCAAAACCCTAATCATGCGCTCGATTTAATTTCCTGCACGCGATTTACTTTCTTTTATCCAATAATGTACCTGCTTCCGGATTGTAAAAGTTAATAGGACTTTTAATTATTTTTATTGCTTTATTTTATTTTTCAAAAGGGTTTGTCTTTGGCGATGTAAATACCCGACGCCTTGCAATTTAAATTCCGCATTTTATTTCTGCAAATTATAACTGTTAGATGTTTGATAATAGGGTTGCATGACAAGACTGAATGCTTAATCTTAAAATCAAAATTAGATCACCCTTCCCATGTACGAAGATAAAAATAATTGAAAACGACACACTCGCACATGCGCACTCTTAGGGTACACCCCACTTGGTTGCCTTCGTACATGGTCATTGAGTATAGGCCGTTTTAGAGGCCGTCCTCTTGTCTAAAAGATCATAGTCGCCTCGAAATAGTTGCCTCGGATATTGTTGCCTCAAAAAAATGATCTAAGACATTAAGGTTACCGCTAAGGCGTCCTAACATTGCTTTAGTGACCGTAAGTCCCGCATTCAAATTGACCCTCAAACTCCAACGACGGTGCTACCCACTCACTAATGGTGGGATAGCATTGTCTAAAGGACATTAGCATAGAACAATTCCTTTTTCGAGTAGGTAGATGGTTCTTAGCTACTTGCTCTTTCAAAAACAAAACTTTTTGCACTTACACTCCTTTTCAAACAAAGTTTTCAAAAACACTTCATTACACTCTTGAAGACAGAAGCAAGAGTTAAATCGAAGTTTCAAAATAAAAACATTTTTCAAACCCACAAGCACAAAGAAAACAATTTTTGAAAACAAATGAGCAAGTACCTAAGAGCCCATGGATAACCACAGATAGAAAGGGTGCTAATGCCTTCCCTTTCTATAATCTACCCCCCGAACCCGAGAAATATCTCGAAAAAGGAATTTTTCTGTGCTTTTTTCCTTTCCTTGTTGGATAAAATAAAAGTCGGTGGCGACTCTTGCTTACCGCAACATTTCTCAAAAACAAACGCAAAACGCTAACCAGCATTCCAAGAACAGTCAATTCTTCCCACCGTATCACAGAACTCTCGACTCTGCTGGGGAAATTTATAAGTGGGGTATACCTTAGGAATAGTTCATAATGTTTTCAATTGCTTGACTTGTATGATTTATATTTGTGGGCTTGTATCGGAGTTACTATAGATCCTAACCCGGATCTGGGGGATACCCTTTAGGTAAGTAGCAATAAACTGTGAGGGAACTGTACGACATAGACCGATACGGTTGAAGCAGTAGCTACGTTGGTGTGGCACTTTAGTTTATACCGATATCCCTTGTGGCACAATGAGGAGAATATGGGTCTTCTAAGGGGTCATTAAGCACCAACTGACCTTAGCACCTATAATTGACCAACTTGGCCATAGAACAGTAGTAGTATTCTACACTCATTGAGACCAAACTCTCGCGATGATTCCGGCCGCAAGAAAAGGTTGTTAAACTGGAATTATGACCGATCGAGGGTGGTCAGTGATATTGAGATCCTCTAGAACCCAGTTACTATTTTTAGGACAGGTTGAACCAACTAAACTAAAAGAGGGTAGTACCTAGACTCCTTGCTAGCCTGAAATCTAAGGGTTGTCTGTGTGACTTGTGTGCCCTTACCATGTTTGCTATTTGTGGATACTTGTGGTGTGTTTTCTATCATGACATCATGACATCATGACATTGCATGCATCTTGCATTGGACTAACCCATTTCAAAGACAGAGGGGATTCATCTTTGTTCTGTTTTGTAGGTCATGGCACCCATGCGTAGAAATACTATTCGGATTAACTTTGTCCAGGTTCCCACTCAGCTTAAGGAATTGGTTGCAAAGATTTTGGATACTTCCTCCTTTATCAGAAGACATGGTCACCTTCTTGGTTTGGTCACCTCCAAGATGGATGAATAGATGATGAGTGTCTTAGTCCAGTTCTTTGATCCACTGTACCGCTGTTTTACTTTTCCAACTACCAGTTGGTCCCCACCTTGGAAGAGTTCTCTGATCTACTTGGTATCTCTATTCTGGAGCAGACTCCATTCACAGGTTGGGAGAAAGTCCTTATGCCAGAAGAGATTGCTTCAGCCCTCCATCTGACAAAGGCTGAGGTAATGTCTAATTGGGAGACTAGAAGTGGGACAAAAGGCTTCTTGACTAAGTTTTTGGTTGGTAAGGATAATCAGTTCTGGGACAGTCTAGACTTTCAGGCATTCGAGGACATTTTGGCTCTTCTCATATATGGTTTGGTGTTGTTTCCTAACTCGGATTCTTTCGTCGACGTGAATGCAGTGAAGATTTTCATGTCCGGTAACCCTGTGCCCACTCTCCTGGGTGACATCCTGCACTCTCTTTATGCCCATACTGCTCGGAAACGGGGAACCCTTATGTGTTGTGCACCATTGCTGGCGAGGTGGTTTATTTCTCACCTTCCCAAATCAGTTTTGAAGAATAAGGAAGGCATGGGTTGGGCCTATATGATTATGTCTCTCTCTCATAATGACATCATTTGGATTATCAAGGGCATGGAAGATGTGGCTATTATTGATCGCTGTGGGGAATACCCCAATGTCCCACTTATAGGAACCAATGGAGGGATTACTTATAATCCGTGTTTGACCTTACGTCAGTTTGGGCGAGCCAGGAGGGAAGGACCTCATGACTTACTGATGTCGAGCATTGTCTTTGACTTCCAAGGGGATAGTGGCAAGCAATGCCGCAGGTTCATACGAGCCTGGGATAGAGTACACAGGTCTAATCCGCACGAGCTGGGTGCGAAGACTTCTCTTTCGATGGAGCCATATCTCCGATGGGTTCGAATCCGTGCCCAAAAGCTGGGAATGCCGTACGAAACCGTCTTGCCTATAATTGTTGAGGTTGCTGATGAAGAAGGGGTTCCTCCTACCATCCTCCATCCATACATGCCTACTGACATTGGGGAATTAAAGAGATCGTGGATGCAGCTGAGATAAGAGCGGGATACTTACAGAGAAAAGTATCACGAGCAAGAACAGAAGATTCAGAAGTTGACAAGGCAGCTGGAGAACGAGCGGATCCTCAATGACTATGTCCGCACCGACAAGAAACGACCATGGGAGCACTGATTGTCTTTTGATTATTTCTAGTTTTGATTTACTTTTTCAGTTTTTCTTTCTTGTAATGCCTTAAAGGCATCTGTTGAACAATTGAATTTCAAGTTTATCCAATAAAAGTGTGTTTCATTTTTTTGTTCATTGTGATCGGTGGAAATAGAACTGACTGTTTTTTAAGCTGGTTCGCGAAATGTCGCGGTAAGCAAGAGTCGCCACCGTCTTTTATGTTCTCCAATATGGAAAGGACAAAAGCACAGCAAAATTCCTTATTCGAGAATGTTTCTCGGTTCGGGAGGTAGATTTATAGAAAGGGAAGGTGTTAGCACCCTTTCTATCCATGGTTATCCATGGGCTCTTAGGTACTTGCTCTTATGTTTTCAAAAGATTGTTTGCTTTTCAAGTGTGTGTGGGTTTTGAAAAAAGTTTCGTTTGAAAAAATTTCTGAGTAACTCTTGTATCTGTCCTCAAGAGTGTATGAAAAATTTGTTTGAAAACTTTTAGAAAGTATGAGGTGTGAAAAGATGTTTTTGTTTTGTTTTGAAAAGAGCAAGTACCCAGGAGAATCTACCTACTCTAAGGAATTAGGCGGTGTAAGAGTCCTTTAGATAGTGCTATCCCACCATTGAGAGGTAGGTAGCACCGTCGTTGGAGGTATTCGGGTCAATTCGATTATTAGGGACATTGTGGTCACCAAAGCAATGGTAGGACACCTTAAAAGTAACCCTAATGTCCTCGATCCTTTTATCCGAGGCAACCGTTTCGAGGCAACTGGATCTTAGACAGAAGGGCGACCTCTAAGACACCCTATACTAGATGACCACACTCGAGGCAACCAGTGAGGCGTACCCTAGGAGTGGCATGTGCATGTGTGTTGTTTTTTCAGTTAAGGTTATCTTGTACATGTTATTTGTGAGCTACGGATTAATTTTATTATTCATACATTCTTTCATGCATTTTTTAACAGTTAGGAGTGCGGAAAATAAATTGCGGGAATGTAAATCTAGCTATTACAAGGCGCGGGTCTATACATCGCCAAAAAACAAAAACCCGTTTTGGAAAATAAAGTGCGAGAATTTAAATAAGGCGATAAAATCCTAATTAACTATTACATACTCTGTACAGATACATAAATATAAAACATTGAATTAAAATAAACTGCGCGCGAAAGAATGAATCGGGACGTCCTAAGGGTGTTGACCCTTTTTTAGAATTAAATTAGACATTAAACCTAATTAACTAAATAATTATTTAATTAAAGAAAAAAAATGTTTTTGTGTTTTTATGTTTTTTATGAAATAAAATAAAAAGAAATTAGAAGTCAAAAGCTAGAGAAAACCTAAGTTCTAAGTTGATTTTATTTATTATAAAAAGTATTAAAGTTAACTAATTAAACTAATTTAATTTAATTTACATTTATTTACAAAATAAGTTAATAAATAATAAAAATGTTTTTTTTTTTGGTTTTATTGTGAAAAGTGTTAATTGGTTAATTAAATACTTAATAAAACTAATAATTAATAAAAATGGGAAATTATGAAGGAAAATAAAATAAAAAAGAGAAAAAGGAAAAAGAAATAAGAACCCAGGGGGGGTGTTTGGGCCAGGATGGGAGTTTGTTTAGAAATCTGAGGCCCAGTTTGTTGCTAAGCACGTTTGACTTTTGCAATTGTCCATGGCATAGTTGACTGGGGAGTATGGTGTTCCCTCTCTCCTGATCTTTGGATTGCTACCTGGAGACACTTGGTACGCTGGATGGGCAAGGTGCATGATGGACCTTCTTTTGGAACCTACATACAAGCATGTAAAGAAAAAATGTATAGAAATTTTGGGGGACCTGGGAATCGAACCCAGGTCCCAATGGTCATTGGATAGCGCATGCTCCACTAGGCCAGTTGCCTGTAATTGATATTAAACACAAAACAAACAATATATTTAATAATCCAATGCATATGCTGTAAAAGAAAAATGCGCGCTTCACTTTGAATCCAGCCAATAGCAAGCTGACACGCCCTTCGTCTTCATCCTGTAACCTGCAAAACAAAAGCACTTAGCGGGGGTTTTTAACCCCCACAAACCAAGGTGACAGAAAATAGCGATTAGGCCTGCGTTAATCAGAAATTCATCGCGAGGGTGGTTCTAGATTCGTCTGGTTGCAATGAATCCAACCATATGCATGAGAAGGCCTAATTTTGCTGGATGTGTATATCCCCAATTCGAAGGTTTATGAACCCTAGAATTTGAACATGGTGGTTCATGATTTAGGCCGTTTTAAAGCAATTAACTTATGCCAAAAGTTCCCTGCAGATTCAAGTAACACAATACAACCAAAAAATCATGTTAATGATGCATAAAGGTAGAGCTATGATTCTGTAAAAAAAAATGACAAACCAAAGGTCCGTGAATGGTGATTCCTTGAGTGTTAGCACGTTGTTTTGATTCCAAATCACCCCTGAAGCTTCCAGCAATGTATTGGAATTGCTCTAAGGCTTTGAATTGGTCTGCAATGTCAAAAACAGTTTTGGCTTTTTGCTTGGATTTTTGAATTTGGTTATGGCCGTTTTTACAATGTTCCGGTCGTGAATGAGGCTTGCAAGGCTTGCTTATGTACATGTGAATGATATTAGGTCACATTATGAGCCAATGATCCATTGCAATGATGTTTTGAGATTCTTCATAACCACCATTAAAAGACTTTCCAAGTTTGTTCAAATTTTGAATTTTTATGCATAAATGAGCTTGGCACGAATTTGGTAGGTGGAATATGACACATGAAAGCCATTCAAACCTCAAAGATACCATTTAATTCATTTTTTGATTTTATTTGAATTATTATGGATTAAAATGAATTAAATCCATAAAAATTAAATAAAAATGATAAAATAAATGTTTGGTCTTGAAATTGATCATGGGACACGTGGGTGGCATGACAAGGCTGAGTCAAGTGGAAGAAAGTGGGCCCTTTTGTCAAAAATTGAAGTTTCAAGGATAGTTGACTTTTGCCATTTCACAAAAATTTCCCAACTTCTCCAATGCATATCTTGCTCAATTTTGATCATATGAACATGTTCTTGGACATTTTGGAAAGGTCTTGAAGTCCTCTAACCAATGCCTTTGGTCCCATGTCATTTTGATTTACCAATCTCAAGTTATGGTCTTTGACTTAAAATGCCTTTTTGTTGACTTTTGAAAATTACCTATAATGTTGAAATTGATAACTTTCTGTGAGAGCATTTCTTGGACTTGGAATGTGAAGATGAGTTGTAGGAAATGTCTTCCCCTTCAAGATGAGCATTGGATGGGATTTTTCTGATGAACCATGAAAAAGTTATGCCTTGGTCAAGTTACAGTTGACTTTTCAGCTGTCCAAAAATAGAAACTTTTGCATCTTGATGATTTTTGAGCCATGCTTTGAGAATCATGATCAAGACTTGATCAAATGATGATTGTGGCTTCAAAATAAGATGTTGACCAAAATTTTTGACTTTTGACTACCAAATGACCATTTTACCCCTACAGTTGATTGTGGAGCAAATAGGGCTTTTGACTGGGCAATTTGATGTTGTGAGTCTTGCAACTTGGCATGTAGATGCTTGACAATGTTTATAGGCATGTGGGACTTGATTGAGCCCTTGAAAACCTCAACTTCCTTGAAGGAACCAAAACCCTAATTTTGACTGGCTTAGGAGGATGGTTGACTGTGCAACCCTTGAGTAGACTTGAGCAAATTGAGATGATGCTTGTCAAAGCTTTGAAGAATATGGGAGGGCAAATTTTGGGGTACAACATTCATGAATTTGAATCCCTAAAGTCTTTGAAATCATACCATACGCATTTTATTCCCATGCACCTCATAACAGGTACCCTTACAGGTTTTCTCATCTTCTTCGCTGTTTATTTCAGCATCATGTCTTTTGAAACATCAACTGAACAAGCAATCAAGGCTCTGCAAGCCCAAAACACCCAGTCCCAGGAATTGTTCATGAATTTGGCTAAGGGTCAGCAAGATCTGAAGACCCTTATCTTGAAAGAGAAGAAGAAGAAGAAGAAGAAGAAGAAGAAGAAGAAGAAGACGGTCCTATTTAATATGGGTCGCAGATTCGGAAATGATCTGCGAGAAGAGGTTGATTTGACCCACTCATCTGGAGGGGGAGATAATCAGGAAGAAAGGAGGGCTCCTAGCCCTGTGGTTTCAGACAACGAGACTGACTTTGACGAAGACCAGTATCCTCCGGCTGAAGATAAATATAAGCAGCTCGAAGACCAGTTGAGCGCGATAGAAGTTCAGAAAGTCCCTGGTTTGGACTTTGGAGACTTAGGTCTGTCATCTGGGGTGGTGATTCCCCACATGTTCAAAGCACCGGCCTTTGCTAAATACGACGGGATTTCTTTCCCAAAGCTGCACCTCCGTTCGTATGTTAGGAAGATTCAGCCGTACACCGCTAACAAAAACCTTTGGATCCACTTCTTTCAAGACAGTCTCTCAGGGACTCAGCTTGAATGATTTTACCAGTTGGAAGGAGCTAGTATCCGTAATTGGGATGATTTGGCCGCTGCTTTCTACAAGCAGTATCAATACAATGCCGACCTCGCTCCCACGCGTACCCAACTTTAGGGTATTTCTATGGGTGCGGGCGAAGGTTTCAAATATTATGCTCAGAAGTGGAGGGACCTTGCTGGTAGAGTGCAACCTCCCTTGGACGATAGGGAGCTAGTGGATATGTTTCTGGGGACCTTGTCTGGTCCGTATTTCAACCATCTGATTGGAAGTTCGTCATCCGGGTTTACAAAGCTGATAATGACTGGAGAAAGGATTGAGGCCGGTATCAAATCTGGAAAGATACAGAAGGGTGCTTCATCAGGCACCAAGAAGAAGCCTTTTAAGAAGGAGTCCAGTGATGTTTACAGTTCAAAAGGTCAGAATAGACCTAAACGCCGCCAAGCTGTTAATGCGGTGGTTATATCAAGACCTGCTGGTGCTCCTCAGCGCAACAATCAGTCAAGGGCCAAAAGGCCACAAAGACAATTCACTCAGCTCAACATGACTTTATCCCAAATTTTGCCACAATTATTGAAAACCAACTTGGTGATTCCGAGGGAGGCCCCAAAGAGTCCCAACACAACATCACCGATGTACGATGCAAATGCCCGCTGTGCTTTTCATTCTGATAGCCCGAGGCATGATACAGATAACTGCTGGGTCTTGAAGAACAAGGTACAAGACCTAATTGATGCTAAGGAGATTGATTTTGAAGCACATGAAAGACCTAATGTTGTGACTGCTCCTATGCCCAAGCATGGAGTGAATGCTATAGATGAAGACTCGTTTGTGGTTTCTGTGAAAGACATTGTTACTCCATTGATGACTGTGAAGAAGAACCTTCTGTTAGCCGGTTTATTTCCAGGCTGTGACGAAGTTTGTCGTATGTATTCCGTCCTACCTACCGGTTGCCATCTTTTGAAGTCAGGTGTTCAACGCCTGATGGATAATAAAGAAATTATGTTTGAGAAGACTTTTGTTCCTTTGGTTCCTACTGAAGAAGTTGCTATAATCACCATTTTCGACAATTCTTCCAAAGCTTCCTCGAGAAAGCCTGTTAGAATTACATTTGTTCCAAGAATCGCACCATTGATCATCACCATTCCTGGGCCTATCCCCTATACATCAAATAAAGTTGTCCCTTGGCACTACAGGGCTGATGTGTATTATCACAAAGTTAAACAAAATTTGGATGTTGATACTGACGTTAGCAATATTGTTGGACCTGCCAAAGTCACCCGCAGCAGAAGACTTTTCTCCCCTGAGATCTCTGCACTAGTTGTTCCAAAACCCATTGTTATTACACCTGCCAGTGTACCTGCTGCTGTTCCTGTTCAAGTTCCAATTCTTACCCCTGTCGCCGAGTCATCTGACACTCGGGGGTAAAGGGACCACTGATGAGCCTGCCCAGACGGAGGCACCGAAGACGATTACTGTTGAAGCCTCTAGACAAGAGATGGAGGAGATTTTGAAGATCATTAAAAAGAGTGACTACAATGTAGTCGAGCAGATGGGGCAAACCCCATCCAAAATCTCTATGTTGTCACTGTTGTTATGCTCATAAACCCATGTCAAGGCTCTGATTGCTTTCCTGAAGACTGCACACGTACCTCAAGAAACATCATCTGATCAGTTTAAAGATTGTGTGGCTAGTCTGACAGCGGATAATGGGTTGGGTTTCTTCGACGCTGACTTAAGTGCTAAGGGGAAAAATCACAATGACGCCCTGCATGTCTCCATTGAATGCAGGGGCACTACTCTAGCTCATGTATTGGTGGATATTGGGTCCTCGCTGAATGTTTTACCTAAGAAAGCTCTAGACCGATTAGACTGTAAAGGGTTAGAGCTGAAACCAAGCAACATTATAGTCAGGGCCTTTGACGGGTCCAAGAGGATGGTACACGGAGAAGTGGATATTCCGATTAAGGTTGGTTCTCAGGTTTTCGCATCTACATTCTATGTGATGGACATTCGGCTATCTTATTCTTGTTTGTTGGGTCGCCCATGGATCCACAAAGCTGGGGCAGTGACGTCTACGCTCCACCAGAAGCTAAAGTACCCAGTGAAAGGGAAAATCGTGACAGTACAAGGAGAAGAGGAGTACATGGTGAGCCACCTCAACTCTTTCCGATATGTAGAGATGGACGGTGATTTCATTGAGACCCCGTTTCAACATTTTGAGGAAGTTCCCCAGACGCTGGCATCAACTGAAACTGTTGCTGAAGATCCTCCAATGAAGATGGCTTCCCTCAAGGATGCCTGGGCTGTTGTTGAGAAAGGTGGGTGTGCAAATTGGGGCCAACTCCCTGATTTTGCACATAAGACTAACAAGTTTGGTTTGGGTTTCACTTCAGAAGCTCAAAGGGCTGTTCGGAATGCACAGATCGGAAGACCTCCCCTGTTATCAGCAATTCAGGAGTGAATGCCATTGAAGATGATGTTGAAGAGTCTGAATTTGACAGTTGGATCTACCCGACTGCCGATGGTGGATTAAGCAATTGGACGGCAAAGGACTTCGTCCCAATTTCTTTTATTACCCAGTAATGAGACTTTTGTTTTAAGTTTGTAACAGACAATTTTAAACTTTACGGCCCGGTGTCTTACCCGGGGCACCGTGGCTTCATTTATGAGGGATTTATGTGTGTCATCTACATATATCATTAATAAAAGCATTGGACGTTTTTTGCATTTCGAATTTTGCGCTCCTTGTATTTCTTTTATTATATATTGCAAAACAGCTATTTTACACACAGTCACATATACAGGGCTACATGCACTCTGGATCCTACTGATAACGACTCTGCTACTGCCGGTTATGACTTCGAAAGTCCGATCAACTTAGCCGAAGATGAAGGTGAAGATGATTGTGAAGTGCCTGTTGAACTTGCTAGACTGCTACTTCAAGAAGAGAGGGCCATACAGCCGCATGAAGAGCCCGTGGAATCAGTGAATCTGGGTACAGAGGTAAACAAGAAAGAGGTCAAGATTGGTGCAAATCTGGAGCCTAGTGTTAAGCAACGTTCGATTCAGATGCTGCGAGACTACGTTGAGATCTTTGCCTAGTCTTACGAAGATATTCCTGGGTTGGATACCGATATTGTGGTTCACCGATTGCCTACCAAGGAGGACTGTCCTCCAGTAAAGCAGAAGGTCCGCTGAATGCGCCCAGAGATGTCTGAGAAAATCAAGGCTGAAGTGATGAAGCAGTTTGACGCCGGTTTTCTAGCAGTTACTTCTTACCCACAGTGGGTGGCCAATGTGGTTCCAGTGCCGAAGAAGGATGGTAAGGTTCGAATGTGTGTTGACTATAGGGATCTGAATAGGGCAAGCCCTAAGGATGATTTCCCTCTACCTCATATCGATGTTCTGGTTGATAACACAGCACAACATAAGGTCTTCTCCTTTATGGATGGTTTCTCCGGTTATAATCAGATTAAAATGGCTCCCGAAGACATGGAGAAACCAACCTTTGTTACTCAATGGGGTACCTTTTGCTACAAGGTCATGCCCTTCGGATTGAAGAATGTTGGGGCAACGTATCAGCGCGCCATGGTCGCTCTGTTCCATGACATGATCCATCATGAGATTGAGGTATACGTCGACGACATGATTGCAAGATCCCAGACTGAAGAAGAACATCTGGACCATCTTCAGAAGCTATTTGATAGGTTGAGGTTGTATAAGCTGAGGTTAAACCCGAACAAGTGCACCTTCGGGATGAGATCTGGTAAGCTGTTGGGTTTCGTCGTAAGTGATAAAGGTATTCAAGTGGATCCTGCAAAGGTGAAGGCTATACAGTAAATGCCAGCTCCCCGAACAGAGAAAGAAGTCAGAGGCTTCTAGGACGTCTGAACTATATTGCCCGATTCATCTCGCATCTGACTGCTACTTGTGAGCCAATCTTCAAGTTACTGAAGAAAGATCAAGTGGTAAGATGGAACGATGAATGCCAGGCCGCTTTCGAAAGGATTAAAGAGTATCTCCAAGAGCCACCCATTCTGATGCCTCCAGTTGAAGGGAGACCTTTGATCTTATACTTGACAGTACTCGAAAATTCAATGAGGTGCGTGTTGGGTCAGCATGACGAGTCTGGCCGAAAAGAGCATGTTATTTATTACCTTAGCAAAAAGTTTACTGACTGCGAGACCCGATACTCGTTGCTCGAGAAAAATTACTGCGCTTTGGCATGGGCTGCTCGCCGGCTGAGAAAGTATATGTTGACTCACACTACTCTATTGATATCAAAGACGGATCCAATCAAGTATATCTTTGAAAAGCCTGCCTTGTCCGGAAGAATAGCAAGATGGCAGATGATCTTGACCGAGTATGACATCCAATACATGAACCAAAAGGCAATCAAAGGAAGTGTGTTGGCAGATCATTTAGCACATCAGGCAGTGGACGATTACCAGTCTATGAACTTTGAATTTCCGGATGAGAATATCATGATAGTGACTGACTGCGAAGAACCTGGACCGGATGAAGGACCTGAGAAAGGATCCCGATGGTCTATGTACTTTGATGGAGCTTTAAATGCTTTGGGTAATGGCATTGGCGCCGTGATCATATCTCCTAAAGGCTCTCATACTCCGTTTACCGCCCGACTATGTTTCAACTGCACCAACAACATGGTGGAGTATGAAGCGTGCATCATGGGTCTTCAAGCAGCAATTGACCTAAGGATTAAGTTTCTAAGTGTTTTTGGAGATTCTGCTCTTGTGATCAGACAGATCAAAGGCAAGTGGGATATGAAACACCCAAATCTTATTCCTTACAAAGAGTATGTGTTGACGTTGCTTCCACATTTCAAGGAGATAACCTTTGAACACTTTCCAAGAGAGGAGAATCAGTTAGCGGATGCGCTGGCTACGATGTCTTCTATGTTCAAATTCAATTGGGACAACGAAGCTCCCCAGATTATCATTGAAAGGTTGGACGAACCTGCACATTGCTGTGATATTGAGACTAAATAGGTAGCGGATAAACCCTGGTTTCATGAGGTGAAGAGATACCTTGAGGCTCAAGAATACCCCGAGGGTGCATCTGTTAATGGTAAGAAATTTTTGAGGAGGTTCGCAGCGAAGTTCTTCATCAGCAATGGCATTCTCTACAAGTGTAACCATGATTCGACCTTACTGCGTTGTATGGATAAGGACGAAGCAGAAAGGATCATGACTGAGTTACATGAAGGTACTTTTGGAACTCATTCCAGTGGACACACCATGGCAAAGAAAATCCTCCGGGCAGGATATATTTGGTCCACAATGGAAGCCGACTGTTATCAGCATTCTCGGACCTGTCACAAGTGCCAAGTCTATGCTGATAAGGTGCACATACCTTCAGTACCTCTGAACGTCTTGACAGTTCCTTAGCCTTTTGCAATGTGGGGCATTGATATGATCGGCGAGATCAGACCTACAGTGTCCAACGGGCATCATTTCATCCTGGTAGCAATTGATTACTTTACAAAGTGGGTTGAAGCAGCTTCCTTTGCTATTGTAACCAAGAACGTCATAGCACGGTTTATTCAGCACAATCTGATCTGTCGATATGGTGTACCAGAGAGGATCATTACGGACAATGGTACGAATCTCAACAATAAGATGATCACTGAGCTCTGCAAATAGTTCAAGATACAGCATCACAACTCTTCTCCCTACCGGCCGAAGATGAATGGGGCTGTTGAAGTGGCTAATAAGAACATTAAGAAGATTGTATAGAAGATGACGGTGACATATAAAGATTGGCACGAGATGTTACCATTTTCTCTTCATGGGTACCGTACCTCAGCGCGGACGTCAACAGGGGCAACCCCCTATTCCTTGGTATATGGTATAGAGGCTGTGTTGCCCATTGAAGTTCAGATACCCTCTCTTCGGATCATGAAGGATGCAGGTTTAAGCGAAGATGACTGGATTCAGACCCGGCTTGATCAACTGAATTTAATCGATGAAAAGAGACTCACTTCTATTTGTCATGGTCAGATGTACCAAAAACGGATGATCAAGGCATTTAACAAGAAAGTTAGACGACAAGAGTATCAAGTTGGGGACCTGGTTATCAAGCGCATTATCTTACCTCAAGGTGATCCCAGGGGAAAATGGACCCCTACTTATGAAGGGCCATTTGTGGTTAAGAATATTTTCTCAGGAGGAGCTGTGATTCTAACCACCATGGATGGTGACGACCTTCCTCACCCCGTCAATGCAGACATAGTGAAAAGATACTACGCATAAACAAAGACCCGCTAGGTTGACTGGCCTAGGCAAAAATAAGGGCTTCCCGGCGAACCAAAAGGGTTCGGGCAAAAATAAGAGATGAAAATGAAAAAATTTGTACACCCGGCAAGTCAAAAACCTGAAAAGGCGGCTTGGGCATAAAAGGGTATCCCGGTGGACTAAAAACCCGAAAGGGCGGTCCAGGCAAAAACTAGGGATCAAAGCGTAACACTATGTCTCATTGGATCACCTTGCAACCATACTTCGGCATCGACTGTCAAGCTCGGACGACACTAATCAATATGATCTACCTTCAACCAAGTAGAAAAGTGATGAGATGTTTGAGGACATAAAGGCAATAGCAGAGTTGGAACCCAGTGGGATTATTCACATTGCTGTTTTGTTTAGTTTTTCACAAATCGTGTAAATTCTATTTGCTCAGCGGCGTTCTCTTACTAGGACGTCAGCCTCTTGTACAAAAACGCCTATTTACAGGCCAAACTTCAAAATCAATACAATTCATTTTTCAGAGAAAATTCAAACTGCTTTTCCTTTTTCTGTTTTGTTTTGCAAAAAACGTCCAATGTTCATTTTTAATATATGCATTTGACATTAATTGCTGCTCATAAAAATTTACTTGCAAAACAAAAGACGGTTACTTGTAATATCAAAAACAGGGGCAATAAGAATTGTCCAAACTGTACAGTTGCTCTATCCATCAAGTACAAAGGTAGATTCGGATGAAGAATATGGCCAAGGTACTTTCACTCCTCGCGGAGTAAGACAGTAATGATAGCTCTCCCCAGCTGAGACTTGCAACTGTAAATGAATCGGTAATATCCTCCCCAAGCAGAGTTTATTCACCATCAGCACTGAAAGGTCTTAATATTCCCCAACAGAGTATAAGAATATTCCCCAGCAGAATACAAAATATCCCCAGTGGAGTTTGAAATTTTTCCCAGCGCAGTCTGAAAAAGCTTCCCCAGTGGAATTTGGAGAATCATCCCCAGTAGACTTTGGATTGTCCCCAGCAAAGTTCAAAAGGATTATCCCCATAAGAGTCTAAAAGGGTTATCCCCAGTGAAGTCGCAACTGAAAGGTCATACCCAGTGGAGTTCTTTCCTTTCACAAACAAGAATTCATTCCCCAACAGGATTCGGTATCACCAGCAACGGTAATTCATCCCCAGCGGAATTTATCGGTGGAATCATCAGCAGAGCACCTCTTCCCCACAGAGTAATCTCCTCATCAGTTTATTCCCCAACGGAGTTATCTTCTCCTGCAGGTTTATTCTCACATTCATCTTCGTTCGCTATCCCTAGCAGAAACGAAAAATTCAACTCTTTTCTCCAACAGCTATCCGAGATTTATTTTCCCCAGCTAAAAGCATTACACTTCCATACATCATGACACATGCATATACGCATCATACAACACAATCTCATTTATTTTGAGAACATCATTGCTTGATATATATCATGCATTGTATACGACTGACCTTTACCTTTCAGGAAGGATGCAGTTAAGTTCTCAGCTATGTCGAAGTACTGATCGGTTCTTAAATCTCAACTGAATTATTCTCGGTTGAATTACAGATAAGTTTCTAAATCTCGACAATTTTCCTCCGTCAAAGTGTGGACGAGTTCTTAAATCTCAACAGAATTATCCTCCGTTGAAGTACAGACAGTCCTAGATCTCGATGAAGATGTTTCCCTCAGTCGAAGTACTGAACGGTTCTTAAATCTCAACTGAATTAGTCTCCGTTGAATTACAGATAAGATAAGGTTCTAAATCTCGGCAAAGTTCCTCCGTCGAAGTGTGGACGAGTTCTTAAATCTCAACAGAATTATCCTCTGTTGAAGTACAGAAAGTCCTAGATCTTGATGAAGAAGTTTCCCTCAGTCGAATTACTGACCAGTTCTTAAATCTCAACTGAATTATCCTCGGTTGAATTACAGATAAGGTCCTAAATCTCGACAATTTTCCTCCGTCGAAGTGTGGACGAGTTCTTAAATCTCAACAGAATTATCCTCGGTTGAATTACAGACAATTCCTAGATCTCGATGAAGATGTTTCACCCAGTCGAAGTACTGACCAGTTCTTAAATCTCAACTGAATTATCCTCGGTTGAATTACAGATAAGGTCCTAAATCTCGACAATTTTCCTCCGTCGAAGTATATACGAGTTCTTAAATCTCAACAGAATTATCCTCGGTTGAATTACAGACAAGTCCTAAATCTCGATGAAGATGTTTCCCTCGGTCGAAGTACTGACCGGTTCTTAAATCTCAACTGAATTATCCTCGGTTGAAGTATAGATAAGGATATAAATCTCAGCAAAGTTCCTCCGTCGAAGTATGGACGAGTTCTTAAATCTCAACAGAATTATCCTCGGTTGAATTACAGAAAAGTACTAAATCTCGATGAAGATGTTTCCCTCATTCGAAGTACCGACCGGTTCTTAAATCTCAACTGAATTATCCTCGGTTGAATTACAGAGAAGGTTCTAAATCTCGACAGTTCTCCTCCTTCGAAGTACAGACAATTTCCTAAATCTCAGCAGAGTTTTCTCAGTTAATTACGGACGAGTTCTTAAATCTCGATGAATATGTTTCCCCCCGGTTGAATTACAGACAAGTTCTTAAAACTCAGCAGAGATGTTCTCTCAGTTGAAGTGCAAGCAAGCTCCTAAATCTCAACAAAGACCAGACTTCCCCAACGGCATCTTCTACAACAACAGGTATGCAAGTTCTCGCTAAGGAATCTCTTATGCGATCAAAACTCCTATAGATGGAATCTTTAAGCCCATCCTCCCGCCAGCAACCTCCAAATGGCATCTGCAAGCCCATTCCCGACGTCACAAGGATGATACCACTTCATGCGAGTGCAAATTTCTAGGCACTCTAGTTTTCAATCATCTTCCACCTTCGGATCACGAAAGCCAATCTACATCCTCAGGTTTAAGAAGATTTAACAGGGGCAGATGTTGTACCCCAAAATTTTCCCTCTCATATTCATCAAGACATTGCAAGGAAAATCTCCAAGTGGCTCAAAGTTGCTCAAGAGTTGGTCAGACAAGTTATCTCCTAAGGCAATCTACCTCAAATTAGGGTTTTGTGTTGCATCAAGATCTTTGAATCCAAATGACCTCAAGTGTTCCCTAATTTCCTAATATGTTCTCAATATCATCCATGTCAAATTTCAAGCCTTGCAGAGGAATTTTGCTCAGTCAATTGCTCAAAGGTCCAAAAATCGATTATGCTAGGGCAAAAGTCAACTGTGACCCAAATACAGTCAAACTTCAAGATTTTTTGTCAACATTCTCATTTTGAAGGATATCTCATCATTTTATAAAGGTTTGATCATGATTCATCAAGGATTGCTCAAAATTCATCAAGACTCAAAAGTTGTTAAATTAGGGTTTTGCAATAAAAGTCAACTCAACTTTGACCAAACATAACTTTATCTTACTTTATGATAAATTACCCATCCAAATCTAATTTTTAAGAGGATTCAATTTCCTACAATCCATCTTCATACCCAAAGTTCAAAAAATGCACTCACAAGAAGTTATGAATTTTGACATTATAGGTCCTTTTTGAAAGTCAACAAAAACACCTTTTTTTCCAAAGCTTATAACTTGAGCATGGAATATCAAAATGAGATGAGGACAAAAGGGTTGGTTATAGGACATCTCAAGCTTTCTAAAAAGTTCAAGAACACTTCCAAAAGTTCAAAATTGAAGAAGTTATGCATTGTTGAAGTTGGACTTTTTTACAAAATTGCCAAAAGACGACTATCCCCAAAACTTCAAATTTTGTCAAATGGGCCCATTCCTTTCCACTTGATTTGAGTTTGCATCATTGTCCACGTGCCCTAGCTTCAGCCATGTGTCCATATATCATTTTTATTATTTAATTTGATTTTTATTTGAATTTATTCATTTTAAATCAAATTAAATCACATAAAATCAAAAAAATTGATAACCAAAGATTTTTTATTGATTATGGCCTTCAATGGACAACTAGCACATCTCCAAACTCGTATCAAAGCAAATCTTATGCAAAAAGATCCAAATCAAATCAATTTGGAAGGTTTAATAATGGAGATCAAATCATATTCATGTGCATTGATATGAAAGGATTCAGTCCATGATTCTTACCCTAATACAAAGAATTTTACATAAGCAAGCCAAGGGATACGAAATCAGGATTGGAAAGTACAGAGAGAGGCAAAACAAAAAGTGAAAAAAATCACAAAAAGTGAGAAGTCGAAATCCAGGCTATAAGCATTTTCAGAGGCCAAGACTTGTCCCAATCGCTTCCTGAGCATTCACTCAAGCTACCTGGATCCAAAGCAAGCTTTCTCAGACGTCCAAACGCGCTCTTACCATGTGCCTTCATCCATCCAAATGCCAGATGGCCAAAGGCCAGATCTGGTGGCCCATGATTAGAGGTCCACCATAGGCCAAGTCCAAGCCTGCATACTGGATCCGAGAAAGTCAACAAGGCCAGCAATGTTGGGCTTCAGAATTGCTATCCACACCACATAATTCAGGCCCAAACTCTCTCTTTCACTTATTTTATTTTATTTTAATTGCTTTATTATTTTTATTTAATTTACTAACCAATCACAAAATTCCTCTTTTATTAAATAAAATCACCAAAAAATATTCTTTTATTTCAAATCAAATTTTAATCCTTTATTTTTCTTAATAAAATTATTAATTAATTAGGTTTTAATTAGAAAACTTTTATTCCTTTTGTAAAATAAATAAAATCAATTAGACTTAATTAGTTTTTAACCATTAATTTAATTATTATAATTTCTTTCCTAAATAATCAAAACTCCAAAAAATAATTTATTTTTCATTTAATTAATTCATTCATTTAATTTAGTAATTTAGGTTTAATTTCTTTCCCTTAAATAAAAACAACAAAAACCTAAAAAAGTTTTTTTTCTTTAACCAAAAGGGTCAAAACCCCAATCATGCGCTCGATTTAATTTCCTGCACGCAATTTAATTTCTTTTATCCAATAATGTACCTGCTTCCGGATTGTAATAGTTAATAGGATTTTTAATTATTTTTATTGCTTTATTTTATTTTTCAAAAGGGTTTGTCTTTGGCGATGTAAATACCCGACGCCTTGTAATTTAAATTCCGCATTTTATTTCCGCAAATTATAACTGTTAGATGTTTGATAATAGAGTTGCATGACAAGACTGAATGCTTAATCTTAAAATCAAAATTAGATCACCCTTCCCATGTACAAAGATAAAAAAAATTGAAAACGACACACTCGCACATACGCACTCTTAGGGTACACCCCACTTGGTTGCCTTCGTAGACGGTCATTGAGTATAGGCCGTTTTAGAGGTCGTCCTCTTGTCTAAAAGATCATAGTCGCCTCAAAATAGTTGCCTCGGATATTTTTGCCTCAAACAAATGATCTAAGACATTAGGGTTACCGCTAAGGCGTCCTAACATTGCTTTAGTGACCGTAAGTCCCGCATTCGAATTGACCCTCAAACTCCAACGGCGGTGCTACCCACTCACTAATGGTAGGATAACATTGTCTAAAGGACATTAGCATAGAGCGATTCCTTTTTCGAGTAGGTAGATGGTTCTTAGATACTTACTCTTTCAAAAACAAAACTTTTCGCACTTACACTCCTTTTCAAACAAAGTTTTCAAAAACACTTCATTACACTCTTGAGGACAGAAGCAAGAGTTAAATTGAAGTTTCAAAACAAAAACTTTTTTCAAACGCACAAGCACAAAGAAAACAATTTTTGAAAACAAATGAGCAAGTACCTAAGAGCCTGCGGATAACCACAGATAGAAAGGGTGCTAATACCTCCCCTTTCTATAATCTACCCCCCGAACCCGAGAAATATCTCGAAAAAGGAATTTTTTTGTGCTTTTTTCCTTTCCTTGTTGGATAAAATAAAAGTCGGTGGCGACTCTTGCTTACCGCGACATTTTGCAAAAACAAACGCAAAACACAAACCAGCATTCCAAAAACAGTTAGTTCTTCCCACAGTATCACATAATGCAACACAAAAGAGTACCTCTTTTCTTCACGGTGCGAGTGTAGAGACAATGTAGAATGTCTCCAAGCAGGGTAGGTACAAGATTGCGAGAGAGAAAGACCTTGATGGAATTCACATCTATGAGTTGGTCTGGATGGGGAAATAAAACCAAACCATTGATTAGAAGGGCCAAGACATCTTTAAAAGCTTGAAAATCCATATCCTCCCAGAATGAACGAGCCTTCTCCAACAAAAACTTGGCTAAGAAACCTTTAACTCCACTTCTTGTCTCCCAATTTGTTATAATGTCAGATCCCTTCAAATGTAAGGCCTCGGCAATGACTTCAGGCTTTGGAGGCTCCCCTAAACCGGTGAACGGTATTTGATTAAGCACAGGCACTCCTAATAGTTGAGAGAACTCTTCTAATGTAGGCACCAATTGATAGTAAGGAAAGGTGAAGCAATGATGCATGGGATCAAAGAATTGGAAGAGCACACACATCACTTCTTCTTAGAAGTTTGAGGCAGCCAAGCTTAGAATTCGACCATATTTCTTGGTGAATGGAGAATCTCCAGGCACCCTTGATGCTAATTCTTGGAGTTAAGGATGTGCTTTCACGAAGCTGACTCGGAAAGTATTCCTACGAATGGGAATCATGGCCTACAAAACATAATGTGATCGGTGGATCTGGAACTGACTGTTTAACGCTGGTTCGCGAAATGTCGCGGAAGCAAGAGTCGCCACCGTCTTTTATTTTCTCCAACATGGACAGGACAAAAGCACAACAAAATTCCTTATGAGATAGTTTCTCGGTTCGGGAGGTAGATTTATAGAAAGGGAAGGTGTTAGCACCCTTTCTATCCATGGTTATCCATGGGCTCTTAGATACTTGCTCATTTGTGTTTTCAAAATGGTTTGTTTGCTTTTCAACTGTAGGTTTTAAAAAGTTCTTTGAAAATTTCAGTTCGACTCTTCTATCGGTCCTCAAGAGTGTTTGAAAAGTTGCTTTCGAAAGCTTTTTGAAAAGGTGTCGGTGTGAAAAGTATTTTTTTGATTTGTTTTGAAATTAGAGCAAGTATCTAGAGTCGTCTACCTACCCTAAGGAATTCGTTTGTGTGAATGTCCTTAAAGTAGTGCCATCCCACCATTGATAGGTAGGTAGCACCACCGTTGGAGGTGTTCGGGTCAATTCGAGGGTTCGGGACATGGTGATCACCGGAGCAATAGGAAGACACCTTAGAAGCTACCCTCATGCCATGTTCATGGACATGAGGACTTACTAAAACATCCTCTACTCGACGACCACTTTCGAGGGGCAAGGCAACAGTGAGGCGTACCCTAGGGGTGGTGTGTGATTTGTGTGTCATGTTCATTTATTTTTGTCTTGTCATGTATTGGTGATCTACGCGTTGCTTTTATTTTTGACATTCATTCTTTCATGCAAATTAATTAACCGTTAAAAAGATGCGGAATCAAAAATCCTACGCTATTACAAAGGCGCGGGTCTACATCGCCAAATTAATCCAAGACCCGATTTGAAATAAAATAAAGTGCGGAAAGTAAATGTCTAATTCATCTATTACATGGCCTTGGGAGAATTACATTATATTCACAAAAGAAATAAAAATGCGAAGGGAATTAAAATCGGGAATGCGAGGGCGTTGGACCCTTTTAAAGAAATTGAATTAAAATTACGAAATTAATTAAATTAAATGTGAAAGGAAGTTATTTTTGAGTTTTTTGTATTTATGGATTTTAATGAGAATTAATGGAATTAAAACCTAATTCTAACTATTTTTAATTTGTTTAAAAAAACATGTTAAAATTGAACCTAAAATTAACCTAATTATTTACATGGCAATTTATTTACAAAAATAATAATTAATGATTAATATGGTGAAAAAAAAAAGAAAGATAAAAGTATAAAAACCTAATTCTACATTTTTTAGTTTATTACAAAAAATATTAAGATTTAAACCTAGAATTAACTAAATTAATTAATACAATTTATTTACAAAATAACATTAAATAAAAAATATTTTTTTTTGTCCTTTCTGATTTTTATTATTTTTATATTATGAAAATATTAATTTATGCATTAAAAGGAAATAATCAAATTAAAGCAAATAAAAATAAAATAGGAAAAAAGAAAAGAAATGCAAACCCTTGGGGGTGTTGACCCCAGTTGGAGGTATTTGGCCAGTAATTAGGCCCATTGAATTCCTGGCCTTGTTGACTTTTCAGTGCGCGTGTGGCATGTCTGACTTATGCACATGGTAGTCTCCAGATCAAGGCCCTTGGATTGTCCTCAGTGGCCATGTGGCAAGCTTGGATGGTGGACGTATGATGAACCCCTGGAATGTGCGCTGCATGGGAATATGGAAAAGAAAATAATATGAGAAAGGGAGGGGACCTGGGAATCGAACCCAGGTCCCAATACCTGCAAACCAAACGCACTAGCCACTGAACCACTCAAGTCTCTTTGTTATTATAGTGGAGCATAATTAATATAATAGGAAATAGGCACTAGTGACGTTAGAACAAAAATTAGCGCGCGAAGGTTCAAATTCCCCAGTTATGTATGGACACGTCTGTCTTCTTCTTCAATTGCCTGTAAAATAAAAAGAGGTAGCGGGGGTTTTAAACCCCCACTAAATGATGAACATGAAAATAGCGATTAGAAATTGGCCAATGATAAATTGAGCGCGACTAGTGTATTGGATTCGTATGAAGCTTCTGGCTCGAATGGTATAAGTCTGGTTGCCTGATTTTTCCTCAAACGTAAAGCCCCAATTTTACAGTTTTGAAACCCTAACGAGCTCCAATGGTGGATTCGTGTATAGGGCACGAAACTTCAATTGAATGGTATGGTTAGCTTCAGAATGATAAGACTAGTACAAAACAAGCGTTAGAAATCAAAAATATGGCATGAATGATGAAACACGATTATGCAAAAAATATGAAACAGTTTGACTTCTATGTACCAATTCCTGAGGTTGGAAGCGTGGGAAAGGACTCAGTTAGGTTCCTTGATGCCTTGGCAAGCTAATGGTATGATTATTTCACTTTGAATTGCATTGAAACTGTGTTTTCAGTTTTTGGATTTTTTAGACAAAAATGCAAACTTGGTTTTTGAGATGGGGCGCAACTTCCAGGTTGTTAGCATTAGGTTTAGCTTTTGACTTATATGAGGGATGAATTAGGGTAACAATTTGAGCCAAAAGATCCATGTTTTGATGAATCCAATATTTGATTTTAATGACATATTTCTTCAAATCTTTTCCATGTGTTTTGATGCCAATCATGACCAAATCACCTTGATTCTTTCCATATTAGATAGTGCACGAAATCTTGAAGGTATTCTATGCACAAAAAGATTTGAAAAGCATGGGTGAGTATTTTTTTCATATTTTATTTAATTAAATGAATTAATGGTGATTAAAAATTCAAATAAATAATAAAAAATGATGAAATAACTCCCCTTGGGCCAAATGGTCGTGAATAGCCTTTGGATGATGAATCTTGGAAGAAAATGTGGCCCATTAGCAATTTTGAGGCATTTGAAGTAAAGTTGACTTTTCAAAATTCCCAAAACTTTCCCAACTTCCATAAGGCATATCTTGCTCAATTTTTAAGCTTTGATCATGTTCTTGGACATTTTGGAAAGGTCTTGGAGTCCTCTAACCAATGCCTTTTGTCCCATGTCATTTTGATTTACCAGTCTCAAGTTATGGTCTTTGACTTAAAGTGCCTTTTTGTTGACTTTTGAAAATGACCTATAATGTTGAAATTGATAACTTTTTGTGAGAGCATTTCTTGGACTTGAAGTGTGAAGAGGAGTTGTAGGAAATGTCATTCTATTCAAAATGAGCTTTGGATGGAATTTTTCTGATAAACCATGTGGAAGTTATGCCCTGGTCAAGTTACAGTTGACTTTTTCAACTGTCCAAATATGGAAACTTTTGCATCTTGAGACTTTTTGAGCCATGCCTTGAAAATCATGATCAAGAATTGATCAAATGATGTTTGTGGCTTCAAAATAAGATGTTGACCAAAAATTTGAACTTTTGACTGTCAAATGACCATTTTACCCCTGCAGTTGACTGTAGGGCAATTAGGGTTTTTGACTGTGCAATTTTGTGCTGTAAGTCTTGAAACTTGGCATGTGGATGCTTGACCATGTTTATAGGCATGTGGGACTTGATTGGACCCTTGGAAACTTCAACTTCTTTGCCAGAACCAAAACCCTAGTTTTTGACTATTAGGAGGCCCTTGAACTGTGCAACCCTTGGGGAGATTTTGAAGCATGCTTTTTGCAATTTTTGAAGAATATGGGAGGGAAAATTTTGGGGTACAACAGTTTCCCCTGTTCAATCTTCTTAAATCTGAGGATGCAGATTGGCTGACGTGCCTTTCGTAATCCGAAGGTGGAAGATGATTGAACACTAGAGTGCCCAGAAATTTGCGCTCACATAGTAGTGTGATGTGGGGAATGGGCTTATAGATGCCATTTGGAGATTGATGGGTAGGATGATGGGCTTATAGATGCCATGCTGAGAGATGATGGAAGGTGGATGGGCTTATAGATGCCATCTGGATGTCGATCGCGTAAGAGATTCCTTAGCGAGAGCTTGCGTACCTCAACAGGACGGTGAGAGAACCTTGGACGATTACTACCTCAACAGGAACGATTGAGAGAACCTGGGACGATTACTACCTCAACAGGAACGCTGAGAGAATCTTGGGGCGATTACTACCTCAACAGTAACGCTGAGAGAATCTTGGGCGACTTCAACCTCAACAGTAACGCTGAGAGAATCTTGGATATCTTCATCTGGATAAGAAACAGGGAGATCTTAGGGTCGATTTAACCGAACCGGACAAGGTCTTAGAGTATAGCTGAGAATTTAACTGGATCTTTCCTGAAAGGTAAAGGTCAGTCATATGCATTGCATGATATGAATCAAGCAATGATGTTCTCAACATAAATGAGATTTGTAAGATATGATGCGTATATGCATGCTATAACGTATGAAAATGTGATGTTTATGAATGTATATTTTTGTCTAGGAAAGTAAATCCTTGACGGGTGTCGGGAAGTCACATCCTGGGCTGATGTTGAAGAATAGATCTTTGCTTCCGCTGGGGATGATAGTTGCAAGAATACCGGTAGGAGAAGATAACTTCGTTGGGGAATAAACTTGGCGAATGGATTACTCTGCGGGGAGAAAAGTACTCTAACGATCTTGCTGGGGAACAATACTCTGTGGGGAGAGAGGTACTTTGCTGAAATGTTGATGGTAACTTCGCTGGGGATACCATTGTTGTGTTGGAAGTGTTAATAGACTTTGCTGGGGAATAAGAAGACTGCGTCGAGGACGATCTTCTCGTGGCTTTTGGCTGAGGATAACTCAGTTATATCCTGGTGAGGAAATAACTCTTTGAATAAAGCCGGAAGACGCGTTCGTGCTCTGCGAGGATAAGCTTCCAGAATCTACTGGGGATAAGCTTACTGCTTGGGGAGATGGTTCAAACTTTCCTGGGGAAACTGGATTGGACTCTCCTGGGGAAATTTTGAACTATAATTTTTGTAAGCTGAAAGAGGGAACCTATGTAGGGTTGCCTGATGATGAGCTCGTGTAAAACCGCATCTTGGAAAGAAGGACACCTGTGTAGGGTTACTTTGAGGTTGGGCTCGTGTGGAGCTGCATTTGGAGTTGAAGGAAACCTGTGTAGGGTTTACTGACAATGAGTCCGTATAAAACTGCATCCTTGAAAATAGAGGACCTGTGTAGGGTTTCTAGGTGACGAGTCCGTGTAAAACTATATTTGGGGTTTTTGAGAAGGAAACCTGTGTAAGGTTTACTGATGACGAGTCCGTGTAAAACTACATCCGGAAAGAGATAACATGTGTAGGGTTACTTCGCGATAAGTTTGTGTAAAACTTCTGGAGGAACCGGGGTAAGGTTATCTTTGAGGTAAGTCCGTGTAAAACTTCTGGATGAACCGGGGTAAGGTCATCTTGAGATAAGTCCGTGTAAGACTTCTGGAGGAACCGGGGTGAGGTTACTGCAGGGTAAGTTCGTGTGAAACTTCTTGATGGACCGAGGTAAGGTTATCTTGAGATAAGTCCGTGTAAGACTTCTGGATGAACCGGGGTAAGGTCATATTGAGATAAGTCCGTGTAAGACTTCTGGATGAACCGGGGTAAGGTAATCTTGAGATAAGTCAGTGTAAGACTTCTGGATGAACCGGGGTAAGGTCATCTTGAGATAAGTCCGTGTAAGACTTCTGGATGAACCGGGGTAAGGTCATCTTGAGATAAGTCCGTGTAAGACTTCTGGATGAACCGGGGTAAGGTCATCTTGAGATAAGTCCGTGTAAGACTTCTGGATGAACCGGGGTAAGGTCATCTTGAGATAAGTCTGTGTAAGACTTCTGGATGAAAAATGAGAAGGAACCGGTGTAGGGTTACTTGATGATGATCAAATGGATGATTGTCCTATTTGGTTCCGGATATTAACCCACGATCTGGAATTTGTAAAGGTAGATGGTAATCATCTTTGTATTAACCTTTCCTTGGTACTTTGGTTGACAGAGCAACTGGATCGCCTGGACGACTCATTATTGCCCCTGTTTCTGAGGTGAGGGGAAAAGATATCTTGTTGAGGTGCTGGATGACTGCCGATTGACAAATCTTCCCTTTGGTAAGCAAGTGACGAGATGCCGGGATATAGTCGTACGCTCTTGATCCCTAACTTTTGCCTGGACCGCCCTTTCGGGTTTTCAGTCCACTGGGATACCCATTTTTGCCCAAGCCGCCTTTTCAGGTTTTCGACTTGCCGGGTGTACAGATTTTTTCATTTCATCCCTTATTTTTGCCCGAACCCTTTTGGTTCGCTGGGAAACCCTTATTTTTACCTAGGTGTGTCAACCTAGCGGGTCTTTGATTACGCGTAGTATTTTTTCGACTATATCCACGCTCTCAGAATGTGGGGGGTTGCCCCTGTTAGAAGTGTTTTGTCATGCCCCCAAAAGGTGTTTGATCAGGCAAGATTCGTTGTTGGAATGCCCCAAGTGGCTCGGGCGGAGATTTGCCCCAAGCTGGTTGGCCTTGAGAGATTCCTCGAATCTTGACTGGACTGCCCCAGATGATAGACAATGATCATGCCATGCCCCTTGATTGGAAGTGTTTCTTCCACTTGAGGTGACCTCTTTGTTGAGAAGACTTTTGTTCACGGGATGTTCGTCGTGCAAACTTCTATGCTGTTCAAACAAATAGTCATATGCAGACAATGTTATTTTAAGAATGCAAAAGCTTATGTCTGTCTTGAAGTTTTTGAAAATGCATTTTTTTTAGTAAAACCAGTGAATTTTGTAAACTGCGATGTCAACTCGTTATTTTACCGCAAGCCTTAAGGAGTCAGGATACCTTTTGTAACAGTATGCTTTCGAACTAACCCATGCTTCAGCTAGGACTTTTTAAGGGTTATAACGTGGCCTGGTTCACGGTTTAAGAAACAAAGGATAAAGGCTCAAATTATTTGTACCCACCCGTTCTTCATGATGTTCTTCAAACCTAAGCTCAGTTGATCGTGCGTTAGACCTTGTTTGAGTCTTTGTCCTGATGTTCCAATGATGGTTCAAATATTGATGATTTATTCTGAATAGGCAGTCATTTTTTGTTTTTGTTGAGGGTTTGTATGACCTCTTTCTTTTTGATTTCGCTATCCCTAAATTTTGCCTGAACTGTTTCTTTTGTGATTACAGTCAGCGGGATGCCCCAGTTTTGTAAGTCTCCTTCATAGGTTTTGACTTATTGGGTTTTTGTTTTTGAGATATAATGACTGCCTATCCTTATGATTATTCGGAATCATCACTGTCTTCTTTTTTTTTGTAAGGACCTCTTCGGTGCCATTTGTTATGCACTTGGATCAACTGAGAGAACTACCCTGCCCCAGGTTATGATAAAGGGTTTTAATTTTCGAAAAGAAAAAACTCCTACTTCTTTGGCTCAGAGGGGTTGACGAGGGATTATCTTCCTTATAACTCCAGTGTTTAGGGATTGAAACAATGCCTGTACCTCATCAGCGGGGTCTGTTCAAAAGCATACTGCAGATTATGGTATCGTTTTCGTCATCCTCCCTCAAGAGGCTTTGAATTATTAGTCAAGAGTTGATCATCACAAAAAATATGAAAGCAGCTTTAAGTATAGTAAACATAATTAATTCAAGACAGACATGTGTAATGCATTCATGAAATAAAAGAGTTTAACATGACAATTGTTTGTTTGAACAAGAAAAGAAAAATACAACTTGAATTCAAATGAACAAAAGTCTCTCAATCCTGGCCATGTTTTGGCAAAGGAGCAGTGGTCACAATGGGAGTCTCAGCAGGCTCGAACTCGATCTCCTTAGCGTCGATCATATTCTGAATTTTATACTTCAGCGCCCAACAGTCCTCAGTATCGTGCCCCGGGCTATCAGAATGATAAGCACACCTCGCCTCTGGATTGTAGTTTGGAGAGGAGGTCTTGGGATTTGCAGGAGGGTTGATCACCGTAATCAGGTTCATTTTCAACATGTGTTGCAATGCTTGTGACCATGACATGTTGATGTTGGTGAATTGTCTTTTAGGCTCGTCCGGCCTTCGCTGATTTCCCTTTTGTGGTTGTCGGCGTGGTGCAGAACCAGAGATCATGACTGCCCCTGCATGTTGGTCATGGCGACTCTTTTGATCGTATGCAGCATTAGATTCCTTCTTTCCCAGGTAAGCCTTTTTGTGAGTATCAGAAGGTGTTGCCTCTTGAATCTTCCCGGCCTTGATACCAGCTTCAATTCTTTCCCTAGTCAGAATGAGGTCGGTAAACCCTGCAGATGAATTACCAATGAGATGATTAAAGAACGGCCCGGATAGGGTCCCCAAGAACATATCAACGAGTTCCCGGTCAGTTAGAGGTGGTTGTACCCTCCCAGCAAGGTCCCTCCATCTCTGCGCATATTCTTTGAAACCTTCTCCCGATCCTAACGACATACCCTGGAGTTGGGTACGTGCAGGAGCGAGGTCGGCATTATATTGATACTGCTTGTAAAAAGCAGTAGCCAACTCCTCCCAGTTACGAACCTTGGTTCCATCCAGCTGATAGAACCATTCGAGATGAGTCCCTGAAAGACTCTCCTGGAAGAAGTGGATCCACAAGTTCTTGTCCACAGTATATGGTTGAATCTTCCGCACATAAGATCTGAGATGCAGCTTAGGATAGGATGCCCCATCATACTTAACAAAAGAAGGAGCCTTGAATTTGTGTGGGATCACCACATCAGAAGATAGACCCAGGTCTCCGAAATCCAACCCAGGCACTTGTTGAATTTCCATGGCATTCAGACGATCCTCTAGTTGTTTGTACCGGTCCTCAGCTAGAGGGTATTGCTCATCATTGAACTCCGTCTCGTTGTCGGAGACTACTGGACTAGGCACCCCTCTCTCATGGGGACTGTCCTTTCCAACAGATGGGGTAGTCTGATCAACCTCATTTTGTGATCCATTCCCAGATTTGCGTCTAGGGTTGAACAGCACCGTCCTCTTCTTCTTCTTTTTCAAAAGCAGGGTCTTCAGATCTTGTTGCCCCTGGGCTAGACTCATGATCAACTCTTGGAACTGGGCGTTCTGAGCCTGGAGAGCCTTGATGGATTGCTCAGTAGATGACTCAGGATTCATGATGCTGAAATAAACAGCGAAGAAGGTAAGCAACCTGTAGAAAAGGATACCTGTAATGCAATGATATGTATGATATGCATGCAATGTTTTCAAGGATCTCGCGAGGTAGACAAGAAAAATTGTTAGAATTTGCATTTTGTAGCTTGATGGAAGGCACTGCATATTGTTGAGAATCCTTCTTCAAGAGTCAAGGCTCACCATATCGAGTGGGTCATAGCCCCTGACGACCTTGGCTAGAGGAAAATAAATCCTCTTCGCCCCTTGCTAGCCATGTTGATTCGTCATGACCTGCATCACAAGCCCTTGAGATCCTTCAAACGGATTAGTCCTTATGCGAGATGTATGCAATGGTATGATGTTATGCTATGCATGGAGTAATGTAGGTAAACCCTGTTATGAGTCCAGATTAAGGATTGTAAACAAACCCTGCAAGAAACTCAAGTGTCAGATAACAAGTATGCAAGTAGTCAAGTTTGAAAGCACACAAGTCACACAAAGAGCCCTTAGAGTTTAGGCCAGCATGGGGTCTAGGTATTACCCTCTTTCAGTTTGTTGGTTAAGACCTGTCCTATCAAAAGTAACCGGGTTCTAGAGGATCCCAATATCACTGACTACCCTCAATCGGTCATAACTCCAGCATCGCAATCTTTTCTTGCAGCCAGAACCATCACGAGAGTTTAGCCTCAATGGGCGTAGCATACTGCTACTGTTCTATTGGCCAAGTTGTGTCATTTAAGGTTCTAAGGTCTGTTGGTGCTTAATGACTCCTCAGAAGACCCATATTCTCCTCGTTGCGACACAAGGGATATCGGTACAGACCAAGGTGCCACACCAATGTAGCCACTGCTTCACCCATGTCGGTCTACGCCGGACAGGTCCCTCACAGCTTATGCTACCTAAACAGGGTATCCCCAGATCCGGGTTAGGATCTATGTAACTCCGATGCAACCCACAATTTAAAGCAAACAAGTCAAAACAATTGAAAACATAGTTATGAACTATCCTAAGGTACACCTCACTTTATAAAGAGTCCCCAGCAGAGTCGCCAGTTCTGTGATCGGTGGATCTGGAACTGACTGTTTAACGCTGGTTCGCAAAATGTCGCGGAAGCAAGAGTCGCCACCGTCTTTTATTTTCTCCAACATGGACAGGACAAAAGCACAGCAAAATTCCTTATGAGATAGTTTCTCGGTTCGGGAGGTAGATTTATAGAAAGGGAAGGTGTTAGCACCCTTTCTATCCATGGTTATCCATGGGCTCTTAGATACTTGCTCATTTGTGTTTTCAAAATGGTTTGTTTGCTTTTCAACTGTAGGTTTTAAAAAGTTCTTTGAAAATTTCAGTTCGACTCTTGTATCGGTCCTCAAGAGTGTTTGAAAAGTTGCTTTCGAAAGCTTTTTGAAAAGGTGTCGGTGTGAAAAGTATTTTTTTGATTTGTTTTGAAATTAGAGCAAGTATCTAGAGTCGTCTACCTACCCTAAGGAATTCGTCTGTGTGAATGTCCTTAAAGTAGTGCCATCCCACCATTGATAGGTAGGTAGCACCACCGTTGGAGGTGTTCGGGTCAATTCGAGGGTTCGGGACATGGTGATCACCGGAGCAATAGGAAGACACCTTAGAAGCTACCCTCATGCCATGTTCATGGACATGAGGACTTACTAAAACATCCTCTACTCGACGACCACTTTCGAGGGGCAAGGCAACAGTGAGGCGTACCCTATGGGTGGTGTGTGATTTGTGTGTCATGTTCATTTATTTTTGTCTTGTCATGTATTGGTGATCTACGCGTTGCTTTTATTTTTGACATTCATTCTTTCATGCAAATTAATTAACCGTTAAAAAGATGCGGAATCAAAAATCCTACGCTATTACAAAGGCGCGGGTCTACATCGCCAAATTAATCCAAGACCCGATTTGAAATAAAATAAAGTGCGGAAAGTAAATGTCTAATTAATCTATTACATGGCCTTGGGAGAATTACATTATATTCACAAAAGAAATAAAAATGCAAAGGGAATTAAAATCGGGAATGCGAGGGCGTTGGACCCTTTTAAAGAAATTGAATTAAAATTACGAAATTAATTAAATTAAATGTGAAAGGAAGTTATTTTTGAGTTTTTTGTATTTATGGATTTTAATGAGAATTAATGAAATTAAAACCTAATTCTAACTATTTTTAATTTGTTTAAAAAAACATGTTAAAATTGAACCTAAAATTAACCTAATTATTTACATGGCAATTTATTTACAAAAATAATAATTAATGATTAATATGGTGAAAAAAAAAAGAAAGATAAAAGTATAAAAACCTAATTCTACATTTTTTAGTTTATTACAAAAAATATTAAGATTTAAACCTAGAATTAACTAAATTAATTAATACAATTTATTTACAAAATAACATTAAATAAAAAATATTTTTTTTTTGTCCTTTCTGATTTTTATTATTTTTATATTATGAAAATATTAATTTATGCATTAAAAGGAAATAATCAAATTAAAGCAAATAAAAATAAGATAGGAAAAAAGAAAAGAAATGTAAACCCTTGGGGGTGTTGACCCCAGTTGGAGGTATTTGGCCAGTAATTAGGCCCATTGAATTCCTGGCCTTGTTGACTTTTCAGTGCGCGTGTGGCATGTCTGACTTATGCACATGGTAGTCTCCAGATCAAGGCCCTTGGATTGTCCTCAGTGGCCATGTGGCAAGCTTGGATGGTGGACGTATGATGAACCCCTGGAATGTGCGCTGCATGGGAATATGGAAAAGAAAATAATATGAGAAAGGGAGGGGACCTGGGAATCGAACCCAGGTCCCAATACCTGCAAACCAAACGCACTAGCCACTGAACCACTCAAGTCTCTTTGTTATTATAGTGGAGCATAATTAATATAATAGGAAATAGGCACTAGTGACGTTAGAACAAAAATTAGCGCGCGAAGGTTCAAATTCCCCAGTTATGTATGGACACGTCTGTCTTCTTCTTCAATTGCCTGTAAAATAAAAAGAGGTAGCGGGGGTTTTAAACCCCCACTAAATGATGAACATGAAAATAGCGATTAGAAATTGGCCAATGATAAATTGAGTGCGACTAGTGTATTGGATTCGTATGAAGCTTCTGGTTCGAATGGTATAAGTCTGGTTGCCTGATTTTTCCTCAAACGTAAAGCCCCAATTTTACAGTTTTGAAACCCTAACGAGCTCCAATGGTGGATTCGTGTATAGGGCACGAAACTTCAATTGAATGGTATGGTTAGCTTCAGAATGATAAGACTAGTACAAAACAAGCGTAAGAAATCAAAAATATGGCATGAATGATGAAACACGATTATGCAAAAAATATGAAACAGTTTGACTTCTATGTACCAATTCCTGAGGTTGGAAGCGTGGGAAAGGACTCAGTTAGGTTCCTTGATGCCTTGGCAAGCTAATGGTATGATTATTTCACTTTGAATTGCATTGAAACTGTGTTTTCAGTTTTGGATTTTTTAGACAAAAATGCAAACTTGGTTTTTGAGATGGGGCGCAGCTTCCAGGTTGTTAGCATTAGGTTTAGCTTCTGACTTATATGAGGGATGAATTAGGGTAACAATTTGAGCCAAAAGATCCATGTTTTGATGAATCCAATATTTGATTTTAATGGCATATTTCTTCAAATCTTTTCCATGTGTTTTGATGCCAATCATGACCAAATCACCTTGATTCTTTACATATTAGATAGTGCACGAAATCTTGAAGGTATTCTATGCACAAAAAGATTTGAAAAGCATGGGTGAGAATTTTTTCATATTTTATTTAATTAAATGAATTAATGGTGATTAAAAATTCAAATAAATAATAAAAAATGATGAAATAACTCCCCTTGGGCCAAATGGTCGTGCATAGCCTTTGGATGATGAATCTTGGAAGAAAATGTGGCCCATTAGCAATTTTGAGGCATTTGAAGTAAAGTTGACTTTTCAAAATTCCCAAAAATTTCCCAACTTCCACAAGGCATATCATGCTCAATCTTTAAGCTTTGATCATGTTCTTGGACATTTTGGAAAGGTCTTGGAGTCCTCTAACCAATGCCTTTGGTACCATGTCATTTTGATTTACCAGTCTCAAGTTATGGTCTTTGACTTAAAGTGCCTTTTTGTTGACTTTTGAAAATGACCTATAATGTTGAAATTGATAACTTTTTGTGAGAGCATTTCTTGGACTTGAAGTGTGAATAGGAGTTGTAGGAAATGTCATTCTCTTCAAAATGAGATTTTGATGGAATTTTTCTGATAAACCATGTGGAAGTTATGCCCTGGTCAAGTTACAGTTGACTTTTTCAATTGTCCAAATATGGAAACTTTTGCATCTTGAGACTTTTTGAACCATGCCTTGAAAATCATGATCAAGAATTGATCAAATGATGTTTGTGGCTTCAAAATAAGATGTTGACCAAAAATTTGAACTTTTGACTGTTAAATGACCATTTTACCCCTGTAGTTGACTGTAGGGCAATTAGGGTTTTTGACTGTGCAATTTTGTGATGTAAGTCTTGAAACTTGGCATGTGGATGCTTGACCATGTTTATAGGCATGTGGGACTTGATTGGACCCTTGGAAACTTCAACTTCTTTGCCATAACCAAAACCCTAGTTTTTGACTGTTAGGAGGCCCTTGAACTGTGCAACCCTTGGGGAGATTTTGAAGCATGCTTTTTGCAATTCTTGAAGAATATGGGAGGGCAAATTTTGGGGTACAACACATAACAAAGATAAATTCCTAAATCCTTAAAATGGTTAGTGAGAATGCTTATGATGTTATGATGTTTATGATGTTATGTACAGGTGAACAATGCAAACAAGTCCTCATATACAAATAAAGCACACAATTCCTTAGGTTCAAGCTTGCATGGAGTTCATAGGTAAGTACCCTCTTAAATTTTAGTTGGTTCAACCTGTCCTAGAAAGTAACCGGGTTCTAGGGGATCTCAATATCATTGATCTTTCTTCATTGGGCATTGTCTCAGCACAATCAATCTTTTCTTGCGACCGAGATATCCCAAAAGTCCGATCTCAATGAGTGTAGCATCGAGTATCAACCAATCTTTAGCTTTAAACTAAAGTCGGCTATCTCACTACTTCCTAATGGCCAAGTTGTTCAATTAAGGTTCTAAGGTCAGTTAGTGCTTCATGACACCACTCAGCGGCCCCGTATTCTCCTCAATTCAACACAAGGGATACCGATACTAACAAATGCATCACACTAACATAGCCATTGCTTCAACCATATCGGTCTATGCCGTACAATTTCCATAATATATTACTACTTACCTAAAAGGTACCCCAGATCCGGGTGTAGGATCTTTAGCAATAACCCAAACAAGAACCCAAAAAAATGTAAAGCAAACAAATCAAACAATGAAAACAAGTAAATATGATATAACTCTATGTTAACCCCACTTTTTAAAAATATGTCCCAAGCAGAGTCGCCAGTTCTGTGATACGGTGGAAGAACTAACTTGGGTGTTTTGTGTTTGATCACAATTGTTGCGGATAGCAAGAGTCGCCACTGACTTTTCTTTTATCCAATAAGGAAAGGGTGAAAAGAACAGGAAAGACCTTTGAGATATTTTCTTGAGTTCGGGGGGTAGGTTATGAGAAGGGAAGGTGTTAGCACTCTTTTCATCCTTAGTTATCTACGGGCTCTTAGTTGCTTGCTAGATCACTTGCTTTGTTTGAAAATATGCTTTGTGGTGGGTGTAAGTTTGAAAGTATTTTGCAAAATTCCTTTGTTGCGGCGAACTTTGTAATGATTCTTGTCTCTATAAGAATGCGTACAAGTGTTGGTTTTGAAAATAGTTCAAAGATATGTTTGTTTTCGAAGATGTTTTAAAAGTGTAAGTGTGAAAAATGGTTTTAGTTTACGAGCAAGCAACTACGAGCGTCCTACCTACTCAAAAGGTCTATGTTCTTTTCCTCCTTCTTTAGATATTTCTATCTTACCATTGATTTGGTAAGAAGCCCTATAGTTGGATATGAAGGGACACGTGTGGGTCAATTGTATAGTCATATAAGGCAACCTATGAGACGTTTTAGAAATTTCATAAGGGACTAGATCATTTACCGAAGGCAACATTGAGGGACATCGAGGGACTACGATCTTTTTATCGAGGGTCTTTGCTAAAACGCCCATATTCGAGGGACATGACTATTTTCCGAGGCAATAAGTGAGATTACCCTAGAGGTGCATGTGTGTGAATAGTGTGTTTGATTGCATGCATTTTTATCTTGAATTTAGGGTTGTCTACGGGTTGATTTTATCTTGCCATACACAACCTAATTACTAGCATTTTATATAAAAGCGGTAAATTGCGGAAAAATAAATGTCCTACACTATTACATATTTTGGGGATGGGGATACATATTTACAAATGGGGATTGCAAGAAATTAAATCCTAATTAACTATTACAACCATATTGAAACTTGAATAATGTACAAGGAATATAATGTACAAGACAAAATGGAAAAAGGAAAAGATTTGTTCTGTTTTTGTTGAGAAAAGATTTTGGTTAATTAAAATAATTATGAAAATAAAATATTTTTGTGATATTTTTATATATTCATAAAATAAACATTATAAATAAATAGTGTAAAAAAATCAACTCAAAAGGAGTTGTTTTGATTGGTTGGAAAAAATGTTGAGTTTTGTTAAAAAGAAAAGGAAACAAACAAATGATAAAAACTGTTCTGGTCCTGCCAAGGTTTAAACCCGTGACCTTATACATAAATGCCTTTCGCGCGCGCTGTTTGTACCACTGGGGTGATCTGTTTCATCTGTTAGTTATATAGTATGCACTAAAGATAAAATGAACTCATGGCTTCATCATTTTCCTTTGAGCGCATGAATGTCTAGCTTATTTGTTAAGATTCGAAAGGCTTCACCCTCATCCAATCGAAGGATGTAAAAAAACCTGCCTAACATGTGAATACAAATCTAACTATGTAGCTTTCCAGAGCTACAGAACAAAGGTTAGAATAAATTTGTTTGGTACCAAAATAAAAAAAAACACTAACTAGTCAGAGTTGAGATTCTCAAGACACAAGCAATAAAAATCAAAACTAAGAGTATGGTCAGTTTCCTAGACATAATATCTACATTTTTATTTTCAATGTATATACAAATGATGCTGGAATAAAAAGTTCCAAGTTTTAAGAAAACTTACCTCTTGAAGTGCCAATCGAAAGACCTCTCAGAAATGACTTGATGGTGGATTAAGCTTTGTTGGGATCTTCCTTGAGCTAATGAGACCACTTCTTTGCTTGAACCGAAGGCTGGTATGTGGTATGCTGGGAGTGAATCTAAGGTTGATATATGGAAGTTACAGAGTGAATCGAAAGTCTAATATATGGCAGTTAGGGAGTGAATCAAAAGGATGTTATATGGCAGTTAGGGAGTGAATCGAAAGACTCACCAATGCATGAAGGGGTTTGAGATTTTTGAGAGTTTGAGAGTTTGAGAGTGTTTGATGATTTTTTTTCACACAACAAAAGTCTCTCCAGCTACTAAAAAAGCCACCCTTAGACGTGTTATGGAATGTCTTATTTATAGAAGAGTTTGACTGAGATTTGAAGAGGAAAACAAAAGAAATTTGAACAAATTAGGTATGTTGTCTTCATAGCCTTCGAGGTGCATCTCTTTGTATGCCAATTTGGTGCAAACATGGGAGCAGTATAGCAGGACTGCTTTGCAGCAGTTTTGGAGTGTTGTGGCACCTTGGTGCAGGACTATTTCACAGCAGACTGTTTTTGACCAGACTCATCAAAAGACAAAACACCAATTGTGTGTCCTTCGAATGGGCCAAATGTACGCCCATCGAATGGACCATATGTGTGTTCTTCGAAGGGGCCAAATGTATGTCCTTCGAATGGACCATACATGTGTCCTTCGAAGGGGCCGAATGTATGTCCTTCGATCGGACATATGTGTGTCCTTCGAAGGGGACAAATGTATGTCCTTCGATTGGACCATATGTTTGTTCTTCGAATGAGCCTTTTGCATGTTCTTCGAATATGCTAATCATGTGTCATGGTGTAGAAACTATGTGTGTTGAAGGATTTAAAGGTGGAATCGAAGCGTGTTGCTTTAAAGGGAGTCATTGCCTTGTGGGTGCTAGCATGAAGGAAGCCATTGCCTTGTGCATGCTAGTATGAGGGAAACCCTTGCCTTATGCATGTTAGCATGATGGGAGCCCTTGCCTTATGAATTGAAATAGGTTGCTTCGAAGTAAAACATTGCCCAATCAAAGCATGTATGAAGATAGCCATTGTCTAAACGAAGCTTGTATGAAGATAGCCATTGTCTAAACGAAGCTTGTATGAAGATAGCCATTGCTTTGTGGATCGAAGCAAGCATGCAGGAGGCTACCGCTTTGTGAATCGAAGAAAGCATGCAGGAGGCTACTGCTTTGTGAATTGAAGCAAGCATGCAAGAGGCTACTGCTTTGTGAATCGAAGCAAGCATGCAGGAGTGTGATATGGTGGCAGAACCAGATTGTTTTAGGAAAATGCTGGTTTGCGTTTTGCGTTTGTGTTCGCAAAATGTCGCGGTAAGCAAGAGTCGCCGCCGACATTTATTTTATCCAACTGGAAAGGACAAAAGCATAGAAAAATTCCTTTCTTCGAGATTTTGAGTACGGGGGGTAGATTATAGAAAGGGAAGGTATTATCACCCTTTCTATCCGTGGTTTTCCACGGGCTCTTAGGTACTTGCTCATCATTTTAAAAAATTGCTTCCATGTTTGTGTGTTTTGAAAAGTTTTTGTTTTACTTCGTTTTAACCCTTGTATCAGTCCTCAAGAGTGTTACGAAGTGTTTTTGAAAAATTTATTTGGAAAAGTGTAAGTGTGAAAAAGTTTATTTTGAGCAAGTACCTACTAGCATCTACCTACTCGAAAAAAGATTATTTATGTCCTTGTTTCCTTTAGACAGCGTTATCCCACTATTAAAGAGTAGGTAGCACTGTCGTTGGAGTTGTAAGGGTCAATTCGTAAGGGACGTACAATTACTAAGGCAATGTTAGGACGTCTTAGTAATACCCCTAATGTCTTAAGATCATATTCGAGGCAACATTTCCGAGGCAACCTTTCCGAGGCAACACTTCCGAACGAGACTTTTGATCTTTGTTTAGACAGGAGGGCGGCCACTAAAACACTCTATACTTAATGATCGTTTACCGAAGGCAACCGAAGTGAGAGTATACCCTAAGAGTGTGCATGTGCAAGTGATTTGATTTCAAGTTGTTATCTTTGCACATTAGGGTTTGCTAGCCATTTTAAATTAACATACAATCTTGTCATGCAATCCTATTATCATACATCTAACAGTTAATATTTGCGAAAATTAAAATGCGAGAAATAAAAATACGCTATTACAAGGCTTCGGGGATGGAGATTAATTTACATAGCCAAAAACCCGCAAAAAACGATAAATGAAAGAAAGTCCTAATTAAAACTATTACAAACTGTAAGCAGTTACATTAATATCGTAAAAAAATATAAACGCACGCGACGGATTAAATGAGAAGGAATTAGGGTTTTGACCCCGTCTAAACCTAATTGAAATTTAAAGAAAAAAAATCATTTTTTGTTGTTTTGATTGTTTTTTTGAGAAAATAAAGTCTTAATTGAATAACTAAAAACCTAATTACTAATTGATTCAATTTTGAGAAAAATAATTAAATCGACCTATTTTTGTATTTTTTATTTTATGAAAAGGAAATAAGAATTAAATCAAGTTAACCCTAATTTTTCTAATTGATTTTAATTATTTTCAAAAAGTTAGAATTACCCTAAAATTAAATTTAACTAATATTAAATTAAATTTGATAAAAATAAAAACTAATTCTAAATTTGTGAAAAATTAATTTTATGATTTTTTTGTAAAAAAGGAATTAATTTGTGTTAGAAAATAGTTAAATAAAAGAAATTTAAATAAAAGAATTAAAATAGAAAGGAAATTAGAATGGGCCTGATGTTATAGAAAATGGGGGGGGGGGTCTGAATTGCAATTTCTAAGCCCAAAAACGTCTAGCCCATGTTGACTTTTCCAGATCCTGTGCGCTTGCTTGATTGATGTCCATGGTAGACCTTCATTGGGAATCCTTGGATCTAGCGCTTGATGATCAGATTGGTTGAATATTGAGGGCGCATGGTGGACTTGTTGTATACATGGGCACCTGATCATGTAAAAGAAAATAATATTGAACAAATATGGGACCCGGGGATCGAACCCAGGCCCTTTGGCACTTTCACAACACACGCTGACCATCTGAGCTGGCTTGTTTTCTTGTATATGGAATAACAAACAAGCGTTATAAACGCGTGAAATTGAACTGGCCAGTCACAGGATGCCACGCTACCCTTCTTCTTCCTCCCACCATTGCTAAAAGTTCTACAACTTTTACCTACGGTCAGGGGGTGTAGGTATAACCCTGGGCTTCTGCAAAATCCTGTACACGCATGATAAATACACAACAATGGTACCAATCAACTCGTGGCAACCTCATGAGCATCATGGTACCCTTATCCATGGCCAATTGTACCTGTAAAGAAAACCCCAAAAACGAGCCAAGAACCCTAACTATGGCATCTTGTTGTACAGTTAATGAAAATGCAATTGAACATAACCATTAGCTTGCAAATGATTCAAGGACCAAGAATATGCAAAGAAATTATGCTGCAAATGCCAGAAACGTGATATTCGATTTCAAGAAAGTATGGAAACCGTGGAGTACTTACAGTGTAATTCTGGATGTTAGGAGGCTTGTTAATGATTGGAATAGGATCCTAGAACGTCCAGGAAGCGATTGAGATGACTGGAACGCTTTGAATTGGTCTGCAATTTAGAGATCAATGTGTCACTTTTTTTCACTTTTTTGAAACTTGCTCTCTTGTTTTTACGCCTCCAATCCCCTTGCTTTTGATCTGCACTTGTTCTATATGTACCCTAGAATGAATTAGGGTTGCAAATTGGTTTCAAATCTTCTCCAATAATGATCATTGATTCAAGATTTGATCCTTTGTGCAAATCTTTCCAAATTGAGAAAATCCAATCTTTTTGTGTCCATTTGAAGCTTGCACGATTTGATTCTCTTTCCAACTGTATAAGAGGCCTAAACATGCACAAAATCTCAAGCTTTGATTAGTTTTGATATTTTCATGATTTTATTTTGATTTTATTTGATTTAATTGAAATAAAAATCAAAATAAATTACAAAAATAAAATTAAGACAAGTGGGAGAGATCATGGGTCGTGGGTCATGTTACAAACTCAATTCAAGCATAAAAAGTTGGGCCCATTTGACAAAAATTGCAATTTTGGCCACTTTTAACTTTTGGTAATTTTGCAAAAAGGGTCAACTTTGCCAATGCATAACTCCTTCAATTTTGACCCTAGAGATGTGTTATTGGACTTTATAGAAAGCATGAGATGTCCTCTAAGCAACCTTTTTTGTCTCATCTCAATTGAGCCTTCCATGTTCATTTATGAAGCTTTGACAAAAAAAGTGTCTTTGTTGACTTTTCAAAATGACCTATAATGTCCAAATTTATATCTTCTTGTGAGTGCATATTTTGAGCTTTGGAGATGAAGATGAATTGTAAGGAATTACATCCTCTTCAAAATGAGCCTTGGATGGGTAATTTTTGATAAATTATGAGAAAGTTATGCTTGGTCAAAGTTGAGTTGACCTTTCCTACAAAACCCTAATTTAGCAACTTTTGGGTTTTGATGAATTGTGAGCAATCCTTGAGGAATCATGATCAATCCTTTATAAAATGATGAATAATACTTCAAAATTATGGTGTTGACCAAAAATCTTGAAGTTTGACTGTATGTAGGACACAGATGACTTTTGCCCTAGCACAGTCGATTTTCAAGCTTTTGAGCAATTAACTGAGCAAACTTCCTCTGAAGGGCTTGAAACTTAACATGGATGATCTTGAGAACATGTTAGGACAATGGTGAGCATTTGGGATCCTTTGGACTCAAGTATCTTGGTGCAAACTGAAACCCTAATTTGAGGTAGACTGTCTTAGGAGAGGGTTTGTCTGGTCAACCCTTGGACTTTGTGATACGGTGGAAGAACTGACTATTTTTGAAATGCTGGTTCGCGTTTTGCGTTTGTTTTTGCAAAATGTCGTGGTAAGCAAGAGTCGCCACTGACTTTTATTTTATCCAACAAGGAAAGGAAAAAAGCACAGAAAAATTCCTTTTTAGAGATATTTCTGAGTACGAGGGGTAGATTTATAGAAAGGGAAGGTATTAGCACCCTTTCTATCCGTAGTTATCTACGGGCTCTTAGGTACTTGCTCATCATTTTCAAAATTGTTTTCTTTGTGTTTGTGGGCTTTGAAAAGTTTTTGTTTTAACTTTGATTTAACTCTTGCTTCTGTCTTCAAGAGTGTAATGAAGTGTTTTTTGAAAACTTTGTTTGTAGAGAAGTGTAAGTGTGAAAACTTTTGTTTGGATTGAGCAAGTACTTAAGAACTAATCTACCTACTCGAAAAAAGAATCGTTCTATGCTTGTTTCCTTTAGACAATGCTATCCCACTATTAGTGAGTGGGTAGCACCGTCGTTGGAGTTTGAGGGTCAATTCGAAAGGGACACACGGTCACTAAAGCAATGTTAGGACATCTTAGTAGTAACCCTAATGTCTTAGATCATTTATCCGAGGCAACAATATCCGAGGCAACCATTCCGAGGCAACTATGATCTTTGGACAAAAGGGCGACCGCTAAAATATCCTATACTCAATGACCGTTTTAACAAAGGCAACCAAGTGGGAGTGTATCCTAAGAGTGCGCATGTGCGAATGTGTTAATTTCAGATTATTTTATCTTTGCACATTTAGGGTGATCTAACTGTTTTAAATTTAGACATTCATTCTTGTCATGCAAACCCTATTATCAAACATCTAACAATTAAATATTTGCGGAATTAAAGGGCGGAATTTAAACTAAGCTATTACAAGGCTTCAGGTATTTACATAGCCAAAAACAAACCCTTTGAAATTAAAAGTGGTAAAAATAAATAAATGTCCTAATTTAATTATTACAAACCAGGAGCAGATACAATAATTGGGTAAAAAATAAAGCGCGTGAGAAAATTAGATCGAATGTGAAACTAGGGTTTTGACCCTCCTAATTAAAAGAAAATGTTTTTGTTGTTTTTAATATTAGAAATAAGTTTTTTTCTAAATTAAATGCTAAGTTAATTAATTATTAAATTAATAAATGAAATATAATTAAAAGACATATTTTTGGATTTTTGGTTATTTTAGGAAAGAAATAAAATATAATTAAGTTAGTAATAAAAACCTATTGATTCTAATTGATTTTAATTATTTACAAAATAAATTAAAGTTATCTAATTAAACAAACCTAATTCAATTAATTAATTTATTGATGAAAAAATAATATTCTAAATTTATTTGGACATAAAAATATTTTTAGTGATTTTTGATAAAAAGAAAATTATTTTATTGGTTAGTAAAAATAATTAAATGAAATAATTAATTAAAATGTAAAAAGAAAAAAGGATAAGAAAATGGGTCTGATTTAAGCATTTTTGGAGGTGTGAATAGCAAGAATCTGGGCCCATTTGTGATGGTTCATGCTACTTTTGTAATCCTGTATGGCATCTTTGACTTGGCTTATGGTGCAGTCTCAATGGTGGCCACCAGATCTGGCCATCTGGCCATCTGGCACATTGATGATGAAGACCCACGGTAGATATCTTGGCTTGCATACACACAGAATTGCCTAAAAACAAATGAGAAAATAACAAATGCTGGAGGCAGGGATCGAACCCCTGACCTCCAGCCTCTAAAGCCTTAATGCTCACGTGGCCACCACTACGCCACTTTGTTCTTGTTGTACAGTTATAGAATAATAATAATAATAATATGAAAAAAGCAAATATTAATGGAAACAAAAGAAAAAATGCGTGCTGGAATTTGAATTGGCTAGTGGGGGAGTGACAACTCATCGTCCCCTTCCTCTCTCCGTGGCTAAAAACTCGTTCATCTATACCTACGGACAAACGTCTGTTGCTACAGGCATGAGCTTCCTCAAAATCCTCAACAGGCCATGGAAATAACATCTAACACCATGGTTAGACTCGTCTTGTCCTCCTGATATCAACGATATCACTCATGAAGGCCAATTATTCCTGAAAACAAAAACCCTAAAACCAAGCTCGAAAACCTAACAATGGTGATTAACGCTACAGGCCATATAAATGAAATTGAGTAATGCAGGAAGCTTGCAAATGCTCTATAGATTAAGAATATGCCATTAATTCAGGTTAACAATGCTTAAATTTCAAGATGCGAATTCAAGAATAGGGCGAAGTTATGAACGACTTACAATGCGATTTGGGACTGGAACGGCTTAGTTCTTGATTGCTTTAGGTTGCTGAGAGTGCCAGGAAGCGATTGGGATAGATATCAAGCCTTGAGGATGCCTCTAACTATCAATTCGATCTCACACTTTTTTGCCTTTTTTTTCAAATCTGGTTCTTGTTCTAGCGCCTGTTTCCAACCTGCTTTTAGGTCTGCACACAGTCTATATGTATGAGTGAATGCATTAGGGTTGAAAATTGTATCCAAATCCTTCTCCTTCAATGCTTTTGATATTTGATTTGATTCACTTTGAAAACCTTCCAAATTTGGCTTATTTCCAATCTTTTTGTGCACACAAGCCCTGATACGAATTTGAATGATGCTAGCTGTGTAATTGGAACCTGAAACAAGCACAAAATCCCTTGTTATCAATGCTTTGGATTTTTATTTGATTTATTTTGATTTAAATTGAATTAATTCAAATAAAAATCAAAATAAATAATAAAAATAAGATATGTACAAGTGGCAAAGGCTAGAGCACGTGGGATATGTTGCCAAATCAAAACAAGTGAAAAAGATTGGGCCCATTTGGGAAAATTTGAAGTTTTGTGCATAGTTGACTTTTGGCAATTTTGCAAAAAAGGTCAACTTCACCAATGCACAACTTCCTCAATTTTGAACCTTTGGAGGTGTTCCTGGACTTTTTATAAATCTTGAGATGTCCTATAATCAACCCTTTTGGTCTCATCTCATTTTGATATTCCATGCTCATGTATGAAGCTTTGACAAAAAAGGTGTTTTTGTTGACTTTTCAAAATGACCTATAATGTCCAAATTCATAACTTCTTGTGAGTGAATATTTTGAACTTGGGAGATGAAGATGGATTGTAGGGAATTACATCCTCTTCAAAATGAGCTTTTGATGGGTCATTTCTCATAAAGTATGAGAAAGTTATGCTTGGTCAAAGTTGAGTTGACTTTTCCTATAAAACCCTAATTTAACAACTTTTGAGTCTTGATGAATTATGAGCAATCCTTGATGAATCATGATCAACCCTTGATCAAATGATGAAATACACCTCAAAATGAGGATGTTGACCAAAAATCATGAAGTTTGATTGTATGTGGGCCACAGTTGACTTTGCCCTAGCATGGTCGATTTTTGGACCTTTGAGTAATTGGCTGAGCAAACTTTCTCTGTAGGGCTTAAAACTTGACATGGATGATCTTGAGAACATATTAGGAGATTGGTGAGCCTTTGGGATCACTTGGATTCAAGTATCTTGATGCAACATGAAACCCTAGTTTGGGGTAGACTGCCTTAGGAGAGAGCTTGTTTGGCCAACCCTTGGACTACCTTGAGCAACTTGGAGATCTTTCTTGAAATGTTTTGAGAAATATGGGAGGGAAAATTTTGGGGTACAACAACTTCCCCTGTTCAATCTTCTTAAACCTGAGGATGTAGATTGGCTTTCGTGCCTTTCGTGATCCGAAGGTGGAAGAGGATTTAACACTAGAGTGCCCAGAAATTTGCACTCGCATGAAGTGGTAATTGTCTTGTGATGTCGGGAATGGACTTACAGATGCCATTTGGAAATTGCTAACGAGGGGATGGGCTTAAAGATGCCATCTGAAAGAGTGTCGATCGCATAAGAGATTCCTTAGCGAGAGCTTGTATATATGTCATTGAGGAAGATGCTGTCGGGGAAGGCTGATCTTTGTTGGAAGAAGTAGAATTTTAGGAGCTTTGGTCGTCCGTTATTCTGCTGGGGAAACATCTCTGTTGATATTTAGGAACTTTAGTCGTAATTCAACTGAGGAAACATCTATGTCGAGATTTAGGAGCTCGTCCGTAATTCAACTGAGGAAACATTTCTGTCGAGATTTAGGAACTCATCCGTAATTCAACTGAGGAAACATCTTTGTTGAGATTTAGGAACTCATCTGTAATTCAACTAAGGAAACATCTCTGTCGAGATTTAGGAACTCGTCCGTAATTCAACTGAGGAAACATCTCTGTCGAGATTTAGGAATTCGTTCGTAATTCAATTGAGGAAACATCTCTGTCGAGATTTAGGAACTCGTCCATAATTCAACTGAGGAAACATCTCTGTCGAGATTTAGGAACTTGTCTGTAATTCAACTGAGGAAAAATCTCTGTCGAGATTTAGGAACTCATCCGTAATTCAACTGAGGAAACATCTCTGTCGAGATTTAGGAACTCGTTCGTAATTCAACTGAGGAAACATCTTTGCTGAGATTTAGGAACTCGTCCGTAATTCAACTGAGGAAATATTTTTTTGTTGAGATTTAGGAACTCGTCCGTAATTCAACTGAGGAAACATCTTCGCTGAGATTTAGGAACTCGTTCGTACTTTAACTGAGGAAACATCTCTGCTGACATTTAGGAACTCGTCCGTAATTCAACCGAGGAAACATCTTCGCTGAGATTTAGGAACTCGTCCTTAATTCAACTGAGGAAACATCCCTGCTGAGATTTAGGAACTTGTCCGTAATTCAATTGAGGAAACATTTTGATTGTATCTTTCCTGAAAGGTAAAGGTTAGTTGTATGTAATGCATGATATGTATCAAGTAATGATGTTCTCAAAATAAATGAGATTGTGTCGCATGATGCGTATGCATGTCATGATGTATGGAAATGTAGTGTTTTGAGCTGGGGAAAATAAATCCCGGATTGCTGCTGGAGAAAAGAATTGAACTTTTCGTTTCCGCTAGAGATAGTGAATGAAGATGTTTGTGAGAATAAACTTGCAGGAGAGGATAACTCCACTGGGGAATAAACTGACGAGAGAATGTATCTGTGGGGAAGAGATGCTCTACTGAGGATTTCGTTGATACATTCAGCTGGGGATGAATTACCGTTGCTGGTGATAATAAAACCTGTTGGGGATTGAATTTTTGTTCGTGCAAAGGATGAACTCCGCTGGGGATGATTTTCCAATTGCGACTTCACGGGGAATAACCTTTTAGACTCTACTGGGGAAAATCTTCCAGAGTCTATTGGGGATGATTTTTTCAAACTCCTTTGGGGATATTTTTATACTCCGCTGGGGATAATCTTCCAGTGCTGGTGATAGATAAACTCTGCTTGGGGAGAATCTTACCGACCCATTCGTGGTTGTGAGCCTCAGTTGGGGAGAATTAACACCATCGTCTCTCTCTTACTTTGCAGGGAGTGAATGTTATTGGGACGCATGCTGGGGATATGACGATGACTTTGCATCGAGACTTTTCTGTCCCTGTTTCTACGGGAGAAGGTGCCTGTGGAGGCCTTGTAGATCGAGTATTATCCCAACCTATGAGGTGCTTGGTAATTGCTGATTGAAATGACAGATCTTCTTCTGGTAGGCAAGTGATGAGATGACGGGACATAGTCGTACGCTTTAATCCCTAACTTTTGCCTGGACTGTCTTTTCAGATTTTCAGTCCACCGGGATACCCTGTTTTGCCCAAGCCGCCCTTTCGGGTTTTCGACTTGTCGGGTGTACAGATTTTTATCATTTTTTTATCCCTAATTTTTGTCTAGGTCAGTCAACCTAGCGGTTCTTTATTCATGCTAAGTATTTTCTGACTATGTCCACGCTCTCAGAGTGTAGGGGGTTATCATTGTCGGTAGTGTTGTGTTGCCATGCTACCAGAAGATGTTCGTTTGATCATGCAAGATTCGTTGCGGGAATTCATATCTAATGCCCCAAGTGACTTAGATGGATATTTGCCCCTGACTATTTGGCATCTTTGAGAGATTCTCTGAATCTTGACTTGACTGCCTTAGATGATGGACAATGATCATGCCGTGCCCCTTGGTTGGAAGTGTTTTTCCACTTGAGGTGATCTTTTTTTATTGAGAAGGTTTTTTGTTCACTAGATATTCGTCGTGCGAATTTCTCTGTTGTTTGAACAAATAGTCATATGCAAACAATGTTATTTTAAGAATGCAAAGCTTATGTTTGTCTTGAAGTTTTTTTGAAAACGAATTTTTTAGTAAGATAGGAAAATTTTGTAAAATGTGACGTCAACTCCGGATTTACAGCAAGCCCTACAGGAGTCAGGATACCTTTTGTAACAATCTGCTTTCCAACTAACCCATGCTTCAGCTAGGACTTTTAAGGGTTATAACGTGGCCTAGTTCATGGTTTAAGAAACAAAGGATAAAGGCTCAAATTTTATTTGTACCCACCTGTTCTTCGTGATGTTCTTCGATCCTAAACTCAGTTAATTGTGCATTTAGATCCTGTTTGAGTCTTTGCTCTGATATTCCAGTGATGGTTCAGATACTGACTGTTTATTTTGAACAGACATACATTTTTGTTGAGAGTTTGAAGGATCTCTTTCTTTTTGATTTTATTATCCCTGTCTTTTGCCTGAACTGTTTCTTTTGTGATTACAGTCAGCGGGATGCCCCAATTTTGTAAGTCTCCTTCGTAGGTTTTGACTCAATGGGCTTTTATTTCTGAGAGATAGTGACTGCCTGTCCTGACGATTATAAGGAACCATCACCATCTTTTATTTTGGAAGGACCTCTTTGATGCCATTCATTGTGCACCCAAATTAACTGAGAAACTACCCTGCCCCAGGTTGTGATTAAGGGTTTTAATTTGTGTGAAAAGAAAAACTCCAACTTCTTTGGCTCAAAGGGGTTGACTAGGGATCATCTTCCTTATAAATCCACTGTTTAGGATTTGAAACAACACCTGTACATTGTCAGCGGGGTCTGTTCAAAAGCATATTGTAGAGATCGTGGTATCGTTTTCGTCATCCTCCCTCTAAAGGCTTACAATTTTTAATCGAGAGTTAAACATCACAAAAATGAAAGCAATTTGAATATGGTGAATACGAATGGATTGATTCAAAACATACATATGCAATGTATTGATAAAGTAACAAAGTTTGACATGAATAAATGTTTGAACAATCAAAAGAAAATTACAAATTGAAAATTCTAATGAACAAAAAGTCTTCTTGTGAGAACTTGTCACTTCAGGCGGTATTCCTTGGAGGATTGACAGAAACATTCTAGTTGACCATCTTGTGTGAATTCCAATGCTCCTTCATTAATCAGGTTTTGAATTTTGTATTTCAACTTCCAACAGTCGTCAGTATCATGCCCCGGGCTGTTGGAATGGTATGCACACCTTGCATCAGGATTGTAGTTAGGTGAAGAAGTCTTAGGATTCGGATGAGGTCCTACCAACGTCACCAGATTCAATCTCAACAGGTGTTGCAAAGCTTGGGACAACGGCATGTTGAGCTTGGTAAACTGCTTCTTGGGCCTATCCGGCTTACTCTGATCAACCGGTTGTTTATGGCAAGGTTGTTGTTGGACTCGTGAGGTAGTAGCAACCTGGAGAGGTCCATTCTTCACCAAACCAAACCCCCATCCTTTTGGAGGCTGATCAATGACTTGGTCCCCGGCCTCGACTGTTTGCTTCATACTATTATATCTGTCTTGATGAAGCTGGTTGATAATGGTTCTCAACTCTTCTTGTTCTCGGGCTAGGCCTTGGATAAGAGCCATCTGCCCTAGCATTTGGGTTCTTATTGCACCTACCTCAGCTTGCAGTTGTTCCAGCCGCTCGTCCTTATTGTCTTTAGGACTTTTCTTGACCAAGTTCCCAACGAGGAGTGTTTTCAACTCTTCCTTCCCCTTGGATAGGTTTAGGAATATGTCCCTGAACTGAACTTCTTGAGTTTGAAGATCTTGGTTATCTTGTTGGAGAGCCATTGCTGAAATAAACAGGGAAGAAGATGAGAAACCTGTAAGGGTACCTGTGATGAGGTGCATGGGAATGGAATGCATATGATATGATCTCAAAGACTTTGGGATATTCAAATTTGTAAACCAACATGAAACACACTTTTATTATATTAAAAACTTGCAACAATGTTTGACAAATGCCTTTAAGGCATTACAAAGAGAAAAATAGAAAAGTAAATCAAAACTAGAAATAGCAAAAGACATCAGCGCTCCCATGGTCATTTTCCTTGCGTGCTGACATAGCCGTTGAGGACCCTCTCATTCTCCAACTGCCTTGTAAGCTTCATGATCTTCCATTCCTGTTCATGATATTTCTCTCTGTAAGTATCCCGCTCTTCCCTCAACTGGATCCAAGACCTCTTTAATGCCCTAATGTCAGTAGGCATGTATGGATGGAGGATAGTATGAGGAACCCATTCTTCATCAGCATGCTCTACAATTACTGGTAAGACAGCTTCGTATGGCATCCCTAGCTTTTGGGTACGGGCTCGAACCCACCGGAGATATAATTGCATTGGAAGAGAAGTCTTCGCTCCTAGATCATGCGGATCATACCTGTTCACCCTATCCTAAGCTCGTATAAATCTGTGGCGATGTCCCTCAACATCCCCCTGGAAGTCAAAGATAATGTTTGGAAGCAGCAACTCATGAGGTTCGTCCCTCCTAGCTCGCCCAAACCGTCGTAAGGCCAAACAAGGATTATAGGTGATCCCTCCTCTAATTCCAAGTAATGGAACATTGGGGTATTCCCCACAACGGTCAATGACAGCTACTTCTTCCATGTCTTTAGTACTCTAGAGAATGTCCGTATGAGCAAGGGACATAATTCTGTAGGCCTAACCCATGCCTTCCTCATTCTTTAAAACAGATTTGGGGAGGTGAGAAATAAACCACCTCTCCAGCAATGGTGCACAACACATAAGGGTTCCCTATTTCCGAGCAGTACAGGCATAAAGAGCATGTAGAATGTCACCTAAGAGAGTAGGCACTGGATTACGGGACATGAAGACCTTGACTGCGTTCACATTGACGAAAGAATATGAATTAGGGAACAAAACCAAGCCATATATGAGAAGTGCTAGGATGTCTTCAAATGCTTGAAAGTCCAAACTGTCCCAAAACTGTTGAGCCTAATCAATCAAGAACTTAGCCAGGAAGCCTTTAACCCCACTCTGAATGTTCCAGTTAGACATTACCTCAGCCTTTGTCAGATGTAAGGCTGTAGCAATATCTTTTGCCCTAGGAGCTACCTCCAAACCTGTAAATGGTGTCTGCTCTAGAATAGGAATACCAAGTAAATCAGAGAACTCCTCCAAAGTAGGGACCAACTGATAGTCCGGGAAGGTGAAGCAGTGATGCAATAGGTCAAAGAACTGGAACAAGACACTCATCATTTGTTCCTCCAACTTGGAAGTGACCAGGTTGAGGAGATGACCATGTCTTCTGACAAAGGAAGAAGTATTAGGAACTTTAGAAACCAACTCTCTAAGCTGAGCCGGTATCTGTACGAAGCTGATGCGAATAGTATTTCCGCGCATAGATGCCATGATATGCAAAACAGAACAAAGATGAATCCCCTCGGTCTTTGAAATGGGTTAGTCTAATGAAATATGCATGCAATGTCATGATGCATGATGTCATGATAGAAACACACCACAGGTATCACAGATAGCAAACATGGTAAGGACAAACAAGTCACACAATAACCCTTAAATTTCAGGCTGGCATGGAGTTTAGGTATTACCCTCTTTTAGTTTAGTTGGTTCAACATGTCCTAGTAATAGTAACTGGGTTCTAGAGGATCTCAATATCACTGACCACCCTCAATCGGTCATAATTCCAGTTTAGTAACCTTTTCTTGCGGCCGGAATCATCGCGAGAGTTTGGTCTCTATGAGTGTAGCATACTGCTACTTTTCTATGGCCAAGTTGGTCAATTATAGGTTCTAAGGTCTGTTGGTGCTTAATGACCCCTTAGCAGCCCCATACTCTCCTTGTTCCGCCATAAGGGATATCGGTACTAACTAAAGTGTCACACCAACGTAGCCACTGCTTCAACCATATCGGTCTACGCCGTACAGTTCCCTCACAATCTATTGCTACTTACCTAAAAGGTATCCCCAGATCCGGGTTAGGATCTATAGTAACTCCGATACAAGCCCACAAAGATAAAGCAAACAGATCAATTAATTGAAAACAATATAATGAACTATTCCTAAGGTACACCCTACTTATTAATTCCCCAGCAGAGTCGCCAGTTCTGTGATACGGTAGAAGAACTGACTGTTTTTGAAATGTTGGTTTGCGTTTTGCGTTTGTTTTCGCAAAATGTCGCGGTAAGCAAGAGTCGCCACCGACTTTTATTTTATCCAACAAGGAAAGGAAAAAAGCACAGAAAAATTCTTTTTTCGAGATATTTCTGAGTACGGGGGTAAATTTATAGAAAGGGAAGGTATTAGCACCCTTTCTATCCGTAGTTATCTACGGGCTCTTAGGTACTTGCGCATCATTTTCAAAATTGTTTTCTTTGTGTTTGTGGGCTTTGAAAAGTTTTTGTTTTAACTTCGGTTTAACTCTTGCTTCTGTCTTCAAGAGTGTAATGAAGTGTTTTTTGAAAACTTTGTTTGTAGAGAAGTGTAAGTGTGAAAAATTTTGTTTGGATTGAGCAAGTACTTAAGAACTAATCTACCTACTCGAAAAAAGAATCGTTTTATGCTTGTTTCCTTTAGACAATGCTATCCCACTATTAGTGAGTGGGTAGCACCGTCGTTGGAGTTTGAGGGTCAATTTGAAAGGGACGCACGATCACTAAAGAAATGTTAGGACGTCTTAGTAGTAACCCTAATGTCTTAGATCATTTATCCGAGGCAACAATATCTGAGGCAACCATTCTGAGGCAACTATGATCTTTGGACAAAAGGGTGACCTCTAAAATATCCTATACTCAATGACCGTTTTAACGAAGGCAACCAAGTAGGAGTGTACCCTAAGAGTGCGCATGTGCGAATGTGTTAATTTCAGATTATTTTATCTTTGCACATTTAGGGTGATCTAACTGTTTTAAATTTAGACATTCATTCTTGTCATGCAAACCCTATTATCAAACATCTAACAGTTAAATATTTGCGGAATTAAAGGGCGGAATTTAAACTAAGCTATTACAAGGCTTCAGGTATTTACATAGCCAAAAACAAACCCTTTGAAATTAAAAGCGGTAAAAATAAATAAATGTCCTATTTTAATTATTACAAACCAGGAGCAGATACAATAATTGGGTAAAAAATAAAGCGCGCGAGAAAATTAGATCGAATGTGAAACTAGGGTTTTGACCCTCCTAATTAAAAGAAAATGTTTTTGTTGTTTTTAATATTAGAAATAAGTTTTTTTCTAAATTAAATGCTAAGTTAATTAATTATTAAATTAATAAATGAAATATAATTAAAAGACATATTTTTGAATTTTTGGTTATTTTAGGAAAGAAATAAAATATAATTACGTTAGTAATAAAAACCTATTGATTCTAATTGATTTTAATTATTTACAAAATAAATTAAAGTTATCTAATTAAACAAACCTAATTCAATTAATAAATTTATTGATGAAAAAATAATATTCTAAATTCATTTGGACATAAAAATATTTTTAGTGATTTTTGATAAAAAGAAAATTATTTTATTGGTTAGTAAAAATAATTAAATGAAATAATTAATTAAAATGTAAAAAGAAAAAAGGATAAGAAAATGGGCCTGATTTAAGCATTTTTGGAGGTGTGAATAGCAAGAATCTGGGCCCATTTGTGATGGTCCATGCTGACTTTTGTAATCCTGTATGGCATCTTTGACTTGGCTTATGGTGCACTCTCAATGGTGGCCACCAGATCTGGCCATCTGGCCATCTGGCGCGTTGATGATGAAGACCCACGGTAGATCTCCTGGCTTGCATACACACAGAATTGCCTGAAAACAAATGAGAAAATAACAAATGCTGGAGGCAGGGATCGAACCCCTGACCTCCAGCCTCTAAAGCCTTAACGCTCACGTGGCCACCACTACGCCACTTTGTTCTTGTTGTACAGTTATAGAATAATAATAATAATAATATGAAAAAAGCAAATATTAATGGAAACAAATAAAAAAAATGAGCGCTGGAATTTGAATTGGCCAGTGGGGGAGTGACACCTCATCATCCCCTTCCTCTCTCCATGGCTAAAAACTCGTTCACCTATACCTACGAACAAACTTCTGTTGCTACAGGCCTGAGCTTCCTCAAAATCCTCCACAGGCCATGGAAATAACATCTAACACCATGGTTAGACTCGTCTTGTCCTCCTGATCTCAACGGTATGACTCATGAAGGCCAATTGTTCCTGAAAACAAAAACCCTAAAACCAAGCTCGAAAACCTAACAAATGGAGATTAACGCTACAGGCCATATAAATGAAATTGAGTAATTCATGAAGCTTGCAAATGCTTTATAGATTAAGAATATGCCATTAATTCAGGTTAACAATGCTTAAGTTTCAAGATGCGAATTCAAGAACAGGGCGAAGTTATAAACGACTTACAGTGCGATTTGGGACTGGAACGGCTTAGTTCTTGATTGCTTTAGGTTGCTGAGAGTGCCAGGAAACGATTGGGATAGATATCAAGCCTTGAGGATGCCTCTAACTATCAATTCGATCTCACACCTTTTTGCCTTTTTTTTTCAAATCTGGTTCTTGTTCTAGCACCTGTTTCAAACCTGGTTTTAGGTCTGCACACAGTCTATATGTATGAGTGAATGCATTAGGGTTAAAAATTGTATCCAAATCCTTCTCCTTCAATGCTTTTGATATTTGATTTGATTCACTTTGAAAACCTTCCAAATTTGGCTTATTTCCAATCTTTTTGTGCACACAAGCCTTGATACGAATTTGAATGATGCTAGCTATGTAATTGGAACCTGAAACAAGCACAAAATCCCTTGTTATCAATGCTTTGGATTTTTATTTGATTTATTTTGATTTAAATTGAATTAATTCAAATAAAAATCAAAATAAATAATAAAAATAAGATATGGACAAGTGGCAAAGGCTAGAGCACGTGGGCTATGTTGCCAAATCAAAACAAGTGAAAAAGATTGGGCCTATTTGGCAAAATTTGAAGTTTTGTGCATAGTTGACTTTTGGCAATTTTGCAAAAAAGGTCAACTTCACCAATGCATAACATCCTCAATTTTGAACCTTTGGAGGTGTTCTTGGACTTTTTAGAAATCTTGAGATGTCCTCTAATCAAAACTTCTGGTCTCATCCCATTTTGATATTCCATGCTCATGTATGAAGCTTTGACAAAAAAGGTATTTTTTGTTGACTTTTCAAAATGACCTATAATGTCCAAATTCATAACTTCTTGTGAGTGCATATTTTGAACTTGGGAGATGAAGATGGATTGTATTAAATTGAATCCTCTTAAAAATGAGCTTTGTATGGATCATTTCTCATAAAGTATGAGAAAGTTATGCTTGGTCAAAGTTGATTTGACTTTTCCTATAAAACCCTAATTTAGCAACTTTTGAGTCTTGATGAATTATGAGCAATCCTTGATGAATCATGATCAACCATTGATCCAATGATGAAATATACTTCAAAATGAGGATGTTGACCAAAAATCTTGAAGTTTGACTGTATGTGGGCCACATTTGACTTTGCCCTAGCACAATCGATTTTTGGACCTTTGAGCAATTGACTGAGCAAACTTTCTCTGTAGGGCTTGAAACTTGACATTGATGATCTTGAGAACATATTAGGACATTGGTGAGCCTTTGGGATCACTTGGACTCAAGTATCTTGATGCAACATGAAACCCTAGTTTGGGGTAGACTGCCTTAGGAGAGAGCTTGTCTGGCCAACCCTTGGACTACCTTGAGCAACTTGGAGATCTTTCTTGAAATGTTTTGAGAAATATGGGAGGGAAAATTTTGGGGTACAACAGAATTCCTTGAGCAATTTGAGGACCTCACTTGACATGTATTGAGAAATATGGGATGGCAAATTTTGGGGTACAACAGCTGCCCCTGTTCAATCTTCTTAGACCTGAGGATGTAGATTGGCTTGTTTGCCTTTCGTGATCCGAAGGTGGAAGATGATTGAACACTAGAGTGCCCAGAAATTTGCATTCTCATAAAGTGGTACTCGTCTTGCAATGTCGGGAATGGGCTTATAGATGCCATTAGAAGGTTGATGTCGGAAGATGGGCTTAAAGATACCATCAGAAGAAGTGTCGATCGCACAAGAGATTCCTTTGCGAGAGCCCGTATTCCTTTTGTCGAGGAGGACTACGCTGGGAAGTGCTAGTCTCTGTCTTGGTAAAAGTAGAATTTTAGGAGCTTCAGTCGTCAATTATTCTACTAGGGAATCATCTCTTGGTTGAAAAGGTGAAAATAAACTGCTATCTGGTCCTGCTCCAGGCTTTATAGTGATTTGCTGAGGAAAACAAGATCGACTGCTATTTGGTCGTGCTCCAGGCTTCACGGAGACTTACTGGGGGGATGAGATTAAACTTGCTATCTGGCCGTTCTCTAGGCTTCGCAATTTCTCACTTCTTATCTGGTCGTGTTCTAGGATTCAGAAGGAATTAAGTTGTTATCCAGTCGCATCCGGTCTTCAACTTGAATTTATGGCAATACTAATATCCGGTCGATTCCGGGTTTCTTAGTAATTGGCCAGGTGGACTGCTATTCGGTCGAATTCCGAGCTTCGCAGTACCTTATACTGTTATCTGGTCGTGATCCAGGATTCAGTATCGTTTACCGCTATCTGGTTGTGATCCAGGCTTCACAGTGTCTTATACCATTATTTGGTCGAGTCCAGGCTTCCTGGCATCTTGTATTGCTATCTGGTCGATTTCCAGGCTTCACAATACCTCGTTAAGCTGTTTTCCGGTCGATCTCCGGGCTTCACAGTTTATGCTTATGATATACCACTATTTGGTCGATTCCAAGCTTCATGGTGTTTTGGAGAAATCAAGATATTATCCGGTCGAATTCGGGCTTCATAGCTTGAATTTAAGGTATACCACTATCTGGTAGATTCCAGGCTTCATGGTGTTTTGTACTGCTATCTGGTCGATTTCCAGGCTTCACAGTAACTTGCTGGGGATTCAACTATTTTCCGGTCGATTTCCGGGCTACATAGCTTTGAATTTTGGATATACCACTATCTGGTCGATTCCAGGCTTCGTAGTATCTTGGTACTGCTATCCGATCATTCTCCGGGCTTCACAGTATGATGGAGAAATCAAGATATTATCCGGTCGGATCCGGGCTTCATAGCTTGAACTGGAATAGAGATCTTAGCATCGATTTGACTGAACCAGAGAAAACTTGTGAGAATTTGATTGTATCTTTCCCTGAAAGGTAAAGAGTTAGTCGTATGTAATGTCATGATGTATGACATGTATCGAGTAATGATGCTCTCAAAATAAATGAGATTGTGCTGTATGATGTGTATGCGCATGCCATGATGTATGGATATGCAATGTTTTTTGTGATGTTCTCTAGCTGGGGAGAATAAATCCCGGACTGCTGTTGAAGAGTTCAAGGGGTTGAGTTCTTCGCACTCGTTGGGGATAACTACCGAAGATGATTAGCCAGAGACTTGCGTCAGTTTTGTTTGAGAATATTCCAATGGGAGAGACTCTGTTGGGGAATAAACCTGTGGGAGAATAACTTTGTGGGGAAGAGAAGTACTATGCTAGACGATCTGCTGATTTGGAGAAATAAACTCAGCTGGGGATGAACTTCCATTGCTGGAGAGAAGAGCTCTGTCGGGATTGAGTTTCTGCTTGTGGAAGAACTAAACCCAGCTGATGGTGAACTTCTATTGCTGGTGATAGATAAACTCTGCTTGGGGAGAATTAACACCATTGTCTTTGGGTACTTCTTACTCTACGGGGAGTGTATGTATCTTTAGTCATATTCTCAAGCTGGCTATGTCCCTGTACCTGGTAGGCAGAGCAACTATAAGGTTTGGACATTTCTTGTTTGCCTCTATTCTTGGAATTACAAGCAATTGTCTTTTGTTTTGCATGTAAATATTTATGAGCAACAATTATTTTCAAATGCATATATCAAAAATGAATCATTGGACGTTCTTGCAAAACAAAACAGAAAAAGAAAAACAATCTTGAAATTTATTGTAAAATGAATTGTATTGATTTTGAAATTGGCATGTAATAGGCGTTTTGTACAAGAGGCTGACGTCCTAGTAAGAGAACGCCCCGAGGGAATTATACATTTTGTGAAAAATAAATAAAAAACAGCTATGTGAAGCAATCCCACTGGGTTCCAACTCTGCTATTGCCTTTATATCTTCGAGTGTCTCATCACTTTGCTACTTGGTCGAAGATAGATCAGATTGATTGGCGCCGTCCGAGCTTGATAGTCGATACTGAAGTCTGGTTGCAAGGTGAGCCAATGAGACATAGTGTTACGCTTTGATCCCTAATTTTTTCCTGGACCGCCCTTTCGGGTTTTCAGTCCACCGGGATACCCTTTTTTGCCCAAGCCGCCTTTTCAGGTTTTCGACTTGCCGGGTGTACAATTTTTTTCATTTTCATCCCTTACTTTTTCCCGAACCCTTTTGGTTCGCCGGGAAGCCCTTATTTTTGCCTAGGCCAGTCAACCTAGCGGGTCTTTGATTATGCGTAGTATATTTTCACTATGTCTGCATTGACGGGGTGAGGAAGGTCGTCACCATCCATGGTGGTTAGAATCATAGCTCCTCCTGAGAAAATGTTCTTAACCACAAATGGCCCTTTGTAAGTGGGGGTCCATTTGCCCCTGGGATCACCTTGCAGTAGTATGATGCGTTTGATCACCAGATCCCCGACTTGATATTCCTGTCGTCTAACTTTCTTGTTAAAATCCTTGATCATTCGCTTTTGATACGTACGACCATAACAAATAGCAGTAAGTCTCTTTTCATCGATTAAGTTCAACTGATCTAATCGGGTCTAGATCCAATCATCTTCGCTCAAACCTGCATCCTTCATAATCCGGAGAGAAGGTATCTAGACCTCAATGGGTAAGATTGCCTATATGCCATACACCAAAGAGTAGGGTGTTGCCCTTGTTGACGTCTGTGCTGAGGTGCGGTACCCATGAAGAGCGAATGGTAACATCTCGTGCCAGTCTTTGTAGGTCATCGTCATCTTCTACACAATCTTCTTGATGTTCTTATTTGCTGCTTCAACAACCCCATTCATCTTCGACCGGTAGGGAGAAGAGTTGTGATGTTGTATCTTGAATTGTTTGAAGAGCTCGGTGATCATCGTATTGTTGAGATTTGTACCATTGTCCGTAATGATTCTCTCCAGTACACCGTATCGACAGATCAAGTTGTGTCGGATAAACCGCGCCACAACGTTCTTGGTTACTTTAGCAAAGGAAGTTGCCTCAACCCACTTCGTAAAATAATCAATAGCTACCAGAATGAAGCGATGCCCGTTGGACGCGGTAGGTCTGATCTCGCCGATCATATCGTTGCCCCACATTGCAAAAGGCCAAGGTGCTGTCAAAACATTCAGAGGAACCGGAGGCACATGCACCTTATCAGCATAGACTTGGAACTTATGACAGGTCCGAGAATGCTGATAACAATCGGCTTCCATAGTAGACCAATAATATCTTGCCCGTAGGATTTTCTTTGCCATAGTATGTCCACTTGAATGAGTTCCGGAGGTACCTTCATGTAACTCTGCCATAATTTTTTCTGCCTCGTTCTTGTCCACACATCGCAGTAAGGTTGAATCATGGTTACGCTTATAAAGGACACCATTACTGATGAAGAAATTTGCAGCGAATCTTCTCAAGAACTTCTTATCATTAGAAGATGCACCGTAGGGGTACTCCTGAGCCTCAAGATACCTCCTTACCTCGTGGAACCAGGGTTTATCTGCCACCTCTTCAGTCTCGATGTCACAGTAATGTGCGGGTTCATCCAACCTCTCGATGGTAATCTGGGGAGCTTCATTGTCCCACCTGACTTTGAACATAGAAGACATAGTAGCTAGCGCGTCCGCTAACTGATTCTCCTCTCTCGGGAAGTGTTCAAAGGTTATCTCTTCAAAGTGCAGAAGCAATGTCAGTACATACTCTTTGTAAGGAATAAGATTTAGGTTCTTCATATCCCACTCGCCTTTGATCTGATTGATCACTAGAGCAGAATCTCTGAATACACTCAAGAACTTAATCCTCAGGTCAATAGCAGCTCGGAGACCCAAGATACAGGCTTCATACTCCGCCATATTGTTGGTGCAGTTAAAACATAATCGGGCGGTGAATGGAGTATGACAGCCCTAAGGAGATATGATCACAGCGCCAATGCCATTACCCAACGTGTTTGATGCTCCATCAAAATACATGGACCATTGGGATCCCTCCTCAGGTCCTTCATCCGGTCCAAGTTTTTCACAGTCGGTCACCAACATGATGTTCTCATCTGGGAACTCGAAATTCATGGACTGGTAATCATCCACGGCCTGATGCGCCAAATGATCCGCCAATACACTCCCCTTGATTACTTTTTGGGTTGTGTATTGGATGTCATACTCAGTTAAGATCATCTACCATCTTGCTATTCTTCCGGACAAGGCAGACTTCTCGAAGATATACTTGATTGGATCCATCTTTGATATTAATAAGGCGGTGTGAGTCAGCATATATTGTCTCAGCCAGAGAGCAGCCCATGCCAAAGCGTAACAAGTTTTCTCGAGCAGTGAGTATCGAGTCTCACAGTCGGCAAACTTTTTGCTAAGGTAGTAAATAGCGTGCTCTTCTCGGCCAGACTCGTCATGCTGCCCTAGCACGCACCCCATTGAATTATCCAGTATTGTCAAGTATAAGATCAAAGGTCTTCCTTCAACTTGAGGCATCAGAGTTGGTGGCTCTTGGAGGTATTCCTTGATCCTTTCGAAAGCGGTCTGACATTCATCATTCCCTTTTACCACTTGATCTTTCTTCAGCAGCTTGAAGATTGGTTGCAAGTAGAAGTCAGATGTGAAATGAATCGGGCGATGTAATTCAGACGTCCCAAAAAGCCTCTAACTTCCTTTTCTATGCGGGGAGCCGACATTTCCTGTATGGATTTTACCTTGGAAGGATCCACCTGAATACCTTTATCACTAACGACAAAACCCAGCAGCTTACCAGACCTTACCCCGAAGGTGCACTTGTTCGGGTTCAACCTTAGTTTGTACATCTTCAACCTGTCAAATAGTTTCTGGAGATGATCAAGGTGTTCTTCCTCAGTCTGGGACCTTGCGATCATATCATCAACATAAACCACAATCTCATGGTGAATCATGTCGTGGAACAAAACGACCATGGCGCGCTGATAAGTTGCCCCAGCATTCTTCAACCCGAAAGGCATGACCTTGTAGCAGAAGGTGCCCCATTGCGTAATGAAGGTTGTCTTCTCCATGTCCTCGGGAGCCATCTTGATTTGATTGTAACCAGAAAAACCGTCCATAAAGGAGAAGATCTTATGTTGCGCGGTGTTGTCGACCAAAACATCGATGTGTGGAAGTGGGAAATCATCTTTGGGGCTCGCCCTATTCAGGTCTCTATAGTCCACACACATCCGTACCTTACCATCCTTCTTAGGCACCAGAACCACGTCGGAAACCCACTGTGGGTAAGAAAAGACAGCTAGAAATTCAGCGTCAAACTATTTCATGACCTCAGCTATGATTTTCTTAGACATCTCGGGGTGCATACGGCGAACCTTCTGCTTTACCAGAGGGCAGTCTTCTTTAGTTGGCAGGCGGTGTACCACAATGTCGGTGTCCAAACCAGACATATCTTCATAAGACCAAGCGAAGATCTCGACATAGTCACGTAGCATCTGTATCAACCGTTGCTTGACACTAGGCTCCAGATTCGCACCTATCTTGACCTCTTTCCTGTCTTCCTCGGTACCTAAATTCACTGATTCCATTGGCTCTTCATGAGGCTGTATGGCCCTTTCTTCCTGTAGTAACAATCTAGCAAGTTCTCCGAGCACCTCACAATCATCCTCACCTTCGTCCTCGGCTTGGTTGATCGGATTTTCAAAGTCATAACTGGCAGTAGCAGAGTTGTTATCAATGGGATCCAGAGTGGATATGAATCTGCATTATGATATGTGAGTGTGTGTAAGACAATAGTTGTTTTGATAAAGTACGAGATAGAAAAGAAAAAAAACAAAGAGCGCAAAATTTGTAATGCAAGAAAACTTCCAATGATTTATTGATGATATATGAAAATGACAAATAATAAGCCCTTACAAGCAGAGCCAAGGTGCCTCGGGCAAGGCACCGGGCCGTAAAGTTTCAAACTGTCTGTTACAAATCTCAAAACAAAAGTCAATTACTGTGTAATAAAAGAAACAGGTATGAATTCTTTTACCATCCAGTTGTTCAATCCACCATTAGTTGTCGGGTAAATCCAACTGTCGATATCTGAATCTTCTTCACCATCTTCAATTGCATTCACTCCCTGATTACTGATGTGAAGAGGAGGTCTTCCAATCCGCGCGCGCCTAACAGCCCTTTGAGCCTCTATAGTAAAGCCCAAACCAAACTTGTCAGTTTTGTGTGTGAAATCAGGGAGCTGACCCCAATTTGCACACCCATCTTTCTCAATTACAGCCCTGGCATCCTTGAGGGAAGCCATCTTCATCGGAGGTTTGTCAGTAGCAACTTCAGTTGACGCCAAAGTCTGGGGGACCTCTTCAAAGTTCTGACACGGGGTTTCAATGAATTCCCCATCCATCTCTACATAGCGAAAGGAATTGAGATAACTCACCATATACTCCTCTTCTCCTCGTACCGCGACAATCTTTCCCTTTACTGGATATTTCAACATTTGATGGAGCGTGGAAGTCACTGCCCCAGCCTTATGAATCAAAGGACGACCCAGCAAGCAAGAATATGATGGTCAGATATCCATCACGTAGAAAGTAGATGCAAAAGTTTGAGAGCCAACTTTAACAGGGACGTCCACCTCCCCGTGCACCATCCTTTTTGACTCGTCGAAAGCCCTGACCACAATATTGCTTGGCTTTAGAATCAAACCTTCACAGTCCAGACATAATGCTTTCTTTGACAAAACATTCAATGAGGACCCGGTATCCACTAGTACATGGGCCATAGTAGTGCCCCTGCACTCGATCGAGACGTGCTGAGCATCTTTGTGATTTCTTCCTTTAGCAGTTAGATCTGCGTCTGAGAAACCCAACCCATTGTCGGCAGTCAAGCTAGCTACGTAATCTTTGAATTGATCGACGGAAGTTTCCTGCGGCACATGTGCAGTTTTGAGGAAAGCAATTAAAGCCTTTGCATGGGCTTCAGAATACAATAACAAGGACAACATGGAGATTTTTGACGGGGTCTGCCCCAACTGCTCGACTACGTTGTAGTCGCTCTTCTTGATAATCTTCAGAATTTCCTCTATCTCCTGCTTAGAGGTTTCTACAATGATCTTCTTAGGCGCCTCCGTCTGGGCAAGCTCACCTGTAATTTCTTTGCCCCGAGTGCTAGATGGCTCGGTGACAGGGGTGATAACTGGGATAGAAACTGGGACAGTAGTTGATGTACTAGATGGAATGACAACAGGTTTGTGGACAGTTGGAGGGGAAATCTCGGGAGAAAAGAGTCTTCCACTTCTGGTGACCTTGCTAGCCCCGACAATATTGCTGATATCAGCATCAGCTTCCTCACTTTTCAAGTCTTGTTTAACTCCATGGTAATACACATCGGCACCATAGTGCCAAGGGATAGCCTTATCCGAAGTGTATGGGATAGGACCAGGGACAGTAATGATTAACTGAGCGATTCTTGGAACGGGTGTAATCCTAACAGGCTTTCTCGAGGAAGCCTTGGAAGGATTGGCGGAAATGGTTATGATGGCAACATCTTCTAGTGGAACTAACAGAATCATAGTCTTCTCGAATAGGATCTCTTTGTTATCCATCAGGCGTTGAACACCTGATTTCAATAGGTGGCAACCAGCAGGCAGAATTGAACACATGTGGCAACCTTCGCCATATCCCGGAAATAAATCGGCCAACAATAGATTCTTCTTAACTGTCATTAAAGGATTATAAATTTCTTCCACGAAGGTCACAAATAAATCATCATCCACAACATTCACTCCATGACCATGTTTGGGCATAAGAGCAGTTATGACGTTGGGCTTCTCCGGAGCGTCAAACTCAATCTCTTTGGCTTCGATCAAGTCTTGCACTTTATTCTTAAAGGCCCAACAATTGTTTGTATCATGACCTGGGCCATCGGAGTGATAGGCGCAGCGGGTATTCGGGTTATATAGCGGAGATGTGGTGTTGGGATTCTTTGGGGCTTCCCTCAGAGTTACCAGGTTGGTCTTCAATAACTGCGGTAGAATTTGAGACAAGGTCATATTGAGCCGAGTGTACTGCCTCTGTTGTCTTTCCACCCTTTGTTGATTGTTGCATTGTGGAGCAACAGTGGGTCTTGATATCACTACCGCATTTACTGCTTGACGGTGCTCAGGTCTGCTTTGACTCCTCGAGCTGTATACTACACTAGCTTCTTTCTTACCGGTGAACAGCTTCTTTACTGCACTTGATGAAGTATCCTTATGTATCTTACCACTTCGAATACCAGCTTCTACTCTCTCTCCAGTCAAAATCAACTCAGTAGACCCAGACGACAAACTGCCGATCAGATGATTGAAAAATGGACCAGATAGCGTACCTAGAAACATGTCAACCAACTCCCTAGCGGACAAAAGGGGTTGGACTCTTCCAGCTAAATCTCTCCACTTCTGAGCATAGTCCTTAAAACCTTCACTTGCACCCATAACATACCCTGAAGCTGAGTACGAGTGGGAGCAAGGTCGGTGTTATATTGGTACTGCCTGTAGAAATCAGCAACAAGGTCCTCCCAGTTTCTAACATTAGCTCCTTCCAACTGATAAAACCATTCAAGTTGAGTCCCTGATAGACTATCTTGAAAGAAATTCACCCACAAATTTCTATCAACAGTGTGGGGTTGGATTTTCCGGACGTACGAGCGAAGATGGAGTTTTGGATAGGATACTCCATCGTACTTGGAAAAAACAAGAGCTTTGAACTTATGACGGATCACCACTCCTGATACCAGTCCCAGTTCTCTGAATTCCAAACCAGGGATCTTCTGAATCTCCATAGCACTCAGACGATCTTCTAATTGCTTGTACCTATCCTCAGCAGGAGGATACTGCTCCTCATCATAATCTGTATCATTATCAGAAACTGCAGGACTGGGGCCCTTTTCTTCTTGGGTCTCTCCTTCCTTGGATGAAAAAGACAGATCAACTTATTGTTTCAACCTATCCCCAAACCTTTTGCCCATACTCAGCAGAACAACCTTCTTCTTCTTCTTCTCTTTCTCTTTCAGAATGAGAGCTTTCAAATCCTCTTGCCCTTTAGCCAAGCTCAAGAGCATCTCTTGGAATTTGGCATTTTATGCCCAAATATCTTTGATAGCTTGATCGGAAGATATTTTTGCTGAAATAAACAATGAAGAAGATGAGAAACCTGTAATGGTACCTGTAATGGTGTGCATGATAATGGGATGCATATGTAATGATTTCAAAGACTTTGGGGGATTTAAATTTGCAAACCAAAAAATAAAACAAACTTTATTAGATTAAACTTGTAAAAAGGTTCAACAATGCCCTTAAGGCGTTACAAAGAAATAAACGAAAAACAAATCTAAACTAGAAAAAGCAAAATCAGAAATCCCATGGACGCTTCCCCTTCGTGCTGACGTAGTCTTTTATCGTCCTTTCATTCTTGAGTTGTCTAGTGAGCTTCAAGATCTTCCTTTCTTGCTCATGGTACTTTTCTCGGTAGGTATCCCTCTCCTCTTTCAGCTGAATCCAGGATCTCTTCAATGCCCCGAGATCAGTGGGCATGTAGGGATAAAGGACTGTATAAGGAATGCCCTCTTCATTGGTGGGCTCCACAATCACTGGCAACACAGCTTCATAGGGCATCCCAAGCTTCTGAGCACGAGCTCGGACCCACTGGAGATAAGGCTGTATAGGGAGAGAAGTCCTTGGTCCTAGCTCTTGAGGGTCAGATCTATTCACCATGCCCCAAGCTTGTATAAACCTTCGGCGATACTCGTCTACGTTCTCCTTGTAGTAAAATGAAATATCTGTAAGAAGTAGCTCATGGGGACCGTCTCTCTGAACACGACCGAATTGTCGCAAAGCTAAACAAGGACTGTAGGTTATTCCCCCTCTGATTCCAAGCAACGGGACATTAGGGTATCCCCCACATCGGTCAATGACAGCAGTGCTTTCCATAGCCTTGGAACTCCAAAGAATGTTTGTATGGGCAAGGGACATTATTCTGTAAGACCATCCCAAACCTTCTTCATTCTTCAACACGTACTTGGGGAGGTGCGAAATAAAACACCTCGCCAGCAGTGGCATGCAACACATGAGAGTCCCTCTTCTTCGCACAGTACGAGTATAGAGGGCATGCAGGATATCACCCAGAAGAGTAGGCACAGGATTGCGAGACAAGAAGATCTTAACCGCATTCACATCTATGAAGGAATCTGGATTCGGGAAAAGAACCAAACCATAGATAAGGAGAGCCAAGATGTCTTCAAAAGCCTGAAAATCCAAGTTATCCCAAAATAGTTGAGCTTGATCTATCAGAAACTTGGCTAAGAAACCTTCAACCCCGCTTCGTGTTTCCCAATTAGATACTACATCAGCCCGTTTCAAATGTAGAACTGAAGCAATGTATTTTGGTCTAGGAGTCTCTTCCAAACCTGTGAAGGGAATTTGCTCAAGGATGGATATGCCCAATAAGTGAGAAAACTATTCCAAAGTGGGAACTAGCTGATAATCTGGGAACGTGAAGCAATGATGCACATGATCGAAGAACTGGAAAAGCACACCCATCATCTGCTCATCAAACTTTGAGGTAACCAGGCTAAGAAGCTGACCATGTCTCTTAATGAAGGAAGAAGTCTCAGACACTCTTGAGGCTAACTCTTTGAGTTGAGCAAGTATTTGCACAAAGTTAACTCGGATGGTGTTTCTGCGTATGGAAGCCATAATCTGCAGAATAGAACAAAGATAAATCCCCTCGGTCTTTGAAATGGTTAGTATAATGAAGTATGCATGCTATGTTATGATGCATGATGTCATGATAAAATAAACAACAGGTATAGCAGATAACAGACATGGTAAAGGCAAACAAGTCACACAAAAGCCCTTAAGTTTAAGGCTTGCATGGGGTCTAGGTATTACCCTCTTGAAGTTCAGTTGGTTTCAACCTGTCCTAGTAATAGTAACCGGGTTCTAGAGGTTCTCAATATCACTAACCATCCTCCATCGGTCGTGGTTTCAGCTCACGCGATCTTTTCTTGCGGCCGAAACTATCTCAAGAGTATGGTCTTGTTGGCTGCAGATTTTGATGATATTGTTTGAAGCGAAGCAAGTTGGATGTTTCAATTGGAATAAAGCAAGATGTCATGTTTCGGAATGGTAGAAGCAGTGCTTCGAATGGGCATGTCAAAACTCTGAGCTTCGAGTGACAGTTATGGGGATATATTCAAAGAAGTCTCGAAATGGTAACAAGGCTGTGTCCAAGAAATGAGTTCGAAACGAAGAGTGCCAAAACATTTGAAATTCAAACGCAAGCGGGATGTTCGAAATTTAAAATATATGCGCTGGAGCATTCGAAGACGCGTGGAAGCTAGAGAGGGGCATTGCTTTGTATGTTCTGAACGTGGCAGAATCTTATAGCAAGACCGTTATGGTCGAAGTAGTATAAATAGAAGTCTTAGCATTAGGATTTCGTGTGTCATATCTATTGTACAAAAATTCAGTAAACATTCAAAATACCACATGGCTAGGGAAACGAATGCACGAACAATGTACGTATGATAACACCAAGTATTTATGATTCAATAAAACTCTTTATCATTTCCAGTCTTTTCCTCTATCTTCATGTCAATATCATTCAAAAGCCTTTACATTAAAATATTTTCATTCAAAGTCATTTTACTGATTTCTTGCATTTAAACGCTTTCTTCATATTTCGAATCTTTTACATTCCAGAGAATCTTTTACATTACATTCTTTTATATTTCGAAGTCATTTACTTGTCTTTTCTGCAGTTTTTACATGTCTTTACAATTGAACTTTATTCATGCAATTTAGTTTCGCGCGCATTTACTTGATCACGCCTTTAGATCTTTAATAGATTAATCGAAGTAAGTTAAACACCTACACAACATTCTAAATACCAACCATGAATATCAGTTCTATAATGAGAATTATCCAAATGACCAATACATCCTAGGATCAATCTAGTCGATCCTGCAAGTTACCAGAGAGATTAAATAACAGTCATTAAGATTATTTGATAGTTTGGAGGACTAGCGGTTGTTTACCAGAAATCACTGTAAACAAATTGGCACACCCGGTGGGACCCGTCATTGGTCATTACGAAATTTAGAACAAAGTAAAAAATTGTTGAGACGTAACTATTGTAGAAATACTCTCTGAGTGATAAGTTTGTTGTTATATGAACCTTAGAAGTGGTAGAATAACCAATAGCAACCAACCCTTATCCAGAAGAAAACGTTTAAACAAGATGTCTAATCCAGACAATCAACAAGGGGAACAAAATATCCCACATACAACAGGCACTAATATCTCCGCCTCGATGGGAACATCTAATGTGATCCCTTCGAACGCAAAATTTGTTGCATCTTCTACCAGTAGCGTAGCCACTAATGGAACAAATGGCATATTGTTGTACCCCAAAATTTGCCCTCCCATTTCCTCAACATTTTTCTCATCACAAGACATTTAAAGATCAAGATACAATTAGGGTTTCCTCTGCTCAAGACTTCTCCTTGCACTGTGGACTCAAATTAGGGTTTGTGTTTGCCTAAAGATGTTTTGACCTAAAATACCTAAGATGACTTTCATGCTTCATATTGGACTCCCAAGTTTACCCATACCAAGTTTCAAGTCTTGATTCCAAGTTTTTCCCAGTCAATTGGACAGTTGACCTAGAAATCAGCTGTATTGGGGAAAAAGTCAACTGTGGCCAATTGACAGTCAAACCTCATGAAATTTGATCCACATCAACATTTTGAATTCATATGAACCATTTGATCAAGTTTGGATCACAATTCCACAAGAAATTTGATCAGATCACCAAAAGGGCAAAATGGTCATTTTTAGGGTTTTGACTGCACTAAGGCAATTTTTGACTGTTTGACCTAGCCAATGGCAAACCAAGTTCACCTATGGACTCAAGGACCCCATGGAATTATCTTGACATGTTCATCAAGCTCAAAAGATCCCAAGTATACAAGATTGATAGTTGAATTTCCCAGTCAATTGATCAATTTTGACTGTATACTGAAAAGTCAAACTTTGACTTTTTGGTCAAAATCAAGAGTCAAGATTCATTTTTCATCAAAACATGCCAAATTATGAAACTTGTTCACCAAGAAATCACAAAATGCAAATTAGGGTTTGAAAATGGAATTTTTCATAACTTAGAATTTTTCTAAGTTATGAAAAACCCTAATTTTTTCCCAACTTTGCCCCATCTTTTCACCATGATCCATTGGGATTCAAACAAAAGTCAAAACATGAAAGTTGTAGCTTGTTGCAAAATCTACAACTTTGATTCACAAAGTTTTCTCATTTGAAGCTTGTATCTCAAGTTATGATTTTTTGAATAAGGGCACTAAACCATCTTTTAACTTAGTGAAATTTGACCTATTTTGACAAGGTTTTCTACCCTACTTCAAGGCCACTTTTCATGCCTTTCCAATTGGAATTTTGATTTGCATTTCAAAGATGGATTGTAGTACACATTCCAAGCTTTCCAAAATGTCCAAGAACTCATCAAACAACCTCATAACTTGGGAGATTCGAATTTCACAAGTTGGCAAAAATTCACTTTTGTTCTTCATCAAGACATGTTCATAACCTTGCCAATTTGAAATCAGTTTGCTTTATGCTTGATTACAGGTCCTTGAACCATTTCATACTCAATAATTTAATGCATATTCAATGTGTTAAGGTCATGTTCTTTGTGTTCTAACATTGCATAATGGTTTAATCCTAAACTAGATAAAGTGGAATTTCCATTTTTGAAAAGTTTAGCTTTATGTCAATTGGTAAATCAAACAAGTACATAGAAGATCTGCTTAGCACAAGATTATGGGCATAACACACTGATCAAGAGGAGTTGATGCAGCACATTAGGGGGTCCTATACTGACCTAGAACACCAATTTGCTTTTGGTAGCTTAAGTGTGAAGAAAGGTCCATAACATATGCTATCTCTCATATCAGCAAAAGAACACAGCACAAAAGAGATCAAACACATTCCATAGACCACATTGAAGCTTTTGCACGAGCCATTTCCCTTTCAAACACCCTCCATCTCAGAATCATCCTCAAACTGCACAAACAGGGGTGCCCCTGCAGTTTGAGTGCAATCTCTCAATCCCTTCAAGCATTTCTGTCCAAACCTGTTCCTCTACCTTCCTTACAACATATGCAAGCTATCCAGAAGCTAAGGCACGATCTGTAGTTGCTCTAACCACTTCCACCATTTTCACATCTTTGACTTGCAGGTGAAGTTCTATAGCTTGATACAAGAAGTTTCAAGACAAAGTGAGCATTGAAAAAGCATCCCTGGACTTCAAGGAAGCTTTTCCAATCATTACATCGCACTGAAAGTCTCTCATTCTCCACATAGAAGTTCAACTGCACAGGTAAAAGTTTGAATTCGTATCTCTCTTATTAGGCATCTTTAGTCTTAAGTTTGTGAAGAAACAAAGTCCTACTCATAGCCCTGAACATGTACATAGCTTTACTTTTCATTTCTTTTGTCTGAGTGAAGAGAATTTGAGCTCTGAAAATGGTAGAAAAACTAGGTCAGAAAAGAGGGGGAGAGAAATTCTCTCTCATCTGGGAGAGATAGGTCATGTTCTTTATATGGTTGAAACCGTCTCTTAATGCTCTACACTTTTCATGTTATGAGTTTTGCTTGAAAGTCCAGGAATCCAGAGTTAGAAAACGCGTGTTTTGTGTGAAGAAAGCTGTACAGAGGTTGAAGAAGAAGTGATCTGGGCTGGGCCTGGATTTGTTTCCTTTTCACACCCCATTTTTTGGTTTACACCCCCCTGAGCCCATTTGCTCATTTTTTGACATTTTTGACTTTTTCTTTTTGGAATGACTTTGTTTATTTTTTCTCATACCATTAAAATTTTTAAAATATTTTTTCCACCACTTTTTGTATTAATGGCATATTTATTTGTTTATTTCTTTTGTTATATACAAATATATATATATAAACTATTATTGAAATAAATAGAAAATAGTGTAGATACATTTTTATTATTTTATTTACTTTATGAAAATATTTTACACAAAAAAATATACTTTACTTTTTATTTTTATTAAAATATTTAAATATTTATTTTAGAAAAATACATATTTAGGGTTATATATATATATATATTTGATTATTAATGTATTTAAGAAAAAGATATAAAAATACTTGATCTTTTTTTTTTATTAACATTTGATACAAAAAAAATACCTTTTTCACAATACACTTCATTTTATTTTATTTTTTATAAATAATAAATAAATAGTAGAATTAAATTAGATAATAATATCTTTTATTTAAAAATTAGGGTTTTTACCCTAAGTTCAAAAATACTAAAAAATAAATACATTTTTATTTTCTTTTTTACATTTCACATATTTATTTTATTTACATTTAAATTATGCAATTTATTTACCATGCAAATATCCAATTGTTGTAATAATTTAGATTTAAATTCTTGTCAATATCCCCATTTGAACATTTGTACCCCCCTTCCCATATTTGGTTGTGTAATAGCTTAGTAATTTTAATTTCGCACTTTATTGCTTTCTAAATAATAACATGCTAGAATTAGGGTTCGTATGCGAAAAAACGATAAAAAATAGTTTGACCTAATACAAGATAAACAAGCATGAAAATGGACACACAAATCACACTTGCACCCCCTAGGGTATTCCACTTGTTGCCTTCAAATAAATGGGCCATATTGTATGTTGAACATCTTTGGGCAAAGCAAACAGTTTGAATGATCATAGTCCCTCGATAAAACTTTTCAAAACAAACAAAACAAATGATCAAGTCCCTTATAGAAATTGCCCAAAGACATTTAACGTCGTTACAATTATGGTCTAAACGATGACCCGCGCCTGTCCCTTTCACATCCTAACACAAGGTTGCCCACCAAATACAATGGTGGTGCAAACTTGTTAAAAGGGTTAAAGTATAGCAATAATCTTTTGAGAAACTTAGGAGTAGATAACCTCTTAGTTACTTGAATCAACTTGTAAAACAAAACACTTGCCTAATTTCAAAATCACACATTACAACACTTTCAAAACAAAAACTTTCAAAAAACAAATGAAAACCTTTTCAAAAGACATACATCTTTGTATACATCCCCACATGGATCATTGCAAAGGTTGCCACCACATTGGCCTCTTTTCAAAACATTTTCAAAACCCACACACTCAAGCACCATTTAAAACAATTGAAAACAAAAGGCAAGTGATCTAAGCAAGTAACTAAGAGCCCATGGATAACCATGGATAGAAAGGGTGCTAATACCTTCCCTTTCTATAATCTACTCCCCGAACCCAAGAAAACATCTCAAAAGGTTTTTGCTGTGCTTTTTAACCTTTCCTTAGGATAAAATAAAAAGTCGGTGGCGACTCTTGCTAACCGCAACATTTGCGAATACAAACGCAAACCTCAAGTCAGTTCTCCCACCGTATCACAGAACTGGCGACTCTGCTGGGGAATACTTAAAAGTGGAGTAACCTTAGGGTTTTAGATCACCTGTGTTTTCAATTGTTTGCTTTGTTTGCTTTTATGTTTGTGGGCTTTGCATTGGAGTTTCATAGATCCTAACCCGGATCTGGGAAATACCCTTTTTAGGTAGCATAATCTGTGAGGGACATGTCCGGCGTAGACCGACATGGGTGAAGCAGTGGCTACGTTGGTGTGGCATCTTAGTCTGTACCTATATCCCTTGTGTTGTAACGGGGAGAATATAGGTCTTCTAAGGGGTCATTAAACACCAACCAACCTTAGAACCCTAAATTGACCAACTTGGCTATTAGGACAGTAGCAGTATGCTACACTCATTGAGGCTAAACTCTCGAGATGGTTCTGGCCGCGAGAAAAGATTGCGATGCTGGAGTTATGACCGATTGAGGGTAGCCAATGATTTGAGATCCTCTAGAACCCGGTTACTTTTGATAGGACAGGTTTTAACCAACAAAACCAAAAGAGGGTAATACCTGAAACTCATGCTGGCCTGAAACCTAAGGGTGTCTTGTGTGACTTGTGTGCTTTATCTGCCTATGTGAATACTTGTGATGTGCTTCATCATAGCATCATGCCATCATACCATTGCATGCAAAGCTAACCCATTTCAAAGACAAAAAGGTTTCATCTTTGCTCTGTTTTGTAGGACATCATGATGCCCGTGCGTAGAAATACTGTCCGGCTCAACTTTGTTCAACCACCAGTTTTACTCAAAGATCTGGTTGAAAGAATTCCAAACACTACCTCCTTCATCAACAAACATGGTTCCCTCCTTGGCTTGATCACTGCAAAATGGGACCAACAACTGATAAGTGTTCTGACCCAGTTTTATGACCCTCTGCATCATTGTTTCACCTTTCAAGACTTCCAGCTGGTTCCTACCCTGGAAGAGTTCTCTTACTTGCTTGGGATTCCTGTCTTGGAACAAACTCCTTTCACTGGTTTGGAAAAGACTCCTAGGCCTGAAGAGATTGCTGCAATTCTCCCCTTGACCAAAGAAGAGGTATTGTCCAACTGGGAAACTAGAAATGGGATCAAGGGCTTTTTGGTCAAATTTCTGGTTGGCAAGGCTAATGATTTCTGGAATGACTTGGACTTCAAAGCATATGAGGATATTCTGGCTCTTTTGATCTATGGTCTGGTATTGTTTCCCAACCCTGACACCTTCATCAGTATCCATGTCATAAGAATCTTCATGTCTCGGAATCCGGTACCCACTCTCTTGGGTGACATTCTACAACAACTCTATGCTCGTACTGCTCGAAAACGGGGAACTCCGTGGTGTTGTGCTCCTTTGCTGGTAAGGTGGTTTATTTCGCACCTTCCTAAGTCCGTGCTGAAGAATGAAGAAGGAAAAGGTTGGGCTCGGAGGTTAATGTCTCTCACAGATAAGGATATCACTTGGACTCTCAGAGGCTTGGATGAGATAGCTGTTATCGACCGTTGCGGAGAATACCCTAATGTCCCGTTGATTGGTATCCAAGGAGGAATCTCTTACAATCCATGTTTAGCTCTCCGTCAGTTTGGAAGAGCCAGAGGAGATGGGCCCCATGAAATGCTGGTCCCTCACTTCCATTTTGAGTTTCAGGCAGGCAGTGACAAACTACGCCAGGGATTCATTAGAGCTTGGGACAGAATCCACAAAGCTGACCCACATGAGTTAGGACCAAAGACTTCTTTACCATTGGAGCCCTATTGCAAATGGGTCCGCATCCGTGCTCAGAAGTTAGGTATTCCATACGAAGCTGTCAGACCAATCATCCTTGAAACTCCCAATGAAGATGGGGTTCCTCCAACTGTCCTCCCTCCTCAGATACCTACTGATTTTGACACCATGAAGAGATCTTGGGCACAGCTAAAGGAAGAACGGGATTTCTATCGGGAGAAGTTCAACGAGCAGGAAAGGAAGGTCCAAAGGCTGACTAAGCAATTGGAGGAAGAACGTGTCCTGAACAACTACATCAGCACTGAGAGGAGGAGGCCATGGGAGCATTGATGAGCTTTGATTATTCCCTTTTGTAGTTTTATTTCCTTTTCCGTATTTTTCATTCCTGTAATGCCTAAGGGCAAATTGTTGAACAATTGAAAAATTTTAATCTAATGAAGTGTGTTTCCCTTTTTGTCTACAAAGTTGAATCTTATTTGTCTTTGAAAACATAAAACATACGCATTCCATTACACCATATGCATAGCAGGTACCCTATTTCACAGGTTGCTTAATTTTCTTCGCTGTTTATGTGCACAGTCATCATGAATTCGGAGTCATCCAGTGAACAAGCAATCAAGGCCCTTCAGGCCCAAAGTGCACAGTTTCAAGAGATGGTCCTAAGCCTAGCCCAGGGTCAGCAAGAGTTGAAGACTCTACTCCTGAAGAAGAAGAAGAAAAAGAGGACGGCAATGTTCAACACCGGACGCAGATTTGGGAACACACTCCACAATGAAGCTGATCCAACCACTTCTTCTGCTGAGAAAAACAGTCCCCAAGGGGGAGGAGCTCCTAGTCCCGCAGTCTCCGACAACGAGACGGACTATAACGAGGAACAATACCCACCTGCTGCTGACAGATACAAACAATTGGAGGACCGCTTGAGCGCTATGGAAATTCAGAACGTGCCGGGACTGGATTTCGGGGATTTGGGATTATCTTCCGGAGTAGTAATTCCACACAAGTTTAAGGCGCCTGCCTTCGCCAAGTATGATGGGGTCTCCTGCCCAAAGCTGCATCTGAGGTCGTATGTAAGGAAAATCCAACCTTACACGGCGGATAAAAACCTCTGGATTCACTTCTTCCAAGACAGCCTCTCGGGGTCTCAGCTTGAATGGTTCTACCAATTAGACGGAGCTAGCATCCGGCACTGGGAGGACTTGGCGACTGCTTTCTACAGACAATACCAATATAATTCTGATCTCGCTCCTACGCGTACCCAACTTCAGGGTATGTCTCTAGGAACGGGTGAAGGATTCAAAGAGTACGCTCAAAAATGGAGAGATTTGGCTGGCAGGGTGCAGCCTCCATTAACTGATCGAGAGCTGGTTGATATGTTTCTGGGAACGTTGTCTGGTCCGTTTTTTAATCATTTGGTTGGTAACTCCTCCGCTGGGTTCACAGATTTGATATTAACGGGAGAGAGAATTGAAGCTGGCATCAGGTCAGGCAAGATACAGAAGGCTGCCTCTACAAGTGCTGAGAAGAGGCCATTTAAGAAAGAAGCAAGCGCCGTCTATGGCCCTAGAAGACAAGTCAAGCCCGAAAGTCGCCAAGCCGTTAATGCTTTGGTCATCTCTAAACCTGTTGCTGCTCCTCAGCAGTACAATCAGCAAAGAAGTGAAAGGCCCAAGAGGCAGTATACCCGATTGAGTATGACATTATCTCAAATTTTACCCCAACTGTTATCCACCAACCTGGTGACCCTCAAAGAAGCTCCTAAGGTCGTCAACACTGCGTCCCCTAAATACAACCCGAATGCCCGGTGTGCTTATCATTCTGATAGTCCCGGGCACACTACTGATGATTGTTGGGCCTTGAGAAACAAAGTGCAAGATCTAATTGACGCAAAAGAAATTCAGTTTGAAGCGCCGGAAAGACCGAATGTTGTAACGGCTCCTATGCCCCAGCATAGGGTGAATGCCATTGAGGAAGAAGTGTATGCTGTTTCGATAGATGAAGTTGTTACCCCTTTGAAGACTGTTAAGAAGAACCTACTGCGGGCCGGTTTATTTCCGGGTTGCGGCGAAGGTTGCCCATTCTGTGCTATTTCCCTATCCGATTGTCCCTTGCTAAGGTTAGGCATCCAAGGCCTAATGGATAGCAAGGAGATTTTATTCAAAAAGACTGCTGTTCAATTGGTTCCAATGAAAGAAGTTTCCGTGATTACCATCTTCAAAAATCCAATCAAGGCTCCCCCAAAGAAGCCTATTCAAATCTTGACAGTTGCGCCTGTGATCATTACTGTTCCAGGACCCCTCTCCTACGTGTCTGATAAAGCTGTCCCCTGGCATTATGGGGCAGACATATATGTAAATGGAATCAAGCAAGAATTTGATGCTAGTGCCAGTATTTGCGATATCACCGGTCCGGCTAAAGTCACCCGCAGTGGCAGGCTCTTCTCGCCTGACATTGCGCCTCCCGCTATTCGAAAACCCCTCCTCATAAAACCTGCAAGTTTATCAAGTCCTGTTGCTGATCAAATTGTGTCCCCTGCTGCCGAGTCATCAAATGCTCGGGGCAAAGGGATTGAAGAAGAGCCTGCCCGGATGGAGGCACCAATACCCGTGAATGCTGAGGCCTCCCGACAAGAAATGGAGGAGATTCTGAAGATAATAAAGAAAAGTGATTTTAATGTTGTTGAGCAGTTAGGGCATACACCCTCCAAGATCTCCCTGCTCTCCCTATTGCTATGTTCCGAGGCTCACGCTAAGGCATTAATCTCATTTCTCAAGACGGCCCATGTGCCGCAGGAGACGTCTGCAGTTCAGTTCACTGACTGCATAGCAAATCTGACGGCGGACAACGGCTTGGGCTTTTCAGATGCTGACCTGACCGCAAAAGGGAGAGACCACAATGATGCCCTGCATGTCTCTATTGAATGCAGGGGCACTACTCTGGCACATGTATTGGTGGACACTGGTTCTTCTTTGAATGTTCTTCCGAAAAAGGCTTTGGATCGTCTGGATTATGAAGGCCTGGAGTTGAAACCCAGCAATATCATCGTCAGAGCCTTTGACGGTTCCAAGAGGATGGTTCATGGAGAGGTTAACATCCCTATTCGTGTGGGCTCTCAAGTGTTTGACTCTACCTTTTACGTGATGGATATACGTCCATCGTACTCCTGTCTGTTGGGTAGACCTTGGATCCACAAAGCTGGGGCAGTGACCTCCACCTTACACCAAAAACTGAAGTATCCCGTCAGGGGGAAAATTGTCACTGTGCAAGGAGAAGAGGAGTATATGGTGAGCCATTTGAATTCCTTCAGGTACATCGAGATGGACGGAGAATTTATTGAAACTCCCTTCCAACATTTCGAGGAGGTACATCCAATTTCAGCAGCTGCGGAGACAATGGCCGAAGAGAATGATTCCTTGAAGATGGTTTCCCTAAGGGATGCCCGGGCTGTGGTTCAGAAAGGCAATGGTGCACACTGGGGTCAGCTTCCTGACTTCACTCAGAAGAACGACAAGTTTGGGCTAGGCTTTACTGCAGAGGCTCAGAAGGCGGTGCGCAAAGAGAAGATTGGAAAGGCTCCGGTGTTTATTTCCAGCTCAAGGGTGAATGCTATCGAGGAGGATGTGGAGGAAGCTGAGTTTGATAATTGGATCTACCCGACTGCCAGCGACGGACCAAGCAACTGGACAGCAAAGGATTTTACCCCTATCACATTTGTCACGCAGTAATTGATTTCTTTTGATTTCCAAATTTGTAACAAACAATATGTTAAAACTCTGTTGGCTCGGTGTCCTGCCCGGGGCATCGTAGCTCCATTTGTGAGGGTTTTTTGTATGACATTTTCATATATCATCAATCAAAACATTGGACGTTTGTTGCATTTCAAATCTTGTGCTCCTTTTCTTTCTGTGTTATACATATTGCAAAACAGCTATATTTACACACACTCACTTATACAGGTTTCAATCCACTCTGGATCTCACTGGCAACAGCTCTGCTACCGCCAATTATGACTTCGAAAATCCGATCAACTTGGCCGAAGACGAAGGTGAAGATGATTGCGAAGTGCCTGGTGAACTCGCAAGACTGCTACTACAGGAAGAGAGGGCTATTCAACCACATGAAGAGCCTGTGGAGACAATTAACCTGGGTACTGAGACAGATAGGAAAGAGGTCAAAATTGGTGCCAATCTAGAGCTCAGCGTGAAGCAACGATTGATCCAGATGCTACAAGACTACATGGAGATCTTTGCCTGGTCTTATGAAGATATGCCTGGTTTGGATGCCGACATTGTAGTTCACCATTTGCCAACCAAGGAAGATTGCCCTCCAGTAAAGCAAAAAGTTCGACGAATGCGTCCAGAGATGTCTGAGAAGATTAAAGCTGAGGTGATGAAACAGTTTGATGCAGGTTTCCTTGCAGTAACTTCTTACCCTCAGTGGATTGCCAATGTTGTGCCAGTGCCGAAGAAGGACGGTAAGGTCAGAATGTGTGTCGACTACAGGGATCTGAACAGGGCCAGCCCCAAGGATGACTTCCCCCTACCTCACATTGATGTCCTTGTTGACAATACAGCTCAACACAAGGTGTTCTCCTTCATGGATGGTTTTTCAGGGTATAATCAGATCAAGATGGCTCCAGAAGATATGGAGAAGACTACCTTTGTGACCCAGTGGGGCACCTTCTGTTATAAGGTCATGCCATTCGGATTGAAAAATGCTGGGGCAACCTATCAGCGTGCCATGGTTGCTTTATTTCATGATATGATCCATCATGAGATTGAAGTATACGTTGATGACATGATTGCAAGGTCTCAAACTGAGGAGGAGCACCTTGATCATCTGAGGAAGTTGTTTGACCGACTCAAGTTGTACAAGCTGAGATTGAATCCCAACAAATGCACCTTCGGGGTGAGGTCCGGAAAATTGCTAGGTTTCATTGTAAGTGATAAAGGTATCCAGGTGGACCCTGCCAAGGTTAAAGCTATTCAAGAGATGCCGACCCCAAAAACAGAGAAAGAAGTCAGAGGTTTCCTAGGACGATTGAATTACATTGCCCGATTCATATCACATCTGACTGCTACTTGTGAGCCAATCTTCAAATTACTGAAGAAAGATCAAGTGGTACGCTGGAATGATGAATGTCAGGCCGCCTTTGAAAGAATAAAGGAATACCTCCAAGAGCCACCCATTCTTATGCCACCAGTGGAAGGAAGACCTCTGATACTATACTTGACAGTGCTTGATAATTCAATGGGGTGTGTGCTGGGGCAGCATGACGAGTCTGGCCGAAAAGAGCACGCTATTTATTACTTGAGCAAAAAGTTTACCGACTGTGAGTCTCGTTACTCACTGCTTGAGAAAACTTGCTGCGCTCTTGTATGGGCTGCTCGCCGGCTGAGACAGTATATGCTGACTCACACTACTTTATTGATTTCAAAGATGGATCCCATCAAGTACATATTTGAAAAGCCCGCTCTGTCTGGGAGAATAGCGAGATGGCAAATGATCTTAACAGAATATGATATCCAGTATACAACTCAGAAAGCAATTAAGGGAAGTGTACTGGCTGATCATTTGGCACACCAACCTGTGGACGATTATCAATCATTGAACTTTGATTTTCCGGACGAAGACATCATGGTGGTAACTGACTGTGAAGTACCTGGACCGGATGAAGGACCTGAGGAAGGATCCCGATGGTCTATGCATTTTGACGGAGCCTCCAATGCTTTGGGTAACGGCGTCGGTGCTGTAATCATATCTCCCAAGGGGACTCATACTCCACTCACCGCCCGATTATGTTTCAGCTGCACCAACAACATGGCAGAATATGAGGCATGTATCATGGGTTTGCAAGCTGCGATCGATTTGAGGATCAAGTTTCTAAGTGTCTTCGGAGATTCCGCTCTCGTGATCAATCAGATCAAAGGCGAGTGGGATACGAAACACCCGAATCTCATTCCTTACAAGGAGTATGTGTCGACCTTGCTCCCTCACTTTGAAGAGATAACTTTTGAGCACTTCCCTAGAGAGGAGAATCAGCTAGCGGACGCACTAGCCACGATGTCTTCGATGTTCAAAGTTAAATGGGATAATGAGGCTCCTCAAATCACAATCTGGAAGTTGGATGAACCGGCTTACTGCTGCGAGCTCGAGGCCGAGAAGGTGACTGAAAAACCCTGGTATCACGAGGTGAAGAGGTACTTGGAAGCTCAGGAATACCCTGAAGGTGCATCTGTCAACGACAAGAAGTTCATGAGGAGATTTGCTGCAAAATTCTTCCTCAGCAACGGCGTTCTCTACAAACGGAATCATGATTCAACCCTGTTACGTTGTGTGGATAAGGCTGAAGCAGAGAAAATTATGATGGAACTGCATGAAGGAACATTTGGAACCCATTCCAGTGGACACACCATGGCTAAGAAAATCCTTCGGGCAGGATATTTCTGGTCCACGATGGAAGCCGATTGTTACCAACACTCCCGGACTTGTCATAAGTGCCAGATCTATGCTGACAAGGTGCATATCCCTCCGGTTCCTTTGAATGTCCTAACGGCACCTTGGCCTTTCGCAATGTGGGGCATCGATATGATCGGTGAAATCCGACCGACGGCATCCAATGGACACCGCTTCATCTTGGTGGCAATCGATTACTTCACGAAATGGGTCGAGGCAGCTTCCTATGCCACAGTAACCAAGAGCGTCGTGGCACGATTCATCCGGCATAATCTGATTTGTCGGTACGGAGTCCCAGAAAGAATCATTACGGACAATGGTACCAATCTCAATAACAAAATGATCACTGAACTCTGTGAACAATTCAAGATACAGCACCACAATTCTTCCCCCTATCGGCCGAAGATGAATGGGGCTGTAGAGGCAGCCAATAAAAATATCAAGAAAATTGTGCAGAAGATGACAGTGACCTATAAAGATTGGCACGAGATGTTACCGTTCGCTCTTCATGGGTACCGCACCTCAGCAAGGACGTCAACCGGGGCAACTCCCTTCTCCCTAGTCTATGGCATGGAGGCAGTCTTGCCGATCGAAATCCAGATACCCTCTCTCCGGATAATGAAGGATGCAGACTTGAATGAAGATGATTGGATCCAGACTCGACTTGATCAACTAAATCTGATTGACGAAAAGAGGCTCACTGCTATCTGTCACGGTCAAACGTATCAGAAACGGATGATCAGGGCATTTAACAAGAAAGTCAGACCGCAAGAGTATCAAGTTGGGGACCTGGTAATCAAACGCATCATCCTTCCTCAAAGTGATCCCCGGGGCAAATGGACCCCTACGTACGAAGGGCCATTTGTGGTTAAGCGTGTGTTCTCTGGAGGAGCCATGATCCTAACCACCATGGACGGTGACGACCTTCCTCACCCCGCCAATGCAGACATAGTGAAAAAATACTACGCATAAATAAAAGACCCGCTAGGTTGACATACCTAGGCAAAAATTAGGGCTTCCCGGCGAACCAAAAGGGTTCGGGCAAAAATAAGGGATGAAATAAATAAAAATCTGTACACCCGGCAAGTCGAAAACCTGAAAGGGCGGCTTGGGCAAAAAAGGGTATCCCGTTGGACTGAAAACCCGAAAGGGCGGTCCAGGCAAAAGTTAGGGATAAGAGCGTAACACTATGTCTCATTGGATCACTTCGCACCCGGAATTCGGCATCAACTATCTGGCTCAGATTACGGCATCGACCAATCAGCTTCATCTTCGACCAGGCAGCAAAGCGATGAGACGTTCGAAGACATAAAGGCAATAGCAGAGTTGGAACCCAGTGGGATGGTTCACATAGCTGTTTTGTTTTTCAAATTGTAAACTCTATGTTATTTGGCGGCGTCCTCTTACTAGGATGTTAGCCTCTTGTACAAAAAACGCCTATTCACAGGCAAAGTTTAAATCAATACAAATTCACTTGTCCATACAAATTGCCATTGTTTTTCTTTTTTCTGTTTTGTCTTGCGAAGAACGTCCAATGTTCATTTTTGATATATGCATTTGACATTAAATTGCTGATCCCTAAATGTTTGCATATGAAAAAGAGATTAATTGCAAGTGACATCAAAGACAGGGGCAATGTGTAGTTGTCTAAAGCGGTCTAGTTGCTTTGTCCACCAAGGCACCAAGGTAGGTTCAACTGAAAATATTGGTCGAATCATCTTAGCTCCCCGCAGAATAAAACAGGTTCAGCAGCACTTTCCCCAAGCGGGAGTCGATTCCCCGTCGATCCTAAAAAAAGGCACAACGTTCCCCGGCAAATCTTAAAAGCTCATCCCCAGTAGATTCTGCGAGCTTATCCCCGGCGAAGCACGAACGTCACGCCCAAGTTTTATTTAGAGTTATTTCCTCACAAGGACTTATAACTGGGTTATCCTCAGCTAAGCCACGGAAGACCGTTCTCGGCGAAAGTTCCTTCAATCCCCAGCGAAGTCTATCTTTGGTTTTCCCAAGCAGAGTTTATCTTTGGGGTTCCCCAGCGGAGTTTATCATCATTATCCTCAGCGGAATCCATTGTTAAGGTCCTCAGCAGGCCTCTCATCAGAGCTTCGGCCAAGTATCTCTTCCGCAAAGCAGCTTCCCGGCCATTCGTCAAGGATTTATTTTCCTAAGATGAAATTACACTCATGAACATTTCACATTTTCATACATCTTGCTTACATACATGATGAAACACATGCAACATCAAATGTTGAACATCATGACATCATGCATATCATACATCATGACATTGCATACAGCTTACGTCTTTGCCTTTTCAGGAAAAAGACAATAAAAAAAAAAAACGATTACCTTCAACTGTCACAATTCCAGATTCGATACCTGTATCTAGCCAGGGCACATCTGAGAGTGATCAGTTTCCAGACTCGATTCCTGTATCCAGCCAGGGCACGTCTGCAGAGTTCAAAGATTCGACTCCTGTATCCAGCCAGGGCACATCTATCAACTACAACATTTCCAGATTCGATTCCTGTATCCAGCCAGGGCATATCTGTTGACCACATTTCCAGACTCGATTCCTGTATCTAGCCAGGGCACGTCTGCAGAGTTCAAAGATTCGACTCCTGTATCCAGCCAGGGCATAGCTATTGACGACTATTTCCAGATTCGACTCCTGTATCCAGCCAGGGCACATCTGTGAGCAACCGATCGTAGATTCGATACCTGTATCCAGCCAGGGCATATCTGCATAAGGAGACTGAAGATCAAACACCTGTAACAAGCCAGGAAAACATCTGTCTTTCTTAAACACACAAGTTCTCGCTAAGGAATCTCTTATGCGACCATCTCTCCAAATGGCATCTATAAGCCCATTCCCGACACCACATTGTTGAGACTCCAGCATGCGAGTGCAAATTTCCGGGCACTCTAGTGTCCAATCTCCTTTTACCCTCGAGTCACGAAAGGCAAACTTGCCAATCTAACTCTTCAGGTCCAAGAAGATTGAACAGGGGCAACTGTTGTACCCCAAAATTTGCCCTCCCATTTCCTCAACATTTTTCTCATCACAAGACATTTAAAGATCAAGATACAATTAGGGTTTCCTCTGCTCAAGACTTCTCCTTGCACTGTGGACTCAAATTAGGGTTTGTGTTTGCCTAAAGATGTTTTGACCTAAAATACCTAAGATGACTTTCATGCTTCATATTGGACTCCCAAGTTTACCCATACCAAGTTTCAAGTCTTGATTCCAAGTTTTTCCCAGTCAATTGGACAGTTGACCTAGAAATCAGCTGTATTGGGGAAAAAGTCAACTGTGGCCAATTGACAGTCAAACCTCATGAAATTTGATCCACATCAACATTTTGAATTCATATGAACCATTTGATCAAGTTTGGATCACAATTCCACAAGAAATTTGATCAGATCACCAAAAGGGCAAAATGGTCATTTTTAGGGTTTTGACTGCACTAAGGCAATTTTTGACTGTTTGACCTAGCCAATGGCAAACCAAGTTCACCTATGGACTCAAGGACCCCATGGAATTATCTTGACATGTTCATCAAGCTCAAAAGATCCCAAGTATACAAGATTGATAGTTGAATTTCCCAGTCAATTGATCAATTTTGACTGTATACTGAAAAGTCAAACTTTGACTTTTTGGTCAAAATCAAGAGTCAAGATTCATTTTTCATCAAAACATGCCAAATTATGAAACTTGTTCACCAAGAAATCACAAAATGCAAATTAGGGTTTGAAAATGGAATTTTTCATAACTTAGAATTTTTCTAAGTTATGAAAAACCCTAATTTTTTCCCAACTTTGCCCCATCTTTTCACCATGATCCATTGGGATTCAAACAAAAGTCAAAACATGAAAGTTGTAGCTTGTTGCAAAATCTACAACTTTGATTCACAAAGTTTTCTCATTTGAAGCTTGTATCTCAAGTTATGATTTTTTGAATAAGGGCACTAAACCATCTTTTAACTTAGTGAAATTTGACCTATTTTGACAAGGTTTTCTACCCTACTTCAAGGCCACTTTTCATGCCTTTCCAATTGGAATTTTGATTTGCATTTCAAAGATGGATTGTAGTACACATTCCAAGCTTTCCAAAATGTCCAAGAACTCATCAAACAACCTCATAACTTGGGAGATTCGAATTTCACAAGTTGGCAAAAATTCACTTTTGTTCTTCATCAAGACATGTTCATAACCTTGCCAATTTGAAATCAGTTTGCTTTATGCTTGATTACAGGTCCTTGAACCATTTCATACTCAATAATTTAATGCATATTCAATGTGTTAAGGTCATGTTCTTTGTGTTCTAACATTGCATAATGGTTTAATCCTAAACTAGATAAAGTGGAATTTCCATTTTTGAAAAGTTTAGCTTTATGTCAATTGGTAAATCAAACAAGTACATAGAAGATCTGCTTAGCACAAGATTATGGGCATAACACACTGATCAAGAGGAGTTGATGCAGCACATTAGGGGGTCCTATACTGACCTAGAACACCAATTTGCTTTTGGTAGCTTAAGTGTGAAGAAAGGTCCATAACATATGCTATCTCTCATATCAGCAAAAGAACACAGCACAAAAGAGATCAAACACATTCCATAGACCACATTGAAGCTTTTGCACGAGCCATTTCCCTTTCAAACACCCTCCATCTCAGAATCATCCTCAAACTGCACAAACAGGGGTGCCCCTGCAGTTTGAGTGCAATCTCTCAATCCCTTCAAGCATTTCTGTCCAAACCTGTTCCTCTACCTTCCTTACAACATATGCAAGCTATCCAGAAGCTAAGGCACGATCTGTAGTTGCTCTAACCACTTCCACCATTTTCACATCTTTGACTTGCAGGTGAAGTTCTATAGCTTGATACAAGAAGTTTCAAGACAAAGTGAGCATTGAAAAAGCATCCCTGGACTTCAAGGAAGCTTTTCCAATCATTACATCGCACTGAAAGTCTCTCATTCTCCACATAGAAGTTCAACTGCACAGGTAAAAGTTTGAATTCGTATCTCTCTTATTAGGCATCTTTAGTCTTAAGTTTGTGAAGAAACAAAGTCCTACTCATAGCCCTGAACATGTACATAGCTTTACTTTTCATTTCTTTTGTCTGAGTGAAGAGAATTTGAGCTCTGAAAATGGTAGAAAAACTAGGTCAGAAAAGAGGGGGAGAGAAATTCTCTCTCATCTGGGAGAGATAGGTCATGTTCTTTATATGGTTGAAACCGTCTCTTAATGCTCTACACTTTTCATGTTATGAGTTTTGCTTGAAAGTCCAGGAATCCAGAGTTAGAAAACGCGTGTTTTGTGTGAAGAAAGCTGTACAGAGGTTGAAGAAGAAGTGATCTGGGCTGGGCCTGGATTTGTTTCCTTTTCACACCCCATTTTTTGGTTTACACCCCCCTGAGCCCATTTGCTCATTTTTTTGACATTTTTGACTTTTTCTTTTTGGAATGACTTTGTTTATTTTTTCTCATACCATTAAAATTTTTAAAATATTTTTTCCACCACTTTTTGTATTAATGGCATATTTATTTGTTTATTTCTTTTGTTATATACAAATATATATATATAAACTATTATTGAAATAAATAGAAAATAGTGTAGATACATTTTTATTATTTTATTTACTTTATGAAAATATTTTACACAAAAAAATATACTTTACTTTTTATTTTTATTAAAATATTTAAATATTTATTTTAGAAAAATACATATTTAGGGTTATATATATATATATATTTGATTATTAATGTATTTAAGAAAAAGATATAAAAATACTTGATCTTTTTTTTTTATTAACATTTGATACAAAAAAAATACCTTTTTCACAATACACTTCATTTTATTTTATTTTTTATAAATAATAAATAAATAGTAGAATTAAATTAGATAATAATATCTTTTATTTAAAAATTAGGGTTTTTACCCTAAGTTCAAAAATACTAAAAAATAAATACATTTTTATTTTCTTTTTTACATTTCACATATTTATTTTATTTACATTTAAATTATGCAATTTATTTACCATGCAAATATCCAATTGTTGTAATAATTTAGATTTAAATTCTTGTCAATATCCCCATTTGAACATTTGTACCCCCCTTCCCATATTTGGTTGTGTAATAGCTTAGTAATTTTAATTTCGCACTTTATTGCTTTCTAAATAATAACATGCTAGAATTAGGGTTCGTATGCGAAAAAACGATAAAAAATAGTTTGACCTAATACAAGATAAACAAGCATGAAAATGGACACACAAATCACACTTGCACCCCCTAGGGTATTCCACTTGTTGCCTTCAAATAAATGGGCCATATTGTATGTTGAACATCTTTGGGCAAAGCAAACAGTTTGAATGATCATAGTCCCTCGATAAAACTTTTCAAAACAAACAAAACAAATGATCAAGTCCCTTAGAGAAATTGCCCAAAGACATTTAACGTCGTTACAATTATGGTCTAAACGATGACCCGCGCCTGTCCCTTTCACATCCTAACACAAGGTTGCCCACCAAATACAATGGTGGTGCAAACTTGTTAAAAGGGTTAAAGTATAGCAATAATCTTTTGAGAAACTTAGGAGTAGATAACCTCTTAGTTACTTGAATCAACTTGTAAAACAAAACACTTGCCTAATTTCAAAATCACACATTACAACACTTTCAAAACAAAAACTTTCAAAAAACAAATGAAAACCTTTTCAAAAGACATACATCTTTGTATACATCCCCACATGGATCATTGCAAAGGTTGCCACCACATTGGCCTCTTTTCAAAACATTTTCAAAACCCACACACTCAAGCACCATTTAAAACAATTGAAAACAAAAGGCAAGTGATCTAAGCAAGTAACTAAGAGCCCATGGATAACCATGGATAGAAAGGGTGCTAATACCTTCCCTTTCTATAATCTACTCCCCGAACCCAAGAAAACATCTCAAAAGGTTTTTGCTGTGCTTTTTAACCTTTCCTTAGGATAAAATAAAAAGTCGGTGGCGACTCTTGCTAACCGCAACATTTGCGAATACAAACGCAAACCTCAAGTCAGTTCTCCCACCGTATCACACATATCAACTAACAGTTCGATCCTAGGAAATACTGGAACCATTGGTTACCCTGGGGGATTCGTCCCACCATCAGGGACACAAACCCATTTCGCCACCCCACTAACTAGACCACCCGGTTTCGATGGTAATAGAACCAGAAATTCCTCTTATGGAATGCCAACATCTTTTATGGCAGGCTTACACAATTCCACATCGAATTCATCACCACAATTAGGGTCTGGGTCTGGGGCAAATCAATTTATGACAAATAACCAAGGGTCAGTGGGTTATAGTGCAATGCCTATCTTAACCACAGAAAATCAGTTGGCCTTTAGGCAATTAATGGATGACAGTAACCATAATATGATAGGAGTGTTAGCACAAACTATGCAGGAAATCTTTGCCCCAATAGTACAAAATGTAACTGTGACAAACAGAGAAAATGCAGATAACATGAGTCGAATAGCAGACTTCTTCGCTCCCCCAGAAAGGCGTAGGCAGAATCAGGCGGGAGTTCGAGCAAACGTACCTATTATAGAACAAGTTGCTAACGACCCACCCTATAGACCAACTAGAGAGGAGGTTAATTTGGGGGCAAGGGCACAAAGGTTAGAAGCCCCAATGATTCATGGCCCACAAAGGGAAATTATGGAACCAGGGGCAAGGGTCGAAAGGCTAGAAGTCCCAGAGTTTCGAGAAGAACAACCTAGAGGAGTTGTCATGGTGGGTCGAAATCAAGATGCTGATGCAGTCGTTCACAGAATTCGAAACGATAACATCTTGGCAGAAAACAACTTAACCACCATGATAGAGAGAATCATGGCCCAGAATGGCCTCAACACAGGAATTAGAAGGCCAAATTATGCCTCTCCTATATTAGATTACATAATGCACACTGATTTACCAAGGGGATATAAAGTCCCTAAGTTTACAAAGTTTGCTGGGGATACCAGTGAATCAACAGTCGAACATATAGCCAGGTATCTAACTGAAGCAGGAGATATAGCCAATAATGAACTTAGGATCAAATATTTCCCAAGTTCCCTAACTAAGAACGCTTTCACATGGTTCACCACTCTACCTCCTGGGTCCATAGATACTTGGGCTTTGTTGGAGAGATTATTCCATGAGCAGTTCTACATGGGGCAATCAAAAATAAGTCTGAAGGAACTAGCCAACGTCAAGAGGAAGTTTATTGAACCCATAGATGATTATCTGAATAGATTCAGGCTCTTGAAATCTAGATGCTTTACAGTAGTTCCTGAACATGAGTTAGTCGAAATGGCTGCTGGCGGCCTGGATTACTCTATTCGAAAGAAATTAGACACTCAATACTTGAGGGATATGGCTCAATTAGCCGATAGGGTTCGACAGGTCGAAAGGCTAAAGGCCGAAAAGGCCAGAGTTTTTAAAAATAACAAAAAAGAAAGGGTCTCCTATGTTGGAGCTGAGGAAACAGAAGATTATCCTGAATTCGAATTCGAAGAGGTCAAAATTGACCTCGCTGAATTAAAACAGGCACCACCTTACTCCTACAAATTATTAGTTCCCACAAAAGGGAAGGAAATTGTTGAAAATGAGAAAAGTGACAAATTCCCAAAGAAGGTTTATACCTTCGATATAACTAAGTGTGACGAGATTTTTGATTTGCTTGTCAAAGATGGCCAACTCATTGTGTCATCAAATGTCAAAATACCTCCTTTAGATCAAAGTAAGAAAAGAGGATTTTGCAAGTATCATAGTTTCCTAGGCCACAAAACCTCACAGTGTTTTATTTTCAGGGACCTAATTCAGAATGCAATTAAAGATGGCAGACTGAAGTTCGCTGATAAAGCAAAAATGAAAGTAGATGAAGATCCTTTGGACATCGCACACACCAATTACTCCGAGCCTGCATGCATTGGGGAAATTAACATGGTGGAAGCTGACCAAAGGGACGTTCCAGTAGGAGAGAAAGGTACTGAAAATGAAAGCTAGGTGTTAGTCGAAGTCAATAAGGGGGTCACTGAAGGCGTTCACAAGCAACCAGAGACTTCAATCGAAGCAGCACCTTTAGCTGTTGCAAAAGAAATCCAGGCTACTGAAGGCCAGGAAAACCAAAACCAAGAGTTGACACAGGTTACTGAAGGCCTGGGGCTGGAATTGGAGAAAGTCCAGATCACGAAGCCAACTTCCCCTCAGAAAGAAATATGGGATACTTTAGGGGAGCCCAGTGGAAAGTTTGACTACTTGGTCAAATATTCTGCCCCAGAGAGTTCAAAAATCCAAATTGAAGATATAAAACCTACAGGATGGGGAGATGATGACGCTAAGGGGGAGGATGTTGAGGTAAACATGGTGGATATGGAGAGACCTCGTTCTGAAATGGAGGAGGTGGAGAGATACTTAGAAAAAGAAAAGTATAAAATGGAGGATAATCATGTTGGAGATGCTAGTCTTAAGGATTACCTCATGATGTGCCACAAAGGAGATACAGGAATGATACTATGCCCTAGGTGCAACATCCTCTGCAACAAGAGAATCGCTGCAAACTTCGAGAGGGTACAAAGGGCGCGAACTGGCAACAACTGGCGCCAGGATAACCAGTTATTCAGGTGTTATCCTAAGGCTGGAGAAAGTTTGTTGGAATTTGTGCTTCGCTGCTACAAAGGGGCAACCAAATGCTTGATATGCCCAAGGTGTTCTGCTGTGTATGATCAAAGCATGGCCAGAGCCTTCGAAACAATCCCTTTCGCCCCTTGCTGGAACCACCAAGAGACTGTTCAGATGGGCCCACGTTTCGATAGCAAATACAATCAACGAAGGCCTGATAGTCCTCATCCCAAGGGCGCTCGAAGAGTGACGTTCAAAATTCCTGCTGAAGTGCCAACAGACAAATGGCTGCAAGTCAGAAATGACAAAGGCAAAGACAAATGGAGAAATAATGAACGAAACGCACGCCATGCTATGACATATAGAAGGCAGTTCAACATAGCGAAGAGGGAAGAAGTGAGATTAGATAACTACAAAGGAAGAAACCCCATGTCAAGATCTCAATGGCGGAGGCAACAGAGAATTCGAAAGGCTGAAAGGGAAGCTGTGGCAAATAAAGGGGCAACTTCAATAAAAAACCAAGGTGAATCTAGCACCAACAAACCCACACCAAAAAATCAAACTGAAGACAAACCCCCAGTTAGTAGGAGGCTCTTCTCTGAAGTACAACTAAATGAACCAAAGGAATACACTCCAGGTCCAGAAGAAGACGAAGATATGCTAACGGACAACTTCGAATCAGAGGGGGAGTCTTCGTTCAATATCAATTGTAACGTGGTATCTGTGCTTCCTTGTGAGTTTGGACAGGAAACTGAAATTGACGAGTATGAGGAAGAAGATACCATAGATCTGATGAAGCATATGCCTGTGTGCTACTACGTGATGGATAACGGAGCCGTCGAGGAGCAGAATGCATTCTTCGAGCGTCCAGAACCGGCTATGAAGAATCATCTGAAGCCATTATTTATTCGGGCAAAGGTTGGTGCCCATGGCGTAAATAAGGTTCTAGTGGATGGGGGCGCTGCAGTTAACTTAATACCCCATTTCATGCTGAAAAGGTTAGAGATACGCGAAGGAGACATCAAACCACACAACATGGTTCTATCCAATTATGAAGGAAAAGTAGGCAAAACATTGGGCGTGGTTCAATTGGACTTGACGATAGGCTCAAGCTGTAGGCCCACCATGTTCATGGTGATCGAAGCCAAGGCCAACTACAACTTGTTGCTGGGAAGGGAGTGGATTCATGGTGTAGGAGTAGTTCCTTCGTCAATGCACCAGCGATTAGTTTTATGGAGAGAAGATGGGATCGTGGAAAACATCGAAGCGGACCAGAGTTACTTCATGTCAGCAGTCAACTTAGTTGACAAGAGGAATTATGACAAACATCTGGCAAAGATTGCTCCTTGTGTCCCAAATGATGAAATCAACGAAACCAGGAACGCACACTACTATATGACCCTTCGCCATGATGGCATATATTGGGATAGAAGAATAATCAGTGAAGATGAAGGAGTCGAAGGTACTATACAAAGACGGCCAGCAGGCTGGGAATTTGACAACCTTACTCATGACTGAGTCCTCCTTTTTCGAAAGGATTTCGGCCTATATGGCTGAGAATGAATCAAAGGCGGCCTTAGAGGCTGAAATAAATAAACTGGCTGTAAAGATGAACAAAATAAATGTGGGTAGCTCGAAAGTCTCACCCTTTGAAGAACTTGAAATAGATCAAAGGCTGGACGCCATCTATGATAAAGAACCCTTAGGCTTCGAGAGGGACCCCATAGACTCAGGTGCCAAAATGTTGGCGCAGGATCCACTCGAAGAAGTGAACTTAGGGGATGAGAATACGAAAAGAATAACTTACATAAGTGCAAAACTTAACCCAGGCCTCAAGCAGGAAGTGATCGAAGTCCTCAAGAAAAACAAAGATTGCTTCGCGTGGGATTATGACGAAATGCCTGGTTTAAAGAGGGAGTTAGTGGAACACAGACTTCCAATCAAGGATGGCAAGAAGCCCATCAAGAAAACTCCTAGAAGATTCGCACCAGCCGTTCTCACAAAGATCAAAGCTGAGATCGAAAGGTTGCTGCGTTGCAGATTCATCAGAACCACAAGGTATGTTGAATGGTTAGCAAATATAGTGCTTGTTATTAAGAAACATGGTTCTTTGAGAATTTGCATAGATTTTAGGGATTTAAATACTGCAAACCCTAAAGATGAGTACTCCATGCCTATGGCAGAAATGTTAGTAGACTCTACTGCAGGATTCAAATATTTAAGTATGTTAGATGGATACTCTGGGTACAATCAGATTTTTATTGCTGAAGAAGATGTTGCCAAGACAGCATTTCGTTGCTCAGGAGCCTTAGGCACCTACGAGTGGGTGGTGATGCCTTTTGGTTTAAGGAATGCTGGGGCAACTTATCAAAGGGCAATGAATTCGATTTTCCATGATTTCATTGAAACTTTTATGTAGGTGTATATTGATGATATAGTCATCAAATCTATATCTGCAGAAACCCATTTGCATCATTTGAGCCAATCATTCGAACGAATGAGAAAACATGGCTTAAAGATGAATCCCCTTAAATGTGCATTTTTTGTGCAGGCTGGAGATTTCCTTGGCTTTGTGGTTCACAAGAAAGGAATTGAGATCAACCAAAATAAAACCAAAGCCATAATGGAGACGAAAGCACCTACGTCAAAAAGGGAGCTGCAATCTTTGCTAGGGAAGATTAACTTTCTCAAAAGGTTCATTTCGAATCTAAGTGGAAGAACCCAAGCTTTCTCTCTGTTGCTTCGTTTAAAGCAAGGCCAAGCCTTCGAGTGGAACAAAGCCCATCAGGAGGCATTTGACAAGATAAAAAGATATCTCTCTCAGCCTCCCATCTTGTCTCCACCTTCATGGGGAAAGCCCATGAGATTGTACATATCTGCCTCTGAAGTTAGTATAGGTAGTATGTTAGCACAAGAAGATAGCAATGGCATCGAAAGAGCCATATATTATTTAAGTAGAGTATTGAATGATGTAAAGACTAGATATAGCAATATAGAAAAGCTATGTCTCTGTTTGTACTATTCTTGTATGAAACTCAAGTATTATATAAAGCCTGTTGATGTTTATGTTTCATCTCATTTCGATGTTATCAAACACATGCTGTCGAAACCAATAATGCATAGCAGAATTGGTAAATGGGCTTTAGCCTTAACAGAATATTCTTTGACTTTCATGCCTTTAAAAGCTGTGAAAGGCCAAGTGATTTCTGATTTCATTGTGGACCATTCATTGGTTGAACAGACTGTCATGAGTTATGTTGAAATGCAACCATGGAAATTATACTTTGATGGTTCGACCCACAGGAATGGTAGTGGTGTTGGGGTCCTTATAATTTCTCCTGAAGGAATTCCAACAAAATTCAAGTATAAATTAGATGGTCCTCGTTGCTCGAACAACGAAGCTGAGTACGAAGCGCTTATTGTTGGACTTGAATCTTTGTTGGAATTGGGGGCAACTAGAGTCGAAATTAAAGGAGACTCAGAGTTAGTGGTCAAGCAAATAACAAAGGAGTACAAATGCATAAAGGAAAATCTGATGATATACTTTGTCATAGTTAACAGGCTACTTAGAAAATTTGAATACATGGATATTCAATATATACCAAGAATAGAAAACCAAGAAGCAAATGACTTAGCACAGTTGGCTTCAGGTTATAAAGTTTCTGCCAAAAACTTTGAGGATTTGGTTGAATTAAGAGGTAGAGTTATGGCTACTAGATTCATACCATCAGATCTAGAGAGTATGAAATTGGGTTATGCTGAGAAACAGGGATTCGAAATATTAGCCATAAACACTTTATCAGATGCAGATTGGCGAAGTCCACTTGTGAGCTATTTAACAAATCCAACTCTGAATGTTGATAGGAAGATAAAATATAGAGCATTGTCATATGTCCTCATGGGAAACGAATTGTTCAAAAAGACCCAAGAAGGCGTATTACTGAATTGCCTAGGAGAAAGTGAGGCATACTTAGCATTGTCAGAAGTCCACAATGGGGCATGTGGGGCACATCAAGCAGGTCATAAAATGAAATGGTTGTTATTTCGATATGGCATGTATTGGCCCAGCATGCTCAAAGATTGTATAGACTTTGCTAAAGGTTGTGAAGAATGTCAGAAACGTGCAGGGATTCAACATGCCCCTGCAAGTGAGTTGCATTCAATCATTAAACCATGGCCCTTTAGAGGATGGGCATTGGATTTAATAGGAGAAATAAATCCTGCTTCGTCTAAAGGACAGAAATATATCTTGGTAGGAATAGATTATTTTACCAAGTGGATCGAAGCAATACCATTGATAGTTGCTGATCAAGATGCTATTATTGAGTTCGTACAGAAACAAATTATCTATAGGTTCGGATTGCCAGAGAGCATAACCACAGACCAAGGTTCTGTGTTTACTGGTAGAAAGATGCAAGAGTTTGCTCAAGAAATGGGGTTCAAATTACTAACATCAACGCCATATTATGCTCAAGCAAATGGTCAGGTCGAAGCAGCTAATAAAGTGATAATAGGGTTAATCAAGAAACATATTGGAAAAAAGCCAAGGAACTGGCACAAAACTCTGGACCAAATACTATGGGCATGTAGAACATCTCCTAAAGAAGCTACTAACACCACACCTTTCCAACTCACATTTGGTCATGATGCAGTTCTGCCAGTAGAAATTCATCTACAATCAGTTCGAATTCAAAGACAAAACAAAATTCCAGCTGCATTATATTGGGAAATGATGATGAATGAGTTAGTTGAGTTGGATGAAGTTAGATTGCATGCATTGGAAATCCTGATGAGACAAAAGGAAAGAGTGTCTAGGACATATAATAAAAGGGTGAAGGGAAAAGCATTCACTATTAATGACTTAGTCTGGAAAGTCATATTGCCCATGGACAAGAAAAATAAAATGTTAGGTAAATGGTCACCTCATTGGGAAGGACCTTTTCGAATAGTAAAGAGGTTTTCAAACAATGCATACGAAATTGAAGAATTGATGGATGATAAACGTATCCTAAAGGTTAATGGGAAATATTTAAAGAAATATAAGCCACGCCTGCAGGAGATTCGAATAATAACAACGTAATCAAAATATCATAAAAATGCCAAAATGGTAATATGGGATTGCCAAAATGGCGTTGTTCAGGTATTACAGACAAAAAACCAAATTTCAAAACTAATTAAAACTAAGACTTAAAAATAGACATTATTCTTCAATCTGTTAAAGGTACTTCGAAAAGACTCAAGCCTTTGTTGAGTAAAACGTCTTGCTCCCTCTAAGGTAGCCACTTCTCCCTTGAGTTGTTCTGCGGTTTCCATTTCTGCAAGCCCTTTGTTGAGGAGCTCTTCGAATTGGTTGCCAGCAGTATTGGTTTCGTAGGCTAATTGTTGTTCTTGAGCCTCCTTAACCTTCTGCTGAAGTTCCTGAATTTGCCTTTCCCAGAGTAGGATGGACTCAGCTCGAGCTTCATAGTCAATTTTTGCTTGCTTTAGATGCATGGCTTGATCCTCAGCTTCTTGAGAGAGTTTCTAAGCATGCTCATAAGCAGCATCCATTGCAGTTCGTTTTTCTTGAACCTTTCTGGTAGCAAATTCATCTTGGAGAAGGCACCCAGTCACGTTGTCTAGCAGAGATTAAAGATCGAACAAGATAGTGCTAACTGGCAAAGAGCAGGTAGCAAGGTTGACTTTTGTAAGTAGCTCCTTCATAGTGTAGCAAGCTGTGCTATCCTGTTTGAGCACTTCGAACAAATCCACATCAAGAATTGTTCTCCTAATCCTGTTAAGAAGTACAATTCTATCATCTGTGGGCAACAGATGGCTAGTCGAACTTGTACCAGCCCTAGCAGGTGGAATATCCCTTTGATCTAGCTTCGCCTTCATGTACCCAATTGGGTCATTTCATCTTAAGAAGGCAAGCTCCTATTCAGTCATTCGAGATAGAGACGGTTGAGGGAGTTCCACACGCAAGGGAGTCACATCCATTTCGACTTCCATGGGTTTATTGGTCGCGTCACCGTTACCTTCACTCGTTTCATGCTCATTGCCTTCTTCATTATCGTCCAGATCCACCACTTCGATATCATCATTTTCACTACTATTTGCATCTGACTCTGTCCCAGCAGTCGAACCATCGTTGGCATCTTCTTCCTCAGACCCTTCCTCTGCAGATTCATCGTTTCCTTGATCAGAATCATCTTTCTCTCCTTCAGCGTGAATGTCCTTTGGATCCTCTTGAAAGGTTTCAAGAGGGGACTTATGAAGAGAAGTCTTTTGTAAAGTCTCTGCAGATTCATGAAGCGTTGCTTCATTTGTTTCTTTTAGAGGAGGAGAAGTAGTCTGGTCATCTTACTGCTCTGAAGCCCCAGTCAGGACCGCCATATTGGAGGATCCTTTATTCTGCACCAGGTTGCTAGAGTCCCCTTGAGGAGAAGAGTTGATGGGAGCAGCAGTTTTCGATGGAGAAATCGAAGTGGTAAGAGCTGGATTCAAAATGTCCTACAGAGGCAAAGAATGTTAAGAGCATGTACCAAAGTAATGAATAATTATTTTGTTAAAAAATTAGAGTTCAATTTACCTGTGGACTCTCAGAAGAGAGGTTGCTATCTATACGTTCCAACATTACATTGGAGGTCGAAGGTGGATTTTTGGATTTAGTTGAGGGAGCAACATCTCTGGAATCGAGTCCAGAGACACTAGTTGGTACAACACTTTTTGAAATTTCCTTCTTCTGCTTCTTCTTCGAAGCAGCTGGTGAATTCCCTCCAGCATTGGGATCCTTCCTAGTAGTGTTTGTTTTTCTTTTCTTTGGAGTGATTGGCGGGAGTTTGTTAGTCTGAAAAGATTTAAACAATAAGTTAGATACATATCATGAAACATTAGTGTATTCGAAACATCAAGGCTAAGTGATTACCTGTGGAGTTGGAGCAGTGGTTATTGCTGGTGTTGTTGTTGTTGCAGCAGTTGTTGTTGGTTTGGATAGAGTCACATTATCAATGGTTTCGACAGATGCTTGAGAGGCGCTTCCCTATTTTGACTTTGAAGCAGCAGTCTTTATCCTGATGGCGGAAAATCGAAACAATTAAGGCAAAAGTTAAAATTGTAGAAAGTGAGAAACATTTGGGATTTTCCCAAGCATTCGCACATGCGCCTTGATCAGATTTAATCGACATGGCAGAAAGGTCATAGCGAAGATGTCCTGGGAAATCGTGGAGCCAATGTCGAGCCCATGTCACAGTCTCAGATGGCTTTGGTTTCTTTTGAATATATTTGAACATTTCTTTGCAAGTGAACTACCAAGGGTATGGAGGAAACCAAGCCAGAGCCAGTTCTGAGGTAGGCAATCTAGGAAATTTAGGTGGATGCATTTCGAATGCCAACCTATACCTATCCTCAGGTGACAACCCTGAAGGAAGTTTTAACTTAGAAATTTTTTCTTTGAATTTTTCCTTCAAGGTCTCAGCCGCTTGATGCACAGTGGATTCCAAGTGTGTGGGATCATAAGTAGTTTCGAAATAATTTTGAAAAGCCCTAATCTCTTTGGCATGAGTGAACATACCTTTCTTGGATTGTACCTGCACATCGAACGCATCAGTTAGTTTCTGCTGAATAGTGAGGGTATCGAACATATAAGACTGATAGAACTTTGTCCACCATTCCAGAAAACCCTTTGCTGTGAGGTGTGTAGGTTCGAAAGATATTAGTTCAAAGTGGGCGAAGCCTTGGTATTGTTCCTGTTGTAGTTTGGCTTCTCTTGCCTTGAAGGTTCGCCCAGAGGTGATGGCACTTTCTGTTTGGAATAGGGGTTCAGGGATTAGTTGGCACAAGCCAAATTGTCTCGAAACGAAGTTGGGTTGATAAGAAAAAAGGAAGATTTGATTCTTAGCAGGAGTAATTCGTGAGGAGATTAGTCTGGGAAGCAAAAAGGCTTTCCATACATCTTGAATTTCTTTGCTTTTGACTGCTTCTGAGAGAGCCATGGTGAACCAGGATGGTCCATGAGTCCTTGAGGCAAAGGGCGCCATGGTCTCTTCGAATTTGTGTCTCTTGGAGAAGATCATTATGTATTTTGAGAAGAGAACTTTGAAGTCATCCTTATCATCGTTTGGGGTAAGTCTTCGCAGCCTAGTGCCTTCGATGATTCTATCCGCTATTTTTGGATCCTGTTCAGCAATAGTATTGGCAGTTGATAGTGAAGGTTTGAACATGGCATTAAGCCATAACTGGAGTAACCAGAAAGGGCCAGCTAGCAGGATGTTTTTGGAGGTGTGAGATTTCAAACTCGAGACAGCTGATCTTAGACTTTCATAAAGATCAACAAGTAGTAGTTCGCTTAAACACACCCTCCGATTTTCATGTAAATCTCTATCTAGAGGAATAAACCTACTGGCTACCTGTAGGGACCTGCTGCAAAAGACATACCTTGATAGCCATAAGGTAAGGAAAGCAATGTGTTCCACATCCGACACACTGTCTCCTTCAGTATGGTAGTGGCTAATGAACTTTGAAAAGCTGGCTAGCTTGACTTCGAAGTCAATAATACTCGAATGCTCTTCATTGTCAGGAATGTAGGTTTCTCCTATTGGTGATAACCCAATAATGGCTGCTATGTCAAAAAAGGTGGGTGTAATCATTCCACCAGGGAGATGGAAGGTATTGTAAGTACTGTCCCAGAAATATAAGGACGCGAATAATAATGGGTGGCTATAGGTAAAGCCTGGTTTCGATAGTTTAATCAAGTTGTAAATGCCTAATTCTTCCCATTGCTGGGATTTCTTGGCTTCTACTTTAGTAAACCAGTTGTGATAGGTTGTGTCAGAGGTGGGGCAAGATCGAAATGGTTTGAAGTTACTCTTTACATAATCTAGCACAAAAGGGTCCTTAGGGGGAATGATTGGAGTTTCCACGGTGGTCGAATCAGAAGACTCCCCTGTCTTAGGGGTATCCATTTTATTAAACAAAGGTTTAAAATTATAACAAACAGGGAAAATTTTTCTGGTGTCTTTTAAGATCTCAAAGACTGTAAGAGGGCCCATTAAAGCTAACCTCTTGCCAGCGGCGTTAGTAGGAATTAGTACCTGGGATGCGTAGAGCATTTCCTTCTCTTTTGAGATCATCAGAGGAATAAGAACAGATTGACCTTGGTAGGTGCCAACCTTGCTTTCCATTGTGGTTCCTGTGTTCTTTCCTTTCTTTTTGGAAGCTTTTTTCAATTGAGATGAAGTTGAAGAAGACATTGTTTGAAGAGTGTTGGAAGTTTTAGGGTTTCGGTGAGAAGAGAGGAAGAAAAGATTCAGAGTGTGGGAAGAAAAAATAAAAGACTAAGTTGATGGGTTTTTATAGTGTGCAAGTTTAAACATCCATTGAGTAAGATTGTGATACGTGGTAATCATGGGTTGGTTTGAGAAGGAGGTGGCATAAAGTTGATATTGGTAATAGGCGTGATTAAATAATAATCATTGTTTTGTTACTGCACCATGCTGTGAAATGGTTCAAGGCGGTTAAGGAATCTGAAAAGCGTCATGATTGACGTGACTGGAGTCATATGCAATAAATGTTACGATGATTCAAAGGTCGCATCAAAATCTTGCGTATATGTTTAAAATAAGTATTTCTCAAAGGAATCGAAATACATATTTTAAAGGGGCATTTTGTTGGCTGAAGATTTTGATGATATTGTTTGAAGCGAAGCAAGTTGGATGTTTCGATTGGAATAAAGCAAGATGTCATGTTTCGAAATGGTAGAAGCAGTGCTTCGAATGGGCATGTCAAAACTCTGAGCTTAGAGTGACAGTTATGGGGATATATTCAAAGAAGTCTCGAAATGGTAACAAGGTTGTGTCCAAGAAATGAGTTCGAAACGAAGAGTGCCAAAACATTTGAAATTCAAACGCAAGCGGGATGTTCGAAATTTAAAATATATGCGCTGGAGCATTCGAAGACGCGTGGAAGCTAGAGAGGGGCATTGCTTTGCATGTTCTGAACGTGGCAGAATCTTATAGCAAGACCGTTATGGTCGAAGTAGTATAAATAGAAGTCTTAGCATTAGGATTTCGTGTGTCATATCTATTGTACAAAAATTCAGTAAACATTCAAAATACCACATGGCTAGGGAAACGAATGCACGAACAATGTATGTATGATAACACTAAGTATTTATGATTCAATAAAACTCTTTATCATTTCCAGTCTTTTCCTCTATCTTCATGTCAATATCATTCAAAAGCCTTTACATTAAAATATTTTCATTCAAAGTCATTTTACTGATTTCTTGCATTTAAACGCTTTCTTCATATTTCGAATCTTTTACATTCCAGAGAATCTTTTACATTACATTCTTTTATATTTCGAAGTCATTTACTTGTCTTTTCTGCAGTTTTTACATGTCTTTACAATTGAACTTTATTCATGCAATTTAGTTTCGCGCGCATTTACTTGATCACGCCTTTAGATCTTTAATAGATTAATCGAAGTAAGTTAAACACCTACACAACATTCTAAATACCAACCATGAATATCAGTTCTATAATGAGAATTATCCAAATGACCAATACATCCTAGGATCAATCTATTCGATCCTGCAAGTTACCAGAGAGATTAAATAACAGTCATTAAGATTATTTGATAGTTTGGAGGACTAGCGGTTGTTTACCAGAAATCACTGTAAACAGGTCTCAATGAGTGTAGTATCGAGTATCAACCAGTTCTCAACTTTACACCGAGGTCGGCTATCTCACTACTTCCTAATGGCCAAGTTGGTCTATTAAGGGTTCTAAGGTCAGTTGATGCTTAACGACACATATAGCAGCCCCGTATTCTCCTTGTTTCTCCACAAGGGATACCAGTACCAACCAATGTGCCACATCAACGTAGTTATTGCTTCAACCGTATCGGTCTATGCTGTACAGTTCCCTCACAATTTATTGCTACTTACTTAAAAGGTGTCCCTCAGATCCGCGTTAGGATCTATAGTAACTCCCAATACAAAACCCTTTAACAGTAAAGCAACCAAAACAAACAAGAGAAGCAATTTATGATGAACTAATCCTAAGGTATACCCCACTTATTGTCCCCAGCAGAGTCACCAGCTCTGTGATACGGTGGCAGAACCGGATTGTTTTAGGAAAATGCTGGTTTGCGTTTTGCGTTTGTGTTTGCAAAATGTCGCGGTAAGCAAGAGTCGCCACCGACTTTTATTTTATCCAACTGGAAAGGACAAAAGCACAGAAAAATTCCTTTCTTCGAGATTTTGAGTACGGGGGGTAGATTATAGAAAGGGAAGGTATTAGTACCCTTTCTATCTGTGGTTTTCCACGGGCTCTTAGGTACTTGCTCATCATTTTAAAAAATTGCTTCCGTGCTTGTGTGTTTTGAAAAGTTTTTGTTTTACTTCATTTTAACCCTTGTATAAGTCCTCAAGAGTGTTACGAAGTGTTTTTGAAAACTTTGTTTGGAAAAGTGTAAGTATGAAAAAATTTATTTTGAGCAAGTACCTACTCGAAAAAAGATTATTTCTGTCCTTGTTTCCTTTAGACAATGCTATCCCACTATTAAAGAGTAGGTAGCACCGCCGTTGGAGTTGTAAAGGTCAATTCATAAGGAACGTACAATCACTAAAGTAATGTTAGGACGTCTTAGTAATACCCCTAATGTCTTAAGATCATATTCGAAGCAACATTTCCGAGGAAACCTTTCCGAGGCAACATTTCTGAACGGGACTTTTGATCTTTGTTTAGACAGGAGAGAGACCACTAAAACACCCTATACTTAATGATCGTTTACCGAAGGCAACCGAAGTGAGAGTATACCCTAAGAGTGCGCATGTGCAAGTGATTTGATTTCAAATTGTTATCTTTGCACATTAGGGTTTGCTAGCCATTTTAAATTAACATACAGTCTTGTCATGCAATCCTATTATTATACATCTAACAGTTAATATTTGCGAAAATTAAAATGCGAGAAATAAAACTATGCTATTACAAGGCTTTGGGGATGGGGATTAATTTACATAGCCAAAAACCCCCAAAAAATGATAAATGAAAGAAAATCCTAATTAAAAGTATTACATACTGTAAGCAGTTACATTAATATCATAAAAAATATAAACACGCGTGTTGTACCCCAAAATTTTCCCTCCCATATTTCTCAAAACATTGCAAGAAAGATCCTCAAGTTGCTCAAGGGTTGGCCAGGCAAGCTCTCTCCTAAGGCAGTCTACCTCAAATTAGGGTTTCATGTTGCATCAAGATCCTTGAGTCCAAGTGACCCCAAGTGCTCACAAATGTCCTAATATGTTCTCAAGATCATCCATGTCAAGTTTCAAGCCTTGCAGAGGAAGTTTGCTCAGTCAATTGCTCAAAAGGTCCAAAAATTGACTGTGCTAGGGCAAAAGTCAACTGTGGCCCACATACAGTCAAACTTCAAGATTTTTGGTCAACATCCTCATTTTGAAGTATATTTCATCATTTGATCAATGGTTGATCATGATTCATCAAGGATTGCTTATAATTCATCAAGATTCAAAAGTTGCTAAATTAGGGTTTTGTAGGAAAAGTCAACTCAACTTTGACCAAGCATAACTTTCTCATACTTTATGATAAATGACCCACCCAAAGCGAATTTTGAAGAGGATGAAATTACCTATAATCCATATTCATCTCCCAAGATAAAAATATGCACTCACAAGAAGTTATGAATTTGGACATTATAGGTCATTTTGAAAAGTCAACAAAAACACTTTTTTTTGTCAAAACTTCATACATGAGCATGGAATATCAAAATGAGATGAGACAAAAATGGTTGATTAGAGGACATCTCAATATTTCTAAAAAGTACAAGAACACCTCCAAAGAGTCAAAATTGAGGAAGTTATGCATTGTTGAAGTTGGACTTTTTTGCAAAATTGCCAAAATTCAACTATGCCCAAAACTTCAAATTTTGCCAAATGGGCCCATTATTTTTCACTTGTTTTGAGTTGGAATCATAGCCCACGTGCTCTAGCCTTTGCCACTTGTCCATATTTTATTTTTATTATTTATTTTGTTTTTTATTTGAATTATTTCAAATTAAATCAAAACAAATCAAATAAAATCAAAAATATTGAAAACCAAGGATTTTGTGATGATTTCAGGTCTTAAATCACAGCTAGCCATCATCAAACTCGTATCAAGGCATAAGTGTACAAAGAGATTGGATTTGGACCGATTTTGGAAAGATCTTCAAAGCAAATCAAATCAACATCAAAATCATTGATGGAGAGGGATTTGGACTGAATAAACAACCCTAATGCATTGTGCAATACATAAGGAGGAGAGGCATATAAAAAACAGGGTTGGAGATCAGTCATAGGGAAAGAATATAGATTTTAAGAGTGGATAGGGTTACAGTGACAGACCTTTGTCTGTGGGTATAGGTGCTTCTGGTTTTAGCCACGGAGAGAGGAAGAAGAAGCAGGCGTGTCACTCCTCCATTCGTCCATTCAAACGAGCGCGCGTTTTTTTAATATCTGTCCACTAACTTTTGTTTTATTATATTATGATTATTTTGTATTATATTAACAAATAGAAAACACAGCCTAGTGGTTGCCACACAGGATTTCAAGGCATTAGAGGTTGGAGGTCAGGGGTTCGATCCCTGCCTCCAGCATTTTTTATTTTTCCATATTATTTTAGGGAATCTAGTGCACGCTCAAGCCTAATATCCACCATGGACATTCATCATCAGCGTGCCAGATGGCCAGATGGCCAGATCTGGTGGCCATCATTGAAGGTGCACCAAAGGACCAAGTCAACGCAAACGCATGGGATCAGAAAAGTCAAATGGATCTTCATCAAATGGGCCAGAAAACTGCTATGCACACCCTTAAAAAATCAGGCCTATCTCACTCTTTTTCTTATATTTTGTTTATTTCATTTAATTATTTTATTTTATTTAATTTAATTACTAACCAATAAACAATTTTCCTTTTTTTGTCAAAAAAATCACAAAAATATTTTTTACCCAATTAAAATTCAGAAATTTATTTTTCATCAATAAATCAATTAATTTAATTAGGTTGATTAATTAGGTAACTTTAATTTATTTTGCGAATAATAAAAATCAATTAGAATAATTAGGTTTTAATATTAATTTAATTATTTTACTTTCTTTCCTAAAATAACAAAAAAATCCAAAAATATGTCATTTATTATTTTTCATTTATTAACTTAATTTAATAATTAATTTAGTATTTAATTTTAGGATTTAATTTCTTTTCTTAAAAATAAAAACAACAAAAAAATATTTTCTTTTAATTAGGAGGGTCAAAACCCTAGTCTCGCCTTCGATCCAATTGTCTCGCGCACTTTATTTTTCCTTTATTCAATTATTATATCTGCTCCCGGTTTGTAATAATTAATTAGGACATTTATTTATTTTCCCGATTTTAAATTTCAAAGGGGTGCTTTTGGCGATGTAAATACCCGACGCCTTGTAATAATTTAGTTTAAATTCCGCACCTTTAATTTCTGCAAATATACAACTGTTAGATGTTTGATAATAGGGTTTGCATGACAAGAATGAATGTTTAATCTTAAAACAGTTAGATCACCCTAAACATGTGCAAAGATAAAAATAACTGAAATCAACACACTCGCACATGCGCACTCCTAGGATACACTCCCACTTGGTTGCCTTTGTAAATGGTCATTGAGTATAGGTTGTTTTAGAGGTCGCCCTCTTGTCTAAAAGATCATAGTTGCCTCGAAATGGTTGCCTCAGATATTGTTTCCTCGAACAAATGATCTAAGACATTAGGGTTACCGCTAAGACGTCCTAACATTGCTTTAGTGACTGTATGTCCCTCTTTCGAATTGACCCTCAAACTCCAATGACGGTGCTACCTACTCACTAATAGTGGGATATCATTGTCTAAAGGAAATTAGCATATAACGATTCCTTTTTTCGAGTAGGTAGATTAGTTCTTAGATACTTGCTCATCCAAAACAAAACTTTTTTTTCACACTTACACTCCTTTTCAAACAAAGTTTTCAAAAACACTTCATTACACTCTTGAAGACAGAAGCAAGAGTTAAATCGAAGTTAAAACAAAAACTTTTCAAAACCCACAAGCACAAAGAGAACAATTTTGAAAATGATGAGCAAGTACCTAAGAGCCCGTAGATAACTACTGATAGAAAGGGTGCTAATACCTTCCCTTTCTATAAATCTACCCCCCGTACTTAGAAATATCTCGAAAAAGGAATTTTTCTGTGCTTTTTTCCTTTCCTTGTTGGATAAAATAAAAGTCGGTGGTGACTCTTGCTTACCGCGACATTTTGCGAAAAAAAACGCAAAACGCGAACCAGCATTCCAAAAAACAGTCAGTTCTTCCCACCGTATCACAGAACTGGTGACTCTGCTAGGGACTTAATAAGTGGGGTGTACCTTAGGAATAGTTAATCATAATGTTTTCAATTGCTTGATTTGTATGCTTTATCTTTATGGGTTTGAATCGGAGTTACTATAGATCCTAACCCGGATCTGGGGATACCTTTTAGGTAAGTAACAATAGACTGTGAGGGAACTGTACGGTGTAGACCGATACGGTTGAAGCAGTAGCTACGTTGATGTGGCACTTTAGTTTGTACCGATATCCCTTGTGGCGGAACAAGGAGAATATGGGGCAGCTAAGGGGTTATTAAGCACCAACAGACCTTAGAACCTATAATTGACCAACTTGGCCATATAAAAGTAGCAGTATGCTACACTCATTGATACCAAACTCTCACGATGATTTCGGCCGCAAGAAAAGGTTGCTAAACTGGAATTATGACCGATCGAGGGTGGTCAGTAATATTGAGATCCTCTAGAACCCGATTACTATTACTAGGACAGGTTAAACCAGCTAAACTGAAAGACGGTAATACCTAAACTCCATGCCAGCCTAAAATCTAAGGGCTACTGTGTGACTTGTTTTCCATTACCATGTTTGCTATCTGTGAATACTTGTGGTGTGTTGCTATCATAACATCATGCATCATGACATTGCATGCACATTTCATCAGACTAACCCATTTCAAAGACCGAGGGGATTCATCTTTGTTTTGTTTTGCAAATCATGGCATCTATGCACAGAAATACTATTCGCATCAGCTTTGTACAAATCCCTGCTCAACTTAAAGATTTGGTTGCAAAAGTTCCTGATACTTCCTCCTTTGTCAGAAGACATGGTCACCTCCTTGGTTTGGTCACTTCCAAGATGGATGATCAGATGTTGAGTGTTTTGTTCCAGTTCTTTGACCCATTACACCACTGCTTCACCATCCTGGACTATCAGTTGGGCCCTACTTTGGCAGAAGATATTGCTACAGCCCTACATCTAACAAAGGCTGAAGTAATGTCTAACTGGGAGACTCGGAGTGGGACAAAAGGCTTCTTGGCTAAGTTCTTGGTTGATCAGGCTAATTAGTTTTGGGACAGTCTGGACTTTCGAGCATTCGAAGATATCCTGGAACTTCTCATTTATGGTTTGGTTTTGTTTCCTAATTCAGATTCTTTCGTTGACGTGAACGCAGTGAAGATCTTCATGTCCCGTAATCCGGTGCCCACTCTCTTAGGTGACATTCTGCATGCTCTTTATGCCCATACTGCTCGGAAGCGAGGAACTCTTATGTGTTGTGCACCATTGCTAGCAAGGTGGTTTATTTCTCACCTCCCCAAATCTGTTTTGAAGAACAAGGAAGGTATGGGTTGGGCCTATAGAATTATGTCCCTTGCTCATACGGACATCATCTAGAGCACTAAAGACATGAAGAAGTAGCTGTTATTGACCGGTGCGGAGAATACCCCAATGTTCCTTTACTTAGAATTAGGGGAGGGATCACCTATAATCCTTGTCTGGCCTTACGATAGTTTGGGCGAGCTCGAAAGGATGGTTCTCATGAGTTACTGATTCCGAGCATTGTCTTTGACTTCCAAGGGGATAGTGAGGGACATCGCTGCAGGTTCATACGGGCTTGGAATAGGGTTAACAGGTTTGATTCGCATGAGCTAGGAGCAAAGACTTCTCTTCCAATGGAACCGTATCTCTGGTGGGTTCGAGCCCGTGCCCAAAAGCTAGGGATGCCATACGAAGTTGTCTTACCGGTAATTGTTGAGAGTACTGATGAAGAAGGGGTTCCTCATACTGTCCTCCATCCATACATGCCTACTGACATTGGGGCATTAAAGAGATCGTGGATCCAGTTGAGGGAAGAGCGGGATACTTACAGAGAAAAGTATCATGAGCAGGAGCGGAAGATCCTAAAGCTTACGAGGCAGCTAGAGAATGAGAAGGTCCTCAATGACTATGTCAGCACCAACGGAAAACGACCATGGGAGCCTGATGTCTTTGCTATTTCTAGTTTTGATTTACTTTTTAGTTTTTCTTTTTGTAACGCCTTAAAGGCATTTGTCAAACATTGTTTCAAGTTTTTAATCTAATAAAAGTGTGTTTCATTTTGGTTTACGAATTTGATTCCCTAAAGTCTTTGAAAACATATCATACGCATTCCATTCCCATGCACCTCATTACATGTACCCTTACAGGTCTTTTATCTTCTTCGCTATTTATTTCAGCATATCATGTCTTCTGAAACATCCACTGATCAAGCTATTAAGGCTCTTCAAGCTCAGAACGCTCAGTTCCAGGAAATGTTCATGAACCTGGCCAAGGAGCAGAAAGATCTGAAGACTCTTATATTGAAGGATAAGAAGAAGAAGAAGAAGAAGAAGAAGAAGAAGAAGAAGAAGAAGAAGAAGAAGACAGTCCTCCTGAACATGGGTCACAGGTTCAGAAACAGGTTGCGGGACGAAGTTGATCTGTCCCACTCATCTGGAGGGGGGAGAATCAGGAAGAAAGGAGGGCTCCTAGTCCTGTGGTTTCAGACAATGAGACTGACTTTGATGAAGACCAGTATCCTGAAGGATAGGTATAAGCAACTTGAAGACCGGTTAAGCGCGATGGAGATCCAGAAGATACCTGGGCTGGATTTTGGAGAGTTAGGTTTGGCATCTAGGGTGGTGATTCCCCATAAGTTTAAAGCGCCTGTCTTTGCTAAGTACGACGGAGTCTCCTGCCCAAAGCTACACCTCCGTTCGTATGTTAGAAAGATTCAACCATATACCGCTGATAAGAACCTCTGGATTCACTTATTTCAGGATATTCTTTCAGGGACTCAACTAGAGTGGTTCTATCAGCTAAAAGGAGCTAACGTCCATAATTGGGAGGACCTTGCTGCTGCTTTTTACAAGCAGTACCAATATAATACCGACCTTGCTCCCACGCGTACCTAACTTCAGGGTATGTCTATGGGTGCGAGCGAAGGTTTTAAAGATTACGCTCATAAGTGGAGAGATCTTGCTGGTAGAGTCCAACCCCCTCTGGCTGACAGAGAGTTGGTGGATATGTTTTTGGGGACCTTGTCTGGTCCGTATTTCAACCATTTGATCAGAAGTTCATCGTCTGGTTTCACTGAGTTAATTATGACCGGGGAGAGGGTTAAAGCCGGTATCAAGAGCGGCAAGTTACAGAAAGGTGCTTCGTCAAGTACCGAGAAGAAGCCCTTCAAGAAGGAGTCCAGTGCAGTTTACAGCTCTAGGAACCAAAGTCGACCCGAGCGCCGCCAAGCGGTTAATGCGGTAGTTATTTCAAGACCAACTGTTGCCACACAACGCAACACTCAGTCAAGGGAGGAGAGGCCTCAAAGACAGTTTACTCGGCTCAACATGACTTTATCTCAAATTCTACCACAGTTGTTAAAGACTAACTTGGTGATTCCGAGGGAAGCTCCAAAGAATCCCAACATCACATCACCGCTGTACAATCTAAACGCCCGCTGTACTTATCACTCTGATAGCCCGGGGCATGATACCAATAATTGCTGGGCCTTGAAGAATAAGGTGCATGATCTGATTGATGCTAAGGAAATCGAGTTCGAAGCGCCGGAAAAGCCTAATGTTATGACCGCTCCTATGCCCAAGCATGGAGTAAATGTTGTAGATGATGACTCGTTTATGAATTCCGTAGAAGACATTGCTACTCCATTGATGACTGTGAAGAAGAACCTTCTGTTAGCTGGTTTATTTCTGGGTTGTGGCGAAGGTTGCCATCTGTGTTTCGTCCTACTTACCGGTTGCCATCTTTTGATGTCAGGTGTCCAACGCCTGATGGATAATAAAGAAATCTTGTTCGAGAAAACTTTTGTTCCTTTGGTTCCTGTTGAAGACGTTTCCATAATCACCATTTTCTCCAATTCTTCCAAGGCTTCCTCGAGAAAGCCTGTTAGAATTACATTTGTTCCGAGAATCGCTCCATTGATCATTACTGTTCCTGGACCTATCCCCTATACATCAGATAAGGCTGTCCCATGGCACTATGGGGCCGATGTGTATTATCACGGGGTCAAACAAGACTTAAAGGACGAAGAGACTGATACTGATGTCAACAGCATTGTTGGATCTAGTAAAGTCACCCGAAGCAGAAGACTTTTCTCCCTTGAGATCTCTCCATCAGTTGTTCAGAAGCCTGTTGTTATTACACCTGCCAGTACATCTACTACTGTCCATGTTCATGTTCTAATCCTTACCCCTGTCGTCGAGTCGTCTGACACTCGGGGCAAAGGAATCACCGGTGGGCCTGCCCAGACGGAGGCACCGAGGAAGATTACTGTTGAAGCCTCTAGACAAGAGATAGAGGAAATCTTAAAGATCATCAAGAAAAGCGACTACAATATAGTCGAACAGCTGGGGCAAACCCCGTCAAAGATCTTTATGTTGTCTTTATTGTTGTGCTCAGAGGCCCATACTAAGGCTCTGATTGCTTTCCTGAAAACTACGCATGTGCCGCAGGAGACATCTGTTGACCAGTTTACAGATTGCGTGGCTAGTCTGACAGCAGATAATGGGTTGAGTTTCTCCGACGCAGACTTGACTACTAAGGGGAAGAATCACAATGATGCTCTACATGTTTCAATCGAGTGCAGGGGCACTACTCTAGCTCACGTGATGGTGGATACTAGATCCTCGTTGAACGTTTTACCGAAGAAAGCGTTAGATCGGTTAGACTGTGAAGGGTTGGTGCTGAAGCCTAGTAACATTGTGGTTAGGGCCTTTGACGGGTCCAAGAGGATGGTACATAGAGAGGTGGATATTCCGGTTAAGGTTGGTTCTCAGATTTTCGCGTCTACATTCTATGTGATGGACATTCGACCATCGCATTCTTGTTTGCTGGGTTGCCCGTGGATCCATAAAGCTGGGGCAGTAACTTATACGCTCCACCAGATGCTGAAATACCCTATGAAGGGGAAAATTGTTACGGTACGAGGAGAAGAGGAGTACATGGTGAGCCACCTCAACTCTTTCCGGTATGTGGAGATGGACGGGGAGTTCATTGAGACCCCGTGTCAACATTTTGAAGAAGTCCCCAGATGCTAGCATTAACTGAAACTGTTGCTGAAGGTCCTCCAATGAAGATGGCTTCCCTAAAGGATGCCCGGGTTGTTATTGAGAAAGGTGGGTGTGCAAATTGGGGCCAACTCCCTGAATTTACACATAAGACTGACAAGTTTGGTTTGGGTTTCACTGCAGAAGCTCAAAATTCCGTTCGACGCGCGCGGATTGGAAGACCTCCCCTGCGTATTACAAATCCTGAAGTGAATATGATCGAAGACGATGATGAAGAGTCTGAGTTTGATAGCTGGATTTACCCGACTACTGACGGCGGACTAAGCAACTGGACGACAAAGGACTTTGTGCCAATTTCTTTTATCACACAGTAATAGACTTTTGTTTCGAATTTGTAACAGACAATTTTTAAGATTTACGGCCCGGTGCCTTACCCGAGACACTGTGGCTTTGTTTGTGAGGGCTTTATGTGTGTCATTTCTATATATCATTAATAAAATCATTGGACGTTTCTTGCATTTAAAATTTTGCGCTCCTTATTTTTCTTTTTATCTTGCAAAACAGCTATTTTACACACACTCACATATACAGGTCTACATCCACTCTGGATCCCACTGATAACGACTATGCTACTGCCAGTTATGACTTAGAAAGTCCAATCAACCAAGCCGAGTACGAAGGTGAGGATGATTGCGAAGTGCCTGGTGAACTTGCTAGACTGTTACTTCAGGAAGAGAGGGCCATACAGCCGCATGAAGAGCCAGTGGAAACAGTAAATCTGCATACAGAAGAGGACCATAAAGAGGTCAAGATCGGTGCAAATCTGGAAGCTAGTGTTAAGCAACGGTTGATTCAGATGCTGCGTGACTATGTGGAGATCTTTGCCTGGTCTTATGAAGATATGCCTGGGTTGGATACTGATATCGTGGTTCACCGCTTGCCTACTAAGGAAGATTGTCCTCCAGTGAAATAGAAAGTTCGCCGAATGTGCCCAAAGATGTCTGAGAAAATCAAGGCTGAGGTTATGAAACAGTTTGATGCCGGTTTTCTAGTAGTTACTTCTTATCCACAGTGGGTTGCCAACGTAGTTCCAGTGCCGAAGAAAGATGGTAAGGTTCGGATGTGTGTTGACTATAGGGATCTGAACAGGGCGAGCCCCAAGGATGATTTCCCTCTGCCTCATATCGACGTTCTGGTTGACAACACCGCATTGCATAAGGTCTTCTCCTTTATGGATGGTTTCTCCGGTTATAATCAGATTAAAATGGCTCCCGAAGACATGGAGAAGACAACTTTTGTTACTCAATGGGGTACCTTTTGCTACAAGGTCATGCCTTTTAGATTGAAGAATGCTGGGGCAACGTATCAGCGCGCCATGGTCGCTTTGTTCCATGACATGATTCATCATGAGATTGAGGTATATGTTGATGATATGATTGCAAGGTCCCAGACAGAGGAAGAACACATTGACCATCTTCAGAAGCTATTTGGCAGGTTGAAGTTGTACAAGCTGAGGTTAAACTCGAACAAGTGCACCTTCAGGGTGAGATCTGGTAAGCTGCTGGGTTTCGTTGTAAGTGACAAAGGTATTCAAGTGGATCCTGCAAAGGTGAAGTCTATACAGGAAATGCCAGCTCCCCGAACTGAAAAAGAAGTCAGAGGCTTTCTGGGTCGTCTAAACTATATTGCCCGATTCATCTCATACCTGACTGCTACTTGTGAACCGATCTTCAAGTTACTGAAGAAAGATCAAGTGGTAAGATGGAACGATGAATGTCAGGCCGCTTTCGAAAGGATCAAAGAATATCTCTAAGAGCCACCTATTCTGATGCCTCCAGTTGAAGGGAGACCTTTGATCTTATACTTGACAGTACTCGATAATTCAATGGGGGTGCGTGTTGGGGCAGCATGACGAGTCTGGCCGAAAAGAGCATGTTATTTATTACCTTAGCAAAAAGTTTACCAACTGCGAGACCTGATACTCGTTGCTTGAGAAAACTTGTTGCGCTTTGGCATGGGTTGCTCGCTGGCTGAGACAGTATATGTTGACTCACACTACTCTATTGATATCAAAGATGGATCCAATCAAGTATATCTTCGAAAAGCCTACCTTGTCCGGAAGAATAGCGAGATGGCAGATGATCTTGACTGAGTATAACATCTGTTGTACCCCAGAATTTGCCCTCCCATATTCTTCAGAAATTGCCAAGTCAAGCTTCAAAATCTCCCCAAGGGTTGCACAGTTCAAGGGCCTCCTAAACAGTCAAAATTAGGGTTTTGGTTCTGATCAAGAAAATGAAGTTTCCAAGGGTCCAATCAAGTCCCACATGCCTATAAATATGATCAAGCATCCTCATACTAAGTTTCAAGACTTTCAGCACAAAATTGCACAGTCAAAAACCCTAATTGCACTACAGTCAACTGTAGGGGAAAAATGGTCATTTGGCAGTCAAAGGTTCAAATTTTTGGTCAACATCTCATTTTGAAGTCACAAACATCATTTGATCAATGCTTGATCATGATTCTCAAAGCTTGGCTCAAAAATCATCAAGATGCAAAAGTTTCCTTATTTGGACAGTTGAAAAAGTCAACTGTAAATTGACCAAGGCATAACTTTCACATGGATTATCAGAAAAATTCCATCCAAAGCTCATTTTGAAGAGAAATACATTTCCTACAACTCCTCTTCACACTTCAAGTCCAAGAAATGCTCTCACAAAAAGTTATCAATTTCAACATTATAGGTCATTTTCAAAAGTCAACAAAAAGGGATTTTAAGTCAAAGACCATAACTTGCGATTGGTAAATCAAAATGACATGGGACCAAAGACATTGGTTAGAGGACTCAAAGACCTTTCCAAAATGTCCAAGAACATGAGCAAAGCTTAAAAATTTAGCATGTTATGCCTTGTGGAAGTTGGGAAATTTTTGGATATTTTGAAAAGTCAACATTGCTTCAAATGACCTAAAATTGCTAATGGGCCTCTTTTTCTTCCACAATTCATTATCCAAGGCATGTGCACGACCATTTGGCCCAAAGGGAAGTTTTTCTTCATTTTTTATTTATTTATTTGGATTTTTATTATTAATAATTCATTTAATTAATTAAAATATATGAAAAATACTAAACCTAGGTTTTTCAATCTTTTTATGCATATAATATCTCCAAGATTTCGTGCCTAACCAAATATAGAAAGAATCAATGGAATTGGACATGATTTGTATCAAAAACATGTGAAAAAGATTGCAAAATAATGGCTTGAAAATCAAATATATTTTTCATCAATTCATGGATTTGTGATCAGTTTCTCAACCCTAGAACCTTCACACATAAGTACCAAGTGCAACCCTAATGCATAAGGACTCTAAGCTGCGCAAAACAACCAAGAACGGAACTTGAATTTTCTCAAAAAAAGTCAAACACTGAAAACTGTTTCCAGGACGATTCAAGCTGAGATAATCATCTCATCACCTTCCTGAGACATTAAGCAACGTGCCTGAATAGATTTCCACGTCCCTAGCGCCTTGAAATGGTATACAGAGATCAAACTTGTTCATATTTTTTCCATAATCGTATTTCAAATTCCCAGCATTCTCATTGCATTTTATTCATGGATTTGTACTAATGAGACTCTCCTGATGCTAACTGTGTAATTTAATTGTATTTTTATCACCCATATGCGATTTCACCATTGTTGGATATTAGGGTTTCCCAAGCTGTGAATTGGGGTTTTCCATTTAAAGAAAAATTAGCACTCTAGACCTGGACTATTGGAACAAGCGTGCTTGGACGAAAAAGATAGGACCCTCGCGCCTAATTTATGAGGCCACATGGCCTATTCGTTATTTTCTGGAATGATACATAAGGGAACGGTTCAAAACCGTTGCCAATCTCTTTTTTGTTTCAGGAAAAAACGCATCAAGGAAGAAGACAGTGAGGTGTAAGGCAACGACTGGAAGATTTGAATTCTCGCGCCAAAAAGTCACTAACGCCTTGGTTTATGTTATATTCATTGTGTGTTATTTAATGTACAAAGAAATAAAGTGGCACGATTGGCAAGGCGTTGTAGTGGTGACCTCCAGGACCTGGGTTCGATCCCAGGTCCCCACCCCCCTTTCATATTATTTTTCATTTAATATTTGTGTGCAGTTTCAACGTTATGGACCACCGTGCGTCATCAAAATCAAGTCGTCCACTTGGCCAATGGAAGCGATCAGAGGGCCATGATTTGAAGCCCATGGTAGACACCAGTCAACCACCTCACACGCTGGCATGAGAGTCAATCAGGCCATGAACAATTGGGCCCAAAAAATGCTAAGCATACCCTCCAAATTAGGGGCAGAACCCCCTAGGTTTGCATTATTTCTTTTCATTATTTTGGTATTATTTTCAATTATTGTCTTTATTTTTAATTAAGTCTTTAATTTAATTATTTTCATAAATAATATAAAAAACACAAAAAATCATAAAAGGACAAAAAATTTATATTTTTATTTAATGTTATATTTTTTATAAATAAATTGCATTAATTAATTTTAGTTATTAAATTAGGTTTAATTGTAATATTTTCCTTAATAAAAATCTAAAATTGGTAGAATTAGGGTTTATAATCATTTTTATCCCTTTTTCTTTTCTCTCGTAATAATTAAATATTTCCTATTATTTATTTTTGTAATTAAATGGCATGTAAATAATTAGGTTAAATATTAGGTTAAAATTTAATTCTTTCTTAATAAATTAAAACAATTAGAATTAGGGTTAGCATTTTAATTTCAATTAATTTTTCTCATTAAAATCTTAAAATACAAAAATACCAAAAACAATTTCTTTTCTTTAATTCAATTAATTTAACAATAATTTAATTTAATCAAAAAGGGTCCAACGCCCTCGTTTCAATTTAAATTTCAATTCGCGTATTTATTTCTTTTTCTTTTAATATTTATGTATCTCTCCCAAGGCCATGTAATATATTCCTCGCACTTTACTTTTCTTTAATTCTTTATTTTTCTGTCAAATCGGGTTCTGGAAATTTTGGCGATGTGGACCCGCGCCTTTTGTAATAGCTTAGAACTTTACTTTTCTCGCACTTTTAACTGTTAATCAAGGCATGCAAGAATGAATGACAAATAAAAACAAACGCGTAGATCACCTATACCATGACAAGACAAAAATAAATGAACATAACACACAAATCACACACCACCCCTAGGGTACGCCTCATTGTTGCCTTGCCTCGAAAGGTGATCGTCGAGTAGAGGATGTCTTAGTAAGTCCTCATGATCCGGGAACCTGGCATGAGGGTAGCTTCTAAGGTGTCTTCCCATTGCTCTGGTGATCACCATGTCCTGAACCTCGAATTGACCCGAACACCTCCAACGGTGGTGCTACCTACCTCTCAATGGTGGGATGACACTACTTTAAAGGACATTTACACAGACGAATTCCTTAGGGTAGGTAGACGACTCTAGATACTTGCTCTAATTTCAAAAACAAATCAAAGAAAATACTTTTCACACCAACACATTTCCAAAAAGCTTTCGAAAGCATTTTTTTCAAACACTCTTGAGGACCGATACAAGAGTCGAACTGGAATTTTCAAAGAAACTTTTTAAAAACCCACAGTTGAAAAGCAAACATTTTTGAAAACACAAATGAGCAAGTATCTAAGAGCCCATGGATAACCATGGATAGAAAGGGTGCAAACACCTTCCCTTTCTATAATCTACCTCCCGAACCGAGAGCAATCTCTATAAGGAATTTTTCTGTGCTTTTGTCCTTTACATTTGGAGAAAATAAAAGACGGTGGCGACTCTTGCTTACCGCGACATTTCGCGAACCAGCGTTAAACAGTCAGTTCCAGATCCACCGATCACAGAACTGGCGACTCTACTGGGGAATTAAACTTAAAGTGATGTGTACCTTAGGGTTTAGTTCATAATTGTGTTTTCGATTGCTTTCTTTGCTTGCTTTAAATTGTGGGACTGTCTTGGGAGTTCTATAGATCCTAACCCGAATCTGGGGGATACCTTCTTAGAAAGTAGCAACAAGGCTGTGAGGGAACTGTGTGGGGTATACCGACATGGTTGAAACAGTCTGCTACGTTGATGTGGCACTTTGGTGTGTACCGGTAACCCTTGAGTTCAGTCAAGGAGAGTACGGGGCCTCCGCGTGGTGTCGTGAAGCATCAACAGACCTTAGGAACCTTAATTGAACCATCTTGGCCTCTTTAGGGTAGTGAGATAACTGACTTTGGTGCAGTCCGAGGTTGGTTGATACTCGATACTACACTCAATTGAGGGTTGCTTTCCTGGAATATTTCGGTCGCCAGTTCAGTGGCTAAATCGAAACGATGAACAATGAAAGCAATCCCGTGATATTGGGACCCTTAGAACCCGGTTACTTCTAATAGGACAGGATGAACCCACCAACTTCAAGAGGGTACTAACAAGACCCCATGTTGGCCTTAAACCCTAAGGGCTTGTCTTGTGTGCCTTGTGTGCCTTACATGTTTGTCTTTGTAAATATCTGTGGTGTGTTTAATCATAGCATCATGACATCATCCAGCATCACATGCATTGACTAACCATTTCAGGGGTTCGAATCTTCATCTTTGTTCTTGTTTTGTAGGACATGGAAACTGTTCGTAGAAAGACAATTCAAATCAGTCTTGTAAGGATCCCTCCTCAGCTTAAGGAACTTATATCCAGGATTCCCGAGAACTCTTCATTCAGTGAAAGACATGGAAGTCTCATCAGCTTGGTCAATACCAACATTGAGGAAGATATGATAAAGGTCCTGTTCCAATTCTTTGACCCTCTGCATCACTGTTTCACCTTCTTGGACTATCAGCTGGTACCTACATTGGAGGAGTTCTCCCGGCTCCTGAAGATCCCTATCCTTGATCAGCTACCCTACAACGGTACGGAAAAGGAACCTAAGCTTGAAGAGATTGCTAAAGTCTTGCACCTACAGTCATCTGACCTCAAGGGACATTGGGAAGTTAGAAGTGGTATCAAAGGGTTCTTAGCCAGGTTTCTGTTTGAAAAGGCCCATGAATGTTGAAATTCCCTTGACTTACAGGATTTTGAAGAAGTTGTGGCCCTCCTTGTCTATGGTTTGGTGTTGTTCCCTAACCCAGATCAGCTTATTGATATCAGTGTTGTCCAGATCTTCATGTCCAGGAATCCTATACCTACGTTGTTGGGGGACATCCTTCACTCATGTTACACTCAAACCATGAGAAAAAGAGGTGTCCTTATGTGTTGCACTCCTCTCCTGGGAAGGTGGTTTATTTCGCACCTTCCACAATCAGTCTTGAAGAATGAGCGGGGTTTGAGATGGTCACAACGGTTGATGACTCTTACACATGCAGATATACATTGGTGCCCTAGGTCCAGAGAGGATGTCACTATCATTGATCGCTGCGGGGAGTACCCTAATGTTCCTTTACTTGGAATCAGAGGAGGTATTACTTACAACCCATGCCTGGCTTGGAGACAGTTTGGTTATGCTCGGAGGGATGGTCCTCATGACATGTTAATTCCTGACATAGTTTTTGACTTCGACAACGATACTCAAGGACTTCGCCAGAGATTTATCAGAGCTTGGAGGATGCCCAGTAGGATAGACAGTAAGACACTGGGGCACAGGAACTCCATCCCGTTGGAACCTTATCTCAAGTGGGTACGCGCCCGCTCCCAGAAGTTGGTAATGCCTTATCCTCATATGCTCCCTGTGATCAAAGAGCCAGTCTTGGAAGGAGAAGTGTCCTACACTATTCAGCACCCTGATATGCCCACATCCTGGGAAGAGATGCAGAAGAGCTGGATCCAGCTTAAGGAAGAACGGAATTCTCTTGAGACCAGTCTACATGCTAGTGAAAAGAAGGTCTTGGAGCTCACCCGCCTGTTGCATGAGGAGAGGAATCTCAACACTTACATAGCTCCAAAGAGGATGCGTAGTGTATTTTGGGATTGATTTGCTTTTGTATTATTTTGCCCATGAGGCTTTGATGTACTGAACAATTATTTCCTTAATGATAACGTGTGTTCCTTTTTGTCTACAACAAATTTGAACTTTCGAACCCTTGAATGCATTGCATAAACACATATCATTCATCATGTGCATAGCAGGTTTTCCTCTTTTCAGGTTGCTTACAGTTCTTCGCTGTTTATTTCAGCCATCATGAATCCTGACTCGTCATCAACTGAGATGTCCATCAAGGCTCTTCAGGCGCAAAATGCGCAATTTCAGGAACTAATCATGGGTTTGGCTCAGGGCCAAGAAGAGCTGAAGGCTCTGCTCCTGAAGAAGGAAAAGAAGAAGAAGAGAAGGATTGTTCTGTTCAGCTCGGGCCGAAGGTTTGGCAATACTCTGCAGAATGAAGAGGCTGGTTCTTCTATTGGCAAGAGTACTCCTCAAGCGGAAAAAGGTCCTAGTCCGGTAGTCTCCGACAACGAGACTGATTTTGATGAAGAGTAATATCCTCCGGCAGAAGACCGTTACAAGCAGTTGGAAGACAGGTTGAATGCTATGGAGATCCAACAGGTACCTGGGCTGGATTTCAGAGATCTGGGTTTGTCTACTGGTGTGATCATTCCTCGTAAATTCAAAGCACGATCTTTCACCAAATATGACGGGGCGTCTTGTCCCAAGCTACATCTCAGGTCCTATGTTCGGAAGATTCAACCGTACTCAGCGGATAAGAATTTGTGGATCCACTTCTTCCAGGAGAGTCTTTCAGGGACTCATCTCGAATGGTTCTATCAGCTGGATGGGACCAAGGTTCGTAACTGGGAGGAGTTGGCTACTGCTTTCTATAAGCAGTATCAATATAATGCCGACCTTGCCCCTACACGTACCCAACTCCAGGGTATGTCGTTAGGCTCAAGTGAAGGTTTTAAAGAGTACGCTCAGAAGTGGAGGGATCTTGCTGGAAGGGTACAACCACCTCTGACTGACCGCAAGCTCGTCGACATGTTCCTAGGGACCCTGTCTGGTCCATTCTTCAACCATCTGATTGGGAACTCTTCTGCTGGGTTTACAGATCTGATCTTGACTGGGGAGAGGATCGAAGCTGGTATCAAGGCTGGGAAGATACAGAAGGATGCTTCATCGAGCACCAATAAAAAACCTTTTAAGAAGGAATCCAATGCCGTCTATGGTTCAAGGAGACAGAATAGACCAGAATGCCGCCAAGCTGCCAATGCAGTGGTGATCTCAAAACCTGCTGGTGCTCTTCAACATCACAACCAACAAAAGAGCGAGAGAAGGCAGTTCACTCAGCTCAGCATGACCTTGTCCCAGATATTGCCACAGTTGCTGGAGACCAAGCTGGTAACTCTAAAAGAAGCTCCGAAGAATCAAAATACAACGTCACCGAAGTATAACCCCAACGCCCGCTGCGCTTATCACTCTGACAGCCCGGGGCATACTACAGATGATTGTTGGAGCTTGAAAAATAAGATCCAAGACTTGATTGACGCAAAGGATATTGAGTTCGAGGCGCCCGAGGCTCCCAACGTGATCACTGCTCCCATGCCAAAACATGGCTAGGATAGCACTTTGTTGTTCATTTGAATTCAAGTTGTAATTTTCTTTTGTTCAAACATTTACTCATGTTAAACATTGTTATTTCATTAATGTATTGCATATGTCTGTTTTGAAGCAATATATTCGTATTCACTATATGCAAATTATTTTCATATTTTTTCTGATGTCAACTCTTGATCTAAAATTCTAAGCCTCTTGAGGGAGGATGACGAAAATGATACCACGATCTTTACAGTATGCTTTTGAACAGACCCCGCTGATGAGGTACAGGCATTGTTTCAATCCCCAAACACTGGAGTTATAAGGAAGATAATCCCTCGTCAACCCCTCTGAGCCAAAGAAGTAGGAGTTTTTCTTTTCGAAATTCAAAACCCTTCATCATAACCTGGGGCAGGGTAGTTCTCTCAGTTGATCCAAGTGCATAACGAATGGCACCAAAAAGATCCTTACAAAACAAAGAAAGACAGTGATGGTTCCGAATGATCAATAAAGAAAGACAGTCATTATCTTTCAAAATAAAAAAAATAAAAAAAACCCATTAAGTCAAAACCCATGAAGGAGACTTACAAAACTGGGGCATCCCGCTGACTGTAATTCCAAAAAAAGAAACAGTTCAGGCAAAAAAAAAAGGGATAACAAAAAAAAAAGGAAAGAGGTCACACAAACCCTCAATAACAAAAAGGAATGACTGCCTATTCAAAATAAACTATCAACATCCGAATCATCACCGAAAAATCAGAGCAAAGACTCAAACAAGGTCTAACGTATGATCAACTGAGTTTAGGTTTGGAGAACATCACGAAGAGTGGGTGGGTACAAATAAAATTCGAGCCTTTATCCTTTGTTTCTTAAAACCGTGAACCAGGCCACGTTATAACCCTTAAAAGTCCTAGCTGAAGCATGGGTTAGTTCGAAAGCATACTGTTACGAAAGGTATCCTGACTCCTGAAGGCTCGCTGTAAAATCTTGAGTTGACATCACATTGTTTTACGACAAAATGCATTTTTAAAATCTTCAAGACAGGCATGAGCTTTGCATTTTTAACATAACTTTGTTTGCATATGACTTTTTGTTTGAACAGCAGGGAAATTCGCATGATGAATACCTAGTGAACAAAAGCACTTCCAATCAAGGGGCATGACATGATCATGGTCCATCATCTGGGGCAGTCCAATCAAGATTCGGAGAATCTCTCAAAGGCCAAATAGCCTGGGGCAAATCTCCGCCTGAGTCACTTGGGGCATTCCAACAACGAATCTTGCCTGATCAAATATCTTCTGGTGGCGTGACAAAACACTTCTAACAGGGGCAACTCCCTACATCCTGAGAGCGTGGACATAGTCGAAAAAATACTACGCATAATCAAAGACCCGCTAGGTTGACATACCTAGGCAAAAATTAGGGCTTCCCGGCGAACCAAAAAGGTTCAGGCAAAATGAAGGGATGAAATGAAAAAATTTGTACACCCGGCAAGTCGAAAACCTGAAAAGGCGGCTTGGGCAAAAATAGGTATCCCGGTGGACTGAAAACCCGAAAGGGCGGTCCAGGCAAAAGTTAGGGATCAAAAGCGTACGACTATGTCCCGGCATCTTGTCACTTACTTACCCGAAGAAGGGTTGTTCATCAACAACTATAAACACCTCACAGGTCTTCCGCTCCCACCTCCGAAACAGGGGCAATAAAGGGTTGCCTACGCAATCTAAATTGTTCTATCCTCCAAGGTATCAAGGTAGGTTCAGCTAAAGAACATAACCGTCATATCTTAACTCCCCAGAGAGTGAGCCAGCAAGTCAGTGCACTCTCCCCAAGTTATATTATCAAACTTAAGGAAGTTGGGTATCCTCCCGCAGATCTCAACATTCCCCCAGCAATATACAGTCATTCTTAACAAGCATCCCCGACAGTCTTGATCTAAAGATTTTTCCCCGGCGGTACATCAAACATTCAATGGAGCTACTTCCCCGATGCAGCTCAAAACTTCTCCAGGAGAGTCCAATCCAGCTCCCCCAGGAAAGTTGGAACCCATCTCCCCAAGCAGTAAGCTTATCCCCAGTAGATTCTGGAAGCTTATCCTCGCAGAGCACGAACGCGCTTTCCGGCTTTATTCAAAGAGTTATTTCCTTACCAGGATATAACTGGGTTATCCTCAGCCAAAAGCCACGGAAAGGTCGTCGTCAACACAGTTCTTTCTTATCCCCAGCGAAGTCTATTAACACTTCCAATACAACAAGGGCATCCCCAGCAAGTTATTATCAACAACTCAGCAAAGTATCTCTCTCCCCACAGAGTATTGCTTCCCAGCAAGATCGTTAGAGTACTTTCCTCCCCGCAGAATATTCCATTTGCCAAGTTTATTCCCCAACGGAGTCATCTTCTCCTACCGGTATTCTTGCAATTATCATCCCCAGCGGAAGCAAAACCTATTCTTCAACATCAGCCCAGGAGTGACTTCCCGGCACCCGTCAAGGATTTATTTTCCTAAGACGAAAAAAAAAATACATACATAAACATCGCACTTCCATACATTATAGCATGCATATACGCATCGTATCTTACAAATCTCATTTATGTTGAGAACATCATTGCTTGACCCATATCATGCATTGCATATGACTGACCTTTACCTTTCAGGAAAGATCCAGTTAAGTTCTCAAGCTACATTCCAAGACCTTGTCTGGTTCGGTTAAATCGACTCCAAAGATTTTCCTGGTTATTATCCAGTCAAAGGCCTTCTCTGGTCTAGTTAAACCGACTCCTAAAGGTTTTTCTTTTGAAGACTCAGTTGAAGACTCCAAGACCTTGTCTGGTTCAGTTAAATCGACTCCCAAAGATTTTCCTGGTTATTATCCAGTCAAAGGCCTTCTCTGGTCTAGTTAAATCGACTCCTAAAGGTTTTTCTTTTGAAGACTCAGTTGAAGACTCCAAGACCTTGTCTGGTTCAGTTAAATCGACCCCAAAGATTTTCCTGGTTATTATCCAGTCAAAGGCCTTCTCTGGTCTAGTTAAACCGACTCCTAAAGGTTTTTCTTTTGAAGACTCAGTTGAAGACTCCAAGACCTTGTCTGGTTCAGTTAAATCGACTCCCAAAGATTTTCCTGGTTATTATCCAGTCAAAGGCCTTCTCTGGTCTAGTTAAACCAACTCCTAAAGGTTTTTCTTTTGAAGACTCAGTTGAAGACTCCAAGACCTTGTCTGGTTCGGTTAAATCGACTCCAAAGATTTTCCTGGTTATTATCCAGTCAAAGGGCTTCTTTGGTCTAGTTAAACCGACTCCTAAAGGTTTTTCTTTTGAAGACTCAGTTGAAGACTCCAAGACCTTGTCTGGTTCTGTTAAATCGACTCCCAAAGATTTTCCTGGTTATTATCCAGTCAAAGGCCTTCTCTGGTCTAGTTAAACTGACTCCTAAAGGTTTTTCTTTTGAAGACTCAGTTGAAGACACCAAGACCTTGTCTGGTTCAGTTAAATCGAATCCAAAGATTTTCCTGGTTATTATCCAGTCAAAGGCTTTCTCTAGTCTAGTTAAACCGACTCCTAAAGGTTTTTCTTTTGAAGACTCAGTAGAAGATATCCAAGATTCTCTCAATGATTGCTATTGAGGTTGTAGTCGCCTATGGTTCTCTCCCCGATACTGCGGAGGTGGTAATCCCAGATTTCGCTCAATGATTGCTGTTGAAGTTGAAGTTATCCAAGATTCTCTCAATGATTGCTGTTGAGGTTGTAGTCGCCTATGGTTCTCTCCCCGATACTGCGGAGGTGGTAATCCCAAGATTCGCTCAACGATTGCTGTTGAAGTTGAAGTTATCCAAGATTCTCTCAATGATTGCTGTTGAGGTTGTAGTCGCCTATGGTTCTCTCCCCGATACTGCGGAGGTGGTAATCCCAAGATTCGCTCAACGATTGCTGTTGAAGTTGAAGTTATCTAAGATTCTCTCAATGATTGCTATTGAGGTTGTAGTCGCATATGGTTCTCTCCCCGATACTGCGGAGGTGGTAATCCCAAGATTCGCTCAACGATTGCTGTTGAAGTTGAAGTTATCCGAGATTCTCTCAATGATTGCTATTGAGGTTGTAGTCGCCTATGGTTCTCTCTCCGATCCTGCGGAGATAGTAATCATTCCAAGATTCGCTCAACGTCACTGTTGAAGTCGAAATCGCCCAAGATTCTCTCAATGATTGCTGTTGAGGTTAAAGTCACACAAGGTTCTCTCACCGTTCCTGTTGAGGTAGTAACCATCCCTGGTTCATTCATCACCGTTTGAAGATCTAGATCCAGCTCTTGTAACCAGTCAGGACATATCTACACAAAGCATCTGAAGACCAGCTCCTGCAACATGTCAGGTACTCATTTTTCTTTTGTAGGTACGGAAGTTCTCGCTAAGGAAGCTCTTACGCGATCAACAGCCAGATGGCATCTATAAGCCCATCCACCCTCCAGCATCTCTTAGAATGGCATCTATAAGCCCATCATCCTATCCATCAATCTCCAAATGGCATCTATAAGCCCATTCCACCATTACACTGCTACTATGTGAGCGCAAATTTCTGGGCACTCTAGTGTTCAATCATCTTCCACCTTCGGATTACGAAAGGCACGTCAGCCAATCTGCATCCTCAGGTCTAAGAAGATTAAACAGGGGCAACTGTTGTACCCCAGAATTTTCCCTCCCATATTCTTCAGAAATTGCCAAGTCAAGGTTCAAAATCTCCCCAAGGGTTGCACAGTTCAAGGGCCTCCTAAACAGTCAAAATTAGGGTTTTGGTTCTGATCAAGAAAATGAAGTTTCCAAGGGTCCAATCAAGTCCCACATGCCTATAAATATGGTCAAGCATCCTCATACTAAGTTTCAAGACTTTCAGCACAAAATTGCACAGTCAAAAACCCTAATTGCACTACAGTCAACTGTAGGGGCAAAATGGTCATTTGACAGTCAAAGGTTCAAATTTTTGGTCAACATCTCATTTTGAAGTGACAAACATCATTTGATCAATGCTTGATCATGATTCTCAAAGCTTGGCTAAAAAATCATCAAGATGCAAAAGTTTCCTTATTTGGACAGTTGAAAAAGTCAACTGTAAATTGACCAAGGCATAACTTTCACATGGATTATCAGAAAAATTCCATCCAAAGCTCATTTTGAAGAGAAATACATTTCCTACAACTCCTCTTCACACTTCAAGTCCAAGAAATGCTCTCACAAAAAGTTATCAATTTCAACATTATAGGTCATTTTCAAAAGTCAACAAAAAGGGATTTTAAGTCAAAGACCATAACTTGATATTGGTAAATCAAAATGACATGGGACCAAAGACATTGGTTAGAGGACTCCAAGACCTTTCCAAAATGTCCAAGAACATGAGCAAAGCTTAAAAATTGAGCAAGTTATGCCTTGTGGAAGTTGGGAAATTTTTGGATATTTTGAAAAGTCAACATTGCTTCAAATGACCTAAAATTGCTAATGGGCCTCTTTTTCTTCCACAATTCATTATCCAAGGCATGTGCACGACCATTTGGCCCAAAGGGAAGTTTTTCTTCATTTTTTATTTATTTATTTGGATTTTTATTATTAATAATTCATTTAATTAATTAAAATATATGAAAAATACTAAACCTAGGTTTTTCAATCTTTTTATGCATATAATATCTCCAAGATTTCGTGCCTAACCAAATATAGAAAGAATCAATGGAATTGGACATGATTTGTATCAAAAACATGTGAAAAAGATTGCAAAATAATGGCTTGAAAATCAAATATATTTTTCATCAATTCATGGATTTGTGATCAGTTTCTCAACCCTAGAACCTTCACACATAAGTACCAAGTGCAACCCTAATGCATAAGGACTCTAAGCTGCACAAAACAACCAAGAACGAAACTTGAATTTTCTCAAAAAAAGTCAAACACTGAAAACTGTTTCCAGGACGATTCAAGCTGAGATAATCATCTCATCACCTTCCTGAGACATTAAGCAACGTGCCTGAATAGATTTCCACGTCCCTAGCGCCTTGAAACGGTATACAGAGATCAAACTTGTTCATATTTTTTCCATAATCGTATTTCAAATTCCCAGCATTCTCATTGCATTTTATTCATGGATTTGTACTAATGAGACTCTCCTGATGCTAACTGTGTAATTTAATTGTATTTTTATCACCCATATGCGATTTCACCATTGTTGGATATTAGGGTTTCCCAAGCTGTGAATTGGGGTTTTCCATTTAAAGAAAAATTAGCACTCTAGACCTGGACTATTGGAACAAGCGTGCTTGGACGAAAAAGATAGGACCCTCGCGCCTAATTTATGAGGCCACATGGCCTATTCGTTATTTTCTGGAATGATACATAAGGGAACGGTTCAAAACCGTTGCCAATCTCTTTTTTGTTTCAGGAAAAAACGCATCAAGGAAGAAGACAGTGAGGTGTAAGGCAACGACTGGAAGATTTGAATTCTCGCGCCAAAAAGTCACTAACGCCTTGGTTTATGTTATATTCATTGTGTGTTATTTAATGTACAAAGAAATAAAGTGGCACGATTGGCAAGGCGTTGTAGTGTTGACCTCTAGGACCTGGGTTCGATCCCAGGTCCCCACCCCCCTTTCATATTATTTTTCATTTAATATTTGTGTGCAGTTTCAACGTTATGGACCACCGTGCGTCATCAAAATCAAGCCGTCCACTTGGCCAATGGAAGCGATCAGAGGGCCATGATTTGAAGCCCATGGTAGACACCAGTCAACCACCTCACATGCTGGCATGAGAGTCAATCAGGCCATGAACAATTGGGCCCAAAAAATGCTAAGCATACCCTCCAAATTAGGGGCAGAACCCCCTAGGTTTGCATTATTTCTTTTCATTATTTTGGTATTATTTTCAATTATTGTCTTTATTTTTAATTAAGTCTTTAATTTAATTATTTTCATAAATAATATAAAAAACACAAAAAATCATAAAAGGACAAAAAATTTATATTTTTATTTAATGTTATATTTTTTATAAATAAATTGCATTAGTTAATTTTAGTTATTAAATTAGGTTTAATTGTAATATTTTCCTTAATAAAAATCTAAAATTGGTAGAATTAGGGTTTATAATCATTTTTATCCCTTTTTCTTTTCTCTCGTAATAATTAAATATTTCCTATTATTTATTTTTGTAATTAAATGGCATGTAAATAATTAGGTTAAATATTAGGTTAAAATTTAATTCTTTCTTAATAAATTAAAACAATTAGAATTAGGGTTAGCATTTTAATTTCAATTAATTTTTCTCATTAAAATCTTAAAATACAAAAATACCAAAAACAATTTCTTTTCTTTAATTCAATTAATTTAACAATAATTTAATTTAATCAAAAAGGGTCCAACACCCTCGTTTCAATTTAAATTTCAATTCGCGTATTTATTTCTTTTTATTTTAATATTTATGTATCTCTCCCAAGGCCATGTAATATATTCCTCGCACTTTACTTTTCTTTAATTCTTTATTTTTCTGTCAAATCGGGTTCTGGAAATTTTGGCGATGTGGACCCGCGCCTTTTGTAATAGCTTAGAACTTTACTTTTCTCGCACATTTAACTGTTAATCAAGGCATGCAAGAATGAATGACAAATAAAAACAAACGTGTAGATCACCTATACCATGACAAGACAAAAATAAATGAACATAACACACAAATCACACACCACCCCTAGGGTACGCCTCACTGTTGCCTTGCCTCGAAAGGTGATCGTCGAGTAGAGGATGTCTTAGTAAATCCTCATGATCCGGGAACCTGGCATGAGGGTAGCTTCTAAGGTGTCTTCCCATTGCTCTGGTGATCACCATGTCCTGAACCTCGAATTGACCCGAACACCTCCAACGGTGGTGCTACCTACCTCTCAATGGTGGGATGGCACTACTTTAAAGGACATTTACACAGACGAATTCCTTAGGGTAGGTAGACGACTCTAGATACTTGCTCTAATTTCAAAAACAAATCAAAGAAAATACTTTTCACACCAACACATTTCCAAAAAGCTTTCGAAAGCATTTTTTCAAACACTCTTGAGGACCGATACAAGAGTCGAACTGGAATTTTCAAAGAAACTTTTTAAAAACCCACAGTTGAAAAGCAAACATTTTTGAAAACACAAATGAGCAAGTATCTAAGAGCCCATGGATAACCATGGATAGAAAGGGTGCTAACACCTTCCCTTTCTATAATCTACCTCCCGAACCGAGAGCAATCTCTATAAGGAATTTTTCTGTGCTTTTGTCCTTTCCATTTGGAGAAAATAAAAGACGGTGGCGACTCTTGCTTACCGCGACATTTCGTGAACCAGCGTTAAACAGTCAGTTCCAAATCCACCGATCACAACATCCAATATACGACCCAAAACAGAAATCAAGGGAAGTGTGTTGGCAGATCATTTGGCACATCAGGCAGTGGATGATTACCAGTCTATGAACTTTGAATTCCCGGATGAGAACATCATGTTGGTGACTGACTGTGAAACACCTAGACCAGATGAAAGACCTGAGGAGGGATCCCAATGGTCTATGTACTTTGATGGAGCTTCAAACGCTTTGGGTAATGGCATTGGCACCGTGCTCATATCTCCTGAAGGCTCTCATACTCTGTTCACCGCCCGACTATGTTTCAACTGCACTAACAATATGGCGGAGTATGAAGCGTTCATCATGGGTCTTCGAGCAGCTATTGACCTAAGGATTAAGTTCTTAAGTGTTTTCGGAGATTCCGCTCTCGTGATCAGTCATATCAAAGGCGAGTGGGATACGAAACACCCTAATCTTATTCCTTACAAAGAGTATGTATTGATGTTGCTTCCGCACTTCGAGGAGATAACCTTTGAAAATTTCCCTAGAGAGGAGAATCAGTTGGCAGACGCGCTGGCTACGATGTCTTCTATGTCCAGGGTCAGGTGGGACAATGAATCTCCCCAGATTACCATTGAGAGGTTGGACGAACCCTCACATTACTGTGACATTGAGACTGAAGAAGTAACAGATAAGCCCTGGTTTTACGAGGTAAAGAGGTATCTTGAGGCTCAAGAATACCCTGAGGGTGCATCTGTTAATGATAAGAAGTTTCTGAGGAGGTTCACGGCAAAGTTCTTCATCAGTAACGGTATCCTTTACAAGCGTAACCATGATTTAACCTTAATGCGTTGTGTGGATAAGAACAGAGCAGAAATGATTATGGTAGAGTTGCATGAAGGTACTTTCGAAACTAATTCCAGTGGACACACCATGGCAAAGAAAATCCTTTGGGCAGGATATTATTGGTCCACCATGGAAGCCAACTGTTATCAGCATCCTCGGACCTGTCATAAGTGCCAAGTCTATGCTGATAATGTGCACATACCTCCAGTACCTCTGAAGGTCTTGACAGCTCCATGGCCTTTTGCAATGTGGGGCATCGACATGATCAGCGAGATCAGACCTACGACATCTAATGGGCATCGTTTCATTCTGGTAGCGATTGATTACTTTACGAAGTGGTTTGAAGCAGCTTCATTTGCTACTGTAACCAAGAACATCGTGGCACGATTCATCCGGCACAATCTGATCTGTCGATATGGTGTACCATAGAGGATCATTACGGACAATGGTATAAATATCAACAATAAGATGATCACCGAACTCTGCAAGCAGTTCAAGATACATCATCACAACTCTTTTCCTTACCGGCCGAAGATGAATGGGGCTGTAGAAGCGGCTAATAAAAATATTAAGAAGATTGTGCAGAAGATGACAGTGACATACAAAGACTGGCACGAGATGTTACCTTTTGCTCTTCATGGGAACCGCACCTCAGCGAGGACGTCAACAGGGGCAACACCCTATTCCTTGGTTTATGGCATGGAGGCCGTTTTGCCCATCGAAGTTTAGATACTCTCTCTTCGGATTATGAAGGATGCAGGTTTGAGTGAAGATGACTGGATTCAGACCCGGCTTGATCAGCTGAATTTAATCAATGGAAAGAGACTTACGACTATTTGTCATGGTCAGACGTATCAAAAACGGATGATCAAGGCATTTAACAAGAAAGTTAGACGACAAGAGTATCAAGTTGGGGACCTGGTTATCAAGCGCATCATCCTACCACAAGGTGATCCCAGGGGAAAATGGACCCCTACTTACGAAGGGCCATTTGTGGTTAAGAACATTTTCTCAGGAGGAGCTATGATTCTAACCACCATGGATGGTGACGACCTTTGTCACCCCGTCAATGCAAACATAGTGAAAATATACTACGCATAATCAAATACCCGCTAGGTTGACTGGCCTAGGCAAAAATAAGGGCTTCCCGGCGAACCAAAAGGGTTCGGGCAAAAATAAGGGATGAAAATGAAAAAAACTGTACACCCGGCAAGTCGAAAACCTGAAAAGGCGGCTTGGGAAAAAAAGAGTATCCTGGTGGACTAAAAACCCGAAAGGGCGGTCCAGGCAAAAATTAGGGATTAAAGCGTAACACTATATCTCATTGGATCACCTTGCAACCAGACTTCGGTATCGACTATCAAGCTCGGACGACACCAATCAGTCTGATCCACCTTCAACCAAGTAGGGAAGTGATGAGATGCTCGAGGACATAAAGGCAATAGCAGAGTTGGAACCCAGTGGGATTGTTCACATAGTTGTTTTCCTTTGTTTTTCACAAATTTTATAAATTCTATTTGTTCGACGGTGTTCTCTTACTAGGACGTCAGCCTCTTGTACAAAAAATGCCTATTTACAGGCTAACTTCAAAAATCAATACAAGTCATTTTCACAAATAAATTTCAAACTGTTTTCCTTTTTCTTTTTTATTTTGCAAAGAACGTCCAATGTTCATTTTTGATATATGCATTTGACATTAACTTCTTCTCATAAATATTTACATACAAAACAAAAGGTGATTACTTGTAATATCAGAAACAGGGGCAAACGAGAAATGTCCAAACCGTACAGTTGCTCTGTCCACCAGGTATAGGGATATACCTAGCTGGAGGAAATGATTGAAAGTACATTTATTCCCCGCAGGGTAAGAAGAAAGATAGTGGTGTTAGCTCTCCCCAACTGAGACTCGCAACTGTGAATGAATTAATGATATTCTCCCTAAGTAGAGTTTATCTACCATCAGCACTGAAAAGTCTCACCATCCCCAGTGGAGTATAAAAATATCCCTAGTAGAGTTGGAAGAATTGTCCCCAGTAGACTCCAGAAGATCATCCCTAGTAAAGTCTAAAAGGGTTATCCCCAGTAAGGTCGCTATTGGAAAGTCATCCCCAGCGGAGTTCTTTCCTTTCACAAAACAGGAATTTAATCCCCAACAAGGTTCATTATCACCAGCGACGGTAATTTATCCCCAGCTGAATTTATCAGCGGAATCCTCAGTAGATCATCTCTTCCCCACAGAGTCATTCTATCATCAGTTTATTCCCTCGCGGAGTTATCCTCTCCTGCAGGTTTATTCTCACAACTATCGTCATTCACTATCTTCAGCGAAAGCGAAGAATTCAATTCTTTTCTCCAGCAGCAATCCGGGATTTATTTTTCCAGATAAAAACATCACATTTTCATACATCATGACATGCATACGCATCATACAACACAATCTCATTTATTTTAAGAACATCATTGCTTGATACATATCATGCATTACATACAGCTAACCTTTAACTTTCAGGAAAGATTCTCACAAAATTCAAGCTATGAAGCTTTTACCTCAGTTGAATTACGGACGAGTTCCTAAATCTCAACAAAGATGTTTCTCCAGTTGAATTACAGACAGGCTCCTAAATCTCAGCAAAGTAGTTAAATTACGAAAAGCTCCTAAATCTCAGCGAAGTTATTTCATCAGTTGAATTACGGATAAGCTCCTAAATCTCGACAGACGTTCTCTCAGTTGAATTACGGACGAGTTCCTAAATCTCAGCAGAGATGTTTCTCCAGTTGAATTACGGACGGGCTCCTAAATCTCAACAAAGTAGTTTAATTACGGACAAGCTCCTAAATCTCAGCGAAGTTATTTCATCAGTTGAATTACGGACAAGCTCCTAAATCTCGACAAAGTTGTTTCTCAATTGAATTACGGACGAGTTCCTAAATCTCGACAGAGATGTTTCCTCAGTTGAATTACGGACAAGCTCCTAAATCTCGACAGAGATGTTTCCTCAGTTGTATTACGGACGAGTTCCTAAATCTTGACAGAGATGTTTCCTCAGTTGAATTACGGACAAGTTCCTAAATCTCAACAAAGATGTTTCCTCGGTTGAATTACGGACGAGTTCCTAAATCTCAGCAGAGATGTTTCCTCAATTGAATTACGAACGAGTTCCTAAATCTCAGCAGAGATGTTTCCTCAGTTGAATTACGGACGAGTTCCTAAATCTCAGCAGAGATGTTTCCTCAGTTGAATTACGGACGATTTCCTAAATCTCAGCAAAGTAGTTGAATTATGGAAAAGTTCCTAAGTCTCAGCAAAGCAGTTGAATTACGGACGATGTTCCTAAATCTTAGCATAAATATTCCCCCGGTTGAATTACGGACGAGTTCCTAAATCTCAGTATAAATATTCCCCCGGTTGAATTATGGACGAGCTCCTAAATCTCAGCAAAGTTGTTTCTCAGTTGAATTACGGACGAGTTCCTAAATCTCGACAGAGATGTTTTTATAGTTGAATTACGGACGAGCTCCTAAATCTCAGCAAAGTTGATTCCCCGGTTGAGTATGGACGATTAAAGTTCCTAGATATCAACAAAGACGACTCACCAGCAGAATGACGGACGACCAAAGCTCCTAAAATTCTACTTCTCTCAACAAAGATCAGACTTCCCCAGCAGAATCTTCCTCTATAACAGATATACAAGTTCTCGCTAAGGAATCTCTTATGCGATCGACACTTTTCCAAATGGCATCTGTAAGCCCATTCCCGACATCACAAGACAATTATCACTTCATGCGAGTGCAAATTTCTGGGCACTCTAATGTTCAATCATCTTCCACCTTTGGATCACGAAAGGCACGAAAGCCAATCTACATCCCCAGGTTTAAGAATATTGAACAGGGGCAGCTGTTGTACCCCAAAATTTGCCCTCCCATATTTCTCAAAACATTGCAAGAAAGATCCTCAAGTTGCTCAAGGGTTGGCCAGGCAAGCTCTCTCCTAAGGCAGTCTACCTCAAATTAGGGTTTCATGTTGCATCAAGATCCTTGAGTCCAAGTGACCCCAAGTGATCACTAATGTCCTAATATGTTCTCAAGATCATCCATGTCAAGTTTCAAGCCTTGCAGAGGAAGTTTTCTCAGTCAATTGCTCAAAAGGTCGAAAAATCGACGATGCTAGGGCAAAAGTCAATTGTGGCCCACATACAGTCAAACTTCAAGATTTTTGGTCAACATCCTCATTTTTAAGTATATTTCATCATCTGATCAATGGTTGATCATGATTCATCAAGGATTGCTCATAGTTCATCAAGATTCAAAAGTTGCTAAATTAGGGTTTTGTAGGAAAAGTCAACCCAACTTTGACCAAGCATAACCTTCTCATACTTAATGAGAAATGACACATCCAAAGCTAATTTTTTAGAGGATGCAATTCCATACAATCCATATTCATCTCCCAAGATTAAAATATGCACTCACAAGAAGTTATGGATTTGGACATTATAGGTCATTTTGAAAAGTCAACAAAAACACATTTTTTGTCAAAACTTCATACATGAGCATGGACTATCAAAATGAGATGAGACCAAAAGGGTTGATTAGAGGACATCTCAAGATTTCTAAAAAGTCCAAGAACACATCCAAAGAGTCAAAATTGAGGAAGTTATGCATTGTTGAAGTTGGACTTTTTTGCAAAATTGCAAAGAGTCAACTATGCCCAAAACTTCAAATTTTTCCAAATGGGCCCATTCTTTTTCACTTGTTTTGAGTTGGCATCATAGCCCACGTGCTCTAGCATTTGCCACTTATCCATATTTTATTTTTATTATTTATTTTGTTTTTATTTGAATTATTTCAAATTAAATCAAAACAAATCAAATAAAATCAAAAATATTGAAAACCAAGGATTTTGTGATGATTTTAGGTCTTAAATCACAACTAGCCATCATCAAACTCGTATCAAGGCGTAAGTGTACAAAGAGATTGGATTTGGACCAATTTTGGAAAGATATTCAAAGCAAATCAAATCAATATCAAAATCATTGATGGAGAGGGATTTAGACTGAATAAACAACCCTAATGCATTGTGCAATACATAAGGAGGCGAGGCATATCAAAAATAGGGTTGGAGATCAGTCATAGGGCAAGAACAGAATTTGCAAAAACAAGCAAAAAGTGTGAGATCGAAACAGAGGTTAGAGGCATCCTCAAGGCCTGTTACTTGTCTCAATCGCTCCTGGAAATCTCCACAACCTAAAGCGATTGAGACCAATCGTTTTAAAGCCCTCTAGCGCGCTGTAAGGCCGTCACGTTATCACCCTTTTCTTGAATTCGATTAGCTTTATTCTTGCATCCATTGTGTAAAATAATGGCATATTCTTGATCACCATATCATTTGCAAGCTTTTGCCAATAGCCAATTTCATTTATATGACCTATATCGTGAATCACCATTGTTAGATTTTCTGGGAGTTTTTTAGGGTTTTTGTTTTCAGGAATAATTGGCCTAGTAATGGGTATGGTTGCAATCAGGAGGATAAGACGACCTCAACCATGGTCTTAGAATTCATTTACATGGCCTGTACGGGATTTTGAGAGTGGACAGGGTTATAGTGATAGACCTTTGTCCGTGGGTATAAGTGCTTCTGGTTTTAGCCACGGAGAGAGGAAGAAGAAGCAGGCGCGTCACTCCTCCATTTGTCCATTCAAACGAGCGCGCGTTTTTTTTTTAATTTTTGTCCACTAACTTTTGTTTTATTATATTATGATTATTTTGTATTATATTAACAAATAGAACAACATAGCCTAGTGGTTGCCACGCAGGATTTCAAGGCATTAGAGGCTAGAGGTCAGGGGTTCGATCCCTGCCTCCAGCATTTGTTATTTTTCCTTGTTATTTCAGGGAATCTAGTGCACACTCAAGCCTAATATCCACCATGGACATTCATCATCAGCGTGCCAGATGGCCAGATGGCCAGGTCTGGTGGCCATCATTGAAGGTGCACCAAAGGACCAAGTCAACGCAAACGTATGGGATCAGAAAAGTCAAATGGATCTTGTGATCGGTGGAAATGAGAACTGATTGTTTTTAGCTGGTTTCGCGAAATGTCGCGGTAAGCAAGAGTCGCCACCGTCTTTTATGTTCTCCAACATGGAAAGGACAAAAGCACAACAAAATTCCTTCTTTGAGAATGTTTCTCTCGGTTCGGGAGGTAGATTTATAGAAAGGGAAGGTGTTAGCACCCTTTCTATCCATGGTTATCCATGGGCTCTTAGGTACTTGCTCTTATGTTTTCAAAATTTGTTTGCTTTTCAAGTGTGTGTGTGGGTTTTGAAAAAGTTTCGTTTGAAAAATTTCTAAGTAACTCTTGTATTTGTCCTCAAGAGTGTATGAAAAATTTGTTTGAAAACTTTTAGAAAGTGTGGGTGCGAAAAGTTGTTTTTGTTTGTTTGAAAAGAGCAAGTACCCATGAGAATCTACCTACTCTAAGGAATTAAGTTGTGTAAGAGTCCTTTAGATAGTGCTATCCCACCATTGAGAGGTAGGTAGCACCGTCGTTGGAGTTATTCGGGTCAATTCGATTATCGGGACAGTTTGGTCACCGAAGCAATGGTAGGACACCTTAGACGTAACCCTAATGTCCTAGATCCTTTTTTTTATCCGAGGTAACCGTTTCGAGGCAACTGGATCTTTTGGACAGAAGGACGACCTCTAAGACACCCTATACTTGATGACCACTTTCGAGGCAACCAGTGAGGCGTACCCTAGGAGTGGCATGTGCTTTGTGTGTTGTTTTTCAGTTAATTGTCTTTGTACATGTTATTTGTGAGCTACGGATTAATTTTATTTACATACATTCTTGCAGGCATATTAGCAGTTAGGAGTGCGGAAAATAAATTGCAGAAATGTAAATCTAACTATTACAAGGCGCGGGTCTATACATCGCCAAAAACAAAAACCCGTTTTGGAAAATGAGTGCGAGAATTTAAAAGAATGCGATAAAGTTCTAATTATTACACTTCCTGAGCAGATACAAAAATATAAAATATAGAATTAAAATAAACTGCGCGCGAAAGAATTGAATCGGGACGTCATGAGGCTTTTGACCCTTTTTTGAATAAGAATGAGATTTTATCCTTTTTTTGTATTTAAATGAAACTTAAAACTAATTATTAATCAATTAATTAAAAAAAAGTTTTTTTTGTATTTTTATGTTTTTAATGAAATAAAATAAAAAAGAAATTAAAATTTGAAAATGAAAGACCTAATTCTAAATTAATTTTACTTATTAAAAAGAAATGTTAAAATTGTTCTAATTACACAACTAATAAATTTAGAATTTATTTACAAAATAAGTTAATAAATAATAAAATGTTTTTTTTTTGGTTTTACTGAATTTTTATTTGTAAAAATGTTAATTATGCTAATTAATTAAATAATACTAAGAATAATTATTAAAGAAAATAAAAGGAAAAAAGAAAAAAGAAAAAAAGAAAACCAAGGGTGCTGAACAAAAATGGAGGTGGATCTGGAATTTAGGCCCATTAGCACTCCAAGCCCGTTGACTTCTGGAATTGCCCATGTGCACGTTGACTGAAGAACATGGTGCTCCTTCCCTTGTAGCCATTGGATTTGTATTAGGAGACACATGGCTGGCTAATACGCTGGAGTCCATGGTGGAACATGGTTGTGAGAATCTGCATATGATTATGGTATGAAAAATATAAAACAAATATTGGGGGACCTGGGAATCGAACCCAGGTCCCAATGATCATTTGCCAACACCTGTACCACTGAACCAATTATGCGCGCTTGTTAATATAGTGACAATTAAATATATTATGTAGAACAAAAGTGTTGTACCCCAAAATTTGCCCTCCCATTTCCTCAACATTTTCTCATCACAAAACCCTTGGAGCTCAAGATCTAGTTAGGGTTTCCTCTTCTCAAGACTTCTCCTTACACTGTGAACCCAAATTAGGGTTTGTGTTTGAACAAAGATATTTTGACCTAAAATGCCTAAGATGACTTTCATGCTTCATGTTGGACTCCCAAGTTTATCCATACCAAGTTTCAAGTCTTGACTCCAAATTTTGCCCAGTCAATTGGACAATTGACCTAGAAATCAACTGTATTGGGGAAAAAGTCAACTGTGGCCAATTGACAGTCAAATCTCATGAAAATTGACCCACATCAACATTATGAACTCACATGGACCATTTGATCAAGTTTGGATCACAATTCCACAAGAAATTTGATCAGATCACCAAAAGGGCAAAATGGTCATTTTTAGGGTTTTGACTACACAAAGGCAATTTTTGACTGTTTAACCTAGCCAATGGCAAACCAAGCTCACATATGGACTCAAGGACCCCATGGAATTGTCTTGACATACACAACAAGTTCAAAAGACCCCAAATATACAAGATTGACAATTGAATTTCCCAGTCAATTGATCAATTTTGACTGTATACTGAAAAGTCAAACTTTGACTTTTTGGTCAAAATCAAGTGTCAAGATTCATTTTTAATCAAAACATGCCAAATCATGAAACTTTTTCATCAAGAAATAGAGAATTGCAAATTAGGGTTTGAAATGAAGATTTTTCATAACTTAGAATTTTTCTAAGTTATGAAAAACCCTAATTTTTTCATAACTTTGCCCCACTTTCTCACCAAGATTCATTTGGATTCAAGCAAAAGTCAAAACATGAAAGTTGTAGTCTATTGCAAAATCTACAACTTTGATTCACAAAGTTTTCCCAAAAGAAGCTTGTAGCTCAAGTTACAATTTTTGGAACAAGGGTACCAAACCATTCTTAACTTAGAAAATTTGACCTATTTTAGGCAGGATTTTTGCCTAACTTGAAGACCATTTTTCACATACTTCCACTTGGAATTTCAATTTGCATTTCAAAGATGGATTGTAGTACACATTCCAAGCTTTCCAAAATGTCCAAGAACTCATCAAACAACCTCATGGTTAGGGAGAATCGAATTTGGCAAGTTGGGAAAAACTCACTTTTGATTTGGCCAAGTTACATGTTCATACATCTAGGCCATTTTGAAATCAGCTTGCACAACTTGATTACAGGTCCTATATCCCTTTTGAACTCATAAATTTAATGAAAACTCATTGTGCCAAGACCATATTTTATGTGTTCAAGCATTACATAAAGGTTTAGTCCCAAAATGGAAAAAGCATAATGTCCATTTTTGCAAAAGTTAAACTTTATGTTAATTAGCAATCCAAGCAAGTACTGTGCAAATCTCTTTGGCACAAGTTTATGAGCTAATTACACTAATCAAGGCCAAGATATGCAGCGCATTAGGGGGGCCTCTACCTGTCTAAAAACTCAAGTGGACATTGGTTGCTTAAAGTGGAAGAAAGCTAGCATAACATCACACAACTCTCATCTCAGCTAACACAGGCTTAAGTAAACTTGTCAAACATATTCTAAACATCCATTCTGAGCTAGAACACGAGCCAACCATCTCCAACACCTTCTCAAACACAGAATCACCCTCAAACTACCAAAACAGGGGACCTGCTGCAGATTGAGTTCCATAGCTCAATCCTTTCATGCATTCTTGCTAAAATCACCTCAAACACATCCCACAACATCCCTTGAAGCTATTCCAAACCTCAAACACGACCTGTAACACTCCCATTCAACATCACCATTTTCATTTTTCTATTTTGCAGGTGGAGTTCTAAACTCGATTCAGCTAGTTTCAAAGCAAAGTAAAACTTGGAATAGCATCCCTGGACATCAAGGAAGCTGTACCAATCATCACCTTGCACTGAAAGTACCTCCATCACCAGATACAACTCCAACTGAATAGGTAAGTTCATGAACTCGTATCTCTCTATCTAGGCATTGTTAGCTTTAGGTTTGTGAAGAAAATATGTCACATTCATAGCCCTGAACATGCCCATGTAATTAGTTTTCATTTATATTATGTGTGCTGTGAGAATTTAATGTCTGAACATGGAACAAAAACTAGGTCAGGAATTGGGGGAGAAGAAATTCTCTCTCATCTTAGAGAGTTAAGTCAAGTTCTTTATATGTCTGGATTCGTCTTTTAATGCTCTACATTTTTCATGTTGTGAGTTTTGCTTGAAAGTCCAGGAATTGGGAGATAGAAAACGCGCGTGGATGGTTGTTCAAACATGTTCTAAGGTTGAAGATGAAGTCTTCTTGGGCTGGGCCTGAGTTGACTTTCTTTTTGCACCCTTTTGTTACTTTTAAACCCCCTTGGCCCATTATGCTTATTTTCATGATTTTTTGACCTTTTCTTTTTTGTTCTGACTTATTTATTTTTCCTCACAATATTAAAAATATAAAAAAATATTTTTACACCATTTTTTATATTTATTAGGCATTTATTTGTTTAAAATAATGTTTGTACATAAATAAATACTTACATACTTTTATTTAAAAAATACTAAAATAGTGCAAACACATTTTATTTTCCATTTTTATTTCATTTTATCTTCTAAAAACATTTTATATAAAATATACTTTTTTCATAAATATTAAATATTATTATTTTGTACATATTCAATATATTTTGTAAATAATATAAGTACATATATATTTATTAGTATATTTAGGTTAAAAAATATAAAATATACACATTTTCATTCTTATTAATATTTAATATTAAAAATACCTTTTTGACAAATATACTTCATTTTTATTTTATTTTTGTACATAATTATTAAATATTGTATATATTAAATAATTAATACCTTTTAATAAATTAGGGTTTTGCCCTAAATACATAAAAACTCCAAAAAATTAATACTTTTATTTTTGTTTCCTTTATACATAAAAACACTTTTTTCATACATATAAAAAACATCTTTTGCATCTTGCATATTTATTTTATTTATCTTATTTAATTTGTGCAATTAAATATCTTGTAAATTCCCAATTTGATGTAATAGTCTAGGTTTAAATTCCTTGTCAAAATACCCCCCATTTGAACATTTGTACCCCCTTCCCATATTGTGTTGTAATAACTTAGGAACTTTATTTTTCGCACTTTAATGCTTTCTAATTATACCATGCTAGAATTAGGGTTTGTATGCAAATCAATCAACCAAAAATAGTTTGACCTAATTTCAAGATAAACAAGCATGAAAATGGACAACACTAATCACACTTGCACCCCTAGGGTATTCCACTTGTTGCCTTCAATAATGGGCCATATTGCATGCTAGGTCTCTTTGGGCAAAACAAAACACAATTCAAATGATCATAGTCCCTCGATGACGCTTTCGAAAGTTGCCTAAAAATGATCAAGTCCCTTAAAGAAAACATTGCACAAAGATACTTGGCACCATTGCAATTATGGTCTAAACGATGACCCGAGCCCGTCCCTTTCACATCCTAACACAAGATTGTCCACCAAATGCAATGGTGGAACAAAATTGTTAAAAGGGTTAAAACATAGCAAAGATCTTTGAGAAATTTAGGAGTAGACAACCTCTTAGTAACTTGAATCAAACTTGCAAAACAAAACACTTGCCTATTTTTAAACCACACCTCACAACACTTTCAAAACAAACTTTCAAAAACAAATGAAAACCTTTTCAAAAGACATACACCTTTGTATACATCCCAACATGGATCATTACAAAGGTTGCCACCACATTGGCTTCTTTTCAAAACATTTTCAAACCCACACACACGCAAAGCACCATTTCAAACAATTGAAAATTAAAGCAAGTTGATCTAAGCAAGTAACTAAGAGCCCATGGATAACCATGGATAGAAAGGGTGCTAATACCTTCCCTTTCTATAATCTACTCCCCGAACCCAAGAAAACATCTCAAAGGTTTTTGCTGTGCTTTTTAAACCTTTCCTTAGGATAAAATAAAAAGTCGGTGGCGACTCTTGCTCAACCGAAACATTTGCGAAAACAAACGCAAAACCATAGTCAGTTCTCCCACCATATCACAGAACTGGCGACTCTACTGGGGATAACTTTTAAAGTGGAGTAACCTTAGGGCTTAGATCACCCTCTTTCATGATTAATTGTTTGTCTTGATTGCTTTACATTTTGGCTCTCTTGTTTGGGTTTGCAATCCTACACCCGGATTTTGGGAAACATTCATAGATAGCAATACGTTGTGGAAACTGTGCGGGGTATACCGACACGGTCGAAGCAATAGCTATATTAGTGCGACATATTTGTGAGTACCGATAACCCTTGAGTTCAATCAAGGAGAGTACGGGGCCGCTGAGTGATGTCACTAAGCACTAATGACCTAGAACCTTACTTGACCATCTTGGCCTTTCATTAGGGGTAGTGAGATGACCGGCTTTGGTGCAGTCCGAAGTTGGTAGATACTCGATACTACACTCATTGAGGGTTGTTTTCTTGGAATATTTTGGTCGCTAGTTAAGTGGCTAAACCAAAACAATGAACAATGAAAATAATCCAGTGATATTGAGCTTCTTAGAACCCGGTTACTATTTATAGGACATGTTTTTAAGCCAACTACACTCAAGAGGGTACTTACCTATGAAACCCCATGCAAGCCTGAAACTAGGGTTTGGTGTGATTTGCTTGTACATATGTTTGTGCATACATCATAAACATCATAAAGCATCATATGCACTTACTAACCACTTCAAGGGTTTAGATCTTCATCTTTGTTCTTGTTTTGTAGGTCATGGAAATTCCTCGCAGAAAAACCATCCAAGTCAACCTTGTGAGAATCCCTCCTCAACTCAAGGAGCTCACATCAAGAATTCCGGAAAGCTCATCCTTCAGTGAAAGACATGGTAGACTGCTCAGCTTAGTCAACACCAACATTGAAGAAGACATGATGAAGGTGCTATTCCAGTTCTTTGACCCTCTTCACCACTATTTCACCTTCCCTGACTACCAGTTGGTACCCACTTTGGAGGAATTTTCTCAACTCTTGAGAATTCCTATCCTTAATCAACTACCTTTCAACGGTACGGAAAAGGAACCAAAGCCTGAAGATGTTGCTCGAGCATTACATCTACAGCCTTCTGACATCAAGGGGCATTGGGAAACTAGAAGCAGTGTCAAAGGCTTCTTAGAAAAATTCTTGTTTGAGAAGGCACAAGAGTGTTGGAATTTATTGGACCTACAAGCCTTTGAAGAGATTGTGGCACTCCTTATCTATGGGTTGGTCTTGTTCCCAAATTCTGACCAATTGGTAGATGTCAACGCCGTCAAAATCTTCTTGTCCAGAAATCCAATACCAACATTGCTTGGGGACATTCTTCACTCATTTTACACACGAACAATGAGAAAGAGGGGTGTTCTCATGTGCTGTACTCCTCTCCTTTCAAGGTGGTTTATTTCGCAACTTCCACAATCTGTCTTGAAGAATGACCAAGGCTCAAGGTGGTCCCAACGGTTGATGACTCTTACCCACTCTGATGTACATTGGTGTTCTCGGTCCAGAGAAAATGTCATCATCGTCGATCGTTGTGGAGAGTTCCCTAATGTTCCATTACTTGGAATCAGAGGAGGTATCACCTACAACCCTTGCCTAGCTTTGAGGTAATTTGGATATGCACGAAGAGATGGCCCTCACGACATGTTGATTCCTGACCTAGTTTTTGACTTCGACAACGATGCGCAAGGACTTCGCCAAAGATTCATCAGAGCTTGGGGGAGGCCCAACAAGGTTGGTAGCAAGACACTGGGACACAAGAACTCCATCCCTCTTGAACCTTACCTCAAGTGGGTACGGGCCCGAGCCCAGAGTCTAATGATGCCTTATCCTCATGTTCTCCCTGTGATTAAAGAGCCCGTCAAGGAAGGAGAGGTTCCCTACACCATCCTACATCCTGACATGCCTACATCGTGGGAGGAGATGCAGAAGAGTTGGATCCAACTCAAGGAGGAACGGAACACTTTTGAAGCCAGATTCTACGCCAGTGAGAAGAAGGTTTTAGAGCTCACCCGCCGACTCCATGAGCAAGAGGCCCTCAACACCTACATTGCGCCAAAGAGGATGCGCAACGTCTTTTTACCTTGAGAAGTTGTTTTTGTAATATTTGGCCCATGGGGCATTTATGTACTAACAAATCTTTTCTTATTAATATGACGTGCGTTCTTTTTGTCTGCAACAATTGTGAATTTCTAAAATCCTTGAATGCATTGCATAGACAGCATCTCATGCATCATGTGCATAACAGGTACCCTTTTTCTACAGGTTGCTTAATCCTCTTCGCTGTTTATTTTGAACAGTCATCATGAATTCAGAATCATCCAGTGAGCAAGCAATCAAGGCCCTTCAGGCCCAAAGTGCCCAGTTTCAAGAGATGGTCCTAAGCCTGGCCCAAGGTCAGCAAGAGTTGAAGGCTCTGCTCCTAAAGAAGAAGAAGAAGAAGAGGACTGTGTTGTTCAATACTGGACGCAGGTTTGGGAACACACTCCATAACGAGGCTGATCCAACTACTTCCTCTGCAGAGAAAGACAGTCCCCAAGGGGGAGGAGCTCCTAGTCCTGCAGTCTCTGACAACGAGACGGACTATAATGACGAACAATACCCACCTGCTGCTGACCGGTACAAGCAATTAGAAGACCGCTTAAGTGCCATGGAGATTCAAAATGTGCCAGGGCTGGATTTTGGAGATTTGGGGTTATCTTCTGGGGTGGTAATCCCACACAAGTTTAAGGCGCCTGCCTTTGCCAAATACGACGGGGCTTCCTGTCCAAAGCTGCATCTAAGGTCGTACGTAAGGAAGATCCAACCTTACACGGAAGATAAAAATCTTTGGATTCACTTCTTCCAAGATAGCCTTTCGGGGTCACAGCTTGAGTGGTTCTATCAACTAGATGGCACTAGTATCCGACATTGGGAAGATTTGGCGACCGCATTTTATAGACAATATCAATACAATTCTGACCTCGCTCCTACGCGTACCCAACTTCAGGGTATGTCTCTAGGAACGGGCGAAGGGTTCAAAGAATATGCACAAAAATGGAGAGATTTGGCTGGAAGGGTGCAGCCTCCATTGACTGATCGTGAGCTGGTTGATATGTTTCTAGGGACCTTGTCTGGTCCATTTTTCAATCATTTGGTTGGTGTTGTACCCCAAAATTTGCCCTCCCATATTCATCAAAAAATTGCCAAATCAAGGTCACAAAATTCCCCCAGGGTTGTGCAGCTCAACTGGCTCCTATACAGTCAAAACTAGGGTTTGAGTTCTGGTCAAGCAAATGAACTTTTCAAAGGCCTAATCAAGTCTCATATGCCTACAAAGAGGGTCAAGTATCCTCATATCAAGTTTCAAGGCATTCAGCTCAAAATTGCACAGTCAAAACCCTAGATTGCACTACAGTCAACTGTAGGGGCAAAATGGTCATTTGACAGTCAAAAGTTCAAATTTTTGGTCAATATATCATTTTGAAGCCATAAACATCATTTGATCAATGCTTGATCATGATTCTCAAAATTTGGCTCAGAAATCATCAAAGATGCAAAAGTTGCTATATTTGGACAGTTGAAAAAGTCAACTGAAATTGACCAGGGCATAACTTTCACATGGATTATCAGAAAAATTCCATCCAAAGCTCATTTTGAAGAGAAAGACATTTCCTACAATTCATCTTCATGTTCCAAGTCCAAGAAATGCTCTCACAAAAAGTTATCAATTTCAACATTATAGGTCATTTTCAAAAGTCAACAAAAAGTGACTTTAAGTCAAAGGCCATAACTTGAGATTGGTAAATCAAAATGACATGGGACCAAAGGCATTGGTTAAAGGACTCAAAGACCTTTCCAAAATGTCCAAGAACATATGAAAAGCTTAAAAATTGACCAAGTTATGCCTTGTGGAAGTTGGGAAATTTTTAGGAATTTTGAAAAGTCAACATTGATGCAAAAGGCCTAAAAATGCAAATGGGCCCAATTTTCTTCCAAGTTTCTTCATGCCAAGCCTATGCACGACCACTAGGCCCAAAGGGAAGTGTTTTCATATTTTTTAATTATTTATTTGAATTTATATTAATTTATATTCATTTAAATCATTTTAATTCATGAAAAATATAACCTTAACCTAAACAAATCTTTTTATGCATGATTTGGACTTGAGATTTCGTGCACATGCTGATATAGAAGGTTTTGGCTTGATTGAAACCTAATTGACACAAGAACCATGAAAAAAGATTGTAAAAGATCCTTAACAAATCAAAGATTGAAAACAATTATGGACATGGATTTTATTGAATCTTTTTAACCTAATTGCTTCCATACAAGTATGAGATCACAACCCTAAGCCAAAAAGACTGAAAGCTGCGCCCCAAACTCCATTGCACTCTTGAATTTTTTCATAAAAACACCAATACTGAAATCAAGGTTTTAGAGAGATTCAAGCCTCAAGTTTCATTCCAATAGCATCCTGAGACCTCCCTGGACGTTTCCCAATCAATAACAACGATTAAAACGCCAAGAAGTGGTAGTTAGAACTCAAACTGTACCAAGAAAATCTTGAAATCGCATAGCATGAATTAAGCATTATTTTGCATTTTTTTTCATGGATTCATGTTTATATTGATGTTTCTGAACTAACTGATACGTTTGATTGTGTTTTTGAGCCACATATGCGAATTCGCCATTGTCACATACTAGGGTTACAGGTTTCCCAAATTGGGGGTTTCACAACCAAGTAAAATTAGGGCTCAAGATGGCCAGGGTTGGATTCAGCACCTCCAGACGATGATGCCTGAACCCTCGCGATGAATTTATGTTTCATATATTTCTAATCGCTATTTTCTCATAAACCCTCTAAAACCACGCCCCAAAACCGTTGCCCATGTGTTTCATGTTTCAGGAAAACGAAGAAGAAGGAGTCGTGTCTGAACGTGATTGGATCTTTTGAATTTCGCGCGAATTTCCAAAAGCGCTCACGTGTTCTTATTATATTATTTATCGTTTATTATATGTTAAATGAAATACAGCAGCGCAGTTGGTAACATGTGACATGAATAATCCTCAAGACCTGGGTTCAAGTCCCAGGTCTGGCAAAATTTCACTATTATTTTTCAACGCATATTCTCATACAGGCACCATCCTAAGACTCACCATACACACTCAATATTCATCGCCCACGTGTCCCAGACAACCAAATCAAGGGCATGGATTCCAAGAGTGCAATGAATATCAGTCAACACGTCATACAGAATTCAAAAAAGTCAACGAAGACTGAAGCTTATTGGGCCTGACCTTTGGACCTATACCTCCTGATTTGGGGCCACACCCCACCTTGGTTTGCATTTTATATTTTTTTCTTCTCACTTTTATTTTGTTGTTTTATTTATTTTATTGTCTTAATTCAATTAATTTATTTTTTCTATAAAATATAAAAACATTATAAAAATCAGAAAATACAAAAAAATATAATATTTATTTCAGTATAATTATTTTTATAAATAAATTAGAATGTAAATTATGTAGTGTAATTAGGTTTTAATTTTAATTCCTTTTTAATAAAAATCCAAAAATGTAGAATTTAGGTTTTAATTGTTAATTCTTTTTATTTCCCTTTTTTCCACAATAATAATTATTATTTATTTATTTATTTTCCTATTTAAAAATTGTACATAATAAATTTTAGGTTTAATTTAGATCTTATTTTAATTCTTTCTTAATAAATAAAAAATATTAGAATTAGGGTTTGCCGTTTAATTTAATTTCAATTAACTTCCTTTTTTTCATTAAATCTAAAAAACACAAAAATATCATTTTCATTTAATTTTTTCATTTTTAATTCCTTATTAATTTTAATCATTTAATTTTTTAATATTTTGTAGAAGGGTCCAACGCCCTAATTTTATTTTAATTTCTTTATTTCGCGCATTTATTTTATTATCGCTTATTATAATTTTGTAAATCTCCCAAAGCCATGTAACTTTACTTTTCGCACTTTTATTTCTTCGCATTATTTATTTTCCGCTAAATCGGGTTCGGTTTAATTTTGGCGATGTGGACCCGCGCCTTTTGTAATAGCCTTAGATTTATTTTCCCGCAAATTTTATAACTGTTAAATATGCATGCAAGAATGAATGGACTTAAAATAAAATCAAGCGTAGAACACGACAAACATGACAAGACCAATAACTGAAACATGACACACAATTCGCACACACCACCCATAGGGTACGCCTCACTGTTGCCTTTCGAAAGGTGATCGTCGAGTAGAGGATGTCTTAGTAAGTCCTCATGATCCGGGAACCTGGCATGAGGGCAGCTTCTAAGGTATCTTCCCATTGCTCTGGTGATCACCACGTCCCGAATATCGAATTGACCCGAACACCTCCAACGGTGGTGCTACCTACCTCTCAATGGTGGGATGGCACTACTTTAAAGGACATCTACACAGACGAATTCCTTAGGGTAGGTAGACAACTCTAGATACTTGCTCTAATTTCGAAACAAAAATTCAAAAATACTTTTCACACCGACACATTTTCAAAAGCTTTCAAAGCAAACTTTTCAAACACTCTGACGTACGAGTCGAACTGAAATTTTTCAAAGAAACTTTTTAAACCCACATTGAAAAGCAAACAAACAATTTTGAAAACACATTGAGCAAGTATCTAAGAGCCCATGGATAACCATGGATAGAAAGGGTGCTAACACCTTCCCTTTCTATAACCTACCTCCCGAACCGAGAGCAATCTCTTTAAGGAATTTTTCTGTGCTTTTGTCCTTTCCATTTGGAGAAAATAAAAGACGGTGGCGACTCTTGCTTCCGCGACATTTCGCGAACTAGCGTTAAACAGTCAGTTCCAGATCCACCGATCACAGAACTGGCGACTCTGCTGGGGACTAAACTTAAAGTGGGGTGTACCTTAGGGCTAGCTCATAACCATGTTTTCAATTGTTTCCTTGTATGCTTTAAATTGTGGGTTGCTTGGGAGTTCTATAGATCCTACACCCGGATCTGGGGAATACCTTCTTAGAAAGTAGCAACAAGGCTGTGAGGGAACTGTGCGGGGTATACCGACATGGTTGAAACAGTCTGCTACGTTGATGTGGCACTTTGGTGTGTACCGGTAACCCTTGAGCTCAGTCAAGGAGAGTACGGGGCCTCCGCGTGGTGTCATGAAGCATCAACAGACCTTAGGAACCTTAATTGAACTATCTTGGCCTCTTTAGGGTAGTGAGATAACTGACTTTGGTGCAGTCCGAGGTTGGTTGATACTCGATACTACGCTCAATTGAGGGTTGCTTTCCTGGAATATTTCGGTCGCCAGTTCAGTGGCTAAACCGAAACGATGAACAATGAAAGCAATCCCGTGATATTGGGAACCTTAGAACCCGGTTACTTTGATTAGGACAGGTTGAACCCACCAACTTCAAGAGGGTACTACCCAGACCTCATGCTGGCCTAAACCCTAAGGGTTTCTCTTGTGTGACTTGCGTGCCTTCGTACTTGACTACTTGCATGTTTGTTATCTGACCCTTGATGCCTTGCAGGTTTTGTTCATAGTCCTTAATTAGGACTTATAACAGGGTGTACTAACCACTTGCAGGTTCTGTTTATAAGACTCATGGCAGGGTTTACCAAATTTCTTGCAGGTGTTGTTTATAGTCCTTAACTGGGACTCATAACAGGGTTTACTAGATCTCTTGCAGGTTTTGTTTATAGTCCTTAATTAGGACTCATAACAAAGTATACTGAATTTCTGGCAGGGTCTGTTTATAGTCCTTAATTGGGACTCATAGCAGGGTTTACCTACATCACCCCATGCATAGCATGACATCATGCCATTGCATACCATTGCATACATCCTAACCCATTTCAAGGATCTCAAGGGCTTGTGATGCAGGTCATGATGAACCAACTGTCTAGCCAGGGGCAAAGAGGATTTATTTTCCTCTAGCCAAGGTTGTCAGGGGCTATGACCCGCTAGATATGGTGAGCCTTTGACCCTTGAAGAAGGACTCTCAACAACAGGAAGTTCTTTCAATCAAGTTACTGGTTCTCAACTCTAACAAGTTTCTCTGTTTACCCTGCGAGGTCCTTGAAAACATTGCATGCATATCATACACATCATCGCATTACAGGTATCCTTGTTGCAGGTCACTTACCCTTCTCGCTGTTTATTTCAGCAATGGCTTCCCAACAAGGTAACCAGGGTCTTCATGCTCAAGAGACTCAGTTCAGGGAAATCTTCCTAAGTCTATCCAAGGGGCAGGAAGAGTTGAGGGCACTCCTCATGAGGAATCTGATCAGAAAGAGTCCTGAAGATGACAAGGACGAACAACTGAAACGTCTACAAGCTGAGGTAGACACATTGAAAACCCAGATGCTGGGGCAAAGGGCCCTCATTCAAGGTTTAGCTCAGGAGCAAGGAGAGCTGAGGGCCATGATCAGTCAGCTTCATCAAGATATGAAGCAACCAGCCCAAGTCAGGGACCAAGTCTTTGATCAGCCACCAAGGGGACCAAAGTCTGGTATGGTGAAGAATGAACCTCTCCAAATTGCTACTACTTCACAAGCCCAGTATCAACGGGGTAACCGACGCAAGCGATACACGCCTGGAAGACATTTCACTGAGACTGGCATACCACCATCTCTAATGCTGGAACACTTGTTGGAGGTCAATCTGATTACTTTAAAGGGTCCTCCCCAGAATCCTGACATCTCTGCTCCTACTTATAACCCTGATAAAAGATGTGCCTACCATTCTGACAGTCCTGGACATGACACCAATGACTGTTGGAGCTTGAAGAACAAGATCCAGGACTTGATCGACGGAAGGGTGCTGGAGTTCATGCCGGGTGGCCAAATGAAATGCTTCTGCTAAGAATCTCCCATCTGAAGTGACTAATTCAAACTAGAAAACTTTTGTTCATTCGAATGTTCAAGTTGCATTTTTCTTTGATTGTCTAAACATTTATTCATGTCAAACGTTGTTATTTCATTAATGCATCGCTTATGTCTGTTTTGAATCAATATATTCGCATTCACTATATGCAAACTGTTTTCATATTTTTTCTGATGTCGACTCTTGATCTTTAATCCTAAGCCTCTTGAGGGAGGATGACGAAAACGATACCATGATCTACAGTATGCTTTTGAACAGACCCCGCTGATGAGGTACAGGCATTGTTTTAATTCCTAAACACTGGAGTTATAAGGATGATAATCCCTCGTCAACCCCTCTGAGCCAAAGAAGTAGGAGTTTTTCTTGTCGAAATTTAAAACCCTTAATCATAACCTGGGGCAGGGTAGTCTCTCAGTTGATCCAAGTGCATAACGAATGGCACCAAAGAAGTCCTTACAAAACAAAGACAGTGATGGTTCAGAACAATCAAAAGGACAGGCAGTCATCATCAAAATTCATAAACGAAAAGCCCAAGAGGTCAAAACCTATAAAAAGGGACTTATGAAACTGGGGCATCCCGCTGACTGTGATTCCAAAAAGGAAACAGTTCAGGCAAAAAAGAAAGGGATAACAAAAATCAAGAAAGAGGTCTCACAAACCCTCAACAAAAATGACTGCCTAGTCAGAACAAATCATCAATGTTTGAACCATCATCGGAAAATCAAAGCAAAGACTCAAACAAGGTCTAACGCACGATCAACTGAGTTTAGGTTTGGAGAACATCACGAAGAGCGGGTGGGTACAAATAATTTGAGCCTTTATCCTTTGTTTCTTAAACCGTGAACCAAGCCACGTTATAACCCTCAAAAGTCCTAGCTGAAGCATGGGTTAGTTCGAAAGCATACTGTTACGAAAGGTATCCTGACTCCCGAAGGCCTACGGTAAATACGGAGTTGACATCACGTTTTACAAACATTCATTTGTTTTATGGAAAAAAAGAATGCATTTTCAAAATCTTCAAGACAGACATATGCTTTGCATTTTTAACATAACTTTGTTTGCATATGACTTTTTGTTTGAACATCAGGGAGATTCGCACGATGAATACCTAATGAACAAAAGTACCTCCAATCAAGGGGCAGGGCATGATCATTGTCCATCATCTGGGGCAGGCCAATCAAGATTCGGAGAATCTCTCAAAGGCCAAATAGCCTGGGGCAAATCTCCTCCTGAGTCACTGGGGGCATTTCAACAACGAATCTGGCCTGGTCAAAAATCTTCTGGTGGCGTGACAAAACACAAGCAGACAGGGGCAACTCCCTACATTCTGAACGTAGACATAGTCGAAAAAAATACTACGCAAAGTCAAAGACCCGCTAGGTTGACATACCTAGGCAAAAATAAGGGCTTCCCGGCGAACCAAAAGGGTTCGGGCAAAATGAAGGGACGAAATGAAAAATCTGTACACCCGGCAAGTCGAAAACCTGAAAAGGCGGCTTGGGCAAAAATGGGTATCCCGGTGGACTGAAAACCCGAAAGGGCGGTCCAGGCAAAAGTTAGGGATTAAAAGCGTACGACTATGTCCCGCCATCTGTCTACCAGAAGAAGGTTTGTCCGCCAACAACTATCAGCACCCCATAGAAACAGGGGCAATAACGGGCGGTCTGAGCAGTCTGATTGTTCTATCCTCCAAGGTACCAAGGTAAGTTCAGCTAAAGAACATGACCGAGGATCTTAATTCCCCAGAGAATAGTTCAGCAAAACAGTACATCTCTCTCCAAGCAAAATTGTCAAATATCAAGGGAATTGAGTATCCTTCAGCCGATCTCAAACATTCCCCAGCAGCAATATACAAGCATCCCCGGCAGTCTTGGTCTAAAGATTGTTCCCCGGCGGTATACCACCATTCAAAGGAATCATCCTCCGGCATATCAAAACTCCCCAGAAGAGTCCAATCCAGCTTCACCAACAAAGTTGGAAGTCATATCCCTCAAGCAGTAAGCTTATCCCCAGTAGATTCTGGAAGCTTATCCCTCGCAGAGCACGAACGCGTCGTCCCGGCTTGATTTAAAGAGTTATTTCCGTAACAGGATATAACTGGGTTATCCTCAGCCAAAAGCCACGGAAAGAGCGTCCTCGGCAAAATACCTTCCTACCCCCAGCGAAGTCTATCAACACTTCCGACAACAACGGTATCCCCAGCGGAGTTATCTTCATCAACCCAGCAAAGCATCGCTATCCCCACAGAGTAGCACTCCCCAGCATGATCGCTAGAGTACCTTTTCTCCCGCAGAATTATTTCATTTGCCAAGTTTATTCCTCAACGGAGTTATCTTCTCCTACCGGTATTCTTGCAACAATCATCCACAGCGGAAGCAAAATTTCTTCCTCAACATCAGCCCAGGATATGACTTCCCGGCACCCGTCAAAGATTTATTTTCCTAGACAAAAACATACATGAATCATCACATACATCATTATAGCATGCATATACGCATCATATCATATAAATCACATCCATATTAAGGACATCATTGCTTGATCCATATCATGCATTGCATATAACTGACCTCTACCTTTCAGGAAGGGTGCAGTTGAAATTCTCAAACATATTTCAAGGACCTCTCTAGTCCAGTTAAATCGACTCCAAACAGATTTTTCTGATAAAGACTCAGTAGAAGTTCTCTTATGTTCCCCTCTCCGGCATGAGCGTGAGGTGATATTCTCTTATGGTCCCCTCTCCAGCGGCGTGTGAGGTGGTAATTCCTTTTTCAGATGTTCCCCTCTCCGGCATGAGCGTGAGGTGATATTCTCTTATGGTCCCCTCTCCAGCGGCGTGTGAGGTGGTAATTCCTTTTTCAGATGTTTCCCTCTCCGGCATGAGCGTGAGGTGATATTCTCTTATGGTCCCCTCTCCAACGGCGTGTGAGGTGGTAATTCCTTTTTCAGATGTTCCCCTCTCCGGCATGAGCGTGAGGTGATATTCTCTTATGGTCCCCTCTCCAGCGGCGTGTGAGGTGGTAATTCCTTTTTCAGATGTTTCCCTCTCCGGCATGAGCGTGAGGTGATATTCTCTTATGGTCCCCTCTCCAACGGCGTGTGAGGTGGTAATTCCTTTTTCAGATGTTCCCCTCTCCGGCATGAGCGTGAGGTGATATTCTCTTATGGTCCCCTCTCCAGCGGCGTGTGAGGTGGTAATTCCTTTTTCAGATGTTTCCCTCTCCGGCATGAGCGTGAGGTGATATTCTCTTATGGTCCCCTCTCCAACGGCGTGTGAGGCGGTAATTCCTTTTTCAGATGTTTCCCTCTCCGGCATGAGCGTGAGGTGATATTCTCTTATGGTCCCCTCTCCAACGGCGTGTGAGGCGGTAATTCCTTTTTCAGATGTTTCCCTCTCCGGCATGAGCGTGAGGTGATATTCTCCTATGGTCCCCTCTCCAACGGCGTGTGAGGTGGTAATTCCTTTTTCAGATGTTTCCCTCTCCGGCATGAGCGTGAGGCAGTAATCATCCCTGGTTCATTCATCAGCGTTTGAAGCTCCAGATTCAGCTCCTGTAACCAGTCAGGATACATCTATACCAAGCATCTAAAATCAACTCCTGCAACGTGTCAGGTACTCATTTTCTCTTTTGCAGGTATGCAGGTTCTCGCTAAGGAATCTCCTACGCGATCAACATCTAGATGGCATCTATAAGCCCATCATCCTATCCAGCAATCTCTAAATGGCATCTATAAGCCCATTCCCTCATCATCATTGCTACTATGTGAGCGCAAATTTCTGGGCACTCTAGTGTCCAATCATCTTCTACCCTCGGATTACGAAAGGCACGTCAGCCAATCTGCATCCTCAGGTCTAAGAAGATTGAACAGGGGCAACTGTTGTACCCCAAAATTTGCCCTCCCATATTCATCAAAAAATTGCCAAATCAAGGTCACAAAATTCCCCCAGGGTTGTGCAGCTCAACTGGCTCCTATACAGTCAAAACTAGGGTTTGAGTTCTGGTCAAGCAAATGAACTTTTCAAAGGCCTAATCAAGTCTCATATGCCTACAAAGAGGGTCAAGTATCCTCATATCAAGTTTCAAGGCATTCAGCTCAAAATTGCACAGTCAAAACCCTAGATTGCACTACAGTCAACTGTAGGGGCAAAATGGTCATTTGACAGTCAAAAGTTCAAATTTTTGGTCAATATATCATTTTGAAGCCATAAACATCATTTGATCAATGCTTGATCATGATTCTCAAAATTTGGCTCAGAAATCATCAAAGATGCAAAAGTTGCTATATTTGGACAGCTGAAAAAGTCAACTGAAATTGACCAGGGCATAACTTTCACATGGATTATCAGAAAAATTCCATCCAAAGCTCATTTTGAATAGAAAGACATTTCCTACAATTCATCTTCATGTTCCAAGTCCAAGAAATGCTCTCACAAAAAGTTATCAATTTCAACATTATAGGTCATTTTCAAAAGTCAACAAAAAGTGACTTTAAGTCAAAGGCCATAACTTGAGATTGGTAAATCAAAATGACATGGGACCAAAGGCATTGGTTAAAGGACTCAAAGACCTTTCCAAAATGTCCAAGAACATATGAAAAGCTTAAAAATTGACCAAGTTATGCCTTGTGGAAGTTGGGAAATTTTTAGGAATTTTGAAAAGTCAACATTGATGCAAAAGGCCTAAAAATGCAAATGGGCCCAATTTTCTTCCAAGTTTCTTCATGCCAAGCCTATGCACGACCACTAGGCCCAAAGGGAAGTGTTTTCATATTTTTTAATTATTTATTTGAATTTATATTAATTTATATTCATTTAAATCATTTTAATTCATGAAAAATATAACCTTAACCTAAACAAATCTTTTTATGCATGATTTGGACTTGAGATTTCGTGCACATGCTGATATAGAAGGTTTTGGCTTGATTGAAACCTAATTGACACAAGAACCATGAAAAAAGATTGTAAAAGATCCTTAACAAATCAAAGATTGAAAACAATTATGGACATGGATTTTATTGAATCTTTTTAACCTAATTGCTTCCATACAAGTATGAGATCACAACCCTAAGCCAAAAAGACTGAAAGCTGCGCCCCAAACTCCATTGCACTCTTGAATTTTTTCATAAAAACACCAATACTGAAATCAAGGTTTTAGAGAGATTCAAGCCTCAAGTTTCATTCCAATAGCATCCTGAGACCTCCCTGGACGTTTCCCAATCAATAACAACGATTAAAACGCCAAGAAGTGGTAGTTAGAACTCAAACTGTACCAAGAAAATCTTGAAATCGCATAGCATGAATTAAGCATTATTTTGCATTTTTTTTCATGGATTCATGTTTATATTGATGTTTCTGAACTAACTGATACGTTTGATTGTGTTTTTGAGCCACATATGCGAATTCGCCATTGTCACATACTAGGGTTACAGGTTTCCCAAATTGGGGGTTTCACAACCAAGTAAAATTAGGGCTCAAGATGGCCAGGGTTGGATTCAGCACCTCCAGACGATGATGCCTGAACCCTCGCGATGAATTTATGTTTCATATATTTCTAATCGCTATTTTCTCATAAACCCTCTAAAACCACGCCCCAAAACCGTTGCCCATGTGTTTCATGTTTCAGGAAAACGAAGAAGAAGGAGTCGTGTCTGAACGTGATTGGATCTTTTGAATTTCGCGCGAATTTCCAAAAGCGCTCACGTGTTCTTATTATATTATTTATCGTTTATTATATGTTAAATGAAATACAGCAGCGCAGTTGGTAACATGTGACATGAATAATCCTCAAGACCTGGGTTCAAGTCCCAGGTCTGGCAAAATTTCACTATTATTTTTCAACGCATATTCTCATACAGGCACCATCCTAAGACTCACCATACACACTCAATATTCATCGCCCACGTGTCCCAGACAACCAAATCAAGGGCATGGATTCCAAGAGTGCAATGAATATCAGTCAACACGTCATACAGAATTCAAAAAAGTCAACGAAGACTGAAGCTTATTGGGCCTGACCTTTGGACCTATACCTCCTGATTTGGGGCCACACCCCACCTTGGTTTGCATTTTATATTTTTTTCTTCTCACTTTTATTTTGTTGTTTTATTTATTTTATTGTCTTAATTCAATTAATTTATTTTTTCTATAAAATATAAAAACATTATAAAAATCAGAAAATACAAAAAAATATAATATTTATTTCAGTATAATTATTTTTATAAATAAATTAGAATGTAAATTATGTAGTGTAATTAGGTTTTAATTTTAATTCCTTTTTAATAAAAATCCAAAAATGTAGAATTTAGGTTTTAATTGTTAATTCTTTTTATTTCCCTTTTTTCCACAATAATAATTATTATTTATTTATTTATTTTCCTATTTAAAAATTGTACATAATAAATTTTAGGTTTAATTTAGATCTTATTTTAATTCTTTCTTAATAAATAAAAAATATTAGAATTAGGGTTTGCCGTTTAATTTAATTTCAATTAACTTCCTTTTTTTCATTAAATCTAAAAAACACAAAAATATCATTTTCATTTAATTTTTTCATTTTTAATTCCTTATTAATTTTAATCATTTAATTTTTTAATATTTTGTAGAAGGGTCCAACGCCCTAATTTTATTTTAATTTCTTTATTTCGCGCATTTATTTTATTATCGCTTATTATAATTTTGTAAATCTCCCAAAGCCATGTAACTTTACTTTTCGCACTTTTATTTCTTCGCATTATTTATTTTCCGCTAAATCGGGTTCGGTTTAATTTTGGCGATGTGGACCCGCGCCTTTTGTAATAGCCTTAGATTTATTTTCCCGCAAATTTTATAACTGTTAAATATGCATGCAAGAATGAATGGACTTAAAATAAAATCAAGCGTAGAACACGACAAACATGACAAGACCAATAACTGAAACATGACACACAATTCGCACACACCACCCATAGGGTACGCCTCACTGTTGCCTTTCGAAAGGTGATCGTCGAGTAGAGGATGTCTTAGTAAGTCCTCATGATCCGGGAACCTGGCATGAGGGCAGCTTCTAAGGTATCTTCCCATTGCTCTGGTGATCACCACGTCCCGAATATCGAATTGACCCGAACACCTCCAACGGTGGTGCTACCTACCTCTCAATGGTGGGATGGCACTACTTTAAAGGACATCTACACAGACGAATTCCTTAGGGTAGGTAGACAACTCTAGATACTTGCTCTAATTTCGAAACAAAAATTCAAAAATACTTTTCACACCGACACATTTTCAAAAGCTTTCAAAGCAAACTTTTCAAACACTCTGACGTACGAGTCGAACTGAAATTTTTCAAAGAAACTTTTTAAACCCACATTGAAAAGCAAACAAACAATTTTGAAAACACATTGAGCAAGTATCTAAGAGCCCATGGATAACCATGGATAGAAAGGGTGCTAACACCTTCCCTTTCTATAACCTACCTCCCGAACCGAGAGCAATCTCTTTAAGGAATTTTTCTGTGCTTTTGTCCTTTCCATTTGGAGAAAATAAAAGACGGTGGCGACTCTTGCTTCCGCGACATTTCGCGAACTAGCGTTAAACAGTCAGTTCCAGATCCACCGATCACAGTTGGCAATTCCTCAGCTGGGTTTACGGATTTGATCCTGACGGGTGAAAGGATAGAAGCTGGCATCAGGTCAGGAAAGATACAAAAAGCTTCCTCCGCAAGTACTGAGAAGAGGCCTTTCAAGAAAGAAGCAAGTGCCGTCTATGGTCCTAGAAGACAAGTCAAGCCAGAAAGCCGCCAAGCCGTCAATGCCTTGGTCATTTCAAATCTGTTGCTGCTCCTCAGCAGTACAATCAACAAAGAGGTGAAAGGCCCAAGAGGAAGTATACTCAGCTGAGTATGACCTTGTCACAAATCTTACCGCAACTGTTATCAACCAACTTGGTGACCATCAAAGAAGCTCCGAAGGTCGTGAATACTGCATCTCCTAAGTATAACCCAAATGCCCGCTGTGCTTATCATTCCGATAGCCCCGGGCATACTACTAATGATTGCTGGGCCCTGAGAAATAAAGTGCAAGACCTTATCGACGCGAAGGAAATTCAGTTTGAGGCGCCTGAAAGGCCAAATGTTGTAATTGCTCCTATGCCCCAGCATAGAGTAAATGCCATTGAGGAAGATTTGTATGCTGTTTCGGTGAATGATGTTGCTACCCATCTATTGACTGTTAAGAGGAACTTACTACTAGCCAGTTTATTTCCGGGCTGTAGCAAGGGTTGCCTCCTGTGTGCTGTTATCCCTACCGGTTGCCCGCTGCTGAAATCAGGCATCCAAAGCCTGATGGATAGCAAAGAAATTCTGTTCAAGAAAACTGCTGTTCCGTTTGTTTCCGCTGAAGAAGTATCTATCGTCACAATTTTCAACAATCCTACCAAGGCTCTCCCAAGGAAGCCAGTCCAAATTATGTCTGTTGCACCCATTACTATTACTGTTCCGGGGCCTCTCCCCTATGAATCTAACAAGGCTGTCCCATGGCACTATGGGGCAGACGTGTATGTGCTTGGAGTGAAGCAGGAGTTTAACACTGGTACCAGTATCAGTAACATCACTGGTCCCGCCAAGATTACTCGCAGTGGCAGGCTCTTCTCGCCTGACATTGCACCACCAGTTATCCGAAAACCTCTTATCATCACACCCGCAAGTGTGCATGTTTCAAATCAAGTTCCTGTGTCTACTACTGCCGCTGAGTCCTCTGATGCTCGGGGCAAAGAAGTTGCTACCGATTTGCCTGCCCAGACGGAGGCACCAAAAAATACTGCTGTTGAAGCCTCCCAACAAGAGATGGAGGAAATCCTTAAAATCATTAAAAAGAGTGACTTCAATGTTGTTGAACAGCTGGGGCATACCCCCTCCAAAATCTCTATGCTATCATTGCTGCTGTGCTCAGAGGCCCACGCCAAGGCCCTGATTTCATTTCTGAAAACGGCCCATGTGCCGCAAGAGACCTCTGCAGATCAGTTCACTGATTGTGTGGCTAATTTGACAGCTGACAATGGCTTGGGTTTCTCAGATGCAGACCTTACCGCCAAAGGGAAAAACCATAATGATGCCCTGCACCTCTCTATAGAATGCAGGGGCACTACTCTCGCACACGTGTTGGTGGATACCGGTTCTTCCCTGAATGTATTGCCCAAGAAGGCCTTAGATCGGTTGGATTGTGAGGGCCTGGAATTGAAACCTAGTAACATCATTGTTAGAGCCTTCGACGGTTCTAAGAGGATGGTGCACGGTGAGGTAGACATTCCTATTCGTGTGGGTTTCCAAGTCTTCGACTCAACGTTCTACGTGATGGATATTCGTCCATCTTATTCCTGCTTGTTGGGTCGACCCTGGATTCACAAGGCTGGGGCAGTAACATCCACTCTACACCAAAAGCTCAAATACCCTGTCAAAGGGAAGATTGTTACTGTGCAGGGTGAGGAGGAATACATGGTTAGTCACTTGAATTCATTCCGGTATATCGAGATGGACGGGGAGTTTATTGAAACCCCCTTTCAGCATTTTGAAGAGGTACCTCCAACGTTGGCGTCAGCTGAGGCAGTAGTTGAAGAAGACTTTCCTCTGAAGATGGCTTCCTTGAAAGATGCCCGGGCTGTGATCGAGAAAGGCAAATGTGCAAACTGGGGTCAGCTTCCTGACTTCACTCAAAAGACCGACAGGTTTGGGCTGGGCTTCACTGCAGAGGCTCAGAGGGCTGTTCGCAAGGAAAGGATCAGAAAGGCCCCGATGTTCATCACCAACCCAAGGGTGAATGCTATCGAGGAGGACGTGGAGGAAGCAAAGTTTGACAGTTGGATCTATCCAACCACCAACAACGGACCAAGCAACTGGACGACAAAGGATTTTACACCTATTACATTTGTCACGCAGTAATTAACTCTTTGATTTTCAATTTGTAACAAATAATATGTTGAAACTTTTATTGGCTCGGTGTCCTACCCGGGGCACCGTAGCTCTATTTGTGAGGGCTTTTTGTATGACATTTCCATATATCATTAATCAAAACATTGGACATTTGTTGCATTTTAAATCTTGTGCTCTTCTTCTTTCTGTGTTATATATTGCAAAACAGCTATATTTACACACACTCACTTATACAGGTTTCAATCCACTCTGGATCTCACTGGTAACGGCTCTGCTACCACCAGTTATGACTTCGAGAATCCGATCAACTTGGCCGAAGACGAAGGTGAAGATGATTGCAAAGTGCCTGGTGAACTCGCAAGACTGCTACTCCAGGAAGAGAGGGCCATTCAGCCGCATGAAGAGCCCGTGGAAACAGTGAACCTGGGTAATGAGACAGATAGAAAAGAAGTCAAGATTGGTGCCAATCTAGAGGTCAGCGTGAAGCAACGATTGATCCAGATGCTGCATGACTACACGGAGATCTTTGCTTGGTCTTACGAAGATATGCCTGGTTTGGATGCCGACATTGTGGTTCACCACCTGCCTACCAAGGAAGACTGCCCTCCGGTAAAGCAAAAGGTCCGCCGTATGCGTCCAGAGATGTCCGAAAAGATCAAAGCCGAGGTTATGAAGCAATTCGACGCCGAGTTTCTAGCAGTGACCTCTTACCCTCAGTGGGTTGCCAACGTGGTGCCAGTGCCAAAGAAGGACGGTAAGGTCAGAATGTGTGTCGATTACAGGGATCTAAACAGGGCCAGCCCCAAGGATGACTTCCCCCTACCTCACATCGACGTTCTTGTTGACAACACTGCTCAACACAAGGTGTTCTCCTTCATGGATGGTTTTTCAGGGTATAATCAGATCAAGATGGCTCCTGAAGATATGGAAAAGACTACCTTTGTGACTCAGTGGGGCACCTTCTGCTACAAGGTCATGCCATTCGGGTTAAAAAATGCTGGGGCAACCTACCAACGTGCCATGGTTGCCTTATTTCATGATATGATCCATCATGAGATTGAGGTATACGTTGACGACATGATTGCAAGGTCCCAAACTGAGGAGGAACACCTTGACCATCTGCGGAAGCTGTTTGACCGACTAAAGTTGTACAAGCTGAGGTTGAATCCAAACAAATGTACCTTTGGGGTGAGGTCTGGAAAATTGCTAGGTTTCATTGTAAGCGACAAAGGTATTCAAGTGGACCCTGCCAAGGTAAAAGCCATACAAGAGATGCCGACTCCCAAGACAGAGAAAGAAGTCCGAGGCTTTCTGTGACGACTGAATTACATTGTCCGATTCATCTCACATCTAACTGCTACCTGTGAGCCAATCTTCAAATTACTGAAGAAAGATCAAGTAGTACGTTGGAACGATGAATGTCAGGCCGCTTTTGAAAAGATAAAAGAGTATCTCCAAGATCCACCCATTCTTATGCCACCAGTGGAAGGGAGACCTCTAATACTATACTTGACAGTACTTGACAACTCAATGGGGTGTGTGCTGGGGCAGCATGACGAGTCTGGCCGAAAAGAGCACGCTATTTATTACCTGAGCAAAAAGTTTACCGACTGTGAGTCTCGGTACTCACTGCTCGAGAAAACTTGCTGCGCTCTGGTATGGGCTGCTCGCCGGCTGAGACAGTATATGTTGACTCACACTACTCTGTTGATTTCAAAGATGGATCTCATCAAGTACATATTCGAAAAGCCTGCTCTGTCTGGAAGAATAGCAAGATGGCAAATGATCTTGACAGAATATGATATCCAGTACACAACTCAAAAAGCAATCAAAGGAAGTGTATTGGCAGATCATTTGGCACACCAACCCGTGGACGATTACCAATCATTGAACTTTGAATTTCCGGACGAAGATATCATGGTAGTAACAAATTGTGAAGTGCCTGGACCGGATGAAGGACCTGAGGAAGGATCCCGATGGTCTATGCATTTCGACGGAGCCTCGAACGCTTTGGGTAATGGAATCGGCGCTGTAATCAAATCCCCTAAAGGAACTCATACTCCACTCACCGCCCGACTGTGTTTCAACTGCACCAACAACATGGCAGAATATGAGGCATGTATCATGGGTCTTCAAGCTGCAATCGATTTAAGGATCAAGTTTTTGAGTGTCTTCGGAGATTCCGCTCTCGTGATCAATCAGATCAAAGGCGAGTGGGATACGAAACACCCAAACCTTATTCCTTACAAGGAGTATGTGTCGACTTTGCTTCCCCACTTTGAAGAGATAACTTTTGAACACTTCCCAAGAGAGGAGAATCAGCTAGCGGACGCACTAGCTACGATGTCTTCAATGTTCAAAGTTAAATGGGACAATGAGGCTCCCCGGATCATTATCTGGAAGTTAGACGAACCTGCATACTGCTGCGATCTTGAGACCGAAAAAGTGACTGAAAAACCCTGGTATCATGAGGTGAAGAGATACTTGGAAACTCAGGAATACCCTGAAGGTGCATCTGTCAACGACAAGAAGTTCATGAGAAGGTTTGCGGCAAAATTCTTCCTCAGCAATGACATTCTCTACAAAAGAAACCATGATTCAACTCTACTGCGTTGTGTGGATAAGACTGAAGCAGAGAAGATCATGGTAGAACTACACGAAGGTACATTCGAAACACATTCCAGTGGACACACCATGGCAAAGAAAATCCTTAGGGCAGGATATTTCTGGTCCACAATGGAAGCCGACTATTACCAACATTCTCGAACTTGTCATAAATTCCAGATCTATGCTGATAAGGGGCATATCCCTCCGGTTCATCTGAACGTCCTGACGGCACCTTGGCCTTTTGCGATGTGGGGCATTGATATTATTGGCGAGATCCGACCGACGGCATCCAACGGGCATCGCTTCATCTTGGTAGCAATTGATTACTTTACGAAGTGAGTAGAGGCAGCTTCCTACGCCACCGTAACCAAGAGCATCGTGGCACGTTTCATTCGGCATAACCTGATATGTCGGTACGGCATCCCAGAGAGGATCATTATAGACAATGGTACCAATCTTAACAACAAGATGATCACTGAGCTCTGCGAACAATTCAAGATACAGCACCACAACTCTTCTCCCTACCGGCCGAAGATGAATGGGGCTGTAGAAGCAGCTAATAAAAATATCAAAAAGATTGTGCGGAAGATGACAGTGACCTATAAAGATTGGCACGAGATGTTACCGTTTGCTCTTCATGGGTACCGTACCTCAGCAAGGACGTCAACCGGGGCAACACCCTTTTCCTTGGTTTATGGCATGGAGGCAGTCTTGCCAATTGAAGTCCAGATACCCTCTCTCCGAATAATGAAGGATGCAGACTTGAGTGAAGATGACTGGATCCAGACTCGACTTGATCAATTAAACCTAATTGACAAAAAGAGGCTCACTGCTATCTGTCATGGTCAGACGTATCAAAAACGGATGATCAGGGCATTTAACAAGAAAGTCAGGCCACAAGAGTATCAAGTTGGGGACCTGGTAATCAAACGCATCATCCTTCCTCAAAGTGATCCCCGGGGAAAATGGACCCTTACATACGAAGGGCCATTTGTGGTTAAACATGTGTTCTCAGGAGGAGCCATAATTCTAACCACCATGGATGGTGACGACCTTCCTCATCCCGCCAATGCAGACATAGTAAAAAGATACTACGCATGAATAAAAGACCCGCTAGGTTGACATACCTAGGAAAAAATAAGGGCTTCCCGGCGAACCAAAAGGGTTCGGGCAAAAATAAGGGATGAAATGAAAAAAATATGTACACCCGGCAAGTCGAAAACCTGAAAAGGCGGCTTGGGCAAAAAAGGGTATCCCGGTGGACCGAAAACCCGAAAGGGCGGTCCAGGCAAAAGTTAGGGATAAAGCGTAACACTATGTCTCATTGGATCACCTTGCATCCGGAATTCGGCATCAACTATCTGGCTCAGACTTCGGCATCGATCAATCAGCTTCATTTTCAACTAAGCAGCAAAGTGATGAGACGCTTGAAGACATAAAGGCGATAGCAGAGTTGGAACCCAGTGGGAATATTATGCACATAATTGTTTTGTTTCCTTTTCAAAATTGTATAAACTTTGTGTGATTCGGCGGCGTTCTCTTACTAGGACGTCGGCCTCTTGTACAAAAACGCCTATTTACAGGCAAATTTCAAAATCAATACAAGTTCACTTTTCCAAACAAATTGCCCATTGTTTTTCCTTTTTTCTGTTTCGTCTTGCGAAGAACGTCCAATGTTCATTTTTGATATATGCATTTGACATTAAATTGCTGATTCATAAATATTCGCATAAGAAACAAAAGACTAATTACAGGTGACATCATAAACAGGGGCAATGTAGAGTTGTCTGATGCAGTCTAGTTGCTTTGTCCGCCGAAGTATCAAGGTAGATTTAACTGAAGAATGTGACCAAGTTATCTCAACTCCTCACAGAGTAAGACGAGATAGCAACATTCCCCGGCGGAGTATAGGCATTCATCAGCAAGCATCCCCGGCAGTCTTGGTCTAAGATTGTTCCCCGGCGGAATACGGACACTCCAATGGAATCATTTTCCAGTACAGTCTGAAGGTTTCCCCAGGAAAGTGGAATTCATATCCCCAGCAGGTCTCGAAGCTTATCCCCAGTAGATTCTGGAAGCTTGTCCCCTGTAGAGTACGGACGTCTCTCCCAGGCTTTATTCAAAGTTATTCCTCACAAGGGCTTATAACTGGGTTATCCTCAGCTAATTGCCACGGAAGATCGCCCTCGGCGAAGTTCTTCCAATCCCCAGCGGAGTTTATCATTGTCATCCCCCAGTGGAGTTTATCATTGTCATCCCCAGAGGAGTTTATCATTGTCATCCCCAGAGGAGTTTATCTTTGTTATCCCCAGCGGAGTCCATCATTGAAATCCTCAGTGAAGCTCTTGTCAAACTTCAGCGAAGTATCTCTTCCCATAGAGTAATTCCCCTCAGAGTAATCTCTACAACAAGTTTATTCCCCAACGAAATCATCTCCTCCTACCGGTGTATTCTCGCAACCATCATCCCCAGCGGAAGCAAAGAACTCTACTCTTCGAACGTCGGCCCAGGATTTAATTCCCCAGCCGATCGTCAAGGATTTATTTTCCTAGACGAAAATACATTCATAAACATTTCACATTTCATACATCTTGCTTACATACATGATAAAGTGCATACAACACTATCTCGTTTTGAACATCGTCATGCATTTCATACATCATGACATTGCATACAACTAATGTTTTGCCTTTTTAGGGAAAAAGACAATCCAAAAGACAACTACCTTCAACTGTCGCAATTCCAGATTCGATTCCTGTATCTAGCTAGGGCACATCTGTGAGTGATCAGTTTCCAGATTCGATTCCTGTATCTAGCCAGGGCACGTCTGAAGAGTTTGAAGATTCGATTCCTGTATCCAGCCAGGGCATATCTATCAACTGTCACAATTCCAGATTCGATTCCTGTATCTAGCCAGGGCACATCTGAAGAGTTTGAAGATTCGATTCCTGTATCCAGCCAGGGCATATCTGTTGACGACTATTTCCAGATTCGATTCCTGTATCCAGCCAGGGCATATCTGTTGACGACTATTTCCAAATTCGATTCCTGTATCCAGCCAGGGCATATCTGTTGACGACTATTTCCAGATTCGATTCCTGTATCCAACCAGGGCATATCTGTTGACGACTATTTCCAGATTCGATTCCTGTATCCAGCCAGGGCATATTTGTGAGCAACCGATTGTAGATTCAACACCTGTATCTAGCCAGGGCATATCTGCATGAAAAGATTGAAGATCAACACCTGTAACAAGCCAGGAAAACATCTGTCTTTCTCAAAATACACAAGTTCTCGCTAAGGAATCTCTTATGCGATCAACACTTCCAAATGGCATCTATAAGCCCATTCCCGACAAGGTTCTGTCGCGTCTCCAGATGGCATCTATAAGCCCATCTCCCTATCCACCATCTCTCCAAATGGCATCTATAAGCCCATTCCCGACATCACATTGCTGATACTCCAACATGCGAGTGCAAATTTCCGGGCACTCTAGTGTCCAATCTCCTTTTACCCTCGAGTCACGAAAGGCAAACTTGCCAATCTAACTCTTCAGGTTCAAGAAGATTGAACAGGGGAAACTGTTGTACCCCAAAATTTGCCCTCCCATTTCCTTAACATTTTCTCATCACAAAACCCTTGGAGCTCAAGATCCAGTTAGGGTTTCCTCTGCTCAAGACTTCTCCTTGCACTATGAACCCAAATTAGGGTTTGTGTTTGAACAAAGATATTTTGACCTAAAATGCCTAAGATGACTTTCATGCTTCATGTTGGACTCCCAAGTTTATCCATACCAAGTTTCAAGTCTTGACTCCAAATTTTGCCCAGTCAATTGGACAGTTGACCTAGAAATCAATTGTATTGGGGAAAAAGTCAACTGTGGCCAATTGACAGTCAAATCTCATGAAAATTGACCCACATCAACATTATGAACTCACATGGACCATTTGATCAAGTTTTGATCACAATTCCACAAGAAATTTGATCAGATCACCAAAAGGGCAAAATGGTCATTTTTAGGGTTTTGACTACACAAAGGCAATTTTTGACTGTTTAACCTAGCCAATGGCAAACCAAGCTCACATATGGACTCAAGGACCCCATGAAATTGTCTTGACATACTCAACAAGTTCAAAAGACCCCAAATACACAAGATTGACAGTTGAATTTCCCAGTCAATTGATCAATTTTGACTGTATACTGAAAAGTCAAACTTTAACTTTTTGGTCAAAATCAAGTGTCAAGATTCATTTTTCATCAAAACATGCCAAATAATGAAACTTGTTCATCAAGAAATTAAGAATTGCAAATTAGGGTTTGAAATGAAGATTTTTCATAACTTAGAATTTTTCTAAGTTATGAAAAACCCTAATTTTTCCTAACTTTGCCCCACTTTCTCACCAAGATTCATTTGGATTCAAGCAAAAGTCAAAACATGAAAGTTGTAGTCTATTGCAAAATCTACAACTTTGATTCACAAAGTTTTCCCAAAAGAAGCTTGTAGCTCAAGTTACAATTTTTGGAACAAGGGTACCAAACCATTCTTAACTTAGAGAAAATTTGACCTATTTTAGGCAGGATTTTTGCCTAACTTCAAGACCATTTTTCACATACTTCCACTTGGAATTTCAATTTGCATTTCAAAGATGGATTGTAGTACACATTCAAAGATTTCCAAAATGTCCAAGAACTCATCAAATAACCTCATGGTTAGGGAGAATCGAATTTGGCAAGTTGGGAAAAACTCACTTTTGATTTGGCCAAGTTACATGTTCATACATCTAGGCCATTTTGAAATCAGCTTGCACAACTTGATTACAGGTCCTATATCCCTTTTGCACTCATAAATTTAATGCAAACTCATTGTGCCAAGACCATATTTTATGTGTTCAAGCATTACATAAAGGTTTAGTCCCAAAATGGAAAAAGCATAATGTCCATTTTTGCAAAAGTTAAACTTTATGTCAATTAGCAATCCAAGCAAGTACAATGCAAATCTCTTTGGCACAAGTTTATGAGCTAATTACACTAATCAAGGCCAAGGTATGCAGCATATTAGGGGGGCCTCTACCTGTCTAAAAACTCAAGTGGACATTGGTTGCTTAAAGTGGAAGAAAGTTAGCATAACATCACACAACTCTCATCTCAGCTAACACAGGCTTAAGTAAACTTGTCAAACATATTCTAAACATCCATTCTGAGCTAGAACACGAGCCAACCATCTCCAACACCTTCTCAAACACAGAATCACCCTCAAACTGCCAAAACAGGGGACCTGCTGCAGATTGAGTTCCATAGCTCAATCCTTTCATGCATTCTTGCTAAAATCACCTCAAACACATCCCACAACATCCCTTGAAGCTATTCCAAACCTCAAACACGACCTGTAACACTCCCATTCAACATCACCATTTTCATTTTTCTGTTTTGCAGGTGGAGTTCTATAACTCGATTCAGCTAGTTTCAAAGCAAAGTAAAACTTGGAATAGCATCCCTGGACATCAAGGAAGCTGTACCAATCATCACCTTGCACTGAAAGTACCTCCATCACCAGATACAACTCCAACTGAACAGGTAATTTCATGAACTTGTATCTCTCTATCCAGGCATTGTTAGCTTTAGGTTTGTGAAGAAAATATGTCACATTCATAGCCCTGAACATGCCCATGTAATTAGTTTTCATTTATATTATGTGTGCTGTGAGAATTTAATGTCTGAACATGGAACAAAAACTAGGTCAGGAATTGGGGGAGAAGAAATTCTCTCTCATCTTAGAGAGTTAAGTCAAGTTCTTTATATGTCTGGATTCGTCTTTTAATGCTCTACATTTTTCATGTTGTGAGTTTTGCTTGAAAGTCCAGGAATTGGGAGATAGAAAACGCGCGTGGATGGTTGTTCAAACATGTTCTGAGGTTGAAGATGAAGTCTTCTTGGGCTGGGCCTGAGTTGACTTTCTTTTTGCACCCTTTTGTTACTTTTAAACCCCCTTGGCCCATTATGCTTATTTTCATGATTTTTTGACCTTTTCTTTTTTGTTCTGACTTATTTATTTTCCCTCACAATATTAAAAATATAAAAAAAATATTTTTACACCATTTTTTATATTTATTAGGCATTTATTTGTTTAAAATAATGTTTGTACATAAATAAATACTTACATACTTTTATTTAAAACATACTAAAATAGTGCAAACACATTTTACTTTCCATTTTTATTTCATTTTATCTTCTAAAAACATTTTATATAAAATATACTTTTTTCATAAATATTAAATATTATTATTTTGTACATATTCAATATATTTTGTAAATAATATAAGTACATATATATTTATTAGTATATTTAGGTTAAAAAATACAAAATATACACATTTTCATTCTTATTAATATTTAATATTAAAAATACCTTTTTTACAAATATACTTCATTTTTATTTTATTTTTGTACATAATTATTAAATATTGTATATATTAAATAATTAATACCTTTTAATAAATTAGGGTTTTGCCCTAAATACATAAAAACTCCAAAAAATTAATACTTTTATTTTTGTTTCCTTTATACATAAAAACACTTTTTTCATACATATAAAAAACATCTTTTGCATCTTGCATATTTATTTTATTTATCTTATTTAATTTGTGCAATTAAATATCTTGTAAATTCCCAATTTGATGTAATAGTCTAGGTTTAAATTCCTTGTCAAAATACCCCCCATTTGAACATTTGTACCCCCCCTTCCCATATTGTGTTGTAATAACTTAGGAACTTTATTTTTCGCACTTTAATGCTTTCTAATTATACCATGCTAGAATTAGGGTTTGTATGCAAATCAATCAACCAAAAATAGTTTGACCTAATTTCAAGATAAACAAGCATGAAAATGGACAACACTAATCACACTTGCACCCCTAGGGTATTCCACTTGTTGCCTTCAATAATGGGCCATATTGCATGCTAGGTCTCTTTGGGTAAAACAAAACACAATTCAAATGATCATAGTCCCTCGATGACGCTTTCGAAAGTTGCCTAAAAATGATCAAGTCCCTTAAAGAAAACATTTCCCAAAGATACTTGGCACCATTGCAATTATGGTCTAAACGATGACCCGAGCCCGTCCCTTTCACATCCTAACACAAGATTGTCCACCAAATGCAATGGTGGAACAAAATTGTTAAAAGGGTTAAAACATAGCAAAGATCTTTGAGAAATTTAGGAGTAGACAACCTCTTAGTTACTTGAATCAAACTTGCAAAACAAAACACTTGCCTATTTTTAAACCACACCTCACAACACTTTCAAAACAAACTTTCAAAAACAAATGAAAACCTTTTCAAAAGACATACACCTTTGTATACATCCCAACATGGATCATTACAAAGGTTGCCACCATATTGGCTTCTTTTCAAAACATTTTCAAACCCACACACACGCAAAGCACCATTTCAAACAATTGAAAATTAAAGCAAGTTGATCTAAGCAAGTAACTAAGAGCCCATGGATAACCATGGATAGAAAGGGTGCTAATACCTTCCCTTTCTATAATCTACTCCCCGAACCCAAGAAAACATCTCAAAGGTTTTTGCTGTGCTTTTTAAACCTTTCCTTAGGATAAAATAAAAAGTCGGTGGCGACTCTTGCTCAACCGAAACATTTGCGAAAACAAACGCAAAACCATAGTCAGTTCTCCCACCGTATCACAAAAAGTATATGCTGGAAACATAAAAAAAAGCGCGCGTCATATTTGAATGACCCAACCACCTGCTTCCACGTCCTTCATCTTCTTCAATTTCTCTGCAACATAAAATCAAATAGCGGGGGTTTTAAACCCCCACAACCTGCAAACGTAAAAAATAGCGAATAGAATTGTACGTAATATAAATTGGGCGCGAGGGTTGCAATGAGTTCGTCTTGATCCTCTGAATCCAACCATGGGCGTTATGGAGTTCAATTTTTCCTGCTTACTAAATCCCCAAATTTCAAGCTTAGAAAACCTAAAATTCATTAATGGTGGTTTTCATTTCACTGCATAATAATTCAATTAAGTAATACCAACAGCTTTATGGGGATGTAAACAATGTAAAACAAGCTTTGAATTATGTCAAATGTTCATGAATCCTGCATTTTGATTTTGAAAAAAATGGACAAACCGTGGGACTGTAGTGAGTGATTCTTTGAGTGTTAGGCTTGTTTGTGATTGCAATAGATTCCTGGGAGTGTTAGGAATGTGTTTGGATCAAGAAAACACTTTGAATCGTGCTGAAAAGTGGATTTCAGTTTTCAAATTTCTTTGGAATTTTTTGGAATTGGTTTGGCCGTTTTAGAGATGCTTCGGTCGTGAATGAGGTATGGAACACTTGCATATGTATGTATGAATGCAATTAGGTCACATTAAGAGCTTGTATCCTTGTGCAATCAAGTTTGGGATTCTTGGTTTATCACCATTAAAGAACATTCCAAGTTTGTTCAAATTTTGAATTTTATGCTCAAAATGGCCCTAGCACGAATTTGGTATGCTTGCTCATGATACATAAAGGCCATTCAAATCAAAAGATGCTATCCATTTATTTTTTTTTAGATTTTATTTGAATTTTATGGATTTAAAATGAATTAAATCAATAAAAATTAAATAAAATAGAAAAATATGATCATATGAACATGTTCTTGGACATTTTGGAAAGGTCTTGAAGTCCTCTAACCAATGCCTTTGGTCCCATGTCATTTTGATTTACCAATCTCAAGTTATGGTCTTTGACTTAAAGTGCCTTTTTGTTGACTTTTGAAAATGACCTATAATGTTGAAATTGATAACTTTTTGTGAGAGCATTTCTTGGACTTGGGATGTGAATATGAGTTGTAGGAAATGTCCTCCCCTTCAAGATGAGCATTGGATGGGATTTTTCTGATGAACCATGAAAAATTTATGCCTTGGTCAAGTTACAGTTGACTTTTCAGCTGTCCAAAAATAGAAACTTTTGCATCTTGATGATTTTTGAGCCATTCTTGTGGAATCATGATCAAGACTTGATCAAATGATTATTGTGGCTTCAAAATAAGATGTTGACCAAAATTTTTGACTTTTGAGTGCCAAATGACCATTTTACCCCTACAATTAACTGTGAGGCAATTAGGGCTTTTGACTGTGCAACTTGATGCTGTGAGCCTTGAAACTTGGCATATGGATGCTTGACAATATGTATAGGCATATGTGACTTGATTGAGCCCTTGAAAACCTCAACTTCCTGGCAAGAACCAAAACCCTAATTTTGACTGACTTAGGAGGATGGTTGACTGTGCAACCCTTGAGTAGACTTGAGCAAATTGAGATGATGCTTGTCAAAACTTTGAAGAATATGGGAGGGCAAATTTTGGGGTACAACAGTTGCCCATGTTCAATCTTCTTAAACCTGAGGATGTAGATTGGCTTGCGTGCCTTTCGTGATCCGAAGGTGGAAAATGATTGAACACTAGAGTGCCCGAAAATTTGCACTCACATAGTAGAATATCAGCAGTGTGATGTCGGGAATGGGCTTACAGATGCCATTTGGAGATACGGTGAATAGGAGGATGGGCTTATAGATGCCATCTGGAGATGTGACAGAACCTTGTCGGGAATGGGCTTATAGATGCCATTTGGAAATGTGGATAGGAGGATGGGCTTATAGATGCCATCTGGAGGTGTGACAGAACCTTGTCGGGAATGGGCTTATAGATGCCATTTGGAGACTGTTGGCAGGTGGATGGGCTTATAGATGCCATCTGGAGGTTATCTGTTGAATTGTAATTTTTGTAAGTTGAAAGAGGGAACCTGTGTAGGGTTGCCTGATGATGAGCTCGTGTAAAACTGCATCTTGGAAGGAAGGAAACCTGTGTAGGGTTGACTGATGATGAGCTCGTGTGAAGCTGCATCTGAAATGGGGAAGAAAGCTGTGTGGGGTTACTTTGATGATGAGCCCGTGTGAAACTGCATCTGGAGCTGAGAAGGAAACCTGTGTAGGGTTTACTGACGACGAGTCCGTGTAAAACTGCATCCTTGGAAATAGAGAACCTGTGTAGGGTTTCTGGGTGACGAGTCCGTGTAAAACTTCATCTTTGGAAAGAGAGAACCTGTGTAGGGTTTCTTGATGACGAGTCCGTGTAAAACTACGTCTGGAGAGAGCGAACCTGTGTAGGGTTTCTTGATGACGAGTCCGTGTAAAACTACGTCTGGAGAGAGAGAACTTGTGTAGGGTTTCTTTGGGATAAGTTCGTGTAAAACTTCTGGATGAACCGGGGTAAGGTCATCTTGAGATAAGTTCGTGTAAGACTTCTGGAGGAACCAGGGTAAGGTTACTGCAGGATAAGTTCGTGTAAAACTTCTGGATGAACCGGGGTAAGGTCATCTTGAGATAAGTCCGTGTAAGACTTCTGGAGGAACCGGGGTAAGGTTACTGCAGGATAAGTTCGTGTAAAACTTCTGGATGAACCGGGGTAAGGTCATCTTGAGATAAGTCTGTGTAAGACTTCTGGAGGAACCGGGGTAAGGTTACTGCAGGATAAGTTCGTGTAAAACTTCTTGATGAACCGGGGTAAGGTCATCTTGAGATAAGTCAGTGTAAGACTTCTTCTGAAAGAAAAGGAACCGGTGTAGGGTTATTTTGATGATAAGTCCGTGTAAGACTTCGTCTGAAAATTGAGAAGGAACCGGTGTAGGGTTGCCTGATGATGAGTTCGTGTAAAACTACATCTGAGGTTGAGAAGGAACCGGTGTGGGGTTGCCTGTTGATGAGCCCGTGTAAGACTTCTTCTGAAAGAAAAGGAACCTGTGTAGGGTTGCTTTGATGATAAGTCCGTGTAAGACTTCGTCTGAAAATTGAGAAGGAACCGGTGTAGGGTTGCCTGATGATGAGTTCGTGTAAAACTACATCTGAGGTTGAGAAGGAAACTGGTGTAGGGTTGCCTGTTGATGAGCCCGTGTAAGACTTCTTCTGAAAGAAAAGGAACCGGTGTAGGGTTGCCTGAGGATGATCAAGTAGATAATTGTCCTATTTGGTTTCAGATATTAACCCACGATCAGTCGTCCACAGAATTTTCCTGGCTTGTTACCGGTGTTGATCTGGAACTGTAAAGGTAGATGGTAATCATCTTTTGATTGACTTTTTTCTGAAAAGGCAAAGTATTAGTCGTATGCAATGTCATGATGCATGAACTGCATGATTTTAAGATGTTCTCAAAAATAAATGAGATTTGTGTTGTATGATGCGTATGCATGCTATAATGTATGAAGATGTGATGTTTATGAATGTATTCTCGTCTGGGAAAATAAATCCTTGACGAATGCCGAGAGTTTGTTGAATCCTGGGCTGATGTTGAAGAGTAGAGTTCTTCGTTTCCGTTGGGGATGATGATTGCAAGAATAAACCGGTAGGAGAAGATGACTCCGTTGGGGAATAATCCTGGTGAAGATATTACTCTACGGGGAGTCACTCTGTAGGAAGAGATACTTCGTTGAGATTTTGATGAGAACTCTGTTGGGGATTCCATTGATAAGTTATGTTGGAGGATTTGATGAACTTTGCTGGGGGATAGGAAGAACTTCGCCGAGGACGATCTTTCTGTGGTAATTAGCTGAGGATAACCCAGTTATAAGCTCTGGTGGGGAATAACCTTTGAATATGGTCGGGGAGTGACGTATGTACTCTGTAGGTGATAAGCTTCCAGAATCTACTGGGGATGATAATCAACTCTCCTGGGGAGACTTTAGACTGTACTGGGAAGTGGCTCCCCTGGATGTCTGTATTCCGCCGGGGAACAATCTCATATTAAGACTGCCGGGGATACTTGCTTAGGAACATCTGCATACTCCGCTGGGGAATATTGAGATTTTCTGGGGATACCCAACTTCCTTAAGGCTGACAGTAGATTAATTCTGCTTGGGGAGAGCGTTGACTTGCTAGAGATATTGTGCCTTTCGGGGCTGACGGGAGACCAACTCTGTTCGGGGAGAATTGTTGAATCTTGTCTTACTCTGCGGGGAGTGGAGGTATCTGGGTTATGTTCTTCAGCCGAACCTACCTTGGTACCTTGGTTGACAGAGCAACTAGACCGCTTGGACAACTCATTATTGCCCCTGTTTCTGATGTGGGAGAAGAAGATACCTTGTGGAGGTGCTTGATAACTGCCGACCGACAAATCTTCTTCTGGTAGGCAAGTGACGCGATGACGGGACATAGTCGTACGCTTTTGATCCCTAACTTTTTCCTGGACCGCCCTCTCGGGTTTTCAGTCCATCGGGATACCCATTTTTGCCCAAGCCGCCTTTTCAGGTTTTCGACTTGTCGGGTGTACAGATTTTTCTATTTCATTCCTTATTTTTGCCCGAACCCTTTTGGTTCACCGGGAAGCCCTTATTTTTGCCTAGGTGTGTCAACCTAGCGGGTCTTTGATTATGCGTAGTATTTTTTCGACTATGTCCGTGCTCTTAGGATGTAGGGAGGTGCCCCTGTCAGCAGTGTTACGTTGCCCTACTACCAGAAGATCTTCGTTTGATCATCCAATGCCCCAAGTGATCCAGGTAGAGATTTGCCCCATGTTGATTGGCCTTTTGAGAGATTCCCCGAATCTTGACTTAACTGCCCCAGATGATGGACGATGATCATGCCATGCCCCTTGATTGGAAGTGCTTTTGTTCATTAGATATTCTTCGCGCGAATTTCTCTGTTGTTCGAACAAAAGGTCATATGCAAACAATGTTCTATTAAAAATGCAAAGCTTATGTCTGTCTTGAAGTTTTTGAAAATGCAGTTTTTTCATAAAAACAAGTGAAATTTTTTGTAAATTGTGATGTCAACTCGTTATTTTACCGCAAGCCTTAAGGAGTCAGGATACCTTTGGTAACAGTATGCTTTCGAACTAACCCATGCTTCAGCTAGGACTTTTAGGGGTTGTAGCGTGGCCTGGTTCACGGTTTAAGAAACAAAGGATAAAGGCTCAAATTTTATTTGTACCCACCCGTTCTTCGTGATGTTCTTCAAACCTAAACTCAGCTGATCGTGCGTTAGACCTTGTTTGGGTCTTCGTCCTGATATACCGGTGATGGTTCGGATGTTGACAATTTATTTGGAATAGGCAGTCATTCCTTTTTTGGTTGAGGGTTTGTAGGACCTCTTTCTTTTTTGATTTCGTTATCCCTGTTTTTTGCCTGAACTGTTTCTTTCATGATCACAGTCAGCGGGATGCCTCAGTTTTGTAAGTCTCCTTCATAGGTTCTGACTTAATGGGCTTTTATTTTTGGGAGATAATGACTGCCCGTCTTTATGATTATTCGGAGCCATCACTGTCTTTTGTTTTGTAAGGACTCCTTTGATGCCATTCATTGTGCACCTGGATCAACTGAGAGAACTACCCTGCCCCAGGTTATGATTAAGGGTTTTTAATTTTCGAAAAGAAAAATTCCTACTTCTTTGGCTCAAAGGGGTTGACGAGGGATTATCTTCCTTATAACTCCAGTGTTTAGGAATTGAAACAAATGCCTGCACCTCATCAGCGGGGTTTGTTCAAAAGCATACTGTAGATTGTGGTATCGTTTTCGTCATCCTCCCTCAAGAGGCTTAGAATTTTCAATCGAGAGTTGAACATCAAGAAAAAACTAAAAGCAATTTTGAATATAGAGAACACAATTACTTCAAAACAGACACGTGTAATGCATTAATGAAATAATAGAGTTTGCCATAATAATTGTTTGAATAAGCATAGAAAAATACAATATCAGAATTTAAATGAACAAGAGTCTCTCAATCCTAGCCATGTTTTGGCAAGGGAGAAGTGATCACATCGGGAGTCTCAGCAGGCTCGAATTCGATCTCCTTGGCGTCAATCATGTTCTGAATCTTGTATTTCAGCGCCCAACAATCCTCAGTATCGTACCCCGGGCTACCAGAATGATAAGCACACCTCGCATCTGGGTTGTAGCTTGGAGAAGAAGTCTTAGGATTTGCAGGAGGGTTGATCACTACAATCAGGTTCATCTTCAACATGTGCTGCAATGCTTGTGACAATGGCATGTTGATGTTGGTGAATTGTCTTTTAGGCTCGTCTGGCCTTCGCCGATTTCCCTTTGGCAGTTGTCGGCGTGATGCAGAACCTGAGATCATGACTGCCCCTACGTGTTAGTCACGACGATCCTTCTGAACGTACGCAGCACTGGACTCTTTCTTGAATGGTTTCTTCTCAGCGTTCGAGGAGTCACCCTTTTGTATCTTCCCGGACTTGATACCAGCTTCTATCCTCTCACCAGTCAAGATCAGATCTGTGAACCCAGCAGAAGAATTTCCAATCAGATGGTTGAAGAACGGACCAGACAGGGTCCCTAAGAACATGTCAACGAGCTCACGGTCAGTCAAAGGCGACTGCACCCTTCCAGCCAGGTCTCTCCACCTTTGTGCATACTCCTTAAAACCTTCACCCGTCCCCAGTGACATACCCTGGAGTTGGGTATGCGTAGGAGCGAGGTCGGCATTATACTGATACCGCTTATAAAAAGCAGTTGCCAAGTCCTCCCAGTTACGAATACTGGTTCCATTCAGCTGATAGAACCATTCGAGCCGAGTCCCTGAAAGACTTTCCTGGAAGAAATGGATCCATAGATTCTTGTCTGCCGTGTAGGGCTGGATCCTCCTTGCGTATGAACGGAGGTGCAACTTAGGACAGGAAGCCCCGTCGTATTTTGCAAAGGCGGGTGCCTTGAACTTGTGAGGGATCACCACCCCAGAAGATAAGCCTAGGTCTCAAAAGTCCAACCCGGGCACCTATTGAATCTCCATGGCATTTAGACGGTCCTCTAGTTGCTTGTACCTGTCCTCAGCAGGAGGGTACTGTTCATCATTGAAATCTGTCTCGGTGTCAGAGACTACGGGACTAGGAACCCTTCCCTCTTGGTGACTGCCTTCCCCAACAGATGGAGTAGTCCGCTCAGCTTCATTCTGCAGTGTATTCCCAGATCTGCGTCTAGGGTTGAACAAAACAGTCCTCTTCTTCTTTTTCTTCAAAAGCAGAGTCTTCAATTCCTGTTGTCCTTGGGCTAAGCTCATGACCAGCTCCTGGAACTAGGCATTCTGGGCCTGGAGGGCCTTGATAGCTTGTTCATTGGATGATTCAGGATTCATGATGATGGCTGAAATAAACAGCGAAGAAGATTAAGCAACCTGTAGAACAGAGTATCTGTAATGCAATGATATGTATGTATGCATGCGATGTTTTCAAGGATCTCGCGGGGTAAACAGAGAAACTTGTTAGAATTTGAATTTGGGTAGCTTGATTGAAGGAACTTCATGTTGTTGAGAGTCCTTCTTCAAGAGTCAAAGCTCACCATATCGAGTGGGTCATAGCCCTTGACTCAAGTTATCAACCTTGGCTAGAGGAAAATAAATCCCCTTTGCCCCTTGCTAGACATCATGACCTGCATCACAAACCCTTGAGATCCTTGAAATGGATTAGTCCTTATGTAGGATGTATGCAATGGTATGATGGCATGATGTTATGCTATGAGTGGAGTGATGTAAGTAAACCCTGTTATGAGTCCAGGTTAAGGACTGTAAACAAACCCTGCAAGAAACTCATGTGTTAGATAACAAGCATGCAAGTAGTCAAGTTTGAAGCACACAGGTCACACAAGACATCCCTTAGAGTTTAGGCCAGCATGAAGTTTAGGGTACTACCCTCTTGAAGTTGGTGGGCTCAAGACCTGTCCTATCAAAAGTAACCGGGTTCTAAGGAGCTCAATATCATTGGGTTGTTTTCTATGTTCATTGTTTTGATTTAGCCACTGAACTGGCGATCAAAATATTCCAATAAAACAACCCTCAATGAGTGTAGTATCGAGTATCAACCAACTTCGGACTGCACCAAAGTCAGTCATCTCACTACCCCTAAAGAGGCCAGGATGGTTCAAGTAAGGTTCCTAAGGTCAGTTGATGCTTCACGACACCACGCGGCGGCCCCGTACTCTCCTTGACTTGACTCAAGGGTTACCGGTACTCACCAAAGTGCCACATCAACGTAGAAAACTGTTTCAACCGTGTCGGTATACCCCGCACAGTTCCCTCACAGTTTGTTGCTACTTTCTAAAAGGTATCCCCCAGATCCGGGTTAGGATCTATGAAACTCCCAAGACAGGCCCACAATATTTAAAGCAAATAAAGCAAGCAATTGAAAACATAAGAGTGGTCTAATCCTAAGGTACACCTCACTTTATATGTCCCCAGCAGAGTTGCCAGTTCTGTGATCGGTGGAAATGAGAACTGACTGTTTTTAGCTGGTTTCGCGAAATGTCGCGGTAAGCAAGAGTCGCCACCGTCTTTTATGTTCTCCAACATGGAAAGGACAAAAGCACAGCAAAATTCCTTCTTTGAGAATGTTTCTCTCGGTTCGGGAGGTAGATTTATAGAAAGGGAAGGTGTTAGCACCCTTTCTATCCATGGTTATCCATGGGCTCTTAGGTACTTGCTCTTATGTTTTCAAAATTTGTTTGCTTTTCAAGTGTGTGTGTGGGTTTTGAAAAAGTTTCGTTTGAAAAATTTCTAAGTAACTCTTGTATCTGTCCTCAAGAGTGTATGAAAAATTTGTTTGAAAACTTTTAGAAAGTGTGGGTGCGAAAAGTTGTTTTTGTTTGTTTGAAAAGAGCAAGTACCCATGAGAATCTACCTACTCTAAGGAATTAAGCTGTGTAAGAGTCCTTTAGATAGTGCTATCCCACCATTGAGAGGTAGGTAGCACCGTCGTTGGAGTTATTCAGGTCAATTCGATTATCGGGACAGTGTGGTCACCAAAGCAATGGTAGGACACCTTAGACGTAACCCTAATGTCCTAGATCCTTTTTTTATCCGAGGCAACCGTTTCGAGGCAACTGGATCTTTTGGACAGAAGGGCGACCTCTAAGACACCCTATACTTGATGACCACTTTCGAGGCAACCAGTGAGGCGTACCCTAGGAGTGGCATGTGCTTTGTGTGTTGTTTTTCAGTTAATTGTCTTTGTACATGTTATTTGTGAGCTACGGATTAATTTTATTTACATACATTCTTGCAGGCATATTAGCAGTTAGGAGTGCGGAAAATAAATTGCAGAAATGTAAATCTAACTATTACAAGGCGCGGGTCTATACATCGCCAAAAACAAAAACCCGTTTTGGAAAATAAGTGCGAGAATTTAAAAGAAAGCGATAAAGTTCTAATTATTACACTTCCTGAGCATATACAAAAATATAAAATATTGAATTAAAATAAACTGCGCGCGAAAGAATTGAATCGGGACGTCATGAGGGTTTTGACCCTTTTTTGAATAAGAATGAGATTTTATCCTTTTTTTGTAATTAAATGAAACTTAAAACTAATTATTAATCAATTAATTAAAAAAATGTTTTTTTTGTATTTTTATGTTTTTAATGAAATAAAATAAAAAAGAAATTAAAAGTTGAAAATGAAAGACCTAATTCTAAATTAATTTTACTTATTAAAAAGAAATGTTAAAATTGTTTTAATTACACAACTAATTAATTTAGAATTTATTTACAAAATAAGTTAATAAATAATAAAATGTTTTTTTTTTGGTTTTACTGAATTTTTCTTTGTAAAAATGTTAATTATGCTAATTAATTAAATAATACTAAGAATAATTATTAAAGAAAATAAAAGGAAAAAAGAAAAAAGAAAAAAAGTAAACCAAGGTTGCTGAACAAAAATGGAGGTGGATCTAGAATTTAGGCCCATTAGAACTCCAAGCCAGTTGACTTCTGGAATTGCCCACGTGCACGTTGACTGAAGAACATGGTGCTCCTTCCCTTGTAGCCATTGGATTTGTATTAGGAGACACATGGCTGGCTGATACGCTGGAGTCCATGGTGGAACATGGTTGTGAATCTGCATATGATTATGGTATGAAAAATATGAAAAAATATTGGGGGACCTGGGAATCGAACCCAGGTCCCAATGATCATTTTCCAACATCTGTACCACTGAACCAATTATGCACGCTTGTTAATATAGTGACAATTAAATATATTATGTAGAACAAAAGTATATGCTGGAAACATAAAAAAAAGCGCGCGTCATATTTGAATGACCCAACCACCTGCTTCCACGTCCTTCATCTTCTTCAATTTCTCTGCAACATAAAATTAAATAGCGGGGGTTTTAAACCCCCACAACCTGCAAACGTAAAAAATAGAGAATAGAATTGTACGTAATATAATGGGCGCGAGGGTTGCAATGAGTTCGTCTTGATCCTATGAATCCAACCATGGGCGTTATGGAGTTCAATTTTTCCTGCTTACTAAATCCCCAAATTTCAAGCTTAGAAAACCTAAAATTCGTTAATGGTGGTTTTCATTTCACTGCATAATAATTCAATTAAGTAATACCAACAGCTTTATGGGGATGCAAACAATGTAAAACAAGCTTTGAATTATGTCAAATGTTCATGAATCATGCATTTTGATTTTGAAAAAAAATGGACAAACCGTGGGACTGTATTGAGTGATTCTTTGAGTGTTAGAGCTTGTTTGTGATTGCAATAGATTCCTGGGAGTGTTAGGAATGTGTTTGGATCAAGAAAACACTTTGAATCGTGCTGAAAAGTGGATTTCAGTTTTGGAATTTTTTGGAATTGGTTTGGCCATTTTAGAGATGCTTCGGTCCTGAATGAGGTATGGAACACTTGCATATGTATGTATGAATGCAATTAGGTCATATTAAGAGCTTGTATCCTTGTGCAATCAAGTTTGGGATTCTTGGTTTATCACCATTAAAGAAAATTCCAAGTTTGTTCAAATTTTGAATTTTATGCTCAAAATGACCCTAGCACGAATTTGGTATGCTTGATCATGACACATAAAGGCCATTCAAATCAAAAGATGCTATCCATTTAATTTTTTTAGATTTTATGTGAATTTTATGGATTTAAAATGAATTAAATCAATAAAAATTAAATAAAATAGAAAAATAATTATTTGGTCTTGAGATTAATAATAGGACACGTGGGTGGCATGACAAGGCTGAATCAAGTGGAAGAAAATGGGCCCTTTTGTCAAAAATTGAAGTTTTAAGGATAGTTGACTTTTGCCATTTCATGAAAATTTCCCAACTTCTCCAATGCATATCTTGCTCAATTTTGATCATATGAACATGTTCTTAGACATTTTGGAAAGGTCTTGAAGTCCTCTAACCAATGCCTTTGGTCCCATGTCATTTTTATTTACCAATATCAAGTTATGGTCTTTGACCTAAAGTGCCTTTTTGTTGACTTTTGAAAATGACCTATAATGTTGAAATTGATAACTTTTTGTGAGAGCATTTCTTGGACTTGGGATGTGAAGATGAGTTGTAGGAAATGTCCTCCCCTTCAAGATGAGCATTGGATGGGATTTTTCTGATGAACCATGAAAAAGTTATGCCTTGGTCAAGTTACAGTTGACTTTTCAGTTGTCCAAAAATAGAAACTTTTGCATCTTGATGATTTTTGAGCCATTCTTGTGGAATCATGATCAATACTTGATCAAATGATGATTGTGGCTTCAAAATAAGATGTTGACCAAAATTTTTGACTTTTGAGTGCCAAATGACCATTTTACCCCTATAGTTGACTGTGAGGCAATTAGGGCTTTTGACTGTGCAACTTGATGCTGTGAGCCTTGAAACTTGGCATATGGATGCTTGACAATATGTGTAGGCATATGTGACTTGATTGAGCCCTTGAAAACCTCAACTTCCTGGCAAGAACCAAAACCCTAATTTTGACTGGCTTAGGAGGATGGTTGACTGTGCAACCCTTGAGTAGACTTGAGCAAATTGAGATGATGCTTGTCAAAACTTTGAAGAATATGGGAGGGCAAATTTTGGAGTACAACAGATCTTCATCAAATGGGCCAGAAAACTGCTACTCACACCCTTAAAAAATCAGGCCCATCTCACTCTTTTTCTTATATTTTGTTTATTTCATTTAATTATTTTATTTTATTTTATTTTATTACTAACCAATAAACAATTTTCCTTTTTTGTCAAAAAAATCACAAAAATATTTTTTACCCAATTAAAATTCAGAAATTTATTTTTCATCAATAAATCAATTAATTTAATTAGGTTGATTAATTAGGTAACTTTAATTTATTTTGCGAATAATAAAAATCAATTAGAATAATTAGGTTTTAATATTAATTTAATTATTTTATTTTCTTTCCTAAAATAACAAAAAAATCCAAAAATATGTCATTTATTATTTTTCATTTATTAAATTAATTTAATAATTAATTTAGTATTTAATTTTAGGATTTAATTTCTTTTCTTAAAAATAAAAACAACAAAAAAATATTTTCTTTTAATTAGGAGGGTCAAAACCCTAGTTTCGCCTTCGATCCAATTGTCTCGCGCACTTTATTTTTCCTTTATTCAATTATTGTATCTGCTCCCGGTTTGTAATAATTAATTAGGACGTTTATTTATTTTTCCGCTTTTAAATTTCAAAGGGTTCCTTTTGGCGATGTAAATACCCGACGCCTTGTAATAATTTAGTTTAAATTCCGCACCTTTAATTTTTGCAAATATACAACTGTTAGATGTTTGATAATAGGGTTTGCATGACAAGAATGAATGCTTAATCTTAAAATAGTTAGATCACCCTAAACATGTGCAAAGATAAAAATAACTGAAATCAACACACTCGCACATGCACACTCCTAGGATACACTCCCACTTGGTTGCCTTTGTAAATGGTCATTGAGTATAGGTTGTTTTAGAGGTCGCCCTCTTGTCTAAAAGATCATAGTTGCCTCGAAATGGTTGCCTCGGATATTGTTGCCTCGAACAAATGATCTAAGACATTAGGGTTACCGCTAAGACGTCCTAACATTGCTTTAGAGACTGTATGTCCCTCTTTCGAATTGACCCTCAAACTCCAACGACGGTGCTACCTACTCACTAATAGTGGGATAACATTTTCTAAAGGAAATTAGCATAGAACGATTCCTTTTTTCGAGTAGGTAGATTAGTTCTTAGATACTTGCTCATCCAAAACAAAACTTTTTTTCACACTTACACTCCTTTTCAAACAAAGTTTTCAAAAACACTTCATTACACTCTTGAAGACAGAAGCAAGAGTTAAATCGAAGTTAAAACAAAAAATTTTCAAAACCCACAAGCACAAAGAAAACAATTTTGAAAATGATGAGCAAGTACCTAAGAGCTCGTAGATAACTACGGATAGAAAGGGTGTTAATACCTTCCCTTTCTATAAATCTACCCCCCCGTACTCAGAAATATCTCGAAAAAGGAATTTTTCTGTGCTTTTTTCCTTTCCTTGTTGGATAAAATAAAAGTTGGTGGCGACTCTTGCTTACCGCGATATTTTGCGAAAACAAAACACAAAACGCGAACCAACATTCCAAAAAACAGTCAGTTCTTCCCACCGTATCACAACACGCGACGAATTAAATAAGAAGGAATTAGGGTTTTGACCGCGTCTAAACCTAATTGAAATTTAAAGAAAAAAAAATCAATTTTTGTTGTTTTGATTGTTTTTTTGAGAAAATAAAGTCTTAATTGAATAACTAAAAACCTAATTACTAATTGATTCAATTTTGAGAAAAATAATTAAATCGACCTATTTTTGTATTTTTTATTTTATGAAAAGGAAATAAGAATTAAATCAAGTTAACCCTAATTTTTTCTAATTGATTTTAATTATTTACAAAAAGTTAGAATTACCCTAAAATTAAATTTAACTAATATTAAATTAAATTTGATAAAAATAAATACTAATTCTAAATTTGTGAAAAATTAATTTTATGATTTTTTTGTAAAAAAGGAATTAATTTGTGTTAGAAAATAGTTAAATAAAAGAAATTTAAATAAAAGAATTAAAATAGAAAGGAAATTTGAATGGGCCTGGTGTTATAGCAAAGGGGGGGGATCTGAATTGAAATTTCCGAGCCCAAAAATGTCTAGCCCGTGTTGACTTTTCCAGATCCCATGCGCTTGCTTGACTGATGTCCATGGTAGACCTTCATTGGGAATCCTTGGATCTAGCGCTTGATGATCAGATTGGTTGAATATTGAGGGCGCATGGTGGACTTATTGTATACATGGGCACCTGATCATGTAAAAGAAAATAATATTGAACACATATGGGGACTTGGGGATCGAACCCAGGCCCTTTGGCACTTTCACAACACACGCTGACCATCTGAGCTGGCTTGTTTTCTTGTATATGAAATAACAAACAAGCCTTATATGGAAAAACAAAATAATAATGATACAAACGCACGAAATTTTGAACTGGCCAGTCACAGGATGCCACGCTACCCTTCTTCTTCCTCCCACCGTTGCTAAAAGTTCTGCAACTTTTACCTACGATCAGAGGGTGTAGGTATAACCCTGGGCTTCTGCAAAATCCTGTACACGCATGATAAATACACAACAATGGTACCAATCAACTCGTGGCAACCTCACGAGCATCATGGTACCCTTATCCATGGCCAATTGTACCTGTAAAGAAAAACCCCAAAAACAAGCCAAGAACCCTAACTATGGCATCTTGCTGTTGTGGCGGTAGAAATGTGCAAGACTAAGCCATTGGATTGACTAGACTTTATACAAATCAAAATAAAAATTGCCACCGCGCTTTATTGTTTCCAAAGGAATGGGAAAAGAGCGAATAACCCAAAAAGAGGGGGAAAGATTCAAGGTAAGGGGGATGGTTATGCAAAGGGAAGGTATTAGCACCCTAAACATCTACGGTACTCCGCAGGAACCTCTTTGAAAAATCTGTATATTTTGGCTATAAAAATGTGTTGTATATAAAATGGATGGTGGAGGTGAGAAAAGAAATATTTTTATGATTTTTGCACCCGCCGCGGTTGCGAACCTTTAGTGCCTACGTACCACCTTTTGTGCAATAGGGGATCAGGGTACACATAGTTCCTCTTTTAAAAATTTGAAACACAAGTGTGTTGGTTGATTTTATGAGATAAGACATCATCGCAATTGTCCGTGTGAAAAACATACTTACTACCCACAATCATGAGAAAGGAGAATTTGCATCATCTCAAAGTGGAGGATATGGCTTGGATTTTAAAATCAACAATGCCTCACTCAACACCCAAGTGGAAAATATCTCACTTCACTACATATTGTAGAAGTATAGTTGTTTGCATCACTACAGGGATTGACAAGAGTCTAATCTTTTGAGAAAAGTTTAAAGATAAAAGCCAAAGTGGCAAAATGGTTTGAAATGAGATTGATTGACTTTTAGTCTTCTCACAAAAAAAGGTCAAGGTATTATTAAATTAGTTGAAATTTATTTATGAAAATGTTTCGAAGATGCATGGACCTAAGTCCAAGTTTATTATGAAAATGTTTGAGGAGAAGAAGAGGCTATCCTAAAGCATAAGGTAAAAGCTAGGGATAAGAACCATCTAACTAACAAGAAGCCAATACTTGACATTATGAGTCAATATAGAATTCCCATTCTTCGGATTGAAACCAAGCAAGCAAAGGTTCTAGACCTCTTGAAAGAACCAAACTTCAAGTGTTTTAAGTCTTCGCAAAAATTGGGCAGAGTAACGGCTGTATACGGGTGAATTCCAGATTACAAACAAAGATCATAATCTCAATAACCTGCACACAAAACAAACAAACAACCCAATGTCTTGAGGTAAACCTCAAGAACTCCAGACAAAATATCAAATAAAGTCACAAAGTCTCCAAGATAGGCCAAGGTCTCTAATCCTAAGTCCAAGAAGTCCATCACTCCATAATGCAAAGGATAGTAACCATGTAGTCCAAGTATCATTAATGATTTTTATGGTTCATGTTGATTATTAGGTGTCTTTAAAAAGAAAGAAAAGCTCAAGTGAGCAAAATAAAAATGACATAAAAGTAAATGCTCAAGTGAGCAAAGATGAAAATAGCATGAAATGTAAAATGCTAAAAGTAAATGGTACATAAAGCATGGAAATAAAAGCGTAAAGTAAAGTTAATTGTTAGTAATTAGTGGTTAGTTGGATGACCATCTTGAAACTTGCAATTGGAACTCATTAGAGGATTGATAGAACCAAAGCCTCCACACAACAAGTTGCATTTGCTTTTTGTCAAGTATATCATCCATTTTGGAATTCTCACAAGGCAACATGTAATGATCAACGATGTTTAAGTGATCCGCGTTGACCAAAGGTGTTGTAGATCCATTAGAGGATTGGTAGAACCAAAGCCTCCACACAATGAATCTCAAGGTTATTGGATCAAAGAGATCAAATTAACATACTTGGGCTTGCAATCATAAGTTTGGGCCACGAATGATCATTTATTCGAATCGGGACAAAATTTAGCGCTATGTTAAGCAATCGTAAGTGGACTTATGTAGAAGTCACACCTATTTTGAGGCCGGACAATAGAAATCTATGTACTTCATGTTTGGATAAATGATATAGAGATCACCATCCCTTAACATGTAGCACAATTAAAAAAGAAAGGGATAAGATGAAGAGGGAGGGGAATGATAAGCTAATTTGGATTACCATTTCAAAATTCTTTCATCTTTAAATTCAACCACTCCTCTAGATGGATTAAAGCACTAAACATATCATTAATCCAAAGCACCAAAAATGAATTAAAAAATTCACTCTTAGGTAGATTTGAATTGATGAACATTTATCCAACTTCATCTACATCACAAAGTCCATTGAGTTTAAAGACAAATTGGACATTTAAAATTGCAATCCAAACCAACAATCAAAAGGAGTGAGTAGAAAAAACATTTTGGATCAAAGCTGCCCCAAAACAAGGCAAAAAAGTGCATTATGTCCCTGTGTAAATCGATTGCACTATTGTGTAAATCGATTTACACAGTACAGTTTTCTAAAAATTGTGCAAAATTGCTTTTGTGCAATCGATTGCACTACAGTGCAAATCGATTGCACACAGTTACAGTAGCAAAAACAGCATTTTAAAAGGACAATTTCTTGTTCAAACTTTCCATCAAACACATTATGATCATGGATCCACTTGAGCACGAAAATTCCATCAAATTATGAGAAAATAACACCATTGAAATCACAAAATAATGCTCAAAGAATCAATCCCAAAGATCACCAAGAGATCACATTGTGAAAGATGAATTATCCAACTTACCAAAGGTAGATCTAGAGAATTATCAAAACAACTTCAAGAATTTGCTTCAATTCAACCACAAGAATCAATTGACCAAGCTTGGATGTAGAGAATTGATGGAGAAAAAGTGTTTGGATGAAGGTTTAGCTCAAAGATTAGTAAGCTTCAATGTAAAGCTTACTAACTTTTTGAAAATGGAGCTTTGAGTGAATTTGGTAGATGGAGAGAATTGAGAGATTTTTTAGCAAGGTGGATTTGGCTATCAAAAGCTTGAAATTTGAATGAAATGAGAGCTCTATTTATAGAGTTTTAGGATTGGGATTAGTGGTAATTTGGTAATTGATTCTTGGAGCCAAAATTTGAATTAATGATAACTCTTTCAAAAATTAGAGCCAAAATTTGAATTAATGATAATTCTTTCAAATATTAGAGCCAAAATTTGAATTAATGATAATTCTTTTTAAAAAATGAAAGATTGGCACTAAAATTTGAATTAATGATACATCTTTCAAAAGTGAAGGAAAATTGGAGCCAAAATTTGACAAGTTTAAAATGCTGATTTTTTTTTTAATTTGCACGTTGTGCAATCGATTGCACTACAGTGCAAATTGATTGCATAATATATTTTTTTCAAAAATGGCGCAAAATACACTATGTGCAATCGATTTCACTTTAAGAGAAATTGATTGCATCAGTGAAAAAAATGAAAATTTTTAATTCTTTTTCTTTGCAAATAGAGATTTTAGGAAAGTAATACTAGAAATCCTTATTTGTCAGATGCTTCGACTTGGTACCTACAAAACAAAAAATATACAAAGATAAAGACAAATATTTTTTGTATTTTGATTAGAAGTTAGTCAACAACACATACAAAATACACAACCAAGGTGCTTGGAGATTCCTCAAGAGCAAAATTAAAGATAGGAAAAAAGAGGAAGAACCAACCCTAATGTGATCTTGTTATGATCAAGTTGATATGATATGATAGAGGAATCTTAGGGGCAAAAATTGGGGTACAACAGCTGCCCTTATTTAAGTGTCTTCTATCCGGAGATACAAAGGTTACAAATCTTTGTGTCGACGCGATTGAAGATACTTAAATATAAAATGTTGTACCCCAAAATTTGCCCTCCCATATTCTTCAAGATTTGCTAAGAACATGCTTCAAAATCTCCCAAAGGTTGCACAGTCCAATGGCCTCCTAACAGTCAAAAATTAGGGTTTTGGTTCTGGCAAAGAAATTGAAGTGTCCAAGGGTCCAAACAAGTCCCACATGCCTATAAACATTGTCAAGCATCCTTAGGCCAAGTTTCAAGACTCACAGCACAAAATTGTACAGTCAAAAACCCTAATTGCTTCACAGTCAACTGTAGGGGCAAAATGGTCATTTGACAGTCAAAAGTCCAAATTTTTGGTCAACATCTTATTTTGAAGCCACAAACATCATTTGATCAATTCTTGATCATGATTCTCAAAGCATGGCTCAAAAAGTCTCAAGATGCAAAAGTTTCCATATTTGGACAGTTGAAAAAGTCAACTGCAAATTGACCAGGGCATAACTTCCACATGGTTTATCAGAAAAATTCCATCCAAAGCTCATTTTGAAGAGAATTACATTTCCTACAACTCCTCTTCACACTTCAAGTCCAAGAAATGCTCTCACAAAAAGTTATCAATCTCAACATTATAGGTCATTTTCAAAAGTCAACAAAAAGGCACTTTAAGTCAAAGACCATAACTTGAGATTGGTGAATCAAAATGACATGGGACAAAAGGCATTGGTTAGAGGACTTCAAGACCTTTCCAAAATGTCCAAGAACATGATCAAAGCTTAAAAATTGAGCAAGATATGCCTTGTGGAAGTTGGGAAATTTTTGGGAATTTTGAAAAGTCAACTTTGCTTCAAATGCCTCAAAATTGCTAATGGGCCTCAATTTCTTCCAAGAATCATCACCCAAAAGCTATGCACGACCCATTAACATCCAAGGGAGTTATTTTATCATTTTTGATTAATTATTTGAATTATTATTATTAATTCACTTAATTAAAATTAAATATGACAAAAATAGCAAATCAATGTTTTTAAATCCTTTTATGCGGAAAATACCTTCCACATGTGATAGATATTTCGTGCACATGCTCAAGAGACCAAATCTTCCAAAATAGGCAAGTTCCATGGCAAGAAAAGATTGAAAAAGATCATGAAAATCAAATTTTGAAAATCATTGAATACAAGGATTTGGGCTTGGATTGTTGACCTAATTCATTCCACATATATGCAAGAACACAACCCTAATGAAAAGAACAAGAAAGCTGCGCCCAAACACAAAAGAACAACTTTGCATTTCTTCCAAAAAAATTGAAAATTGTTTTCACAGTTAGAGCTCGTTTCAAAGCCAAAGAACTATTCCATTACACTCCTGACACATCCAGGAAGCCATTCCAATCAAATTCAACCCTCCATACTCAAGGAATTGGTATAACCGTGTTCTACTTTTCTTGAAAAATTTGATAATCGTATTCCATTTTCCATGCATGATTAATGTCTTTTAATTGTTGGTTTACACTAATATGATCTCTCTGAAGCTAATGGTGTTATCCAATTGAACTAATATGGCATGTATGCAAAGTTATCATGAGAGCTTTCTAGGGTTTCAGGAACTTTGAAAGAGGGTTTCGTTCCTTTGGAAAAATTGGTCAACCACACCTATACCATTGGAATCAGGATCTTCTGACGATTTAAAACCATATCTCGCGCTCAATTTATGATGAACCATGCTCTAATCGCTATTATTGTATATTGTAGTTAGTGGGGGTTTAAAACCCCCGCTATCTGTTCATATTTGCAGGCAAAAACGAAGACATAATGGGGACGAAGCTGATGTGTCCAAACGCGAATGGTTGGTTTGAATAACTGGCGCGCGTTTTCATCAAATACCACTAGCACGTGTTTCTCTCTCATAATAATCATTATCTATTATAATATCAAAGAAACTCAGTGGCTCAGATGGTTAGTGTGTTTGCTTGCAGGTATTGGGACCTGGGTTCGATTCCCAGGTCCCCTTATATATTTCATACTTTTTTCTCTAACATATTCCAGCGTAGCATTCACTCCAAGGAGCACCATGCATCCTAATACCCAAGCCTGCCATGTGTCTCTAATGATCAATCTGAAGGCCATGATGAGAATTCCAGGGTACACACTAGTCAACCATGCACACGTAATCCCAGAAAGTCCAAAGGGCCTTACATTTCAATGGGCCTAATTGCTGCAAATCAACCTCCAAAAAAAAGCCAACACCCCTATGGTTTGCATTTTCTTTTTCCTTTTTTCTTTCTTCTTTTTTTAATTGTCTTTCTTTTGTTTTATTTAATTCACAAAAATATAATTTTCACAAAAAAATCAGAAATCAAGAAGATAAAAAATGTTTATTTAATTTTAATTCATTAATAGTTTTTTTTGTAAATAAATTCCAATAAACAATTTAGTTTAAATTTAGGTTTTTAACTTTAAATGTCTTTTTCTAAATAATTAAAAAAAACATAAATATTAGGTTATTAGTATCTTTATTCTTTTTCTCAATAAATAACTTTTTCTCCTTATTATTATTATTAATTAATTTTGTAGATAAATATGCCATTTAATTAATTAGGGTTAAATTAGGTTAAACTTAAACAAATTTTTTTAATAATTAAAAACAAATTTAGAATTAGGGTTTTATTTAATTTTTAATTTCAATTAATCTTCTTTTTTTTCATAAATATCAAAAACATCAAAAAAACAAGTTCTCTTCTTTTCTTTAATCATTAATTAATTTGTAATTTCAATTCAATTTCCTTAAAGGGTCCAACGCCCTCGCACTCTCGATTCTTATTTCTTTTCGCACGTTTATTTTTATTTCTTTTTTTAAATATAATGTATTTGCCCCAAAGCCTTGTAATAGATAATTAGGACATTTACTTTCCGCACTTTTATTCAAATCGGGTCTTTGTTAATTTGGCGATGTATAGACCCGCGCCTTGTAATAGCGTAGGACCTTTATTTTCCGCATTTTAATTTCCGCACCTTTTAATTGCTAACTATCACATGAAAGAATGTATGCCCAAATAAAATCAAAGCGTAGTACACCAAATGCATGACAAGACAAATATTATCTGAAAATGACACACAATTCACACACCACTCCTAGGGTACGCCTCACTGTTGCCTTGCCCCTCGAAACGTGGTCGTCGAGTATAGGACGTTTTAGTAAGTCCTCATGTCCATGAACATGGCATGGGGGTAGCTTCTAAGGTGTCCTACTATTGCTCTGGTGACCACACTGTCCCTAAACTCGAATTGACCTGAACACCTCCAATGGTGGTGCTACCTACCCCTCAATGGTGGGATGACACTACCTGAAGGACATTTATACAGCCTAATTCCTTAGGGTAGGTAGATGACTCGTAGATACTTGCTCTAATTCAAAACAAATCAAAAACTTCTTTTCACACCGACACTTTGCAAAAAGCTTTCAAAAACAACTTTTCAAACACTCTTGAGGACTGATACAAGAGTCGAACTGAAATTTTAAACAAAACTTTTTCAAACCCACTCACTTTGAAAAGCAAACAAACATTTTGAAAAACACAAATGAGCAAGTATCTAAGAGCCCATGGATAACCATGGATAGAAAGGGTGCTAACACCTTCCCTTTCTATAAATCTACCTCCCGAACCGAGAACATAATCTCATAAGGAATTTTTCTATGCTTTTGTCCTTTCCATGTTGGAGAAAATAAAAGACGGTGGCGACTCTTGCTTACCGCGACATTTCGCGGAACCAGCGTTAAACAGTCAGTTCCAGATCCACCGATCACAGAACTGGCGACTCTGCTGGGGACACTCTTATAAAGTGAGGTGTATCTTAGGATAGTTCATAACTGTGTTTTCAATTGTTGTGCGTTGTTTGCTTTAAATTGTGGGTTGCATCGGAGTTACATAGATCCTAACCCGGATCCGGGGATACCCTGTTAGGTAGCATAAGCTGTGAGGGACCTGTCCGGCATAGACCGACATGGGTGAAACAGTGGCTACGTTGGTGTAGCACCTTGGTCTGTACCGATATCCCTTGTGTCGCAACGAGGAGAATATGGGTCTTCCAAGGAGTCATTAAGCACCAACCGATCTTAGAACCCTAAATGACCCAACTTGGCCAATAGAACAGTAGCAGTATGCTACGCCCATTGAGGCTAAACTCTCGTGATGGTTCTGGCCGCAAGAAAAGATTGCGATGCTGGAGTTATGACCGATTGAGGGTAGTCAGTGATATTGGGATCCTCTAGAACCCGGTTACTTCTGATAGGACAGGTTGAGCCCACCAACTTCAAGAGGGCAGTACCCCAAACTCCATGCTGGCCTAAACTCTAAGGGCTTCTCTTGTGTGACTTGTGTGCCTTCCAACTTGACTACTTGCATGCTTGTTATCTGACACTTGAGTTTATTGCAGGTTTTGTTTATAGTCCTTAATCGGGACTCATAACAGGGTTTACTGAGTTTCTTGCAGGTTTTGTTTACAGTCCTTAATTGGGACTCATAACAGGGTTTACCTACGTTACCCCATGCATAGCATAACATCATACCATTGCATACATCCTACATAAGGACTAATCCATTTCAAGGATCTCAAGGGCTTGTGATGTAGGTCATGATGAGCCAGTTATCTAGCAAGGGGCAAAGGGGATTTATTTTCCTCTAGCCAAGGGAGTCAAGGGCTATGACCCACTTGATATGGTGAGCTTTGACTCTTGAAGAAGGTTCCCCTAACCAAGGTTGTTTAGAAATCAAAACCAGACATGATGACTAAAGTCAGGGGCTATGACCCACTGGATATGGTGAGCCTTTGACCCTTGAAGAAGGACTCTCAACAATATGAAGTACCTTCAATCAAGTTACCAGTTTCCAATTCTAACAATTTCCTTGTTTACCCCGTGAGGTCCTTGAAAACATTGCATGCATACATGCACATCATTGCATAACAGGTACCCTTGTTGCAGGTCACTTACCTTTCTCGCTGTTTATTTCAGCAATGGCTTCCCAACAAGATAACCAGGGACCTCATGCTCAAGAGACTCAGTTCAGGGAGATCTTCTTAAGCCTATCCAAGGGGCAGGAAGAGCTGAGAACACTCCTCACAGGGACTTTGGTCAGGAACAGTGCTGAGGACGACAAGGACGAACGACTGAAACGTTTACAAGCTGAGGTAGACATATTGAAAACCCAGATGCTGGGGCAAAGGGCTCTCATCCAAAGTTTAGCTCGGGAGAAGGGAGAGCTGAGGGCCATGATCAGTCAGCTTCATCAAGACATGAAGCAACCAGCCCAAGTCAGGGACCAGGTCATTGAACAGCTTCCAAGAAGTCAAAGGTTTGGTTTAATGAACGGGCCTCTCCAAGCTGCTACTACTTCACAGGTCCAACAACGACCTCGCCAAAAACAACGGGCTGATCAGAGCAAGCCAGACAAGCCTAAAAGGCAGTTCACCAAGCTCAACGTGTCACCGTCTCAAGCTTTACAATAGTTGTTGAGGTTGAATCTGGTGACGTTAAGGGACCCTCCTAAGAATCTCAACACAACCTCCCTAAAGTACAAACCTGAGGAAAGATGTGCATACCACTCTGACAGTCCAGGACATGACACCAACGACTGCTGGGCTCTGAAGAATAAGATCCAAGATCTGATTAATGAAAGAGCTGTGGATTTCACCCAGATGGGCCAGGCTGAATGCTCCTGCCATCCCTACAAGATGCACCAGTCGAAGTAACAAGCCCTGAGACTAGAAGACTTTTGTTCATTAGAATTTTTCAAGTTGTGATTTTCTTTTGATTGTTCAAACATTTATTCATGTTAAACATTGTTATTTCCTTAATGCACTACACATGTCTGTTTTGAAGTAATTATTTTGTATTCACTATTTAAAATTGCTTTCATTTTTTGTGATGTTCAATACTCGATTAATAATTCTAAGCCTCTTGAGGGAGGATGACGAAAACGATACCACGATCTTCATAGTATGCTTTTGAACAGACCCTGCTGATGAGGTACAGGCATTGTTTCAATTCCTAAACACTGGAGTTATAAGGAAGATAATCCCTCGTCAACCCCTTTGAGCCAAAGAAGTAGGAGTTTTTCTTTTCAAAAATTAAAACCCTTAATCATAACCTGGGGCAGGGTAGTTCTCTCAGTTGATCCAAGTGCACAATGAATGGCATCAAAAGAAGTCCTTCTGAAACAAAAGACAGTGATGGTTCCGAATAATCATAAAGACAGGCAGTCATTATCTCTCAGAAATAAAAACCCAATAAGTCAAAACCTATGAAGGAGACTTAAAAAACTGGGGCATCCCGCTGACTGTAATCACAAAAGAAACAGTTCAGGCAAAAAACAGGGACAACGAAATCAAAAAAAAGGGAAAGAGGTCACACAAACCCTCAATAACAAAAAGGAATGACTGCCTATTCAAATAAATTATCAGTATCCGAACCCTCACTGGAATATCAGGACAAAGACTCAAACAAGGTCTAACGCACGATCAGCTGAGTTTAGGATTGAAGATCATCACGAAGAGCGGGTGGGTACAAATAAATTTGAGCCTTTATCCTTTGTTTCTTGAACCGTGAACCAGGCCACGCTACAACCCTCAAAAGTCCTAGCTGAAGCATGGGTTAGTTTGAAAGCATACTGTTACGAAAGGTATCCTGACTCCTTAAGGCTTGCGATGAAATAACGAGTTGACATCACAGTTTATAAAAAACTCACTTGTTTTTACTGAAAAATGCATTTTTAAAATCTTCAAGACAGACATAAGCGTTGCATTTCTTAAAATAACATTGTTTGCATATGACTTTTTGTTCGAACAGCAAAGAAATTCGCACGACGAATGTCTAATGAACAAAAGCACTTCCAACCAAGGGGCATGACATGATCAGTGTCCGTCATCTAGGGCAGTCCAGTCAAGATTCAGAGAATCTCTCAAAAGGCCAACCAGCTTGGGGCTAATCTTCATCTGAATCACTTGGGGGCATTGAACGATCAAACGAAGATCTTCTGGTGGCATGACAAAACACTTCTAAAAGGGGAAACTCCCTGCATTCGGAGAGCGTGGATATAGTCAAAAAATACTACGCCTAATCAAAGACCCGCTAGGTTGACACACCTAGGCAAAAATAAGGGCTTCCCGGTGAACCAAAAAGGTTCGGGCAAAAATAAGGGATGAAAAGAAAAAATCTGTACACCCGGCAAGTCGAAAACCTGAAAAGGCGGCTTGGGCAAAAATGGGTATCCCGGTGGACTGAAAACCCGAAAGGGCGGTCCAGGCAAAAATTAGGGATTTAAGCGTACGATTATGTCCCGGCATCTAGTCACCTGTCTACCAGAAGATTTGTCAACTACCCCCACAGGTGCCTTCTCCCTCTGAAACAGGGGCAATAATGAGTCGTCTTAGCGATCTAATTGCTTTGTCCACCAAGGTACCAAGATAAGTTTGGCTGAAGAACATAACCAAGATATCTTAACTCCCCAGAGAGTGAGCCAGCAAGTCATCAACACTCCCCAAGCAGAGTTATACTATCAGCCTTAAGGAAATTGGGTATCCTCCAGCATATCTCAACATTCCTCAGCATAATATACAGACATCCTTAAACAAGCATCCCCGGCAATCTGGATCTAAGATTGTTCCCCGGCGGTATATCAGACATCCAGTGGAGCCACTTCCCCAATATATCTCAAAAATTTCCCCAGGAGAGTCCAATCAAGATTTCCCCAGGAAAGTTTGAATCATCTCCCCAGCAGGAAGCTCATCCCCAGTAGATGCTGGAAGCTTTCCCCCTGCAGAGCACGGACGCGTCCCCCGGCTTTATTCAAAGTTTATTTCCCCACCAGGATATAACTGGGTTATCCTCAACCAAAAGCCACAGAAAGATCGTCCTCGGCAAAGTCTTCTTATCCCCAGCGGAGTCTATTAACACTTCAAACATAACAACGGTATCCCCAGCGAAGTCACCATCAACATCCCAGCAAAGTACCTCTCTCCCCACAGAGTATTGTTCCCCAGCAAGATTGCTAAGAGTATTTTCTCCCCGCAGAGTAATCCATTCGCCAAGTTTATCCCCCAACGGAGTCATCTTCTCCTACCGGTATTCTTGCAACCATCATCCCCAGTGGAAACAAAAGCTCTACATCAGCCCAGGATATGATTTCCCGGCACCCGTCAAGGATTTACTTTCCTAGACAAAAACATACGTTCATAAACATCGCATCACATACATCATGATACATGCATAAACGCATCATATCTTACAATCTCATTTACGTTTAGAACATCATTGCTTGATCCATATCATGCATTGCATATGACTGACCTTTACCTTTCAGGAAAGATCCAGTCAAGTTCTCAGCTATGCCCAAGACCTTCTCTGGTTCAGTTAAATCGACCCTAAGATTTTTCTGATTCTTATCCAGTTGAAGATGTTCCAAGACTTTAGTCTGGTTCAGTCAGATCGACGCTAAGATCTCCCTGATTCTTATCCAGTCAAAGTTAATCCAAGACTTTCGTTTGGTTCAGTTAAATCGACCCTAAGATTTTTCTGATTCTTATCCAGTCAAAGTTAATCCAAGACCTTCTCTGGTTCAGTTAAATCGACCCTAAGATTTTTCTGATTCTTATCCAGTTGAAGATGTTCCAAGACTTTAGTCTGGTTCAGTCAGATCGACGCTAAGATCTCCCTGATTCTTATCCAGTCAAAGTTAATCCAAGACTTTCGTCTGGTTCAGTTAAATCGACCCTAAGATTTTTCTGATTCTTATCCAGTCAAAGTTAATCCAAGACCTTCTCTGGTTCAGTCAGATCGACCCTAAGATCTCCCTGATTCTTATTCCAGTTGAAGATTCCAAGACCTTGCCTGGTTCAGTTAAATCGACTCCTAAAGATTTTTCTGATGCCGATCCAGTCAAAGGCCTTCTCTGGTCCAGTTAAATCGATTCCTAAAGATTTTCCTGATGAAGACTCAGTTGAAGATTCCAAGACCTTGCCTAGTTCAGTTAAATCGACTCCTAAAGATTTTTCTGATGCCGATCCAGTCAAAGGCCTTCTCGGGTCTAGTTAAATTGATTCCTAAAGATTTTCCTGATGAAGACTCAGTTGAAGATTCCAAGACCTTGCCTGGTTCAGTTAAATCGACTCCTAAAGATTTTTCTGATGCCGATCCAGTCAAAGGCCTTCTCGGGTCCAGTTAAATCGATTCCTAAAGATTTTCCTGATGAAGACTCAGTTGAAGATTCCAAGACCTTGCCTAGTTCAGTTAAATCGACTCCTAAAGATTTTTCTGATGCCGATCCAGTCAAAGGCCTTCTCGGGTCCAGTTAAATCGATTCCTAAAGATTTTCCTAATGAAGACTCAGTAGAAGACATCCAAGATTCTCTCATCTTTACTGTTGAGGTAGTAATCGCCCCAGATTCTCTCATCGTTACTGTTGAGGTAGTAATCGCCCCAGATTCTCTCATCGTTACTGTTGAGGTAGTAATCGCCCCAGATTCTCTCATCGTTACTGTTGAGGTAGTAATCGCCCCAGATTCTCTCATCGTTACTGTTGAGGTAGTAATCGCCCCAGATTCTCTCATTGTTACTGTTGAGGTAGTAATCGCTCCAGATTCTCTTATCGTTACTGTTGAGGTAGTAATCGCCCCAGATTCTCTCATCGTTACTGTTGAAGTAGTAATCGCCCCAGATTCTCTCATCGTTACTGTTGAGGTAGTAATCTCCCCAGATTCTCTCATCGTTATTGTTGAGGTAGTAATCGCCCCAGATTCTCTCATCGTTACTGTTGAGGTAGTAATCGTCCCAGATTCTCTCGTCGTTACTGATGAGGTAGTAATCGCCCCAGATTCTCTCATCGTTACTGTTGAGGTAGTAATCTCCCCAGGTTCTCTCATCGTTACTGTTGAGGTAGTAATCGCCCCAGGTTCTCTCATCGTTACTGTTGAGGTAGTAATCGCCCCAGATTCTCTCATCGTTACTGTTGAGGTAGTAATCGCCCCAGGTTCTCTCATCGTTACTGTTGAGGTAGTAATCGCCCCAGATTCTCTCATCGTTACTGTTGAGGTAGTAATCGCCCCAGATTCTCTCATCGTTACTGTTGAGGTAGTAATCGCCCCAGATTCTCTCATCGCTACTGTGGAGGTTGTAATCATCCAAGGTTCTCTCACCGTCCCGTTGAGGTAGTAATCGTCCCTGATCCATCCACCTATCCATCACCTCTCAACATGGCATCTGTGAGCCCATCTTCCTATCCATCAATCTCCAAATGGCATCTGTAAGCCCATTCCCACCATCACACTGCTAACATGTGAGCGCAAATTTCTGGGCACTCTAGTGTTCAATCATCTTCCACCTTCGGATTACGAAAGGCACGTCAGCCAATCTACATCCTCAGGTCTAAGAAGATTGAACAGGGGCAACTGTTGTACCCCAAAATTTGCCCTCCCATATTCTTCAAGATTTGCTAAGAACATGCTTCAAAATCTCCCAAAGGTTGCACAGTCCAATGGCCTCCTAACAGTCAAAAATTAGGGTTTTGGTTCTGGCAAAGAAATTGAAGTGTCCAAGGGTCCAAACAAGTCCCACATGCCTATAAACATTGTCAAGCATCCTTAGGCCAAGTTTCAAGACTCACAGCACAAAATTGTACAGTCAAAAACCCTAATTGCTTCATAGTCAACTATAGGGGCAAAATGGTCATTTGACAGTCAAAAGTCCAAATTTTTGGTCAACATCTTATTTTGAAGCCACAAACATCATTTGATCAATTCTTGATCATGATTCTCAAAGCATGGCTCAAAAAGTCTCAAGATGCAAAAGTTTCCATATTTGGACAGTTGAAAAAGTCAACTGCAAATTGACCAGGGCATAACTTCAACATGGTTTATCAGAAAAATTCCATCCAAAGCTCATTTTGAAGAGAATTACATTTCCTACAACTCCTCTTAACACTTCAAGTCGAAGAAATGCTCTCACAAAAAGTTATCAATCTCAACATTATAGGTCATTTTCAAAAGTCAACAAAAAGGCACTTTAAGTCAAAGACCATAACTTGAGATTGGTGAATCAAAATGACATGGGACAAAAGGCATTGGTTAGAGGACTTCAAGACCTTTCCAAAATGTCCAAGAACATGATCAAAGCTTAAAAATTGAGCAAGATATGCCTTGTGGAAGTTGGGAAATTTTTGGGAATTTTGAAAAGTCAACTTTGCTTCAAATGCCTCAAAATTGCTAATGGGCCTCAATTTCTTCCAAGAATCATCACCCAAAAGCTATGCACGACCCATTAACATCCAAGGGAGTTATTTTATCATTTTTTATTAATTGTTTGAATTATTATTATTATTAATTCACTTAATTAAAATTAAATATGACAAAAATAGCAAATCAATGTTTTTAAATCCTTTTATGCAGCAAATACCTTCCACATGTGATAGATATTTCGTGCACATGCTCAAGAGACCAAATCTTCCAAAATAGGCAAGTTCCATGGCAAGAAAAGATTGAAAAAGATCATGAAAATCAAATTTTGAAAATCATTGAATACAAGGCTTTGGGCTTGGATTGTTGACCTAATTCATTCCACATATATGCAAGAACACAACCCTAATGAAAAGAACAAGAAAGCTGCGCCCAAACACAAAAGAACAACTTTGCATTTCTTCCAAAAAAATTGAAAACTGTTTTCACAGTTAGAGCTCGTTTCAAAGCCAAAGAACTATTCCATTACACTCCTGACACATCCAGGAAGCCATTCCAATCAAATTCAACCCTCCATACTCAAGGAATTGGTATAACCGTGTTCTACTTTTCTTGAAAAATTTGATAATCGTATTCCATTTTCCATGCATGATTAATGTCTTTTAATTGTTGGTTTACACTAATATGATCTCTCTGAAGCTAATGGTGTTATCCAATTGAACTAATATGGCATGTATGCAAAGTTACCATGAGAGCTTTCTAGGGTTTCAGGGACTTTGAAAGAGGGTTTCGTTCCTTTGGAAAAATTGGTCAACCACACCTATACCATTGGAATCAGGATCTTCTGACGATTTAAAACCATATCTCGCGCTCAATTTATGATGAACCATGCTCTAACCGCTATTATTGTATATTGTAGTTAGTGGGGGTTTAAAACCCCCGCTATCTGTTCATATTTGCAGGCAAAAACGAAGACACAATGGGGACGAAGCTGATGTGTCCAAACGCGAATGGTTGGTTTGAATAACTGGCGCGCGTTTTCATCAAATACCACTAGCACTTGTTTCTCTCTCATAATAATCATTATCCATTATAATATCAAAGAAACTCAGTGGCTCAGATGGTTAGTGCGTTTGCTTGCAGGTATTGGGACCTGGGTTCGATTCCCAGGTCCCCTTATATATTTCATACTTTTTTCTCTAACATATTCCAGCGTAGCATTCACTCCAAGGAGCACCATGCATCCTAATACCCAAGCCTGCCATGTGTCTCTAATGATCAATCTGAAGGCCATGATGAGAATTCCAGGGTACACACTAGTCAACCATGCACACGTAATCCGAGAAAGTCCAAAGGGCCTTACATTTCAATGGGCCTAATTGCTGCAAATCAACCTCCAAAAAAAAGCCAACACCCCCATGGTTTGCATTTTCTTTTTCCTTTTTTCTTTCTTCTTTTTTTAATTGTCTTTCTTTTGTTTTATTTAATTCACAAAAATATAATTTTCACAAAAAAATCAGAAATCAAGAAGATAAAAAATGTTTATTTAATTTTAATTCATTAATAGTTTTTTTTGTAAATAAATTCCAATAAACAATTTAGTTTAAATTTAGGTTTTTAACTTTAAATGTCTTTTTCTAAATAATTAAAAAAACATAAAAATTAGGTTATTAGTATCTTTATTCTTTTTCTCAATAAATAACTTTTTCTCCTTATTATTATTATTAATTAATTTTGTAGATAAATATGCCATTTAATTAATTAGGGTTAAATTAGGTTAAACTTAAACAATTTTTTTTAATAATTAAAAACAAATTTAGAATTAGGGTTTTATTTAATTTTTAATTTCAATTAATCTTCTTTTTTTTTCCATAAATATCAAAAACATCAAAAAAACAAGTTCTCTTCTTTTCTTTAATCATTAATTAATTTGTAATTTCAATTCAATTTCCTTAAAGGGTCCAACGCCCTCGCACTCTCGATTCTTATTTCTTTTCGCACGTTTATTTTTATTTCTTTTTTTAAATATAATGTATTTGCCCCAAAGCCTTGTAATAGATAATTAGGACATTTACTTTCCGCACTTTTATTCAAATCGGGTCTTTGTTAATTTGGCGATGTATAGACCCGCACCTTGTAATAGCGTAGAACCTTTATTTTCCGCATTTTAATTTCCGCACCTTTTAATTGCTAACTATCACATGAAAGAATGTATGCCCAAATAAAATCAAAGCGTAGTACACAAAATGCATGACAAGACAAATATTATCTGAAAATGACACACAATTCACACACCACTCCTAGGGTACGCCTCACTGTTGCCTTGCCCCTCGAAACGTGGTCGTCGAGTATATGACATTTTAGTAAGTCCTCATGTCCATGAACATGGCATGGGGGTAGCTTATAAGGTGTCCTACTATTGCTCTGGTGACCACACTGTCCCTAAACTCGAATTGACCCGAACACCTCCAACGGTGGTGCTACCTACCCCTCAATGGTGGGATGGCACTACCTCAAGGACATTTACACAGCCTAATTCCTTAGGGTAGGTAGATGACTCGTAGATACTTGCTCTAATTCAAAACAAATCAAAAACTTCTTTTCACACCGACACTTTGCAAAAACTTTCAAAAACAACTTTTCAAACACTCTTGAGGACTGATACAAGAGTCGAACTGAAATTTTAAACAAAACTTTTTCAAACCCACTCACTTTGAAAAGCAAACAAACATTTTGAAAAACACAAATGAGCAAGTATCTAAGAGCCCATGGATAACCATGGATAGAAAGGGTGCTAACACCTTCCCTTTCTATAAATCTACCTCCCGAACCGAGAACATAATCTCATAAGGAATTTTTCTGTGCTTTTGTCCTTTCCATATTGGAGAAAATAAAAGACGGTGGCGACTCTTGCTTACCGCGACATTTCGCGGAACCAGCGTTAAACAGTCAGTTCCAGATCCACCGATCACATAAAACAAGCCCTATTTTTGTCTCTAAGATGCCATGCAATGCTTATGATTATGGATGCATATGAACAAAACAAAAGAGACGCAAAGTAACACTGGGGATGCCACAAAAATGAAGAAACAAAGGAGCAACCCCACCAGGAAAATAAATCACTTGTGGACCAAAAGAATAGAACCAGAGAGGAGGATAACAAGCATCGACGTTCACTGCCGATGTCTACCAACGTTCACTGAAGGTAGAGAGAAGAAGATATACCGACTCACAGACGAAGGTAAACTACCAACTCAATAGTTGAAGGTAGAAGAGAAAATATATCATGCCATCACCATTCACTGACGAGAAACTATCACCGTTCAGTGATGATAGCAAAAATATAAGAAACACCGACGTTCACTGCCGATGCACTACCAACGTTCACTGAAGGTATATTTTGAAAATATCATACCATCGCTGTTCACTGACGAGGAACTACCACCGTTCATTGATAATAGCAAAAAGATAAGAAACAACGACGTTCACCGCCGATGCACTACCAACATTCACTGAAGGTAGATTTTGAAAATATCATACCATCGCTGTTCACTGACGAGGAACCACCACCATTCACTGATGATAGCAAAAAGATAAGAAACACCGACGTTCACTACCGATGCACTACCAACGTTCACTGAAGGTAGATTTTGAAAATATCATACCCTCGCCGTTCACGGACGAGGAACCACCACCGTTCACTGATGATAGCAAAAAGATAAGAAACACCGACGTTCACTGCCGATGCACTACGAACGTTCACTGAAGGTAGATTTTGAAAATATCATACCATCGCCGTTCACTGACGAGGAACCACCACCGTTCTCTGATGATAGCAAAAAGATAAGAAACACTGACGTTCACTGCTGATGCACTACCAACGTTCACTGAAGGTAGATTTTGAAAATATCATACCATCGCCATTCACTGACGAGGAACCACCACCGTTCACTGATGATAGCAAAAAGATAAGAAACACCAACGTTCACTACTGATGCACTACCAACATTCACTGAAGGTAGATTTTGAAAATATCATACCATCGCCGTTCACTGACGAGGAACCACCACCGTTCACTGATGATAGCAAAAAGATAAGAAACACCGACGTTCACTGCTGATGCACTACCAACGTTCACTGAAGGTAGATTTTGAAAATATCATACCATCGTCGTTCATTGACGAGGAACCACCACCGTTCACTGATGATAGCAAAAATATAAGAAACACCGATGTTCACTGCCGATGCACTACCAACATTCACTGAAGGTAGATTTTGAAAATATCATACCATCACCGTTCATTGACAAGGAACCACCACCGTTCACTGATGATAGCAAAAAGATAAGAAACACCGACGTTCACTGTCGATGCACTACCAACGTTCACTAAAGGTAGATTTTGAAAATATTATACCATCGCCGTTCACTGACGAGGAACTACCACCGTTCACTGATGATAGCAAAAAGATAAGAAACACCAACGTTCACTGCCGATGCTCTACCATTGTTCACTGAAGTTAGATTTTAAAAATATCATATGTTCCCCAAACTTCTGGTGTTTCACCTAGAACGGGCCTCAACTTCTTCCTTAACCAATGAATTCCCCCTGGAAAGGGTAATATGTAAGCTGTCTCGAATAAAGAGACTTCCACTTGCAAAGATTTCACAACGAGCAATTTTTGTGAATTTGAAAGTCTTGCCATCCACTGGCGTAAACTGACGACGGACTGCAAGCTAACCACTCATAGAGGAAATAGCAAAAAAAGTTACGTCGACTTGTACAGGGAAGCACGAGTTGCTCAAACAAAGATACCTGTTGCTTGTTATCATGGAGGATTGCAAAAAGAAACGACTTTCTGGGGATAAAAATGTGGCTTCCTGGGGAAATGAGATATGACTTCCTGGGGAAATGCCACATTATTCCTGCTGAAGAGATAAAGTCTTCTCGTGCAAAATAAATGCACAAATCAAAACTCAAAGTCCTCAGAAATCCAGAGTAAATAATATTGTCATGCAACCACGAATCCAATTAGAAATAAATTGGAGCAAGACGGCCAAAGAAGATACATCCTTTGAGAAATAAACTCAAGAGGGAAAACCAAATCCAACTAAGCAAGGAGCACTGCAGGAAGGTTTGAACACAATGTCAATAAAAAATGATTTGTAAAAATGCATGATGCATGTATGAATGTATGAGTGATATCGTGCATATGCTGGTAAAAGGATACATAATCGAACAAAACTGCCTCATGTACTAACAACATTGGTCTAAGCTTTAACCAGAAAGATCAATCCAAGAAAGTTAAAAGCAACTGCGGAAACCAAACCTATTGTCTGTCCTAACTTCACTGAGGAGAAACATAATCCGGATGTAGCTAAATCAAACAGATACCGGGATAAAACATCTTTCTTTCGTTTTCATTGGAGAAACCAGTTTTCCAAAAACAACGTGCCTACTGAAGATTGCAAAACTAGTCTCAAATAAAGCAGACTGACGCCGAGACAACCAAACCTCAATGAGGAATTCAAACCCACTTCCCTGGAGAAAAAAAACTGAGGATTGAAAACTTTTCATCATGAATACTCATTCCAACAAGAGATGCCCTGGGATAACCTTCCCAGGGAATAACACACAAACTTCCATGGGGAAAACAAATGTTTCACAGTCCGTACTCCTACTGGGGATTTCGATACTGATTGTGAATAAGGCAAATGGAAACCAAATTGTCAAAACATTCACTGGGGAAATCAGGCCCACTTTGAAGGAAGAAAAACATACGGACTTCACTAAGGGATACAATACTTCATCATCGAGACCTCTACCGGGGACTTCATGCTGACTTCATTGGGGAGGTCGACACCACATCATCGAGGGGAAACCAAGATACGCTCTTCACTGGGGAAAAAGGACTTCTATAAAATAAACAAGGCCTTCACTGGAAAATACTGGATTGAGTCTTCATATCAACCAAACCTATTCCAACAAAAGATGCCCTGGTGTAGTCTTCCTGGGAGATCAAGAAGTCAACACTAATGCCAATACTGCAAAAAGAGCGATATCTTAGCACACCAAGGGAATAAAACCTTTCATCATATGAGGGAAAACTTCGCTGGGGAACCTGGGACAGAGGCTTCTGACCATGCAAACCCAAAATCAAAAGCGAACCAAGACTTGGCCGGGGATCATGGGATCACAAACTTAATATTGTACCTTACGCCAACTGGTATAGTCTTTAATCATCTGAGAAACACACAAAGATTTCGCATATACCAACAAGATGACCTGAGAAAAACCTTCACGAAGGAAGTAAATATTCTTAAAACACCCGGAGTTTGTTCATTCCAGGGATCACCATTTTTGTTGTCATTGTTTCATCACAAATCCCAAAGTAAATTGAATTATAAAGATGTCTTTCTTTTTGAAAAGTCAATTTTGTTTTTTTAATCTTTTTGCTTTGAAAGTTATTATCAGTAATAAATGAAGTCTTTGCAAGCTAAATAAAAATAAGAACACAAAGAATTGGGAAAAAGCTCGAATTTTATTAATAGAATGATAGTCTGTGAATGGCGAGACTCCATGGATGATTACAAAGTTTGGGAAATGGTAATATATAATGGAAAAGATACATTGAGATACAATGACCACCATTACCCTAACAACTTTTGAAGTCCTGAGCAGCAGCTTTTGTTGAAGTATGGTGAGGATCCGAGAAGATTGTTGCTTCAACGATCAAGTCTTGTCTGACGTAGTTACTTGCTAAGAAAAATCCCTAAATTTTGCCTAAGCTGCCCTTGCGGGTTTTCAACTTAGCGGGAAATTTATTCTGTTTATGTCTCTAATTTTTGCCTAGACCGCCCTTTCGGGTTTTCAGCCTACCGAGACACTCCTTTTTGCCTAAGCCGCCCTTTCGGGTTTTCAACTTAGCGAGCTGTTCTTTTATTTTTTTAGGCGAAGTATTTCTTGACTGCATCAGCATTCATGGGACGTGGGAACTCCTCGCCATCCATAGTTTCAAGAATTAATGCACCACCAGAGAAGGCTTTCTTGACAACATACAGGCCTTCAAAATTGGGAGTCCACTTGCCCCTAGAATCAGTGTTAAAAGACATGATCTTCCTGAGCACGAGGTCGCCTTCTCTGAATTCACGAGGTTTGACCTTTTTATCAAATGCTTTCTTCATTCTTTTCTGATATAACCGCCCATGACATAAAGCTGTCATCCTCTTCTCTTCAATCAAATTCAATTGGTCAAACCTGTTCTGGACCCATTCAGCCTCTGTCAACTTGGCTTCCATTATCACACACAACGTGGGAATCTCTACCTGAACAGGGAGTACAGCTTCCATTCCATATACCAGGGAGAACGGGGTTGCTCCTGTTGAAGTGCAGACAGATGTTCGATATCCATGCAGAGCAAAAGGGAGCGTTTCATGCCAATCCTTATAAGTAATAACCATTTTCTGGATAATTCTCTTGATATTCTTATTAGCAGCCTCAACAGCCCCATTCATCTTTGGCCTGTATGGAGACGAATTGTGATGGACAATCTTGAATTCTTCACACAGTTTTGTCATCATTTTGTTATTCAAATTTGAGCCATTGTCAGTGATGATTCTACTCGTCACACCATACCGGCATATCAGATTGTTTTTGATGAAACACACAACCACCTATTTGGTAACATTGGCATAAGAAGCAGCCTCTACCCATTTGGTAAAGTAGTCAATTGCTACCAAGATGAAACGGTGTCCATTCGAAGCTTTGGGTTCTATCATCCCGATCATGTCAATACCCCACATAGAGAAAGGCCATGGGGAGGAAATTACATTGAGAAGTGTCGGAGGCACATGGATCTTGTCTGCATAAATCTGGCATTTATGGCACTTCTTTTCAAATTTGTAACAATCAGATTCCATTGTCAACCAATAGTAACCTGCCCTTAGCATCTTTTTAGCCATCGAATGTCCATTAGCATGAGTGCCAAATGAACCTTCATGAATCTCATGCATCAACGTGTCTGCTTCGTGTCTATCCACGCATCTGAGCAAGACCATGTCATAATTTCTCTTGTATAGCACATTTTCACTGAGGAAGAAACTGCCTGCCAATCTTCTCAATGTCTTTCTATCTTTCCTCGATGCACCAATCGGGTATTCCTGAGTCTGAAGAAAATGCTTGATATCATAATACCAAGGTTTTTCATCTGCTACCTCCTCTGTCGCAAACACATGAGCGGGCCTATCCAGCCGTCAAACTGTAATACGGGGTATATCATTCCAAGAATTCACTTTATACATGGAAGCCAGAGTTGCTAGAGCATCCGCCATTTGATTTTCATCTCTAGGGATGTGATGGAATTTAACTTTATTGAAGAAGGGTAGCAATCTTCTAGCATAATCTTTGTAAGGGATCAAGCCAGGGTGACGAGTATCCCATTCTCCTTTAATCTGATTTATTACCAAAGCTGAATCACCATACACATATAGAATTTTGATTCTGAGATCAATAGCTTCCTCAAGACCCATGATGCAAGCCTCATATTCCGCCATATTATTAGTGCAATCAAATGTTAGCCTCGCAGTAAAAGGAATGTGCGATCCATGAGGAGTGACAATCACAACACCAATTCCTTTACCATAAGCATTCACCGCTCCATCAAAAATCATACTCCAATGAGATCCAGGGTCAGGGCCTTCCTTAGGCAATGGTTCATCACAATCTTTCACTTTCAAGAACATCACATCCTCATCAGGGAATTCAAATTCTGCAGACTGATGATCTTCCACCGGTTGGTGAGCAAGGTAATCTGCCAACACACTACTTTTAATAGCTTTTTGAGTGCAGTACTCAATATCATATTCAAACAACAACATCTGCCAGCAGGAAATTCTCCCCGTAAGAGCAGGCTTCTCAAAAATATACTTGATTGGATCCATTTTGGAGATCAACCAAGTGGTATGATTCAACATATACTTCCGCAAACGCTTTGCCACCCATGCCAAAGCACAACATGTATTTTCTAGCGTGGAATACCGCAACTCACAATCAGTGAACTTTTTACTGAGATAATAAATGGCGAACTCTTTCTTTCCCGTTTCATCCTGTTGTCCCAGAATACAACCTGTTGTACCCCAAAATTTTCCCTCCCATATTCTTCAAGATTTGCAAAGAGCATGCTTCAAAATTCCCCAAGGGTTGCACAGTTCAAAGGCCTCCTAAACAGTCAAAATTAGGGTTTTGGTTCTGACAAAGTAAATGAAGTTTCCAAGGGTCCAATCAAGTCTCACATGCCTATAAATATGGTCAAGCATCCTCATACCAAGTTTCAAGACTTTCAGCACAAAATTGCACAGTCAAAACCCTAATTGCACTACAGTCAACTGTAGGGGCAAAATGGTCATTTGATAGTCAAAAGTCCAAATTTTTGGTCAACATCCCATTTTGAAGCCACAAACATCATTTGATCAATGCTTGATCATGATTCTCAAAGCTTGGCTCAAAAATCATCAAGATGCAACAGTTTCCATATTTGGACAGTTGAAAAAGTCAACTGCAATTTGACCAGGGCATAACTTTCACATGGATTATCAGAAAAATCCCATCCAAAGCTCATTTTGAAGATCAAGACATTTCCTACAACTCCTCTTCACACTTCAAGTCCAAGAAATGCTCTCACAAAAAGTTATCAATTTCAACATTATAGGTCATTTTCAAAAGTCAACAAAAAGGGACTTTAAGTCAAAGGCCATAACTTGAGATTGGTAAATCAAAATGACATGGGACCAAAGACATTGGTTAGAGGACTCAAAGAAATTTCCAAAATGTCCAAGAACATGAGCAAAGCTTAAAAATTGAGCAAGTTATGCCTTGTGGAAGTTGGGAAATTTTTGGATATTTTGAAAAGTCAACATTGATTCAAATGACCTAAAAATGCTAATGGGCCTCTTTTTCTTCCATAATCCATCATCCAAAACATGTGCACGACCATTTGGCCCAAAGGGAAGTTTTTTATTATTTTTATTTATTTATTTGGATTTTTAATCATTAATAATTCATTTAATTAATTAAAATACATGAAAAATACTAAACCTAGGTTTTTAAATCTTTTTATGCATGATATACACTCAATATTTCGTGCATAGTTAGATTTGGAAAGAATCAATATGATTTGTCATGATTTGGTAGCAAATGTGCATGAAAAGATTTGAAAATAATAGCATGGAAAATCAAATATTGTATCATCAATTCAAGGATTCTTGGATCAATTTTCTTAACCTAAATCATTCATACATATATAGGCAAGCTAACCCTCGTGCAAAAGGACTCCCAGCTGCGCCATACACAGAAAACCACACTTGAGTTTTTTGCTTAAAAATTGAAAACTGAAAACTAGGTTTTAGGGTTTTTCAAGATCAAACAACTATTCCATTGGCTTGCTGAGGCTTCAAGGAAGGAATTTGGATCAAAACCATAAGCTCTAACACCAAGAAACGTGAGAATCGTCGTGACCTGTACAGAAAATATTTGATATTCTTGCATCCCGATTCATGCATCTTTAGCAGTTTTTGATTATTGATTTATGTTCCTTGACTAATTCTGAAGCTAACCACATATTTCAATTGTGTTTTTATGCATTATTGGAGATTCCACCATTGATACAGGTTAGGGTTCTTTGAGGTCCAAATTGGGCGTTTCTAGAAGCTATAAAATTAGAACCTCATAATGCCATGAATGGATTCAGTGCGTTTGGACGAAAACAATGGAACCCTCGCGCCTAATTTCTGAGGCCCTATGGCCTATTCGCTATTTTGAAAACAAGCTCATTTTGGGGGGGTTTAAAACCCCCGCTAACGCTTTTGTATTTTCAGGGAAAAAACACAACGATGAAGAAGATGATTAGGTGGCCATCAGTAATTGGTTGATTCAAAATTTCGCGCGAAAGAGTCACTAGCGCTTTGGTTTATTTTATATTCATTATTTGTTATTTAATATACAAAGAAGTAAAGTGGCACGATTGGCAGGCATATACATTGATAACCAACAGGACCTGGGTTCGATCCCAGGTCCCCACTCCTTTCCATATTGTTTTTCCATTAATATTTCTATGCAGCATCTCTCTTGAAGACCACCATACATCCATAATCACAAGCGTGCCACGCGTATAGAAAGATCACTCCAAAGGCGCTGATTGGAAGAACACCATGGACTCTAGTCAAACGTGCCACGTGCTTCCTGAAAAAGTCAATAAGGCCAAGGATAAATGGGCCTGAATTACTGACTAAAGCCCTCCAATTTGGGGACAGACCCCCCTAGGTTTGCAAGCTTTTACATTTTTTTCATTCTTTTTATTTATTTCAATTATTGTTTTTAATTAATTTAATATTTTCATGAAAAACATAAAAAACAATATAAAATCAGAAAAAGACAAAAATAAGCATTTTCATTTAATTAATATATTTTTTTGTAAATAAAATTCATTAATCAACTTAGTTTTAAATCTAGGATAAATCTTAATTTTTTCAATAAAACCTAAAATTGGTAGAATTAGGGTTTCAAGCATTTTTCATCCTTTTTTATTTTACTATATTAATTATTAATTCTTAATTAGTTATTTTATAAATCAAGTTGCAATTAATTAATTAGGCTTAATTTTAGATAATTGTCATATTTTCTTAATAAATAAAAAAATTGTAGAATTAGGTTTTTAATTTCATTAAATTCTCATAAATACAAAAAAACCAAAAAATAATTTCTTTTTCTTTAATTTAATTAATTTGCTAATAATTTAATTTCATTAAAAAGGGTCCAACGCCCTCGTTTCTAATTTTAATTCAATTCGCGTATTTATTTCTTTTTCTTTTAATTATTCATGTACCTCTCCCAAAGCCATGTAAATATTTATCTCTCGCACTTTTACTTTAATTCTTTATTTTTCTGTCAAATCGGGTTCTGGAAATTTTGGCGATGTGGACCCGCGCCTTTTGTAATAGTTTAGAACTTTACCTTTCTCGTACTTCTTAATTGTTAATAATGGCATGCAAGAATGAATGATTGAAATAAAAATAAACGCGTAGATCACACATGACATGACAAGATAAAAATAAACGAATCTGACATACAAATCACACACCACCCCTAGGGTACGCCTCACTGTTGCCTTGCCTCGAAAGGTGATCGTCGAGTAGAGGATGTCTTAGTAAGTCCTCATGATCCGGGAACCTGGCATGAGGGTAGCTTCTAAGGTGTCTTCCCATTGCTCTGGTGATCACCATGTCCCGAACCTCGAATTGACCCGAACACCTCCAACGGTGGTGCTACCTACCTCTCAATGGTGGGATGGCACTACTTTAAAGGACATTTACACAGACGAATTCCTTAGGGTAGGTAGACGACTCTAGATACTTGCTCTAAATTTCAAAAAAAATCAAAAATACTTTTCACACCGACACCTTTTCAAAAAGCTTTCGAAAGCAACTTTTCAAACACTCTTGAGGACCGATACAAGCGTCGAACTGGAATTTTCAAAGAAACTTTTTAAAACCCACGGTTGAAAAGCAAACAAACAATTTTGAAAACACAAGTGAGCAAGTATCTAAGAGCCCATGGATAACCATGGAGAGAAAGGGTGCTAACACCTTCCCTTTCTATAATCTACCTCCCGAACCGAGAGCAATCTCTATAAGGAATTTTTCTGTGCTTTTGTCCTTTCCATTTGGATAAAATAAAAGACGGTGGCGACTCTTGCTTCCGCGACATTTCGCGAACCAGCATTAAACAGTCAGTTCTAGATCCACCGATCACACAACCCATGGATTTATCTAACACCGTTAGATACATAATCAGCGGTCTTCCTTCTACGGGAGGGAGCAAGATAGGAGGTTCATGCAGATACTCTTTAATACTCTCAAATTCCCTTTGGCAGTCATCCGTCCACACACAACCTTGATCTTTCTTTAACAACTTAAAGATCGGTTCACACTTTGCAGTTATGATCGGTGGATCTGGAACTGACTGTTTAACGCTAGTTCGTGAAATGTCGCGGTAAGCAAGAGTCGCCACCGTCTTTTATTTTCTCCAAATGGAAAGGACAAAAGCACAAAAAATTCCTTATTGAGATTAGTTCTCGGTTCGGGAGGTAGATTTATAGAAAGGGAAGGTGTTAGCACCCTTTCTATCCATGGTTATCCATGGGCTCTTAGATACTTGCTCACTTGTGTTTTCAAAAATGGTTTGTTTGCTTTTCAACTGTGGGTTTTAAAAAGTTTCTTTGAAAATTTCAGTTCGACTCTTGTATCAGTCCTCAAGAGTGTTTGAAAAAATTGCTTTCGAAAGCTTTTTGAAAAGGTGTCGGTGTGAAAAGTATTTTTGATTTGTTTTGAAATTAGAGCAAGTATCTAGAGTCGTCTACCTACCCTAAGGAATTCGTCTGTGTAAATATCCTTGAAGTAGTGCCATCCCACCATTGAGAGGTAGGTAGCACCACCGTTGGTGGTGTTCGGGTCAATTCGAGGGTTCGGGACATGGTGATCACCGGAGAAATAGGAAGACACCTTAGAAGCTACCCTCATGCCATGTTCATGGACATGAGGACTTACTAAAACGTCCTCTACTCGACGACCACCTTTCGATGGGCAAGGCAACAGTGAGGCGTACCCTAGGGGTGGTGTGTGATTTGTGTGTCGTTTTCAGATATTTTTGTCTTGTTCATGAATTGGTGATCTACGCTTTGTTTTTATTTTTTGCATTCATTCTTTCATGCAAGTTAATTAACAGTTTAAAGGATACGGAATTAAAAGTCCTACGCTATTACAAAGGCGCGGGTCTACATCGCCAAATTAATCCAAGACCCGATTTGACATAAAATAAAGTGCGAAAAATAAATATCTAATTTAGTCTATTACATGGCTTTTGGGCAATTACATTTATATTCACAAAAAAAGGGAAATAAGAATAAAATGCGCGAAGAAGTAAAGTCGGGAATGCGAGGGCGTTGGACCCTTTTAAGGAAATTAAATTATAATTATGAAATTAATTAAATTAAATGAGAAAGGAAATTATTTTCTGGAGTTTTTTGTATTTATGGATTTTAATGAGAATTAATGGAATTAAAACCTAATTCTAGCTATTTTTAGTTTATTAAAAAAAATTTGTTAAAATTAAACCTAGAATTAACTTAATTATTTAATGGCAAATTTATTTATAAAATAATAATTAATAATTAATATGGTAAAAAAGAAAAAAGAAGGATAAAAGTATAAACCCTAATTCTACATTTTTTAATTTATTAAAAGAACATTTAAAATTAAACCTAGCATTAAAACTAAATTAATTAATAAGATTTTTTACAAAAAATGTTAAAATAAAATATATTTTTGTTTTTGTCTTTTCTGATTTTTATTTTTTTTTTATATTAGGAAAATATTAATTAAAAGGAAATAATTAAATTAAACAAATAATAAAGAATAGGAAAAAGAAAAGAAATACAAACCCTAGGGGGTGTTGACCCCAATTTGGAGGTGTCATCCAGCATTTTTGGCCCATTTATTGGAGGCCCCTTTGACTTTTGGTGGTCACGTGCGTATGCATTGACTGAATCATTCCATAGGCTTTGGATCTGGACCATTGGATTGAGATTATTGGCCATGTGGCAAGCCTGGATGGTGGGTGTATGATGAACCCCTGGAGAGAACGCTACACGCAAACATGGTCAGAAAAATAATATGGAGAGAGGAGGGGACCTGGGAATCGAACCCAGGTCCCAAAGCTTGCCAACACAACATTCCACCAACTGAGCTGCTTCAACGCGTTGTATATAGAATAAAGCATAAATAATATAAGAGAAAATTGGTGTTAGTGACATAGAAACAAAAAAAAACGCGCGTTGGAATTCAAATTGTCCAATCATGTCTTGCCACCTGATCTTCTTCTTTGTTCGTTCCTGCAATAAAAAGAAGTAGCGGGGGTTTTAAACCCCCCCAAAATGCAGCCTTTTCCAAAATAGCGATTAGCTTGTGAGGCCATATAAATTAGGCGCGACTGGTGTATTAAATTCGTCCAAGCATCCTGATTCTAGCCATGGTACTGGGGTGCCTTGATTTTACAGTATATGCAAACGCCCAATTTGAAGCTTGAGAAACCCTAAAACATTTTAATGGAAACTTTGCGCACATACCATATTAATGCAATTAGATAACATCATTAGCTTTAGAATGGTTAGATTAGTATAAATCAGTATCAAAAACACATGAAAAATGTATGTAATTCAATATGCGATTATGAATATATTTCTGAAAAGTGGGACTCCTATCTACCAATTCTTTACGCTTGGAGAGTGGAGAACGATTGGATTCTGTTCAGAGAAGTTCCAGGAAGCCTTTGAGATCTTTTTCACGCCTTGAAACGCCTTCAAACTGTGAAAACAGGTTTTGGATTTTTTAAGAAAAAGTCGGTTTTGATTCTTGAGTTCTAGCGCAGCATTCAGGTCTTGAGCTTTAGGGTTTGCATCAGTATATGTATGGGAACGGATTAGGGTTGAAATTTGGATCCAAAACCCTTTGCATTGATGTATGGAATATTTGATTTTCATGCATATTTTTTCAAATCTTTTCCATGTGATTTTGATTCCAATCATGACCAATCTTTCCAATTTGGGTTGTGCATGAATCTTGAGCCTTTAAGGAGAGCAAATACTGCATAAAAAGATTCAAATGCATTGGTTTAGTATTTTTCCCATATTTTATTTAATTAGATGAATTAATTGTAATTAAAAATTAAAATAAATAAATAAAAATGATGAAATAAATCCCCTTTGGGCCAAATGGTCGTGCATAGCCTTTGGATGATGAATCTTGGAAGAAAATGTGGCCCATTAACAATTTTGAGGCATTTGAAGTAAAGTTGACTTTTCAAAATTCCCAAACATTTCCCAACTTCCAAAAGGCATATCTTGCTCAATTTTTAAGCTTTGATCATGTTCTTGGACATTTTGGAAATATCTTGAAGTCCTCTAACCAATGTCTTTGGTCCCATGTCAATTTGATTTACCAATCTCAAGTTATGGCCTTTGACTTAAAGTCCCTTTTTGTTGACTTTTGAAAATGACCTATAATGTTGAAATTGATAACTTTTTGTGAGAGCATTTCTTGGACTTGAAGTGTGAAGAGGAGTTGTAGGAAATGTGATTCTCTTCAAAATGAGCTTTGGATGAAATTTTTCTGATAAACCATGTGGAAGTTATGCCTTGGTCAAGTTACAGTTGACTTTTTCAACTGTCCAAATATGGAAACTTTTGCATCTTGAGACTTTTTGAGCCATGCTTTGAGAATCATGATCAAGAATTGATCAAATGATGTTTGTGGCTTCAAAATGAGATGTTGACCAAAAATTTGAACTTTTGACTCTCAAATGACCATTTTGCCCCTGCAGTTGACTGTAGGGCAATTAAGGTTTTTGACTGTGCAATTTTGTGCTGTAAGTCTTGAAACTTGGTATGAGGATACTTGACCATGTTTATAAGCATGTGGGACTTGTTTAGACCCTTGTAAACTTCAATTTCTTTGCCAGAACCAAAACCCTAGTTTTTGACTGTTAGGAGGCCCTTGAACTGTGCAACCCTTGAGAGATTTTGAAGCATGCTCTTTGCAATTCTTGAAGAATATGGGAGGACAAATTTTGGGGTACAATAGTTGCCCCTGTTCAATCTTCTTAGACCTGAGGATGCAGATTGGCTGACGTGCCTTTCGTAATCCGAAGGTGGAAGATGATTGGACACTAGAGAGCCCAGAAATTTGCGCTCACATAGTAGTGTGATGTGGGGAATGGGCTTATAGATGCCATTTAGAGATTGATGGATAGGGTGATGGGCTTATAGATGCCATGCTGAGAGGTGATGGATAGGTGGATGGGCTTATGGATGCCATCTGGATGTCGATCGCGTAAGAGATTCCTTAGCGAGAACTTGCGTACCTGCAAAAGAAAATGATTACCTGACCTGTTACAGGAGCTGGTCTTCAGACTCTTTGTATAGATGTGTCCTGACTGGATACAGGAATTGAATCTGGAGCTTCAAAAAGGTGATGAATGAACCAGGGGTGGTTACTACCTCAACGGGATGGTGAGAGAACCTTGGACGATTACTACCTCAACAGGAACGCTGAGAGAACCTTGGAACGATTACTACCTCCACAATAACGGGGAGAGAACCATAGGCGACTTCAACCTCAATAGTAACGCCGACAGAATCTTGGGCGACTTCAACCTCAACAGTAACGCTGAGAGAATCTTGGGCGACTTCAACCTCAACAGGAACGCTGAGCGAATCTGGGGACGATTACTACCTCAACAGGAACGCTGAGAGAATCTGGGGACGATTACTACCTCAACAGGAACGCTGAGAGAATCTGGGGACGATTACTACCTCAACAGGAACACTGAGAGAATATGGGGACGATTACTACCTCAACAGGAACGCTGAGAGAATCTGGGGACGATTACTACCTCAACAGGAACGCTGAGAGAATCTTGGATATCTTCTACTGAGTCTTCATCAGGAAAATCTTTTAGGGATCGATTTAACTGGACTAGCGAAGGCCTTTGACTGGATAAGAAACAGGAAAATCTTAGGGTCGATTTAACTGAACCGGTCAAGGTCTTGAAACCTTCAACTGGATAAGAAACAGGGAGATCTTAGGGTCGATCTGACTGAACCAGAGAAGGCCTTTGACTGGATAAGAAACAGGAAAATCTTAGGGTCGGTTTAACTGAACCGGTCTAGGTCTTGAAATCTTCAACTGGATAAGAAACAGGGAGATCTTAGGGTCGATCTGACTGAACCAGAGAAGGCCTTTGACTGGATAAGAAATAGGAAAATCTTAGGGTCGATTTAACTGAACCGGTCTAGGTCTTGAAATCTTTAACTGGATAAGAAACAGGGAGATCTTAGGGTCGATCTGACTGAACCAGAGAAGGCCTTTGACTGGATAAGAAACAGGAAAATCTTAGGGTCGATTTAACTGAACCGGTCTAGGTCTTGAAATCTTCAACTGGATAAGAAACAGGGAGATCTTAGGGTCGATCTGACTGAACCAGAGAAGGCCTTTGACTGGATAAGAAACAGGAAAATCTTAGGGTCGATTTAACTGAACCGGTCAAGGTCTTGAATATAGCTGAGAACTTAACTGGATCTTTCCTGAAAGGTAAAGGTCAGTCATATGCAATGCATGATATGGATCAAGCAATGATGTTCTCAACATAAATGAGATTTGTAAGATATGATGCGTATATGCATGCTATAATGTATGAAAATGTGATATTTATGAATGTATCTTTTCGTCCAGGAAAGTAAATCCTTGACGGGTGCCGGGAAGTCACTCTTGGGCTACTGTTGAAGAATAGATCTTTGCTTCCGCTTGGGATGATAATTGCAAGAATACCGGTAGGAGAAGATGACTCCGTTGGGGAATAAACTTGGCGAATGGGTTACTCTGCGGGGAGAAAAGTACTCTAGCGATCTTGCTGGGAAACCATACTCTGTGCGGAGAGAGGTATTTTGCTGGAATGTTGATGGTAAATTGCTGGGGATACCATTGTTGTGTTGGAAGTGTTGATAGACTTCGCTGGGGATAAGAAGACTTTGCCGAGAACGCTCTTTCCATGGCTTTTGGCTGAGGATAACCCAGTTATATCCTGGTAGGGAAATAACTCTTTGAATAAAGCCGGGAGACGCGTTCGTGCTCTTCGAGGGAGAAGCTTCCAGAATCTACTGGGGATAAGCTTACTGCTTGGGGAGATGGATTCCAACTTTCCTGGGGAAGCTGGATTGGACTCTCTTGGGGAAGTTTTGAACTGTACCGGGGAAGTGACTCCTTTGCATGTTTGATATACCGCCGGGGAACAATCTTTAGGCCAAGACTGCTGGGGATACTTGCTAAGAATGTCCGTATATCGTGCTGGGGAATGTTGAGATCTGCTGGAGGATACTCAATTTCCTTAAGGTTTGATAATATAGCTTGGCTTGGGGAGAGTGTATTGATTTGCTAACTCACTCTTTGGGGAATTACGATATACTGGTTATGTTCTTCAGTCGAACCCACCTTGATACCTTGGTGGACAGAACAATTAGATTGCTTAGACAAACATTATCGCCCCTGTTTATAATGTCACCTGTAATTAATCCTTTGTTTCGTATGCAAATGTTCATGAGCTAGCAAATTATTGTCAATGCATATATCACAAATTGAACCTTGGACGTTCTTCGCGAAACAAAACAGAAAAGGAAAAACAAATGGCAATTTGAGCTGAAAATTGATTTTTGTATTGATTTTTGAGTTTGCCTATAAATAGGCGTTTATGTACAAGAGGCTGACGTCCTAGTAAGAGAACGCCGCTGAACAAAAGAGTTTATACAAGTTTGTACAAAAGAAAAAAAATAAAAACAGCTGTGTGAAATGGAATGATCCCACTGGGTTTCAACTCTGCTATCGCCTTTATGTCTTTGAGCGTCTCATCACTTGATGACCTTAGTTGAAAGTGAAGCTGACTGATCGATGCCGTCTGAACTTGATGTAGATACCGGATTCTGGATGCAAAGTGATCCAATGAGACATAGTATTACGCTTTATCCCTAACTTTTTCCTGGACTGCCCTTTCGGGTTTTCAGTCCACCGGGATACCCATTTTTGCCCAAGCCGCCTTTTCAGGTTTTCGACTTGCCGGGTGTACAGATTTTTTTTATTTCATCCCTTCATTTTGCCTGAACCCTTTTGGTTCGCCGGGAAGCCCTAATTTTTTCCTAGGTATGTCAACCTAGCGGGTCTTTATTCATGCGTAGTATCTTTTTACTATGTCTGCATTAGCGGGGTGAGGAAGGTCGTCACCATCCATGTTGGTTAGAATCATGGCTCCTCCTGAGAACACATGTTTAACCACAAACGGCCCTTCGTACGTAGGGGTCCATTTGCCCCTTGGATCACTCTGAGGAAGGATGATTCGCTTGATTACCAGATCCCCAACTTGATATTCTCGTGGTCTGACCTTTTTGTTAAATGCCCTGATCATCCGTTTTTGGTACGTCTGACCATGACAAATAGCAGCAAGTCTCTTTTCGTCGATTAGATTTAATTGATCAAGTCGTGTCTGGATCCAATCATCTTCACTCAGATCTGCATCCTTCATTATCCGGAGAGAGGGTATCTGCACTTCGATCGGTAAGACTGCCTCCATACCGTAGACCAAGGAGAAGGGAGTTGCCCCGGTTGACGTCCTTGCTGATGTACGGTACCCATGTAGAGCGAACGGTAACATCTCGTGCCAATCTTTATAAGTCACTGTCATCTTCTGCACGATTTTCTTAATGTTCTTATTTGCTGCTTCTACTGCCCCATTCATCTTCGGCCGGTAGGGAGAAGAGTTGTGGTGCTGTATCTTAAACTGCTCGCAGAGCTCAGTGATCATCTTGTTATTGAGATTGGTACCGTTGTCTGTAATGATTCTTTCCGGGACCCCGTACCGACAGATCAGATTATGTCGAATGAACCGTGCCAGGACAGTCTTGGTTACCGTAGCGTAGGAAGCTGCTTCAACCCACTTCGTGAAGTAATCAATCGCCACCAGGATGAAGCGATGCCCATTGGACGCTGTAGGTTTAATCTCACCGATCATATCTATGCCCCACATTGCAAATGGCCAAGGCGCAGTCAGAACATTTAGAGGAACTGGAGGAACATGCACCTTGTCTGCATATATCTGGCATTTATGGCATGTCCGAGAATGTTGGTAGCAGTCAGCTTCCATTGTGGACCAGAAATACCCTGCCCGAAGGATTTTCTTTGCCATAGTGTGTCCACTGGAATGTGTTCCGAAGGTCCCTTCATGTAACTCTTCCATGATCCTTTCTGCTTCTGTCTTGTCCACACAACGCAGTAAGGTCGAATCATGGTTTCGCTTGTACAGGATGCCGTTGCTAAGGAAGAACTTTGCTGCGAATCTCCTCAGAAACTTCTTATCGTTGACAGATGCACCTTCAGGGTATTCCTGAGCTTCCAAATATCTCTTCACCTCATGGTACCAAGGCTTCTCAGTCACCAATTCAGTCTCGAGATCACAACAGTATGCCGGTTCGTCCAGTTTCCAGATGATGATCCGGGGAGCCTCATTGTCCCATTTGACCTTGAACATAGAAGACATCGTAGCTAACGCGTCCGCTAACTAATTCTCCTCTCTTGGGAAATGTTCAAAGGTTATCTCTGTGAAGTGGGGGATCAAGGCCAACACACATTCTCTGTAAGGAATAAGATTCAGATGTTTCGTATCCCACTCTCCTTTGATCTGATTGATCACGAGAGCGGAATCTCCGAAGACACTCAGAAACTTGATCCTTAGGTCGATCGCAGCTTGGAGACCCATGATGCACGCCTCATACTCCTCCATGTTGTTGGTGCAGTTGAAACCTAGCCGGGCAGTGAGTGGAGTATGAGTGCCTTGAGGCGATATGATTACAGCGCCGATACCGTTACCCAAAGCATTGGAGGCTCCGTCAAAGTGCATAGACCATCGGGATCCTTCCTCAGGTCCTTCATCCGGTCCAGGTACTTCACAATCAGTCACTATCATGATGCTCTCGTTCGGAAACTCAAAGTTCATTGACTGATAGTCGTCTACTGCCTGATGTGCTAAGTGGTCTGCCAATACACTTCCTTTGATGGCTTTCTGAGTTGTGTACTGGATGTCGTATTCTGTCAAGATCATTTGCCATCTTGCTATCCTCCCAGACAGAGCAGGCTTTTCAAATATGTACTTTATAGGATCCATCTTCGAGATCAACAAGGTAGTGTGAGTCAGCATATACTGTCTCAGCCAGCGAGCAGCCCATACCAAAGCGCAGCAAGTTTTCTCGAGCAGTGAGTATCGGGTCTCACAGTCGGTAAACTTTTTGCTAAGGTAATAAATGGCATGCTCTTTTCGGCCAGACTCGTCATGCTGCCCCAGCACACACCCCATTGAGTTGTCAAGTACTGTCAGGTATAATATCAGAGGTCTCCCCTCAACCGGTGGCATAAGGATGGGTGGTTCTTGGAGATACTCTTTGATTCTGTCAAAAGCAGCCTGACATTCATCATTCCAACGTACTACCTGATCTTTCTTTAGCAGCTTGTAGATTGGTTCACAGGTGGCAGTTAGGTGCGAGATGAATCGAGCAATGTAATTCAGGCATCCTAAAAAGCCTCTGACCTCTTTCTCTGTCTTAGGAACTGGCATCTCTTGAATGGCTTTGACCTTGGCAGGGTCCACTTGAATACCCTTATCACTTACAACGAAGCCTAGCAACTTTCCAGATCTTACCCCGAAGGTGCACTTGTTCGGGTTCAACCTCAGCTTGTACAACTTCAGTCGGTCAAACAGTTTCTGCAGATGATCTAGGTGCTCTTCCTCAGTCTGGGACCTTGCGATCATGTCGTCAACGTACACTTCTATCACATGATGGATCATGTCATTAAATAAGGCAACCATGGCACGTTGATAGGTTGCCCCAGCGTTTTTCAGTCCAAAAGGCATGACCTTGTAGCAGAAGGTGCCCCACTGAGTAACAAAGGTAGTTTTTTCCATGTCTTCAGGTGCCATCTTGATCTGATTGTAACCTGAAAAACCATCCATGAAAGAGAACACCTTATGCTGAGTAGTATTATCAACAAGGACATCAATGTGAGGTAGGGGGAAGTCATCCTTGGGGCTGGCCCTGTTCAGATCCCTGTAGTCAACACACATTCTGACCTTTCCATCTTTCTTCGGCACCGGCACCACGTTAGCAACCCACTGAGGGTAAGAAGTCACTGCAAGGAACCCGACATCAAACTGTTTCATAACCTCGGCTTTGATCTTCTCAGACATCTCTGGACGCATACGGCGGACCTTTTACTTAACCGGAGGGCAATCTTCCTTAGTAGGCAAATGATGTACCACAATGTCAGTATCCAAACCGGGCATGTCTTCATAGGACCAGGCAAATATCTCCACGTAATCATGTAGCATCTGAGTCAACTGTTGCTTCACGCTGAGCTCTAGGTTGGCACCAATCTTAACTTCCTTCCTGTTTGCCTCAGTACCCAGATTTATTGTTTCCACTGGCTCTTCGTGTGGTTGAATTGCCCCCTCTTCCTGGAGTAACAGTCTTGCAAGCTCGCCAGGCACTTCGCAATCATCCTCACCTTCGTCTTCGGCTAAGTTGATCGGATTTTCGAAGTCATAGCTGGCAGTAGCAGAGTCGTTACCAGTGAGATCCAGAGTGGATTGAAACCTGTATGAGTGAGTGTGTGTAAATACAGCTGTTTTGCAATATATAAAGGAAGGAAAGAAAGAAAAGGAGCATAAGATTTGAAATGCGAGAAAACGTCCAAGGTCTTTATTCATGATATATGAAATGACAATTTAATATACCCTCACAAATGGAGCCACGGTGCCCCGGGTAAGACACCGGGCCATAGAGTTTTAATTGTTTATTACAAATAACGAAACAAAGAAGTTTATTATTGCGTAACAAAAGTAACAGGAGTATGATCTTTGGCAGTCCAATTGGTCAATCCACCATCAGTCGTCGGATAGATCCAGCTATTGAACTCTGACTCTTCCACTTCATCTTCGTCCCCCACAGCATTCACTCCTGGGTTGGTAATGAGCACAGGAGGTCTTCTGGTCTTTGCCTTGTGCACAACCTTCTGACCCTCTACAGTAAAATCCAGTCCAAACTTGTCAGTTTTAGGTGTAAAATCAAGGAGCCTGCCCTAGTTAGTGCATTCACCTTTCTTGATCACAGCCCGGGCATCCCTCAAGGAAGCCATCTTCAAAGGAACATCCTCTTCGACCACTGTTTCCGCTGCTGCCAAAGTTGGAGGTACCTCTTCGAAATGCTGAAAGGGGGTTTCAATAAACTCCCCGTCCATCTCAATATACCTGAAGGAATTCAAATGGCTCACCATATACTCCTCCTCTCCCTGTACAGTGACGATCTTCCCTCTGACGGGGTACTTGAGCTTCTGATGCAAGGTAGAGGTCACTTCCCCAGCTTTATGGATCCAAGGTCGACCCAGTAGACAAGAATACGATGGACGGATATCCATTACATAGAAAGTAGAGTCGAATACTTGAGAACCCACACGAATAGGAATGTCTACCTCTCCATGAACCATCCTCTTAGAACCGTCGAAGGCTCTGACGATGATGTTGCTAGGTTTCAGCTCCAGGCCCTCACAATCCAAACGGTCTAAGGCCTTCTTGGGTAGCACATTCAGGGAAGAACCAGTGTCTACCAACACGTGCGCAAGAGTAGTGCCCCTGCATTCAATAGAGACATGCAGGGCGTCATTGTGGTCCTTTCCCTTAGCAGTAAGGTCAGCGTCTGAGAAACCCAAACCATTGTCGGCTGTCAAATTTGCTACGCAATCAGTAAACTGGACTGCAGAGGTCTCCTGTGGCACATGGGCCGTCTTGAGAAATGAGATCAAGGCCCTAGCATGGGCCTCTGAGCATAGCAGCAAGGAGAGCATGGAGATCTTGGAGGGGGTATGCCCCAGCTGCTCAACAACATTAAAGTCACTCTTCTTGATTATTTTCAGAATTTCCTCCATCTCTTGTTGGGAGGCCTCAGCAGTCACAGATTTTGGTGCCTCCATCCGGGCAAGCTCATCTTCAATCCCTTTGCCCCGAGCATTAGATGACTCGGCAGCAGGGGAAACAACTTGATCAGAACTAGGAACAGGTACACTTGTAGGTGTTATAGTGAGGGGTCTTTGAATAGTTGGTGGCGCAATGTCAGGAGAGAAGAGCCTGCCACTGCGAGTAATTTTTGCTGGACCAGTGATATTGCTGATGCTGGTGCCAGTGTTGAATTCTTGTTTTATTCCATGTACATACACATCTGCCCCATAGTGTCATGGGACAGCCTTATCAGATTCGTAGGGGAGAGGCCCCGGAACAGTAATAACAACGGGTGCGACAGTCATGATTTTCACCGGCTTCCTTGGGAGAACCTTGATCGGATTATTAAAGATTGTAACCACAGAAACTTCTTCCACCGGAACAAACTAAACAACAGTCTTCTTGAACAGAATCTCTTTGCTGTCCATCAGGCTTTGGATGCCCAACTTCAGCAAAGGACAACCAGAAAGGGAAACAGCACAGAAAAGGAAACCTTCACTGCAACCCGGAAATAAACTGGCCAACAGTAGGTTCCTCTTAACAGTCATCAAGGGAGTAGCTACATCATTCACAGAAACGGCGTATACATCTTCATCAACGACATTTACTCCATGCTGGGGCATAGGAGCAGTCACCACATTTGGCCTCTCAGGCGCTTCAAACTGTATCTCTTTTGCGTCAATAAGGTCTTGCACCTTATTCCTTAAGGCCCAACAGTCGTCAGTGGAATGCCCCGGGCTATCGGAGTGATAAGCACAGCGGGCATTTGGATTGTATTTGGGAGAAGTCGTATTTACAACCTTCGGGGCCTCTCTAACAGTCACCAAATTGGTGGATAGTAACTGCGGCAAGATTTGCGATAAAGTCATACTCAAACGGGTAAACTCTCTCCTGGGTATTTCAGCCCTTTGAGGATTGGTTTGCCGAGGAGCGGCAACAGGCTTAGCAATCATCACCGCATTGACAGATTGGCGGCGCTCAGGTTTCTCTTGTCTTCTAGACCCGTATACAGCACTGGCCTCCTTCTTAAAGGGCTTCTTCTTAGAGCTTGACGATGCACCCTTCTGAATTTTGCCAGACTTCATTCCAGCCTCTATCCTCTCTCCAGTCAGAATAAGATCAGTGAACCCTGTAGACGAGTTACCGATAAGATGGTTGAAAAATGGCCCAGATAGGGTCCCCAAGAACATGTCTACCAACTCCCGGTCAGTTAACGGAGGCTGCACCCTGCCAGCCAGATCCCTCCATTTCTGTGCATACTCTTTAAAACCTTCGCTTGATCCTAGCGACATACCCTGGAGTTGGGTACGTGTAGGAGCAAGGTCGGCATTATATTGATACTGCTTATAGAAAGCAGTAGCCAACTCCTCCAAGTTACGAACCTTGGTCCCATCCAGCTGATAGAACCATTCGAGATGAGTCCCTGAAAGACTCTCCTGGAAGAAGTGGATCCACAAATTCTTGTCCACTGAGTACGGCTGAATCTTCCGCACATAAGACCTGAGGTGTAGCTTGGGACAAGACGCCCCGTTATACTTGGTAAAAGATGGTGCTTTGAACTTATGAGGAATAATCACACCAGTAGATAAGCCCAAGTCTCCGAAATCCAGCCCAGGCACTTGTTGGATCTCCATAGCATTCAGTCTGTCCTCCAACTGCTTATACCGGTCTTCAGTCGGAGGATACTGTTCCTCATTGAAGTCAGTCTCGTTGTCAGAGACTACTGGACTAGGACCTTTTCCCCCTTGGGGACTGCTCTTGCCTATAGAAGAACCAGCCTCTTCATTCTGCAGAGTGTTGCCAAACCTTCGTCCCGAGTTGAAAAGAACAGTTCTCTTCTTCTTCTTCTTCTCCTTCTTCAGGAGCAAAGCCTTCAGCTCTTCTTGGCCCTGAGCCAAGCCCATGATCAGTTCCTGAAATTGCGCGTTCTGCGCCTGAAGAGCCTTGATAGACATCTCGGTTGATGATGAGTCAGGATTCATGATGCTGAAATAAACAGCGAAGAACAGTAAGCAACCTTAAAAGAAGAAAACCTGCTATGCACATGATGAATGGAATGCGTATGATTTATGTTTTCAAAGACAATCGGGAATCAACTTTGTAAACAAAAAGGAACACACTTCATTAGGTTCAACTTTGAAACTTAAATTGTTCAACAGGTTGCCCTTAGGCGTTACATAAAAATGGAAATACTGGAAAGGGAAATAAAACTGTAAAAGAACATCCAAAGCTCCTTATTGATCCCATGGTCTCCTCTTCTCAGTACGGATGTAATCATTCAGAGCTCGCTCATTCTCCAGCTGCTTTGTCAGCTTCTGGATCTTCAATTCCTGCTCATTGAACTTTTCCCGGTAAGAATCTCGTTCTTCTCGCAGTTGCGACCAAGACCTCTTTAAGGTCTCATAATCAGTAGGTATATGAGGAGAGAGGACAATTGGAGGAACCCCATCTTTGTCAGGATACTCCAGAATGATGGGTCTGACAGCTTCATATGGCATACCTAACTTCTGAGCACGGATGCTGTGATCGGTGGATCTGGAACTGACTGTTTAAAGCTGGTTCGCGAAATGTCGCGGAAGCAAGAGTCGCCACCGTCTTTTATTTTCTCCAAATGGAAAGGACAAAAGCACAGAAAAATTCCTTAAAGAGATTGCTCTCGGTTCGGGAGGTAGGTTATAGAAAGGGAAGGTGTTAGCACCCTTTCTATCCGTGGTTATCCACGGGCTCTTAGGTACTTGCTCTTATGTTTTCAAAAATGTTTGCTTTTCTTGTGTTTGTGGGTTTTGAAAAGTTTCTTTGAAAATTTCAGATCGACTCTTGTGTCAGAGTGTTTGAAAAATTGCTTTGAAAGCTTTTGAAAAGTGTCGGTGTGAAAAGATTGTTTTGTTTGTTTGAAAGAGCAAGTACCCAAGAAAATCCACCTACTCTAAGGAATTAGGTTGTGTAAGAGTCCTTTAGATAGTGCTATCCCACCATTGAGAGGTAGGTAGCACCATCGTTGGAGGTGTTCGGGTCAATTCGAGGTTCGGGACATGGTGATCACCGGAGCAATAGGAAGACACCTTAGAAGCTACCCTCATGCCAGGTTCCCGGATCATGAGGACTTACTAAGACATCCTCTACTCGACGATCACCTTTCGAGGCAAGGCAACAGTGAGGCGTACCCTAGGGGTGGTGTGTGATTTGTGTGTCATGTTCAGTTATTTTGTCTTATTCATGTCAAGGTGATCTATGCGTTTGTTTTTATTTAGACATTCATTCTTGCATGCTTTGTTAACAGTTAAAAGTTGCGGAAAAAGTAAATCTAAGCTATTACAAATGGCGCGGGTCCACATCGCCAAAATTAAACCGGACCCGATTTGACAGAAAAGTAAAGAAATTGAAAGAATTAAAGGCGCGAGAAGTAATTACATGGCTTCGGGAGAGTTACATAATTATTTAAACGGAAAAAGAAATAAGTATGCGAATTAATTAAATCGGAACGAGGGCGTTGGACCCTTTTGCAAACTTAAAATTATATGAATTTATTAATTAAGAAAATAAATTGTTTTTGTTTTTTTTAGTATTTTATGAAAAAGAGAATTAATTAAAATTAAAATGAAATGCAAACCCTAATTCTAATGGCTTTTAAATTTATTATGAAAGTATTAAAACTTAACCTAAATTAAACCTAAGTTTTTTTTATGTACAATTTTAATTATGAAAATAAATAAAATAAATAAATATTATGAAAGAAAGAAAAATTAAAAGGAATAAAAATTATCAATTAAACCTAGTTCTACATTTTTAGATGTTTTTTATTAAAAGAATTAACATTAAAACCCTAATTTAAATTAATTTATTTACATGCAATTTGTTTATGAAAATAATTAAAATAAAGTATTTATTATATTTTTTTGTCTTTTCTGATTTTTAGGCATTTTTTATATTTTGTAAAAATAATTAATTAAATTAAAACAATAAAGCAAATAAAATAATAATTAAAAATAAAAAAAAATAAAAAGAATTGCAAACCAGGGGGGGTGGAAGTCCCCAAAGTGGAGGTATAACTTGGAATAATCTGGCCCAAAAACCCTGGGTCCGTTTGACCTTTTTGAATAGTATGCTGAAGCGTTGACTAGGGCGTAGCGTGTTCTTGAGATCTATGCCCTTGATTTGATCTCCCAGGGCGCGTGTATGGTTTGATCTGGAGGATACATGGTGGTCCTTGATGTTGTGCCTGCATAGGAATTATTGTGGAAAAATAATATTGAAATTACACAGACCTGGGGTTCGAACCCAGGTCTTTGACGTTAATGCAATCAACGCTTGCCAGCTGAGCCACTACAACGCGTTTATTATATAAGTAACAAATAAATAATATAAAAGAAAAGCAAAACATTAATGGATCCACGCGCGAAAATTCAAACCAACGTATCATGTGTTGCCACGATTTTGTCTTCCTCGCGTGCCTGAAACACAAAAACAACAGCAACGGTTTTTCATGCGTTTTATTAGGCCGGCTATGGGAAAATAGCGATTAGGCCTGTGTTATTCATAAATTGATTGCGAATAGGGATTCTTCTTCGTCCAAGCTTGCTGAGTTGGATGGTGGTGGTCTCAACCTCTAATTTTGCCTTATTGCAAAAGCCCTATTTTAACATTCTGCAAACCCTAAATATCAAACATGGTGAAATCGCGTTGAGAGCACAAAAACACAATCAAATGGTACAGTTAGCATCAGAACATCATAATGAACATGAATCAATAAATAAAAAATGCAAAGGATGCGTGAATCATGATGCACGGTTGTCAATTTTTCTCTGCACAGTTCATGTTCAATATACCAATTCTTGGAGTTTTGATGGATGATATGGATTGGAACACGTTCAGGGAACCTTGAGGAAGCTATTGGAATGAAAATTATCCTTTGAATCGCCCTCTAACAATGATTTCAGAATTGAGTTTTTAGAGAAATTTTCCAAGTTTGTCACTAGCTTTCTTGCGCAGTTTTGAGTCTCCTCTGATTAGGTTTTGGTTTATGCTTATGTAGTGAATGTATTAGGTTAACAAAATTCAATCAAATCTCTTGTATTCATGAATTGAAGATTTGATTTTTTTAGGATCTTTTTTCAATCTTTCTCAAGTGTTCTTATGCCAATTATGATCAATTTGCTCCAAATCTTTCCTTATTGACTTAGGCACGAAATCTTGAGGCTGAAATATGTACAAAAAGATTTGAAAACTTAGGTTAGTATTTTTCCTATATTTAATTTGATTTAAATGAATTAATATGAATAATAATTCAAATAAATAAATAAAAAATGAGAAAATACTTCCCTTTGGGCCAAGTGGTCGTGCATATGCTTAGAATGATGAATCATGGAAGAAAAATGGGCCCATTAGCAATTTTAGGTCATTTGAAGTAATGTTGACTTTTCAAAATATCCAAAAATTTCCCAACTTCCACAAGGCATAACTTGCTCAATTTTTAAGCTTTCCTCATGTTCTTGGACATTTTGGAAAGGTCTTTGAGTCCTCTAACCAATGACTTTGGTCCCATGTCATTTTGATTTACCAATCTCAAGTTATGGCCTTTGACTTAAAGTCCCTTTTTGTTGACTTTTGAAAATGACCTATAATGTTGAAATTGATAACTTTTTGTGAGAGCATTTCTTGGACTTGAAGTATGAAGATGAGTTGTAGGAAATGTCTTTTTCTTCAAAATGAGCTTTGGATGGAATTTTTCTGCTAATCCATGTGAAAGTTATGCCCTGGTCAAATTCAGTTGACTTTTTCAACTGTCCAAATAAGGAAACATTTTGCATTTTGATGATTTCTGAGCCAAATTTTGAGAATCATGATCAAGCATTGATCAAATGATGTTTGTGGCTTCAAAATGATATGTTGACCAAAAATTTGAACTTTTGACTGTCAAATGACCATTTTGCCCCTACAGTTGACTGTAGTGCAATTTAGGGTTTTGACTGTGCAATTTTGAGCTGAATGTCTTGAAACTTGATATGAGGATGCTTGACCATATTTGTAGGCATATGAGACTTGATTGGACCTTTGAAAACTTCATTTTCTTGATCAGAACACAAACCCTAGTTTTGACTGTATAGGAGACCTTTACATTGTGCCACCCTTGGAGAGTTTTGTGACTTGGCTTGGCAATTTCTTGGAGAATATGGGAGGGCAAATTTTGGGGTACAACAGATGCGAACCAATTTGTAGTAGGCTTCCATAGGTAGAGAAGTCTTTGGCCCAAACTCTTGTGGGTCAGCTTTATGAACTTTATCCCAAGCCTTGATGAACCTACAACGCAGCTCGTCACTATCCACCTGAAACTCAAAACTGATGTGAGGCACCAACATCTCATGGGGTCCTGCTCTTCTGGCTCTTCCAAACTGACGGAGCGCTAGACATGGATTGTAAGAGATCCCTCCTTGAGTACCAATCAAAGGAACATTAGGGTATTCTCCGCAACGATCAATAACAACTACCTCATCCAAACCTCTGAAGGTCTAAATGATGTCCTTATCAGTGAGAGACATTAACCTATGAGCCCAACCTCTTCCTTCTTGGTTCTTCAGTACGAGCTTAGGGAGGTGCGAAATAAACCACCTCACCAACAAAGGGATACAACACCATAGAGTTCCTCGTCTTCGGGCAGTACGAGCATAAAGTTGTTGCAGGATGTCACCCAAGAGAGTGGGCACATGATTCTGAGACATAAAGATCCATATGGCAGTGACATTGATGAAGTTGTCAGGATTAGGAAACAAAACTAGCCCATAGATTAAGAGAGCTAGGATGTCTTCATATGCCCTAAAGTCCAAGTCATTCCAGAAACTGTTAGCTTTACCAACCAGAAACTTGGCCAAGAAACCCTTAACTCCGCTTCTAGTCACCCAGTTGTCCATTACTTCTTGATGTGTCAAAGGAAGAGCTGCAGCAACATCCTCAAGCCTGAGGGTCTTTTCCCAACCATTGTAAGGAGTCTGATCCAAGATAGGGATACCAAGCAAATCAGAGAACTCTTCCAGGGTAGGGACCAGCTGGAAGTCTTGAAAGGTGAAGCACTGGTACAGAGGGTCATAGAATTGAGTCAGGACACTCATCAACTGTTGATCCCGCTTTGCAGTGACCAAACTGAGAAGAGAACCATGCCTCTGGATGAAGGAAGTGGTATTTGGAATTCTGCTAACCAACTCTTCAAGCAACTCAGGTGAGTGAACAAAGTTGAACCGGATAGTATTCCTTCGCACAGGCATCATGATGTCCTACAAAACAGAGCAAAGGTGAAACCCTCTTGTCTTTGAAATGGTCATTCCTTATGCAGGATGTATGCAATGCTCATGATGTTATGATGTTATGATAAAGCACACCACAAATAGATACAAAGGCAAACATGGTAAGGCACACAAGTCACACAAGGCAAGCCCTTAAAGTTTAGGCCAGCATGAGGTCTAGGTATTACCCTCTTTCAGTTTGTTGGTTCATACCTGTCCTATCAAAGTAATCGGGTTCTTAGAGGATCCCAATATCATTGACTACCCTCAATCGATCATAACTCCAGCATCGCAATCTTTTCTTGCAGCCAGAACCATCACGAGAGTTTAGCCTCAATGGGCGTAGCATACTGCTACTGTTCTAATGGCCAAGTTGTGTCATTTAAGGTTCTAAGGTTGTTGGTGCTTAATGACTCCTCAGAAGACCCATATTCTCCTCGTTGCAACATAAGGGATATCGGTACAGACCAAGGTGCGACACCAACGTAGCCACTGCTTCACCCGTGTCGGTCTACGCCGGACAGGTCCCTCACAGCTTATGCTACCTAAACAGGGTATCCCCAGATCCGGGTTAGGATCTATGTAACTCCCATGCAACCCACAATTTAAAGCAAGCAAATCAATACAATTGAAAACACAGTTATGAACTATCCTAAGGTACACCTCACTTTAAGTTTAGATCCCCAGCAGAGCCGCCAGTTCTGTGATCGGTGGATCTGGAACTGACTGTTTAACGCTGGTTCATGAAATGTCGCGGTAAGCAAGAGTCGCCACCGTCTTTTATTTTCTCCAAATGGAAAGGACAAAAGCACATAAAAATTCCTTATTGAGATTAGTTCTCGGTTCGGGAGGTAGATTTATAGAAAGGGAAGGTGTTAGCACCCTTTCTATCCATGGTTATCCATGGGCTCTTAGATACTTGCTCACTTGTGTTTTCAAAAATGGTTTGTTTGCTTTTCAACTGTGGGTTTTAAAAAGTTTCTTTGAAAATTTCAGTTCGACTCTTGTATCAGTCCTCAAGAGTGTTTGAAAAAATTGCTTTCGAAAGCTTTTTGAAAAGGTGTCGGTGTGAAAAGTATTTTTGATTTGTTTTGAAATTAGAGCAAGTATCTAGAGTCGTCTACCTACCCTAAGGAATTCGTCTGTGTAAATATCCTTGAAGTAGTGCCATCCCACCATTGAGAGGTAGGTAGCACCACCGTTGGAGGTGTTCGGGTCAATTCGAGGGTTCGGGACATGGTGATCATCGGAGCAATAGGAAGACACCTTAGAAGCTACCCTCATGCCATGTTCATGGACATGAGGACTTACTAAAACGTCCTCTACTCGACGACCACCTTTCGAGGGGCAAGGCAACAGTGAGGCGTACCCTAGGGGTGGTGTGTGATTTGTGTGTCGTTTTCAGATATTTTTGTCTTGTTCATGCATTGGTGATCTACGCTTTGTTTTTATTTTTTGCATTCATTCTTTCATGCAAGTTAATTAACAGTTTAAAAGATGCGGAATTAAAAGTCCTACGCTATTACAAAGGCGCGGGTCTACATCGCCAAATTAATCTAAGACCCGATTTGACATAAAATAAAGTGCGAAAAATAAATATCTAATTTAGTCTATTACATGGCTTTTGGGCAATTACATTTATATTCACAAAAAAAGGGAAATAAGAATAAAATGCGCGACGAAGTAAAGTCGGGAATGCGAGGGCGTTGGACCCTTTTAAGGAAATTAAATTATAATTATGAAATTAATTAAATTAAATGAGAAAGGAAATTATTTTTTGGAGTTTTTTGTATTTATGGATTTTAATGAGAATTAATGGAATTAAAACCTAATTCTAGCTATTTTTAGTTTATTTAAAAAAATTTGTTAAAATTAAACCTAGAATTAACTTAATTATTTAATGGCAAATTTATTTATAAAATAATAATTAATAATTAATATGGTAAAAAAGAAAAAAGAAGGATAAAAGTATAAACCCTAATTCTACATTTTTTAATTTATTAAAAGAACATTTAAAATTAAACCTAGCATTAAAACTAAATTAATTAATAAGATTTTTTACAAAAAATGTTAAAATAAAATATATTTTTGTTTTTGTCTTTTCTGATTTTTATTATTTTTTTATATTAGGAAAATATTAATTAAAAGGAAATAATTAAATTAAACAAATAATAAAGAATAGGAAAAAGAAAAGAAATACAAACCCTAGGGGGTGTTGACCCCAATTTGGAGGTGTCATCCAGCATTTTTGGCCCATTTATTGGAGGCCCCTTTGACTTTTGGTGGTCACGTGCGTATGCATTGACTGAATCATTCCATAGGCTTTGGATCTGGACCATTGGATTGAGATTATTGGCCATGTGGCAAGCCTGGATGGTGGGTGTATGATGAACCCCTGGAGAGAACGCTACACGCAAACATGGTCAGAAAAATAATATGGAGAGAGGAGGGGACCTGGGAATCGAACCCAGGTCCCAAAGCTTGCCAACACAATATTCCACCAACTGAGCTGCTTCAACGCGTTGTATATAGAATAAAGCATAAATAATATAAGAGAAAATTGGTGTTAGTGACATAGAAACAAAAAAAAATGCGCGCTGGAATTCAAATTGTCCAATCATGTCTTGCCACCTGATCTTCTTCTTCGTTCGTTCCTGCAATAAAAAGAAGTAGCGGGGGTTTTAAACCCCCCCAAAATGCAGCCTTTTCCAAAATAGCGATTAGCTTGTGAGGCCATATAAATTAGGCGCGACTGGTGTATTAAATTCGTCCAAGCATCCTGATTCTAGCCATGGTACTGGGGTGCCTTAATTTTACAGTATATGCAAACGCCCAATTTGAAGCTTGAGAAACCCTAAAACATTTTAATGGCAACTTTGCGCACAGACCATATTAATGCAATTAGATAACATCATTAGCTTTAGAATGGTTAGATTAGTATAAATCAGTATCAAAAACACATGAAAAATGTATGTAATTCAATATGCGATTATGAATATATTTCTGAAAAGTGGGACTCCTATCTACTAATTCTTTACGCTTGGAGAGTGGAGAACGATTGGATTCTGTTCAGAGAAGTTCCAAGAAGCCTTTGAGATCTTTTTCATGCCTTGAAACGCCTTCAAACTGTGAAAACAGGTTTTGGATTTTTTAAGAAAAAGTCAGTTTTGATTCTTGAGTTCTAGCGCAGCATTCAAGTCTTGAGCTTTAGGGTTTGCATCAGTATATGTATGGGAACGGATTAGGGTTGAAATTTGGATCCAAAACCCTTTGCATTGATGTATGGAATATTTGATTTTCATGCATATTTTTTCAAATCTTTTCCATGTGATTTTGATTCCAATCATGACCAATCTTTCCAACTTGGGTTGTGCACGAATCTTGAGCCTTTAAGGAGAGCAAATACTGCATAAAAAGATTCAAATGCATTGGTTTAGTATTTTTCCCATATTTTATTTAATTAGATGAATTAATTGTAATTAAAAATTCAAATAAATAAATAAAAATGATGAAATAAATCCCCTTTGGGCCAAATGGTCGTGCATAGCCTTTGTATGATGAATCTTGGAAGAAAATGTGGCTCATTAACAATTTTGAGGCATTTGAAGTAAAGTTGACTTTTCAAAATTCCCAAAAATTTCCCAACTTCCACAAGGCATATCTTGCTCAATTTTTAAACTTTGATCATGTTCTTGGACATTTTGGAAAGATCTTGAAGTCCTCTAACCAATGTCTTTGGTCCCATGTCAATTTGATTTACCAATCTCAAGTTATGGCCTTTGACTTAAAGTCCCTTTTTGTTGACTTTTGAAAATGACCTATAATGTTGAAATTGATAACTTTTTGTGAGAGCATTTCTTGGACTTGAAGTGTGAAGAGGAGTTGTAGGAAATGTGATTCTCTTCAAAATGAGCTTTGGATGGAATTTTTCTGATAAACCATGTGGAAGTTATGCCTTGGTCAAGTTACAGTTGACTTTTTCAACTGTCCAAATATGGAAACTTTTGCATCTTGAGACTTTTTGAGCCATGCTTTGAGAATCATGATCAAGAATTGATCAAATGATGTTTGTGGCTTCAAAATGAGATGTTGACCAAAAATTTGAACTTTTGACTCTCAAATGACCATTTTGCCCCTACAGTTGACTGTAGGGCAATTAGGGTTTTTGACTGTGCAATTTTGTGCTGTAAGTCTTGAAACTTGGTATGAGGATACTTGACCATGTTTATAGGCATGTGGGACTTGTTTAGACCCTTGTAAACTTCAATTTCTTTGCCAGAACCAAAACCCTAGTTTTTGACTGTTAGGAGGCCCTTGAACTGTGCAACCCTTGAGAGATTTTGAAGCATGCTCTTTGCAATTCTTGAAGAATATGGGAGGGCAAATTTTGGGGTACAACAGCAGTCATGTGGGAAATGAATATGGAAATATAATTCAAACGCCCGAGGAAACCCCTGACTTGCTTTTCAGTTCTTGGTGCTGGCATTTCTTGAATTGCTCTGACTTTATCAGGATCAACTTCAATTCCTTTCTGGATAACAATAAAACCCAACAATTTCCCCGATCTAACTCTGAAGGTGCATTTATTTGGATTCAAGCGGAGACAAAACTTCCTCAAATGCTGAAACAACTTCAATAAATTTTTTATATGCCCTTCTTCAGTTTGGGATTTGGCAATCATATCATTAACATATACTTCAATTTCCTTGTGCATCAGATCATGGAATAGGGTTGTCATAGCCCTCTGGTATGTTGCACCAGCGTTCTTCAACCCGAAGGGCATCACTCTATAACAAAATGTTCCCCAGGGTGTGATAAACGTTATTTTTTCCATGTCCTCCGGAGCCATTCTTATTTGATTATACCCGGAAAATCTGTCCGTGAACGAGAATACTTTGAGTTTTGCTGTGCTATCCACTAACATATCAATGTGAGGCAATGGAAAATCATCTTTTGGACTAGCTTTATTTAGATCTCTGTAATCTACGCACATGCGGACTTTTCCGTCTTTTTTCGGTACTGGGACAATATTGGCAATCCATTGAGGATACACTGATGTCACAAGAAAACCAACATTAATCTGCTTTAGGACCTCCTCTTTGATCTTTACTGCCATATCTGGGTGGGTTCTTCTCAACTTTTGTTTAACTGGCGGACACTCTGGCTTAAATGGCAAATGATGCTCAACAATGTCTGTATCTAGACCGGGCATGTCTTGATAAGACCAAGCAAAAATATCCACATACTCTTTCAACAGCTCAATCAACCCGCTCTTCATATCAAGATGCAACGATGCTCCAATCTTAATCTCTTTCGGATCTTCTTCTGAACCCAAATTAATCACTTCCAAAGGCTCCTTATATGGCTGAATGGTATTATCCTCGTGCTCAAGCAACCGTGAGACCTCTTCTGGAATCTCATCATAATCTTCTTCTTCAGCCCCAAACACAGGACATTCAAAGTTGGGAGAGGGTGCAGGGTCATTGTATTCAACGGGTTTTTTAATTAATCTGCACATATGATTTATGATTGCTTTTAGAAACTGACACATATAACAAGTGATCATGCAGATTAATTTTCAGTTATCATTTATTTTGAAAGGGTTTTTTATTTGATTACCATTTCCCAAGAAAAAGCAGAAAATAAATACATATTTTTGGAAGCAAAGACAACTTTTATTAATTATCTTAAAAATCAAAGCAAAGGGATAAGCCCATACAATACTTTCACCTTGGGCAGAGTGAAAGCTTTTCAAAGAAAGAAACAAATTAACAAAACAAATTACTTTGTAATATGTATGCAAGAAGGAACATCAATGGTGACCCAGTTCTAAAACTCGGACTCCATGCGTCACAAAATTCGGTACTTCATGCTCTGCTTCATCCTCTACAATGGCATGCAATTGCACAAGATCCTCATTCAAATACTCCATATCAAAAATTATGAATTCACCAGGACATCCAGAAACCATATTCACTCCCTCTTCATATTCTGCCCTAGGCCTGATTATATGGATTAAACCTTCATCCATCATCTCCTGTAAATCAGCCTTTATCTTCTCGCAACCATGTATGTTTGTACTGCAAATAGCACAACCGGCATGGTCATGCGTATAATAACTGAATTTATAGAGATCTGCGTGCATCTTCACCAAATCCCCTCTAACCAGATTAATGTCAAAAATTCGAAAGTCGCCTGGACAACCGGCCACCATATTCACAACATTCACTCCCCCGTGCTTAGGTAGAGGATTGTCTTTCACATTAGGTCCCACGTCTTTGAAAGATAAAATTCTAGACTTCAACAACCTTTGCACTTCAGTCGTCAAAGGATAACAATTCTCAACACTATGCCCTGGTGCTCCCTGATGAAAGGCACACGTCTGGTCTGCTTTGTAATACCACGACAATGGTGATGGTACAGCGGGAGGTGGTTGTGTATGGACCAACTTCTTCTGAACCAATGCTGGTAATAGCTCTGCATAGATCATGGGAATATGATCATAGTTCTCCCTTCTCTGATTATACCCTTAATTCCCTTACTAGGATGGTCTCTGATAAGCAACAGTAGTTGGAGCGGCATTTATAACAGGAGTAACTGAGGCGACTTGCTGATGACGCTGATAATTCCTTCTAGGAGCGTTTACCTTTCTCTCTTGCATAACAACATTTGTATCCCCCTCTTTCTTCTTTGTAAACCCGTAAGATGGCTTCTTCACACCTCCAGATCCTTCACCCTTTGTCAAACAACCTTCTCTTACTACCTCTTCTAGGCGGACACCCATTCCTACCATCTCTGTAAAATCACTTGGGGCACTTGCTACCATTATTTCGTAGTAGAAAGCTCCTAGTGTCTTTAGAAAAATCTTGGTCATTTCTTTCTCTTCCATGGGCGGAATCACTTGTGCAGCCACTTCGCGCCATCTCTGTGCATACTCTTTGAATGATTCACTGTCTTTCTGAACCATGGCCCTAAGCTGGTCACGGTCAGGCGCCATGTCCACATTGTACTTGTATTGTTTAATGAATGCTTCTCCCAAATCATTAAAAGTATGGATGTTGATGCTGTCTAAACTCATGTACCATTTCAACGCAGCACCGGTCAGACTATCCTGGAAAAAATGAATCAGTAGACGCTGATCATCAGTATGGGTAGACATCCTTCTCACATACATCATCAAATGAGCACAAGGGCAAGTGTTGCCCTTGTACTTCTCAAATTTCGGGACTTTGAACTTAGCAGGCACTTTAACATTCAGGACCAAACACAGCTCATTCACATTTTGCCCGAACAACTCTTTTCCCCTAAGAGCCTTCATCTCTCTTTGCATTCTATCAAACTGCTCTTGGAAATCATCCATTCTGTCATAAAGACCCAAGTCTTCACTCGGCGGAGGGAAAGGACGACACACATCTTCATTAACAAACGGAACCAAATTCACCGAAGGAGGTGCAGCAGGAACAGTATGCACCACAGGAGGTGCATGAGTAACAACATTTGGAACCACTAGAGCATCTTGAGGACCCATATTGAAACCTTCAGGTGCAAAATTCTCTGGCATTCCCCACGGATAACCCTGAGGCATACGGTTTTGAACAACAACCGGAGTAGCAGATACAGGAACAGTCAGAACTTCAGTACTTTCCCTTGTTGGTTGAGGTTGAACACTCGGTGGCTGATTCTGAGCAACCACCAGAGCTTCCATCAGAGTAGTCAAGTTGGCCAAGCCAGCCTTCAAAGCAGAAACTTCTTCTCGCAGCTCGCGATTCTCCTGTTCTAAGTTGTCCATCTTCTTTTTGAAATTAGCCCGAGTGTTGTAGTGATGAGTCAGCTTGCTGAATGAAGTAAAGAAGCTGGGTAAGGCACCTGGATATGCATAACAAATGCAAAAACATGTGCAATATGATGCATGATATGCAATGTATATGATTATTATTATTTTATCATTTAATATTTCAAGGGATTTAAGATTTACAGACATATTGCAAACATCAAAATAACAACGCATTTGAAATACTGAAAACTTTTATTATAATAACTTCGAAATGGGTTACAAGTTTCAATGATCCCAAGTACAAGATGAAAATACAATCTAAAATCCTAAGAAAAGTAATTGATAGAGATCAATCTGTACGAATGCGCTTCCCTGTGAGCCTGGCAATCTGAGCTCTCAACCTCTGGTTTTCTTCCACATGTCTGATGGCAACCTCCTTCCAATCATCTGAATCAGGAAGTGAACAAACAACACATGTTTAAGGCTTAGGAGAAAATAAATCTCCTTGCCTCTCCATAGACTCTACTGCTCGACTCTCAAGGATCTCGATCAAATCATCTCTCTCCTTCAGGTCTGCTCTGTAGGAACTCTCTAAAGTCTGGAACTTGTTCTTCCAAGCATCCATTTCCTGTTGCATCCTAACCAAAGCAAGCTGCAGCTCTTCTAGATCGTCTAATAAGGGAGGAGTGGTCTTCACAAACAAATCAGGCATGGGTGTCTCCCGAGTATAATGCATCTTCAACTGAATGGCTCTCGATCGGACCCACTGAAGATATGGCTCCAAAGAAACAACACCCCTAGGTCCCAAATCCTTCCTACTCTTCTTATGAATGTGACTCCAGGCCTTCGCAATCTGCTCCCTAGCTTCCCTGTGGTCTTCTCCTTCCTTCAGAAAGAAAATACTCAGATGAATATTGTTCGGTTTATCCCTCATCGGGTAACCAAGTTGTCGCCGTGCAAGAACAGGGTTATAGTTAATTCCTCCCTTTGTACCAAGAAGAGGCACATTGGGGAAACTACCACAACTGTCAATAATCTCCGCATCCTGGTAAGCTCGATGATACCAATCAATATCCGAGTGAGTAAGTGCCATGATCTTAGGAGCCCAACAGGGTTCCTTCTTGACATCCCAAAAAGCGTCAGACTGAGGCATATGAGAGGTAAACCACCGATACAACAAAGGCGTGCAACAGATAATCATTCCCCCATGATAAGAATTCCGAAGATGAACAGAGTAATAAGCATCACCCAAAAGTGTAGGAACCGGGTTTCCAATCATGAAAATCTTGATAGCGTTAATGTCGAAAAACTTGTCCACATTAGGAAATAAGAATAATCCATAGGCGAGTAAAGCAAAGATGGCCTCAAAAGCAACTGTACTCTTCATCCTGGAAAAGTAACAAGCTTTCTCCAATAAGAACTGAGCTGGTAATCCTCTAATCCCTCCTTTGGTAGTCATATGAGCTTCCACCTCAGACTTCCCCAGATGAATCAAAGTAGCAATCTCATGTGGTTTTGGCTCACCCTCCAAACTAGTAAAAGGAACGCGATCGGTAACAGGTAAATCCAATAGATAGGAATACTCTTCCAGTGTTGGCATCAACTGATAATCGGGAAAAGTAAAGCAGTGATACACCAGATCATAGAACTGGACCAAAGTTGAGAGAAAACCCTCCTTCATCTTTAGATTCATGAGAGGAATAATGGATCCATACTTCTTCCGAAAGTCTGCAGAACACTCGATCTCGGGAATTAAACTGATCAACTCATCTATCTTAGGATCCTTGAAACTGTATTTCCCGGTCTTTCTCTTTCCAGAATCCATGGTTTAAAAGTACCTGATATATTTACAAATAGTCAACCTTTAAATCCCTTGAAATATTGTTTTTTCAAAAGATGCTTATGAGTGCATGGATGCATGATGCAACAATCACACACAAGATCACACATATAGGGTTCATAGGTTCAACGTCACGAGCATGAAGTCGAAGGTACTACCCATAAGGTATTGGTCTAAAAAGTTATCACCTGTCGAACAAGGTTCTAGAGGTTCTCAGAGTCTACATCCTTCCTTCGGATATTACCAACTTCCCGATTAACTCGGTAATTAGTAATATTCTCAAGAAAGACTCGTCCGAGCGTAGTATCGCGTGACATCTACTTCCGGATTACTCTGTTATAGCTTCCGCACTACACCTAAAAGGCCAAGAGGGGTTAGGTAATCTACGGTCCTCAGCTTCGGCAGGCTCCCAGGTCGAAAGTAGTACGTCTTCCTGATTACTCGGTAAACGCCACTACAGTCAAAGGGGCCTCCACTAAGTGGGGGATCTCATGCCTCCTTTATTGGGATTACTCCCTCAAAGTTAACATGACTATACCGTCTGTCCTATCTTAAAGTTTTCCCAAGTCCGGGTATAGGACTTATGAGTAATCACCAAGCACCCTGTAAACCAGGAAAATCCAGACAAACATATATACAAAATATAACACATAAACAACAATAACATATATACAGATATAAACAAAGATAGGTTTAACCCACTTAGGGATGGACCAGCAAGAGGTCAATCTTTCCCCAGTGAAGTCGCCATTTTTCTGTGGCGGTAGAAATGTGCAAGACTAAGCCATTGGATTGACTAGACTTTATACAAATCAAAATAAAAATTGCCACCGCGCTTTATTGTTTCCAAAGGAATGGGAAAAGAGCGAATAACCCAAAAAGAGGGGGAAAGATTCAAGGTAAGGGGGTTGGTTATGCAAAGGGAAGGTATTAGCACCCTAAACATCTACGGTACTCCGCAGGAACCTCTTTGAAAAATCTGTATATTTTGGCTATAAAAATGTGTTGTATATAAAATGGATGGTGGAGGTGAGAAAAGAAATATTTTTATGATTTTTGCACCCGCCGCGGTTGCAAACTGTTGTACCCCAAAATTTGCCTTCGTATTTTTCCACAAGAAATCACAGCTTCGAGCTGTTCCTGATTTTTCAGACTGGCTCAAGAATCGGTCAAACAGACTTTTCTCGTCAGTCAGACAAGATTTAGGGTTTTCATTGATTTTTAAGCAGTTCAAGCAGATTGCTTAGGGTTTGGTTGAGTTGGCTCAGGTTTTGATCAGGCGGACGCTTCTCTGACAATTAAAACAAAACTAGGGTTTTTGTGCGCGCATTCTCAAAAAGAATTAATTTTACAGTTCTTTTCAGTTTACTCTGAGATTTGGACTGAAGCATTTGGATTGAGTTTGCAGTGTTTGACTAAATCAGTGAAAAGAGGCATATGGACGTTTGTTTGATTTGACTGTGCATTGCTGTGGCTATTTGAAACGCCAGGTTTATTAATTGATCGATGCTAAAACCACAGTGTTTATTAATTGTTTATTTATTCTAAGTTAGGATAATTGGAATTTATTTCCATTTATTATAATTTAAGAATTTATAAGTAATTAAATAGACAGCTAAAAATAAAAGGGAATTAACTGATCAAAAGGATTTTTATTTATTCATCTTTAATTGTTTTGTTACAAATTATTATTTGAATAACGGTAAATTTATTTACATTTTTGTTTACAATAATAATTTTACAAATGATTAAATTTGAAATAAAACTATCCTAAAAATTCCTAAGTCTTCATCTTCTATCCATTGCTCCTTTGCTCAATTATCTTTACCTGCAAAAAGAAAGAGAACAAAAAAATCAAAAGCAGATGAAATGATAAAAAGCAGACAGTTAAAAAATCATTATTAAAGGTAACTGGCCGGAATCAGTTTGCCCTCTCTGCAAATCACAAGATTTCTCTTGGTTCACAAAGAGGGAAGGATAAAAATGCTTGCAAAAAGTATGAAATGCACAAGTATACAAATTGCACAATTCAAATTTGTCAACCAACTGCATAGTTTCAAAACAAACAGCATGTACAAGTATAAAGGCAAACTGAATCACAATTTCAAACTAAGCCAAAAGCTGTCAAAAACTGTCCAAAGATATAGAAGGATCTCAAGATAGAAAGAAGTACAAAATGTTGTCAATAAAGTATGCAGGAAAGAAGGAAGTATGCAGAGCTAAGCAACTATTGCAAGCAACATCCAATTACATCATTTTCCAGCAGCTACCTTTTCAGTAAAGTACAAACATAAGCAATATTAAATGCTTTAATCTGTCAAGAGAGAGAGAGAGAAGAGAAAAAGAAAAGGAGGCTTACAGGCTTTATGCAGGAAGATATAAAACAATGATACCAACACAGTACAAACCAGAGGCAGAAAAACACATAACCAAAAAATAAGACAAACTGATATAGAAGAAGCAGGAGCCTGCCTCCAAGACAATTTTCCAAGTCTCCAAAACCTCACAAAAGCCAGTAAACCTGTCCAAGCTCAAATAAGAGCACCAAGCCCAAGAGCCTAAACCTGAAAGCTCACCACAAACATTCAAAACATCAAACCTGCCTCTAAGCTGCATAAGCCATAACCTGCTTCTCACAAAAAAGCCTAAAACATCAACCTGTGTTCAAGATTACAAACAGTAAGCCAAGCCTGCCTTATACTGAAATAAAATCCATACAAGTCTAAAACCTGCTGAAGCCAGTTTAACCTGTCCAAGCCTTACCTGCATCAAGCCTTAAACCAGAAGCCTAAAGCCTGTTGAACAACAAAGCCTTTGTCCTAAACCTGTTAAACCTCAAATTGAAGCCTAAGCCTCAAACCCCTCAAGCTTAACCTGTCCAAGCCTAAACCATAAGCCTTGAACCAGTACCATAAGCCAAGCCTCAAACTGAAGCCCAAGCTCTCAGAACTCAAAGAGTTTATCATCGAGGCAACCAAACATATCAAACATTTCAAGATCAATAATAATAAGCAAAGCAGTACTCAGTAATATCAGTATACTAAGCATACAAGGCAATAACCAACATCAACAGGTATCTCAGCAAGCCAACCAAGAGAAGAGGAAAAGAAGTAAAACAACGAGTCCTAAGCTCTCAGATAATCATCATTAAGCATACAAACAAAAGCAACATACAGAAGCCAATAGGGTCAAGCATACGAGGCAAAGAGACAGAAGAGAAAAAGGAAGTCATACAAAGGTTTTCAGTTATCATCACGAAACCTCTAAAGAAGCAAAACAAAGATACCAGGTTTTCCAGTCCAAAGCCAGCTCCACCGCTTCCTCCGCCTTCAGCCGTCCTAGGCGCCTCCAGATCCACCTCCTCTCCTCTCCAAATAACGAGCTACAGAGGTAGTATTTCTCTTTTTTTCTTTCTTTCCACGCACCTCAAACAAGAACAATAACAACGCATATAATCAGAAGACCCGCACAAAGCTTGAAAACTTAAAAAAGGCGTTAAGACTTAAAACAGAGCCATTACCTTATGCGACCATCGCTTGCGTGACCTTGGACGTGAGGAGGAGGAGGAGGCGCCTGGTAGCTTAAGGTTGGGGAGATTCAGAAACGCTTGGCATGAGAGGACGAAGACGAAGCAAAACGAAGAACGGCGCCGCTCTCAAACTCACAAACCCTAATTCCTCTTTCTGAAACACAATAACTCAAACCCTTGCAAAATAATTTGTGAAACAAATGGGCCTTGCCCCTTTCATTCGCCTAAAGCCCATTCTCTAAATCTGGCATGCACCCCCCTTTATTTCTATTTCTGCTTTGTTTCTTAGTTTGGGCCAAAAACCTTTTTAGGCCCATTCTATCTTTTCCTTTATTTTCATTCTTTTAAACTAACCTTTTTTTTGTTTATCATTTTTATTCTTTTTTTTACAATTTAAACCAATATAATCTATTTTCGTTTATAAAAATTAAAAAAATACCTTAATTCTTTTTTTTATATATAAAACTTTCTTTTATTCACATGAATATTAATATATAAGTAGGTTAATAGATTTTACCTTAAAACTCTTTTAATAAATCTTTTTTTTTACATATACATAAAACCTTAATTTTTCTTAAAACATTTTCCTTTCTTTTTTTAACTTTTGTATATAAAACATAAAAAAAGCATTGATACATAAAACTTAAAACATTTCCTTTTTCTTTTATTAAATTTTCTTGTTTGTACATATTAACAAAGATACAAAAAGGCAATAATACTAAATAAACAAAATACATTAAATACATTAAGTTAACAATACTTAATAAATACACTTTTTCCACTTGTAAATCACATGCACATTTACGATACACAAATACATTGATACATTTACATTTGCTTATCTTGTACATTTGATACATATTACATTTGTGATTGATTCGATTTGGTTGTAAATATTTGGACATTACTCTCCTATTTAAGTCTCATCCCCATTTGTAAACATTTGTACCCCCACTCCCGGATACTTATTTGTAATAGCGTAGACTTTAAATTCCCGCAATTTATCGCTTTCAAATATACCATGGTTAGACCTAGGGTTTGTATGTACATAAAATCAAACGCTAGATAACCTAATACAAAAACAAATACATGAAATCAATACACATTCACACTTGCACCCCTAGGGTAATCCCGCTTGTTGCCTTCCAAAAATGGGCCATGCTTGCACGTTGAGTATCTTTGGCAAAACAATTCAAATGATCATAAGTCCCTCGATGACGCTTTCGAAAGTTGCCTAATCAAAAATGATCATAGTCCCTTCAAACAAAATTGCCAAAGACACTTGGCATCATTGCATTCATGGTCCATACGATGACCCGCGCCTGTCCCGTTAAACATCCTAAATGCAAGATTGCCCACCAAATACAATGGTGGAACAAAATTGTTAAAAGGGTTAAAACATGAGAAAAGCCTTTGAGTATAATAGGGTAGACAAACTCTTAGTTACTTGATCAAACTTGCAAAAACACTTGCCTACTTTTCAAAACCACACTCCACAAACACTTTCAAAACAAACTTCCAAAAACATTTGAAACATCTTTTCGAAAAGATACACACCTTTGTAAAACACTCAAACACGAATCATTACAATGGTTGCCTAAGACAAGGCATCTTCTTCAAAACATTTTCAAAACACACACACACACACACCACAATTTCAAGCAATTGAAAATCCAAGGCAAGTGATCTAAAACCAAGTAACTAAGAGCCCATGGATAACCATGGATGAAAAGGGTGCTAATACCTTCCCTTTTCATAATCTACCCCTCGAACCCACGAAACATCTCAAAAGGTTTTTGTTGTGCTTTTTAACCTTTCCTTAGGATAAAATAAAAAGTCGGTGGCGACTCTTGATAAACCGAATAAGTGCAAAAACAAACATAAAACCCAAGTCAGTTCTCTCACCGTATCACAGAACTGGCGACTCTGCTGGGGAGTTTCTTAAAAGTGGGGTTACCTTAGGGTTTAGATCACCTTTTGTTTTCAATTGCTTGCTTTGTTTGCTTTTATATTTGTGGGCTTTGCATCGGAGTTGCATAGATCCTAACCCGGATCTGGGGGAATACCCTTTTAGGTAGCATAAGCTGTGAGGGACCTGTCCGGCGTATACTGACATGGGTGAAGTAGTGGCTACGTTGGTGTGACACCTTGGTCTGTACCGATATCCCTTGTGTTGAAACGAGGAGAATATGGGTCTTCTAAGGAGTCATTAAGCACCAATCGACCTTAGAACCCTAAATTGACCCAACTTGGCCATAGAACGGTAGCAGTATGCTACACTCATTGAGGCTAAACTCTCGCGATGGTTCTGGCCGCAAGAAAAGATTGCGATGCTGGAGTTATGACCGATTGAGGGTAGTCAGTGATATTGAGATCCTCTAGAACCCGGTTACTTTTGATAGGACAGGTCTTAACCAACGAAACTGAAAGAGGGTACTTACCTACAACCCCATGCAAGCCTAAACCTAAGGACTTGTTTGCTTTGTGTGAATATGTTTGTTTGTATATACACTCACTTGCTTTTGCATACATGAACATAACATCATGACATCATACCATAGCATTTTTCACTAACCATTTCAAGGATCTCGAGGGTTCTTTTGACGCAGGGTTACGTTGAACCAGACGTCTACCAAAAGGGCAAGAGGTTTTTCCTCTAAACAAATGCCATCAAAGATCAAGTGCGACAACTTGAATCAGGGGCTATGACCCACTCGACATGGTGAGCTTGATTCTCGTGGAAAGACATCCACCGGTGCAAGGTTCTCCAATCAAAGATCGTGCAACAACTTGAATCAGGGGCTATGACCCACTTGACATGGTGAGCTTGATTCTAGTGGAAAGACATCCACCGTTGCAAAGTTCTCCAATCAAAGATCAAGTGCGACAACTTGAATCAGGGGCTATGACCCACTTGACATGGTGAGCTTGATTCTCGTGGAAAGACATCCACCAGTGCAAAGTTCTCCAATCAAAGAGCAAAGTTCAACCTCTAACATTTTCTTGTGTTTACCCCAAGAGATCCTTGAAAGCATGCATCTACATATCATGCATTGCATCATAACCGTTTTTTCTTTTTCAGGTTTCCTTACTCTCATACTGTTTATTTCAGTAAGAGATGGCTCTAGAGAGGACTGTCAAGGATATCCAGGACCAAAATGCTCAGCTTCAGGAGATGTTCTTGAACCTGTCACTGGGGCAAGAAGAAGTAAAAGCTCTCCTCATAAAGGGCTTGGTCCAGGAGAATTCAAACAATGCCAGGAGTGATCAGCTGGGGGAACTACAGTTTGATTTGGCAACATTGAGGATCCAAGTGATGGGACAACTGGTGGGCCAGATGGCTCTCATTCAGGATTTGTCTCAAAGACAAGAGGAACTCAGAGTTCTCGTCAACCAACTGCTTCGGAACAACCAACTGGGGCAGACATCTGAGGTTGAAGAGCAAGTCACCATTCAACCCCCATCCAGACAAGAAGACAAGGGGAAGGCTCCTCTGCTTGCTTCAGGGTCACAAGCCCATCAACAACCTCGCTAGCGTCAACGGGGTAATCGGCGTAGTCACAATACGTCGGGAAGACAGTTCACTGAGACTGACATACCATCATCTTTGATACTGGAGCGCTTGTTGGAGGTCAATCTGACTGCTTTGAGGGATCCTATTCGGAAGCCCAATACCTCCGCTCCTAACTATCATCCCGATGCATTTTGTGTATACCACTCCTATAGCCCGGGACATGACACCGACGACTGTTGGGCCTTGAAGAACAAGATTCAAGATCTGATTGAAATTGGAGTGTTGAGGTTCATGCCAGACGGCGAGATGAAAATCTTCCGTTAAGGAGTTCTCCACCTGGAGTGACAAAGCTCAAGCTGAAAGACTTTTGCTTCATTTGAATTTTCAAAGTTGTAATTTCTTTTGTTTTCAAACAATTAACTGTTGATGTTAAACTCTGTTTCATTAATGCATTGCATATGTTTGTCTTGAATTCATCCATTCGTTTTCACTACTCTTATGCTTTCTTTATGATATTTAACTCTTGATAAAAAGCTGCAAGCCATTAGAGGGAGGATGACGAAACAATACCATAATCTCATGCAGTATGCTTTTGAACGGACCTTGCTGATGATGTACATGCATTTCTTTCAATCCCCAAACACTGGAGTTATAAGGAAGATAATCCATAGTCAACCCCTTCGAGCCAAAGAAGTAGGAGTTTTCTGTTCTAAACAATCAAAACCTTTGATATAAACCTGGGGCAGGGTAGTCTCTCAGTTAATTCAAAAAAAAGAAGGTGCGCATTGAAGTCGCAAACTCTCGGTTCGTAACACAACGAACGACGTCAAAAAAAAAGAGACATTCCTTTGGAATCACAAGACAGTGATGGTTCCCTACCACATAGGCAGTCAATCTCTCAAAAGAGAAAAGCCCATCAAGCCAAAACCAGTAAAGGAGGCTTAAGAAAGCTGGGGCATCCCGCTGACTGTGACCTTGAAAACCAGAGACAGTCAGGCAAAAGTTAGGGATAAAAAATCAAAATCAAAATAAAGAGGTCATTACAAATCCTCAACAACATGAAAAATGTTGCAAAAGAAAAAACGAGATGATGACTGTCTCCCAAACTCAACTGGTGAACCATCACTCAAAAGTCGTTCCAAACTCGAATAGAGTGCGACGCACAATTAACTGAGCTTAGGATTGAAGAACATCACGAAGAGCGGGTGGGTACAAATATACTTTGAGCCTTTATCCTTTGTTTCTTAAACCGTGAACCAAGCCACATTACAACTTCAAAAGTCCTAATTGAAGCATGGGTTAGTTCAAAAACATACTGTTCAAAAGGTATCTTGACTCCTGTAAGGCTTTGCTCTAAAATCTTGTGTTGATTTGTCTTATAAAAAGCTTTCTGCTAAAAAACGCATTTTTCAAAACTTCGAGACAAACATAAACTTTGCATTGCTTGAATATCACTGTTCGCATTTGGCTATTTGTTTGACAGCGAAGAAATTCATACAGCGCATGTTCGAAGGAACGAAAACTCTCTCAGTGAATAAAATCACTTCAAAAAGGATGACACTTCCATTAACAAATCTCCTATCAACAAGGGGCATGTCATGTCACTGTCCAGTTAACCTGGGGCAGTCCAGTCAAGGTTTCAACAGATCTTTCAAAGTTCAGTTAACCTGGGGCAGTCTAGTCAAGATTTCAACAAATCTCTCAAAAGTTCAGTGAACTTGGGGCAAGTCTCCTTCATCACCACTTGGGGCATTCGAATGTCAAAAGTGTTTAACAATTCCTTCATCACCTGCTGGAAATTACAACCACCAACAGAATAACGACCAATTCCAGATTCGATTCCTGTATCTAGCCAGGGCATATCTGTGAGTATTTGATTGTGGATTAACACCTGTAACAAGCCAGGAAATTATCTACATGAAGAGATTGAAGATCAACACCTGTAACAAGCCAGGGAACCATCTTTCTTTCTCAGGTCAGAGATCAACACCTGAAACAAGCCAGGGCAGTATCTCCTCGACCAACATTTCTTAAGTTCCAGATCAACACCTGTAACAAGCCAGGAAAATATCTGTGGACGACTAATTGCGGATCAACCCCTGTAACAAGCCAGGAAATTATCTACATGAAGAGATTGAAGATCAACACCTGTAACAAGCCAGGGAACCATCTTTCTTTCTCAGGTCAGACACCAACACCTGAAACAAGCCAGGACAGTATCTCCTTGACCAACCTGATCAATACCTGCAGCGATCAAAAGAGTTTTGTAATCCCCAGCCAAAGAGCCTTCTAGAAGCTAACTCCCCAAAGTCAAGTTTCAAAATCCCCAGTGGAGCCAAAACTGTCAATCCCCAGCGGAGCTAAAACTTCCAACTATCAATCCCCAAGCAGAATGAAGACTCTCATTTTCAGGTCCCCACAGAATATTCGAATATTCTCCATTGAAGATCTCCTCAAGACAAGAACCCCCAGTAGATTGGCATACAACCCAAGCTCTTGATCCCCCAACAGCGGTCCCAGGATTTCTCACTTTCAACAATCAAAAGATTCTTGCCTTCCCCTGCAGCAGTCAAGAATTCACTTTCCCCGACAGCAGTCAAGATTCTCCTATCCCTAGCAGAGTTCATCAAATTCCCCAACATAACTTATCAGTGGAATCCCCAGCAGAGTTCTCATCAAAACCTCAGCGAAATATCTCTTCCCATAGAGTAATTTCCCGCAGAGTAATCTCTCCAACATGTTTATTCCCCAACGGAGTCATCTTCTCCTATCGGTTTATTCTTGCAACCATCATCCCCAGCGGAAGCGAAGAACTTTACTCTTCAACATCTACCCAGGATTCAACAAGCTCCCGGCATTCGTCAAGGATTTATTTTCCCAGACGAAAATACATTCATAGACATTTAATTTTATACATCCTGATACATACATATACGCATCATATCACACGATCTCATCATGACATCATGACATTGCATACAACTAATGTTTTGACTTTTCAGGAAAAGGTCAATCCAAAGATGATTACTATCAACTGTCATAATTCCAGATTCGATACCTGTATCCAGCCAGGGCATATCTGTAGACGATAATTTCCAGATTCGACACCTGTATCCAGCCAGGGCATATCTGTAGACGACAAATTCTAGATTCGATTCCTGTATCTAGCCAGGGCATATCTGTGAGTAACTGATTGTAGATTCGACACCTGTATCTAGCCAGGGCATGTCTGCATGAAGAGTTTAGAGATTCGACACCTGTATCCAGCCAGGGCACGTCTGTAAGCAACCTTTTGAAGTTCTGGATTCGATTCCTGTATCTAGCCAGGGCATATCTGTGAGTAACTGATTGTAGATTCGATACCTGTATCCAGCCAGGGCATGTCTGCATGAAGAGTTTAGAGATTCGATACCTATATCCAGCCAGGGCATATCTGTAGACGACAAATTCATATTCGATACCTGTATCTAGCCAGGGCATATCTGTGAGCAATTGATTGTAGACTCGATACCTGTATCTAGCCAGGGCATATCTGCATGAAGAGTTTAAAGATCAACCCCTGTAACAGGCCAGGAAATTATCTTTCTTTCTCAGGTACGCAAGTTCTTGCTAAGGAACCTCTTACGCGATCGACACCCCGGATGGCATCTTTAAGCCCATCTCCACAACTATCCATCACACTTCCAAATGGCATCTATAAGCCCATTCCCGACAAGGTTCTGTCACATCCCCAGATGGCATCTCTAAGCCCATCACCAAATGGCATCTTTAAGCCCATTCCCTCCACCATCACATCACCGAGTGCAAATTTTTGGGCATTCTAGTGTCCAATCTCCTTTTACCTTTAAGTCGCGAACGGCAAACTTGCCAATCTAACTCTTCAGGTTCAAGAAGATTGAACAGGGGCAACTGTTTTACCCCAAAATTTGCCCTCGTATTTTTCCACAAGAAATCACAACTTCGAGTTGTTCCTGATTTTTCAGACTGGCTCAAGAATCGGTCAAACAGACTTTTCTCATCAGTCAGACAAGATTTAGGGTTTTCATTGATTTTTAAGCAGTTCAAGCAGATTGCTTATGGTTTGGTTAAGTTGGCTCAGGTTTTGATCAGGCGGACGCTTCTCTGACAATTAAAACAAAACTAGGGTTTTTGTGCGCGCATTCTCAGAAAGAATTAATTTTACAGTTCTTTTCAGTTTACTCTGAGATTTGGACTGAAGCATTTGGATTGAGTTTGCAGTGTTTGACTAAATCAGTGAAAAGAGGCATATGGACGTTTGTTTGATTTGACTGTGCATTGCTGTGGCTATTTGAAACGCCAGGTTTATTAATTGATCGATGCTAAAACCACATTGTTTATTAATTGTTTATTTATTCTAAGTTAGGATAATTGGAATTTATTTCCATTTATTATAATTTAAGAATTTATAAGTAATTAAATAGACAGCTAAAAAAAAGGGAATTAACTGATCAAAAGGATTTTTATTTATTCATCTTTAATTGTTTTGTTACAAATTATTATTTGAACAACGGTAAATTTATTTACATTTTTGTTTACAATAATAATTTTACAAATGATTAAATTTGAAATAAAACTATCCTAAAAATTCCTAAGTCTTCATCTTCTATCCATTGCTCCTTTGCTCAATTATCTTTACCTGCAAAAAGAAAGAGAACAAAAAAATCAAAAGCAGATGAAATGATAAAAAGCAGACAGTTAAAAAATCATCATTAAAGGTAACTGGCCGGAATCAGTTTGCCCTCTCTGCAAATCACAAGATTTCTCTTGGTTCACAAAGAGGGAAGGATAAAAATGCTTGCAAAAAGTATGAAATGCACAAGTATACAAATTGCACAATTCAAATTTGTCAACCAACTGCATAGTTTCAAAACAAACAGCATGTACAAGTATAAAGGCAAACTGAATCAAAATTTCAAACTAAGCCAAAAGCTGTCAAAAACTGTCCAAAGATATAGAAGGATCTCAAGATAGCAAAAAGTACAAAATGTTGTCAATAAAGTATGCAGGAAAGAAGGAAGTATACAGAGCTAAGCAACTATTGCAAGCAACATCCAATTACATCATTGTGATCAGTGGATCTGGAACTGACTGTTTAACGCTGGTTCGCGAAATGTCGCGGAAGCAAGAGTCGCCACCGTCTTTTATTTTCTCCAATTGGAAAGGACAAAAGCACAGAAAAATTCCTTTAAAGAGATTGCTCTCCGTTCGGGAGGTAGGTTATAGAAAGGGAAGGTGTTAGCACCCTTTCTATCCATGGTTATCCATGGGCTCTTAGATACTTGCTCAATGTGTTTTCAAAATTGTTTGTTTGCTTTTCAATGTGGGTTTAAAAAAGTTTCTTTGAAAAAATTTCAGATCGACTCATACGTCAGAGTGTTTGAAAAGTTTGCTTTGAAAGCTTTTGAAAAGTGTTGGTGAAAAGATGTTTTGATTTGTTTTTGAAATTAGAGCAAGTATCCTTGAGAACCTACCTACCCTAAGGAATTCGTCTGTGTAAGAGTCCTTAAAAGTAGTGCCATCCCACCATTGAGAGGTAGGTAGCACCACCGTTGGAGGTGTTCGGGTCAATTCGAGTTTTAGGGACGTGGTGATCACCAGAGCAATAGGAAGACACCTTAGAAGCTACCCTCATGCCAGGTTCCCGGATCATGAGGACTTACTAAGACATCCTCTACTCGACGACCACCTTTCGAAAGGCAACAGTGAGGCGTACCCTAGGGGTGGTGTGTGCGATTTGTGTGTCATATTTCAGTTATTTGTCTTGTCATGTTTATTGGTGTTCTACGCTTGATTTTAATTAAGGCATTCATTCTTTCATGCATATTTGTTAACAGTTATAAAGTTTGCGGAAAATAAATCTAAGGCTATTACAAATGGCGCGGGTCCACATCGCCAAAATTAAACCGGACCCGATTTAGCGGAAAATAAATAATGCGAAGAAATAAAGTGCAAGAAATTTAAATTACAATGCTTTGGGACAATTACATAATTATAATAGGCAATAAAGTAAATGCGCAAAAGAAAATAATTAAAACAAAACTAGGGCATTGGACCCTTTTTACAAGAATATTTAAAATTAATGAATTAATTAAGGAGGAATTTAAAATTAAATGAAAAAATGGTATTTTTGTGTTTTTAGATTTAATGAGAAAAAGGAGTTAATTAAATTAAACGGCAAACCCTAATTCTAATATTTTTTTATTTATTATGAAAGAATTAAAATATAATCTAAATTAAACCCTAATTTATTTATGTGCAATTTTTAAGTTATGAAAATAAATAAATGATATTATTATTCTGAAAAAGGGAAAAATATTAAAAGGAATAAAAATATCAATTAACCTAATTCTATTTTTTTGGGATTTTTGTTATGGAAAAAATATAAATTAAACTTAACTTGAAATTAGTCTATTTACATGCTAATAAAATAATTATAATAAAATAAATATTATTTTTTGGTCTTTTCCTGATTTTTTATATTTTTGTAAAAAAAATAATTACTGAATTAAAACAATAAATAAATAAAATAAGGATTAAAAGATATAAGGGAAATAAATGAAATTAACAAACCAGGGTGGGGTGTTGTCTCAAAATTGGAGGTATAGGCCTGAACTTTTGGCCCAATAAGCATGGCCCTCGTTGACTTTGCCAGTTGTGTGCTAACGTGTTGACTTGGTCCTAGCATATTCTTTGCATCATGGTCATTGATCTGGTTGTGTAGGACGCGTGGATGGTTGGATGAGGATGGACCATGGTAGTCCTGGACATTAGCAAAGCATTGGATCTCCTATTGAAAAATAGCATTGAAATTTTGCCAGACCTGGGACTTGAACCCAGGTCATGAGAGTCATATGCCTAAACGTGTTACCACTGCACCAACCACTTTTTAGTCAACATATAATATCAAATAAATATAATAAATAAAGCATGGTGTTAGTGGACAATCTGGCGCGAATTTTCAAACTAGCCAATCATGTAGTGACAACGAGGTTGTCTTCTTCGTTCTTTCTGAAACACAAGCGTATGGCCACGGTTTTTATAGCGTTGTTTTAGAGGTGATTCAAGAAAATAGCGAATAGCTCCATTCTCAACATAAATAGGGCGCGATGGTATGGATCTTTTCGTCTCTAAGCACTGAGTTCAACCATGGTATTCAGAGGTCCTAATTTTTCTTCTACACAAAATCCCCAATTTCAGAAACCTGCAACCCTAAAAATCGCATATGGTGGAATCGTGTATGATCAATGAAAACGCAATTAAACACCACAGTTAGCTTTAGAACATTAATATGAACATGAATCAACAAAGAAAAATGCAAAAGGATGATGGAATCATGCTGTGCGATTTCAAAGATTTCAAGGTACAGTTGGACTTAGGGGTACCAGTTCAGGGCCTTTTGATTGATGTTAATGATTGAGAAACGTCCAAGGGCGTCTCAGGATGCTAATGGGACAAGAATTGGGGTCTGAATCGAGCTTGAAACTGGTTTTCAGTGTTTGAGTTTTTGTGAAAAATTTTCAATATGCAATGCTTGTTTATGCGCAGCTTCCAGTCTTCTTGGCTTAGGGTTATGTTCTAGTACTTGTAAGGAAGCAATTAGGTCAACAATTTCAACAAAAATCTCTTGCAATTATGAATTGAAGATTTGATTTTTTTCCATTATACTTTCAATTTTTTTCACATGGTTTTTGTGCAAATCATATCCAATTCAATCCAATTCTTCCTAATCAGCATGTGCACGAAATATTGACCTTATAATATGCATAAAAAGATTTTTTTAGGTTAGGTTGATATTTTTCATGTATTAAAATGATTTAAATGAATATAAATTAATATAAATTCAAATAAATAATTAAAAAATATGAAAATACTTCCCTTTGGGCCTAGTGGTCGTGCATAGGCTTGGTATGAAGAAACTTGGAAGAAAAATGGGCCCATTTGCATTTTTAGGCCTTTTGCATCAATGTTGACTTTCAAAAATTTCCAAAAATTTCCCAACTTCCACAAGGCATAACTTGGTCAATGTTTAAGCTTTTCACATGTTCTTGGACATTTTGGAAAGGTCTTGGAGTCCTTTAACCAATGCCTTTGGTCCCATGTCATTTTGAATTACCAATCTCAAGTTATGGCCTTTGACTTAAAGTCCCTTTTTGTTGACTTTTGAAAATGACCTATAATGTTGAAATTGATAACTTTTTGTGAGAGCATTTCTTGGACTTGGAACATGAAGATGAATTGTAGGAAATGTCTTTCTCTTCAAAATGAGCTTTGGATGGAATTTTTCTGATAATCCATGTGAAAGTTATGCCCTGGTCAATTTCAGTTGACTTTTTCAGCTGTCCAAATATAGTAACTTTTGCATCTTTGATGATTTCTGAGCCAAATTTTGAGAATCATGATCAAGCATTGATCAAATGATGTTTGTGGCTTCAAAATGATATGTTGACCAAAAATTTGAACTTTTGACTGTCAAATGACCATTTTGCCCCTACAGTTGACTGTAGTGCAATCTAGGGTTTTGACTGTGCAATTTTGAGCTGAATGCCTTGAAACTTGACATGAGGATACTTGACCATCTTTGTAAGCATATGAGACTTGATTGGGCCTTTGAAAAGTTCATTTGCTTGACCAGAACTCAAACCCTAGTTTTGACTGTATAGGAGATAGTTGAGCTGCACAACCCTTGGGGGAATTTTGTGACCTTGATTTTGCAATTTCTTGATGAATATGGGAGGGCAAATTTTGGGGTACAACAGTTGCCCCTGTTCAATCTTCTTAGACCTGAGGATGCAGATTGGCTGACGTGCCTTTCGTAATCCGAGGGTAGAAGATGATTGGACACTAGAGTGCCCAGAAATTTGCGCTCACATAGTAGCAATGATGATGAGGGAATGGGCTTATAGATGCCATTTGGATGTTGCTGGATGGGGTGATGGGCTTATAGATGCCATCTGGATGTTGATCGCGTAGGAGATTCCTTAGCGAGAACCTGCATACCTGCAAAAGAGAAAATGAGTACCTGACACGTCGCAGGAGCTGATTTTAGATGCTTGATATAGATATGTCCTGACTGGTTACAGGGGCTGGGTCTGGAGCTTCAAACGTTGATGAATGAACCAGGGATGATTACTGCCTTAGCATGGATGGTAAGAGAACCCTGAATGATTTCAACCTCAACAACGCTCGTTGAGAAAATCTTGGTGAGGATTACCATCTTCGTAGTGTCAGGAAGAGAACCAAAGGACATTATAATCTCAAAGGGAGTCACCTCACTCACCGCTGGAGAGGAAATTATAAGAAATTATAATCTGAAAGGCAATATCACCTCACTCGCCGTTGGAGAGGGAAACATCTTGAAAGGGAATTACCACCTCACACGCCGTTGGAGAGGGGACCATAAGAGAATATCACCTCACGCTCATGCCGGAGAGGGGAACATCTGAAGAAGGAATTACCACCTCACACGCCGTTGGAGAGGGGACCATAAGAGAATATCACCTCACGCTCATGCCGGAGAGGGGAACATCTGAAGAAGGAATTACCACCTCACACGCCGTTGGAGAGGGGACCATAAGAGAATATCACCTCACGCTCATGCCGGAGAGGGAAACATCTGAAGAAGGAATTACCACCTCACACGCCGTTGGAGAGGGGACCATAAGAGAATATCACCTCACGCTCATGCCGGAGAGGGAAACATCTGAAGAAGGAATTACCACCTCACACGCCGTTGGAGAGGGGACCATAAGAGAATATCACCTCACGCTCATGCCGGAGAGGGGAACATCTGAAGAAGGAATTACCACCTCACACGCCGTTGGAGAGGGGACCATAAGAGAATATCACCTCACGCTCATGCCGGAGAGGGAAACATCTGAAGAAGGAATTACCACCTCACACGCCGTTGGAGAGGGGACCATAAGAGAATATCACCTCATGCTCATGCCGGAGAGGGAAACATCTGAAGAAGGAATTACCACCTCACACGCCGTTGGAGAGGGGACCATAAGAGAATATCACCTCACGCTCATGCCGGAGAGGGGAACATCTGAAGAAGGAATTACCACCTCACACGCCGTTGGAGAGGGGACCATAAGAGAATATCACCTCACGCTCATGCCGGAGAGGGAAACATCTGAAGAAGGAATTACCACCTCACACGCCGTTGGAGAGGGGACCATAAGAGAATATCACCTCACGCTCATGCCGGAGAGGGAAACATCTGAAGAAGGAATTACCACCTCACACGCCGTTGGAGAGGGGACCATAAGAGAATATCACCTCACGCTCATGCCGGAGAGGGGAACATCTGAAGAAGGAATTACCACCTCACACGCCGTTGGAGAGGGGACCATAAGAGAATATCACCTCACGCTCATGCCGGAGAGGGAAACATCTGAAGAAGGAATTACCACCTCACACGCCGTTGGAGAGGGGACCATAAGAGAACTTCTACTGAGTCTTTATCAGAAAAATCTGTTTAGAGTCGATTTAACTGGACTAGAGAAGTCCTTGAAATATGTTTGAGAATTTTAACTGCATCTTTCCTGAAAGGTAAAAGTCAGTTATATGCAATGCATGATATGGATCAAGCAATGATGTTCTCAACATGGATGCGATTTATATGATATGATGCGTACATGCATGCTATAATGATGTATGTGATGATTCATGTATGTTTTTGTCTAGGAAAATAAATCCTTGACGGGTGCCGGGAAGTCATATCCTGGGCTGATGTTGAGGAAGAGATTTTGCTTCCGCTGTGGATGATTGTTGCAAGAATACCGGTAGGAGAAGATAACTCCGTTGAGGAATAAACTTGGCAAATGAAATAATTCTGCGGGAGAAAAGATACTCTAGCGATCATGCTGGGGAGTGCTACTCTGTGGGGATAGCGATGCTTTGCTGAGTTGATGAAGATAACTCCGCTGGGGATACCGTTGATGGGTTATGCTGGGAGATTTGATGAATTCCGCTGGGGATATCCTTGTTGTACTGGAAGTGTTGATAGACTTCGCTGGGGGTAGGAAGATACTTTGTCGAGGATGCTCTTTCCGTGGTTTTTGGCTGAGGATAACCCAGTTATATCCTGTTAAGGAAATAACTCTTTAAATCAAGCCGGGACGACGCGTTCGTGCTCTGCGAGGGATAAGCTTCCAGAATCTACTGGGGATAAGCTTGCTGCTTGGGGGTATGACTTCCAACTTTGTTGGTGAAGCTGGATTGGACTCTTCTGGGGAGTTTGATGTGCTGGAGGATGATCCCTTTGAATGGTGGTATACCGCCGGGGAACAATCTTTAGACCAAGACTGCCGGGGATGCTTTATGTATACTGCTGGGGAAGTATTGAGATCTACTGGAGGATACTCAGTTCCCTTGATAATTTTGCTTGGAGAGAGACGTAATGTTTTGCTGAACTACTCTCTGGGGATTTAAGCTACACTTGGCCGTGTTCTTTAGCTGAACCTACCTTGGTACCTTGGAGGGCAGAACCATTAGGTTTCTTAGTCAACTCTTTATTGCCCCTGTTTCTGAGGTGGGAGAGGAAGACCTGCGAGGTGCTGATAGTGGTTGATAGACAAACCTTCTTCTAGTAGGCAAGTGACAAGATGATAGGACATAGTCGCACGCTTTTGATCCCTAACTTTTGCCTGGACCGCCCTTTCGGGTTTTCAGTCCACCGGGATACCCATTTTTGCCCAAGCCGCCTTTTCAGGTTTTCGACTTGTCGGGTGTACAATTTTTTCATTTCATCCCTTATTTTTGCCCGAACCCTTTTGGTTCGCCGGGAAGCCCTTGTTTTTGCCTAGGTGTGTCAACCTAGCGGGTCTTTGATTTTGCGTAGTATCTTTTCGACTATGTCCGTGCTTTCAGAATGTAGGGAGTTGCCCCTGTTATAAGTGCTTTGTCATGCCACCAGAAGGTGTTTGATCAGGTCAGATTCGTTGTTGGAGTGCCCCAGGTGGCTCATGAGGAGATTTGCCCCAGGCTATTTGACTTTTGAGAGATTCTCCGAATCTTGACTGGATTGCTCCAGATGACGGACCATGATTAGGTCGTGCCCCTTGATTGGAGATAATTTTGTTCACTAGGTATTTCTCGTGCGAATTTCTCTGTTGTTCAAACAAAAAGTCATATGCAAACAAAGTTATGTCAAAAACGCAAAGCTTATGTCTGTCTCGAAGATTTTGAAAATGCATCTTTTCATAAAACAAGTGAATGTTTGTAAAACGTGATGTCAACTCCGTATTTACCGTAGGCCTTCAGGAGTCAGGATACCTTTCGTGACAGTATGCTTTCGAACTAACCCATGCTTCAGCTAGGACTTTTAAGGGTTATAACGTGGCTTGGTTCACGGTTTAAGAAACAAAGGATAAAGGCTCAAATTTTATTTGTGCCCACCCGCTCTTCGTGACGTTCTCCAAACCTAAACTCAGTTGATCATACGTTAGACCTTGTTGGAGTCTTTGCTCTGATTTTCTGGTGATGATTCAGATATTGATGATTGATTCTGAATAGGCAGTCATTTCTTTTTTGTTGAGGGTTTGTAGGACCTCTTTCTTTTTGATTTTGTTATCCCTTTCTTTTTTTGCCTGAACTGTTTCCTTTTTTGGAACTACAATCAGCGGGATGCCCCAGTTTCACAAGTCCCCTTTGTAGGTTTAGACTTTTTGGGCTTTTCGTTTATGAATTTGATGACTGCCTGTCTTTTTGATTGTTCTGAACCATCACTGTCTTTGTTCGTTTCGTAAAGATCTCTTTGGTGCCATTCGTCATGCACTTGGATCAACTGAGAGAACTACCCTGCCCCAGGTTATGATTAAGGGTTTTGATTTTCGAAAATAAAAACTCCTACTTCTTTGGCTCTGATGGGTTGACGAGGGATTATCATCCTTATAACTCCAGTGTTTAGGGATTGAAACAATGCCTGTACCTCATCAGCGGGGTTTGTTCAAAAGCATACTGTAAAGATCGTGGTATCGTTTTTGTCATCCTCCCTCAAGAGGCTTAGAATTATTGATTGGGAGTTGACATCAGAAAAAATATGAAAATAATTTACGTATAGTGAATACGAATATATTGATTCAAAATAGACATAAGCGATGCATTAATGCAATAACAATGTTTAACATGAATAAATGTTTGAACAGAAGAAAATTGCAACTTGAACATTCGAATGAACAAAAATTTCCTAATTTGAACTAGTCATCTCAAGTGGAAGATTCTTAGCAGAAGATTTTTATTCGGCCACCCGGCATGAACTCCAACACCCTTCCGTCGATCAAGTCCTGGATCTTGTTCTTCAAGCTCCAACAGTCGTCGGTGTCATGTCCAGGACTGTCAGAATGGTAGGCGCATCTTTCATCAGGGTTGTAAGTGGGAGCAGAGGTGTCAGGATTCTGGGGAGGACCCTTTAAGGTAATCAGATTGACCTCCAACAAGCGTTTCAGCATTAGAGATGATGGTATACCAGTCTCAGAGAAATGTCTTCCAGGTGTATATTGCTTACGCCGATTACCCCGTTGATGCTGGGTTTGTGAAGTAGTAACAACTTGGGGAGGTCCATTCTTCACCATACCAGACTGTTGTCCTCTTGGTAGCTGATCAAAGACTTGGTCCTTGACTTGGACTGGTAGCTTCGTGTTGGATTTGCCTTGGTGGAGTTGACTGATCATGGTCCTCAGCTCTCCTTGCTCCTGAGCTAAACCTTGAATGAGGGCCCTTTGCCCCCGCATCTGGGTTTTCAATGTGTCTACTTCAGCTTGTAGACGTTTCAGCTGTTCGTCCTTGTCATCCTCAGCATTGTTCTTGACCAAAGTCCCCGTGAGAAGTGTCCTTAACTCCTCCTGCCCCTTGGATAAATTCAGGAGGATGTCCCCGAGCCGAGCCTCTTGAGCAAGAAAGTCCTGGTTGTCTTGTTGGGGAGCCATTGCTGAAATAAACAGCGAGAAGGGTAAGTGACCTGCAACAAAGATACCTGTTATGTAATGATGTGTATGACATGCATGCAATGTTTTCAAGGATCTCGCGGGGTAATCAAGAAAATTTGTTAGAATCGGAATTGGTAGCTTTGATTGAAGGAAACCCATGTTGTTGAGAATTCTTCTTCAAGGGTCAAAGGCTCACCATATCCAGTGGGTCATCGCCCCTGACAACCTTGGCTAGAGGAAAATAAATCCTCTTTGCCCCTTGCTGGGATAATTGATTCACCATGACCTGCATCACAAGCCCTTGAGATCCTTGAAATGGGTTAGGATGTATGCAATGGTATGATGTCATGCTATGCATGGGGTGATGTAGGTAAACCCTGTTATGAGTCCCGATTTAGGACTATAAACAGACCCTGCAAGAAATTCAGTATACTTTGTTATGAGTCCCAATTAAGGACTATAAACAAAACCTGCAAGAAACCCAAGTAAAACCTGTCATGAGTCCCAGTTAAGGACTATAAACAGAACCTGCAAATGGTTAGTACACCCTGTTATAAGTCCCAATTAAGGACTATGAACAAAACCTACAAGAAACCTAAGTAAAACCTGTCATGAGTCCCAATTAAGGACTATAAACAGAACCTGCAAGTGGTTAGTACACTCTGTTATAAGTCCCAATTAAGGACTATGAACAAAACCTGCAAGGCATCAAGGGTCAGATAACAAGCATGCAAGTAGTCAAGTACGAAGGCACACAAGTCACACAAAAGAGTCCTTAGAATTTAAGGCCAACATGGGGTCTAGGTATTACCCTCTTGAAGTTGGTGGGTTCAACCTGTCCTATTAGAAGTAACCGGGTTCTAAGGTTCCCAATATCAGGGGATTGCTTTCATTGTTCATCGTTTCGATTTAGCCACTGAACTGGCGACCGAAATATTCCAGGAAAGCAACCCTCAATTGAGTGTAGTATCGAGTATCAACCAACCTCGGACTGCACCAAAGTCAGTTATCTCACTACCCTAAAGAGGCCAAGATAGTTCAATTAAGGTTCCTAAGGTCTGTTGATGCTTCACGACACCACGCGGAGGCCCCGTACTCTCCTTGACTGAACTCAAGGGTTACCGGTACACACCAAAGTGCCACATCAACGTAGCAGACTGTTTCAACCATGTCGGTATACCCCGCACAGTTCCCTCACAGCCTTGTTGCTACTTTCTAAGAAGGTATCCCCAGATCCGGGTTTAGGACCTATAGAACTCCCAAGCAACCCACAATTTAAAGCACACAAGGAATACGATTGAAAACATAGTTATAAGCTAGCCCTAAGGTACACCCCACTTTAAGTTTATCCCCAGCAGAGTCGCCAGTTCTGTGATCGGTGGATCTGGAACTGACTGTTTAACGCTGGTTCGCGAAATGTCGCGGAAGCAAGAGTCGCCACCGTCTTTTATTTTCTCCAATTGGAAAGGACAAAAGCACAGAAAAATTCCTTTAAAGAGATTGCTCTCGGTTCGGGAGGTAGGTTATAGAAAGGGAAGGTGTTAGCACCCTTTCTATCCATGGTTATCCATGGGCTCTTAGATACTTGCTCAATGTGTTTTCAAAATTGTTTGTTTGCTTTTCAATGTGGGTTTAAAAAAGTTTCTTTGAAAAAATTTCAGATCGACTCATACGTCAGAGTGTTTGAAAAGTTTGCTTTGAAAGCTTTTGAAAAGTGTTGGTGAAAAGATGTTTTGATTTGTTTTTGAAATTAGAGCAAGTATCCTTGAGAACCTACCTACCCTAAGGAATTCGTCTGTGTAAGAGTCCTTAAAAGTAGTGCCATCCCACCATTGAGAGGTAGGTAGCACCACCGTTGGAGGTGTTCGGGTCAATTCGAGTTTTAGGGACGTGGTGATCACCAGAGCAATAGGAAGACACCTTAGAAGCTACCCTCATGCCAGGTTCCCGGATCATGAGGACTTACTAAGACATCCTCTACTCGACGACCACCTTTCGAAAGGCAACAGTGAGGCGTACCCTAGGGGTGGTGTGTGCGATTTGTGTGTCATATTTCAGTTATTTGTCTTGTCATGTTTATTGGTGTTCTACGCTTGATTTTAATTAAGGCATTCATTCTTTCATGCATATTTGTTAACAGTTATAAAGTTTGCGGAAAATAAATCTAAGGCTATTACAAATGGCGCGGGTCCACATCGCCAAAATTAAACCGGACCCGATTTAGCGGAAAATAAATAATGCGAAGAAATAAAGTGCAAGAAATTTAAATTACAATGCTTTGGGACAATTACATAATTATAATAGGCAATAAAGTAAATGCGCAAAAGAAAATAATTAAAACAAAACTAGGGCATTGGACCCTTTTTACAAGAATATTTAAAATTAATGAATTAATTAAGGAGGAATTTAAAATTAAATGAAAAAATGGTATTTTTGTGTTTTTAGATTTAATGAGAAAAAGGAGTTAATTAAATTAAACGGCAAACCCTAATTCTAATATTTTTTTATTTATTATGAAAGAATTAAAATATAATCTAAATTAAACCCTAATTTATTTATGTGCAATTTTTAAGTTATGAAAATAAATAAATGATATTATTATTCTGAAAAAGGGAAAAATATTAAAAGGAATAAAAATATCAATTAACCTAATTCTATTTTTTTGGGATTTTTGTTATGGAAAAAATATAAATTAAACTTAACTTGAAATTAGTCTATTTACATGCTAATAAAATAATTATAATAAAATAAATATTATTTTTTGGTCTTTTCCTGATTTTTTATATTTTTGTAAAAAAAATAATTACTGAATTAAAACAATAAATAAATAAAATAAGGATTAAAAAGATATAAGGGAAATAAATGAAATTAACAAACCAGGGTGGGGTGTTGTCCCAAAATTGGAGGTATAGGCCTGAACTTTTGGCCCAATAAGCATGGCCCTCGTTGACTTTGCCAGTTGTGTGCTAACGTGTTGACTTGGTCCTAGCATATTCTTTGCATCATGGTCATTGATCTGGTTGTGTAGGACGCGTGGATGGTTGGATGAGGATGGACCATGGTAGTCCTGGACATTAGCAAAGCATTGGATCTCCTATTGAAAAATAGCATTGAAATTTTGCCAGACCTGGGACTTGAACCCAGGTCATGAGAGTCATATGCCTAAACGTGTTACCACTGCACCAACCACTTTTTAGTCAACATATAATATCAAATAAATATAATAAATAAAGCATGGTGTTAGTGGACAATCTGGCGCGAATTTTCAAACTAGCCAATCATGTAGTGACAACGAGGTTGTCTTCTTCGTTCTTTCTGAAACACAAGCGTATGGCCACGGTTTTTATAGCGTTGTTTTAGAGGTGATTCAAGAAAATAGCGAATAGCTCCATTCTCAACATAAATAGGGCGCGATGGTATGGATCTTTTCGTCTCTAAGCACTGAGTTCAACCATGGTATTCAGAGGTCCTAATTTTTCTTCTACACAAAATCCCCAATTTCAGAAACCTGCAACCCTAAAAATCGCATATGGTGGAATCGTGTATGATCAATGAAAACGCAATTAAACACCACAATTAGCTTTAGAACATTAATATGAACATGAATCAACAAAGAAAAATGCAAAAGGATGATGGAATCATGCTGTGCGATTTCAAGGTACAGTTGGACTTAGGGGTACCAGTTCAGGGCCTTTTGATTGATGTTAATGATTGAGAAACGTCCAAGGGCGTCTCAGGATGCTAATGGGACAAGAATTGGGGTCTGAATCGAGCTTGAAACTGGTTTTCAGTGTTTGAGTTTTTGTGAAAAATTTTCAATATGCAATGCTTGTTTATGCGCAGCTTCCAGTCTTCTTGGCTTAGGGTTATGTTCTAGTACTTGTAAGGAAGCAATTAGGTCAACAATTTCAACAAAAATCTCTTGCAATTATGAATTGAAGATTTGATTTTTTTCCATTATACTTTCAATTTTTTTCACATGGTTTTTGTGCAAATCATATCCAATTCAATCCAATTCTTCCTAATCAGCATGTGCACGAAATATTGACCTTATAATGTGCATAAAAAGATTTTTTTAGGTTAGGTTGATATTTTTCATGTATTAAAATGATTTAAATGAATATAAATTAATATAAATTCAAATAAATAATTAAAAAATATGAAAATACTTCCCTTTGGGCCTAGTGGTCGTGCATAGGCTTGGTATGAAGAAACTTGGAAGAAAAATGGGCCCATTTGCATTTTTAGGCCTTTTGCATCAATGTTGACTTTCAAAAATTTCCAAAAATTTCCCAACTTCCACAAGGCATAACTTGGTCAATTTTTAAGCTTTTCACATGTTCTTGGACATTTTGGAAAGGTCTTTGAGTCCTTTAACCAATGCCTTTGGTCCCATGTCATTTTGATTTACCAATCTCAAGTTATGGCCTTTGACTTAAAGTCCCTTTTTGTTGACTTTTGAAAATGACCTATAATGTTGAAATTGATAACTTTTTGTGAGAGCATTTCTTGGACTTGGAACATGAAGATGAATTGTAGGAAATGTCTTTCTCTTAAAAATGAGCTTTGGATGGAATTTTTCTGATAATCCATGTGAAAGTTATGCCCTGGTCAATTTCAGTTGACTTTTTCAGCTGTCCAAATATAGTAACTTTTGCATCTTTGATGATTTCTGAGCCAAATTTTGAGAATCATGATCAAGCATTGATCAAATGATGTTTGTGGCTTCAAAATGATATGTTGACCAAAAATTTGAACTTTTGACTGTCAAATGACCATTTTGCCCCTACAGTTGACTGTAGTGCAATCTAGGGTTTTGACTGTGCAATTTTGAGCTGAATGCCTTGAAACTTGACATGAGGATACTTGACCATCTTTGTAAGCATATGAGACTTGATTGGGCCTTTGAAAAGTTCATTTGCTTGACCAGAACTCAAACCCTAGTTTTGACTGTATAGGAGATAGTTGAGCTGCACAACCCTTGGGGGAATTTTGTGACCTTGATTTTGCAATTTCTTGATGAATATGGGAGGGCAAATTTTGGGGTACAACAATCATTTTCCAGCAGCTACCTTTTCAGTAAAGTACAAACATAAGCAATATTAAATGCTTTAATCTGTCAAGAGAGAGAGAGAGAAGAGAAAAAGAAAAGGAGGCTTCCAGGCTTTAGGCAGGAAGATATAAAACAATGATACCAACACAGTACAAAGAGGAGGCAGAAAAACACATAACCAAAAAATAAGACAAACTGATATAGAAGAAGCAGGAGCCTGCCTCCAAGACAGTTTTCCAAGTCTCCAAAACCTCACAAAAGCCAGTAAACCTGTCCAAGCTCAAATAAGAGCACCAAGCCCAAGAGCCTAAACCTGCAAGCTCACCACAAACATTCAAAACATCAAACCTGCCTCTAAGCTGCATAAGCCATAACCTGCTTCTCACAAAAAAGCCTAAAACATCAACCCGTGTTCAAGATTACAAACAGCAAGCCAAGCCTGCCTTACACTGAAATAAAATCCATACAAGTCTAAAACCTGTTGAAGCCAATTTAACCTGTCCAAGCCTTACCTGCATCAAGCCTTAAACCAGAAGCATAAAGCCTGTTGAATAACAAAGCCTTTGTCCTAAACCTGTTAAACCTCAAATTGAAGCCTAAGCCTCAAACCCCTCAAGCTTAACCTGTCCAAGCCTAAACCATAAGCCTTGAACCAGTACCATAAGCCAAGCCTCAAACTGAAGCCCAAGCTCTCAGAACTCAAAGAGTTCATCATCGAGGCAACCAAACATATCAAACATTTCAAGATCAATAGCAATAAGCAAAACAGTACTCAGCAATATCAGTATACTAAGCATACAAGGCAATAACCAACATCAACAGGTATCTCAGCAAGCCAACCAAGAGAAGAGGAAAAGAAGCAAAATAACGAGTCTTAAGCTCTCAGATAATCATCATTAAGCATACAAACAAAAGCAACATACAGAAGCCAATAGGGTCAAGCATACGAGGCAAAGAGACAAAATAGAAAAAGGAAGTCATACAAAGGTTTTCAGTTATCATCACGAAACCTATAAAGAAGCAAAACAAAGATACCAGGTTTTCCAGTCCAAAGCCAGCTCCACTGCTTCCTCCGCCTTCAGCTGTCCTAGGCGCCTCCAGATCCACCTCCTCTCCTCTCCAAATAACGAGCTACAAAGGTAGTATTTATCTTCTTTTTCTTTCTTTCCACGCACCTCAAACAAGAACAATAACAACGCATATAATCAGAAGACACGCACAAAGCTTGAAAACTTAAAAAAGGCGTTAAGACTTAAAACAGAGCCATTACCTTATGCGACCATCGCTTGTGTGACCTTGGACATGAGGAGGAGGAGGAGGCGCCTGGTAGCTTAAGGTTGGGGAGATTCAGAAACGCTTGGCATGAGAGGATGAAGACGAAGCAAAACGAAGAACGGTGCCGCTCTCAAACTCACAAACCCTAATTCCTCTTTCTGAAACACAATAACTCAAACCCTTGCAAAATAATTTGTGAAACAAATGGGCCTTGCCCCTTTCATTCGCCTAAAGCCCATTCTCTAAATTTGGCATGCACCCCCCTTTATTTCTCTTTCTGCTTTGTTTCTTAGTTTGGGCCAAAAACCTTTTTAGGCCCATTCTATCTTTTCCTTTATTTTCATTCTTTTAAACTAACCTTTTTTTTGTTTATCATTTTTATTCTTTTTTTTACAATTTAAACCAATATAATCTATTTTCGTTTATAAAAATTAAAAAAATACCTTAATTCTTTTTTTTATATATAAAACTTTCTTTTATTTACATGAATATTAATATATAAGTAGGTCAATAGATTTTACCTTAAAACTCTTTTAATAAATCTTTTTTTTTACATATACATAAAACCTTAATTTTTCTTAAAACATTTTCCTTTCTTTTTTTAACTTTTGCATATAAAACATAAAAAAAAGCATTGATACATAAAACTTAAAACATTTCCTTTTTCTTTTATTAAATTTTCTTGTTTGCACATATTAACAAAGATACAAAAAGGCAATAATACTAAATAAACAAAATACATTAAATACATTAAGTTAACAATACTTAATAAATACACTTTTTCCACTTGTAAATCACATGCACATTTACGATACACAAATACATTGATACATTTACATTTGCTTATCTTGTACATTTGATACATATTACATTTGTGATTGATTCGATTTGGTTGTAAATATTTGGACATTACTCTCCTATTTAAGTCTCATCCCCATTTGTAAACATTTGTACCCCCACTCCCGGATACTTATTTGTAATAGCGTAGACTTTAAATTCCCGCAATTTATCGCTTTCAAATATACCATGGTTAGACCTAGGGTTTGTATGTACATAAAATCAAACGCTAGATAACCTAATACAAAAACAAATACATGAAATCAATACACATTCACACTTGCACCCCTAGGGTAATCCCGCTTGTTGCCTTCCAAAAATGGGCCATGCTTGCACGTTGAGTATCTTTGGCAAAACAATTCAAATGATCATAAGTCCCTCGATGACGCTTTCGAAAGTTGCCTAATCAAAAATGATCATAGTCCCTTCAAACAAAATTTCCAAAGACACTTGGCATCATTGCATTCATGGTCCATACGATGACCCGCGCCTGTCACGTTAAACATCCTAAACGCAAGATTACCCACCAAATACAATGGTGGAACAAAATTGTTAAAAGGGTTAAAACATGAGAAAAGCCTTTGAGTACAATAGGGTAGACAAACTCTTAGTTACTTGATCAAACTTGCAAAAACACTTGCCTACTTTTCAAAACCACACTCCACAAACACTTTCAAAACAAACTTCCAAAAACATTTGAAACATCTTTTCGAAAAGATACACACCTTTGTAAAACACTCAAACACGAGTCATTACAATGGTTGCCTAAGACAAGGCATCTTCTTCAAAACATTTTCAAAACACACACACACACCACAATTTCAAGCAATTGAAAATCCAAGGCAAGTGATCTAAAACCAAGTAACTAAGAGTCCATGGATAACCATGGATGAAAAGGGTGCTAATACCTTCCCTTTTCATAATCTACCCCCCGAACCCACGAAACATCTCAAAAGGTTTTTGCTGTGCTTTTTAACCTTTCCTTAGGATAAAATAAAAAGTCGGTGGCGACTCTTGCTAAACCGAACAAGTGCGAAAACAAACGCAAAACCCAAGTCAGTTCTCCCACCGTATCACACGAACCTTTAGTGCCTACGTACCACCTTTCATGCAATAGGGGATCAGGGTACACGTAGTTCCTCTTTTAAAAATTTGAAACACAAGTGTGTTGGTTGATTTTATGAGATAAGACATCATCGCAATTGTCCATGTGAAAAACATACTTACTACCCACAATCATGAGAAAGGAGAATTTGCATCATCTCAAAGTGGAGGATATGGCTTGGATTTTAAAATCAACAATGCCTCACTCAACACCCAAGTGGAAAATATCTCACTTCACTACATATTGTGGAAGTATAGTTGTTTGCATCACTACAAGGATTGACAAGAGTCTAATCTTTTGAGAAAAGTTTAAATATAAAAGCCAAAGTGGCAAAATGGTTTGAAATGAGATTGATTGACTTTTAGTCTTCTCACAAAAAAAGGTCAAGGTATTATTAAATTGATTGAAATTTATTTATAAAATTTTTTCGAAGATGCATGGACCTAAGTCCAAGTTTATTATGAAAATGTTTGAGGAGAAGAAGAGGCTATCCTAAAGCATAAGGTAAAAGCTAGGGATAAGAACCATATAACCAACAAGAAGCCAATACTTGACATTATGAGTCAATATAGAATTACCATTCTTCGGATTGAAACCAAGCAAGCAAAGGTACTAGACCTCTTGAAAGAACCAAACTTCAAGTGTTTTAAGTCTTCGCAAAAATTGGGCAGAGTAACGACTGTATACGAGTGAATTCCAGATTACAAACAAAGATCGTAATCTCAATAACCTGCACACAAAACAAACAAACAACCCAATGTCTTGAGGTAAACCTCAAGAACTCCAGACAAAATATCAAATAAAGTCACAAAGTCTCCAAGATAGGCCAAGGTCTCTAATCCTAAGTCCAAGAAGTCCATCACTCCATAATGCAAAGGATAGTAACCATGTAGTCCAAGTATCATTAATGATTTTTATGGTTCATGTTGATTATTAGGTGTCTTTAAAAAGAAAGAAAAGCTCAAGTGAGCAAAATAAAAATGACATAAAAGTAAATGCTCAAGTGAGCAAAGATGAAAATAGCATGAAATGTAAAATGCTAAAAGTAATGGTACATAAAGCATGGAAATAAAAGAGTAAAGTAAAGTTAATTGTTAGTAATTAGTGGTTAGTTGGATGACCATCTTAAACTTGCATTTGGAACTCATTAGAGGATTGGTAGAACCAAAGCCTCCACACAACAAGTTGCATTTGCTTTTTGTCAAGTATATCATCCATTTTGGAATTCTCACAAGGCAACATGTAATGATCAACGATGTTTAAGTGATCCGCGTTGACCAAAGGTGTTGTAGATCCATTAGAGGATTGGTAGAACCAAAGCCTCCACACAATGAATCTCAAGGTTATTGGATCAAAGAGATCAAATTAACATACTTGGGCTTGCAATCATAAGTTTGGGCCACGAATGATCATTTTTTCGAATCGGGACAAAATTTAGCGCTATGTTAAGCAATCATAAGTTATGTAGAAGTCACACCTATTTTGAGGCCGGTCAATAGTAATCTATGTACTTCATGTTTGGATAAATGATATAGAGATCACCATCCCTTAACATGTAGCACAATTAAAAAAGAAAGGGATAAGATGAAGAGGGAGGGGAATGATAAGCTAATTTGGATCACCATTTTAAAATTCTTTCATCTTTAAATTCAACCACACCTCTAGATGGATTAAATCACTAAACATATCATTAATCCAAAGCACCAAAAATGAATTAAATAATTCACTCTTAGGTAGATTTGAATTGATGAACATTTATCCAACTTCATCTACATCACAAAGTCCATTGAGTTTAAAGACAAATTGGACATTTAAAATTGCAATCCAAACCAACAATCAAAAGGAGTGAGTAGAAAAAGCATTTTGGATCAAAGCTGACCCTAAACAAGGCAAAATAGTGCATTCTGTCCCTGTGTAAATCGATTGCACTATTGTGTAAATCGATTTACACAGTACAATTTTCTAAAAATTATGCAAAATTGCTTATGTGCAATCGATTGCACTACAGTGCAAATCAATTGCACACAGTTACAGTAGCAAAAACAGCATTTTAAAAGGGCAATTTCTTGTTCAAACTTTCCATCAAACACCTTATGATCATGGATCCACTTGAGCACGAAAATTCCATCAAATTATGAGAAAATAACACCATTGAAATCACAAAATAATGCTTAAAGAATCAATCCCAAAGATCACCAAGAGATCACATTGTGAAAGATGAATTATCCAACTTACCAAAGGTAGATCTAGAGAATTATCAAAACAACTTCAAGAATTTGCTTCAATTCAACCACAAGAATCAATTGACCAAGCTTGGATGTAGAGAATTGATGGAGAAAAAGTGTTTGGATGAAGGTTTAGCTCAAAGATTTGTAAGCTTCAATGCAAAGCTTACTAACTTTTTGAAAATGGAGCTTTGAGTGAATTTGGTAGATGGAGAGAATTGAGAGATTTTTTAGCAAGGTGGATTTGGGTATCAAAAGCTTGAAATTTGAATGAAATGAGAGCTCTATTTATAGAGTTTTAGGATTGGGATTAGTGGTAATTTGGTAATTGATTCTTGGAGCCAAAATTTGAATTAATGATAACTCTTATAAAAATTAGAGCCAAAATTTGAATTAATGATAATTCTTTCAAATATTAGAGCCAAAATTTGAATTAATGATAATTCTTTTTTAAAAATGAAAGATTGGCACTAAAATTTGAATTAATGATACATCTTTCAAAAGTGAAGGAAAATTGGAGCCAAAATTTGACAAGTTTGAAATGCTGATTTTTTTTTAATTTTCACGCTGTGCAATCTAGTGCAATCGATTGCACAGTGTATTTTTTTCAAAAATGGCGCAAAATACACTATGTGCAATCGATTGCACTTTAAGAGCAAATGATTGCATCAGTGAAAAAAAATGAAAATTTTTAATTCTTTTTCTTTGCAAATAGAGATTTTAGGAAAATAATACCAGAAATCCTTATTTGTCAGATGCTTCGACTTGGTACCTACAAAACAAAAAATATACAAAGATAAAGACAAATATTTTTTGTATTTTGATTAGAAGTTAGTCAACAACACATATACAAAATACACAACCAAGGTGCTTGGAGATTCCTCAAGAGCAAACTTAAAGATAGGAAAAAAGAGGAAGAACCAACCCTAATGTGATCTTGTTATGATCGAGTTGATATGATATGATAGAGGAATCTTAGGGGTAAAAATTGGGGTACAACAGCTGCCCTTATTTAAGTGTCTTCTATCCGGAGATACGAAGGTTACAAATCTTCGTGTCGATGCGATTGAAGATACTTAAATATAAAACAAGCCCTATTTTTGTCTCTAAGATGCCATGCAATGCTTATGATTATGGATGCATATGAACAGAACAAAAGAGACGCAAAGTAACACTGGGGATGCCACAAAAATGAAGAAACAAAGGAGTAACCCCACCAGGAAAATAAATCACTGGTGGAACAAAAGAATAGAACCAGAGAGGAGGATAACAAGCATCGACGTTCACTGCCGATGTCTACCAATGTTCATTGAAGGTAGAGAGAAGAAGATATACCTACTCACAGACGACGGTAAACTACCAACTCAATAGTTGAAGGTAGAAGAGAAAATATATCATGCCATCGCCGTTCACTGACGAGGAACTATCACCGTTCACTGATGATAGCAAAAAGATAAGAAACACCGACGTTCACTGCTGATGCACTACCAACATTCACTGAAGGTAGATTTTGAAAATATCATGCCATCGCCGTTCACTGACGAGGAACTACCACCGTTCACTGATGATAGCAAAAAGATAAGAAACACCGACGTTCACTGCCGATGCACTACCAACATTCACTGAAGGTAGATTTTGAAAATATCATACCATCGCCGTTCACTGACGAGGAACCACCACCATTCACTGATGATAGCAAAAAGATAAGAAACACCAATGTTCATTGTCGATGCACTACCAACGTTCACTGAAGGTAGATTTTGAAAATATCATACCATCACCGTTTACTGACGAGGAACCACCACCGTTCACTGATGATAGCAAAAAGATAAGAAACACCGACGTTCACTGGCGATGCACTACCAACGTTCACTAAAGGTAGATTTTGAAAATATCATACCATCGCCGTTCACTGACGAGGAACCACCACCGTTCACTGATGATAGCAAAAAGATAAGAAACACCGACATTCATTACCGATGCACTACCAACGTTCACTGAAGGTAGATTTTGAAAATATCATACCATCACTCTTCACTGACGAGGAACCACCACCGTTCACTGATGATAGCAAAAAGATAAGAAACACCGACGTTCACTGCCGATGCACTACCAACATTCACTGAAGGTAGATTTTGAAAATATCATACCATCGCCGTTCACTAACGAGGAACCACCACCGTTCACTGATGATAGCAAAAAGATAAGAAACACCGACGTTCACTGCCGATGCACTACCAACGTTCACTGAAGGTAGATTTTGAAAATATCATACCATCGCCGTTCACTGACGAGGAACCACCACCATTCACTGATGATAGCAAAAAGATAAGAAACACCGACGTTCACTTCCGATGCACTACCAACGTTCACTAAAGGTAGATTTTGAAAATATTATACCTTCGCCGTTCAATGACGAGGAACTACCACCGTTCACTGATGATAGCAAAAAGATAAGAAACACCGACGTTCACTGCCGACGCTCTACCATTGTTCACTGAAGTTAGATTTTAAAAATATCATATGTTCCCCAAACTTCTGGTGTTTCACCTAGAACGGGTCTCAACTTCTTCCTTAACCAAGGAATTCCGCCTAGAAAGGGTAATATGTAAGCTGTCTCGAATAAAGAGACTTCCACTTGCAAAGATTTCACAACGAGCAATTTCTGTGAATTTGAAAGTCTTGCCATCCACTGGCGTAAACTGACGACGGACTGCAAGCTAACCACTCATAGAGGAAATAGCAAAAAAAGTTACGTCGACTTGTACAGGGAAGCACGAGTTGCTCAAAAAAAGATACATGTTGCTTGTTATCATGGAGGATTGCAAAAAGAAACGACTTTCTGGGGATAAAAATGTGGCTTCCTGGGGAAATGAGATATGACTTCCTGGGGAAATGCCACATTATTCCTGCTGAAGAGATAAAGTCTTCTCGTGCAAAATAAATGCACAAATCAAAACTCAAAGTCCTCAGAAATCCAGAGTAAATAATATTTGTCATGCAACCACGAATCCAATTAGAAATAAATTGGAGCAAGACGGCCAAAGAAGATACATCCTTTGAGAAATAAACTCAAGAGGGAAAACCAAATCCAACTAAGCAAGGAGCGCTGCAGGAAGGTTTGAACACAATGTCAATAAAAAATGATTTGTAACAATGCATGATGCATGTATGAATGTATGAGTGATATCGTGCATATGCTGGTAAAAGGATACATAATTGAACAAAACTGCCTCAGGTACTAACAACATTGGTCTAAACTTTAACCAGAAAGATCAATCCAAGAAAGGTAAAAGCAACTGCGGAAACCAAACCTATTGTCTGTCCTAACTTCACTGAGGAGAAACATAATCTGGATGTAGCTAAATCAAACAGATACCGGGATAGAACATCTTTCTTCCGTTTTCATCGGAGAAACCAGTTTTCCAAAAACAACGTGCCTACTGAAGATTGCAAAACTAGTCTCAAATAAAGCAGACTGATGCCGAGACAACCAAACCTCACTGAGGAATTCAAACCCACTTCCCTGGAGAGAAAAAACTGAGGATTGAAAACTTTTCATCATGAATACTCATTCCAACAAAAGATGCCCTGGGATAACCTTCCCAGGGAATAACACACAAACTTCCATGGGGAAAACAAATGTTTCACAGTTCGTACTCCTACTGGGGATTTCGATACTGATTGTGAATAAGGCAAATGGAAACCAAATTGTCAAAACATTCACCGGGGAAATCAGGCCCACTTTGAAGGAAGAAAAACATACGGACTTCACTAAGGGAGACAATACTTCATCATCGAGACCTCTACCGGGGACTTCATGCTGACTTCATTGGGGAGGTCGACATCACATCATCGAGGGGAAACCAAGATACGCTCTTCACTGGGGAAAAGGACTTCTATCAAATAAACAAAGCCTTCACTGGAAAATACTGGATTGAGTCTTCATATCAACCAAACCTATTCCAACAAAAGATGCCCTGGTGTAGTCTTCCTGGGAGATCAAGAAGTCAACACTAATGCCAATACTGCAAAAAGAGCGATATCTTAGCACACCAAGGGAATAAAACCTTTCATCATATGAGGGAAAAATTCGCTGGGGAACCTGGGACAGAGGCTTCTGACCATGCAAACCCAAAATCAAAAGCGAACCAAGACTTGGCTGGGGATCATGGGATCACAAACCTAATACTGTACCTTATGCCAACTGGTATCGTCTTTAATTATCTGAGAAACACACAAAGATTGCGCATATACCAACAAGATGACCTGAGAAAAACCTTCACGAAGGAAGTAAATATTCTTAAAACACCCGGAGTTTGTTCATTCCAGGGATCGCCATTTTTGTTGTCACTGTTTCATCACAAATCCCAAAGTAAATTGAATTGTAAAGATGTCTTTATTTTTGAAAAGTCAATTTTGTTTTTTTAATCTTTTTGCTTTGAAAGTTATTATCAGTAATAAATGAATTCTTTGCAAGCTAAATAAAAATAAGAACACAAAGAACTGGGCAAAAGCTCGAATTTTATTAATAGAATGGTAGTCTGCGAATGGCGAGACTCCATGGATGATTACAAAGTTTGGGAAATGGTAATATATAATGGAAAAAGATACCTTGAGATACAATGACCACCATTCCCCTAACAACTTTTGAAGTCCTGAGCAGCAGCTTTTGTTGAAGTATGGTGAGGATCCGAGAAGATTGTTGCTTCAACGATCAAGTCTTGTCTGACGTAGTTACTTGCCAAGAAAAATCCCTAAATTTTGCCTAAGCTGCCCTTGCGGGTTTTCAACTTAGCGGGAAATTTATTCTGTTTATGTCTCTAATTTTTGCCTAGACCGCCCTTTCGGGTTTTCAGCCTACCGAGACACTCCTTTTTGCCTAAGCCGCCCTTTCGAGTTTTCAACTTAGCGAGCTGTTCTTTTATTTTTTTATACGAAGTATTTCTTGACTGCGTCAGCATTCATGGGACGTGGGAACTCCTCGCCATCCATAGTTTCAAGAATTAATGCACCACCAGAGAAGGCTTTCTTGACAACATACGGGCCTTCAAAATTGGGAGTCCACTTGCCCCTAGAATCAGTGTTAAAAGACATGATCTTCCTGAGCACGAGGTCGCCTTCTCTGAATTCACGAGGTTTGACCTTTTTATCAAATGCTTTCTTCATTCTTTTCTGATATAACTGCCCATGACATAAAGTTGTCATCCTCTTCTCTTCAATCAAATTCAATTGGTCAAACCTGTTCTGGACCCATTCAGCCTCTGTCAACTTGGCTTCCATTATCACACGCAACGAGGGAATCTCTACCTCAACAGGGAGTACAACTTCCATTCCATATATCAGGGAGAACGGGGTTGCTCCTGTTGAAGTGCAGACAAATTTTTGATATCCATGCAGAGCAAAAGGGAGCATTTCATGTCAATCCTTATAAGTAATAACCATTTTCTGGATAATTCTCTTGATATTCTTATTAGCAGCCTCAACAGCTCCATTCATCTTTGGCCTGTATGGAGACGAAATGTGATGGACAATCTTGAATTCTTCACACAGTTCTGTCATCATTTTGTTATTCAAATTTGAGCCATTGTCAGTGATGATTCTACTCGGCACACCATACCGGCATATCAGATTGTTTTTGATGAAACGCACAACCACCTATTTGGTAACATTGGCATAAGAAGAAGCCTCTACCCATTTGGTAAAGTAGTCAATTGCTACCAAGATGAAACGGTGTCCATTCGAAGCTTTGGGTTCTATCATCCCGATCATGTCAATACCCCACATAGATAAAGGCCATGGGGAGGAAATTACATTGAGAAGTGTCGGAGGCACATGGATCTTGTCTGCATAAATCTGGCATTTATGGCACTTCTTTGCAAATTTGTAACAATCAGATTCCATTGTCAACCAATAGTAACCTGCCCTTAGCATCTTTTTAGCCATCGAATGTCCATTAGCATGAGTGCCAAATGAACCTTCATGAATCTCATGCATCAACATGTCTGCTTCGTGTCTATCCACGCATATGAGCAAGACCATGTTATAATTTCTCTTGTATAGCACATTTTCACTGAGGAAGAAACTGCCTGCCAATCTTCTCAATGTCTTTTTATCTTTCCTCGATGCACCAATCGGGTATTCCTGAGTCTGAAGAAAATGCTTGATATCAGAATACCAAGGTTTTTCATCTGCTACCTCCTCTGTCGCAAACACATGAGTGGGCCTATCCAGCCGTCGAACTGTAATACGGGGTATATCATTCCAAGAATTCACTTGATACATGGAAGCCAGAGTTGCCAGAGCATCCGCCATTTGATTTTCATCTCTAGGGATGTGATGGAATTTAACTTTATTGAAGAAGGGTAGCCATCTTCTAGCATAATCTTTGTAAGGGATCAAGCCAGGGTGACGAGTATCCCATTCTCCTTTAATCTGATTTATTACCAAAGCTGAATCACCATACACATCTAGAATTTTGATTCTGAGATCAATAGCTTCCTCAAGACCTATGATGCAAGCCTCATATTCCGCCATATTATTAGTGCAATCAAATGTTAGCCTCGCAGTAAAAGGAATGTGCGATCCATGAGGAGTGACAATCACAACACCAATTCCTTTACCATAAGCATTCACCGCTCCATCAAAAATCATACTCCAATGATATCCAGGGTCAGGGCCTTCCTCAGACAATGGTTCATCACAATCTTTCACTTTCAAGAACATCACATCCTCATCAGGGAATTCAAATTCTACAGACTGATGATCTTCCACCGGTTGGTGAGCAAGGTAATCTGCCAACACACTACTTTTAATAGCTTTTTGAGTGCGGTACTCAATATCATATTCAGACAACAACATCTGCCAGCGGGAAATTCTCCCCGTAAGAGCAGGCTTCTCAAAAATATACTTGATTGGATCCATTTTGGAGATCAACCAAGTGGTATGATTCAACATATACTTCTGCAAACGCTTTGCCGCCTAGGCCAAAGCACAACATGTCTTTTCTAGCGTGGAATACCGCAACTCACAATCAGTGAACTTTTTGCTGAGATAATAAATGGCGAACTCTTTCTTTCCCGTTTCATCCTGTTGTCCCAGAATACAACCCATGGATTTATCTAACACCGTTAGATACATAATCAGCGGTCTTCCTTCTACGGGAGGGAGCAAGATAGGAGGTTCACGTAGATACTCTTTAATACTCTCAAATTCCCTTTGGCAGTCATCCATCCACACACAACCTTGATCTTTCTTTAACAACTTAAAGATCGGTTCACACTTTGCAGTCATGTGGGAAATGAATCTGGAAATATAATTCAAACGCCCGAGGAAACCCCTGACTTGCTTTTCAGTTCTTGGTGCTGGCATTTCTTGAATTGCTCTGACTTTATCAGGATCAACTTCAATTCCTTTTTGGCTAACAATAAAACCCAACAATTTCCCCGATCTAACTCCGAAGGTGCATTTATTTGGATTCAAGTGGAGACAAAACTTCCTCAAACGCTGAAACAACTTCAACAAATTTTTTATATGCCCTTCTTCAGTTTGGGATTTGGCAATCATATCATCAACATATACTTCAATTTCCTTGTGCATCAGATCATGGAATAGGGTTGTCATAGCCCTCTGGTACGTTGCACCAGCGTTCTTCAACCCGAAGGGCATCACTCTGTAACAGAATGTTCCCCAGGGTGTGATAAACATTATTTTTTCCATGTCCTCCAGAGCCATCCTTATTTGATTATACCCGGAAAATCCGTCCATGAACGAGAATACTTTGAATTTTGATGTGCTATCCACTAACATATCAATGTGAGGCAATGGAAAATTATCTTTTGGACTAGCTTTATTTAGATCTCTGTAATCTACCACATGCGGACTTTTCAGTCTTTTTTCGGTACTGGGACAATATTGGCAATCCATTGAGGATACACTGACGTCACAAGAAAACCAGCATTAATCTGCTTTAGGACCTTCTCTTTGATCTTTACTGCCATATCTGGGTGGGTTCTTCTCAACTTTTGTTTAACTGGCGGACACTCTGGCTTCAATGGCAAATGATGCTCAACAATGTCTGTATCTAGACCAGGCATGTCTTGATAAGACCAAGCAAAAATATCCACATACTCTTTCAACAGCTCAATCAACCCGCTCTTCACATCAAGATGCAACGATGCTCCAATCTCAATCTCTTTCGGATCTTCTTCTGAACCCAAATTAATCACTTCCAAAGGCTCCTTATATGGCTGAATGGTATTATCCTCGTGCTCAAGCAACCGTGAGACCTCTTCTAGAATCTCATCATAATCTTCTTCTTCAGCCCCAAACACAGGACATTCAAAGTTGGGAGAGGGTGCAAGGTCATTGTATTCAACGGGTTTTTTAATTAATCTGCACATATGATTTATGATTGCTTTTTGAATCTGACACATATAACAAGTGATCATGCAGATTAATTTTCAGTTATCATTTATTTTGAAAGGGTTTTTTATTTGATTACCATTTCCCAAGAAAAAGCAGAAAATAAAGACATATTTTTGGAAGCAAAGACAACTTTTATTAATGATCTTAAAAATCAAAGCAAACAGATAAGCCCATACAATACTTTCACCTTGGGAAGAGTGAAAGCTTTTCAAAGAAAGAAACAAATTAACAAAACAAATTACTTTGAAATATGTATGCAAGAAGGAACATCAATGGTGACCCAGTTCTGAACTCGGACTCCATGCGTCACAAAATTCGGTACTTTCTGCTCTGCTTCATCCTCTACAATTGCATGCAATTGCACAAGATCCTCATTCAAATACTCCATATCAAAAATTATGAATTCACCAGGACATCCAGAAACCATATTCACTTCCTCTTCATATTCTGCCCTAGGCCTGATTATATGGATTAAACCTTCATCCATCATCTCCTGTAAATCAGCCTTTATCTTCTCGCAACCCTGTATGTTTGTACTGCAAATAGCACAACTGGCGTGGTCATGCGTATAATAACTGAATTTACAGAGATCTGCGTGCATCTTCATCAAATCCCCTCTAACCAGATTAATGTCAAAAATTCGAAAGTCGCCAGGACAACCGGACACCATATTCACAACATTCACTCCCCCGTGCTTGGGTAGAGGATTGTCTTTCACATTAGGTCCCACGCCTTTGAAAGATAAAATTACAGACTTCAACAACCTTTGCACTTCAGTCCTCAAAGGATAACAATTCTCAACACTATGCCCTGGTGCTCCCTGATGAAAGGCACACGTCTGGTCTGCTTTGTAATACCACGACAATGGTGATGGTACAGCGGGAGGTGGTCGTGTATGGACCAACTTCTTCTGAACCAATGCTGGTAATAGCTCTGCATAGCTCATGGGAATAGGATCATAGTTCTCCCTTCTCTGATTATACCCTTGATTCCTCTGCTGGGATGGTCTCTGATAAGTAACAGTAGTTGGAGCGGCATTCATAACAGGAGTAACTGAGGCGACTTACTGATGACGCTGATAATTCCTTCTAGGAGCGTTTACCTTTCTCTCTTGCATAACAACATTTGTATCCCCCTCTTTCTTCTTTGTAAACCCGTAAGATGGCTTCTTCACACCTCCAGATCCTTCACCCTTTGTCAAACAACCTTCTCTTACTGCCTCTTCTAGGCGGACACCCATTCCTACCATCTCTGTAAAATCACTTGGGGCACTTGCTACCATTCTTTCGTAGTAGAAAGCTCCTAGCGTCTTTAGAAAAATCTTGGTCATTTCTTTCTCTTCCATGGGCGGAATCACTTGTGCAGCCACTTCGCGCCATCTCTGTGCATACTCTTTGAATGATTCTCTGTCTTTCTGAACCATGGCCCTAAGCTGGTCACGGTCAGGCGCCATGTCTACATTGTACTTGTATTGTTTAATGAATGCTTCTCCCAAATCATTAAAAGTATGGATGTTGACGCTGTCTAAACTCATGTACCATTTCAACGCAGCACCGATCAGACTATCCTGGAAAAAATGAATCAGCAGACACTGATCATCAGTATGGGTAGACATCCTTCTCACATACATCACCAAATGAGCACGAGGGCAAGTGTTGCCCTTGTACTTCTCAAATTCCGGGACTTTGAACTTAGCAGGCACTTTAACATTCGGGACCAAACACAGCTCATTCACATTCTGTCCGAACAACTCTTTTCCCCTAAGAGCCTTCATCTCTCTTTGCATTCTATCAAACTGCTCTTGGAAATCATCCATTCTGTCATAAAGACCCAAGTCTTCACTCGGAGGATGGAAAGGACGACACACATCTTCATTAACAAACGGAACCAAATTCACCGAAGGAGGTGCAACAGGAACAGTATGCACCACAAGAGGTGCATGAGTAACAACATTGGGAACCATTAGAGCATCTTGAGGACCCAGATTGAAACCTTCAGGTGCAAAATTCTCTGGCATTCCCCACGGATAACCCTGAGGCATACGGTTTTGAACAACAGTCGGAGTAGCGGATACAGGAACAGTCAGAACTTATGTACTTGCCCTTGTTGGTTGAGGTTGAACACTCGGTGGCTGATTCTGAGCAACCACCAGAGCTTCCATCAGAGTAGTCAAGTTGGCCAAGCCAGCCTTCAAAGCAGAAACTTCTTCACGCAGCTCACGATTCTCCTATTCTAAGTTGTCCATCTTCTTTTTGAAATTAGCCCGAGTGTTGTAGTGATGAGTCAGCATGCTGAATGAAGTAAAGAAGCTGGGTAAGGCACCTGGATATGCATAACAAATGCAAAAACATGTGCAATATGATGCATGATATGCAATGTATATGATTATTATTATTTTATCATTTAATATTTCAAGGGATTTAAGATTTACAGACATATTGCAAACATCAAAATAACAACGCATTTGAAATACTGAAAACTTTTATTATAATAACTTCGAAATGGGTTACAAGTTTCAATGATCCCAAGTACAAGATGAAAATACAATCTAAAATCCTGAGAAAAGGAACTGATAGAGATCAATCTGTACGAATGCGCTTCCCTGTGAGCCTGGCAATCTGAGCTCTCAACCTCTGGTTTTCTTCCACATGTCTGATTGCAACCTCCTTCCAATCATCTGAATCAGGAAGTGAACAAACAACACCTGTTTAAGGCTTAGGAGAAAATAAATCTCCTTGCCTCTCCATATACTCTACTGATCGACTCTCAAGGATCTCGATCAAATCATCTCTCTCCTTCAGGTCTGCTCTGTAGGAACTCTCTAAAGTCTGGAACTTGTTCTTCCAAGCATCCCTTTCCTGTTGCATCCTAACCAAAGCAAGCTGCAGCTCTTCTAGATCATCTAATAAGGGAGGAGTGGTCTTCACAAACAAATCAGGCATAGGTGTCTCCCGAGTATACGGCATCTTCAACTGAATGGCTCTCGATCGGACCCACTGAAGATATGGCTCCAAAGAAACAACACCCCTAGGTCCCAAATTCTTCCTACTCTTCTTATGAATGTGACGCCAGGCCTTCGCAATCTTCTCCCTAGCTTCCCTGTGGTCTTCTCCTTCCTTCAGAAAGAAACTACTCAGATGAATATTGTTCGGTTTATCCCTCATCGGATAACCAAGCTGTCGCCGTGCAAGAACAGGGTTATAGTTAATTCCTCCCTTTGTACCAAGAAGAGGAACATTGGGGAAACTACCACAACTGTCAATAATCTCCGCATCCTGGTAAGCTCGATGATACCAATCAATATCCGAGTGAGTAAGTGCCATGATCTTAGGAGCCTAACGGGGTTCCTTCTTGACATCCCAAAAAGCGTCAGACTGAGGCATATGAGAGGTAAACCACCGATACAACAAAGGCGTGCAACAGATAATCATTCCCCCATGATAAGAATTCCGAAGATGAACAGAGTAATAAGCATCACCCAACAGTGTAGGAACTGGGTTTCCAATCATGAAAATCTTGATAGCGTTAATGTCGACAAACTTGTCCACATTAGGAAATAAGAATAATCCATAGGCGAGTAAAGCAAAGATGGCCTCAAAAGCAACCGTACTCTTCATCCTGGCAAAGTAACGAGCTTTCTCCAATAAGAACTGAGCTGGTAATCCTCTAATCCCTCCTTTGGTAGTCATATGAGCTTCTACCTTAGACTTCCCCAGATGAATCAAAGCAGCAATCTCAAGTGGTTTTGGCTCACCCTCCAAACCAGTAAAAGGAACGCGGTCGGTAACAGGTAAATCCAATAGATAGGAATACTCTTTCAGTGTTGGCATCAAATGATAATCGGGAAAAGTAAAGCAGTGATACACCGGATCATAGAACTGGACCAAAGTTGAGAGAAAACCCTCCTTCATCTTCAGCTTCATGAGAGGATAATGGATCCATACTTCTTCCCAAAGTTTGCAGAACACTCGATCTCGAGAATTAGACTGATCAACTCATCTATCTTAGGATCCTTGAAACTGTATTTCCCGGTCTTTCTCTTTCCAGAATCCATGGTTTAAAAGTACCTGAGATATTTACAAATAGTCAACCTTTAAATCCCTTGAAATATTGTTTTTTCAAAAGATGCTTATGAGTGCATGGATGCATGATGCAACAATCACACACAAGATCACACATATAGGGTTCATAGGTTCAACGTCACGAGCATGAGGTCGAAGGTACTACCCATAAGGTATTGGTCTAAAAAGTTATCACCTGCCGAACAAGGTTCTAGAGGTTCTCAGAGTCTACATCCTTCCTTCGGATATTACCAACTTCCCGATTAACTCGGTAATTAGTAATATTCTCAAGAAAGACTCGTCCGAGCGTAGTATCGCGTGACATCTACTTCCGAATTACTCCGTTATAGCTTCCGCACTACACCTAAAAGGCCAAGAGGGGTTAGGTAATCTACGGGTCCTCAGCTTCGGCAGGCTCCCAGGTCGAAAGCAGTACGTCTTCCCGATTACTAGGAAAATGACACTACAATCAAAGGGGCCTCCACTGAGCGGGGGATCTCATGTCTCCTTTTTTGGGATTACTCCCTCAAAGTTAACATGACTATACCGCCCGTCCTATCTTAAAGTTTGCCCAAGTCCGGGTATAGGACTTATGAGTAATCACCAAGCACCCTGTAAACCAGGAAAATCCAGACAAACATATATACAAAATATAACACATAAACAACAATAGCACATATACAGATATAAACAAAGATAGGTTTAACCCACTTAGGGATGAACCAGCAAGAGGTCAATCTTTCCCCAGTGAAGTCGCCATTTTTTTTCTGTGGCGGTAGAAATGTGCAAGACTAAGCCATTGGATTGACTAGACTTTATACAAATCAAAATAAAAATTGTCACCGCGCTTTATTGTTTCCAAAGGAATGGGAAAAGAGCGAATAACCCAAAAAGAGGGGGAAAGATTCAAGGTAAGGGGGTTGGTTATTCAAAGGGAAGGTATTAGCACCCTAAACATCTACGATACTCCGTAGGAACCTCTTTGAAAAATCTGTATATTTTGCCTATAAAAATGTGTTGTATATAAAATGGATGGTGGAGGTGATAAAAGAAATATTTTTATGATTTTTGCACCCGCCGCGGTTGCGAACCTTTAGTGCCTACGTACCACCTTTTGTGCAATAGGGGATCAGGGTACACGTAGTTCCTCTTTTAAAAATTTGAAATACAAGTGTGTTGGTTGATTTTATGAGATAAGACATCATCGCAATTGTCCATGTGAAAAACATACTTACTACCCACAATCATGAGAAAGGAGAATTTGCATCATCTCAAAGTGGAGGATATGACTTGGATTTTAAAATCAACAATGCCTCACTCAACACCCAAGTGGAAAATATCCCACTTCACTACATATTGTAGAAGTATAGTTGTTTGCATCACTACAAGGATTGACAAGAGTCTAATCTTTTGAGAAAAGTTTAAAGATAAAAGCCAAAGTGGCAAAATGGTTTGAAATGAGATTGATTGACTTTTAGTCTTCTCACAAAAAAAGGTCAAGGTATTATTAAATTGGTTGAAATTTATTTATGAAAATGTTTCGAAGATGCATGGACCTAAGTCCAAGTTTATTATGAAAATGTTTCAAGTTTCAAAACAAGAAGAGTTTTTTTTTAAGGAGGGAGAAGATTTTTGAAATTAAAGAAGATGGGAGGAGAAGAAGAGGCTATCCTAAAGCATAAGGTAAAAGCTAGGGATAAGAACCATCTAACCAACAAGAAGCCAATACTTGACATTATGAGTCAATATAGAATTCCCATTCTTCGGATTGAAACCAAGCAAGCAAAGGTACTAGACCTCTTAAAAGAACCAAACTTCAAGTGTTTTAAGTCTTCGCAAAAATTGGGCAGAGTAACGGCTGTATACAGGTGAATTCCATATTACAAACAAAGATCGTAATCTCAATAACCTGCACACAAAACAAACAAACAACCCAATGTCTTGAGGTAAACCTCAAGAACTCCAGACAAAATATTAAATAAAGTCACAAAGTCTCCAAGATAGGCCAAGGTCTCTAATCCTAAGTCCAAGAAGTCCATCACTCCATAATGCAAAGGATAGTAACCATGTAGTCCAAGTATCATTAATGATTTTTATGGTTCATGTTGATTATTAGGTGTCTTTAAAAAGAAAGAAAAGCTCAAGTGAGCAAAATAAAAATGACATAAAAGTAAATGCTCAAGTGAGCAAAGATGAAAATAGCATGAAATGTAAAATGCTAAAAGTAAATGGTACATAAAGCATGGAAATAAAAGCGTAAAGTAAAGTTAATTGTTAGTAATTAGTGGTTAGTTGGATGACCATCTTGAAACTTGCATTTGGAACTCATTAGAGGATTGGTAGAACCAAAGCCTCCACACAACAAGTTGAATTTTCTTTTTGTCAAGTATATCATCCATTTTGGAATTCTCACAAGGCAACATGTAATGATCAACGATGTTTAAGTGATCCGCGTTGACCAAAGGTGTTGTAGATCCATTAGAGGATTGGTAGAACCAAAGCCTCCACACAATGAATCTCAAGGTTATTGGATCAAAGAGATCAAATTAACATACTTGGGCTTGCAATCATAAGTTTGGGCCACGAATGATCATTTATTCGAATCGGGACAAAATTTAGCGCTATGTTAAGCAATCGTAAGTGGACTTATATAGAAGTCACACCTATTTTGAGACCAGTCAATAGCAATTTATGTACTTCATGTTTGGATAAATGATATAGAGATCACCATCCCTTAACATGTAGCACAATTAAAAAAGAAAGGGATAAGATGAAGAGAGAGGGGAATGATAAGCTAATTTGGATCACCATTTCAAAATTCTTTCATCTTTAAATTCAACCACTCCTCTAGATGGATTAAAGCACTAAACATATCATTAATCCAAAGCACCAAAAATGAATTAAATAATTCACTCTTAGGTAGATTTGAATTGATGAACATTTATCCAACTTCATCTACATCACAAATTCCATTGAGTTTAAAGACAAATTGGACATTTAAAATTGCAATCCAAACCAACAATCAAAAAGAGTGAGTAGAAAAAGCATTTTGGATCAAAGTTGCCCCAAAACAAGGCAAAAAAGTGCATTCTGTCCCTGTGTAAATCGATTGCACTATTGTGTAAATCGATTTACACAGTACAGTTTTCTAAAAATTGTGCAAAATTTCTTCTGTGCAATCGATTTCACTATAGTGCAAATCGATTGCACACATTTACATAAGCAAAAACAGCATTTTAAAAGGGCAATTTCTTGTTCAAACTTTCCATCAAACACCTTATGATCATGGATCCACTTGAGCACGAAAATTCCATCAAATTATGAGAAAATAACACCATTGAAATCACAAAATAATGCTCAAAGAATCAATCCCAAAGATCACCAAGAGATCACATTGTGAAAGATGAATTATCCAACTTACCAAAGGTAGATCTAGAGAATTATCAAAACAACTTCAAGAATTTGCTTCAATTCAACCACAAGAATCAATTGACCAAGCTTGGATGTAGAGAATTGATGGAGAAAAAGTGTTTGGATGAAGGTTTAGCTCAAAGATTAGTAAGCTTCAATGCAAAGCTTACTAACTTTTTGAAAATGGAGCTTTGAGTGAATTTGGTAGATGGAGAGAATTGAGAGATTTTTTAACAAGGTGGATTTGGCTATCAAAAGCTTGAAATTTGAATGAAATGAGAGCTCTATTTATAGAGTTTTAGGATTGGGATTAGTGGTAATTTGGTAATTGATTCTTGGAGCCAAAATTTGAATTAATGATAACTCTTTCAAAAATTAGAGCCAAAATTTGAATTAATGATAATTCTTTCAAATATTAGAGCCAAAATTTGAATTAATGATAATTATTTTTTTAAAATGAAAGATTGGCACTAAAATTTGAATTAATGATACATCTTTCAAAAGTGAAGGAAAATTGGAGCCAAAATTTGACAAGTTTAAAATGCTGATTTTTTTTTAAATTTTCACGCTGTGCAATCGATTGCACTACAGTGCAAATCGATTGCACAATGTATTTTTTTCAAAAATGGCGCAAAATACACTATGTGCAATCGATTGCACTTTAAGAGCAATCGATTGCATCAGTGAAAAAAAAATGAAATTTTTTAATTCTTTTTCTTTGCAAATAGAGATTTTAGGAAAATATGACCAGAAATCCTTATTTGTCAGATGCTTCGACTTGGTACCTACAAAACAAAAAATATACAAAGATAAAGACAAATATTTTTTGTATTTTGATTAGAAGTTAGTCAACAACACATATACAAAATACACAACCAAGGTGCTTGGAGATTCCTCAAGAGCAAACTTAAAGATAGGAAAAAAGAGGAAGAACCAACCCTAATGTGATCTTGTTATGATCGAGTTGATATGATATGATAGAGGAATCTTAGGGGCAAAAATTGGGGTACAACAGATGTACAGTTAATGAAAATGCAATTGAACATAACCATTAGCTTGCAAATGATTCAAGGACCAAGAATATGCAAAGAAATCATGCTACAAATGCCAGAATCATGATATTCAATTTCAAGAAAGTATGGAAATCGCGAAGTACTTACAGTGCAATTCTGGATGTTAGGAGGCTTGTTAATGATTGGAATAGGATCCTAGAACGTCCAGGAAGCGATTGAGATGACTGGAATGCTTTGAATTGGTCTGCAATTTAGAGATCAATGTGTCATTTTTTTTCACTTTTTTGAAACTTGCTTTCTTGTTTTCACGCCTCTAATCCCCTTGCTTTTGATCTGCACTTGTTCTATATGTACCCTAGAATGAATTAGGGTTGCAAATTGGTTTTAAATCTTCTCCAATAATGATCATTGATTCAAGATTTGATCCTTTATGCAAATCTTTCCAAATTGAGAAAATATAATCTTTTTGTGTCCATTTGAAGCTTGCACGATTTGATTCTCTTTCTAGTTGTATAAGAGGCCTAAACATGCACAAAATCTCAAGCTTTAGTTAGTTTTGATATTTTCATGATTTTATTTTGATTTTATTTGATTTAATTGAAATAAAAATCAAAATAAATGACAAAAATAAAATTAAGACAAGTGGGAGAGATCATGGGTCGTGGGTCATGTTACAAACTCAATGCACGCATAAAAAGTTGGGCCCATTTGATAAAAATTGCAATTTTGGCCACTTTTGACTTTTGGCAATTTTGCAAAAAGGGTCAACTTTGCCAATGCATAACTCCTTCAATTTTGACCCTAGAGATGTGTTCTTGGACTTTTTAGAAAGATTGAGATGTCCTCTAAGCAACCCGTTTAGTCTCATCTCAATTGAGTCTTCCATGTTCATGTATGAAGCTTTGACAAAAAAGGTGTTTTTGTTGACTTTTCAAAATGACCTATAATGTCCAAATTTATATCTTCTTATGAGTGCTTATTTTGAGATTGGGAGCTGAATATGAATTGTAGGGAATTACATCCTCTTCAAAATGAGCTTTGGATGAGTCATTTTTGATAAAGTATGAGAAAGTTATGTTTGGTCGAAGTTGAGTTGACTTTTCCTACAAAACCCTAATTTAGCAACTTTTGGGTTTTGATGAATTGTTAGCAATCCTTAAGGAATCATGATCAATCCTTGATCAAATGATGAATAATACTTCAAAATGAGGGTGTTGACCAAAAATCTTGAAGTTTGAATGTATGTAGGACACAGTTGACTTTTGCCCTAGCACAGTCGATTTTCAGGCTTTTGAGCAATTAATTGAGCAAACTTCCTCTGCAAGGCTTGAAACTTGACATGGATGATCTTGAGAACATGTTAGGACAATGGTGAGCATTTTGGATCCTTTGGACTCAAGTATCTTGGTGCAAACTGAAACCCTAATTTGAGGTAGACTGCCTTAGGAGAGTGTTTGTCTGGTCAACCCTTGGACTTCCTTGAGCAATTTGAGGACCTCACTTGACATGTATTGAGAAATATGGGAGGGAAAATTTTGGGGTACAACAAGGAGGATACTGCTTTGTGAATCGAAACAAGCATGTAGGAGGCCACTGCTTTGTGGATCGAAGCAGGTTGCTTCAAAGGGAGACATTTCCCAGTCGAAGCTAACATAAAGGAAGGAGTTCAGTCAAAGCTAGCATGAATTGAATCAATGCCTAGTCGAAGCTAGTATGAATCAAAGCATGCTTGCTTTTTTTCAATTTTTTCAAAAAAATCAAATTTATCTGCTTTGCTCTTTCAACAGTTTCCTCTTTGACTTGATGCTTGAAAATATGATCCGTGGAAACTATGTGGGGCATTAAAAACCCAATTGTACTTGTGCAAACTTGAACTTTAATAAATCCTTGTGAGAAAATGTCTTGAGAAATTAGAGGGCAAATTTTAGGGTACAATAGATGTAGCCACTAGCGAGGATGAAGTGGTGAACTGCCTTAACAAATCCTTGTGTCGTTCTCTATTATCCCTTTACTACCTTTTATTTTCATTACACAATTTGTTGAATAACATTGTTGGATCAATCGACTCGTAATAATTTTTCTGTAATTGTTTTGTTTAAATGGTGTGTTGATTAACTTATCATTTTGATTATAAGTGGTTTTCATATCAACACAGCTCAAAGGAAATTTTTGAAAAGTTGAACGCGTACCAAGTGTTCGACAAATTTTCTTGTTCATTATTTTTTCTTAATTCATTGGAAGTAGGTTACTAAGTTCATAGAGTGGAAATATTGTGTGAATTGATTCAAGTATATTAATTCAATCTTATTGATTCTCATTATTCCATTTGGCTTATTGCATATCCGAGTTCTAATAACTAGGTTCGCATAGATGACTTTAATCGATCTATATTAAAAAACTTCCGTGTGCACTCTTTTCATAAGCTGTTTTATAAACTACCATTGAATGTGAAATGAGACCAAATCTGAAGATATGTCAGAGACATTCAGAAAAAAATTAAATGCAACAACTCTAGAAAATACACCAGAAACATCCATAAAAGCATTGGATGAACAAGAAACCCATATGAAGATACATCATAGACATCTAAAAAAGCATTGAATATAATAAACTCTAGAAAATACATCAAAGACATCCAGAAAAGCATTGGATGAAAAGGAAATCCAAACTCTGGGGAAACACCAGAGACATCCAAAAAAGTATTAGATGGCAAGGAAACTCATCCTGAAAAGATATCTGAGATATTAAAAAAAATCATTGAATGCAAAAGAAGACCTAAAATTCCCGAAATACGTCAAAGGCATCCAGAAAAGCATTGGGTGAAAGGAAATCAATTAGGAGATTTTAAGTAGACATCAAGAAAAGCATTGCATGGAGAGGAAAAATCATTGGATAGAGAGGAAAACAAACTCGAGATCATCCAGAAAAGCATTGGATGAAACATATGTTATCCAAGTTTATAAATATATTAAAGACATCCAAAAAAGTGTTGGAAGAAAGGGAATGATTCTTAAGATACATCCAAAACATCCAAAAAAACTCCGAATGTACGGGAACAAGTTTTGGAAAAATATCATAACAAACAAGACATATCTGGAAAAATAACGAAGAAGCACAGAAAAATTGAACCTTAAGAAAAAATATCTGCTTCGTTAGGTGCCAACTAAGTTGGACTTTGACTACAAGGTAAGATGTCGATAACAACAAGACCTCGGAAAATGAAAATGAGCACGAAACACTCTTCGAGCTATGCATGATATTGACTTTTGCATGAATGATTAATGAATGCCATGCAAATTCTTATGACAACTAAGTTAGACTCTTTTGTGAGGTATGGTTGGAAATCTGATTCCTCAACACATGGAACTCTTGTTAGACGATGGTGCGTATCTAGAGAAGGTGGATAGAGGCGCAAAAATTTATTCTAGACACAAACTAGAATTTAATTGTTTTCAAAACTTTTTGACACAGAAGCAATTAACTGGATAAGTCGTCTAAAAAACAACTTATTGGGAACTCAGATATACAAATTATGAAAGATAAATCTATGAGATAAAATTGAATAATTGATCAATACAAACTAATCGTTTTATCAAACACTTAGCGTGCAAGTGAATTTTCAGAATTTCTCTTTGAGTAGTGTTGATATACAAAACCACTTATAATCAAAATTGATTATAAGTTATATCCACACCTATTTCAAAAACATATTTTGAGAGAAAAATTCTTACAATTCAATTACTATCACAATGGTATTTGATAAAAAGTTTGATGAAATTAAAAGCAAGTAAAAGCTGAAAAGTAAAAACACACAAGGAATTTGTATACACATTTCCCCACTGCCGCCCTCGCGTGTAGGTACGTCTGCGCCTAATTCTAGTAGAAATAGGATAATTCTTATATGCAAAAATTTTAATACAATGGAAGAGTTAGAAACAACAATACAAAATTCTCCAATTTGGTGTTGATGCTCCTTCTTCCAACCTTTGATCTTAAGCAAGATCAAATCAATCAATATATACAACTTATTCGCCGCTTAAGCTACTTCCTTAAAAGGATTTCAAACACCCCAAGGTTCCTTGCAAAGATTTCAACCACTCCAAGGGATTTTTCACTCAAGTAAATCCTATTTTACACTATCAACACAAGATCACCAATTATATCATCCAATTCTTGTTACTTCCTTAAAAAGATTTCAACCACACTAAGGTTCTTTGAAAATATTTCAAACACTCCAAGGGATTTTTCACATGGAGGATTCATTATCGCACGATCTTGCACGATATTGTACCCCAAAATTTTCCCTCCCATATTTCTCAATACATTTCAAGTGAGGTCCTCAAATTGCTCAAGGAAGTCCAAGGGTTGACCAAACAAACTCTCTCCTAAGGCAGTCTACCTCAAATTAGGGTTTCAGTTTGCATCAAGGTACTTGATTCCAAGGGATCCCAAATGCTCACCATTGTCCTAATATGTTCTCAAGATCATCCATGCCAAGTTTTAAGCCTTGCAGAGGAAGTTTGCTCAGTCAATTGCTCAAAGGCCTTAAAATCGACAATGCTAGGGCAAAAGTCAACTGTGGCCCACATACAGTCAAACTTCAAGATTTTTGGTCAACATTCTCATTTTGAAGTATTATTCATCATTTGATCAAGGGTTGATCATGATTCCTCAAAGATTTCTCACAATTCATCAAAACCCAGAAGTAACTAAATTAGGGTTTTGTAGGAAAAGTCAACTCAGCTTTGACCAAGCATAACTTTCTCATACTTTATAAAGAATGACTCATCCAAGGATGTAATTACCTACAATTCATCTTCATCTCCCAAGTTCAAGATATGCACTCACAAGAAGATATAAATTTGGACATTATAGGTCATTTTGAAAAGTCAACAAAAACACTTTTTTTGTCAAAGCTTCATACATGAACATGGAAGACTCAATTGAGATGATACCAAAAGGGTTGCTTAAAGGACATCCTAAGATTTCTAAAAAGTCCAAGAACACATCTCTAGGGTCAAAATTGAAGGAGTTATGCATTAGTGAAGTTGACCCTTTTTGCAAAATTGCCAAAAGTCAAATGTGCCCAAAATTGCATTTTTTGCTAAATGGGCCTAACTTTTTATGCTTGCACTGAACTTATAGCATGGTCCAAGACCCATGAGCCTTTCCACTTGTCATTTATTTTTATTTTTATCATTTATCTTGATTTTATTTTATTTAAATCAAATAAAATCAATAATAAATAGTGAAAATATCAAAAATCATTGAAACCTTGAGATTTTATGCACATTTTTAGGTCCATGGATAGCTGGAAATGAAATCAAATCGTGCAAGGCTTGTTTGGACAGAAAAAGATTGAATTTTTCTTGTTTTGGAAAGATTTGATGCAAGGGTGAATCAATGATCAAATCTTCATAATTGCAAGGATTTGATGCAAACTTGTAATCCTAATGCACTCTATGATATATATTGAATAAATCCAAAGCAAAAGAATAGGCATTGGAGGCGTGAGAAGTCAGAACTGAATTCAAAAAATCACTCAAAAATGTTGGTTCGAGTTATTAGTTAGAGGAAGGTTCAAGGAGATTTAAAGCAGCCAATCCACTCCTGGACCTCCTCTGAAGCGATTCCAATCGTTTTCCATCCCTCCCAAGCCCAGAAAAGGGACGTATAGTCATCACAGTTTGGTATATTTTTCAAATTCGATTATCCAAATCCTTGTATCTTTATCATGTTTAAATGGTGCATTTGTGATTCTTACCATGTTTTGAAACTAACTGCATTGTTTGATTGTATGTTTGGAAGCCATACACATAGCCACCATTGTTAGGGTTTCTGGGATCATTTTGGGGTTTTGTTATACATAAGAAATTGGACGTTGATATTGGTACCATGATACTCGTGAGGTTGAAACGAGTTGATTGGTGCCATTGATTTTCATTTATCATGCACGTACATGATTTTGGAACGGCCAGGGGCTATACCTACGTTTGGCGTCTGTAGGTAAAAGTCATAAAATCTAATACGACGGACAGGGGTAGACGACGACTGCGTGACAACACACCATTCATCTGTTTGAATTTTGGCGCATTTGTTTGATAGCTGGCATTGTTTTCATTATATTATTATTATTTCATATACTAACAAATAAATCCAAGTGGCCCAGTGGTAGCCAAGGAAGGCGTTAAGGCTTTGCAGGCATGAGGTCAGGGGTTCGACCCTTGCCTCCAACATTTTCCATTTTATCAATTTATCTTTACAAATCCTGTACCCCACGCGTCCTGAAGCTTACCATGTGCCTCCAATCAGTCAGCCACAAGATCCATCTCTATCCAGATCTAGCGTTTCTCACAAGGAGGTCCATGATGCATCCTAGTCAAGCCAATGCACATGATTTGGAAAGTCAACGTGGGCCAAGGATTATTGGGCTCATAATTGTTATTGACACCCCCTCCATTGCTACTAAACCAGGCCCATCTCTCTTTTCTTTTATATTTTTTTCTTTTATTTATTTATTTTGTTTAAATTATTTTCTAATCATAAATTAAATTCTTTTTTTTAACAAAAAACTCATAAAATCAATTTTCAACAATTTAGATTTAGGTTGTATTTTTATCAAATTTAATTTAATAATTAGTTTAATTTGATTTTAGGGTAATTTAAACCTTTTTGTAAATAACTTAAAATAAATTAGAAAATTAGGATTTGTTTGATTTAATTTTTTATTTTATTTTCTTAAAATAAAAAAATGCAAAAATAGGTCAAATTAATTATTTTTCTTAATTTTAATTAATTAGTAATTAGGTTTGTATTTATTTAATTAAAACCTTATTTTTCTCAAAATAATCAAAAACAACAAAAAATGATTTTTCTTTCAAGTAGGTTTAGACGGGGTCAAAACCCTAATTTTCCTCGTTCTCGATTCATCGCGCGCATTTATTTATTTTTTACAATATTAATGTAACTGCTCATGGGATGTAATAGTTTAATTAGGATTTTCCTTTTATTTATCGTTTTATGGTTTTTTTTGCTATGTAATTAATCCCCCACCCCAAAGCCTTGTAATAGCGTAGTTTTATTTCTCGCATTTTAATTTTTGCAAATATTAACTGTTAGATGTATGATAATAGGATTGCATGACAAGAATGTATGTTAATTTTAAAATGGTTAGCAAACCCTAAATGTGCAAAGATAATAATTGAAATCAAATCACTCGCACATGCGCACTCCTAGGGTATACTCTCACTTCGGTTGCCTTCAGTAAACGATCATTAAGTATAGGGCATTTTAGTGGTTGCTCTCTTGTCTAAACAAAGATCAAATGTCCCGTTCGGAAATGTTGCCTCGGAAATGTTGCCTCGAATATGATCTTAAGACATTAGGGTTATTACTAAGACGTCCTAACATTGCTTTAGTGATCGTACATCCCTTTCGAATTGACCTTTACAACTCCAACGTTGGTGCTACCTACTCACTAATAGGGGGATAGCGATGTCTAAAGGAAACAAGAACGGAAACATTCTTTGTTCGAGTAGGTAGATGCTAGTAGGTACTTGCTCAAAATCAAACTTTTCCACACTTACACTCTTTTCAAATAAAGTTTTCAAATCGACTTCGTAACACTCTTGAAGACAAAAGCAAGGGTTAAAACGAAGTAAAACAAAAACTTTTCAAAACACACTGTTGTACCCCAAAATTTACCCTCTCATTTTATCAAAATTTCTCATCACAAGGCTCTTGGAACTCAAGATCAAGCTAGGGTTTGCTCTGCTCAAGACACCTCCTTGCACTGTTGACTTAAATTAGGGTTTGGGTTTGCACAGGGATTTTTGGACCTTCAATGCCCAAATTGAATTTAATACTTCATGTTGGACTCATAAGTTTTCCCATACCAAGTTTCAAGCCTTGATTCAAATTTTTGCCCAGTCAATTGGACAATTGACCTAGAAATCAGCTGTATTGGGGAAAAAGTCAATTGTGGCCAATTTATAGTCAAACCTCATGAATTTTGACCCACATCAACATTATGAACTCATATGAACCATTTGATCAAGTTTGGACCACAATTCCACAAGAAATTTGATCAGATCACCAAAAGGGCAAAATGGTCATTTTTAGGTTTTTGACTTTGCAAAGGCAATTTTTGACTGTTTGACCTAGCCAATGACAAATCAAGTTCAACCATGGACTCAATGAAATTATCTTGACCTATTTAACAAGTTCAAAAGATCTCAAATGCATAGAATTGACAGATGAATTTTCCAGTCAACTGATCAAAATTTGACTGTACACTAAAAAGTCAAACTTTGACTTTTTGGTCAAAATCAAGTGCAAATGGATTCAAACAAAACTTACAACATGAAAGTTTTAGTCCATCACAAATTCTACAACTTTGATTCACAAATTTTTCTCAAAAGAATCTTGGATCTCAAGTTATGATTTTTGGAACAAGGGTCCCTAAAACTTTTAACTTAGAGAAATTTTGCCATAGTTTAGGCAGGATTTTGACCCATCTTCTTGGCCATTTTTCACATAGTTACACTTGGAGTCTCAAGTTTCATTTCAAATATGGATCATAGTACTTGTTGCAAGCTTTACAAATTGTCCAAGAACTCCTCAAACACATTTGTGGTTAGGGAGAATCGAATGCTTGAAGTTGGCAAAAACTCACTTTATAACCATGGCAAATACATGTTCATACAACTTGCAAAATCTGACCAAACTAGCTTTGTACTTAATTACAGGCCTCTAAACCAATTTACACAAAAAAATTGAATGCAAATACATTGGTTAGAGGCATTGTTCTGATCAAGGGAGCATTATACAATGAATAATTCCATTTTGGGCATAAAGATAACACTTCCATTTACATAAAGCATGCTTTATGTCAAGTTTCATTTCTTGAGCCATACACCAAGCCTCTTGCTGCAAACAAGGCTCGCTAATGTCAGGCAAAGCTCAACCACTTTGTGCAGCTAGGTTACAAGCCAGTACAACCCTTGCATTGTCAACTCCCACTTTTTGCTTCAAAACCAAGTCATTGTGCAAAAAGTCTATAACTCACATATTTGATATATTCAACTTAAGCCAAGGTTTCAAACAAGTTTTACACATCCTTGTAAGCCAGAAACACAAGCCAATCATCCCTCAAACACCCTTGAACACCAAAACACCAAAAACTTGCAAAATAGGGCAGTTGCTGCAACTTGAGTGCCATAGCTCATTTTGCTCGTGCGTTTTGCTCCTTTCCACTTCAAACACCTTCCATTCAACTCACTCAAGCTATCCCAAACCTCTATTGCCAATTGTAACTCCATTTACAATGTTCACCATTTCTGTTTCAAGCTTATGCAGGTTGACTTCTAGAGGTTGATTCAGGCCATTTCAAAACAAACTAAGCATTGGGAAAGGTTCAGGGAACATCAAGCAAGCTCAAAAGAACCTCAGGCCTCACTGAAAGTTGCTGCATTGTCCAACTCGAATTCAACTGAAACAGGTTTTTTCATCAACTTCTATCTCTCTATTTAGGAACATTTAGCCTTAGGTTTATGAATGAAAGATGTAGTACTCATTGCCCTGAAACCATACATATGCTCAGTTTTCATTTATATTAAACGTGCTAAGAGAATTTCATCCATGAACTTTCTGAAAAACTAGGTTAGAAATTAGGGCCAGAGAAATTCTCTCTGGTCTTTGAGAGTTAGATTAAGTTTTTTATATGGTTAGAATCGTGGTTTGATGCTCTACAAGTTTAATGTTTTGAATTTTGGCAAAAGATCACAAATGCAGGAGTTAGCTGTTTGAACTTAGAAAGCGCGTTTTTCACAGTGCTGGAGGAAGAAGATGAAGACTTGGGCTGGGCTGGCTTGTTTTTGCTTCTAACACCTTCTTTTCAGTTTCACACCCCCTGGCCCAACTTCTTGTATTTTTATTATTTTTGCATTTTAATTTCATTTCTGACTTTATTATTTTATTTCCAAAAATAAAAAATACTTGAAAAACATTTTCATAATTTTTTATATTTGTTTGGTATTTATTTTAATTATTTCTAACATTAAAACATTCTTAATACCATTTTATTATTTGTTTAAATTTAAAAATAATGTAAATAATACTTTTATTTTCATTTTTTTATTTTTTATTCATACTGAAAATATTTTCTTGAATATATTTTTTTTTGTAAATATTTTATTTTATTATATATATATATATATATATATATATATATATATATATATATATATATATATATATATATATATATATATATATATATATATATATATATATATATATATATATATATATATATATATATATATATATATATATATATATATATATATATATATATATATATATATATATATATATATATATATATATATATATATATATATATATATATATATATATATATATATATATATATATATATATATATATATATATATATATATATATATATATATATATATATATTATACCTTTATTTTATTAAATAATTAGAGTAAAAATATAAAAATATTACCCTTTTTATTTTTTATACAAAAAATACATTTTCTTCAATATATTTCATTTTTGTACATATCAACATATTTTTGTATATAAATAATAAATAATATCATTTTCTTAAGAAAAAAATTAGGGTTTACCCCTTAATTAAATAAAATCAATTATTTTTTTTATTTTATTTCTTTACACCTTTTTTTACATTAAAAATACTTTGCATACATAAAAACTCCTTTTTTGCATAAATACATTTTATTTAATATTTATTTATTGTGTTTATTTAATACATTTAAATATTATGCATTGTAAATTCAATTTGGATGTAATAATTTAGGGTTTTAATTTCTTGCAAAATAATCCCCTATTCAAAATTGTACCCCCCTCCCTATATCAAAGTTGTAATAGCTTAGATTTATTTTTACGCACTTAATGCTTTCAATTATGCCATGATTAGAGAATTAGGGTTTGTATGCAAAATCAAAACCAACAAATAGTTTGACCTAATCAAAGGCAAAAATGCATGAAAAAACAAACACAATGCACACTTGCACCCCTAGGGTTACAATCCACTTGTTGCCTTCAAAAATGGGCCATGGTATGCATTTTAAGTACTTTGGCAAAACAAAAACAAACAAAAGATCATAGTCCCTCGATGGCGCTATCTGAATTGCCTAAACAAAAATGATCAAGTCCCTTAAGAAAATTGCCAAAAATACTTGATACCATTGCTATCATGGTCTATACGATGATGACCCGCGCCTGTCCCGTTTAACATCCTAACACAATGTTGTTCACCAAATGCAATGGTGAAATAACACTCTTAAAAGGGTTAAAAACATAAGAAAGATCTTTGAGTAAAATAGGATAGATAACTCTTAGTTACTTGATCAAAAGCTTGCAAAAACATCCTTGCTATTTTCAAACACACTTCACAACACAATTCCAAAATCCAACTTTCAAACATTGAAAACTTTTCAATAGACAAAAACACCTTTGTATACATTCCAACAAGAATCATTACAAAGGTTGCCACAACGATGGCCTCTTTTCAAAACATCTTTCAAAAACGCACACAAAGCACCATTTCAAACAATTGAAGAGTACCATTTCAAACAATTGAAAAGCAAAGCAAGTGATCTAAACAAGTAACTAAGAGCCCATGGATAACCATGGATAGAAAGGGTGCTAATACCTTCCCTTTCTATAATCTACTCCCCGAACCCAAGAAAACATCTCAAAGGTCTTTCCTGTGCTTTTTGACCTTTCCTTAGGATAAAATAAAAAGTCGGTCGCGACTCTTGCTAAATCGAAACATTTGCGAACACAAACGTAAAACCTCAAGTCAGTTCTCCCACCGTATCACAGAACTGGTGACTCTGCCGGGGAAGATTCTAAAAGTGGAGTAACCTTAGGGCTTAGATCACCTTTTGCATGCTTATCTTGATTGCTTTGATTGCTTTACATTTGGTTCTCTTGTTTGGGCTTGAAATCCTCCACCCGGATTTGGGAAACATTCATAGGTAAATAGCAATACGTTGTGGAAACTGTGCGGGGTATACCGACATGGTTGAAGCAATAGCTATATTAGTGCGACATATTTGTGAGTACCGGTAGCCTTTGAGTCAATCAAAGAGAATACGGGGCCACTGAGTGATGTCATGAAGCACTAATGAACTCTTAGAACCTTACTTGACCATCTTGGCCTTTTATTAGGGGTAGTGAGATGACCGGATTTGGTGCAGTCCGAAGTTGGTAGATACTCGATACTACACTCATTGAGGATTTTTTTCTTGGAATATTTTGGTCGCCAGTTAAGTGGCTAAACCAAAACAATGAACACAGAAAATAATCCAGTGATATTGAGCTCCTTAGAACCCGGTTACTATTTATAGGACAGGTTGAGCCAACTAACTTCAAGAGGGTACTTACCTATGAAACTTCATGCAAGCCTAAAACTAGGATCTTGTGTGGCTTGTTTGTACATGTGTTTGTGCATACATCATGAACATCATAAAACATCATATGCATCCACTAACCATTTCAAGGGTTTGGATCTTCATCTTTGTTCTTGTTTTGTAGGTCATGGAATCTCTTCGCAGGAAAACAATTCAAGTCAACCTTGTGAGAATCCCTCCTCAGCTCAAGGAGCTTACTTCCAGGATTCCAGAGAATTCTCTCTTCAGTGAAAGACATGGTAGACTTCTCAACTTGGTCAACTCCAACATTGAAGAAGACATGGTGAAAGTTCTCTTCCATTTCTTTGACCCCCTACACCACTGTTTCACATTCCCTGATTACCAACTAGTACCTACTTTGGATGAATTTTCTCAACTCCTGATAATTCCTATTCTTCATCAACTACCCTACAACGGTACGGAAAAAGAACCAAATCCTGAAGATGTTGCTCAAGCATTACACTTGCAACCATCTAATATCAAAGGACATTGGGAAACCAGAAGTGGTGTCAAGGGTTTCTTGGCAAAGTTTCTGTTCGAGAAGGCACAAGACTGCTGGAATTCTCTAGATCTACAAGCTTTTGAAGAGATTGTGGCACTCCTCATCTATGGGTTGGTCTTGTTCCCAAACCATGATCAACTTATAGATGTGAATGGTGTCAAGATTTTCATATCCCAGAATCCTGTGCCTACATTGCTTGGGGACATCCTACACTCATTTTACACACGAACAATGAGGAAAAGAGGTGTTCTCATGTGATGTACTCCTCTCCTAGCAAGGTGGTTTATTTCTCACCTTCCACAATCAGTTTTGAAGAATGAGCAGGGTTTAAGGTGGTCACAACGGTTGATGACCCTCACACATTCTGATGTTCATTGGTGTTCTCGGTCCAGAGAAAATGTCATCATGATTGATCATTGTGGGGAATTCCCTAATGTCCCACTACTTGGAATTAGGGGAGGCATTACCTACAACCCCTGTTTAGCTCTAAGACAGTTTGGATATGCTAGAAGGGATGGCCCTCATGATATGTTGATTCCTGACTTAGTTTTTGACTTTGACAATGATGCGCAAGGACTTCGAAAAAGGTTCATCAGAGCTTGGAGGATGCCTAACAAAGTGGATAGTAAGACACTGGGGCACAAGAATTCCATCCCCCTTGAGCCTTATCTTAAGTGGGTACGAACGCGCACCCAGAATCTTATGATGCCATATCCTCACATTCTCCCCGTGATCAAAGAGCCTATTATGGAAGGAGAGGTTACATACACCCTCTTACATCCCGACATGCCAACATCATTGGAAGAGTTACAAAAGAGTTGGATCCAACTCAAGAAAGAACGAAATACTTTTGAAGCCAGCTTATATGCCAGTGAGAAGAAGGTTTTGGAGCTTACCCGCCGAATTCATGAGGAGGAAACTCCAACACTTACATCGCACCAAAGAGGATGCGCAATGTCTTTTTACATTAAGAATTTTGTAATATTTTTCCCATGGGGCACTTATGTACTAACAAATTTCTTCTTAATATGACGTGTGTTCTTTTTGTCTGCAACAAATTTGAATTTTCTGAATCCTTGAATGCATTACATGAATAACATATCATTCATCATATGCATAAACAGGTCTTCACACCAGGTTTCCTTATCTTTCAGCTGTTTATTTCAGCCAGATGGATTTGGAGCAGACGGTTAAGGATCTGCAAGCACATAACTCTCAATTCCAGCAACTCCTCATGACCTTAGCAAAGGGTCAAGAGGACCTCAAAGCACTGTTGGAGAAAGATAAAGAGAAGAAGAAAAGACCTGGTGTAGTCATCATGGGAAGAAGGTTTGAAAGCAATGCTAAAAAGGTTCTCGAGTTCCCCTCAACGTCTGATAAAGGGGCTGGTAAAGGAAAAGGAACAGTGATGCCTTCTGAATCTGAAGTTGAAGGAGAAGAAGAGGAAGAGGAAGAAGACGAAGATTACTCCGAACAGCAATATCCCCCGGCGGATGTTAAATTTAAAAATCTTGAGGATAGATTGGCAGCCATGGAGTTGCAAAGGGTACTTGGTTTAGATTTCGAAGAACTAGGGTTGGTCGTTGGGATCGTTATTCCTCCCAAGTTCAAAGTTACTACCTTTGCCAAGTATGACGGTCTGTCGTGTCCAAAGATGCATCTAAGATCCTACGTCCGAAAGATCCAACCCCACTCATCTGATAAAGACCTTTGGGTCCATTTTTTCCAAGACAGCTTGTCAGGCACACAATTGGACTGGTTCTATCAACTTGAGAGGTCTGAGGTTCATAACTGGGAAGAAGTAGCTGCTGCTTTCTACCGACAATACCAATACAACGCTGATTTAGCGCCTACTCGTACTCAACTACAAAGTATGGGCATGGCTTCTAATGAAGGATTTAAAGAGTATGCCCAGAAGTGGCGTGATCTGGCTGGAAGGGTGCAACCACCATTGTCGGATAGAGAGCTGGTTGACATGTTTTTAGGGACCCTGTCCGGCCCTTTCTTCAATCATTTAATCGGGAGTTCCTCTGCGGGATTCACCGAACTAATTTTGACCGGTGAAAGGGTCGAGGCCGACATTAAAAGTGGTAAGATTCAGAAAGATGCCTCCGCGTCCACTGCTATTAAGAAGACCTTCCCAGCTAAGAAGGAAGCTTCTGCTGTTTATTCTCAGAAAAGCCAAGGAAGAACCGAGCGCCGGCCAACTGTGGAGGCTGTAATGATCCAAAACTCTTCAAATGATCAACCTCGCAGCAATCAGCCAAGACCTAATCAGCAACGGGTAGAAAGGCCACAACGGCAGTTCACCCGAATCAAAATGACACCGGCTCAAGTACTCCCTCATTTGCTAAAGCTGAATCTTACCAATTTGAAGGAAGCGCCAAAGAACCCTAATACCTCTTCTCCATATTACCACTCCAATGCAAAGTGTGCTTACCACTCTGACAGTGTAGGGCATGATACCAACAACTGTTGGGCTCTTAAGAACAAAATCCAAGACCTGATCGACGCCAAGGAAGTAGAATTCGATGCGCCCGAAAAGCCAAATGTGATTTCTTCCCCAATGCCCAAGCACGATCATAATGTTCATGCCGTTATGGAAGACCTTCATATTACCAATGTTGCTGACCTTTTGACTCCGTTACCAGTGATTAAAATCAATTTGATGAGAGCCGGGATATTCCCAGGCTGTGGAAAAGACTGTTACTTCTGTTTAAACATACGAGCTGACTTCCCACTGTTGAAATCAGGCATCCAACGCCTGATGGATACCCAAGAGATACTCTTCCAAAAGACTCCTGCTGATACCTTTACTCTTGTTACTCTTGCTATCTTTGTTACTTCATCCAATGACATTGCAATAATAACCATCTCCGACAATCTTCCCAAGGCTTGCAAAAGGCCTGTCAAGATTACGCCTGATCCTAAGTTTGTGCCGTTAAAAATCACCATGTCGGGGCCTGTCCCATATCAATCTAACAAGACGATACTATGGAACTACGAAGGAGAAATCTTCTATCATGGTATCAAACAGATTGAATCAGTCCAAGAGAATTCTGAAGAGGAAACCCCTGATATAGGGAACATTGCGGGAACAAGCAAGATAACTCGCAGCGGACAGATTTTCTCTCCGGAGATTGCTCCCCCACAAGCAGTCTTCGGACCCTCGAAAGCTCTATGCCTGTTAAGCCATCTGTGCAAGGCCCGATAATTGAAGAATTGGATACTCTTGAAGTTAGACCATCTGTTGATACTACCGATAAGGGCAAGGGGATACTAGAAGAGCCTGTTAGGATGAAGGCTCAAACTGTGGTAGTCCCCGAGACCACCCAGAAAGAAATGGAAGAAATCTTAAAGATAATCAAAAAGAGCGACTATGACGTCATGGAACAGCTAGGGCAGACCCCTTCCAAAATCTCCATGTTGGCTCTTCTACTCTTCTCTGAGGCCCATGCTAAGGCCCTGATCAAATTTTTAAATACGGCACACGTGCCTCAAGAAACTTCGACTGACCAGTTTCAAGAGTGCGTGGCCAGCCTTACTACTGATAATGGTCTTGGTTTTTTCGATGCTGATTTGACCCCTAAAGGAAGGAAACACAACAACGCGCTGCATGTCTCAGTGGAATGCAGGGGAACCACACTTGCCCATGTCTTGATGGATACCGGTTCATCCTTGAATGTGCTACCGAAGAAAGCGTTAGACCGTTTGGACTGTGAAGGGTTAGTGCTGAAGCCAAGTAATATCGTGGTTAGGGCCTTTGATGGGTCCAAAAGAATGGTTCACTGAGAGGTTAACATTCCTATCACAGTGGGCACCGAGACCTTCAACTCTACCTTCTATGTGATGGACATTCGTCCCTCATATTCGTGTTTATTAGGAAGGTCGTGGATCCACTATGTTGGGGAAGTTACCTCCTCTTTACACCAAATGCTAAAGTATCCTGTTCAGGGTAAGATTATAACGGTGCACGGCGAGGAAGAGTACATGATAAGTCACCTCAACTCCTTCCGCTATGTGGAGTTGGATGGAGAATTCATAGAAACTCCTTTCCAACATTTTGAGGAAGTTTCTCCTGAAGTCGCAGTTGCAAAGACAATGGTTGATGTGCCTACCTTTCCCAAGCATGTGTCTAGGATGGCATCTCTCAAGGATGCGGAGGCTGTAATCAAAGAAGGAAGGAGTATAGTGTGGGGGTAACTGCCTGATTTTCCTCACAAGACAGACAAGTTCGGACTAGGTTTTACTGCTGCTGGCCAGAAAGCTATGCGTCGCTCCAAGGCTGGAGGACCACCCGTAAAAATCACTCACCATGGAATTAATGCCTTAGAAGATGATGATGAAAGAGACAACTTTGAAGATTGGATCTTTCCAACCGTCGAAGGAGGATTAAGCAACTAGGAAGCAAAGGACTTTATTCCCATCACTTTTGTCAACCAGTAATTTATCTTTGAACAATTTCCTATTTCGGTCTGTAATAACTAAACAATTCGTACACTATTTTCACCTTATGCCTTGCCCGGGGCATATAGGTCCATTTGTAAGGGCTTGATTTTCTTCATTATCATATGTCATGTTTTAATGAATCATTGGACGTTTTCATCTATAAACTATTGTGTTCATTTTCTTTCCTTTTTACATCTTGCTTTGTTTAAGGATGGTTATCCCTTACACACACCCACACTCATAAAATGCAGGTACCCATCCACTCCGGATTCCATGGGTGACTTTTCTGCTTTAGCCTTCAGTGACTCTGAGGATTTGGTCAATCATGCTGAGTACGAAGTTGACGAAGACTGTGAAGTGCCGGGAGAATTAGCCAGACTTTTGCAACAAGAAGAGAGGGCTATTCTGCCTCATGAAGAGTTGCTAGAAACCATCAACTTAGGAACATAGGAAGACAAGAAAGAGGTAAAGGTGGGTGCCAACCTGGAACCAGGTGTCAAAGAGCGCTTAGTGCAGTTGTTGAACGAATATGTTGAGATCTTTGCCTGGTCTTATGAAGACATGCCGGGATTAGACACAAATATCATGGTTCACCGTCTCCCTACAAGAGAAGACTGACCACTGATCAAGCAAAAGGTCCGCCGAATGAGGCCCGACATGTCTGAGAAGATCAAAGCTGAGGTAATGAAGCAATTCAACACTGGCTTTCTGGCTGTTACTTCCTATCCATAATGGGTTGCTAACATTGTGCCCGTACCTAAGAAGGACGGCAAAGTCAGAATGTGTATGGACTATCGGGATTTAAACGGGGCTAGCCCTAAAGATGATTTTCCACTTCCACACATTGACATATTGGTTGACAACACAGCTCAACACAAGGTATTTTCCTTCATGGATGGATTCTCGGGATACAACCAGGTCAAAATGGCCCCCGAGGAAATGGAGAAAACTACTTTTGTCACGCAATGGGGTACCTTCTGCTACAAAGTGATGCCATTCGGACTAAAGAATGTCGGGGCAACCTATCAGCGCGCCATGGTAGCTTTGTTTCATGATATGATACATCATGAGATTGAAGTCTACGTAGACGACATGATAGCCCGATCACAGACAGAAGAAGAACACCTTGATCATCTGCAAAAGCTGTTTGTCAGGTTGAAGGAGTTTAAGCTCAGACTAAACCCAAACAAGTGCACTTTTGGAGTCAGGTCTGGTAAACTTTTAGGATTTATCGTCAGCAACAAAGGCATTGAGGTTGATCCTGCTAAAGTCAAAGCTATACAAGAAATGCCTGCCCCCCGCACTGAAAAGGAGGTCAGAGGTTTCTTGGGACGCTTAAACTATATTGCAAGGTTCATCTCTCACCTAACATCTACCTGTGAGCCAATCTTCAAACTGTTGAAGAAAGATCGGGTAGTTGAATGGAACAATGATTGTCAAGTTGCTTTTGATAAGATCAAGGATTATTTACTGGAACCTCCTATTTTGATGCCTCCCGTCGAAGGAAGGCCGTTAATCATGTATCTGACTGTTTTGGATAACTCAATGGGGTGCGTACTGGGACAACATGACGAGTCTGGCCGAAAAGAGAATGCCATTTATTACCTTAGCAAAAAGTTTACCGACTGTGAGACTCGCTACTCATTTCTCGAGAAAACTTGCTGCGCTTTGGTATGGGCTGCTCGCCGGCTAAGGCAGTATATGTTCACTCATACCACTTTGTTGATTTCCAAGATGGATCCAATCAAGTATAACTTCGAGAAGCCTTCTTTATCTGGAAGAATCGCTAGATGGAAAATGATCCTGACTGAGTATGATATCCAGTATACTACCCAAAAAGCTATAAAAGGGAGTGTACTAGCTGACCATCTAGCTCATCAAGCCGTCGAAGATTACCAATCTATGAGATTCGACTTCCCTGACGAGGACATCATGACATTGGACAACATTGAAGGTAACAGATCGTATGACGAACCTGAACAAGGATCCCGATGGACCTTGTACTTTGATGGTGCTTCAAATGCACTTGGCAACGGTATCAGTGCGGTACTCATTTCTCCGGAAGGTTGCCATACACCCTTCACTGCCCGACTTTGCTTCAGCTGCACCAACAACATGGCTGAATATGAAGCTTGCATCTTTGGTCTCAAGGCTGCTATAGACTTGGGAATCAAATATTTGATCGTATTCGGGGACTCGGCTTTGGTTATCAGTCAAATCAAAGGAGAATGGGACACTAGACATCCTAATCTTATCCCATACAAGGAACATGTCCTGACATTGTTGCCTCATTTTGAGCAGATTACTTTCGAGCACTTCCCGCGAGAAGAAAATCAGCTAGCAGATGCTCTGGCTACAATGTCTTCCATGTTTAAACTCAACTGGGATAACGAGGCTCCCTAAATCACCATCGAGTGAATGGACGAACCTGCGCATTATCATGAGATTAATACTGAAGAAGTAGTGGAACAACCCTGGTTTCATGAAATCAAAAGGTATCTCCAGACTCGAGAATACCCTGAAGGAGCTTCCGTCAATGACAAAAAGTTCTTAAGGAGATTTGCTGCCAAGTTCTTCCTAAGCAATGGCATCCTTTACAAGCGCAACCATGATTGTGTTCTACTTTATTGTGTGGACAAGGTTGAAGCAGAGTTGATCATGACCAAGATACATAGTGGCACGTTCGGCACCCACTTAAGCGGACATACGATGTCTAAGAAGATTCTAAGGGCAGGCTACTACTGGTCTACCATGGAAGCTGACTGTCATCAACATTCTCGTACGCGCCACAAATGTCAAGTCTACGCCGACAAAGTACATATTCCTCCTGTTCCTCTCAATGTTCTGACAACTCCTTGGCCATCCGCAATGTGGGGCATTGACATGATTGGAGAAATCAAGCCCACGACATCCAATGGACATCGCTTCATCCTGGTGGCTATTGATTACTTCACCAAATGGGTCGAAGCGGCTTCCTTTGCCTCCATTACAAAGAATATTGTCGCCCGCTTCATCAAGAAAAATCTCATATGCCGGTATGGTATCCCCGATAGGATTATCACAGACAACGGTACAAATTTGAACAATACTATGATCACCGCTCTGTGCGAGCAGTTCAAGATTTATCATCACAATTCATCTCCCTATCGGTCAAAGATGAACGGTGTTGTTGAAGCCACGAACAAAAATATCAAGAAGATCATTCAAAAGATGACAGTCACCTACAAGGACTGGCATGAGATGTTACCATTTTCCCTGCACAGATATCGTACCACGACGCGTACTTCAACAGGGGCAATCCCCTTTTCTTTGGTATATGGCATGGAAGTTGTTTTACCTATGGAAGTTCAGATTCCTTCCTTAAGGATCATGAAAGATGCCGGTTTGAGTGAAGACGATTGGATTCAGACTCGGTTTGATAAACTTAATTTGATCGACGAGAAACGACTTACTGCTGTTTGTCATGGTCAGACGTATCAAAAACGGATGATCAAGGCTTTCAACAAGAAAGTTAGGAGTCAGGTATATCAAGTCGGAGATCTTGTAATCAAGCGGATCATCTTGCCGCAAAGTGATCCCAGGGGCAAGTGGACTCCTACTTACGAAGGACCATTTGTGATCAAGAGCATCTTTTCTGGTGGGGCAATGATTCTGATCACCTTGGATGGCGACGACTTACCGCACCCTGCGAACACAGACATAGTCAAAAGATACTACGCATAAAATGACCCGACAAGTTGAAAACCCGAAAGGGCGACTTGGGCAAAAATGGGCATCCCGGTGAATCGAAAACCTGAAAGGGCGGTTCAGGCAAAAATTAGGGATAAACAAAAAAATCTGCACACCCGGCAAGTTGAAAACCCGAAAGGGCGACTTGGGCAAAAAAAGGGTTTCCCGGTGGATCGAAAACCCGAAAGGGCGGTCCAGGAAAAAGTTAGGGAATTAAAGCGTATGATATGTCTCGTCGGATCACTTTAAGAACAATCTCTTCACCAACAAGCTCCAAACTTCTGATCAATCCAATCATCGGCGGAAGAAGCAGCGAATGGACAAGATACTCAAAGTTGTGAAGGCTATAGCAGAATGGGAACCCCATGGAATTGTTACACATAGCCATCTTTCTTTTGTATAAAAATTTTCTCAATTTTTACGACAACATTCTCTTACTAGGATGTCTGTCTCCTTTGTACAAAGATACTTACAAAAGTTAATACAAAGATACTTCAAAGTGCAGAAATTTGCTTGCCTTTTCTTTCTTTTTACACTTGTGTTTTATTTGAAAACGTCCAAAGTTTTGTTAAATAGGCATATGCATTTGAATATAATCACTGCTTACAAATAAAACGAAATTGAGAAAGGATAATTACTGGTAGGTTGAAGGTGTAGGAAGATATCCTTGTGCTATTCCAGAAGAAATCCCCTGCAATATGTCATCCAGATCCTCAACAGAGCTAAAACCTTGAAGTATACATCCCTAACGGAGTTAAAATTCAAGATCCCCAGCGGAGCCGATGTATTCTAAAATTTATCCCCAGTGGAGTTAAGTTTCAGAGTTCCCATCAGAGTTCAAACTCCCGATCCCCAGTGGAGCCTGAAAACCCTGAAATACCTATCCCCAGCGGAGCCAGAATTTTCTAAACCTTCTTCCCCAGCGAAGTCAAAATTCTAACTATCAATCCCCAGTGAGAACCATTCAGTGTTCCCCAACTTCCCCAGTAGATTGGCGTACAACCCAAGCTCCTGATTTCACCGGCCGAGTAAGCTTTCTCCGCACAGAGTTATTTCCCAACAGAGCAAAGATTCTCGGTCTCATCTCTCCAAGCAGAATCCTCCCAGGTTTTAACGCCCCAGTGGAGATTTTTCAGAATTTTCCTTATTTCCCAGGAAAGTCATGAAGGATTCTCATTCCCCGCAGAAGTTGTCGAAGCTCTTGTTAAATCCCCAGCAGTGGTCCCAGGATTTCTCATTCTCAACAATCAAAGATCTTTAATCCCCAAGCAGTCAGCAAGGATTTCTTGTCTTCAACAATCAAAGATTTTTGAATCCTCAACATCGGTCAGGAATTTATTTTTTCCCCGGCAGCAGTCAAAGATTTCTTTATCACCAGTTATCAAGGATTTATTTTCCTCAGCAAGACAGCTACTCAGCTTACATACACATCCATTACATTCATAAATCATAAACATTGATGAAACACCGTTCATTGCATCATACATATCATGCAACATGACTTTGTGTTTTAGCTAACATTTTACCCTTTTCAGGATAAGATTAAAAGGCTATCATTAACATTTATTCAGATACAGTACGGATACACCCCAGACACGACGGTTATTCTATTACTCATTCAGAATTTCAAGTCAAATACAGTACAGATACACCCCAGACACGATGGTCATTCTACTACTCATTCAGACTTCAGCAATCAGATACAGACTAGATATGCTCCAAACACGGAGGCCATTCTATCTTTCTTTCAGATTCAACTGTCAACTTCAAGTTCAGATACGCTCCAAACACGGATGCCATTCTGGCCCTTACACCAGAAGTTTGATTCCCCCCAGTACAGATTGCCACAAAAGTCATTCTGCTACTCATACAGATCTCAATTTCAGATACTGTCCAGATACGCTCCAGACAAGGTTGCCATTCTGCCACTCATTCAGAACTTATCCTCATCACACAGTTGCTCCATATACAGATGTTTCTCTATTACCCATTCAAAATACAGATACACTCTAGACACGGCAGTCATTCTGATATTCATTCAAAGATCAAATACAGCTACAGCTCGGATACGCTCCAGTTTAACAAACAATCTTAAATGGCACCTTTAAGCCCATTCCCTCAAACAATATTTTGACGAGTGCAAATTTACGGGCACTCTAGTGTCCAATCCTCTTTTACCTTCGAGCCACGAAAGGCAAACTTGCCAATCTAACTCTACAGGTTCAAGAAGATTGAACAGGGGCAACTGTTGTACCCCAAAATTTACCCTCTCATTTTATCAACATTTCTCATCACAAGGCTCTTGGAACTCAAGATCAAGTTAGGGTTTGCTCTGCTCAAGACACCTCATTGCATTGTTGACCTAAATTAGGGTTTGAGTTTACACAGGGATTTTTGGACCTTCAATGCCCAAATTGATTTTCATACTTCATGTTGGACTCATAAGTTTTCCCATACCAAGTTTCAAGCCTTGATTCAAAATTTTGCCCAGTCAATTGGACAGTTGACCTAGAAATCAACTATATTGGGGAAAAAGTCAATTGTGGCCAATTTGTAGTCAAACCTCATGAATTTTGACCCACATCAACATTATGAACTCATATGAACCATTTGATCAAGTTTGGACCACAATTCCACAAGAAATTTGATCAGATCACCAAAAGGGCAAAATGGTCATTTTTAGGTTTTTGACTGTGCAAAGGCAATTTTTGACTGTTTGACCTAGACAATGACAAATCAAGTTCAACCATGGACTCAAGGACTCAATGAAATTATCTTGACCTATTCAACAAGTTCAAAAGATCTCAAATGCATAGGATTGACAGATGAATTTTTCAGTCAACTGATCAAAATTTGACTGTACACTAAAAAGTCAAACTTTGACTTTTTGGTCAAAATCAAGTGCCAAGGGTCATTTTTCATCAAGATGTGTCAAATTATGAAACTTGTTCATCAAGAAACCCAAAATTGCAAATTAGGGTTTGAAATTGAAAATTTTCATAACTTAGAATTTTTCTAAGTTATGAAATTTTCTTAATTTTTCCTAACTTTGTCCCACATTTTCACCAAGATGCAAATGGATTCAAACAAAACTTACAACATAAAAGTTGTATTCCATCACAAAGTCTACAACTTTTATTCACAAAGTTTTCTCAAAAGAAGCTTGGATCTCAAGTTATGAGTTTTGGAACAAGGGTCCCTAAAACTTTTAACTTAGAGAAATTTTGCCCTAGTTTAGGCAGGATTTTGACCCATTTTCTTGGCCATTTTTCACATAGTTCCACTTGGAGTCTCAAGTTGCATTTTAAAGATGGATTATAGTACTTGTTGCAAGCTTTCCAAATTGTCCAATAACTCCTCAAACACATTTGTGGTTATGGATAATCGAATGCTTGAAGTTGGCAAAAACTCACTTTATAACCATGGCCAATACATGTTCATACAACTTGCAAAATCTGACCAAACTAGCTTTGTACTTAATTACAGGCCTCTAAACCAATTTAAACTAAAAAATTGAATGCAAATACATTGGTTAGAGGCATTGTTCTGATCAAGGGAGCATTATTCAATGAACAATTCCATTTTGGGCATAAAGATAACACTTCCATTTACATAAAGTATGCTTTATGTCAAGTTTCATTTCTTAAGCCATACACCAAGCTTTTTGCTGCAAACAAGGCTCCCTAATGTCAGGCAAAGCTCAACCACTTTGTGCAGCTAGGTTACAAGCCAGTACAGCCCTTGCATTGTCAACTCCCACTTTTTGCTTCAAAACCAAGTCATTGTGCAAAAAGTCTATAACTCACATATTTGATATATTCAATATAAGCCAAGGTTTCAAACAAGTTTTACACATCCTTGTAAGCCAGAAACACGAGCCAATCATCCCTCAAACACCCTTGAACACCAAAACACCAAAAACTTGCAAAACAGGGCAGTTGCTGCAACTTGAGTGCCATAGCTCATTTTGCTCGTGCGTTTTGCTCCTTTCCACTTCAAACACCTTCCATTCAACTCACTCAAGCTATCCCAAACCTCCATTGCCAATTGTAACTCCATTTATAATGTTCACCATTTCTGTTTCAAGCTTATGCAGGTTGACTTCTAGAGGTTGATTCAGGTCATTTCAAAACAAACTAAGCATTGGGAAAGGTTCAGGGAACATCAAGCAAGCTCAAAAGAACCTCGGGCCTCACTGAAAGTTGCTGCATTGTCCAACTCGAATTCAACTGAAACAAGTTTTTTCATCAACTTCTATCTCTCTATTTAGGAACATTTAGCCTTAGGTTTGTGAATGAAAAATGTAGTACTCATTGCCCTGAAACCATACATATGCTCAGTTTTCATTTATATTAAACGTGCTAAGAGAATTTCATCCATGAACTTTCTGAAAAAACTAGGTTAGAAATTAGGGCCAGAGAAATTCTCTCTGGTCTTTGAGAGTTAGATTAAGTTTTTTATATGGTTAGAATCATGGTTTGATGCTCTACAAGTTTCATGTTTTGAGTTTTGGCAAAAGATCACAAATGCAGGAGTTAGCTGTTTGAACTTAGAACGCGCGTTTTTCACAGTGCTGGAGGAAGAAGATGAAGACTTGGGCTGGGCTGACTTGTTTTTGCTTCTAACACCTTCTTTTTCAGTTTCACACCCCCTGGCCCAAATTCTTGTATTTTTATTATTTTTGCATTTTAATTTCATTTCTGACTTTATTATTTTCTTTCCAAACATAAAAAATACTTGAAAAACATTTTCATAATTTTTTACATTTATTTGGTATTTATTTTAATTATTTCTAACATTAAAACATTCTTAATACCATTTTATTATTTGTTTAAATTTAAAAATAATGTAAATAATACTTTTATTTTAATTTTTTTATTTTTTATTCATACTGAAAATATTTTCTTGAATATATTTTATTTTTGTAAATGTTTTATTTTATTTTATACATATATTTTATTTTTTTAAATGTTTTTGAATAATATATATATATATATATATATATATATATATATATATATATATATATATATATATATATATATATATATATATATATATATATATATATATATATATATATATATATATATATATATATATATATATATATATATATATATATATATATATATATATATATATATATATATATATATATATATATATATATATATATATATATATATATATATATATATATATATATATATATATATATATATATATATATATATATATATATATATATATATATATATATATATATATATATATATATATATATATATATATATATATATATATATGTATATACTTTTATTTTATTAAATAATTAGTGTAAAAAATATAAAAATATTACCCTTTTTATTTTTTATACAAAAAATACATTTTCTTCAATATATTTCATTTTTGTACATATCAACATATTTTTGTATATAAATAATAAATAATATCATTTTCTTAAGAAAAAAATTAGGGTTTACCCCTTAATTAAATAAAATCAATTCTTTTTTACTTTATTTCTTTACACCTTTTTTTACATTAAAAATACTTTGCATACATAAAAACTCCTTTTTTGCATAAATACATTTTATTTAATATTTATTTATTGTGTTTATTTAATATATTTAAATATTATGCATTGTAAATTCAATTTGGTTGTAATAATTTAGGGTTTTAATTTCTTGCAAAATAATCCCCTATTCAAAATTGTACCCCCTCCCTATATCAAAGTTGTAATAGCTTAGATTTATTTTTACGCACTTAATACTTTCAATTATACCATGATTAGAGAATTAGGGTTTGTATGCAAAATCAAAACCAATAATTAGTTTGACCTAATCAAAGACAAAAATGCATGAAAAAACAAACACAATGCACACTTGCACCCCTAGGGTTACAATCCACTTGTTGCCTTCAAAAATGGGTCATGGTATGCATTAAGTACTTTGGCAAAACAAAAACAAACAAAAGATCATAGTCCCTCGATGACGCTATCTGAATTGCCTAAATAAAAATGATCAAGTCCCTTAAGAAAATTGCCAAAAATACTTGACACCATTGCTATCATGGTCTATACGATGACCCGCGCCTGTCCCGTTTAACATCCTAACACAAGGTTGTTCACCAAATGCAATGGTGAAATAACACTATTAAAAGGGTTAAAAACATAAGAAAGATCTTTGAGTAAAATAGGGTAGATAACTCTTAGTTACTTGATCAAAAGCTTGCAAAAACATCCTTGCTATTTTCAAACACACTTCACAACACAATTCCAAAATCCAACTTTCAAACATTGAAAACTTTTCAAAAGAAAAAAACACCTTTGTATACATTCCAACAAGAATCATTAAAAAGGTTGCCACAATGATGGCCTCTTTTCAAAACATCTTTTAAAACCGCACACAAAGCACCATTTCAAACAATTGAAGAGCACCATTTCAAACAATTGAAAAGCAAAGCAAGTGATCTAAACAAGTAACTAAGAGTCCATGGATAACCATGGATAGAAAGGGTGTTAATACCTTCCCTTTCTATAATCTACTCCTCGAACCCAAGAAAACATCTCAAAGGTCTTTCCTGTGCTTTTTGACCTTTCCTTAGGATAAAATAAAAAGTCGGTGGCGACTCTTGCTAAACCGAAACATTTGCGAACACAAACGCAAAACCTCAAGTCAGTTCTCCCACCGTATCACACACACAAACATGGAAGTAATTTTTAAAATGATGAGCAAGTACCTAAGAGCCCGTATAAAACTACGGATAGAAAGGGTGCTAATACCTTCCCTTTCTATAATCTATCCCCCGTACTCAGAAACATCTCGAAAAAGCTTTTTTCTGTTCTTTTTCCTTTTCCTGATTGGATAAAATAAAAGTCGATGGCGACTCTTGCTTACCGCGACATTTTGTAAACACAAACGCAAAACGCAAACCAGCATTTTCCTAAAACAGTCTGATTCTGCCACCGTATCACAGAACTGGCGACTCTGCTGGGGATAATAAGTGGGGTGTACCTTAGGATTAATTAATCATAAATTGATTCTCTTGTTTGTTTTGGTTGCTTTACTGTTAAAGGGTTTTGTATTGGGAGTTACTATAGATCCTAACCCGGATCTGAGGGACACCTTTTAGGTAAGTAGCAATAAGCTGTGAGGGAACTGTACGACGTAGACCGATACAGTTGAAGCAGTAGCTACGTTGATGTGGCACATTGGTTGGTACCGGTATCCCTTGTGGAGAAACGAGGAGAATAAGGGGCCGCTGCGTGTGTCGTTAAGCATCAACTGACCTTAGAACCTTTAATCGACCAACTTGGCCATTAGAAAGTAGTGAGATAGTCGGCCTCAGTGTAAAGCTGAGAACTGGTTGATACTCGATGCTACACTCATTGAGACCATACTCTCGAGATAGTTCCGGCCGCAAGAAAAGATTGTGTGAGCTGAAACCATGACTGATGGAGGATGGTCAGTAATATTGAGAACCTCTAGAACCCGGTTACTATTATTAGGATAGGTTGAAACCAACTGAACTTCAAGAGGGTAATACCTAGACCCCATGCAAGCCTTAAACTTAAGGGATTTTGTGTGACTTGTTTGCCTTTGCCATGCCTGTTATCTGCTATACCTGTTGTGTGTTTTATCATGACATCATGCATCATAACATAGCATGCATACTTCATTATACTAACCATTTCAAAGACCGAGGGGATTTATTTTTGTTCTGTTTTGCAGATTATGGCTTCCGTGCGCAGAAGCACCATCCGAGTTAACTTTGTGCAAATACCTGCTCAACTAAAAGATTTAGCCTCAAGAGTTTCTGATACTTCTTCATTCATTAGAGGACATGCTCAGCTTCTTAGCTTGGTTACCTCAAAGTTTGATGAGCAGATGATGAGTGTGCTTTTCCAGTTCTTCGGTCATGTGCATCATTGCTTCACTTTCCCGGATTATCAGCTAGTTCCCACTATGGAAGAGTTTTCTCACTTATTGGGCATATCCATCCTCGAGCAGATTCCCTTCACAGGTTTGGAAGAGACTCTTAGACTAGAAGACATTGCTTCAGCTCTACATTTAAAACGGGCTAATGTAGTATCTAACTGGGAAACATGAAGCGGGGTTGAAGGTTTCTTAGCAAAGTTTCTAATAGATCAAGCTCAGCAGTTCTGGGATAATTTGGACTTTCAGGCTTTCAAAGACATCTTGGCTCTCCTTATCTACAATTTGGTTCTTTTCCCGAATCCAGATTCCTTCATAGATGTGAATGCGGTTAAGATCTTCCTGTCTCGCAATCTTGTACCTACTCTTCTGGGTGATATCCTGCATGCCCTCTACACTCGTACTATGCGTAGAAGAGGGACCCTCATGTGTTGCATGCCTTTGCTGGCGAGGTGGTTTATTTCACACCTCCCCAAGTCCATGTTGAAGAATGAGGAAGTTTTGGGATGGTCTTATAGGATAATGTCCCTTGCCCATACAAACATTCTTTGGATTTCTAAGGCTATGGAAAGCATTGTTGTCATTGATCGATGTGGGGAATACCCTAATGTCCCATTGCTCGGAATCAGAGGGGGTATAACCTACAGTCCCTGTTTGGCTTTGCGGTAATTCGATCGGGCTCGGAGAGACGGTCCTCATGAGTTACTTCTTACAGATATTGCATTTGACTACAAGGAAGACGTTGACGAGCATCGCCGAAGGTTTATACGAGCTTGGGGCATGGTGAACAGATCTGACCCTCAAGAGCTAGGACCAAGGACTTCTCTCCCTATGCAACCTTATCTCCAGTGGGTCCGAGCTCGAGCCCAAAAGCTTGGTTATGAAGCTATGTTGCCAGTGATTGTGGAGCCTACCAATGAATAGGGCATTCCTTATACAGTCCTTTATCCCTACATGCCCACTGATCTTGGGGCATTGAAGAGATCCTGGATTCAGTTGAAGGAGGAAAGGGATACCTACCGGGAAAAGTACCATGAGCAAGAGAGGAAGATCTTGAAGCTCACCAGGCAACTCGAGAACGAAAGAACGATCAATGACTACGTCAGTACCAAGGGGAAGCGTCCATGGGATTTCTGATTTTTTCTTTTTCTAGTTTAGATTTGTTTTTCATTTACTTCTTTGTAGACGCCTTAAAGGCATTGTTGAACCTTTTTACAAGTTTAATCTAATAAAGTTTGTTTATTTCTTGGTTTGCAAATTTAAATCTCCCAAAGTCTTTGAAATCATTACATACGCATCCCATTATCATGCACACCATTACAGGTACCATTATAGGTTTCTCATCTTCTTTGCTGTTTATTTCAGCAATTATGTCTTCTGATCAAGCTATCAAAGATCTTCAGGCGTAAAATGCCCAATTCCAAGAGATGTTCTTAAACTTGGCAAAAGGGAAAGAGGATTTGAAAGCTCCCATCCTGAAAGAGAAAGAGAAGGAGAAGGAGAAGAAGAAGAAGAAGAAGAAGAAGAAGAAGAAGAAGGTTGTTCTTTTGAGTATGGGTAAAAGGTTTGGGGATAGGCTGAAACAACAAGTTGATATGTCCCTTTCATCCAAAGGAGAGGAGGACCAAGAAGAAGAAAAGGGCCCCAGTCCCGCAGTTTCTGATAATGATACAAATTATGATGAAGAACAGTATCCTCCTGCTGAGGATAGGTACAAACAACTTGAAGACTGGCTGAGTGCTATGGAGTGTCAGAAGATCCCTGGTTTGGATTTTGAAGAACTGGGACTGGCATCTGGGGTGGTGATCCCTCATAAGTTCAAAGCTCCGGTTTTTGCCAAGTACGATGGATCATCCTGTCCAAAACTCCATCTCCGCTCGTATGTCTGAAAAATCCAACCTTACACTGCTGATAGAAATTTGTGGGTGCATTTATTTCAAGATAGTCTGTCAGGGACTCGGCTTGAATGGTTTTATCAATTGGAAGGAGCCAATGTTTGAAACTGGGAGGACCTTGTTGCTGCTTTTTACATGCAGTACCAGTATAACGCTGACCTTGCTCCCACTCGTACTCAGCTTCAGGGTATGTCTATGGGTGCAAGTGAAGGTTTTAAGGACTATGCTCAGAAGTGGAGAGATTTGGCTGGGAGAGTCCAACCCCCTTTGTCTGATAGGGAGTTGGTTGATATGTTTCTAGGGACGTTGTTTGGTCCATTTTTCAATCATCTGATCGGTAGTTCGTCATCTGGGTTTACTGAATTGATTTTGACTGGGGAGAGAGTAGAAGCTGGTATCCGAAGTGGTAAGATACAGAAAGGTACTTCGTCAAGTTCAGAAAAGAAGCCTTTCACCGGTAAGAAAGAAGCTAGTGCAGTCTACGGCTCGAGGAGCCAAAACAGACCTGAACGCTGTCAAGCAGTAAATGCGATAGTAATATCAAGACCCACCGTTTCCCCACAATGCAACAATCAGCAAATAATGGAGAGACTGCAGAGACAGTACACTCGGCTCAATATGACCTTGTCTCAAATTCTACCACAATTATTGAAGTCCAACCTGGTAACTCTGAGGGAAGCTCTGAAGAATCCCAGCACCACATCTCCGTTATATAACCCGAACGCCCGCTGCGCCTATCACTCTGATAGCCCAGGTCATGATACAAACAACTGTTGGGCCTTGAAGAATAAGGTGCAAGATTTGATTGAAGCTAAAGAAATTGAGTTTGACGCTCCGGAGAAGCCCAACGTTATGACTGCTCCTATGCCCAAACATGATCATGGATTAAAGGATGTGGACGATGATTTATTTGTGACCTTCGTGGAAGAAATTTCTACTCCTTTGATGACAGTTAAGAAGAATCTATTATTGGTCAATTTATTTTCGGGCTGTGGCGAAGGTTGCCACTTATGTTCAATTTTGCCTGCTGGTTGCCACTTTTTGAAATCAGATGTTCAAAGCCTGATGGATAACAAAGAGATCCTGTTCGAGAAGACTATGATTTCGTTGGTTCCAATTCAAGATGTTTCCATCATAACCATCTCCGCTAATCCTTCTAAGGCTTCCTCGAGAAAGCCTGTTAGGATTACATTTGTTCCTAGAATCGCTCCATTAATCATTACTATCTCGGGCCTTATCCCATACACTTCGGATAAAGTTGTCCCTTGGCACTATGGGGCCGATGTGTATTACCATGGAGTTAAGCAAGACTTAAAGATTGAAGAAGCTGGTGATGATATCAGCAATATTGTCGGGGCTAGCAAGGTCACCAGAAGCGGAAGACTCTTCTCTCCTGAGATTTCCCCTCCGGCTGTTCACAAACCTGTTGCCATTCCATCTGCTAGTACATCAGCTACTGTCCCAGTTCCTATTCCGGTTGTCACCCCTGTCGCCGAGTCATCTGGGGATCGGGGCAAAGAAATCACAGGTGAGCCTTCCCGGATGGAGGCACCTAAGAAGATCATTGTAGAAACCTCTAAGCAGGAGATAGAGGAAATTCTGAAAATTATCAAGAAGAGCGACTATAACGTAGTCGAGTAGTTGGGGCAGACCCCGTCGAAAATCTCCATGTTGTCCTTGTTATTGTGTTCGGAAGCCCATGCAAAAGCTTTAATTTCTTTCCTCAAAACTGCACATGTGCCACAGGAAACTTCGGTTGATCAATTCAAAGACTGCGTAGCTAGTTTGACTGCCGACAACGGGTTGGGTTTCTCAGATGCATATCTGACTGCTAAAGGAAGAAATCATAATGACGCTCTGCACGTCTTGATCGAGTGCAAGGGCACTACTATGGCCCACGTACTGGTGGATATCGGATCCTCATTGAATGTTTTGCCAAAGAAAGCATTAGACTGTCTGGACTGTGAAGGTTTGATTCTAAAGCAGAGCAATATTGTGGTTAGGGCTTTCGACGGGTCAAAAAGGATGGTGCACGGGGAAGTGGACGTCCCTGTTAAAGTTGGCTCTCAGACTTTTGCATCTACTTTCTATGTGATGGATATCCGACCGTCATATTCTTGCTTGTTGGGTCGCCCTTGGATTCATAAGGCTGGGGCAGTGACTTCTACGCTCCATCAGATGTTGAAATATCCAGTAAAGGGGAAGATTGTTACGGTGTGAGGAGAAGAGGAGTACATGGTGAGTCATCTAAATTCCTTCCGCTATGTGGAGATGGACGGAGAGTTCATCGAAACCCCATGTCAGAACTTTGAAGAGGTCCCCCAGATTTTGGCATCGACTGAAGTTGCTATTGATGAATCTCCGATGAAGATGGCTTCCCTTAAAGATGTCAGGGCTGTAATTGAAAAAGGTGGGTGTGCAAATTGGGGTCATCTCCTTAATTTCACACATAAAACTGACAAGTTTGGTTTGGGCTTTACTGCACAGGCTCAAAGGGTTGCTCGGCGCGTGCGGATTAGGAGACCTCCTCTGCACATCAGTAATCAGGGAGTGAATGCAATTGAGGATGATGAAGAAGAGTCAGATATCGACAGCTGGATCTACTCGACTACCAACAGTGGATTGAACAACTGGACGGCGAAGGACTTCGTGCCTGTTTCTTTTATTACACAATAATAGACTTTTGTTTTGAGATTTGTAACAGACAGTTTAAAACATTACGGCCCGGTGCCTTGCCCGAGGCACCTTGGCTTTGTTTGTGAGGGCTTATTATTTGTCATTTACATATATCATCAATAAAGCATTGGACATTTTCTTGCATTACAAACTTTACGCTCCCTGTTTTTCTTTTCTATCTCTCACTTTATCAAAACAGCTATTGTCTTACACACACTCACATATCATAATGCAGATCCATATCCACTCTGGATCCCATTGATAACAACTCTGCTATTGCCAGTTATGACTTCGAAAATACGATCAACCAAGCCGAGGATGAAGGTGAGGATGATTGTGAGGTGCCGGGAGAGCTTGCTAGACTGTTACTACAGGAAGAGAGGGCCATACAGCCTCATGAAGAGCCAGTGGAATCAGTGAATTTGGGTACAGAGGAAGACAAGAAAGAGGTCAAGATAGGTGCAAATCTGGAACCTAGTGTCGAGCAACGGTTGATACAGATGCTACGCGACCATGTTGAGATCTTCGCTTGGTATTATGAAGATATGTATGGTTTAGACACTGATATTGTGGTACACCGCCTGCCGACTAAAGAGGACTGTCCTCCGGTAAAGCAAAAGGTTCGCCGTATGCACCCTGATATGTTTGAGAAAATCAAAGCTGAGGTCATGAAGCAGTTTGACGCCGGATTTCTGGCTGTCACTTCTTACCCACAGTGGGTTGCCAACGTGGTTCCGGTGCCTAAGAAGGATGGTAAGGCACGAATGTGTGTGGAATATAGAGATCTGAACAGGGCGAGCCCCAAGGATGACTTCCCACTACCTCACATCGATGTTTTGGTCGACAACACCGCGCAGCATAAGATCTTCTCCTTTATGGATGGTTTTTCTAGTTACAATCAGATTAAGATGGCTCCTGAGGACATGGAGAAGACAACCTTCGTTACGCGGTGGGGCACTTTCTATTACAAGGTAATGCCTTTCGGTTTGAAGAATGTTGGGGCAACTTATCAGCGCACCATGGTCGCTTTGTTCCACGACATGATTCGCCATGAGATTGAGGTTTACGTTGATGACATGATTGCAAGGTCCTAGACTGGAGAAGAACACCTTGACCATCTCCAGAAACTGTTCAACAGGTTGAAGATGTACAAGCTGAGGTTAAACCCGAACAAGTGCACCTTCGGGGTAAGGTCCGATAAGCTGCTGGGTTTCGTCGTTAGTGATAAAGGTATTCAAGTGGACCCTACCAAGGTGAAGGCTATACCGGAGATGCCAGCTCCCCGCATAGAAAAGGAAGTTAGAGGCTTTTTGGGACGTCTAAATTACATTACCCGATTCATTTCACATTTGACTGCTACTTGTGAGCCGATCTTCAAGCTGCTGAAGAAAGATCAAGTGGTAAAATGGAATGATGAATGTCAGACCGCTTTCGAAAGGATCAAGGAATACCTCAAAGAGCCACCTATCCTGATGCCTCCAATTGAAGGAAGACCTTTGATCTTATACTTGACAACACTGGATAATTCAATGGGGTGCGTGTTGGGGCAGCATGACGAGTCTGGCCGAAAAGAGCACGCTATTTACTACCTTAGCAAAAAGTTTACCGACTGCGAGACCCGATACTCATTGCTCGAGAAAACTTGTTGCGCTTTGGCATGGGCTGCTCGCTGGCTGAGACAGTATATGCTGACTCACACTACCCTATTGATATCAAAGATGGATCCAATCAAGTATATTTTCGAAAAGCCTGCCTTGTCCGGAAGAATAGCAAGATGGAAGATGATCTTAACGGAGTACAACATCCAATACACAACCCAAAAAGCAATCAAGGGGAGTGTATTGGCAGATCATTTGGCGCATCAGGACATGGATGATTACCAATCCATGAATTTCGAATTCCCGGATGAGAACATTATGTTGGTAACCGACTGTGAAGAACCTGGACCAGATGAAGGACCCGAGGAGGGATCCCAATGGTCTATGTATTTTGACGGAGCTTCAAACACGTTGGGTAATGGCATTGGCGCTGTGATTATATATCCTGAGGGCTGTCATACTCCGTTCACCGCCCGATTATGTTTTAACTGCACCAACAATATGGCGGAGTATGAAGCATGTATCCTAGGTCTTCGAGCTGCTATTGACCTAAGGATTAAGTTCTTGAGTGTATTCGGAGATTCCGCTCTAGTGATCAGTCAGATCAAAGACGAGTGGGATACAAAGCACCCAAATCTTATTCCTTACAAAGAGTATGTACTGACGTTGCTCCCACACTTTGAGGAGATAACCTTTGAACACTTCCCGAGGGAGGAGAATCAGTTAGCGGACGCGCTAGCTACCATGTCTTCTATGTTCAAAGTCAGATGGGACAATGAAGCTCCCCAGATTACCATTGAGAGGTTGGACGAACCCGCACATTGCTGTGATATTGAGACTGAAGAGGTAGCAAATAAACTCTGGTTTCACGAGGTTAAAAGGTATCTTGAGGCTCAAGAGTACCCCGAGGGGGCATCTGTTAATGATAAGAAGTTTCTGAGGAGGTTCGCTGCGAAGTTCTTCATCAGTAATGGTATTCTTTATAAGCGTAACCATGATTCGACCTTACTGCGATGTGTGGACAAAAGCGAGGCAGAAAGGATTATGGCAGAGTTACATGAAGGTACTTTCGGAACTCATTCCAGTGGACATACCATGGCAAAGAAAATCCTACGGGATGGATATTATTTGTCTACTATGGAAGCCGATTGTTATCAGCATTCTCAGACCTGTCATAAGTGCCAAGTTTACGCTGATAAGGTGCATGTACCTCTAGTTCCTCTGAACGTATTGACGACTCCTTGGCCTTTTGCAATGTGGGGCATCGATATAATCGGCGAGATCAGACCTACTGCGTCTAACGGGCATCGTTTCATCCTGGTAGCAATTGACTATTTCACGAAGTGGGTTGAAGCAGCTTCCTTTGCTACAGTAACCAAGAATGCCATGGCGCGATTCATCCGACACAATTTGATATGTCGATACGGTGTACCAGAGAGGATCATTACGGACAATGGTACAAATCTCAACAATATAATAATCACCGATCTCTGCAAACAGTTCAAGATACAGCATCACATCTCTTCTCCCTACCGGCGAAGATGAATGGGGTTGTTGAAGCGGCTAACAAGAACATCAAGAAGATTGTGCAGAAGATGACGGTGACCTACAAAGACTGGCATGAGATGTTACCATTTGCTCTTCATGGGTACCGTATCGCAGCACGGACATCGACAGGGGCAACACCCTACTCTTTGGTGTATGGCATGGAGGCAGTCCTACCCATCGAGGTCCAGATACCCTCTCTCCGGATTATGAAGGATGCAGGTTTGAGCGAAGGTGACTGGATCCAAACCCGGCTTGATCAGCTGAATTTAATCGACGAGAAGAGACTTACTGCTATTTGTCATGGTCAGACGTATCTGTTGTACCCCAAAATTTTCCCTCCCATATTTCTCAAAACATTTCAAGAATGATACTCAAGTTGCTCAAGGTAGTCCAAGGGTTGGCCAGACAAGCTCTCTCCTAAGGCAGTCTACTTCAAATTAGGGTTTCATGTTGCATCAATATACTTGAGTCCAAGTGATCCCAAATTCTCACCAATGTCCTAATATGTTCTCAAGATAATCCATGTCAAGTTTCAAGCCTTGGGGAGGAAGTTTGCTCAGTCAATTGCTCAAAGGTCCAAAAATCGATTGTGTTAGGGCAAAAGTCAACTATGACCCACATACAGTCAAACTTCAAGATTTTTGGTCAACATCCTCATTTTGAAGTATACTTCATCATTTGATCAAGGTTTGATCATGATTCATCAAGTATTTCTCATAATTCATCAAGACTCAAAAGTTGCTAAATTAGGGTTTTGTAGGAAAAGTCAACTCAACTTTGACCAAGCATAACTTTCTCATAATTTATGAGAAATGACCCATCCAAAGCTCATTTTGAAGAGGATTAAATTCCCTACAATCCATATTCATCTCCCAAGTTCAAAATATGCACACACAAGAAGTTATGGATTTGGACATTATAGGTCATTTTGAAAAGTCAACAAAAACACCTTTTTTGTCAAAGCTTCATACATGAGCATGGAATATCAAATTGAGATGACACCAAAAGGGTTGATTAGAGGACATCTCAAGCTTTCCAAAAAGTCCAAGAACACCTCCAAAGAGTCAAAATTGAGGAAGTTGTGCATTGGTGAAATTGACCCTTTTTGCAAAATTGCCAAAAGTCAACTATCCCTAAAACTTCAAATTTTTCCAAATGGGCCCAATCTTTTTCACTTGTTTTGAGTTGGCAACATATCCCACGAGCTCTAACCTTTGCCACCTGTCCATATCTTATTTTTATTATTTATTTTGATTTTTATTTGAATTAATTTGATTTAAATTAAAATAAATCAAATAAAATCCAAAACATTGATAACAAGAGATTTTATGATTGTTTCAGGTCTTAAATTACAGATATCAATCATTCAAACTCGTGTAAATGCATAGTGTGAACAAAAGATTGATTTAGGCCATGTTTGGAAAGGTTTTAAATATGAATCAAATCAAATCAAAAATCATTGAAGGAGAAAGATTTGGACCAGTTTTGCAACCCTAATGCATTCACTCATACATATAGAACGAGGCTAGACCTAAAAGAGAGCTAGAAACAGGCGCTAGAGAAAGAACCAAATCTGAAAAAAGTCAAGAAAAGTGTGAGATCGAAATCCCATTTGGAGGCAGTTTCAGAACCTTTGAACAATCCCAATCGACTCCTAGGACTCTCAGCAAGCTAAAGCCATCAAGAACCAAGCATCTCAAGCCCCAAATCGCACTGTAAGTCGTTCACAACTTTGCCCTGTTCTTAAATTCGAATCTCATATTTTAAGCATTGTTAGATTGAATTAATTATACATTCTTGATCTATGGAACATATGCAAACTTTCTGCATCATTCAATTTCATTTTTATGGCCTATACACGATTTCACCATAGCTAGGTCACGAAGCTCCGAATTAGGGATTTCATTTACAGGAAAAATCAGCCTTCGTAAGTGGTACCATTGTGATCAGGAGGGCGAGACGAGTCTAACCATGGTGTTAGATGTTATTTACATGGCCCATGGCAGATTTTGGGAACGTACAGGCCTGTAGAAACGGACGTTGTCTGTAGGTATATGGTCTCAATCTTTTAGCCACGGTGTAGGGAAGAAGACACATACGTGGCCAGCCATCATTTGTTCATTTGAATTTCGCGCAAAATTTCCCATTATTTTATTTGTTTCATATATTATTATTGTTTTGTAATATGATAACAGTGAAAACAAAGTGGCGTAGTGGTGGCCACGTGAGCGCATAAGGCTTTAGAGGTTGGAGGTCAGGGGTTCGTCCGTGCCTCCAACATTTGCTATTTTCTTGTTTTCTTTCAAGTTATTCAGTACACGCGCAAGCCAGGAGATCCACCATGTACCCTCATAATCAATCATGCCAGATGGCCAGATGGCCAAATCTGATGGCCATCCAGGAAGGAACACCCTAGGCCAAGTCAAACGTGCCATACAAGATCAAGAAAGTCAGTATGGATCATCACTAATGGGCCCAGGAAATTGCTATTGGCACACCCACTTTCTCAGGCCCAATCTCTATCTTTTTATATTTTATTTTATTTCATTTAGTTATTTTATTTTATTTTACTAACTAAAAATTATTTTCTTTTTTATCAAAAAATCACCAAAAATATTTTTATGTCCAATTAAAGTTAGAATATTATTTTTAGCAATAAATTAATTAATTTAATTAGGTTTGATTAATTAGACAATTTTAACTTCCTTTTGTAAATAATTAAAATCAATTAGAATAAATAGGATTTACACTAACTTAATTATATCTTATCTTTTTCCTAAAATAACCACACAAAAAAACCAAAAATAGGTAATTTAATTATTTTTAATTAATTTAATCGCTAATTAATTTTCACATTTAATCTAGAAAATACTTAGTTCTTTTCTTTTAAAAATATTAAAAACAAAAAAAAATATTTTTTTTCTTTTAATTAGGTTAAAAGGGTCAAAACCCTAGTTTCGCATTCGATCTAATTTGTCATCGCGCACTTTATTTTTATTTTTATCCAATTATTGTATCTGCTCACAGTTTGTAATAGTTTTAATTAGGACTTTTACATCTATCGCTTTTATTTTCAAAGGGTTTGTTTTTGGCTATGTAAATACCTGAAGCCTTGTAATAGCGTAGTTTAATTTCCGCACTTTTAATTCCGCAAATTATTAACTGTTAGATGTTTGATAATAGGGTTTGCATGACAAGAATGTATGTCTAATTTTAAAACAGTTAGATCACCCAAAATGTGCAAAGATAAAATAAACTGAAACTGAATCATTCGCACATGCGCACTCTTAGGGTACACTCCCACTTGGTTTTCTTTGGTAAACAGTCATTGAGTATAGGATGCTTTAGTGGTTGTCCTTTTGTCTAAAGATTAAGTTGCCTCGGAAAGGTTAACTCGGATATTGTTGCCTCGGATAAATGATCTAAGACATTAGGGTTACTACTAAGATGTCCTAACATTGCTTTAGTGACCGTACGTCCCTTTCGAATTGACCCTCAAACGCCAACGACGGTGCTACCTACTCACTAATAGTGGGATAACGTTGTCTAAAGGAAACAAGCATATAACGATTCTTTTTTCGAGTAGGTAGATTAGTTCTTAGATACTTGTTCATTCCAAACAATTTTTTTCACACTTACACTCTTTTACAAATAAAGTTTTCAAAAACACTTCATTACACTCTTGAAGACAAACGCAAGAGTTAAATCGAAGTCAAAACAAAAACTTTTCAAAGCCCACTAACACAAAGAAAACAATTTTGAAAATGATGAGCTAGTACCTAAGAGCCCGTAGATAACTACGGATAGAAAGGGTGCTAATACCTTCCCTTTCTATAAATCTACCCCCCGTACTCAGAAAATCTCGAAAAAGGAATTTTTCTGTGCTTTTTTCCTTTCCTTGTTGGATAAAATAAAAGTCGGTGGCGACTCTTGCTTACCGCGACATTTTTCAAACACAAACGCAAAACGCAAACCAACAAAATTTCCTTAACGAAATAGGGAAACCACGATCCCGGTTCTGGCCACCGTATCACAGAACTGGCGACTCTGCTGGGGAATAATAATAAGTGGGGTGTACCTTAGGAATAGTTCATCATATTGTTTTCAATTGCTTGATTTGATTGCTTTACTTTGTGGGCTTTGTATCGGAGTTACTATAGATCCTAACCCATATCTGGGGATACCTTTTAGGTAAGTAGCAATAGACTGTGAGGGAACTGTACGGCGTAGACCGATACGGTTGAAGCAGTAGCTATGTTGGTGTGACACTTTAGTTGGTACCGATATCCCTTGTGGAGGAACAAGGAGAATATGGGGTTGCTAAGGGGTCATTAAGCACCAATTGACCTTAGAACCTATAATTGACCAACTTAGCCATAGAAAAGTAGCAGTATGCTACACTCATTGAGACCATACTCTCGTAATGATTCTGGCTGCAAGAAAAGGTTGCTAAATTGGAATTATGACCGATCGAGGATGGTCAGTGATATTGAGATCCTCTAGAACCCAGTTACTATTACTAGGACAGGTTGAACCAACTGAGCTGAAAGAGGGTAATACCTAAACTCCATGCCAGCCTGAAATTTAAGGGTTATTGTGTGACTTGTTTTCCCTTACCATGTTTGCCATCTGTGAATACTTGTGGTGTGTTTCTATCATGACATCATGCATCATGACATTGCATGCATATTTCATTAGACTAACCCATTTCAAAGACCAAGGGGATTCATCTTTGTTCTGTTTTACAGATCATGGCATCTATACACAGAAATACTATTTGCATCAGCTTCATGCAGATACCTGCTCAGCTTAGAGAGTTGGTTTCTAAAGTTTCTGATACTTCTTCCTTTGTTAGAAGACATGGCCATCTACTCAGCCTGGTCACTTCCAAGTTGGATGAGCAAATGATGAGTGTCTTGTTCCAGTTCTTTGACCCATTGCATCACTGCTTCACCTTCCCGAACTATCAGTTGGTCCATACTTTGGAGGAGTTCTCTGATTTACTTGGTATTTCTATTCTAGAGAAGACACCATTTACAGGTTCGGAGATAGCTCCTAGGCCAGAAGATATTGCTACAGCCCTACATCTGACAAAGGCTGATGTAATGTCTAACTGGGAGACTCGGAGTGGGGTTAAAGGCTTCCTGGCTAAGTTCTTGATTGATCAAGCTCAACAGTTTTGGGACAGTTTGGACTTTCAAGCATTTGAAGACATCCTAGCACTTCTCATCTATGGCTTGGTTTTGTTCCCTAATTCAGATTCTTTCATCGACGTGAACGCAATCAAGATCTTCATGTCCCGTAATCCAGTGCCCACTCTCTTAGGTGACATTCTACATGCTTTTTATGCTCGTACTGCTCGGAAACGGGGAACCCTTATGTGTTGTGCACCATTGCTAGCGACGTGGTTTATTTCTCACCTCCCCAAATCTGTTTTGAATAACGAGGAAGGCATGGGTTGGGCCTACAGAATTATGTCCCTTGCTCATACGGACATCATCTGGAGTACTAAAGACATGGAAGAATAACTGTTATTGATCGGTATGGGGAACACCCTAATGTTCCATTGCTTGGAATTAGAGGAGGGATCACTGTGATACGGTGGCCAGAACCGGAACGTGGTTTCCCTATTTCGTTAAGGAAATTTTGCTGGTTTGCATTTTGTGTTTGTGTTTACAAAATGTCGCGGTAAGCAAGAGTCGGCACCGTCTTTTATTTTATCCAACAAGGAAAGGAAAAAAGCACAGAAAAATTTCTTTTTTGAGATAATTCTGAGTACGGGGGGTAGATTTATAGAAAGGGAAGGTATTAGCACCCTTTCTATCTGTAGTTATCTACGGGCTCTTAGGTACTTTCTCATCATTTTCAAAATTGTTTTCTTTGTGTTTGTGCGCTTTGAAAAGTTTTTGTTTTGACTTCGATTTAACTCTTGCTTCTGTCTTCAAGAGTGTAATGAAGTGTTTTTGAAAACTTTGTTTATAAAGGAGTGTAAGTGTGAAAAATTTGTTTGGAATGAGCAAGTACTTAAGAACTAATCTACCTACTCGAAAAAAGAATCGTTTTGTATTCGTTTCCTTTAGACAACTCTATCCCACTATTAGTGAGTAGGTAGCACCGTCGATGGAGTTTGAGTGTCAATTTGAAAGGCATGTACGATCACTAAAGCAATGTTAGGACGTCTTAGTAGTAACCCTAATGTCTTAGATCAATCATTCGAGGCAACAATTCCGAGGCAACCATTCCGAGGCAACTTTTCCGAATCGGGACTTTGATCTTTATTTAGACAAAAGGACGACCACTAAAGCATCCTATACTCAATGACCATTTACAAAAGGCAACCAAGTGGGAGTGTACCCTAGGAGTGCGCATGTGCGAATGATTCAATTTCAGTTTATTTATCTTTGCACATTTAGGGTGATCTAACTGTTTTAAAATTAATCATACATTCTTGTCATGCATCCCTATATCATACATCTAACAGTTAATAATTTGTGGAATTTAAAGTGCGGAATTTAAACTACGCTATTACAATGTTTCGGGTATTTACATAGCCAAAAACAAACCCTTTGAAAATAAAGCGATAAATATAAATAAATGTCCTAATTAAACTATTACAAACTGTAAGCAGTTACATCAATATGGTAAATAATAAAAATAAAGCGCGCGAGAAGAATTAAGATCGACAAGAATTTAAGGTTTTGACCCTTCTAACCTAATTAAAAGAAAAATTGTTTTTTTGTTGTTTTTAAAAAGAAATAAGTTTTCTAAATTAAATATGCAATTAATTAGTTAATTAAATTAATTAATAAAAATAATTACATGACCTATTTTGGTTTCTTTGGTTATTTTAGGAAAAAAATAAAATATAATTAAGTTAGTAATAAAACCTATTTATTCTAATTATTTTTAAGTTATTTACAAAAAGAAATTAAAGTTTTACCTAAAATTAAAATTTAATTAAGAAAAAATCCTAAATCTATTTTTATGTGATTTTTATATTTGTTTATTGATAAAAAATAAAAGGGATTAAAAGAAATAAATAAAATGAATAAAACATGAAAATAAAGATGGGCCTAGTAGCAAAAGTAAACAGGGGGTGCAATCATTAGAAATCCCTAGGCCCGAATCTTTGAAAGCTTCTTGCTCTAACTATGGTGTTTTTTTATTCTTGCGTGGAACCTATGATTCAACCATCCATAACAGTTCTATATAAACTCAAACAAACGTTAGCATACCATAAAATGTGATTAAAATTAGAGATTCAAAGTTTAAAATTTTACCAAACCGGTGTTGTCAAATGGGGGGCGTGCTAGGCGTGTGATGGATTGCTCTTGGGCCTTGTAAGACTCTTGAGGACTTCAAGAGGATGGTTTGAGGCTTGATGTCAATTGGGAGAGACCGGAACCTCGAGATATGACTTGCACCAATTCTTTGATTTCTGGAGAGCTTTTTGAAGTGCTTTTAGAGAGCTTTTTGAAGAGCTTTTTGAAGAGCTTTTTGAGAGCTTTTTAGAGAGGATTTTCGTCCCCTTCAAGCTTGTATGGCTCTATATTTATAGAGGAGAATGAGGAGACAAGAAATTATGGAAAGAATCTCCCTCATAATGTTGTGTTTTAAGACCATGATCAAAATTTGAAAAAAATGCCATATTTGATGATTTTATGCCATTTTCACATGTGGATGAACCTGGACATATTCGAAGAATTATTGCATGAAATAAATTGACATAAACCAGCATAAAACTTTCCCAAAATGGATTCACATCAAAATTTATATTATTTCTATTATTTATTTATTTAATTTTGAATTTTAATGAATAAAATATCAAAATAAATAGCATAAATAGTAGAAAAAGTATGGGTGGGCTTAGAGGTCGTGGACCATGTTAGGAATGAGTTTCAAACTTGAAAAGATAGGCCCATTTGGAAAAAATCCATGTTTGGTCAATATTTGCTTCATGCATTTTTTCAAAAATTGTCCAACTTTGATAATGCATATCTCTCTCAATTTTAACATTATGAGGGTGTTATTGGACTTTTTAGAAAGCTTAGGATGTCCCCTAAGAGACCTCTTAGGTTTCATTTCAACTGGATCTTCCATGTTCATGTAAGAAGCTTTGACCCAAAAGGTGTTTTTGTTGACATTCCAAAATGACCTATAATGTCCAAATTCATAACTTCTTGTGAGTGCATATTTTGAACTTTGGAGATGAAGATGGATTGTAGGGAATTTCATCCTATTAAAAATGAGCTTTGGATGGGTCATTTCTCATAAAGTATGAGAAAGTTATGCTTGGTCAAAGTTGAGTTGACCTTTCCTGCAAAACCCTAATTTAGCAACTTTTGAGTCTTGATGAATTATGAGCAATCCTTGATGAATCATGATCAACCCTTGATAAAATGATGAAATATACTTCAAAATTAGGATGTTGACCAAAAATCTTGAAGTTTGACTGTATGTGGGCCACAGTTGACTTTTGCCCTATCATAGTCGATTTTCAGGCATTTGAGCAATTGACTGAGCAAACTTCCTCTGCAAGGATTGAAACTTGACATGGATGATCTTGAGAACATATTAGGACAATGTTGAGCATTTGGGGTCCCTTGGACTCAACTATCTTGATGCAACATGAAACCCTAATTTGAGGTAGACTGCCTTAGGAGAGAGCTTGTCTGGCCAACCCTTGGACTACCTTGAGCAACTTGGGGATATTTCTTGAAATGTTTTGAGAAATATGGGAGGGAATATTTTGGGGTAAAACAATCACCTATAATCCTTGTTTGGCCTTACGACAGTTTGGATGAGCTCGAAGGGACGGTCCCCATGAGTTGCTACTTCCAAGCATTGTCTTTGACTTCTAGGGAGATGTTGAGGGACATTGCTGAAGGTTCATACGAGCTTGGGATAAGGTGAAAAGGTCTGATCCACATGAGCTAGGAATGAAGACTTCTCTCCCAATTCAACCGTATCTCTGGTGGGTTCGAGCCCGCGCTCAAAAGCTAGGGATGCCATACGGAGCTGTCTTACCAGTGATTGTAGAGCATGCTGATTAAGAAGGGGTTCCTTGTACGGTCATCCATCCTTACATGCCTACTGACATTGGGGCATTAAAGAGGTCTTGGATCCAGCTAAGGGAAGAACGGGATACTTACAGAGAGAAGTATCATGAACAAGAACGGAAGATCCTGAAGCTTACAAGGCAGCTGGAGAATGAGAGAGTCCGCAACGACTATGTCAGCACGCAAGGAAAACGACCATGGGAGCGCTGATGTCTTTTGCTATTTCTAGTTTTGATTTACTTTTCAGTTTTTTCTCTTTGTAACGCCTTAAAGGCATTTGTTAAACACTGTTTCAAGTTTTTAATCTAATAAAAGTGCGTTTCTTTTTGGTTTGCAAATTTGAATATCCCTAAAGTATTTGAAATCATATAATATGCATTCCATTCCCATGCACCTCATTACAGGTACCCTTACAAGTTTATCATCTTCTTCGCTGTTTATTTCAGCACATCATGTCTTCTGAAACATCCACGGATCAAGCCATCAAGGCTCTGCAAGCTCAGAATGCTCAGTTCCAGGAAATGCTCATGAACCTGGCCAAGGGGCAGAAAGATTTAAAGACTCTTATCTTGAAGGATAAGAAGAAGAAGAAGAAGAAGAAGAAGACGATCCTCCTGAATATGGGTCATGGATTTGGGAACCGGTTGCGAGAGGAAGTTGATTTGTCTCACTCATATGGAGGAGGAGAGAATCAAGAAGAAAGGAAGGGTCCTAGCCCTGTGGTTTCAGACAATGACACTGACTTTGATGAAGACCAGTATCCTCCTTCCGAGGATAGGTATAAGTAGCTCGAAGACTGATTAAGTGCGATGGAGATCCAGAAGATATCTGAGTTGGACTTTGAAGATTTGGGCTTGGCATCTGGGGTGGTGATCCCACACAAGTTTAAAGCACCTGCCTTTGCTAAATACGATGGGGTCTCCTGCCCGAAGTTATACCTTCGATCGTATGTTAGAAAGATTCAACCATATACCGCTGATAGGAACCTCTGGGTTCATTTCTTTCAAGATAGTCTATCAGGGACTCAACTTGAATGGTTCTATCAACTAGAAGGAGCTAACGTCCGTAACTAGGAGGACCTTGCTGCTGCTTTTTACAAGCAGTACCAATATAATGTCGACCTTGCTCCCACGTGTACCCAACTTTAGGGTATGTATATGGGTGCGAGCGAAGGTTTTAAGGATTACGCTCAGAAGTGGAGAGATCTGGAAGGAAGAGTACAACCCCCTCTGGCTGGTAGGGAGTTGGTGGATATGTTTCTTGGGACTTTGTCTGGTCCATATTTTAATCATTTGACCGGAAGGTCATCGTCTGGTTTCACTGAGTTGATATGACTGGGGAGAGGGTTGAAGTCGGTATTAAAACTGGCAAAATACAGAAGGGTGCTTCATCAAGTACCGAGAAAAAGCCTTTCAAGAAAGAGTCTAGTGCAGTTTACAGTTCAAAGAGCCAAAACCGACCCGAACACCGCCAAGCAATTAATGTGGTGGTAATATCAAGACCTGATGTTGCCCCTCAGCGCAATAATCAACAAAGAGCAGAGAGGCCGCAGAGACAGTTTACTCGGCTCAGTATGACTCTATCTTAAATTTTTCCTCAATTGTTGAAGACTAACCTAGTGACTCTGAGGGAAGCTCCAAAGAATCCCATTACTACATCACCATTGTATAATCTGAACGCCCGCTGTGCTTTTCACTCTGATAGCCCGGGGCATGATACGAATAACTGTTGGGCTTTGAAGATTAAAGTGCAAGATATGATTGATGCTAAGGAGATTGAGTTTGAAGCGCCGGAAAAGCCTAATGTCGTAACGGCTCCTATGCCAAAACATGACGCGGGAGTCAATGAAATTGAAGATGATGTGGAAGAATCAGAGTTCGAAAGCTGGATTTACCCGACTACTGACGGTGGATTAAGCAATTGGACAGCAAAGGACTTCGTGCCAATTTATTTTATTACATAGTAATAGACTTTTGTTTTGGATTTGTAACAGAAAATTTTAAACTTTACGGCCCGGTGCCTTACCTGAGACACCGTGGCTTTGTTTGAGGGCTTATTGTGTGTCATTTCCATATATCATCAATAAAAGCATTGGACGTTTTCTTGCATTACGAATTTTTGCGCTCCTTGTTTTTATTTTCTATCTTGCAAAACAGCTATTTTACACACACTCACATATACAGGTCTACATCCACTCTGGATACCACTGATAACGACTCTGCTACTGCCAGTTATGACTTTGAAAGTCCGATCAACCAAGCCGAGGACGAAGGTGAGGATGATTGCAAAGTGCCTGGTGAACTTGCTAGAATGTTACTTCAGGAAGAGAGGGCCATACAGCCGCACAGAGAGCCAGTGGAAACAATAAACCTGGGTACAGAGGTAGACAAGAAAGAGGTCAAGATCGATGCAAATCTGGAGTCTAGTGTCAAGCAACAGTTAATTCAGATGCTGCGTGACTATGTTGAGATCTTTGCCTGGTCTTATGAAGATATGCCTGGATTGGATACTGATATTGTGGTTCACCGCTTGCCCACCAAGGAAGATTGTCCTCCAATGAAACAGAAAGTTCATTAAATGCGCCCAGAGATGTCTTAGAAAATCAAGGTTGAGGTCATGAAACAGTTTGATGCCGGTTTTCTAGCAGTTACTTCTTACCCGTAGTGGGTTGCCAACGTGGTTCCAGTGCCGAAGAAAGATGGTAAGGTTCGAATGTGTGTTGACTATAGGGATCTAAACAGGGCAAGCCCCAAGGATAATTTCCCTCTGCCTCATACCGACGTTTTGGTTGACAACACCACACAACATAAGGTCTTCTCCTTTATGGATGGTTTTTCTGGTTACAATCAGATTAAAATGGCTCCCGAGGATATGGAGAAGACAACGTTCGTTACTCAATGGGGTACCTTTTGCTACAAGGTCATGCCTTTAGGATTGAAGAATGCTGGGGCAACGTATCAGTGCGCCATGGTCGCTCTGTTCCACGACATGATCCATCATGAGATTGAGGTATACGTTGATGACATGATTGCAAGGTCCCAGACTGAGGAAGAACATCTTGACCATCTTCAGAAGCTATTTGACAGGTTGAAGTTGTACAAGCTGAGGTTAAACCTGAACAAGTGCACCTTCAGAGTGAGGTCTGGTAAGCTGCTGGGTTTCGTTGTTAGTGATAAAGGTATTCAAGTGGATCCTGCAAAGGTGAAGGCTATACAAGAAATTCCAGCTCCCCAAACAGAAAAAGAAGTCAGAGGCTTTCTGGGACGTCTGAACTATATTGCCCGGTTCATCTCACACCTGACTGCTACTTGTGAGCCGATCTTCAAGCTACTGAAGAAAGATCAAGTGGTAAGATGGAATGATGAATGCCAGGCCGCCTTCGAAAGGATCAAGGAATATCTCCAAGAGCCTCCAATTCTGATGCCTCCAGTTGAAGGGAGACCCTTGATCTTATACTTGACAGTACTCGAAAATTCGATGGGGTGTGTGCTGGGGCAGCATGACGAGTCTGGTCGAAAAGAGCATGCTATTTACTACCTTAGCAAAAAGTTTACTGACTGCGAGACCCGATACTCGTTGCTTGAGAAAACTTGCTGCACTTTGGCATGGGCTTCTCACCGGCTGAGACAGTATATGCTGACTCACACCACTCTATTGATATCAAAGATGAATCCTATCAAGTATATCTTCGAAAAGCCTGCCTTGTCCTGAAGAATAGCAAGATGGCAGATGATCTTAACTGAGTACGACATCCAATTCACGACCCAGAAAGCAATCAAGGGAAGTGTATTGGAAGATCATTTGGCGCATCAGGCAGTGGATGATTACCAGTCTATGAACTTTGAATTCCCGGATGAGAACATCATGTTAGTGACCGACTGTGAAACACCTGGACTGGATGAAGGACCTGAGGAAGGATCCCGATGGTCTATGTACTTTGATGGAGCTTCAAACGCTTTGGGTAATGGCATTGGGTCCGTGATCATATCTCCTGAAGGCTCTCATACTTCGTTCACCGCCCGACTATGTTTCAACTACACCAACAACATGGTGGAGTATGAAGCGTGCATTATGGGCCTTCGAGTAGCAATTGACCTAAGGATTAAGTTCTTAAGTGTATTCGGAGATTCCGCTATCATGATCAGTCAGATCAAAAGCGAATGGGATACGAAGCACCCAAATCTTATTCCTTACAAAGAGTGTGTATTGACTTTGCTCCCACACTTCGAGGAGATAACCTTTGAACACTTCCCTAGAGAGGAGAATCATTTGGCGGACGCGCTAGCTATGATGTCGTCTATGTTCAAAGTCAGGTGGGACAATGAAGCTCCCTAGATTACCATTGAGAGGTTGGACGAACCTGCACATTGCTGTGACATTGAGACTGATGAGGTAACAGATAAATCCTGGTTCCACGAGGTAAAGAGGTATCTTGAGACTCAAGAATACCCTGAGGGTGCATCTGTTAATGATAAGAAGTTTCTGAGGAGGTTCGCGGCGAAGTTCTTCATCAGTAATGATATCCTTTACAAGCGTAACCATGACTCAACTTTACTGCGTTGTGTGGATAATAACGAAGCAGAAAGGATTATGTTAGAGATACATGAAGGTACTTTCGGAACTCATTCCAGTGGACACACCATGGTAAAGAAGATCCTTCGGGCAGGATATTATTGGTCCACCATGGAAGCCGACTGTTATCAGCATTCTCATACCTGTCATAAGTGCCAAGTCTATGCTGATAAGGTGCACATACCTCCAGTACCTCTGAACGTCTTGACAGCTCCTTGGCCTTTTGCAATGTGGGGCATCGACATGATTGGTGAGATCAGACCTACTGCGTCCAATGGGCATCGTTTCATCCTGGTAACTATTGATTACTTTACAAAGTGGGTTGAAGCAACTTCCTTTGTTACTTTAACCAAGAACGTCGTGGCAGGGTTCATTCGGCACAATCTGATCTGTCGATATGGTGTACCAGAGAGGATCATTATGGACAATGGTATAAATCTCAATAATAAGATGATCACCGAGCTTTTCAAGCGGTTCAAGATACAACATCACAACTCTTCTCCTTACCGGCCAAAGATGAATGGGGTTATCGAAGCAGCTAATAAAAACATTAAGAAGATTGTGCAGAAGATGACGGTGACATACAAAGATGTTACTATTTGCTCTTCATGGGTACCGTAGCTCAGTGCGGACGTCAACAGGGGCAACACCTTATTCCTTGGTATATGGCATGGAGGCAGTCTTGCCCATTGAAGTTTAGATACCCTCTCTTCGGATTATGAAGGACGCAACTTTGAGCGAAGATGACTGGATTCAGACCCGACTTAATCAACTAAACTTAATCGACGAGAAGAGACTTACTACTATTTGTCATGGTCAAACGTATCAAAAACGAATGATCAAGGCATTTAACAAGAAAGTTAAACGACAAGAATATCAAGTCGGGGATCTGGTGATCAAGCGCATCATACTGCCGCAAGGTGATCCCAGGGGCAAATGGACCCCTACGCACGAAGGGCCATTTGTGGTTAAGAACATTTTCTCAGGAGGAGCTATGATTCTAACCACCATGGATGGTGACGACCTTCCTCACCCCGCCAATGCAGACATAGTGAAAAAATACTACGCATAATCAAAGACCCACTAGGTTGACTGGCCTAGGCAAAAATAAGGGCTTCCCGGCGAACCAAAAGGGTTCGGGAAAAAATAAGGGATGGTGTTGTACCCCAAAATTTTCCCTCCCTTTTTCTCAACATTTTCTCATCACAAGACCCTTGGAGCTCAAGATCCAATTAGGGTTTCCTCTGTTCAAGACTTCTCCTTGCACTGTTGACCCAAATTAGGGTTTGTGTTTGCACAAAGATATTTTGAACTAAAATACCTAAGATGAATTTCATGCTTCATGTTGGACTCCCAAGTTCATCCATATCAAGTTTCAAGTCTTGATTCCAAATTTTGCCCAGTCAATTGGATAGTTGACCTAGAAATCAACTGTATTGGGGAAAAAGTCAACTGTGGCCAATTGACAGTCAAATCTCATGAAAATTGACCCACATCAACATTATGAACTCACATGGACCATTTGATCAAGTTTGGATCACAATTCCACAAGAAATTTGATCAGATCACCTAAAAGGGCAAAATGGTCATTTTTAGGGTTTTGACTGCACAAAGGCAATTTTTGACTGTTTGACCTAGCCAATGGCAAACCAAGCTCACATATGGACTCAAGGACCCAATGGAATTGTCTTGACATGCTCAACAAGTTCAAAAGATCCCAAGTGCACAAGATTGACAGTTGAATTTCCCAGTCAATTGATCAATTTTGACTGTATACTGAAAATTCAAACTTTGACTTTTTGGTCAAAATCAAGTGTCAAGATTCATTTTTCATCAAAACATGCCAAATCATGAAACTTGTTCATAAAGAAATCAAGAATTGCAAATTAGGGTTTGAAATGAAGATTTTTCATAACAGAATTTTTCTAAGTTATGAAAAACCCTAATTTTTTCCTAACTTTGTCCCACTTTCTCACCAGGATTCATTTGGATTCAAGCAAAAGTCAAAACATGAAAGTTGTAGCCTATTGCAAAATCTACAACTTTGATTCACAAAGTTTTCCCAAAAGAAGCTTGTATCTCAAGTTACAATTTTTGGAACAAGGGTACCAAACCATCCTTAACTTAGAGAAATTTTGAACCATTTTAGGCAGGATTTTTGCCTAACTTCAAGACCATTTTTCACATACTTCCACTTGGCATTTCAATTTGCACTTCAAAGATGGATTGTAGTACACATTCCAAGCTTTCCAAAATGTCCAAGAACTCATAAAACAACCTCATGGTTAGGGAGAATCGAATTTGGCAAGATGGGAAAAACTCACTTTGGATTTGGCCAAGTTACATGTTCATACATCTAGGCCATTTTGAAATCAGCTTGCATAACTTGATTACAGGTCCTATGTCCCTTTTGCACTCATAAATTTAATGCAAACTCATTGTGCCAAGACCATATTTTATGTGTTCAAGCATTACATAAAGGTTTAGTCCCAAAATAGAAAAAGCATAATGTCCATTTTTGCAAAAGTAAGCTTTATGTCAATTAGCAATCCAAGCAAGTACAAGGCAAATCTCCTTGGCACAAGTTTATGAGCTAATTACACTGATCAAGGCCAAGGTTTGCAGCACATTAGGGGGGCCTCTATCAGCCTAGAACTCAAGTGGACATTTTCTTGCTTAAGTGTGAAGAAACATAGCATAACAAGACACAACTCTCATCTCAGCAAAAACCAGCTTAGGCAAACTTGTCAAACACATTCCAAACCTCCATCCTGACCTGAGACACAAGCCTATCACCTCCAATACCTCTCCATTCACAGAATCACCATTGAACTGCACAAAAACAGGGCATCCCTGCAGTTTGAGTGGCATAGTTCATTCCCATCGTGCATCTTGGCCAAAACCAGTTCAAACACTTTCCTTACCATCAATCCAAACTATCCAAAGCATTAGAAGTAGACTGCAACTCCTCTAATCAGTTTGGCCATTTTCATTTCTTCCTCTTGTAGGTTGACTTCTGCAGCTTGATATAGAAGGTTTCAAAGCATACCAAGTATTGGAATAGCATCCTCACACTTCAAGCAAGCTGTACAAACCATCATCTTGCCCTGAAAGCTCCTCCATTGCCAGACACGATTTCAATTGAACAGGTATATTCATGAACTTCTATCTCTCAATGTAGGCATTATTAGCTCTAAGTTTGTGAATGAAAAATGTCATGCTCATGTCCCTGAAACTATACATGTCTTTACTTTCCATTTATTTTGCTTGTGCTATGAGAATTTGAGGTCTGAACATTGATAAAAAGATAGGTTAAGATTTGGGAATGGAGAAATTCTCTCTCATTTCTGAGAGTTAGGATGAGTTCTTTACATGTCCAGAATCGTGGCTTGATGCTTAACACTTCTTATGTTGTAAGTTTGTGCTAAAAGTACAGGAATCCAGATGTTTGAATCAGTGTACAAGCGCGCGTTTTTGACAAAGTTTCTGGCCAGAGGTTGAAGAAGGTCCTTTGGGCTGGGCTTGTTCTATCTTTTCTTATTTGCACCCTATTTTTACTTTTACACCTCTTTGGCCCATTATGCTTATTTTCATGATTTTTTGACTTTTTCTTTTTTGTTCTGACTTATTTATTTTCTCTCATAATATTAAAAATATAAAAAATATTTTTCACACCATTTTTGAATTTATTAGGCATTTATTTGTTTAAATAGGTATTTGTACATAAATAAATACATAGATATACTTTTATTCAAAATACTAAAAAATAATGCAAACACATTTATTTTCTGATTTTTATTTTGTTTTATCTTCTGAAAATATTTTATATAAAATATACTTTTTTTTTGTATAATATTAAATATTATTATTTTGTATATATAATATATATTTAGTAAATAATACAAATACATATATATTTATTAGAATATTTAGGACAAAAAATACAAAAATGTATACATATTTATTTTATTAATATTTGACATTAAAAATACCTTTTTTATAAATATACTTCATTTTTATTTTATTTTTGTACATAATTATTAAATATTGTATATATTAAGTAATTAATACCTTTTATTTAATAAATTAGGGTTTTGCCCTAAATACATAAAAACTCCAAAAAATAATACTTTTTATTTTGTTTATTTGACATATAAAAAATACCTTTTTTCATACATATAAAAAACATTTTTGCATCTTGCATATTTATTCCATTTTTATTTAATTATTGTATATTAAGTGATTTGATAATTCTCAATTTGATGTAATAATCTAGGTTTAAATTCCTTGTCAAAATACCCCCATTTGAACATTTGTACCCCCCTTCCCATATATTGTGTTGTAATAACTTAGGAACTTTATTTTTCGCACTTTAATGCTTTCTAATTATACCATGCTAGAATTAGGGTTTGTATGCGAATCAAAAACAACAAAAATAGTTTGACCTAATTTCAAGATGAACAAGCATGAAAATGGACAACACTAATCACACTTGCACCGCTAGGGTATTCCACTTGTTGCCTTCAATAATGGGCCATATTGCATGTTAGGTCTCTTTGGGCAAAACAAAACATTCAAATGATCATAGTCCCTCGATGACGCTTTCGAAAGTTGCCTAAAAAATGATCAAGTCCCTTAAAGGAAAAATTGCCCAAAGATACTTGGCACCATTGCAATTATGGTCTAAACGATGACCCGCGCCCGTCCCTTTCACATCCTAACACAAGATTGTCCACCAAATGCAATGGTGGAACAAAATTGTTAAAAGGGTTAAAACATAGCAAAAATCTTTGAGAACTTTAGGGTAGATAGCTCTTAAGTACTTGTCAACTTGCAAAACAAAAACACTTGCCCATTTTTTAAACCACACTTCACAAACACTTTCAAAACAAACTTTCAAAAAACCTTGAAACATCTTTTCAAAAAGACAAACACCTTTTGTAAAACATTCAAGTAAAGAATTGTTACAAGGGTAGCCTAGATAAGGCATCTTTTTCAAAACATTTTTCAAAACCACGCACAAAGCACCATTTCAAACAATTGAAAATCAAGGCAAGTTGATCTAAGCAAGTAACTAAGAGCCCATGGATAACCATGGATAGAAAGGGTGCTAATACCTTCCCTTTCTATAATCTACTCCCCGAACCCACGAAATACCTCAAAGGTTTTTGCTGTGCTTTTTAAACCTTTCCTTAGGATAAAATAAAAAGTCGGTGGCGACTCTTGCTCAACCGAAACATTTACGAAAACAAACGCAAAACCATAGTCAGTTCTCCCACCGTATCACAGAACTGGTGACTCTGCTGGGGATAAATTTAAAAGTGGAATAACCTTAGGGCTTAGATCACCTTCTTGCATGATTATTTGTTTGTTTTGATTGCTTTACATCTTGGCTCTTTTGTTTGGGTTTGCAATCCTACACCCGGATTTTGGGAAACATTCATAGATAGCAATACGTTGTGGATACTGTGCGGGGTATACCGACACGATCGAAGCAATAGCTATATTAGTGCGACATATTTGTGAGTACCGGTAACCCTTGAGTTCAATCAAGGAGAGTACGGGGCCACTGAGTGATGTCACTAAGCACTAATGACCTAGAACCTTACTTGACCATCTTGGCCTTTTATTAAGGGTAGTGAGATGACCGGCTTTGGTGCAGTCCGAAGTTGGTAGATACTCGATACTACACTCATTGAGGGTTGTTTTCTTGGAATATTTTGGTCGCTAGTTAAGTGGCTAAACCAAAACAATGAACAATGAAAACAATCCAGTGATATTGAGCTCCTTAGAACCCGGTTACTATTTATAGGACAGGTTTTTAAGCCAACTACACTCAAGAGGGTACTTACCTATGAAACCCCATGCAAGCCTGAAACTAGGGTTTGGTGTGATTTGCTTGTACATATGTTTGTGCATACATCATAAACATCATAAAGCATCATATGCATTCACTAACCATTTCAAGGGTTTAGATCTTCATCTTTGTTCTTGTGTTGTAGGTCATGGAAATTCTTCGAAGAAAAACCATCCAAATCAACCTTGTGAGAATCCCTCCTCAACTCAAGGAGCTCACATCAAGGATTCCGGAAAGCTCGCCCTTCAGTGAAAGACATGGTAGACTGCTCAGCTTAGTCAACACCAACATTGAAGAAGACATGTTGAAAGTGCTATTCCAGTTCTTTGACCCTCTTCATCACTGCTTCACTTTCCCCGATTACCAGTTGGTGCCCACTTTGGAGGAGTTTTCTCAACTCCTAAGAATCCCTATCCTTAATCAACTACCCTTCAACGATACAGAAAAGGAACCAAAGCCTGAAGATGTTTCTCGAGCATTACATCTACAGCCTTTTGACATCAAGGGGCATTGGGAAACTAGAAGCGGTGTCAAAGGCTTCTTAGCAAAATTCTTGTTTGAAAAGGCACAAGAATTTTGGAATTCATTGGACCTACAAGCCTTTGAAGAAATTGTGACACTCCTTATCTATGGGTTGGTCTTGTTCCCAAATCCTGACCAGCTGGTAGATGTCAATGCCGTCAAAATCTTCTTGTCAAAAAATCCAATACCAACATTGCTTGGGGACATTCTTCACTCATTTTACACACGAACAATGAGAAAGAGGGGTGTTCTCATGTGTTGTACTCCTCTCCTTGCAAGGTGGTTTATCTCGCACCTTCCACAATATGTCTTGAAGAACGACCAAGGCTCAAGGTGGTCCCAACGGTTGATGACTCTTACTCACTCTGATGTACATTGGTGTTCTCGGTCCAGAGAAAATGTCATCATCGTCGATCGTTGTGGAGAGTTTCCTAATGTTCCTTTACTTGGAATCAGAGGAGGTATCACCTACAAACCTTGCCTAGCTTTGAGGCAATTTGGATATGCACGAAGAGATGGCCCTCACGACATGTTGATTCCTGACCTAGTTTTTGACTTCAACAACGATGCGCAAGGACTTCGCCAAAGATTCATCAGAGCTTGGAGGATGCCCAACAAGGTTGATAGCAAGACACTGGGGCACAAGAACTCCATCCCTCTTGAGACTTATCTCAAGTGGGTACGAGCCCGAGCCCAGAGTCTAATGATGCCTTATCCTCATGTTCTCACTGTGATTAAAGAGCCCGTCAAGGAAGGAGAGGTTCCCTACACCATCCTATATCCTGACATGCCTACATCGTGGGAGGAAATGTAGAAGAGTTGGATTCAGCTCAATGAGGAACGAAACACTTTTGAAGCTAGCTTCTACGCTAGTGAGAAGAAGGTTCTAGAGCTTACCCGCCGACTCCATGAGGAAGAGACTCTCAACACCTACATCGCGCTAAAGAGGATGCGCAACGTCTTTTTACCTTGAGAAGTTTTTGTAATATTTGGCCCATGGGGCATTTATGTACTGACAAATTTCTTCTTATTAATATGACGTGCGTTCTCTTTTGTTTGCAACAATTTTGAATATTCTAAATCCTTGAATGCATTGCATACATAAGCATACCATTCATCATGTGCATAAGCAGGTCTCACGCCAGGTTTCCTTATCTGTCTGTTGTTTATTTCAGTAGGATGGATCTCGAGCAAACAGTCAAAGACTTGCAGGCTCAAAATGCACAATTTCAGCAACTCCTGATGACCTTGGCTAAGGGCCAGGAGGATCTAAAGACCTTGCTGGGGAATAAAGACCTAGTGAAAAAGAAGAAAAAGAGACTCGGGGTGGCTACTTTAGGGAGAAGATTTGAAGGAGAGGCCAGGAGAGTGCTTGAATTTCCTCCTACTTCTGAGGAAGGAACCAGTAAAGGGGGTGCTGCTGCGGTACCTTCTGAGTCCGATATGGAAGAAGAGGAGGCTGAAGAGGATGAAGACTATTCTGATCAACAATACCCTCCGGCTGATGATAAATACAAAGGTTTAGAAGACAGATTGGCAGCCATGGAGCTACAGAGAGTGCCGGGTTTGGATTTCGAAGACTTGGGTTTAGTTGCCGGGATTGTGATTCCCCCAAAGTTCAAAGTGCCAGTTTTTGTGAGGTATGATGGGTTGTCCTGTCCAAAAATGCATCTCAGGTCCTACGTAAGGAAGATCCAACCTTATACGGAAGATAAGAACCTTTGGATCCATTTCTTTCAAGACAGCCTTTCTGGGGCTCAACTGGAGTGGTTCTATCAGCTAGAGGGAACCAGCGTCCGAAATTGGGAAGACTTGGCCACCGCCTTTTACAAACAATATCAGTATAATTCTGACCTTGCTCCCACGCGTACCCAACTTCAGGGTATGTCACTGGGAACAGGCGAAGGATTCAAAGAGTATGCACAAAAATGGAGGGATTTGGCTGGCAGGGTGCAGCCTCCTTTAACCGACCGTGAACTTGTTGACATGTTTCTAGGGACCCTGTCTGGTCCATTTTCAACCATCTAATTGGTAACTCTTCCGCGGCGTTTACCGATTTAATCTTAACAGGCGAGAGAATAGAAGCTGGCATCAAGTCAGGGAAGATTCAGAAGGGTTCCGCTGCAAGTGTTGAGAAGAAGCCTTTCAAGAAGGAAACGACTGTGGTATACTCTCAGAGAAGAGCAGGGAAGACTGAACGCCGGCCAACTGTGGGGGCCGTAATGATCCAAAACCCTTCAAGTGAGCAGCCTCGCTATAACCAGTCCAGACCAAATCAACAACGGGTGGAACGGCCACAACGGCAGTTCACCTGCATTAATATGACGCCAGCGCAAGTGCTTCCCCATCTGTTAAAGTTGAATCTCGCCACTATCAAAGAGGCACCAAAAATGTGAATACGTCCTCTCCGTATTATCATCCTAATGCTAAATGCGCCTACCATTCTGACAGTATCGGGAACGACACCAATGATTGTTGGGCACTCAAGCATAAAATCCAAGACCTGATAGAGGCGAAGGAGGTGGAGTTCGACGCTCCAGAGAAGCCGAACGTGATATCTGCTCCAATGCCGAAGCACGGCCGAAATGTCAATGCCATTGAAGAAGATTTGTATGTTGCTGATGTCAATGATCTGATAACTCCATTATTAACCATCAAGTTGAATCTGTTAAAGGCCGGGATTTTCCCGGGATGTAAAGAAGATTGCTACTGCTGTTACTCTCTGCCGTTTGATTGTCCGTTACTGAAGAAAGGCATCCAAGGCCTAATGGACAGTCGACAAATTTTGTTTGAAAAGGTTTCTGCTATTCCAATCCATACTGAAGATGTCTCAATTATAACCATTCACGCCAATCTTTCCAAGGCCGTCAGAAAGCCTGTTAAGATTACACCAGCTACGAAGTCTGTTCCTTTGAAGATAACAATGCCAGGGCTTGTCCCCTACATTTCTGAGAAGTCGATACCATGGAACTACGGCGGTGACGTCTACTACCATGGTATTAAACAAATTGAAATAACTGAAGAAAGTTCGGATGAAGAAGAAGCCAGCATTGGTAACATTGCAGGCACGAGCAAAATCACCCAGAGCGGGAGAATATTTTCTCCAGAGATTGCCCCTCCAAGAGCAATCTTTGGACCCTCATCTGCTGACAAGGTTATCCCTGCACCAATAAAACTCTCCGCTAGAACCCCATTGATTGAAGATATTGTTGTTCCTAGTATTGTCTCTCCCACCGTTGCTGATAAAGGTAAGGGAACCCAAGATGAGCTCGTCAGGACGAGGGCTCAAACCTTGGTCATCCCGGAAACCTCCAAGAAAGAAATGGAAGAGATCTTGAAGATAATCAAAAGGAGTGATTACGATGTGGTAGAACAACTGGGGCAAACCCCCTCAAGGATCTCCATGTTGGCACTACTACTTTGCTCAGAAGCGCACGCTAAAGCTTTGATAAAATTCCTAAAGGCAGCCCATGTGCCCCAGGAAACCTCTGTAGATCAATTCCAAAATTGCGTGGCCAGCCTTACTGCGGACAATGGATTAGATTTCTCTGATGCCGACCTAACTCCTAAAGGTAGAAACCACAATGATGCTTTGCACATTTCAGTCGAATGCCGAGGAACGACTCTCGCACATGTTTTGGTCGACACGGGTTCTTCACTGAATGTACTGCCTAAGAAGGCTTTGGACCGACTAGATTGTGAAGGGTTAGAGCTGAAGCCGAGTGATATTGTTGTCAGAGCTTTCGATGGTTCGAAGAGGATGGTCCATGGGGAGGTTGATATTCCCATCAAGGTAGGCACTGAGGTGTTTACATCTACTTTCTATGTGATGGACATCCGTCCGTCATACTCTTGCTTGTTGGGTAGGCTCTGGATACACAATGCTGGGGCAGTCACCTCTTCCTTACATCAAATGTTGAAGTATCCTGTCAAGGGAAAGATCATAACCGTCCATGGTGAAGAGGAGTATATGATCAGCCACCTGAACTCCTTCCGGTATGTGGAGGTAGAGGGCGAGTTCATTGAGATGCCTTTCCAGCATTTCGAAGAAGTCCCTCCTGAGATAACAGTAGCAAAGTTGGTAGCTGAAGTATCGAGGCAGATGGCCAGGATGGCATCTCTGGAGGACGCAAAGGCCGCAATAAAGGAGGGGAAGAATTCAGCCTGGGGGCAGTTGCCTGATATTCCACATAAAACAGACAAATTTGGATTAGGATTCACTGCCGCGGGCCAGAAAGCTATGCGCCGTTCGAAGATTGAAAGAGCGCCAATCAAAATTTCTCCCTACGGAATCAATGCTTTGGAGGATGAAGACAAAGAGAGCAACATCGAAGATTGGATTTACCCAACTATCAAAGGAGGATTATGCAACTGGGAGGCAAAAGACTTTGTCCCCATCACTTTTATTCATCAGTAATTTATCTGTCAAACATTTCCTATTGGTCTGTAATATTTATTTCCGAACAATCCGTACACTATCTTTTTACCTCATGCCTTGCCCGGGGCATGTAGGTCCATTTGTAAGGGTTTTGATTATTTTCATATCCATATGCCATGTTTAATGATTCATTGGACGTTCTTCATTTGATAAACTGCTGTGTTCATTTTCTTTCCTTTTGCATTTTTTGTTTAAGGATGGCTATCCCTTACACACACCCACACTCACAAATGCAGGTACCCATCCACTCTGGATTCCATGGGTGACTATTCTGCTACATCCTTCAATAACTCTGAAGATCTGGTCAATCAAGCCGAGTATGAAGATGACGAAGGTTATGAAGTACCAGGGGAACTAGCCAGACTTCTACAGCAAGAGGAAAGGGCCATCTTACCTCATGAAGAGTTGTTAGAGACTGTCAACTTAGGAACCGAGGAAGACCGGAAGGAGGTGCAAGTGGGTGCCAATCTGGAACCAAGTGTCAAGGAGCGCCTGATACAGTTGTTAAATGAGTATGTTGAAATCTTCGCTTGGTCTTATGAAGACATGCCGGGTTTAGACACAGACATCGTGGTTCACCGTCTCCCTACAAGAGAGGATTGTCCACCGATCAAACAAAAAGTCCGCCGAATTAGGCCTGACATGTCTGAAAAGATCAAAGCGGAAGTGATGAAGCAATTCGACGCTGGTTTTCTGGCTGTTACATCCTATCCTCAATGGGTTGCTAACATCGTGCCAGTACCCAAAAAAGATGGCAAAGTTAGGATGTGTGTGGACTACCGGGATTTGAATAGGGCCAGCCCCAAAGATGATTTTCCGCTACCACACATCGACATTTTAATCGACAATACAGCTCAGCATAAAGTGTTTTCCTTCATGGATGGATTCTCGGGCTACAATCAAATCAAAATGGCCCCCGAGGATATGGAGAAAACAACTTTTGTCACACAATGGGGCACTTTCTGTTACAAGGTGATGCCGTTTGGGCTGAAGAATGCAGGGGCAACTTATCAACGCGCCATGGTAGCTTTGTTTCATGATATGATACATCATGAGATTGAAGTTTACGTAGACGATATGATAGCTCGGTCACAAACAGAGGAGGAGCACCTTGAACATCTAGAAAAGCTGTTTGCCAGGTTAAAAGAATACAAACTCAGGCTGAATCCAAGTAAGTGCACTTTTGGAGTTAGGTCTGGTAAACTTCTAGGATTCATTGTAAGCAACAAAGGCATTGAAGTTGATCCAGCAAAAGTGAAAGCAATACAAGAGATGCCTGCTCCCCGTACTGAAAAGGAGGTTAGAGGGTTCTTGGGGCGCTTGAACTATATTGCCAGATTCATCTCTCATCTGAATTCTACCTGTGAGCCAATTTTCAAACTCTTGAAGAAAGATCAGGTAGTCGAATGGAACGACGATTGCCAAGCTGCTTTTGATAAGATCAAGGAGTATTTGCTAGAACCTCCTATTCTGATGCCACCCGTCGAAGGAAGGCCATTGATCATGTATCTGACCGTCTTGGATAACTCAATGGGGTGTGTTTTGGGCCAGCATGACGAGTCTCGTCGAAAAGAGCATGCTATTTATTACCTTAGCAAAACGTTTACCGACTATGAGACTCGCTACTCACTGCTCGAGAAAACTTGCTGCGCTTTGGTATGGGCTGCTCGCCGACTAAGGCAATATATGTTGACTCATACTACCTTGTTGATTTCCAAAATGGATCCTATCAAGTATATCTTCGAAAAGCCTGCTTTATCTGGAAGGATAGCTAGATGGCAAATGATCCTAACTGAGTATGACATCCAGTACACCACCCAAAAAGCTATAAAAGGGAGTGTACTAGCTGACCATCTGGCTCATCAAGCTATCGAAGATTATCAACCCATGAGATTCGACTTCCCAAACGAGGACATCATGAATTTGGACAACATTGAAGGTAACGGACCATATGACGGACCCGAAAAGGGATCCCGATGGATCCTGTACTTTAATGGTGCTTCAAATGCACTTGGAAACGGTATCGGTGCGGTACTCATTTCCCCGGAAGGTTGTCACACACCTTTCACGGCCCGACTTTGCTTCAGCTGCACAAACAACATGGCTGAGTATGAAGCTTGCATCTTTGGTCTCAAGGCTGCTATAGACTTGGGGATCAAATCTTTGATTGTATTTGGGGACTCGACTTTAGTGATCAGTCAAATCAAAGGAGAGTGGGATACCAAGCATCCTAATCTTATCCCATACAAAGAACATGTCTTGACATTGTTGCCTCATTTCGAGCAAATTACCTTCGAGCATTTCCTGCGAGAAGAGAATCAGCTAGCAGATGCTCTAGCTACAATGTCCTCCATGTTTAAACTCAACTGGGATTCTCAAATCATACTCCCCCAGCATGAGTCTGTCAGGTTCTAAAATCCCCAGTAGACGTCATCAGAAATTCTCTTACCCTGCAAGTCACCAAGGAAATTCCAAATCCCCGCAAGTGATTCTAAGGCCCCTCAACGATTGAAGATCTTGTATTCCCCAAGCAAATCTGAAGACTTTCATTTTCAGTTCCTCATTGAATATTCAAAGATTCTCCAGTGAAGATCTCCACAAGACGGGAACTCCTTAGAAGATTGGTAGACAACCCGAGCTCCTAATTCCCCAGCAACAACCAAGGAATTTTTCTTCCCGGCAGCAGTCAAGATGCTTTTATCTTCAGCCATCTCGGATTCATCTATTCTCCGCAAGACAGCTCTCCAGCTTACATGCGCATTCATTTACATTCATATAACATACATCGCATCATGCATCATGACATTGCATACAACTAACTCTTTACCTTTTCAGGTAAGATCAGTCAACAGACAAAAAATCATTATCTTCCGAGACTCTTTCTAGAAATAGTTCAGATGTGACCCAGACATGGCAACATTCTGATGCTTATTCCAGATTCATCCAGATGCAGTTTTATACGAGCTCGTCATCAGGAAACCCTACACCGGTTCCTCTTCAACTTCAAGATTTCTGAAAACAGTTCACGGGTTCTCCAAGTAACGGATGTTAACATATCGCTTGTTCAGTTTCTTCTCAAGACTTCTGAAAACAGTTTATGGATTCTTCCCAACAACGGATGTTAATCTATCGCTTGTTCAGATGCAACTTTTGAAAACAGTTTACGGACGCTTCCCAACAACGGATGCTGCTCTATTGCTTATTCAACTTCAAGATTTCTGAAAACAGTTCACGAGTTCTCCAAGTAACGGATGTTAACCTATCGCTTGTTCAGTTTCTTCTCAAGACTTCTGAAAACAGTTTATGGATTCTTCCCAACAACGGATGTTAATCTATCGCTTGTTCAGATGCAACTTTTGAAAACAGTTTACGGACGCTTCCCAACAACGGATGCTGCTCTATTGCTTATTCAACTTCAAGATTTCTGAAAACAGTTCACGGGTTCTCCAAGTAACGGATGTTAACCTATCGCTTGTTCAGTTTCTTCTCAAGACTTCTGAAAACAGTTTATGGATTCTTCCCAACAACGGATGTTAATCTATCGCTTGTTCAGATGCAACTTTTGAAAACAGTTTACGGACGCTTCCCAACAACGGATGCTGCTCTATTGCTTATTCAACTTCAAGATTTCTGAAAATAGTTCACGGGTTCTCCAGTAACGGATGTTAACCTATCGCTTGTTCAGATTCTTCTTCAAAGACTTCTGAAAACAGTTTACAGATTCTTCCCAACAACAGATGTTAATCTATCGCTTGTTCAGACTCTTCTCAACTTTTGAAAACAGTTTACGGATGCCTCCATATACGGATGTCAATCTATTGCTTATTCAGACCCCAGTTCAGAGATGGTCCTAAACATGGGCACCTCTCTGATACTCATTCCAGATGGCATCTTTAAGCCCATCCCCGACAAGTTTCTATCACTCCCCCCGATGGCATCGTTAAGCCCATCTCCAAATGGCATCTCTAAGTCCATTCCCGCATCCATTGCTTTGACAAGTGCAAATTTAAGAGCACTCTAGTGTCCAATCTCCTTTTACCCTCGAGTCACGAAAGGCAAAATTGCCAATCTAACTCTTCGGATTCAAGAAGATTGAACAGGGGCAACTATTGTACCCCAAAACTTGCCCTCCCTTTTTCTCAACATTTTCTCATCACAAGACCCTTAGAGCTCAAGATCCAATTAGGGTTTCCTCTGTTCAAGACTTCTCTTTGCACTGTTGACCCAAATTAGGGTTTGTGTTTGCACAAAGATATTTTGAACTAAAATACCTAAGATGACTTTCATGCTTCATTTTGGACTCCCAAGTTCATCCATATCAAGTTTCAAGTCTTGATTCCAAATTTTGCCCAGTCAATTGGACAGTTGACCTAGAAATCAACTGTATTGGGGAAAAAGTCAAATGTGGCCAATTGACAGTCAAATCTCATGAAAATTGACCCACATCAACATTATGAACTCACATGGACCATTTGATTAAGTTTGGATCACAATTCCACAAGAAATTTGATCAGATCACCCAAAAGGGCAAAATGGTCATTTTTAGGGTTTTGACTGCACAAAGGCAATTTTTGACTGTTTGACCTAGCCAATGGCAAACCAAGCTCACATATGGACTCAAGGACCCAATGGAATTGTCTTGACATGCTCAACAAGTTCAAAAGATCCCAAGTGCACAAGATTGACAGTTGAATTTCCCAATCAATTGATCAATTTTGACTGTATACTGAAAAGTCAAACTTTGACTTTTTGGTCAAAATCAAGTGTCAAGATTCATTTTTCATCAAAACATGCCAAATCATGAAACTTGTTCATCAAGAAATCAAGAATTGCAAATTAGGGTTTGAAATGAAGATTTTTCATAACTTAGAATTTTTCTAAGTTATGAAAAACCCTAATTTTTTCCTAACTTTGTCCCACTTTCTCACCAAGATTCATTTGGATTCAAGCAAAAGTCAAAACATGAAAGTTGTAGCCTATTGCAAAATCTACAACTTTGATTCACAAAGTTTTCCCAAAAGAAGCTTGTATCTCAAGTTACAATTTTTGGAACAAGGGTACCAAACCATCCTTAACTTAGAGAAATTTTGAACCATTTTAGGCAGGATTTTTGCCTAACTTCAAGACCATTTTTCACATACTTCCACTTGGCATTTCAATTTTCACTTCAATGATGGATTGTAGTACACATTCCAAGCTTTCCAAAATGTCCAAGAACTCATCAAACAACCTCATGGTTATGGAGAATCGAATTTGGCAAGATGGGAAAAACTCACTTTGGATTTGGCCAAGTTACATGTTCATACATCTAGGCCATTTTGAAATCAGCTTGCACAACTTGATTACAGGTCCTATGTCCCTTTTGCACTCATAAATTTAATGCAAACTCATTGTGCCAAGACCATATTTTATGTGTTCAAGCATTACATAAAGGTTTAGTCCCAAAATAGAAAAAGCATAATGTCCATTTTTGCAAAAGTAAGCTTTATGTCAATTAGCAATCCAAGCAAGTACAGGGCAAATCTCTTTGGCACAAGTTTATGAGCTAATTACACTGATCAAGGCCAAGGTTTGCAGCACATTAGGGGGGCCTCTATCAGCCTAGAACTCAAGTGGACATTTTCTTGCTTAAGTGTGAAGAAACATAGCATAACAAGACACAACTCTCATCTCAGCAAAAACCAGCTTAGGAAAACTTGTCAAACACATTCCAAACCTCCATCCTGACCTGAGACACAAGCCTATCACCTCCAATACCTCTCCATTCACAGAATCACCATTGAACTGCACAAAAACAGGGCATCCCTGCAGTTTGAGTGGCATAGTTCATTCCCGTCGTGCATCTTGGCCAAAACCAGTTCAAACACTTTCCTTACCATCAATCCAAACTATCCAAGGCATTAGAAGTAGACTGTAACTCCTCTAATCAGTTTGGCCATTTTCATTTCTTCCTCTTACAGGTTGACTTCTACAGCTTGATATAGAAGGTTTCAAAGCATACCAAGTATTGGAATAGCATCCTCACACTTCAAGCAAGCTGTACAAACCATCATCTTGCCCTGAAAGCTCCTCCGTTGCCAGACACGTTTCCAACTGAACAGGTATATTCATGAACTTCTATCTCTCAATGTAGGCATTATTAGCTCTAAGTTTGTGAATAAAAAATGTCATGCTCATGTCCCTGAAACTATACATGTCTTTACTTTCCATTTATTTTGCCTGTGCTATGAGAATTTGAGGTCTGAACATTGATAAAAAGATAGGTTAAGATTTGGGAATGGAGAAATTTTCTCTCATTTCTGAGAGTTAGGATGAGTTCTTTACATGTCCAGAATCGTGGCTTAATGCTTAACACTTCTTATGTTGTAATTTGTGCTAAAAGTCCAGGAATCCAGATGTTTGAATTAGTGTACAAGCGCGTGTTTTTGACAAAGTTTCTGGCCAGAGGTTGAAGAAGGTCCTTTGGGCTGGGCTTGTTCTATTTTTTCTTATTTGCACCCTATTTTTACTTTTACACCTCTTTGGCCCATTATGCTTATTTTCATGATTTTTTGACTTTTTCTTTTTTGTTCTGACTTATTTATTTTCTCTCATAATATTAAAAATATAAAAAAATATTTTTCACACCATTTTTGAATTTATTAGGCATTTATTTGTTTAAATAGGTATTTGTACATAAATAAATATATAGATATACTTTTATTCAAAATACTAAAAAATAATGCAAACACATTTATTTTCTGATTTTTATTTTGTTTTATCTTCTGAAAATATTTTATATAAAATATACTTTTTTTTTATATAATATTAAATATTATTATTTTGTATATATAATATATATTTAGTAAATAATACAAATACATATATATTTATTAGAATATTTAGGACAAAAAATACAAAAATATATACATTTTTATTTTATTAATATTTGACATTAAAAATACCTTTTTTATAAATATACTTCATTTTTATTTTATTTTTGTACATAATTGTTAAATATTGTATATATTAAGTAATTAATACCTTTTATTTAATAAATTAGGGTTTTGCCCTAAATACATAAAAACTCCAAAAAATAATACTTTTTATTTTGTTTATTTGACATATAAAAAATACCTTTTTTCATACATATAAAAAACATTTTTGCATCTTGCATATTTATTCCATTTTTATTTAATTATTGTATATTAAGTGATTTGATAATTCTCAATTTGATGTAATAATCTAGGTTTAAATTCCTTGTCAAAATACCCCCATTTGAACATTTGTACCCCCCTTCCCATATATTGTGTTGTAATAACTTAGGAACTTTATTTTTTGCACTTTAATGCTTTCTAATTATACCATGCTAGAATTAGGGTTTGTATGCGAATCAAAAACAACAAAAATAGTTTGACCTAATTTCAAGATGAACAAGCATGAAAATGGACAACACTAATCACACTTGCACCCCTAGGGTATTCCACTTGTTGCCTTCAATAATGAGCCATATTGCATGTTAGGTCTCTTTGGGCAAAACAAAACATTCAAATGATCATAGTCCCTTGATGACGCTTTCGAAAGTTGCCTAAAAAATGATCAAGTCCCTTAAAGGAAAAATTGCCCAAAGATACTTGGCACCATTGCAATTATGGTCTAAACGATGACCCGCGCCCGTCCCTTTCACATCCTAACACAAGATTGTCCACCAAATGCAATGGTGGAACAAAATTGTTAAAAGGGTTAAAACATAGCAAAAATCTTTGAGAACTTTAGGGTAGATAGCTCTTAAGTACTTGTCAACTTGCAAAACAAAAACACTTGCCCATTTTTTAAACCACACTTCACAAACACTTTCAAAACAAACTTTCAAAAAACCTTGAAACATCTTTTCAAAAAGACAAACACCTTTTGTAAAACATTCAAGTAAAGAATTGTTACAAGGGTAGCCTAGATAAGGCATCTTTTTCAAAACATTTTTCAAAACCACGCACAAAGCACCATTTCAAACAATTGAAAATCTAGGCAAGTTGATCTAAGCAAGTAACTAAGAGCCCATGGATAACCATGGATAGAAAGGGTGCTAATACCTTCCCTTTCTATAATCTACTCCCCGAACCCACGAAATACCTCAAAGGTTTTTGCTGTGCTTTTTAAACCTTTCCTTAGGATAAAATAAAAAGTCGGTGGCGACTCTTGCTCAACCGAAACATTTGCGAAAACAAACGCAAAACCCTAGTCAGTTCTCCCACCGTATCACAGATGGAAATTAAAAAAAACTGTACACCCGGCAAGTCGAAAACCTGAAAAGGCAGCTTGGGCAAAAAAGGGTATCCCGGTGGACTGAAAACCCGAAAGGGCGGTCCAGGAAAAAATTAGGGATTAAGGCGTAACACTATATCTCGTTGGATCACCTTACAACCATACTTCGATATCGACTATCAAGCTCGGACGACACTAATCAATCTGATCTACCTTCAACCAAGTAGCAAAGTGATGAGATGCTCGAGGATATAAAGGCAATAGTAGAGTTGGAACCCAGTGGGATTGTTCACATAACTGTTTTTCTTTGTTTTTAACAAAATTGTATAAACTCTATTGTGCGGCGGCGTTCTCTTACTAGGACGTCAGCCTCTTGTACAAAAATGCCTATTTACAGGCTAACTTCAAAATTAATACAAGTCATTTTTACAAAGAAATTTCAAACTATTTTCCTTTTTCTGTTTTGTTTTGAGAGAACGTCTGTGATCGGTGGAAATAGAACTGACTGCTTTTTAATGCTGGTTCGCGTTTGCGTTTCACAAAATGTCGCGGTAAGCAAGAGTCGCCACCGTCTTTTATTTTCTCCAACAAGGAAAGGACAAAAGCACAGCAAAATTCCTTTTCGAGATGCTTCTCGGGTTCGGGAGGTAGATTATAGAAAGGGAAGGTGTTAGCACCCTTTCTATCCGTGGTTATCCACGGGCTCTTAGGTACTTGCTCACTATGTTTTCAAAATGTTTTTTCTTTTCTTGTGTTTGTGGGTTTTGAAAAGAGTTTTGTTTGAAAACTTCGATTTAACTCTTGTGTCTGTCCTCAAGAGTGTATGAAGTGTTGTTTGAAAACTTTTGTCAGAAAAATGTAGGTGCAAAAATTATTTTTGTTTTGAAAGAGCAAGTACCTAAGAACCTCTACCTACTCAAAAGAAATTAAGCTGTGTAAATGTCCTTTAGACAGTACTATCCCACTATTGAGAAGTAGGTAGCACCATCGTTGGAGTTTTTCGGGTCAATTCGATTATAGGGACATGTGTGGTCACCAAAGCAATAGTAGGACACCTTAGCGGTAACCCTAATGTCCTAGATCATTTTTTATCCGAGGCAACCGTTTCGAGGCAACTTTGATCTTTATACAGGAGGGCGACCTCTAAAACACCCTATACTCAATGACCACGTCGAGGCAACCAAGTGAGGCGTACCCTAGGAGTGGTATGTGCGAGTGTGTCAGGTTTCAGTTATGTTATCTTTGTACAAGTTATGGTGAGCAACGATTGATTTTAATTTTAAGAGAAGTCTTGTCATCCACAGCCTAGTTAACATACATCTAACAGTTAATAGTTGCGGAAAATAAAGCTAAGTTATTACAAGGCGTCGGGTATTTACATCGCCAAAAACAAACCCTTGAAAAGTAAATTGCGGAAAATTAAAGAAAGCGATAAAAAAGTCCTAATTAAAGCTATTACATCCTCGGAGCAATTACATAATAATGAATAGAAATATGAATAAAATAAACATACGCGCGAGAGAAAATTGAATCGGAGAGTTTTCTAGGGTTCTGACCCTTTTTTAAGAAAGAAAGAAGTTTTTATTATTTATGAATCAACCTAAACTAATTAATTAATAAAAAGAAATATTTTTGGTTTTTTAATGTCTCAAGGAAATAAATAAAAAAATAAAATGATTAAAAGTGGTCAAGAATCCTAATTCTATGTTGATTTTAAATTATTGCAAAAAGTTAGAATTATCCTAATTAAACTAAATTGGTTAATTATATTTATTTACAAAAATAATAAAAGGGCGAAATTAATTTTAATAAATAATAAAAATAATATTATATTTAGTTTTCTGGTTTTATTATGAAAAAAATTAATTTGGTTAATTAAATAATAATAATAATAATAATAATTAATAGTAAAACAATTAAATGAAAAATATAAAAGAAGAAAAGAAAAAAGGAATAAAACCCAGGGGGTGATAGGCCAGCTTTGGAGGTGTTTCTGGAATTTTGAAGCCCATTATGCTTCCAGCCCGTTTGACTCTCTGGATTAGCTACACGCCTGTTGACTGGGGAACATGGTGATCCTTCCATCTAGGCCATTGGATCTACGCTTGCAGACATCTGGCGCTTGGAAATTTGAGATACATGGTGGACCATCTCTTGAAACCTGCATGTGATCACACAAAGAAAAAGAGGAACAAATGTTTTGGGGGACCTGGGATTCGAACCCAGGTCCCAATGCTTATTGGAGGCTTGCTCAACCACTCCACCACGCTGCCTTAATTGTTATTGGCATAAGAGACAATCATTATATTGGGAAACAAATTAATATGCTGTAAAACAAAAATAAACGCGCGCTCTTTTAAATTGACCAATGGGGCATCAACACATCATCGTCTTCTTCGTTGTTCCTGCACATTCAGAATCAGATAGCGGGGGTTTTTAACCCCCACTACTTCCTGCAATCAAAAATAGCGAATAGAAGCATAATGAATATAAATATTTCGCGAGGGGTCAGTTGTGTTCGTCTTGGTCTCGTGATCTCAACCATATGTCTCACAAGTCCTAATTTTTCCTGGATTACAAAGCCCTAATTTAGAGCTCAAGAACCCTAGAAATTCGCTCATGGCATCTTTTGATTCAGGGTGTTTCAGTTCAATTAAGTCATTCAATCAGCTTCATATGGTTTCTAGCAATGCAAAACAATCAAGAAAACATGTTAAATATGCATGAATTAAGCAATACGATTTTGGATAAAAGCTGCAAACCGTGAAACTGTCTAGGACGATTCTTTGAGCTTTAAGGCTTGAATTTGATTGCAAAACGTTCCTGGGATCTCCTGCAATGTATTTGAATGGTTAAAATGCCTTGAATTAGCCTAGGATGCAAAAATCAGTTTTCACTTTTCTTTGAAATTCTTGAATTGGGCAGGGTCTCTTCTGCAGCTTTTTCCACGTCCCCTAGGTCAGGTTAGCTTGCATCCATATAAAGGAAACAAATTAGGTCAAAAAATTGGATCCAATCCATGTGCATTCAAGTTTAAATCTTTGATTGGAAATCAAATATTTTTGATTCTTCATGATTGAATAATGTTGCCAAATATGGATTTTTTGATATCTTTGACTTGTGCAATAATTTGCCAGCATGATTAGGTCCTATTTGCTTCACAAAAAGATTTAAAAACCCAATCTTCTATTTTCCTACAATTTAAATTAATTAAATGAATTAATATTAATTAAAAATCCAATTAATCAATAAAAATAAGAAAATAAATTCAATTAATCTTGATGGGTCGTGCATAGGCCATGGATGAAGTTTCAAGAAGAGATTTGAGCCCCATTAGCAAAAATAAGGTGTTTTGAGCAAAGTTGACTTTTGCAAATTCATGAAAATTTCCCAACTTCTCCAATGCACAACTTGCTCAACTTTGATCATATGACCATGTTCTTGGACATTTTGGAAAGCTCTTGAAGTCCTCTAACCAATTCCTTTGGTCCCATGTCATTTGGATTTACCAATCTCAAGTTATGGCCTTTGACTCAAAGTGTACTTTTGTTGACTTTTAAATTTGACCTATAATGTAAAAATTGATAACTTTTTGTGAGAGAATTTCTTGAACCTGGAGTGTGAAGATGGATTGTAGGAAATTGCATCCCCTTAAAAATGAGCATTGGATGGGATTTTTATGATAAACCATGAAAGATTTATGCCCTTGTCAAAGTACAATTGACTTTTCTATTGTCCAAAAATAGTAACTTTTTGCACCTTGATGATTTTTGAGCTATCCTTGTGGAATCATGATCAAGACTTGATCAAATGATGATTGTGGACTCAAAATAAGATGTTGACCAAAAATTCTGACTTTTTTCTGTGAAATGACCATTTTGCCGTTGTAGTTGACTGTGGATCAAATGAGGCTTTTGACTGTGCAAATTGACACTGTGAGTCTTGAAACTTGGTATGTAGGTGCTTGAGAATGTATATAGGCCTATGAGACTTGATTGAACCATTGAAAACCCCAAATTCCTTGAAAGAACCAAAACCCTAATTTCAGCTGTCTTAGGAGGTGGTTTGACTGTACAACCCTTGAGCAATCTTGAGCAATTTGAGGATCATTCTTGACAAACCTTGAGGAATATGGGAGGGAAAATTTTGGGGTACAACAGTTGCCCCTGTTCAATCTTCTTAAACCTGAGGATGTAGATTGGCTTGTGTGCCTTTCTGATTCGAAGGTGGAAGATGAATGAACACTAAAGTGCCCAGAAATTTACACTCACATGGTGTAGTATCAACAATGTGATGTCGGGAATGGGCTTACAGATGCCATTTGGAAAGATGATGGATAGGAGGATGGGCTTATAGATTCCATCTGGAGATTGTTGGTAGAAGGATGGGCTTATAGATGCCATCTGGAGATCATTTGTTGAATTGTAACTTGGTAGGTTGAAAGAAGGAACCTGTGTAGGGTTGCCTGATGATGAGTCCGTGTAAAACTGCATCTGAAAGAGAAGGAACCGGTGTAGGGTTTCCTGATGATGGTCAAGTAGATAGTTGTCCTGTCTGGTTTCAGGTATTAATCTATAATCTGTCGCAGATTTTTCCTGGCTTGTTACAGGTATTGATATGGAACTTGAAGAATGTTGGCCGATGAGATAGTTGTCCTGGATGGTTTCAGGTATTAATCTCTGACCTGAGAAAGAAAGATAGTCTTCCTGGCTTGTTACAGGTATTGATCTGGAACTTGAAAAATGTTGGCCGATGAGATAGTTGTCCTGGCTGGTTTCAGGTATTAATCTTTGACCTGAGAAAGAAAGGTAGTCTTCCTGGCTTGTTACAGGTATTGACCTTCAGTCTCTTCATGTAGATAACTTTCCTGGCTAGTTACAGGTATAGATCTACAATCAGTCGTCCACAGATATTTCCTGGCTAGTTACAGGTGTTGATCTGGAACTTAAGAAAGGTTGGCCGATGAGATAGCTGTCCTGGCTGGTTTCAGGTGTTAATCTCTGACCTGAGAAAGAAAGATAGTCTTCCTGGCTTGTTACAGGTATTGATCTTCAGTCTCTTCATGTAGATAACTTTCCTGGCTAGTTACAGGTATAGATCTACAATCAGTCGTCCACAGATATTTCCTGGCTAGTTACATGTGTTGATCTCTGACCTGACAAAGAAAGATAGTATTCCTGGCTTGTTACAGGTATTGATCTTCAGTCTCTTCATGTAGATAACTTTCCTGGCTAGTTACAGGTATATATCTATAATCAGTCGTCCACAGATATTTCCTGGCTAGTTACAGGTGTTGATCTGGGACTTAAGAAAGGTTGGTGGTAATCATATTTGGATTGACCTTTTCCTGAAAAGGCAAAACATTAGTTGAATGCAATGTCATGATGTATGAAATGCATGATGTTCTCAAAATGAGATCGTGTCGTATGCACTTTATCATGTATGTAAATAGGAGATGTGAAATGTGATATGTTTATGAATGTATTTTTGTCTGGGAAAATAAATCCTTAACGAATGCCGGGGAGTTTGTTAAATCCTGGGCTGATATTGAAGAGCCGAGTTCTTCGTTTCCATTGGGGATGATGAACGAAGATGATTGCAAGAATAAACCGGTAGGAGAAGATGACTCCGTTGGGGGATAAACCTGGTGAAGAGATTACTCTGCGGAGAATTACTCTGTGGGAAGAGATGCTTCGCTGAGATTTTAACGATAACTCCGCTGGGGACTCCGTTGATAAGCTCTGTTGGGGATTTTGATGATGAACTCCGCTAAGGATAGAAAGAACTTCGTTGGGATGATATTTCAGTTGCGGCTTGCTGAGGATAACCCAGTTAGACTCTCGTGGGGATAACCTTCTGAACTTGGCCGGGGAGGTACATTTGTACTCTGTAGGGGACAAGCTTCCAGAATCTACTGGGGAGATGATTCAACTCTGGTGGGGAAGCTTTTTAGACCGTGCTGGGAAAATAGCTCCACTGGGGGTAACTTGTATTCCACCGGGGAACATTCTTATACTCTGTTGAGGAATATTAAGAACGCTGGGGATGCTTGCTGGGGAATATCTTTATACTCCGCTGGGGAATATTAAGACTTGCTGGGGATATCCAACCTTTTTAGGGTTGATGGTAGACCAACTCTGCTTGGGGAGAGTATTGCTGATTTGTTCGTAGTTGCAAGTCTCAGTGGGGAGAGATTCTATTACTGTTTTATTCTGTGGGGAGTGACGATATCTTGGTCATATTCTTCAGTTGAACTTACCTTGGTACCTCGGTGGATAGAGCAACTAGATCGCTTAGACAATTCTTATTGCCCCTACTTCCGATGTCACCCGTAATTAGTCCTTTGTTTCGCATGTAAATATTTATGATTAGCAATTAATGTCAAATGCATATATCAAAAATGAACATTGGACGTTCTTTGCAAAACAAATCAGATAAAGGAAAAACAATTGGCAATTTGTCTGAAAAATGAACTTGTATTGATTTCGAAATTTGCCTGTAAATAGGCGTTTTTGTACAAGAGGATGACGTCCTAGTAAGGGAACGCCGCCGAGCAAATAGAATTTATACAATTTGTAAAAAGAAAACAAAACAGCTATGTGAAAAATCCCATGGGTTCCAACTCTGCTATCGCCTTTATATCTTCAAGCGTCTCATCACTTTGCCGCTTAGTTGAAGAGGAATCTGATTGATTGGTGTCGTCCGAGCCTGATAGTTGATACCAAAGTCTGGATGCAGGGTGATCCAATGAGACATAGTATTACGCTTATCCCTAACTTTTGCCTGGACTGCCCTTTCGGGTTTTCAGTCCACCGGGATACCCATTTTGCCCAAGCCGCCTTTTCAGGTTTTCGACTTGCCGGGTGTACAGATTTTTTTATTTTCATCCCTTATTTTTGCCCGAACCCTTTTGGTTCGCCGGGAAGCCCTTATTTTTGCCTAGGCCAGTCGACCTAGCGGGTCTTTAATCATGCGTAGTATCTTTTTACTATGTCTGCATTGGCGGGTTGAGGAAGGTCGTCACCATCCACGGTAGTTAGAATCATCACACCTCCTGAGAAGATATTCTTAACCACAAATGGCCCTTCATATGTAGGGGTCCATTTGCCCCTGGGATCACCTTGAGGTAGAATGATGCGCTTGATTACCAGGTCCCCGACTCAATACTCTTATCGTCTGACTTTCTTGTTAAATGCCTTGATCATCCGTTTTTGGTACGTCTGACCATGACAGATAGCAGTGAGTCTCTTTTCGTCGATTAGGTTTAATTGATCAAGCCGGGTCTGGATCCAGTCGTCTTCGCTTAGAACTGCATCCTTCATGATCCGAAGAGAGGGTATTTGAACTTCGATGGGCAAGACTGCCTCCATGCCGTATACCAAGGAATAGGGTGTTGCCCCTGTTGATGTCCGTGCTGAGGTACGGTACCCATGAAGAGAAAATGGTAACATCTCGTGCCAATCTTTGTAGGTCACTGTCATCTTCTGCACGATCTTCTTAATGTTCTTGTTAGCTGCTTCTACATCCCCATTCATCTTCAACCGGTAGGGAGAAGAGTTGTGGTGCTGTATCTTGAATTGCTCGTAGAGCTCAGTGATTATCTTGTTGTTAAGATTGGTACCATTATCCGTAATGATCCTCTCTGGTACACCGTATCGACAGATCAGGTTGTGCCGAATGAACCGTGCCACGACGTTCTTGGTTACGGTGGCAAAGGAAGCTGCTTCAACCCACTTCGTAAAGTAATCAATTGCTACCAGGATGAAGCGATGCCCGTTGGATGCCGTAGGTCTAATCTCGCCGATCATATCAATGCCCCACATTGCAAAAGGCCAAGGTGCTGTCAAGACGTTCAGAGGAACTGGAGGGGTGTGCACTTTATCAGCATAGATCTGGCATTTGTGACACGTCCGAGAATGTTGATAACAGTCGGCTTCCATTGTTGACCAGTAATATCCTGCCCGAAGGATTTTCTTTGCCATGGTATGTCCACTGGAATGCATTCTGAAGGTACCTTCATGCAGCTCTGCCATGATCCTTTCTGCTTCAGTTTTATCCACACAACACAGTAAGGTTGAATCATGGATTCGTTTATAGAGAATGTTATTGCTGAGGAAGAACTTTGCCGCGAACCTTCTCAGAAACTTCTTGTCATTAATGGATGCATCCTCGGGGTATTCTTGAGCTTCAAGGTACCTCTTCACTTCATGATACCAAGGCTTTTCTGTTACCTCTTCGGTCTCAAGATCACAGCAATGTGCAAGTTCATCCAATTTCCAAATGACTATCCGGTGAGCCTCGTTGTCCCATTTGACTTTGAACATAGAAGACATCATAGCCAACGCGTCTGCCAACTAATTCTCCTCTCTTGGGAAGTGTTCAAAGGTTATCTCCTCGAAATGGGGAATCAATGTCAATACATACTCCTTGTAAGGAATACGATTTGGGTGTTTCTTATCCCACTCGCCTTTGATCTGACTGATCACGAGAGCGGAATCTCCGAAGACACTCAGAAACTTGATCCTTAGGTCAATTGCAGCTCGAAGACCCATGATGCATGCTTCATACTCCGCCATGTTGTTGGTGCAGTTGAAACATAGTCGGGCGGTGAGCGGAGTATGAGAGCCTTTAGGAGATATGATCACAGCGCCAATGCCATTACCCAAAGCGTTTGAGGCTCCGTCAAAGTGCATAGACCATCGGGATCCTTCCTCAGGTCCTTCATCCGGTCCAGGTATTTCACAATCAGTCACTACCATGATTTTCTCGTCTGGAAAGTCAAAGTTCATAGATTGGTAGTCATCCACTGCCTGATGTGCCAAATGGTCTGCCAACACACTTCCCTTGATTGCTTTTTGGGTTGTGTACTGGATGTCATATTCAGTCAAGATCATCTGCCATCTTGCTATTCTTCAGGACAAGGCAGGCTTTTCGAAGATATACTTGATTGGATCCATTTTTGAAATCAACAGAGTAGTGTGAGTCAACATATACTGTCTTAGCCGGCGAGCAGCCCATACCAAGCGCAGCAAGTTTTCTCGAGCAGTGAGTATCGGGTCTCACAGTCGGTAAACGTTTTGCTAAGGTAATAAATGGCATGCTCTTTTCGGCCAGACTCGTCATGCTGACCTAGCACACACCCCATTGAGTTGTCCAATATTGTCAAGTATAAAATTAGAGGTCTCCCTTCAACTGGTGGCATAAGAATAGGTGGCTCTTGGAGATACTCTTTGATTCTTTCGAAAGCGGCCTGACATTCATCGTTCCAACATACCACTTGATCTTTCTTCAGTAGCTTGAAGATTGGTTCACAAGTAGCAGTTAGATGTGAGATGAATCGGGCAATGTAGTTCAGCCGTCCTAGAAAGCCTCTATCTTCTTTCTCTGTCTTGGGAACTGGCATCTCTTGTATGCCTTTCACTTTGGCAGGGTCCACTTGAATACCTTTGTCGCTCACGACGAAGCCTAGCAGTTTTCCAGATCTCACTCCGAAGGTGCACTTGTTCGGGTTTAATCTCAGCTTGTACAACTTCAACCGGTCAAACAGCTTCTGTAGATGGTCAAGGTGTTCTTCCTTAGTTTGGGACCTTGCAATCATATCATCGACGTATACTTCAATCTCATGATGGATCATGTCATGAAACAAAGCAACCATGGCACGTTGGTAGGTTGCCCCAGCATTTTTCAACCCAAAAGGCATGACCTTGTAACAGAAGGTGCCCCACTGAGTAACAAAAGTGGTCTTCTCCATGTCTTCAGGAGCCATCTTGATCTGATTATAACCGGAGAACCCGTCCATGAAGGAGAATACCTTATGCTGAGCAGTGTTGTCAACCAGAACGTCGATGTGAGGCAGAGGGAAGTCATCCTTAGGGCTCGCCCTGTTCAAATCCCTGTAGTCAACACACATTCAGACCTTACCATCCTTCTTCGGCACTGGAACCACGTTGGCAACCCACTGAGGGTAAGAAGTTACTGCTAGAAAACTGGCGTCGAATTGTTTCATAACCTCAGCTTTGATTTTCTCGGACATCTTTGGACGCATACGGCGAACCTTCTGTTTTACCGGAGGACAGTCTTCCTTGGTAGGAAGGTGATGAACCACAATGTCGGTATCCAACCCAGGCATATCTTCGTAAGACCAAGCAAAGATTTCCATATAGTCATGCAGCATCTGAATCAACCGTTGTTTCATACTAGACTCCAGATTGGCACCAATCTTGACTTCCTTTTTGTCTGTCTCAGTACCCAGATTTACCGTTTCCACTAGCTCTTCATGTGGCTGAATGGCCCTCTCTTCCTGGAGTAGCAGTCTTGCAAGCTCACCAGGAACTTCGCAATCATCTTCACCTTCGTCTTCGGCTAAGTTGATCGGATTTTCGAAGTCATAACTGGCAGTAGCAGATTTGTTACCAGTGAGATCTAAAGTGGATTGGGACCTGTATATGTGAGTGTGTGTAAATAGCTGTTTTGCAATATATAATAAAGAAAGACAAGGAGCGCAAGATTTGAAATGCAAAAAACGTCCAATGCTTTTATTAATGATATATGAAAATGACACACAAAAGCCCTCATAAATGAAGCCACGATGCCCCGGGTAAGACACCGGGCCATAAAGTTTCATAATATTGTTTGTTACAAATTCAAAACAAAGGAGTTCATTACTGAGGAATAAAAGTAATAGGGACGAAGTCCTTTACCATCTAGTTGTTTGGTCCACCGTCGGTCGTAGGGTAGATCCAGCTGTTGAATTCAGATTCCTCTACGTCATCTTCAATGGCATTTACTCCCGAGTTGCTGATGAACACAGGAGGTCTTCCAATCCTTGCACTACGAACAGCCCTCTGAGCTTCTGGTGTGAAACCCAAACCAAACTTGTCAGTCTTCTGAGTGAAATTAGGAAGTCGACCCCAGTTTGCGCACTCACCCTTCTCAATAACAGCCCGGACATCCTTTAAGGAAGCCATCTTCAAAGGAGAATCTTCAATCACAGTTTCAGCTGATGCCAGTGTCTGAGGAACCTCTTCAAAGTGTTGAAATGGGGTCTCAATGAACTCCTCATCCATTTCTATGTACCGGAACGAGTTAAGGTGGCTGACCATATACTCTTCCTCCCCCTGAACTGTCACAATCTTCCCTTTGACCGGGTATTTCAGCTTCTGATGTAGTGTGGAGGTCACAGCTCCAGCCTTATGGATCCAGGGACGACCCAACAAACAAGAATAGGATGGTCGGGTGTCCATCACGTAGAATGTAGAATCGAATACCTGAGAACCAACTCTGATTGGAATATCAACCTCGCCGTGCACCATTCTTTTAGACCCGTCAAAGGCCCGGACAACAATGTTACTTGGCTTTAGTTCCAACCCCTCGCAATCTAACCTGTCTAGAGCTTTCTTGGGCAAGACGTTAAATGAGGACCCAGTGTCAACCAACACATGTGCAAGAGTAGTGCCCCTGCATTCAATGGAGACATGCAGGGCATCGTTATGGTTCTTCCCTTTAGCGGTCAGATCAGCGTCGGAGAAACCCAAACCATTATCAGCAGTTAAGTTGGCCACACAATCGGTAAACTGATCAGCTGACGTCTCTTGTGGCACGTGGGCCGTCTTCAGGAAGGAAATCAAAGCCTTGCCATGGGCCTCTGAACACAATAACAATGATAGCATAGAAATTTTAGATGGGGTGTGCCCCAGTTGCTCAACTACGTTAAAATCACTCTTCTTGATAATCTTAAGAATCTCTTCCATTACCTGCTTGGAAGCTTCAACATTGATGGTCTTTGGTGCCTCCGTCTGGGCAGGCATAATTTTGACAGGCTTCCTCGAGGGAGCCTTGGGTGAATTGTTGAAAATGGTGACAATGGAAACTTCTTCAGTAGGGGTAGCAGGAACAACAATCTTCTCAAACAGGATTTCTTTATTATCCATCAGGTTTTGGATACCTGACTTCAAAGATGGGCAACCAGTAGGCGAAACGGAACACAGATGGCAACCTTCACTACATCCCGGAAATAAACCGGCTAGCAACAGGTTCTTCTTGACGGTCATCAGCGGAGTAACAGTATCATTCACAGAGGCTACAAACAGGTCTTCCTCTAAAGCATTCACTCCATGCTTGGGCATGGGAGCAGTCACAACATTGGGCCTTTCGGGCGCCTCGAACTCTATCTCTTTGGCATCAATTAGGTCCTGAACCTTATTCTTCAGAGCCCAACAATCATTCGTAGTATGTCCTGGGCTGTCAGAGTGATAAGCGCAGCGGGCGTTAGGATTGTACTTTGGGGATGTTGTGTTTACAACCTTCGGAGCTTCTTTTATAGTTACCAGATTGGTTGTCAGTAACTGCGACAATATCTGGGACAAGGTCATGCTGAGGCGAGTGAACTGCCTTCTAGGTCTCTCACCCCTTTGCTGGTTGTGATGCTGAGGAGCAGCAGCAGGTTTTGAAATAACCACTGCATTGACAGCTTGGCGGTGTTCCGGTCTATTCTGTCTCCTTGAACCGTAGACAGCACTGGATTCCTTCTTGAAGGGCTTCTTTTTAGTGCTCGAGGAGGCACCTTTCTGTATTTTCCCATACTTGATACCAGCTTCAATTCTCTCACCAGTCAAGATAAGGTCTATAAATCCGACTGAAGAATTTCCAATCAAATGGTTGAAGAACGGACCAGACAGGGTCCCCAGAAACATATCAACCAGCTCACGATCAGTCAAAGGTGGCTGCACCCTTCCAGCCAGGTCTCTCCACTTTTGGGCGTACTCTTTAAATCCTTCACCCGTCCCTAGTGACATACCCTGGAGTTGGGTACGCGTAGGAGCAAGGTCAGAATTATACTGATACTGCTTATAGAACGCAGTAGCCAAATCCTCCCAGTTACGAATACTGGCTCCATCCAGCTGATAGAACCACTCGAGTTGAGTCCCTGAAAGACTGTCCTGGAAGAAATGGATCCACAAATTCTTGTCAGCAGTGTAAGGTTGGATCTTCCTTACATATGACCGGAGGTGCAGCTTTGGGCAGGAAGCTCCATCATATTTGGCAAAAGCAGGTGCCTTGAATTTATGGGGAATCACCACCCCAGAGGATAAGCCTAGGTCTCCAAAGTCCAACCCGGGCACATTCTGTATCTCCATAGCACTTAAGCGGTCCTCCAGCTGTTTGTACCTATCCTCAGCAGGAGGATATTGTTCCTCATCATAATCCGTCTCGTTGTCGGAGACCACGGGACTAGGAACCCTTCTCTTTTGTGGATTGTCTTTCCCTACAGAGGAAGTAGTCAGATCAACCTCATTTTGTAGTCCATTCCCAAATCTGCGTCCAGTGTTGAACAATATGGTCCTCTTCTTCTTCTTCTTCAGAATCAGGGTCTTCAATTCCTGTTGACCCTTGGCTAAGCTCATAACCAACTCTTGGAACTGGGCATTCTGGGCCTGGAGGGCCTTGATAGCTTGTTCAGTGGAAGGTTCAGAAGACATGATGATTGCTGAAATAAACAGCGAAGAAGATAAGTGACCTGTAAAAAGGGTACCTGTTATGCATATGATGAAATGAATGCGTATGATTTATGTTTTCAAAGACAATCGGGATTCAACTTTGTAGACAAAAAGGAAACACACTTCATTAGATTTAACTTCGGAATTCAAATTGTTCAACAAATTGCCCTTAGGCGTTACAAGAATGGAAATACTGAAAAGTAAATAAAAGCTGTAAAAGAAACATCCAAGGCCCATCAATGCTCCCATGGCCTCTTCTTCTCGGTACGGATATAGTCATTCAGGATCCGCTCGTTCTCCAGTTGCTTGGTCAGCCTCTGGATTTTCTGTTCCTGTTCGTTGAACCTTTCCCGATAAGAATCCTGTTCTTCCTGCAGTTGCGCCCAAGACCTCTTTAGCGTGCCAACATCAGTGGGTATCTGAGGATGGAGAACATTTGGAGGAACCCCGTCTTTATCAGCAACTTCAAGAGTAATAGACCTGACAGCTTCGTATGGCATACCTAACTTCTGGGCACGGATGCGGACCCATCTGAAATATGACTCCATAGGCAGAGAAGTTTTTGGTCCCAACTCATGTGGGTCAGCTTTGTGAACTATATCCCAAGCCCGGATGAATCTACGATGCAGCTTGTGATCGGTGGATCTGGAACTGACTGTTTAACGCTGGTTCGCGAAATGTCGCGGAAGCAAGAGTCGCCACCGTCTTTTATTTTCTCCAACATGGACAGGACAAAAGCACAACAAAATTCCTTATGAGATAGTTTCTCGGTTCGGGAGGTAGATTTATAGAAAGGGAAGGTGTTAGCACCCTTTCTATCCATGGTTATCCATGGGCTCTTAGATACTTGCTCATTTATGTTCTCAAAATGTTTGCTTTTCAAAATGTGAGTGGGCTTTGAAAAAGTTTCTTTGAAAGATTTCTGAATAACTCTTGTATCTGTCCTCAAGAGTGTTTGAAAAATTTGTTTTGAAAGCTTTTGAAAGTGTAAGGTGTGAAAAGTATTTTGTTTGTTTTTGAAAAGATCAAGTATCCATGAGTCATCTAACTACCCTAAGGAATTAAGCTGTGTAAGTGTCCTTTAGGTAGTGGCATCCCACCATTGAGGGGTAGGTAGCACCACCGTTGGAGGTGTTCGGGTCAATTCGATTTTAGGGACAGTGTGGTCACCGAAGCAACAGTTAGGACACCTTAGAAGCTACCCTTATGTCCTTGATCCTTTTTTAATCCGAGGCAACCGTTTCGAGGCAACTGTTTCGAGGCAACTGTTTCGAGGCAACTGTTTCGAGGCAACTGGATCATGGACATAAGGACCGCTAAGACGTCCTATACTTGACGACCACAATTCGAGCTTGTAGGGACAGTGTGGTCACCAGAGCAACAGTAGGACACCTTAGAAGCTACCCTTATGCCATGTTCATGGACATAAGGACTTACTAAAATGTCCTGTACTCGACGACCACGTTTCGAGGGGCAAGGCAACAGTGAGGCGTACCCTAGAAGTGGTGTGTGAATTCTTGTGTTATTTTCAGTTTATGTTATATCTTGTCATGCATTTGGTGAGCTACGCTTTGTTTTTAATTGTCATGCATTCTTTCATACAAGTTAACAGTTAAAGGGGGTGCGGAAAATAAATTGCGGAAACGTAAATCCTACGCTATTACAAGGCGCGGGTCTATACATCGCCAAATTTTTACAAAGACCCGTTTTAAGTAAATAAGTGCGGAAAATAAAAAAACAGTAAAAGGTCCTATTTACTATTACATATCCGGAGCAATTACATAATAATCGGACAAATTAAATACGCATGAATAAAGAAAAGGGAATTAACTTCTTTTTTTGTCTTTTTTTTTTGGTAATTAAATGAAATTGAAAACTAATTAATTATTTTAATTACAAGAAAATATTTTTTGATTTTTTTATATTTTTTTATGAAATAAAATAGAAATAAAAAGAAACAAAGTTAAAGATTAACCTAAATCTAAATCTATTTTAATTATTAAAATGTTCAAATGGCCTAATTAAAAACTAGTTCAATTATGATTTATTTACAAAATAAAAATAATAATAAAAGTGTTAATTATATTTTTTGTTTTTTATGAAAATGATTAATTAAATTAATTACTAATAACCAATAAAATAAAAGGGGTTAGAAATTAAATTAAAGAAATAAAATGAAAAGAAAGAAAAATGAACCCAAATGGAGGGGGTATTGGGCCAGGAATGGGGGTGTGTTGTTGAAACTGGAATCAAGTGTGCAAGCATTGACTGGGAACACCATGGTCCACGCCTCATAGCCATCAGATTGGCGTTAGTGGCCACTTGGCAGGATGATCACTTGAGATGCATGATGGACGCTGTTTGAAAGCCTGCATAGGAATACCTTAGAAAAAATAATATTGAGTTTTGGGGCATCTCAAAGCAATTGAACCATACCATGAGTTTCCTGTGGACTCATACAACACAAAACAAGCAACAAATTATGTTAATGATGCATGAACAAATGAATTTCGATTCCAAGAAAATTGTGCAAACCGTGAGTTCTTGTGGGGCGATTCCTTAGGCCTGAGCGCTTGGTTTTGATTCCAAAAGACTCCTGAGAGTTCCTGCAAAGTGTTAGAAACGAGAAAAGGCTTTGAATTGCCTTGGAAGGTGGATTTCAGTTTTGACTTTTTGCTTGATTTTTTTGAATATGGTTTTTTTTCGTTTTAGAGATGCTTAGCCCTTGTAAATGGTATGAGAGGCTTGCATATATGTCTTTGAATGAGAATCAAGCAATAATGTGAGCCATTAACCCTTGCAATGAAGTTTGAGATTATGCCATGAACACCATTTAAACAACTTGCCATTCTTGTGAAAATTTGAATTTTTATGCCCATAATAGGTCTTGAACGAATTTGGTATATGTTTTATGGTGTATCAAAGCTATTCAAACCACAAAATATCCCTCCATTAATTTCTTTGATTTTTATTTGAATTTTAAAGATTTAAAATGCATTAAATCAAATAAAATTAAATAAAAATGGGAAAATTAATTTTTAATTTTAAATAAATTGTGGGACACGTGGGAGGCATGGCCAAGCTGAAACAAGTGGAAAAAGTGGGCCCCTTTTGTCAAAAATAAAATTTCAAGGATAATTGACTTTGGCCATTTCACAAAAATTTCCCAACTTCTCCAATGCATATCTTGCTCAATTTTGAAGCTATGAACATGTTCTTGGACATTTTGGAAAGGTCTTGAAGTCCTCTAACCAATGTCTTTGGTCCCATGTCATTTTGATTTACCAATCTCAAGTTATGGTCTTTGACTTAAAGTGCCTTTTTGTTGACTTTTGAAAATGACCTATAATGTTGAAATTGATAACTTTTTGTGAGAGCATTTATTGGACTTGGAATGTGAAGATGAGTTGTAGGAAATCTCTTCCCCTTCAAGATGAGCATTGGATGGGATTTTTCTGATGAACCATGAAAAAGTTATGCCTTGGTCAAGTTACAGTTGACTTTTTAACTGTCCAAAAATAGAAACTTTTGACACCTTGATGATTTTTGAGCCATTCTTGAGGAATCATGATCAAGAATTGATCAAATGATGATTGTGGCTTCAAAATAAGATGTTGACCAAAAAATTTGACTTTTGACTGCCAAATGACCATTTTGCCCCTGCAGTTGACTGTGGAGCAATTAGGGTTTTTGACTGTGCAACTTGACTTTGTGAGCCTTGAAACTTGACATGTAGGTGCTTGACAAAGTGTATGAGCATGTGGGACTTGATTGAGCCCTTGAAAACCTCAACTTTCTTTGCAAGAACCAAAACCCTAGTTTGACTGGCTTAGGAGAGTGGTTGACTGTGTAGCCCTTGAGAAGACTTGAGCAAATTGAGATGATGCTTGTCAAAACTTTGAAGAATATGGGAGGGAAAATTTTGGGAACAGTTTCCCCTGTTCAATCTTCTTAGACCTGAGGATGTAGATTGGCGTGTGTGCCTTTCGTGATCCGAAGGTGGAAGATGATTGAACACTAGAGTGCCCAGAAATTTGCACTCACATAGTTGAGTATCAGCAGTGTGACAACGGGGATGGGCTTATAGATGCCATTTGGAGAGATGGTGGATAGGAGGATGGGCTTGTAGATGCCATCTGGAGATATGACAGAACCTTGTCGGGAATGGGCTTATAGATGCCATTTGGAACTGTTGGTAAGTGGATGGGCTTATAGATGCCATCTAGGTGTTGATCGCGTAAGAGATTCCTTAGCGAGAACTTGCGTACCTGAGAAAGAAAGATAATTACCTGGCCTGTTACAGGTGTTGATCTTCAAACTCTTTATGTAGATGTGCCCTGGCCGGATACAGGTATCGAATCTTTAAACTCTTCAGACGTGCCCTGGCAAGATACAGGATTCGAGTCCGGAGAATAGTTGTCAACAGATACACCCTCAACGGGACGATGAGAGAACCTTGGATGATTACTACCTCAACGGGACGATGAGAGAACCTTGGACGATTACTACCTCAACGGGACGATGAGAGAACCTTGGACGATTACTACCTCAATGGGAAGATGAGAGAACCTTGGACGATTACTACCTCAACGGGACGATGAGAGAACCTTGGACGATTACTACCTCAACGGGACGATGAGAGAACCTTGGGCGATTACTACCTCAACGGGACGATGAGAGAACCTTGGGCAATTACTACCTCAACGGGACGATGAGAGAACCTTGGGCGATTACTACCTCAACGGGACGATGAGAGAACCTTGGACGATTACTACCTCAACGGGACGATGAGAGAACCTTGGACGATTACTACCTCAATGGGACGATGAGAGAACCTTGGACGATTACTACCTCAACGGGACGATGAGAGAACCTTGGACGATTACTACCTCAACGGGACGATGAGAGAACCTTGGGCGATTACTACCTCGACTGGACGATGAGAGAACCTTGGGAGATTACTACCTTAACGGGACGATGAGAGAACCTTGGGCGATTACTACCTCAACGGGACGATGAGAGAACCTTGGGCGATTACTACCTCAACGGGACGATGAGAGAACCTTGGCCGATTACTACCTCAACGGGACGATGAGAGAACCTTGGACGATTACTACCTCAACGGGACGATGAGAGAACCTTGGACGATTACTACCTCAACGGGACGATGAGAGAACCTTGGACGATTACTACCTCAACGGGACAATGAGAGAACCTTTGGCGATTACAACCTCAACGGGACGATGAGAGAACCTTGGGCGATTACTACCTCAACAGGACGATGAGAGAACCTTGGACGATTACTACCTCAACGGGACGATGAGAGAACCTTGGACGATTACTACCTCAACGGGACGATGAGAGAACCTTTGGGCAATTTCTACCTCAAAGGGACGATGAGAGAACCTTGGGCGATTACTACCTCAACGGGACGATGAGAGAACCTTGGGCGATTACTACCTCAACAGGACGATGAGAGAACCTTGGACGATTACTACCTCAACGGGACGATGAGAGAACCTTGGACGATTACTACCTCAACGGGACAATGAGAGAACCTTGGGCGATTACTACCTCAACGGGACGATGAGAGAACCTTGGGCGATTACTACCTCAACGGGACGATGAGAGAACCTTGGGCGATTACTACCTCAACGGGACAATGAGAGAACCTTGGCCGATTACTACCTCAACGGGACGATGAGAGAACCTTGGACGATTACTACCTCAACGAGACGATGAGAGAACCTTGGACGATTACTACCTCAACGGGACGATGAGAGAACCTTGGACGATTACTACCTCAACGGGACGATGAGAGAACCTTGGGCGATTACTACCTCAACGGGACGATGAGAGAACCTTGGGCGATTACTACCTCAGCAGAATGATGAAGGAATCTTGGACGTCTTCTACCTCAAACGGTAAAGACTTTTATCTGTTGATCGTTCTTTCCTGAAAAAGTAACGAGTTAGTTGTATGCAATGTCATAATGTATGACATGCATGATGTCATGAAGTTCTCAAAAATAGATGAGATTGGGGTGAGATTATGCGTGTATGCATGTATTATGATGTATGACAATGTGATGTTTATGAATGTATTTTCGTCTGGGAAAATGAATCCTTTGACGAATGCCGGGAAGTTTGTTGAATCCTGGGCTGATGTTGAAGAGAGTTCTTCGTTTCCGCTGGGGACGATGATTGCAAGAATAAACCGGTAGGAGAAGATGACTCCGTTGGGGAATAAACTTGTTGGAGAGATTACTCTGCAGGGAATCTACTCTGTAGGAAGAGATACTTTGCTGAGATGTTGAGGATAACTCCGCTGGGGATACCGTTGATAAGCTTTGTTGGAAGTTTTGATTAACTCCGCTAGGGATAGGAAGAATCTCGCCGAGGACGATCTTTCCGTGGTAATTAGCTGAGGATAACCCAGTTATAAGCTCTGGTGAGGAGTAACCTTCTGAATAAAGCCGGGGAGACGCGTTTGCTCGGCAGGGGATAAGCTTCCAGAATCTACTGGGGGTAAGCTTCAAGAATCTACTGGGGAGACGGTTCAACTCTCCTGGGGAGACTTTTGAGACTGTACTGGGGAATGGCTCCACTGGGGTGTCTGGTATTCCGCCGGGGAACAATCTTATATTAAGACTTCCGGGGATGCTTGCTGAGGAATATCTGTACTCCGCTGGGGAATGTTGAGATTTTCTGGGGATACCCAACTTCCTTAAGGCTGACAGTAGATTAACGCTGCTTGGGGAGAGTGTTGATGACTTGCTGGAGATACTGTGCCTTTTCAGGGCTGATGGGAGACCAACTCTGCTCGGGGAGAGTATTGCTGAAACCTGTCTTACTCTGTGGGGGAGTGGAGGTAACTTGGTCATGTTCTTCAGCTGAACTTACCTTGGTACCTCGGTGGACAGAGCAGCTTGTACCATTCGGACAATTCCCATTGCCCCAGTTTCTGCGGGAGAAGAAGGTACCTGTAGAGGTGCTTGATGACTGTCGACTTGACAAATCTTCTTCTCGCAGGCAAGTGATGAGATGCCGGGACATAGTCGTACACTGTGATCCCTAACTTTTGCCTGGACCGCCCTTTCGGGTTTTCAGTCCACCGGGATAACCCTTTTTTGCCCAAGCCGCCTTTTCAGGTTTTCGACTTGTCGAGTGTACAGATTTTTTCATTTCATCCCTTACTTTTTCTCGAACCGTTTTGGTTCGCCGGGAAGCCCTTATTTTTGCCTAGGTGTGTCAACCTAGCGGGTCTTTGATTAGGCGTAGTATTTTTTCGACTATGTCCGCGTTCTCAGAGAGCAGGGAGTTGTCACTGTTAGTAGTGCCGTGTTGCTGTACCACTAGAAGATGCATGATTAGGCAAGATTCGTTGTCGGAATGCCCCAGGTGATCCAGATGGAGATTTGCCCCAAGCTGGTTGGCCTTTTGAGAGATTCTCCGAATCTTGACTGGACTGCCCCAGATGATGGACACTGATCATGCCATGCCCCTTGATTGGAAGTGTTTCTTCCACTGGAGGTGACTCTTTTGTTGAGAAGATTTTTGTTCATAGGATATTCGTCGTGCGAATTTCTCTGCTGTTCAAATAACTAGTCATATGTAAACAATGTTATTTTAAGAATGCAAAAGCTTATGTCTGTCTTGAAATTTTGAAAAATGCATTTTTTGTAAAAGCGAGTGAGTTTTGTAAAGATATGATGTCAACTCAGTATTTTACAGTAAGCCTTAAGGAGTCAGGATACCTTTCGTAACAGTATGCTTTCGAACTAACCCATGCTTCAGCTAGGACTTTTAAGGGTTATAATGTGGCCTGGTTCACGGTTTAAGAAACAAAGGATAAAGGCTCAAATTTATTTGTACCCACCCGCTCTTCGTGATGTTCTTCGACCCTAAACTCAGCCGATCGTGCGTTAGACCTTGTCTGAGTCTTTGCTCTGATATTCCAGTGATGGTTCGGATATTGACAGTTTATTGGGAATAGGCAGTCATTTCCTTTTTTTGTCGAGGGTTTGTAGGACCTCTTTCTTTTTTGATTTTGTTATCCCTATTTTTTGCCTGAACTGTTTCCTTTTTTGGAATTACAGTCAGCGGGATGCCCCAGCTTCGTAAGTCTCCTTCATAGGTTTTTTGACTTATTGGCCTTTTTATTTTGAGAGATAATGACTGCCTGTCTTTATGATTATTCGGAACCATCACTGTCTTTTGTTTTGTAAGAACTCCGTTGGTGCTATTCATTGTGCACTTGGATCAACTGAGAGGACTACCCTGCCCCAGGTTATGATTAAAGGGTTTTAATTTTTTTTGAAAAGAGAAACTCCTACTTCTTTGGCTCAAAGGGGTTGACTAGGGATTATCTTCCTTATAACTCCAGTGTTTAGGAATGGAAACAATGCCTGTACCTCATCAGCGGGGTCTGTTCAAAAGCATACTGTAGATCGTGGTATCGTTTTCGTCATCCTCCCTCAAGAGGCTTAGAATTATTAATTGAGAGTTGAGCATCAATAAAAGCAATTTTAAGCATAGTAAACACAATTACTTCAAAACAGACACGTCTAATGCATTAATGAAATAATAAAGTTTAACATGAATAAATGTTTGAACAATCAAAAGAAAATTACAAATTGAAAATTCTAATGAACAAAAGACATTCTCGATGATTTGGTGTAGGATCAGTGTTCAAACTTGACCTCTTTGGCATCAATCAAGTCTTGGATCTTGTTCTTCAAGGTCCAACAGTCGTCGGTGTCATGTCCAGGACTGTCAGAATGGTAGGCACATCTCACACCCGGGTTGTACTTGGAAGAGGAAGTATCGGGATTTTGAGGAGGATCCTTTAGTGTGATCAGTTTTTCCTTCAGCAATTGTTGTAATGCCTGAGACAAAGACATGTTGATGTCAGTATACTTCCTATCTTGATACTTTATCCTACGCCTGTTGCTCTTTCTTAGTTGAACGGGCGTGGGATCAGAGATCTGGATTGCCCCTACATCATGACGACCCTTTTTACCATGTATAGCATTGGAATCTTTCTTCCCACTGTGGGGCTTTTTCTGAGCATCAGCAGGTGCGGTTTCTTGAATCTTCCCCGACTTGATACCAGCTTCAATTCTCTCCCCAGTCAAGATAAGATTTGTGAACCCAGCAGAAGAATTCCCAATCAGATGGTTGTAGAATGGACCAGACAAAGTTCCCAAGAACATGTCAACGAGCTCACGGTCAGTCAGAGGTGGTTGTACCCTTCCAGCAAGGTCTCTCCATTTTTGGGCGTACTCCTTAAAACCTTCACCCGTCCCCAGTGACATATCCTAGAGTTGGGTACGCGTAGGAGCGAGGTCGGCATTATACTGATACTGCTTATAAAAAGTAGTTGCCAAGTCCTCCCAGTTACGAATATTGGTTCCATCCAGCTGATAGAACCATTCGAGCTGAGTCCCTGAAAGACTCTCCTGGAAGAAATGGATCCATAGATTCTTGTCTGTCGTGTAGGGCTGGATCTTCCTTGCGTATGAACGGAGGTGCAACTTAGGACAAGAGGCCCCGTCGTATTTTGCAAAGGCAGGTGCCTTGAACTTGAGAGGGATCACCACCCCAGAAGATAAGCCTAGGTATCCGAAGTCCCACCCGGGCACCTGTTGAATCTCCATGGCATTTAGACGGTCCTCTAGTTGCTTATACCTGTCCTCAGCTGGAGGGTACTGCTCATCATTGTAATCCGTCTCGGTGTCGGAGACCAATGGACTAGGAACCCTTCCCTCTTGGTGACTGCCTTCCCCAACAGATGGAGTAGTCCGCTCAGCTTCATTCTGCAGTGTATTCCCAGATTTGCATCTAGGGTTGAACAAAACAGTCCACTTCTTCTTCTTTTTCAAGAACAGAGTCTTCAATTCCTGTTGTCCTTGTGCTAAGCTCATGACCAGCTCCTGGAACTGGGCGTTCTGGGCCTGGAGGGCCTTGATAGCTTGTCCATTGGATAATTCAGGATTCATGATGACTGCTGATCGCACTAAATCGCACTATGTTTCTAACTCAAATATCACATGTTTTCCTTAGTTTTTATTATCATTTTCTCGTATTATGTTCCTTTTTCCTTTGTTTTCAGGATTCTTGTCATTCCAGAGCCTTCTGTGAAGAAACGAGCCAAAACGCCAAGAAATTAGGGTTTTTCAAGATATTCTGCACTTATGGCGTTCAGCGCCGCGCCGGCTACAGGGAACGCGATGACGTGGCCCACTTTCACCCAGAGACCAACTGCCACGTTCCCACGATGTGGCAGTTCCAGCCACCGCGCCCGCGGCCACTGCTACCGCGCCCGCGGCCTTCACAAAAGTTTCTCGCTCAGAAGAAGTTGAGGGGCATGCTGGTCTTTACGCATCTCAAGGATCCTCTATAAATAGTTTTCGATTTTCATTTTTTAGTTTCATCCAAGCTTAGTACAATCTTAAGCCATATACTATCAGTTTCTGTAAAGTAATAATCTCTTCACATCGGAGAGTTATTGCGGTGTAGATTGAGTTGTAATCGAGTCTTGGAGCACTTTGGTTGAAGTTCATCATACCAGCCTTACCATTCCGCAGATTTGTATCAGATTCAAGTCTCCGACTGGAGCAAGGTTCTATTTTATTGCATTTCTTTACTTATAATTGCTCTTACCATAGTCTACACGTTTTATAGACTCTAAATGCTCTTACCATAGTCTACACATTTTATAGACTCTAAATGCTCTTACCATAGTCTACACGTTTTATAGACTCTAAATGCTCTTACCATAGTCTACACGTTTTATAGACTCGCACTCTTTTACTTACTCGCTCTTATCATAGTCTACACGTTTTATAGACTCGCACTTATTATGTCTGGCTAAACTATAAAGGTTTGGATGTAATGATTGTCATCATGGTCGTGTTCCAATTATCATGCTAGTGAAAATACTCTGGGGATGTTTTGCTTTTAACTTAAGTCAATTATGTTTAAATGTTTATTGGGTAAGATCGAAAGTCGTCCAAACTAATGATACGACTTGATTATTATTTAACCAAACAAAAAGAGCGAAAGCCGTTGATTGGTTAAATAGGAATCATTGACCTTTTTAGAAAACGATTTTGAAACTATTTTCGGACGCGTTTGTAGGTTTGAAATCTGACTCTTGGTCAAAAGCCAAAAGTCTCTTTAAGTTAATCTTTCCAAGTAAAATTACTTTTCTGTTAAGTCAAAACTATCAATTTCTTAAAAATAGGTTTACCTCTTTAACGCGGAAGGCACCCTTTATATGTGACAATAAAGGAATTTAATTTAAAGAGTAAATTCGGTTCTTAGTAGTCAAAAGCTACAAGTTCCCGTTAAATTGATTCTTTGCTATCAATAGAAAATACTGCCCCATAAGTAGTTTCATCTACGCATGACCGGACCAATATCTGATTACATGATTTACATTCCAACCTGTCTTTTAAACTGTTATTTACCTCGCTCATTTACTTTGTTGCACTGCACTCACATCAATATTCTTGTTCACCTTAGATAAGCACCTTAGCAATAGAGTTGATAGATTGACAATTGGTCTCTGTGGTTCGATAATCTTATATATTACTTCGATAGGCTGTGCACTTGCAGTACTATATTTAGGCTATACGTTTGGGATGAAACCCATCAAGTTTTTGGCGCCGTTGCCGGGGACCAACTTCGTCAAATTTCGTACCCTATTGTTATCCCGTTTAGACTAAGGCTATTCTAGCCGGTAGATGCGTAGAAATTGTAGCACCGGTAACCTAATAGATCCTTTAGTAGAACCTGAACGTTACGCTCGTGCCCGTCTTTTTATACGCAAGATAAGAAGAGCTATGGCAGAAGATCGTAACCAAAGACCACTCAAGGAATTCGCCCAACCATCTAACGAGGAACCTAGTTCTAGTATAGTAAACCCTACTATAACTACCAACAACTTTGAACTAAAGCCCTCATTATTACAATTAGTACAACAAAACCAATTCGCTGGTCTCGCTACCGAGAACCCGAATCAACATTTAAAGGTATTTATCCAGTTAGCTGACACCCTTAAGGCAAATGGAGCCACACCCGAAGCCATCCGTTTAAGACTGTTTCCTTTTTCCCTTAGAGGTAAAGCTCACGACTGGTTAGACGCCCTTCCAGCTAACTCAATAACAACTTGGGAAGACCTTAGTAGAGCTTTTCTTGCGAGATATTTTCCACCAAGCAAGACCGCTATTCTTAGGAACCTGATCACTTGTTTCACCCAAAACCAAGGCGAATCACTTTTTGATGCCTGGGAGAGATATAAAGAACTTTTAAGAGCTTGTCCGCACCATGGCTTGGAGCAATGGTTAATCATACATACCTTCTATAATGGACTCCATTACAACACAAAGATGTCCAGAGACGCTGCCGCTGGCGGAGCGTTGATGAACAAACCTTACCCTGACGCTTGTGCCCTAATAGAGGACATGGCCCAAAACCACGCCCAGTGGGGATTAGAACGAGCGACAGTAGAGAAAAAGGAGAGCCATGGAGGAAAGCATGAGGTAAGTTGCATGGACATGATTAATGCCAAGATGGACGCCCTAGCTTTGAGAGTCAAGAACATGTCTCAAAACCCAACCACGGTAGCAGCAATCCAATCGGAATGCGAACTCTGTGGAACTCAAGGACATCAAACCGTTGACTGTAACCTTTTGAACGAATCTAGCTCAGACCAAGTTAACTATACCCAAGGGAACCCTTTCTCGAATACCTACAATCCTGGATGGAGGAACCACCCGAATTTCTCTTACAAAAACAATAACCCTATCCAAAATCCCGGACCTTCGAGACCTCAAGGATTCCAAACGCAAAAACAAAACCAACCTATGCAAATAGTGCCCCCAAGACCAAACCTTAAAGAAACCATAGACACCTTTATTCAGACTCAAACTCAGCAAAATAAGGAGTTTATGAACCAACACATTCACACGAACGAACTAGTTACTCAACTGGCAACCAAGTTTGACCAGATGATAACCCACACCAAAATGCTTGAGACTCAGATTTCCCAAGTAGCACAAAACACCTATGTACAAGTTGCACCTGGAGGACAATTTCCTGGACAAACTCAACCAAATCCAAAAGGCCAAGCAAATTCTATCACCTTAAGAAGTGGAACTGCTTATGAAGGGCCTAGAAATCCTAACTTAAGCACATCAGAAAAACCTATGGAAGATGCTACACCTAAAGACCAGGTAGAGGAACCAAAGAAACCAGAAAAGCAATCAAAACCAAAAGTAGGGAATAACACTCAACAACCTTATAAACCACCTATTCCGTTCCCACAGAGGCTGAAAAACACCAAAGTAGAAAACCAGTACCAAAAGTTTATTAAGGTAATAGAGAAACTCCATGTAGAGATTCCTTTTACTGAAGCTATAACCCAGATACCATCATACGCTAAGTTCTTGAAAGATATTTTGACCAATAAACGGCGACTCGATGATCCCAAGCCTTTAGAATGTCATTCTATATCCGAAAATAAACTCGCCAAGAAAGATAAAGACCCTGGAAGTTTTTCTATCCCTTGCATCCTAGGTAACCATATGATAGACAAAGCATTTTTAGACTTAGGAGCAAGCGTAAGTCTGATGCCTCTGGCCGTCTGTAAGAGGTTAAAATTAGGAGAACTTCAACCTACTAAGATGTCCTTACAACTAGCTGATAGATCTGTCAAATATCCCATGGGTATTTTAGAAGACATACCTGTCAAGATTGGTCAGTTGTACATTCTGACCGACTTCGTCGTAATGGATATTAAAGAAGATGAAGACATCCCAATCCTCTTAGGAAGACCATTCCTATCGACCGCCGGAGCTATAATAGATGTTAAGAAAGGGAAACTGACTTTCGAGGTAAGAGATGAAAAGATTGAGTTCATTTTATCAAAGTTTCTAATAGCACCAGTGATAGGAGATGCGTATTATGCCATCGGCGTCATTGACGAATGTGTAAATGAGCTCGAACAAAACGAATCTTTAATCAAATTACCATCAACCCCTATTTTAGAGGATGACGGATTTAAGAGTATCGAACCGTACATTCACGATAACCTTTTCGAATGCTTAGCTCTTACCCCTGACCTTATGCCGCGTACTGAGAAACCCACTATAGAACTTAAGGAACTACCTAAGAATCTAAGATATGAGTTTTTGGATGAGGAGATGAATAGACCTGTTATAATTAGCGCCGCTCTAAACCAAATATAAACAAATCAACTCTTAGATACCTTGCGAAAATATCCCTCAGCTTTAGGGTATAAAGTTTCAGATTTAAAAGGTATAAGCCCATCCGTATGCATGCATCGGATTATGCTAGAAGAAGATTCAAAACCCTCAAGAGAACATCAAAGAAGAATAAACCCTATCACGAGTGATGTAGTCAAGAAAGAAGTTCTTAAGTTATTAGAAGCTGGTATCATATACCAAATTTCGGATAGTAAATGGGTAAGCCCAGTCCATGTGGTACCCAAGAAAGGAGGTATCACTGTTATGGAAAATGAGAAAGGTGAGCATGTGGCAAAACGAACAGAAGGAGGATGGCGTATGTGTATAGATTACAGAAAGTTGAATAAGGCAACGAGAAAAGACCATTTCCCTCTCCCATTTATAGATCAGATGCTTGAACGTCTAGCAAGACACTCATATTTCTGCTATCTTGATAGGTATTCGGGGTTTTTCCAAATCCCTATTCACCCAGAGGACCAAGAAAAAACCACATTTACTTGCCCTTATGGAACATTCGCTTATAGACGAATGCCCTTTGGACTCTGTAATGCACCTGCCACTTTCCAACGTTGTATGATGTCAATTTTCGCAGACTACCTAGATGGAATTATGGAAGTATTTATGGACGATTTTTCAGTGTGTGGGTTTGATTTCAAAAACTGCCTCTCAAACTTAGAGAAAATCTTAAAAAGATGTGTGGAAGTAAACCTTGTGTTGAATTGGGAAAAGTGCCACTTTATGGTAAATGAAGGGATAGTCTTGGGACACATTATTTCTGAAAGAGGTATAGAAGTCGATAAGGCCAAGATAGAAGTTATAGAAAACCTAAACCCACCTAAGACCGTTAGGGAAGTAAGAAGTTTTCTAGGACATGCCGGGTTCTACCGACGTTTCATCAAGAATTTTTCCGGAATAACAAAACCTTTAACTAACTTATTGATGAAGGATGTCGAGTTTGAATTCGACCAAAAATGTCTTGAGGCCTTTGAAGTTTTAAAGCAAGCTCTTATTTCAGCACCTATCATAAGACCACCTGATTGGACACACCCCTTTGAAATCATGTGTGATGCTAGTGATTTCGCTGTAGGAGCTGTACTAGGGCAAAGAAAAGACAAGAAACTGCATGCTATTTACTACGCTAGTAGAACACTAGATGCTGCCCAGCTAAATTATACAACCACAGAAAAGGAATTACTAGCCGTAGTTTTTGCTATTGATAAATTTCGATCTTATTTGGTGGGAGCAAAAATAATAGTATACACAGATCATGCAGCAATCCGGTACTTGTTAAGTAAGAAAGATGCTAAGCCTAGATTGCTCAGATGGGTTCTTTTACTCCAAGAATTTGACTTGGATATTAAGGATAAAAAAGGAGCTGAAAACTTAGTAGCTGATCATCTCTCTAGGTTAGAACACCTTAAACCTGAATTTATACCTATAGACGATCACTCTACTTATGAAAGATTAATAGCTGGGATAAACTCAACTGAAGAAGAGACCTATGAGGAAATGTCAACCTTGAACAACATACCATGGTACACAGATATTGTGAATTATCTGGCCGCTGATATCATACCCCCTGACTTAAGCTACCAACAGAGGAAGAAGTTTTTTAGTGATGTTAAACACTTCTTTTGGGATGAACCCCTCCTATTCAAAAGAGGAATAGATAATATATTCAGACGATGTGTGCCGGAAGAAGAAGTAGGCAACGTCATTAAACATTGTCATGCTGCACCTTATGGTGGACATGCAAGCACATCTAAAACATGCGCCAAAATATTTCAAGCAGGTTTTTATTGGCCTACTGTATGGCGTGATGTCCACACTTACATTACAAAATGTGACCGATGCCAACGCACTGGGAACATCTCAAGACGTGATGAAATGCCTTTAAGTAACATCCAAGAAGTGGAAATATTTGATGTCTGGGGTATAGATTTCATGGGACCTTTTCCTTCCTCAATGAGTAACAAGTATATCCTAGTAGCTGTCGATTATGTCTCAAAGTGGATAGAAGCTGTTGCATCACCCACAAACGATACCAAGGTAGTTATCAAACTGTTTAAGAATATTATTTTTCCTAGGTTTGGAACCCCGAGGTTAGTCATAAGTGATGGAGGATCGCATTTTATATCTAAGATATTTGACAAGCTTCTAAGCAAATACGGAGTAAAACATAGAGTAGCAACACCATATCACCCGCAAACCAGTGGCCAAGTAGAAGTATCAAATAGGGAGATTAAGCAGATCCTAGAGAAAACCGTATCATTATCCAGAAAAGATTGGTCTGGAAAACTTAAAGACGCCTTATGGGCTTATAGAACGACTTATAAAACCCCTATTGGAACAACTCCTTATCAATTGGTTTATGGAAAGTCCTGTCATTTACCCTTCGAACTAGAACATAAAGCCTATTGGGCCATTAAATCCTTGAATCTAGATTACCTAAAAGCCGGAGAAAAACGTATCCTGGACATTCACAAGCTGGAAGAGCTTCGCTTGAATGCCTATGAGAATGCCATCATATATAAGGAAAGAACCAAGATGTGGCATGATAAAAAAATCATCAAGAAAGATTTCAACATTGGTGACCCTGTTCTCCTATTTAACTCAAGGTTACGACTTTTTCCTGGTAAGCTTCGTTCAAGATGGACAGGTCCATTTGAAGTGTCAAAAGTTCTAAAGTCTGGAGCAATAGAAATCAAAAACAATTCATGCGCTCCATTTGTGGTAAATGGACAAAGACTGAAGCTATACAAAGGAGGCGATTTGCCTGTTGACTACTCTAGTCATATTCTTATAGACCCACCAATACCCACATAAAGTAAGATCTAATCGTCAAGCTAAAGACGTTAAACAAGCGCTGCATGGGAGGCAACCCATGGTTTATTCTTAATTTTATTTTATTTTATTAATTTATATATGTTTTATCTGGACTAATTTCTTGTGTTTATATTTTCAGGATGCACTACCCCGATGGTATGGTTGTGATTTTCAGGGATGAAGCACAAAAAGCCCGATTTGCTACCTTATCTGCTAGACCTATGGTACCCACTAGGTACCCCGATCAGAGTTGCATGGAGGCACTCGGGATTGAGCCAAGTATTAGGTATCTGTGCAACCAACTTGGCTGGGATCATTATGCTGATGATGTCCACAAAACCTACAGGAACCTTACTCTGGAGTTTCTTAGCTCTGTGGATTATAACCCACGGGTGGGTGAAGGAGATGAGCGAGGATGCCTAAGTTTCAGATTGTTTGGTACCGAGTATACCCTGACCATCAAAGAATTTGGGGATTTGCTTGGTTTCCAAACTGGACCGACCGCTATCACTGAGTTACCATTGAGTTACTATATGGACAGAGATATTGATAAATTTTGGCAGGACATTACTGATGGAGCCAGCCTTGACCCCTCTACCCAGCTGTCCAGGAAGATCCATAACCCGGCTTTCCGATACTTCGAGATGATTCTGTGCCACACTTTCTTTGGGAGGAGTTACTGTGACCACTTAGTCACCGCTGAGGAGATCCTTTTCCTATACTGTGCCAGTCAGTCCAGACCTATAGCTAGTGGAGGTTTTCTGATAGAGAGCCTCGAGCAGACTGCTCGATCCGCTGTAGGACATTCATTCCGGAGGGAATGTGACACAGATAACTTCTGCTTTGGGTTTGGACAGTATGATAGCACAGCTGACCCCATACTGTGGATATACTTTCCTGGATTTAGACTTTTGCATGGATCGTGGGTTCATGAGGAGGGCCTCTTTCCACCCATATCAGTACAGATTGCTCATCGATGACCAGACAGTTTACACCTTCACACTGCCAGACCCTCAGATGACTTGTGTTTCCAACCCTGCTAATTGGAACTATTCTGTAGAAGGTTGGGGTGAGATATCAGAGTATGCCCCAGAATACACTCCTGCTTTCGAAGATCCCACTCCAGAATATACTCCTGCTTCCGAAGATCCCACTCCAGAATACACTCCTGCTCCCGAGGACTCTACTCCAGATCACACATCCCGACCCGAGGTTACACGCACTACTGTTCTTACTAATAACCTCAGCTTGCAGGAACCTGATATTCGCACTCTGTTGACTGCTATGCGCACTGAGATAGCCACTCTCCGCAATGAGGTGGCTGACCTTCATTTACAGTTGGAACTGAATGATGTTACCTTTGCTGGTGAGTTAGATGAATTAGCTCACGAGGTGGCAGAGATTCGACGCCAGCTGACTGAGCTGCGTGGCCCAGACACTCCTACAGAGCATCCTCCCGGTTGGCGATAGATCTGTGTTATTCACAAGATCTCTAGTTCTAGTATTATTAGTATTATGTTGATTTCCTTTTCAGACTCATTTTTATTTGCATTATATGTTTCCTGCATTATTAATAACTATTTTGGTGACCCGATGTCCGTATATATATATATATATATATATATATATATATATATATATATATATATATATATATATATATATATATATATATATATATATATATATATATATATATATATATATATATATATATATATATATATATATATATATATATATATATATATATATATATATATATATATATATATATATATATATATGCATATGTGTTTTTTTCTCTATATATATCTTTCATTTACTAATGTTTTTGTTTTTCTGGTCACCATAATGAAAATTTTGATATAAAAATAAATTAATATACATGTATATATGTATTCACATACATATATGCACGTTCGTAAGAAAACTAGGTACACCTCCAAAAAATTGAAGCTAATGGCAAGGAAGGAAAAGCCCAATGGAAAGGAAGCAAGACCGGCCCAACTTGGCTCGCCCTGACCGCGCCCGCGGTGAACCCTGCCGCGCCCGCGGTGACGTAACGGTCACCTAACGGCTAGTGGCACGGTTTTCCCCCCATTTTGCCTCTTTTTCCACTTCCAATCCCATTTTCTTCCATTCTTAACCCCCCATAACTTCCTTTATTATCCATACCTACCCCACTACATTTATTCCCATCATAAATATTCATCAACCACCATTTTTTCACTACCTATAAATACCCCCACTATTTCATTTTCTTCCTCACACCTTCACTACTTCTACATCCCATTCTTTCTCTTTATATTCATCCACAAGAAAATCCTATGGAGTATCACGGTTACATTTTGCGAGATGGCCAACCCGGAGAAAGACAACAAAAGCGGCTTGAGAAATTGCTGACAACACCAATACACTCTACCAGGTATATCGATGAAAACTGTCTATATTCATTAGGTATATACCATAGTGTATTTTTCCTTCTCGACAAACTAGGCATGCATGATATTTTTGCTACTCAAGCACCAACCTACCCTAGGCTGACGTTCGAATTTTTGAGTTCTTTAATTTATAACGTCTCTCCTAACACTGCTAGCGCCGTAGGTGGAGTAAAATTTAGAATGTTTAATGTTGAATATGACTACTCCACTGACGGTCTAGCTGCCATGTTAGGATGGCCTTATGGGGATGGTGCCATTTGTGAAGCACCTTTAGACACGGATTGGGCATTTGAAGCATTTTGGGCCAGGATTACTAAACAAAATGCAACATCTTTTGATGGCCTACTTGCTTCTCATATCCACAATCCTGCCCTTCGTGTTTTTAGATTTCTTTTAGCATCCACCATCTTTGCTCGGGAAAACCTAAACAAGGTGAATGCTAAAGAATTAATTATCATGCAAAGCTGCCTCACAGACACCAAAGTTAATCCAGTCCCATTTATGATTGCCCACATGCACCATGTTTTAAGAAAAGGTGGGCCGATTTCCTTTGGTGGACTGATTACTACTATTGCCCGTGCCATAGGATTGGATACAGAACTTGCCACCCTTGAGCCATTTCCTCCTCGTATTGCAAATCTTAAATTTTTAAGGGATATGCGTTTATGCAAGACGAGGAGGGAAGGTGGTTACTTCCTCATGGTTGGAGGTGCCGCTGTACCCAGTGTTGTTATTCCCTGCACCCGTCGTACTGATATCAGATTTGAGCGTAACTGGACCTACGATCTCAACGCTCCTGCTTTTATTGGTCCGTTGCCCCCAAATCTACCTTTAAATGAGGGTGACAACACTGATGATGAGCGATTTCCATACGGAAGAACCACCCCACTTTTCACCACCACACACGACACCATCTACGTCTAACCCACATGCAGGTACAACTCCTAGTTTCCATGTCACTGAGGACATGTGGCGTGAGCATATGGCCCGAGAGGCCCAGAGGGACACCCTCCTTGCTACTTTGCAGCAACAGGCGACCGATAACATGGACTTCATGTAAGCATCCCAACAGCAAAATGCTAGCTCTCTGCGCACTATTATGGAAAGTCAGCTGGCTTTCTAGAGAGAACAACACCTTAACCAGACCACATACGCTCGTCACTTCCAATTGATGGAGGCAACCCAAGGCACCCTCATTGGTAGGACCCAAGAGCTACAAGCGGCAAATTCCGCCTTGACAGAGAGAATGGAGCAGTTAGTTTTGGACCGAGAGAGCCGCCGTCGCAGCCGTAGCCGTCGTTCCGGTCGTACCAACCAGGATGGTGAAGGTCCTAGTGGCCCCCACTAGCGTTTTCAGGTACCTCCTCCTACCTTATTTTGGAACATTGAGGACAATGTCGGATTTAAGTGTGGGAGGAGCATTTATCGCTTTTATTTCCCGTTTTTCCTGCTTTTATTTCCCTTCCGCATTTTTCCTTTTAGGTATGTTATATTCGTAGTTAATAAAATGCATGTGATAGGCGAGTCTTTCTGCGTAGTGTACCCTTTCATTTCCCCCACTTTTTAGCCTTACAAAATCTTTTTCAAAGAATTGTGGTTGTTTTTAAGGATTTGGGCTATGAGACAGGTCCTAGATAGGGTCTATTTCTTGGGCACTCACTTTTTGAAAAATTCGTTATCGTTTTAACACCGTAAGCCTTTTTGAACATTTAGATTAGATCCTTTCTTCCCAATATGCTATGATTTTGAATAAAACTGTACAAATAGGTCTTCAAGTAGTTTATCTTAGCAGTCAGCTCCGGCCTAAGCATGCTCTAAGTGTAGGATCGATGAATATAAGTGGATGATCTCTATTTTGCCTTAAAAATTTATAAAATAAAGTATGAATATGACTACGAGTTGGGTGATCCTCACAAAGATTACTCAACTCAAGAAAGTTGTAAGCACTAATAAAAACAAAGAAAAAAAATATATATATAAGGCACATCCGTTGTAGTTGGTCCAGAGGTATCTGGTGCTGGACTTGGTAGGGCGGACTACGGTCCGATCCCCCGCAACTGCAAATGGGTAAAATAAAAAGGGGTTAAACCAACTCTTGTACCAGAATCCCATCACTTGAGATCAGAGTCACTAACCGGTCACTACACCATGAGTATGTATGGATAACGGGCTTAATGTGATTGCGCCTGAATGAAAAAGGACCTCGTACAAAAAGAAGTCTTAGCATAGTAAGGATATTAGGATCGATCTGTATACTTATGAGGTTTATGTCCGCATTTCTGCAAGTAGTATAATTACGATACCCTTGGTTCAGATAGTTAGTGCCTGACAACACACCCTTACTCGAACTTAGAAGCCCTCTATGCCCAAAACCTGTATACACCATAATTTTCTTTCATCTACTTCTAAGAGTTGTTGCTTGAGGACAAGCAAAGGTCTAAGCATGGGAGGATTTGATCGCACTAAATTGCACTATGTTTCTGACTCAAATATCACATGTTTTCCTTAGTTTTTATTATCATTTTCTCGTATTATGTTCCTTTTTCCTTTGTTTTCAGGATTCTTGTCATTCCAGAGCCTTCTGTGAAGAAACGAGCCAAAACGCCAAGAAATTAGGGTTTTTAAAGATATTCTGCACTTATGGCGTTCAGCGCCGCGCCGGCTACAGGGAACGCGATGACGTGGCCCACTTTCACCCAGAGACCAACTGCCACGTTCCCACGATATGGCAGTTCCAGCCACCGCGCCCGCGGCCACTGCTACCGCGCCCGCGGCCTTCACAAAAGTTTCCCGCTCAGAAGAAGTTGAGGGGCATGCTGGTCTTTACGCATCTCAAGGATCCTCTATAAATAGTTTTCGATTTTCATTTTTTAGTTTCATCCAAGCTTAGTACAATCTTAAGCCATATACTATCAGTTTCTGTAAAGTAATAATCTCTTCACATCGGGGAGTTATTGCGGTGTAGATTGAGTTGTAATCGAGTCTTGGAGCACTTTGGTTGAAGTTCATCATACCAGCCTTACCATTCCGCAGATTTGTATCAGATTCAAGTCTGCGACTGGAGCAAGGTTCTATTTTATTGCATTTCTTTACTTATAATTGCTCTTACCATAGTCTACACGTTTTATAGACTCTAAATGCTCTTACCATAGTCTACATGTTTTATAGACTCTAAATGCTCTTACCATAGTCTACACGTTTTATAGACTCGCACTCTTTTACTTACTCGCTCTTATCATAGTCTACACGTTTTATAGACTCGCACTTATTATGTCTGGCTAAACTATAAAGGTTTGGATGTAATGATTGTCATCATGGTCGTGTTCCAATTATCATGCTAGTGAAAATACTCTGGGGATGTTTTGCTTTTAACTTAAGTCAATTATGTTTAAATGTTTATTGGGTAAGATCGAAAGCCGTCCAAACTAATGATACGACTTGATTATTATTTAACCAAACAAAAAGAGCGAAAGCCGTTGATTGGTTAAATAGGAATCATTGACCTTTTTAGAAAACGATTTTGAAACTATTTTCGGACGCGTTTGTAGGTTTGAAATCTGACTCTTGGTCAAAAGCCAAAAGTCTCTTTAAGTTAATCTTTCCAAGTAAAATTACTTTTCTGTTAAGTCAAAACTATCAATTTCTTAAAAATAGGTTTACCTCTTTAACGCGGAAGGAACCCTTTATATGTGACAATAAAGGAATTTAATTTAAAGAGTAAATTCGGTTCTTAGTAGTCAAAAGCTACAAGTTCCCGTTAAATTGATTATTTGCTATCAATAGAAAATACTGCCCCATAAGTAGTTTCATCTACGCATGACCGGACCAATATCTGATTACTTGATTTACATTCCAACCTGTCTTTTAAACTGTTATTTACCTCGCTCATTTACTTTGTTGCACTGCACTCACATCAATATTCTTGTTCACCTTAGATAAGCACCTTAGCAATAGAGTTGATAGATTGACAATTGGTCTCTGTGGTTCGATAATCTTATATATTACTTCGATAGGCTGTGCACTTGCAGTACTATATTTAGGCTATACGTTACAGATTAAACCCATCAACTGCTGAAATAAACAGCGAAGAAGGTAAGTGACCTGTACCAAGGGTACCTGTAATGCAATGATATGTATGTATGCATGCGATGTTTTCAAGGATCTCGCGGGGTAAACAAGAAGATGGTTAGAACTTGGGTAGCTTGATTGAGGGAACTTCATGTTGTTGAGAGTCCTTCTTCAAGAGTCAAGGCTCACCATATCCAGTGGGTCATAGCCCCTGACTCGAGTTATCAACCTTGTTTTGATTTCCAGACAACCTTGGCTAGGGGAACCTTCTTCAAGAGTCAAAGCTCACCATATCAAGTGGGTCATAGCCCCTGACTCGGGTCATCAACCTGGCTAGAGGAAAATAAATCCCCTTTTGCCCCTTGCTAGGCATCATGACCTGCATCACAAACCTTGAGATCCTTGAAATGGATTAGTCCTTATGCAGGATGTATGCAATGGTATGATGGTATGCTATGCATGGAGTAATATGGATAAACCCTGTTATGAGTCCAGATTAAGGACTGTAAACAAAACCTGCAAGAAACTCAAGTGTCAGATAACAAGTATGCAAATAGTCAAGTTGGAAGGCACGCAAGTCACACAAGAGAAGCCCTTAGAGCTTAGGCCAACATGGGGTCTAGGTATTACCCTCTTTCAGTTTGTTGGTTAGGACCTGTCCTATCAGAAGTAACCGGGTTCTAGAGGATCCCAATATCACTGACTACCCTCAATCGGTCATAACTCCAGCATCGCAACCTTTTCTTGCGGCCAGAACCATCACGAGAGTTTAGCCTCAATGGGCGTAGCATAATGCTACCGTTCTATTGGCCAAGTTGAGTCATTTAAGGTTCTAAGGTCGGTTGGTGTTTAATGACTCCTCAGAAGACCCATATTCTCCTCGTTGCAACACAATGGATATCGGTACAGACCAAGGTGCCACACCAACGTAGCCACTGTTTCACCCATGTCGGTCTACGCCGGACATGTCCCTCACAGCTTATGCTACCTAACAGGGTATCCCCAGATCCGGGTTAGGATCTATGTAACTCCGATGCAACCCACAATAATAAAGCAAACAAAGCACAACAATTGAAAACACAGTTATGAACTATCCTAAGGTACACCTCACTTTATAAGAGTTTCCCTAGCAGAGTCGCCAGTTCTGTGATCGGTGGATCTGGAACTGACTGTTTAACGCTGGTTCGCGAAATGTCGCGGAAGCAAGAGTCGCCACCGTCTTTTATTTTCTCCAACATGGACAGGACAAAAGCACAGCAAAATTCCTTATGAGATAGTTTCTCGGTTCGGGAGGTAGATTTATAGAAAGGGAAGGTGTTAGCACCCTTTCTATCCATGGTTATCCATGGGCTCTTAGATACTTGCTCATTTGTGTTTTCAAAATGTTTGCTTTTCAAAATGTGAGTGGACTTTGAAAAAGTTTCTTTGAAAGATTTCTGAATAACTCTTGTATCTGTCCTCAAGAGTGTTTGAAAAATTTGTTTTGAAAGCTTTTGAAAGTGTAAGGTGTGAAAAGTATTTTGTTTGTTTTTGAAAAGAGCAAGTATCCATGAGTCATCTACCTACCCTAAGGAATTAAGCTGTGTAAGTGTCCTTTAGGTAGTGCCATCCCACCATTGAGGGGTAGGTAGCACCACCGTTGGAGGTGTTCGGGTCAATTCGATTTTAGGGACAGTGTGGTCACCGAAGCAACAGTTAGGACACCTTAGAAGCTACCCTTATGTCCTTGATCCTTTTTTAATCTGAGGCAACCGTTTCGAGGCAACTGTTTCGAGGCAACTGTTTCGAGGCAACTGGATCATGGACATAAGGACCGCTAAGACGTCCTATACTTGACGACCACAATTCGAGCTTGTAGGGACAGTGTGGTCACCAGAGCAACAGTAGGACACCTTAGAAGCTACCCTTATGCCATGTTCATGGACATAAGGACTTACTAAAACGTCCTGTACTCGACGACCACGTTTCGAGTGGCAAGGAAACAGTGAGGCGTACCCTAGAAGTGGTGTGTGAATTCTTGTGTTATTTTCAGTTTATGTTATATCTTGTCATGCATTTGGTGAGCTACGCTTTGTTTTTAATTGTCATGCATTCTTTCATACAAGTTAACAGTTAAAGGGGGTGCGGAAAATAAATTGCGGAAACATAAATCCTACGCTATTACAAGGCGCGGGTCTATACATCGCCAAATTTTTACAAAGACCCGTTTTAAGTAAATAAGTACGGAAAATAAAAAAATAGTAAAAGGTCCTATTTACTATTACATATCCGGAGCAATTACATAATAATCGGACAAATTAAATACGCATGAATAAAGAAAAGGGAATTAACTTCTTTTTTTGTCTTTTTTTTTTGGTAATTAAATGAAATTGAAAACTAATTAATTATTTTAATTACAAGAAAATATTTTTTGATTTTTTTATATTTTTTATGAAATAAAATAGAAATAAAAAGAAACAAAGTTAAAGATTAACCTAAATCTAAATCTATTTTAATTATTAAAATGTTCAAATGGCCTAATTAAAAACTAGTTCAATTATGATTTATTTACAAAATAAAAATAATAATAATAAAAGTGTTAATTATATTTTTTGTTTTTTATGAAAATGATTAATTAAATTAATTACTAATAACCAATAAAATAAAAGGGGTTAGAAATTAAATTAAAGAAATAAAATGAAAAGAAAGAAAAATGAACCCAAATGGAGGGGGTATTGGGCCAGGAATGGGGGTGTGTTGTTGAAACTGGAATCAAGTGTGCAAGCATTGACTGGGAACACCATGGTCCATGCCTCATAGCCATCAGATTGGCGTTAGTGGCCACTTGGCAGGATGATCACTTGAGATGCATGATGGACGCTGTTTGAAAGCCTGCATAGGAATACCTTAGAAAAAATAATATTGAGTTTTGGGGCATCTCAAAGCAATTGAACCATACACTACAAGAAAATTGGCAGATTGCGACAGGTATTTTTGTAGATTACGACGGTTAAAACCGTCGCAATTTGCTTTTCACGACGGTTGCTTTACCGTCGCAGAAGTGTGTGTCCCCAGCCTATTTCGCGACGGTTACAAAAACTGTCGTTCAAGTTTACGACGGGTTGATACCGTCGTGACTATCTTTTGAGTTTCTTTTAATTATTGATGGCGACGGTTCGATACTGTCGTGAATATCTTTTGAAATTGATTAAATTGTTTATGGCGACGGTTCGATACCGTCATGACTTTTGTTGATTATTTTTAATTGTTGATTACGACGGTTCGGTACTGTCGCCATGACTTTTGTTTATGTCTTGATTTTTTTTTTATTTTTCTATTATATATTTTTTTTATTTAAATTATTATCTATGTAAAAAATTTTAAATATAGTTTTTTTTTGTGTTATTTTTTTCTTTAAATTATTTCTTCTTTAATATATTTATTTATAGTATTATTTTTTGTTTTATTTTCTATCACTTTGTAATATAGTAAAAATAATTTCAACAAAAAATATTTAACATCAAATAAGCATTATAATATCCAAAAAAATGTGTGTTCCATAATCATGTAAAATGCGAGTTCCATAATCATGTCAAGTAGTACAAAAAACCCAAAATATATCAATTCCTAATCTTATAATAATAAGTATCATTATGCCAAAAATACATGAGAAAGTTCACAATCTAATTATCTCGATCATAGCAAAGTCTAATTTGTCCCCCCTGAAGTTCCATTATCTCCAATACGGTAGCTAGACTCAGATGAACGTCTACCATCAGCGGGTGATTCCAATCCCTAAAAAAATGTATTAAAATAATAATCTTTAAAATAATACTCATAAAATTTAACTTTAAATGCGTCAAAATAATATACCTGTCTTCCACTAAAATTCTGCATTTGCATTAAGGGTTGCCTTCTACTTTTGATGGTTCGAGTTTTTCTGTGTTTTGGAAGAGGAGGGACGGGGTTTTGGTGACTCGATCAGCTAAAGTGATTCAGTCTGTAGCTGAATATGATGAGAAGTTGACTTATACTTGCTCGGTTTACGGCAGTAGGAGTGGACCTCACCATTCTGCAAAGTATGAAGCGAAGCACTTTTTGCTATATGCTTCTCTTCTCAGTGCACCGGAGCTTGATTTGGGGAAGCACCAAGTTGATCTCACGAGGTTGCTTCCTCTTACTCTGGAGGAGCTTGAGGAGGAGAAGAGCTCGGGTAAGTGGACTACTAGTTTCAGGTTATCAGGAAAGGCTAAGGGTGCTGTGATGAATGTCAGTTTTGGGTATATGGTTGTTGGTGATAACGCCAGCACGACCAAAGATGGTCATAATGCTCCTAATGTATTGACTTCGAGGCAGAGTGGTAGTCTTCCATTGACGAAACCAGATGTTAAACAGAGACAGTATGATGGAAGCAGCAGTGTGAGGCGTGCTGGAAGTTTTCACGGTGCTTTACCCGTAGACGCTTCTCAAGGTAAAAACCTTAGCAGACTGTACTCGTCTCAAGCTGTAGAGTCGGTAAAGGATCTTCATGAGGTGTTGCCATCTTCTAAGTCTGCACTAGCCAGCTCAATAGGCGTCTTATATAAGAAATTTGACGAGGAAAAAGAAAGCAGATCGGTGGACAACAAACCTGATCCTGATTTGTCAAAAGAAAATATTGAGCTAATTAAACCAGATGCGTGTGCTTCATCTGATATTGAAAAAGAAATGCAGGAAGTGCATGTAGATAACGATGGAAATACATCTCCAGTGCTTGACACACCTGAACTCGATGTATTTCATGAAAACCTAGAGATAGATAAACAAGATGGCTATCTTTTACTTGATTCTGAAAAAGAAAACCCTGAAGACTGTCAAGATAAGGATTTTTCTGTCGTTGATAAGGGTATAGAAATCTCACCAATTGAACCCGTTAAAGTAGAGGAATCATTCACAGAGGCTTCTGAAGATGCTTCTACAGTTGATAGTTCTCTTATCCTAGATACTGCAGGTTTACAAGTTTCTTCCGAAGATAGTTTTATACATGATTCTCTTCATGAGGCAAATGACGGTTGTAAGGATCACACGGTGGCCGATGAATCTGCTTACGAAGATGATGATTTATTCACAAATGAACTGCTGCAAGAATTAGAAGCTGCTATAAATAGTGTCTCAGATTTGGAGACGGTGGCTCTAGAATCTCCAAAAAAATTGGAATTCAGAACTGAATATAAGATGAGAAAGACAGATAGCTTAGACGATGTTACAGAATCGGTTGCAAATGAATTTTTAAGCATGCTAGACATAGACCATAGTTCAGCGGGCTCAAATTCTGGAAACGAGCCCGAGTCTCCGAGAGAGCTTCTGTTAAGACAATTTGAGAAGGAATCACTGGGTGGTGGCTTCTCTTTATTTGATTTTGATATGGACTGTGACAACGAAGCTGGTGATGACTATGATGCCTCTACTGGATCTGAGCAGTTGAACTCCTTATGGTGAGACACAGCTAGCTAATACAAATCCTCATCAGTCATCCGGAAAGGCGTGAATAACCTGGAAAATATTTTATCTTGACCAACAAACAAATTGAAATCAAGGGGGGCCTGAAACTCCAGGGAAGAGTTCATATATTTTATAGAAGACATCCATGACCTGAAACGTAAAGAGAAAGACGGAAATGTAAAATTCAATGTACAAGAGGCTAAAAATGCTTCCAAGAAAGACAAATTGAAGGTATCATAATACCTCCTTATCATTTTGATATTTAGCAATACTCATTGGATTCTGTGAACACTGCAACCAAAACAAGAAGCACTCAGAGATTTGATATGAAATATTAATGAAGTGGTACTTAAAGTAGAACTTACATCCATGATAGCTGCTTGAACTCTAGGATTTTGAAATGCCATGGCAACATCAGGATTGGCCATAATCTTTGAAATGACTTCTTCGGGAGAAAGCCCAATTTGATCTGATGAAAGTGATAATATAAAATGTTAGAAAACAGGAAAGGAGAATGTAGAAAGAATTAAAGAATTGATCCATCTCTCAAAAAAGACATCTCTTGTAAAATGTGAGACATACCAAATTGTTGTTTAACAGCAGGACTATTAAGGTCGAAATTCTTTAAGGTGTCCATCATTCGACTGTCCCATTCAGTGCCTCCAACCATGTTGTTTCTGAAACCAAATATATAGGAGAAAAAGAAAGGATGTGTGAATCCCTAGTGGCCAGAGAATACAGTTTACCAATATATTACTAGAAAATACATTGATTTATATAACTGCAGCACATAGAATGACACTTTAGTGAGAAATAACAAATAAGATTTACATTTCTCTGCAACTTTAGGTCTAAAATCAACGTAGTGACCATGAATCCAGTCATAAGTAAACTCAAACAAAAGGTTATTGTACAAAAGCAGAAGAATGGTCATTTAATTTCCTCCAGGACTGGCATTTATCCTAATTCCAAATGTTAGGTTCTGTTAGGTAAAGAATAGGGAGTCAGATTCAGTGTTAACAAATAGCAGCGCCATGGGCGCTATGATGGATATACATGGCGGTTTTTAGGCTCGACGTAATGGTAAGTATCGGCCGATATTGCAGGTTTTTTTGCCATAATCCGTTACAATGGCGCCGCAGAGCGGCCGATATGGCGGGATTTGGCTCTCCGCCATCGACAACACTACTCAGACTTAACTAATAGTTTTAACGGAATGGGGGGCTAATAGCCACTTGTACTTCACTGACAAATGAAAGAAATGATGACTTCAGAAAGAGGAAAACTAACTTTCCTTAGTGAATGTTTCCATTCACCAGAAAACTAGTTTTTGTATAATCGTCAGACAAAGCAATGTAAGTAAGCACTTCACCAAAAGCTTAGGGCCTTTTTATTTTATTTCATTTACCAAACCAAAGCACCACCTTTTCAATTAATTTTGTGTTTTCAAAGGTTTGCATATGAAACAGTGAAAATTCTATTGTTTTCATTGCTTCCTATAAGAAACTTTGAAAATAGAAAACAGAGGTAAGACAAGACAACATTTTTGTAATTAAGAGTGAATACATAAAATGTTCCTTAAAAGCAAACAAACCTTTATGTTTACAAATAAAATCACCTAGATACATGGAGCAAGAAAATATCGGTGGACAAAAAAAGGCTTGGAAGATACTAGTACAATAAAAAGAACTTACAACATTTCTTCAAGTCGTTGACGGTACTCAGGATTCTGCAGCATCCCTGCCAAAAGCAGCAACAGTACATCAACTATCCATCGGCCAAATTTATTATGTCATGTAGAAATTATCATCTAGCAGTTGAAAGTGACAAACATGATTTTGAGTTTTGATCAGTAGACTTAATTTAACCAACATAAATAGTGCTTCCATTATAATACATGGTACTAGTAATAATGAATGAAAAGACACCCATATAAATGTGTCGTATATAGGAAGTATTGTATATGTAAGTAACAATGAGTATGCTCAAATGTGGTTTTGTGTTAGTTATTTCAATGAAGGCACTAAACTAAGAAAATCATGGTGCCCACATTATAATCAATCTTAATAACATTGATTGACATTGCATAGAACCAGAAGCAAGAAAACTGTTAAGAGAATTACATTTGAAGGTAAAAGGCTTCCTCATCTCCTCAGGTAAATCGCTGCAACAGTGCCCACAAATTATGAGCCTTCTTTTGAATAAAAAGGAAAACAAATTGAATAATATAAACATTAAACAAGCATGCAAACATATAAATTTTTATCAAGGGGCCGTGACGCAAAACGCATCGGAAATCTGTTCGTTCATTTTGAGAATATAGGAATAGAGGGGAGAACCAACAAGTTCCACTCAATTGTAAGCAATTCAAAGAGCAGTAGGAAACCTAATACACAGTCTTTTGGAGATAAATGAGGTTAATTGGAAAGGGAAGAATTTAAACAGAAGCACTGGTTTTTGCGGAAAACTTTGGATGCAAAAACTTTCAATAGAATGTGGGAAATAAACAATAAAAGGCTCTGGTAGATCTTAAGACACGTCACAACTTCCAAAGTAGTTCAATATAAAAATACAGAATGGAACTACTTCTAAGTCCAATGTAGAGTATTATAGGTACTGTTGATACTTGGTACTACTGTCATACGCATTTCTAAGATTAGACAGAACAACACGCTTAAGCAATTTATGTAACCTTTTTTTATATATCCAAAAAATAGGATTTACTTGAAGTTTAAAACTTATCTGTGCTCACTAGAAATGAAAAATAATCATTATTAAAAGATAAAAGGAGCTAATATTACGGATAAACCATCTTCTGCACTGTTGGGTCCTCCATCATTTTCTCTAAAGCATCCACCGATAAGACTGATTTTTCTATCCAAAAAAAAAACAAGGTCATTAAGAACATTTGGTTAATTCATACAGGCACAGAAGCTCATTTATGACAACTTTAAAAGAACAAATATTACAAACACAATGTGTTATATGATAAAAAAAAAGGTATAAATTAATTGCAGCCTATAATGTCAATCTGAGAAGAAAACAATGCGACTAGTAATTACTCATGTGTGATTTATGACGCTGTTTTAACCCAGGGACTGGAAATCAGTATGCAATGTTACACAGTTGGCAACCATTATACATGATTACACAGTTGGCACCTTACGTCTCGGGATTGCTTAAGTTGTGTTTCATGATTAGAATGAGACTGTGTCTGATCTGATTGCTGCCATGGATTCCTTATACTTGAAGCTTGGTTTGTGTCACCTTTTCGCCTGATTTGAGATCTCAGGTCTGCTGTCTTACTCTCCACCATTGTTCTTCCATCCCGAGGAAATCAAAGAAGTTACATTGAAGATATATAACAATCATCGATGCGCACTATCAAACACATGAAATTCAGATAAACACATCAACAGATAGATAGATAGAGTTACCTCATAAGCCTTCTCACTAATGTTGTTTCCTGACTATTTGAAGAAGAAATGCTAGCAAAAGTATGCACAGTGACCTTCCCCTGCACTGAATTCCGAGCATGTATTACTTATGAATGCCTCTTCAGACATGAGTGCAAAACATTGAAATACATTCAATTTGCATGGAAATTTTCATTATAACTATGTCGATTCAACTTCAATTTCAATATAATTACATACATTTCATTCAAGTACATCATAACCTAATAACCCTATTTCTGGTAAGCAAAAATCATATTCATAAGATTACCAGATTTTAGATTTTGGTGAGATTTAGAAGCAGCCCTGGTGACATGAGAGGATGAAGAGTTAGCAGAAACGCGAAAAGTCCCAAAAGCGAAAGGCTTTCTTCTTGTGAAGACGTTTTTTGAGGAGGAATGTCCCAGAAGCAGAGGTTTAGGGGAAGAAACAAGGGCTAAGTTAAGATTCTCCATTTCGAAGGTATGAAAACTGAAAATTGACGAAACTGAGAAATTGGTGGTGGTTGTGAGATGAGAAACTGAGCTTCATGATTCTGCAGAGGAATTTCCATCACAGAAACTTTCTTTCCTTCTCTCACCTTCATCTTCATCATTCATCACAGTTCACAGAAAGCCTCCTTCAAACTTCTCTCTGTTGTCTCCCCTTAATTGCTCTGCATCTTTAACCTTCCTTGATTCGTTATCTTCATACACCTTTAATCTTCATCAAAAATCGCAACACCCTCTTCTGCTTCACCAAATTTGCTTCTCATTAAATTCATCACAATCGCAATGACAACAACAACGATCAACATATCTACATCCTCACTCCTCTGTATTAATATCAACAACTTCATCATCACAGAAACCACACTACATCAGCGACTCCATTGCTTCAACTTCTTCCTCAACACATCTATAACAGTCGTACAACATAGAACATCACAACAACATCATTCACGGAGTCACATTGAAAACAACATAAACACATGGAATCGCATGAAAAAGAAGATAGAAGGAGTCGAATAAGAGGATGAATTAAATACAAAGCATATACTTGAACATATTTTTGGATTTCTCGTTGCTATCGCAATCGATGTGGCACCAGGCTATCTCTGGTAGGTAACACTCATCAATCTCTTGATTCATTCCATTAGTGTTTAATGTTTGTTTTTGTTCGGCTAGTTTGGTTGAATCGATGGAGAGATAAGGGAGAAATGAAAACAGAAATGAAGAGAGTGAAACGAAGAGAGCGAGACGAAGTGTGTTGATAGATTTGAAGACGGATCCGCGAAGAGATGAGGTAAAGAAGATGCATTTTGCAGAGACCTTCTATGGTGAAATGGATCGGAGAAGATTGATACGCGGTAGCGAAATGGAGAGGAATGTTCAAAGAATTAGGACCGTCACAAATTCAATCCTGAATTTCTCTCCATACGCTGTGTTTTAATACTCTTCCATATTTTGGGGGAACTGAAGATAGTTGAGAGTGGTCTGTGGCGGAATGAGAGTTTGGGTTTCGGGTTCCTTGTTTGCGGTAGGGATAAGTGAAAAATAGAAATTTATGATTTGGAACTTGGATTGCTAGAGAATATACTAGAAAATAAAATGCAAGGTAAAAAAGTTTTTTAAAATGGGAAAAATGAAACACTGGTCTTTTAAAAATATAAAAAGAAAAACCAAAATCTACTTATCAAAAAACTCCATAAAAGTCCATGTGAGTTACCTCACTTGGATGGGATATTCTTAGATCTTAGTAAATATGAGTGGTTAGGGTGGCTCACGGTGGTAATAAACTTTATTTAGTGATATTTATAATGTTTACGGAGTAGAAAGTGAATTGATGTTTTATGTATTTTAAGAGCTTTTTAACTTTTTTACGGCGACAGGTGTTTTACCGTCGTGCCCATGAGAATTTTTAAAGGTTTTGGGTGCGACGGTTGTTTTACCGTCGTGAAATGAATTTTAGGACGGATAATTTTACCGTCGTGAAAGGTTTAAGGGTGCGACGGGTGCTTTACCGTCGTGATATGCCTTTTAGGACAGTTAATTTTACCGTCGTGACTAGTTGTTGGTGAAAAATCAATGTTAAAAGTGTTAAATGGAGGCCGACGGTTGTTTTACCGTCGTAATAATAATATTATGATGGTTAAATATATCGTCGCAAAATAAATATTAGGGACGGTTGGTGTCAACTGTCGTAAACACTGTCTCTATATGTCAATTACGACAGTTATCACATAACTGTCGCAATTTTTGTGTCGTTAAACACTAATTTTCTTGTAGTGATACCATTAGTTTCCTGTGGACTCATACAACACAAAACAAGCAACAAATTATGTTAATGATGCATGAACAAATGAATTTCGATTCCAAGAAAATTGTGCAAACCGTGAGTTCTTGTGGGGCGATTCCTTAGGCCTGAGCGCTTGGTTTTGATTCCAAAAGACTCCTGAGAGTTCCTGCAAAGTGTTAGAAACGAGAAAAGACTTTGAATTGCCTTGGAAGGTGGATTTCAGTTTTGACTTTTTGCTTGATTTTTTTGAATATGGTTTTTTTTTCGTTTTAGAGATGCTTAGCCCTTGTAAATGGTATGAGAGGCTTGCATATATGTCTTTGAATGAGAATCAAGCAATAATGTGAGCCATTAACCCTTGCAATGAAGTTTGAGATTATGCCATGAACACCATTTAAACAACTTGCCATTCTTGTGAAAATTTGAATTTTTATGCCCATAATAGGTCTTGAACGAATTTGGTATATGTTTTATGGTGTATCAAAGCTATTCAAACCACAAAATATCCCTCCATTAATTTCTTTGATTTTTATTTGAATTTTAAAGATTTAAAATGCATTAAATCAAATAAAATTAAATAAAAATGGGAAAATTAATTTTTAATTTTAAATAAATTGTGGGACACGTGGGAGGCATGGCCAAGCTGAAACAAGTGGAAAAAGTGGGCCCCTTTTGTCAAAAATGAAATTTCAAGGATAATTGACTTTGGCCATTTCACAAAAATTTCCCAACTTCTCCAATGCATATCTTGCTCAATTTTGAAGCTATGAACATGTTCTTGGACATTTTGGAAAGGTCTTGAAGTCCTCTAACCAATGTCTTTGGTCCCATGTCATTTTGATTTACCAATCTCAAGTTATGGTCTTTGACTTAAAGTGCCTTTTTGTTGACTTTTGAAAATGACCTATAATGTTGAAATTGATAACTTTTTGTGAGAGCATTTCTTGGACTTGGAATGTGAAGATGAGTTGTAGGAAATGTCTTCCCCTTCAAGATGAGCATTGGATGGGATTTTTCTGATGAAACATGAAAAAGTTATGCCTTGGTCAAGTTACAGTTGACTTTTTAACTGTCCAAAAATAGAAACTTTTGACACCTTGATGATTTTTGAGCCATTCTTGAGGAATCATGATCAAGAATTGATCAAATTATGATTGTGGCTTCAAAATAAGATGTTGACCAAAAAATTTGACTTTTGACTGCCAAATGACCATTTTGCCCCTGCAGTTGACTGTGGAGCAATTAGGGTTTTTGACTGTGCAACTTGACTTTGTGAGCCTTGAAACTTGACATGTAGGTGCTTGACAAAGTGTATGAGCATGTGGGACTTGATTGAGCCCTTGAAAACCTCAACTTTCTTTGCAAGAACCAAAACCCTAGTTTGACTGGCTTAGGAGAGTGGTTGACTGTGTAGCCCTTGAGAAGACTTGAGCAAATTGAGATGATGCTTGTCAAAACTTTGAAGAATATGGGAGGGAAAATTTTGGGGTACAACACAGCTCGTCGCTATCTATCTGAAACTCAAAGCTGATATGAGGTATCAACATCTCATGAGGCCCTTCTCTCCTGGCTCTTCGAAACTGACGGAGAGCTAAACATGGGTTATAAGAGATTCCTCCCTGGGTTCCGATCAATGGAACATTAGGATACTCTCCGCAATGATCAATAACGGCCACCTCATCTAAACCTCTGAGAGTCCAAACGATGTTATTATCAATAAGAGACATTATCCTATGAGCCCAACCTCTTCCTTCTTTGTTCTTCAGTTCGAACTTAGGGAGGTGCGAAATAAACCACCTCACCAATAAAGGAGCACAACACCACAAAGTTCCCCGTCTTCGGGCAGTACGAGCATAAAGCTGTTGCAGGATATCACCCAAGAGAGTGGGTACAGGGTTCCGAGAGATGAAGATCCTTATGGCGTTGACATTAATAAAGGTATCAGGATTTGGAAACAATACTAGACCATAGATTAAGAGAGCCAGAATGTCTTCGTACGCCCTGAAGTCTAAGTCATTCCAGAAACTATTAGCTTTGCCAACCAGAAACTTAGCCAAAAAGCCCTTAACTCCACTTCTAGTCTCCCAATTAGCCATTACCTCTTCTTTGGTCAAGTGAAGGGCTGCAACAATCTCTTCAGGCCTGAGAGTCTTTTCCCAACCAGTAAATGGAATCTGCTCCAAGACATGGATACCAAGCAACTCAGAGAATTCTTCCAGGGTAGGGACCAGCTGGAAGTCTTGAAAGGTGAAGCAATGATATAGCGAATCATAAAACTGGACCAGGAGACTCATCAACTGCAAGTCCCACTTTGAGATGACTAAACCGAGAAGAGAACCATGTTTCCTGATGAAGGAAGTAGTGTTTGGAATCCTGTCAACCAATTCTGTAAGAAAAGCTGGTGGTTGAACAAAGTTGAGCCGGATAGTGTTCCTACGCATGGGCATCATGATGTCCTACAAAACAGAGCAAAGATGAAACCCTCTTGTCTTTGAAATGGGTTAGTCCTTATGCAGGATGCATGCAATGTTATGATGTTATGATGTTATGATAAAGGCACACCACAAGTATTCACAAAAGGCAAACATGGTAAAAGCACACAAGTCACACAAAAGAGCCCTTAGATTTCAGGTCAGCATGAAGTTTAAGTACTACCCTCTTTCAGTTTCAGTTGGTTAAGACCTGTCCTAAAAATAGTAACCGGGTTCTAGAGGATCTCAATATCACTGACTACCCTCGATCGGTCATAATTCCAGTTTGGCAACCTTTTCTTGCGGCCGGAACCATCGCGAGAGTTTAGCCTCAATGAGCGTAGCATACTGCTACTGTTCTATGGCCAGGTTGGTCAATTTAAGGTTCTAAGGTCAGTTGGTGCTTAATGACTCCTCAGAAGACCCATATTCTACCCGTTCCAACACAAGGGATATCGGTACAGACCAAGGTGTCACACCAATGTATCTACTGCTTCACCCGTGTCGGTCTACGCCGGACAGGTCCCTCAGAGTTTATTGCTACTTACCTAAAGGGTATTCCCCAGATCCGAGTTAGGATCTATAAAACTCCAATACAAGCCCACAACATTAAAGCATACAAGGCAATACAATTGAAAACATAAATAATCTAATCCTAAGGTACACCTCACTTATAATTCCCCAGCAGAGTCGCCAGTTCTGTGATCGGTGGAAATAGAACTGACTGTTTTTTAATGCTGGTTCGCATTTGCGTTTCGCAAAATGTCGCGGTAAGCAAGAGTCGCCACCGTCTTTTATTTTCTCCAACAAGGAAAGGACAAAAGCACAGCAAAATTCCTTTTCGAGATGCTTCTCGGGTTCGGGAGGTAGATTATAGAAAGGGAAGGTGTTAGCACCCTTTCTATCCGTGGTTATCCACGGGCTCTTAGGTACTTGCTCACTATGTTTTCAAAATGTTTTTGCTTTTCTTGTGTTTTTGGGTTCTTGAAAAGAGTTTTGTTTGAAAACTTCGATTTAACTCTTGTGTCTGTCCTCAAGAGTGTATGAAGTGTTGTTTGAAAACTTTTGTCAAAAAAGTGTAGGTGCGAAAAGTATTTTTGTTTTGAAAGAGCAAGTACCTAAGAACCTCTACCTACTCAAAAGAAATTAAGCTGTGTAAATGTCCTTTAGACAGTACTATCCCACTATTGAGAAGTAGGTAGCACCATCGTTGGAGTTTTTCGGGTCAATTCGATTATAGGGACATGTGTGGTCACCAAAGCAATAGTAGGACGCCTTAGCGGTAACCCTAATGTCCTAGATCATTTTTTATCTGAGGAAACCATTTCGAGGCAACTTTGATCTTTAGACAGGAGGGCGGCCTCTAAAACACCCTATACTCAATGACCACGTCGAGGCAACCAAGTGAGGCGTACCCTAGGAGTGGTATGTGTGAGTGTGTCAGGTTTCAGTTATGTTATCTTTGTACAAGTTATGGTGAGCAACGATTGATTTTAATTTTAAGAGAAGTCTTGTCATGCACAGCCTAGTTAACATACATCTAACAGTTAATAGTTGCGGAAAATAAAGCTAAGTTATTACAAGGCGTCGGGTATTTACATCGCCAAAAATAAACCCTTGAAAAGTAAATTGCGGAAAATTAAAGAAAGCGATAAAAAAGTCCTAATTAAAGCTATTACATCCTCGGAGCAATTACATAATAATGAATAGAAATATGAATAAAATAAACATACGCGCGAGAGAAAATTGAATCGGGGAGTTTTCTAGGGTTTTGACCCTTTTTTGAGAAAGAAAGAAGTTTTTATTATTTATGAATCAACCTAAACTAATTAATTAATAAAAAGAAATATTTTTGGTTTTTTAATGTCTCAAGGAAATAAATAAAAAAATAAAATGATTAAAAGTGGTCAAGAATCCTAATTTTATGTTGATTTTAAATTATTGCAAAAACTTAGAATTATCCTAATTAAACTAAATTGGTTAATTATATTTATTTACAAAAATAATAAAAGGGCGAAATTAATTTTAATAAATAATAAAAATAATATTATTTTTAGTTTTCTGGTTTTATTATGAAAAAAATTAATTTGGTTAATTAAATAATAATAATAATAATAATTAATAGTAAAACATTTAAATGAAAAATATAAAAGAAGAAAAGAAAAAAGGAATAAAACCCAGGGGGTGATAGGCCAGCTTTGGAGGTGTTTCTGGAATTTTGAAGCCCATTATGCTTCCAGCCCGTTTGACTCTCTGGATTAGCTACACGCCTGTTGACTGGGGAACATGGTGATCCTTCCATCTAGGCCATTGGATCTACGCTTGCAGACATCTGGCGCTTGGAAATTTGAGATACATGGTGGACCATCTCTTGAAACCTGCATGTGATCACACAAAGAAAAAGAGGAACAAATGTTTTGGGGGACTTGGGATTCGAACCCAGGTCCCAATGCTTATTGGACGCTTGCTCAACCACTCCACCATGCTGCCTTAATTGTTATTGGCATTGAAATTATGGCTGCAGATACTCAATGTCACGTTTAATGTTATGACACCGTATCTGACTTTCTATAAGACAGTAAATACAAAAACAGTAAAGAACACAGTCAATTGTTTATCCAGTTCAGTGTGCAACAACACCTACTCTGGGGGCTACCAAGCCAGGGAGGAAATCCACTATAAGAGATGTTAATTCAGGAATAAACCAACCAGTTTATCTCCTTCACTTAAGACCTACCCAATGCAATTTCAATCTAAGTACAACTTAAACCTGAGTTCCTACTCACTCCCCCTCAATCACAGCAGTGATACATAAAAAAATTTGACTAATGAATTGATGAAGACACTCTTCAAAAACATACACTTGATTAAGCTTCACAGCTTTTTAATCAAGCAACACAACCACTCTTGCTTCACAGCTTTGAGTGATATACACACTTAACTTGACTCTGCTTCACAGCTTTAGTCAAGAAACATTCAAACACTCTTGCTTCAAAGCTTTGAGTGCTACACAACCCTTACAATTAAAAACCTATTCCAAGTCACTTATCACAATGATAATTGCTTGGAGTACAATAATTAAACCTATACAGTTTACAAATGATCTTCTGACCAAAAAGGGATTGCTTGCAAAACAGCAGCTCTGTTGAATATATAGCAGCTGCAACTTCAGTTAGGGTTTCCACAAAAACCTAGGGTTAATTCCGTTTGACCTTAAGACTAGGTCACATGACTCTATTAACTAGGTTAGGGTTGAGCTAGGTTAACCCAAAGAAAATGCAGGATTCTGTTCTGGAAAGACTGAGTCATTTTCCTGAAAAAACTCAGAATTAACCAAACTGCATACCTGTTAGTTCAGAACAGGATGTCTTAACATCTGTTATGACATCTGAAAACCTGTCTACTGATTTAGGTAAATGTGATCATTTTGCAAAATGCTCAGATACACACTTATAAACATCAGTACCTGAATGACAATATTTTTCTACAAAGGTACCTAATAAATCTGTACCTAATAAACTAGAATGTTATGACATCAGTCATGACATTCACACATACACACTTGGGTTTTACCAAAAATGCAAGCCAATAACTAAACAACTACAAACTCCCCCTTTGGCAAATTTTTGGCTAAAGACCCTAAGCAATCAGAGATAGATAGCAGCAGAAATAAGTGACTGCAAAAAAATAGAATGTCTAATTAAGCAGGTACTAATTAAGTAAGTACCAAAATATTCTCCCCCTCTTTAGCCACAAATGGGCCAAAGATACATGTTCATAAAGATTATACAGTTATCCAAAATTAATAAGAGCAGCAGCAGAGAGAAAAAAAACTGAACACACTTCCAAACTCCACCAGGTATCACCACCACCAATCAGCAACACCACCAAACAGCAACCAACCTTTAAGCACTGTCATCAGACTCAGAGGATTCAGGCTTCTTCCTTTTCTTGTGAGCAATGTCAGCATTCTTCTCTTTGTCTGATGTCTCAACATCCTTAGAGACATCTGGATTTGTTTCAGCATTTGAACTTTCTTGATTCAAAGGAACAGAAATGCCAGGAACTGAGTGGTTCTCGTTCAGAATTCTTGAAACAATTTTAGCTATTGCCTGACTAACATAGGCTGACCCTTCCCTATTTGCAATTTCAGAGGGAACTGAAGAAGAAGGATGAGATGGATTACCAGAGGCAGAAGCTTGGGACTTTCCTGCATGTCTTGTTCTCAACTCTTTGACCTTGGTGGGGTTAGTTCCCACTTTTCTACGAGAAGAGATCTCCAGGACTTCAGAGTCCAGACAAGAAGAGATTGTCCTAGAATCTTGATCAGAGGAAGAGGTTGAAATAGTCGTATTGGATGATGATGGTGTTTGAGACATTTTGACAGTCTTAGAGGACCAACAGCAACTGAAGAGAAAATTCTGATTGAGAGACTGGGTTATGATGAGGAGACGAGAGGGGAAGGAAGGAAAGGAGTGTCTATTCAACTTCTTAAAAGAATTGAAGGAAATGGGAAAATATAATTTTAACCCAATCAGAACAAGCATAACTCCTTTAACCCTTGTTTTAAGCAAAATTAATTGCTACAGTTCCTCATGTTGGCAAATACCCAACTTACCCCTCAAGTTTTCAAATTGATTTGCATCAAGAGCCTTGGTAAAAATGTCAGCCAGTTGTAGCTCAGTGACAACATGTTCCAATTTGATTGTCTTCTCTTCTACAAGGTCTCTGATGAAGTGATGTCGTATGTCAATATGTTTGGTCCTACTATGCTGAATGGGATTCTTGGAAATGTTGATTGTACTCAGATTGTCACAGTACAATGTCATAACATCTTGTGTGACATTATACTCAGTAAGCATCTGTTTCATCCAGATCATTTGAGAGCAGCTACTACCAGCTGCAATGTATTTAGCTTCAGCAGTAGAAAGAGACACACAATTCTGTTTCTTGCTGAACCAGGAAACCAGATTATTTCCCAAGAAGAAACATCCTCCAGAGGTGCTTTTTCTATCATCAGCACTACCAGCCCAATCAGCATCACAGTAGCCAGTCAGAGCTGGTTCACAACCATGAGAATACATCAACCCATAGTTGTAAGTTCCACTTACATACTTCAAAATTCTCTTCACTTGATTGATATGACTGACTTTGGGATCAGCTTGGTATCTTGCACAAACTCCAACTGCAAAGGCAATATCAGGTCTGCTGGCAGTTAAGTACAACAAGCTTCCTATCATGCTTCTGTACAGACTTTGATCCACCTTAACCCCACTTGAATCTTTGGAAAGCTTTAGATGAGTAGGAGCAGGAGTCCTTTTGTGACTTGCATTTTACATACCAAACTTCTTTACAATGTTCTTAGCATACTTGCTTTGAGATAAGAAGATTGAGTCCTCCATCTGTGAGACTTGCAGTCCAAGAAAATAAGTTAGTTCTCCCATGAGACTCATTTCGAATTCAGCCTGCATCTGGTCAGCAAAGTGTTTAACCATATGTTCTGACATTCCTCCAAACACTATGTCATCAACATATATTTGGGCAACCATCAACTTCCCTCCTTCAGTTTTGACAAAGAGAGTTTTGTCCAAGCCTCCTTTTCTGTAGCCTTTGTCTGAGAGAAACTTTGTTAACCTGTCATACCATGCTCTAGGAGCTTGTTTCAGGCCATATAGAGCTTTTCTCAATTTGTAGACATGATCAGGGTGGGTTGGATCCACAAAGCCTTTAGGTTGTTCCACATAAGCTTCCTCATTTAAGTACCCATTTAGAAAGGCACTTTTCACATCCATCTGAAATAACTTGAACTTCAGAAGACAAGCAATTGACAATAGGAGTCTGATTGATTCCAGCCTGGCTACAGGTGCAAAGGTTTCATCAAAATCAACCCCTTCAACCTGGGTGTATCCTTGAGCAACAAGTCTTGCCTTATTTCTGGTGACAACTCCTTCAGCATCTGACTTGTTCTTGAATATCCATTTTGTCCCAATGATGTTAGTTCCTTCAGGTCTAGGAACCAGTTCCCAAACTTCATGTTGCTTGAATTGGTTCAGTTCATCTTGCATTGCACCAATCCAGTATTCATCAGTTAAAGCTTCCTTGACATTTCTTGGTTCCATTTTGGACACAAAACAAGAGTTTGAGATGATTTCTCTAGATCTTGTGATGACTCCACTGTTGGGATCTCCTATGATGAGCTCTTTTGGATGATCCTTCTGAATTCTGATGGAAGGGATCTTGCTAGCTTCCTTTGATTCAGATTCTGTTGTGGTGGAGTTGGGTAGATCATTCTGTTGGGTTGAAGTCTCAAAGAATGTCTCAACAGTACAAGGAACATCTATTTCTTCATGATAGTCATCAATTATAACATTTATTGATTCCATCATGACTTTGGTTCTGGAATTGAATACTCTATAAGCTCTGCTGTTTGAGGAGTATCCTAGAAATATGCCTTCATCACTTTTAGGGTCCAGTTTTCTTCTTTGTTCACGATCAGCCAGAATATAGCATTTGCTGCCAAACACATGGAAGTACTTCACAGTTGGTTTTCTTCCTTTCCAGAGTTCATATATGGTGGATGAGGTTCCCTTTCTCAAGGTGACCCTGTTATGAACATAGCAGGCTGTATTCATAGCTTCAGCCCAAAAATACATAGGAAGTCTTTTGGCATGTAACATTGCTCTGGCAGATTCCTGTATGGTCCTGTTTTTTCTTTCCACAACTCCATTTTGCTGAGGTGTTATAGGAGAAGAAAATTCATGACTAATTCCTTCTGAAGAACAGAAATCATCAAACTTGCTGTTTTCAAATTCCTTGCCATGATCACTTCTGATTCTGACAATACACCCTTCCTTTTCTCTTTGAATTCTTTTGCACAATTCTTTAAAAACTTCAAATACATCAGATTTTTCCCTAATGAAATTAATCTAGGTGAATCTGGAAAAATAATCCATAACCACATAGGCATATCTTTTTCCACCAAGACTCTCTACTTGCATTGGTCCCATCAGATCCATATGAAGAAGTTCTAGAACCTTAGAGGTGGTAAGATGTCTTGACTTTGGATGTGACATCCTAGTCTGCTTACCAACCTGACATTCACCACAAACTCTTTCTTCATCAATTTGCAGTCTTGGAATGCCTCTGACTGCCTCCAAGGAGATAATCCTCTTCATACCTCTTAGATGAAGATGGCCAAGTTTTTGGTGCCACAGTTTCACCTCTTTTTCTTCTTTTGCAATGGAACACACAGAGGAGAAATTAGTGTTCTCAGGCTCCCACAAGTAACAGTTGTCTTTAGATCTGACTCCTTTCATTACAATTTCTTGTTTGTCATTGATTACAAGACATTCAGATTTTGAGAAATTGACCTTGAATCCTAGATCACACAATTGACTGATACTAATGAGATTAACAGTCAGCCCTTTTACCAGCAGTACTTCATTCAGACTTGGAACTCCAGGGCAGTCCAAATCACCAACTCCTTTGATTTCACCTTTAGCACCATCTCCAAAGGTCACAAAACTGGTGGTGTGAGGCTTAACATTATTGAGGAGGTTCTTGATTCCAGTCATGTGTCTGGAACATCCACTGTCAAAGTACCAGTATTCCTTTGTAGAGACCCTCAGGGAAGTGTGGGCTATCAGGGCAGTAGCCTTTTTCTTCCATTCAGGAGCATGTGGTACCTTTTTAGACTTAGGTTTGACACCTGAGTTCTGATTAGGGTATCCATGCAATCTGAAGCAGAAGGGCTTTATGTGGCCATATCTCCCACAATGATGACATCTCCATCTTTGGTACCTTTTCTTCATATGTCTCTGTTCCTGATGTTGAGAGTTGTGTTGAGACATCTGTTTTGACATTTGCTTATCAAGCCTGATCTGCTTATCTGTACCAGATTTCTTTGCTTCCATAAATCCTAGTCCAGATTTATTTCCCACATTTTGTCCAACCTGAAGGATCTCTTCCAATTTGTCTGTTCCATTTGTCAGCATCTTGACAGATTTGGTCATTTGATTCAGTTGTGAGTTCAGCAATTGAACTTCTCCTTCTAGATGACTTATAGTTTCAAGGTTTGCCCTTTTTTCAGCCTCCAGCTTTATGATGAGTTTTGATTGTTTCTCATTCTGCACACAGACTTCAGTACTTCTGATACACAATTTCTTGTAAGTATCAACCAGTTCTTCAAAAGTCACCTCTTCATCACTGATGTCACTTTTAGAGGTACAAACACCAGTTAAAGCAGTAACTAGTTTGGCAGATTCTTCTTCAGAATTACTTTCTGAATCACAGTCAGACCAAGTAACAGTCATTCCTTTCTTTTGTTTCTTAAGAAAGGTAGGACATTCAGCTCAAATATGCCCATATCCTTCACAACCATGGCATTGAATTCATCTGCCTTGATTTCCCTTCTCTTCTGACCTTGGTCTTCTGCTGGAACTGTCAATGTCAGAGGGAATGTTATGGACATTAGACCTTGACTTTGGATCTATTCTTTTGATGAGTTTGTTGAACTGTCTTCCAAGCATGGCTATAGCTTCTGAAATATTTTCTTCAACATCAGTGTTGGACACAAGTGCTATGCTCTTGTTCTTCTTGTCACCATTATCAGTGATCCCCATCTCAAAAGTCTGAAGAGACCCAATAAGTTCATCCACTTTCAACTTGCTGATGTCCTGGGCTTCCTCTATGGCAGTTACCTTCATTGCAAATCTTTTAGGCAAGGATCTGAGAATCTTTCTTACCAGTTTTTCTTCTGACATCTTTTCTCCCAGTGCTCCTGAGGTGTTGGCAATCTCCAAGATGTTCATGTGAAACTCATGAATGGTTTCATATTCCATCATTTTTAGATTCTCAAACTTGGTAGTCAACATCTGAAGCCTTGACATTTTTACTTTGGAAGTGCCCTCATGAGTGGTTTTGAGAGTGTCCCAAACTTCCTTGGCCAGTTCATATTGATGTACTAGTCTGAAAATGTTTCTATCAATTCCATTGAACAAGGCATTTAAAGCTTTGGAATTTCCCAGGGCTAACTCATCTTCTTCTTTACTCCAATCTTCCTCAGGCTTCAGACTGATTGTCCCATCTTTCTCAGTTATGGTGGGATGGATCCATCCTTTGTCAGCAGCTCTCCAAGCCTTTTTGTCCAGAGATTTTAAGAAGGCAATCATACGAGGTTTCCAGTAGTCATAATTAGTTCCATCCAGAATGGGTGGTCTATTTCCAAAAACTCCTTCTTTGTCCATAGTGCCAGAAAGTGATATCCCTAGATCTCACCCAGTAATACATGCAGGGTGCCTGCTCTGATACCAATTGACATTCTGGCTGCAGATACTCAATGTCACGTTTAATGTTATGACACCGTATCTGACTTTCTATAAGACAGTAAATACAAAAACAGTAAAGAACACAGTCAATTGTTTACCCAATTCAGTGTGCAACAACACCTACTCTGGGGGCTACCAAGCCAGGGAGGAAATCCACTATAAGAGATGTTAATTCAGGAATAAACCAACCAGTTTATCTCCTTCACTTAAGACCTACCCAATGCAATTTCAATCTAAGTACAACTTAAACCTGAGTTCCTACTCACTCCCCCTCAATCACAACAGTGATACATAAAACAATTTGACTAATGAATTGATGAAGACACTCTTCAAAAACATACACTTGATTAAGCTTCACAGCTTTTTAATCAAGCAACACAGTCACTCTTGCTTCACAGCTTTGAGTGATACACACACTTAACTTGACTTTGCTTCACAGCTTTAGTCAAGAAACATTCAAACACTCTTGCTTCAAAGCTTTGAGTGCTACACAACCCTTACAATTAAAAACCTATTCCAAGTCACTTATCACAATGATAATTGCTTGGAGTACAATAATTAAACCTATACAGTTTACAAATGATCTTCTGACCAAAAAGGGATTGCTTGCAAAACAGCAGCTCTGTTGAATATATAGCAGCTGCAACTTCAGTTAGGGTTTCCACAAAAACCTAGGGTTAATTCCATTTGACCTTAAGACTAGGTCACATGACTCTATTAACCAGGTTAGGGTTGAGCTAGGTTAACCCAAAGAAAACGCAGGATTCTGTTCTGGAAAGACTGAGTCATTTTCCTGAAAAAACTCAGAATTAACCAAACTGCATACATGTTAGTTCAGAACAGGATGTCTTAACATCTGTTATGACATCTGAAAACCTGTCTACTGATTTAGGTAAATGTGATCATTTTGCAAAATGCTCAGATACACACTTATAAACATCAGTACCTGAATGACAATATTTTTCTGCAAAGGTACCTAATAAATCTGTACCTATAAACTAGAATGTTATGACATCAGTCATGACATTCACACATACACACTTGGGTTTTACCAAAAATGTAAGCCAATAACTAAACAACTACAGGCATAAGAGACAATCATTATATTGGGAAACAAATTAATATGTTGTAAAACAAAAATAAACGTGCGCTCTTTTAAATTGACCAATGGGGCATCAACACATCATCATCTTCTTCGTTGTTCCTGCACATTCAGAATCAGATAGCGGGGGGTTTTAACCCCCACTACTTCCTACAATCAAAAATAGCGAATAGAAGCATAATGAATATAAATATTTCGCGAGGGGTCAGTTGTGTTCGTCTTGGTCTCGTGATCTCAACCATATGTCTCACAAGTCCTAATTTTTCCTGGATTACAAAGCCCTAATTTAGAGCTCAAGAACCCTAGAAATTCGCTCATGGCATCTTTTGATTCAGGGTGTTTCAGTTCAATTAAGTCATTCCATCAGCTTCATATGGTTTCTAGCAATGCAAAACAATCAAGAAAACATGTTAAATATGCATGAATTAAGCAATACGATTTTGGATAAAAGCTGCAAACCGTGAAACTGTCTAGGACGATTCTTTGAGCTTTAAGGCTTGAATTTGATTGCAAAACGTTCCTGGGATCTCCTGCAATGTATTTGAATGGTTAAAATGCCTTGAATTAGCCTAGGATGCAAAAATCAGTTTTCACTTTTCTTTGAAATTCTTGAATTGGGCAGGGTCTCTTCTACAGCTTTTTTCACGTCCCCTAGGTCAGGTTAGCTTGCATCCATATAAAGGAAACAAATTAGGTCAAAAAATTGGATCCAATCCATGTGCATTCAAGTTTAAATCTTTGATTGGAAATCAAATATTTTTGATTCTTCATGATTGAATAATGTTGCCAAATATGGATTTTTTTATATCTTTGACTTGTGCACGAATTTGCCAGCATGATTAGGTCCTATTTGCTTCACAAAAAGATTTAAAAACCCAATCTTCTATTTTCCTACAATTTAAATTAATTAAATGAATTAATATTAATTAAAAATCCAATTAATCAATAAAAATAAGAAAATAAATTCAATTAATCTTGATGGGTCGTGCATAGGCCATGGATGAAGTTTCAAGAAGAGATTTGAGGCCCATTAGCAAAAATAAGGTGTTTTGAGCAAAGTTGACTTTTGCAAATTCATGAAAATTTCCCAACTTCTCCAATGCACAACTTGCTCAATTTTGATCATATGACCATGTTCTTGGACATTTTGGGAAGCTCTTGAAGTCCTCTAACCAATGCCTTTAGTCCCATGTCATTTGGATTTACCAATCTCAAGTTATGGCCTTTGACTCAAAGTGTACTTTTGTTGACTTTTGAATTTGACCTATAATGTAAAAATTGATAACTTTTTGTGAGAGCATTTCTTGAACTTGGAGTGTGAAGATGGATTGTAGGAAATTGCATCCCCTTCAAAATGAGAATTGGATGGGATTTTTCTGATAAACCATGAAAGAGTTATGCCCTTGTCAAAGTACAGTTGACTTTTCTACTGTCCAAAAATAGTAACTTTTCGCACCTTGATGATTTTTGAGCTATCCTTGTGGAATCATGATCAAGACTTGATCAAATGATGATTGTGGACTCAAAATAAGATGTTGACCAAAAATTCTGACTTTTGTCTGTGAAATGACCATTTTGCCCTTGTAGTTGACTGTGGATCAAATGAGGCTTTTGACTATGCAGATTGACACTGTGAGTCTTGAAACTTGGTATGTAGGTGCTTGAGAATGTATATAGGCCTATGAGACTTGATTGAACCATTGAAAACCCCAAATTCCTTGAAAGAACCAAAACCCTAATTTCAGCTGTCTTAGGAGGTGGTTTGACTGTACAACCCTTGAGCAATCTTAAGCAATTTGAGGATCATTCTTGACAAACCTTGAGGAATATGGGAGGGAAAATTTTGGGGTACAACAACGTCCAATGTTAATTTTTGATATATGCATTTGACATTGATTGCTGCTCATAAATATTTACATGCGAAACAAAAGATAGTTACTTATAATATCAGAAATAGGGGCAAACGAGAAATGTCCAAACCGTACAGTTTCTCTGTCCACCAGGTATAGGGATAGACCTAGCTGGAGGGAACGATTGATAGTACATTCACTACCCGCAGAGTAAGAGAAAGATAGTGGTGTTAAAGCTCTCCCCAGCTGAGGCTCACAACCACAAATGAATCGATAATATTCTCCCCAAAGCAGATTTTATCTACTATCAGTTTGAAAAATTATCCCCAGCAGAGTATAAAAAATATCCCCAGTAGACTCTGGAAGATTGTCCCCAGTAGAGTCTAAAAGGTTATTCCCCGTGAAGTCGCAACTGGAAAATCATCCCAGCGGAGTTCTTTCCTTTCACAAACGGAAATTCAATTCATAGAGTAATCTCCTCATCAGTTTATTCCCAAGCGGAGCTATCCTCTCCTGCAGGTTTATTCTCACAAACATCTTCATTCACTATCTCTAGCGGAAACGAAAAATTCAATTCTTTTCTCCAGCAGCAATCTGGGATTTATTTTCCCCAGCTCAAAACACTACATTTCCATACATCATGACACATGCATATACGCATCATATAACACAATCTCATTTATTTTGAGAACATCATTTCTTAATACATATCATGCATTACATACCGTTAACCTTTACCTTTTAGGAAGGATACGATTAAATTCTCATAAAATTCAAGCTATGAAACTTTTACCTCAGTTGAATAACGGACGAGTTCCTAAATCTCAACAGAGATGTTTCCTCAGTTGAATTACTGACAAGTTCCTAAATCTCAGTAGAGATGTTTCCTCAGTTGAATTATGGATAAGTACCTAAATCTCAGACGAGATGTTTCCTCAGTTGAATTACGGACAAGTTCCTAAATCTCAGCAGAGATGTTTCCTAAGTTGAATTACGGACAAGTTCCTAAATCTCAGCAGAGATGTTTCCTCAGTTGAATTACAGACGAGTTCATAAATCTCAGCAGAGATGTTTCCTCAGTTGAATTATGGACGAGTTCCTAAATCTCAGCACAGATGTTTCCTCAGTTGAATTACGGACAAGTTCCTAAATCTCAGCAGAGATGTTTCCTCAGTTGAATTATGGACAAGTTCCTAAATCTCAGCAGAGATGTTTCCTCAATTGAATTACGGACGAGTTCCTAAATCTCAACAGAGATGTTTCCTCAATTGAATTACGGACGAGTTCCTAAATCTCCGCGAGATGTCTCCTCAATTGAATTACGGACGAGTTCCTAAATCTCAGCAGAGATGTTTCCTCAATTGAATTACAGACGAGTTCCTAAATCTCAGCGAGATGTCTCCTCAGTTGAATTACGGACGAGTTCCTAAATCTCAACGGAGATGTTTCCTCAGTTGAATTACAGACGAGTTCCTAAATCTCCGCAGAGATGTTTCCTCAGTTGAATTATGGACGAGTTCCTAAATCTCAGCAGAGATGTTTCCTCAATTTAATTACGGACGAGTTCCTAAATCTCAGCAGAGATGTTTCCTCAGTTAAATTACGGACGAGTTCGTAAATCTTAGCAGAGATGTTTCCTCAGTTAAATTACGAACGAGTTCCTAAATCTCAACAGAGATATTTCCTTGGTTGAATTACGGACGAGTTCCTAAATCTCAGTAGAGATGTTTCCTCAGTTGAATTACGAACAAGTTCCTAAATCTCAGCAAAGATGTTTCCTCAGTTGAATTACGGACGAGTTCCTAAATCTCGGCAAAGATGTTTCCTCAGTTGAATTACGGACGAGTTCCTAAATCTCAGCAGAGATGTTTCCTCAGTTGAATTACGGACGAGTTCCTAAATCTCAGCAAAGATGTTTCCTCAAATTACGGACGAGTTCCTAAATCTCAACAGAGATGTTTCCTCAGTTGAATTACGAACGAGTTCCTAAATCTCAGCAGAGATGTTTCCTCAGTTGAGTACGGACGATCGAAGTTCCTAAATATCAACAGAGATGTTTCCTCATTAGAATACGGACGACCGAAGCTCTTAAAAATTCTACTTCTCTCAACAAAGATCAGACTTCCCCAGTGGAATCTTCCTCAACGACAGGTATACAAGCTCTCGCTAAGGAATCTCTTATGCAATCGACACTCCTTCGGATGGCATCTTTAAGCCCATCTCCCGTCATAAATCTCCAAATGGCATCTGTAAGCCCATTCTCGACATCACAAGACAATTACCACTTCATGCGAGTGCAAATTTCTGGGCACTTTAGTGTTCAATCATCTTCCACCTTCGGATCAGGAAAGGCACGAAAGCCAATCTACATCCTCAGGTTTAAGAAAATTGAACAGGGGAAGCTGTTGTACCCCAAAATTTTCCCTCCCATATTTCTCAAAACATTTCAAGAATGATACTCAAGTTGCTCTAGGTAGTCCAAGGGTTGGCCATACAAGCTCTCTCTTAAGACAGTCTACTTCAAATTAGGGTTTCATGTTGCATCAAGATACTTGAGTCCAAGTGATCCCAAATGCTCACCAATGTCCTAATATGTTCTCAATATCATCCATGTCAAGTTTCAAGCCTTGCAGAGGAAGTTTGCTCAGTCATTGCTCAAAGGTCCAAAAATCGACCATGCAAGGACAAAAGTCAACTATGACCCACATACAGTCAAACTTCAAGATTTTAGGTCAACATCCTCATTTTGAAGTATACTTCATCATTTGATCAAGGATTGATCATGATTCATCAAGGATTTCTCATAATTCATCAAGACTCAAAAATTGCTAAATTAGGGTTTTGTAGGAAAAGTCAACTCAACTTTGACCAAGCATAACTTTCTCATACTTTATGAGAAATGAACCATACAAAGCTCATTTTGAATAGGATGCAATTCCCTACAATCCATCTTCAGCTCCCAAGTTCAAAATATGCAAACACAAGAAGTTATGGATTTGGACATTATAGGTCATTTTGAAAAGTCAACAAAAACATCTTTTTTGTCAAAGATTCATACATGAGCATGGAATATCAAATTGAGATGATACTAAAAGAGTTTATTAGAGGACATCTCAAGATTTCTAAAAAGTCCAAGAACACCTCCAAAGAGTCAAAATTGAGGAAGTTATGCATTGGTGAAGTTGACCATTTTTGCAAAATTGCCAAAAGTCTATTATCCCTAAAACTTCAAATTTTGCCAAATGGGCCCAATCTTTTTCACTTGTTTTGAGTTGGCAACATAGCCCACGAGCTCTAACCTTTTCCACCCGTCCATATCTTATTTTTATTATTTATTTTGATTTTTATTTGAATTAATTTGATTTAAATCAAAATAAATCAAATAAAATCCAAAACATTGATAACAAGAGATTTTATGATTGTTTCAGCTCTTAAATTATAGATACCAATCATTCAAACTCGTTTAAATGCATAGTGTGAACAAAAAGATTGATGTAGGCCATGTTTGGAAACGTTTTAAAGATGAATCAAATCAAATCAAAAATCATTGAAGGAGAAAGATTTGGACCAGTTTTGCAACCCTAATGCATTCACTCATATATATAGAACGGGGCCAAACCTAAAAGAGAGCTAGAAACAGGCGCTAGAGCAAGAACCAAATCTGAAAAAAGTCAAGAAGAGTGTGAGATCAAAATCCCATTTGGAGGCAGTTTCAGAACCTTTGAACAATCCCAATCGACTCCTGGGACTCTCAGCAAGCTAAAGCCATCAAGAACCAAGCATCTCAAGCCCTAAATCACACTGTAAGTCGTTCACAACTTCGCCCTGTTCTTGAATTCGAATCTCATATTTTAAGCATTGTTAGATTGAGTTAATTATACATTCTTGATCTATGGAACATATGCAAACTTTCTGCATCATTCAATTTCATTTTTATGGCCTATACACGATTTCACCATAGCTAGGTCACGAAGCTCCAAATTAGGGATTTCATTTACAGGAAAAATCAGCCTTCGTAAGTGGTACCATTGTGATCAGGAGGACGAGACGAGTCTAACCATGGTGTTAGATGTTATTTACATGGCCCATGGCAGATTTTGGGAACATACAGGCCTGTAGCTACGGACGTTGTCCGTAGGTATAAGGTCTCAATCTTTTAGCCACGGTGCAGGGAATAAGACACATATGTGGCCAGCCATCATTTGTTCATTTATATTTCGCGTGGAATTTCCCATTATTTTATTTGTTTCATATATTATTATTGTTTTGTAATATAATAACAGTGAAAACAAAGTGGCGTAGTGGTGGCCACATGAGCGCATAAGGCTTTAGAGGCTGGAGGTCAGGGTTCGATCCATGCCTCCAGCATTTGCTATTTTCTTGTTTTCTTTCAGGTTATTCAGTGCACGCACAAGCCAGGAGATCCACCATGTTCCCTCATAATCAATCATGCCAGATGGCCAAATGGCCAAATCTGATGGCCATCCAGGAAGGAACACCCTAGCCCAAGTCAAATGTGCCATACAGGATCAAGAAAGTCAGCATGGATCATCACTAATGGGCCCAGGAAATTGCTATTGGCACACCCACTTTCTCAGGCCCAATCTCTATCTTTTTATATTTTATTTTATTTCATTTAGTTATTTTATTTTATTTTACTAACTAAAAATTATTTTCTTTTTTATCAAAAAATCACCAAAAATATTTTAATGTCCAATTAAAATTAGAATATTATTTTTAGCAATAAATTAATCAATTTAATTAGGTTTGATTAATTAGACAATTTTAACTTCCTTTTGTAAATAATTAAAATCAATTAGAATAAATAGGATTTACACTAACTTAATTAAATCTTATCTTTTTCCTAAAATGACAAAAAAAACCAAAAATAGGTCATTTAATTATTTTTAATTAATTTAATCACTAATTAATTTTCACATTTAATCTAGAAAAAACTTAGTTCTTTTCTTTTAAAAATATTAAAAACAACAAAAAACATTTTTTTTCTTTTAATTAGGTTAAAAGGGTCAAACCCTAGTTTCGCATTCGATCTAATTTGTCATCGCGCGCTTTATTTTTATTTTTATCCAATTATTGTATCTGCTCACAGTTTGTAATACTTTTAATTAGGACTTTTACATTTATCGCTTTTATTTTCAAAGGGTTTGTTTTTGGCTATGTAAATACCCGAAGCCTTGTAATAGTGTAGTTTAATTTCCGCACTTTTAATTTCATAAATTATTAACTGTTAGATGTTTGATAATAGGGTTTGTATAACAAGAATGTATGTCTAATTTTAAAACAGTTAGATCACCTTAAATGTGCAAAGATAAAATAAATTGAAACTGAATCATTCGCACATGCGCACTCTTAGGGTACACTCCCACTTGGTTGCCTTCGGTAAACGGTCATTGAGTATAGGATGCTTTAGTGGTTGTCCTTTTGTCCAAAGATCAAGTTGCCTCGGAAAGGTTACCTCGAATATTGTTGCCTCGGATAAATGATCTAAGACATTAGGGTTACTACTAAGACGTCCTAACATTGCTTTAGTGACTGTACGTCCCTTTCGAATTGACCCTCAAACTCCAACGACGGTGCTACCTACTCACTAATAGTGGGATAGCGTTGTCTAAAGGAAACAAGCATAGAACGATTCTTTTTTCGAGTAGGTAGATTAGTTCTTAGATACTTGCTCATTCCAAACAAATTTTTTCACACTTACACTCTTTTACAAACAAAGTTTTCAAAAACACTTCATTACACTCTTGAACACAGACGCAAGAGTTAAATCAAAGTCAAAACAAAAACTTTTCAAAGCCCACAAACACAAAGAAAACAATTTTGAAAATGATGAGCTAGTACATAAGAGCCCATAGATAACTACGGATAGAAAGGGTGCTAATACCTTCCCTTTCTATAAATCTACCCCCCGTACTCAAAATCTCGAAAAAGGAATTTTTCTGTGCTTTTTTCCTTTCCTTGTTGGATAAAATAAAAGTCGATGGCGACTCTTGCTTACCGCGACATTTTGTGAACACAAACGCAAAACGCAAACCAGCAAAATTTCCTTAACGAAATAGGGAAACCACGATCCCGGTTCTGGACACCGTATCACAGTATCAAAAGCGAATGATCAAGGCTTTTAACAAGAAAGTCAGACGAAAAGAATATCAAGTCGGGGATCTAGTGATCAAACGCATCATACTGCCGCAAGGTGATCCCAGGGGCAAATGGACCCCTACGTACGAAGGGTCATTTATGGTTAAGAACATTTTCTCGGGAGGAGCTATGATTCTAACCACCATGGATGGTGTTGTACCCCAAAATTTTCCCTCCCATATTCTTCAAGAAATTGCCAAGCCAAGTCACAAAATTCCCCAAGAGTTGCACAGCTCAACAGTCTCTCATACAGTCAAAACTAGGGTTTGTGTTCTGATCAAGAAAAGGAAGTTTTCAAGTGCCCAATCAAGTCTCATATGCTTACAAAGATGGTCAAGTATCCTCATATCAAGTTTCAAGGCATTCAGCTCAAAATTGCACAGTCAAAACCCTAAATTGCACTACAGTCAACTGTAGGGGCAAAATGGTCATTTGACAGTCAAAAGTTCAAATTTTTGGTCAACATATCATTTTGAAGCCACAAACATCATTTGATCAATGCTTGATCATGATTCTCAAGATTTGGCTCAGAAATCATCAAAGATGCAAAAGTTACTATATTTGGACAGCTGAAAAAGTCAACTGAAATTGACCAGGGCATAACTTTCACATGGATTATCAAAAATATTCCATCCAAAGCTCATTTTTAAGAGAAAGACATTTCCTACAACTCATCTTCATATTCCAAGTCCAAGAAATGCTCTCACAAAAAGTTATCAATTTCAACATTATAGGTCATTTTCAAAAGTCAACAAAAAGGGACTTTAAGTCAAAGGCCATAACTTGAGATTGGTAAATCAAAATGACATGGGACCAAAGGCATTGGTTAGAGGACTCAAAGACCTTTCCAAACTGTCCAAGAACATGTGAAAAGCTTAAAAATTGAGCAAGTTATGCCTTGTGGAAGTTGGGAAAATTTTGGGAATTTTGAAAAGTCAACTTTACTTCAAATGACCTAAATTTGCTAATGGGCCCATTTTTCTTCCATGATTCATCATTCCAAGCCTATGCACGACCACTTGGCCCAAAGGGAAGCATTTTCTCATTTTTTTATTTATTTATTTGAATTTTTATTTATATTAATTCAATTAAATTAATTAAATGTGTGAAAAATATCTAAATGAACCAAACAAATCTTTTTGTACACATTTCAAGGTCAATATTTCGTGCACATGCTGATTAGGAAGGATTGGATTGAATTGATCATAATTTGCACAAAAACCATGTGAAAAAGATTGAAAATATAATGGAAAAAATCAAATCTTCAATCCATAATTACAAGAGATTTTGTTGAATTTTGTTAACCTAATATGCTCATTACATAACCAGGAAGACAACCCTAAGCCTTGGAGACTAAAAGCTGCGCTGAAAATACCATTGAAAACTTGGAAAATTGTCAAGAAAGTTCAATTCTGAAATCAACTTTCTAGGTGGATTCAAGCCCTAATTCCTATTCCATTGGCTTCCTGAAGCTTCACTGATCACATTCCAACCATTAACAACCCTCCAAACGCAAGAGATTGGTATACAGAATGCAAGATGCATAGTGAAAAATTCATCATCGTGTTTTGAAATTTACGCATCCTCATAACATTTTGTTTATTGATTCTCATTCCTCATGATGTTCTGAAGCTAACCCCTGCATTTGATTAGATTATTATGCGTTGTAGGCGATTTTGCCATTGTTAAAATTTAGGGTTTGCAGGTTCTTGGATTAGGGGTTTTCATACAAAGCAAAATCAGGCCACCTCAATACCATGGTTGGATTCAGTACATCAAGACGAAGAGATCTTGACCCTCGCGATCAATTTATTGACATCATAGCGCTAGTCGCTATTTTCTTGAAGCTAGCCTAAGACCATGCGTTCAAAACCGTTTCCATAGGCTTTTGTTTCAGAAAAAAATAAAAACAATGAAGAAGACGATGTGCTGTCCATCAACGATAGGCTGGTTTTAAATTTCGCGCGTTTAACCACTACGCGTTGTTTTTTTCTTTTTGTTATTTATTTACTATAATATGTTAATTGAAACGTTGTAGCTCAGCTGGCAGGTGTATGTGCGTGTGACCTTCATGACCTGGGTTCAAGTCCCAGGTCTGTACACTTTCAATATTATTTTTCTATAATTATTCCTATGTAGCGTTTGTGGTGGAGTACATGATATACCACCATCATCCAGACGTCCATGTGCTTAGTGGAATCAGATCAAAGGCCAAGAATCAAAGAACACATTATGCCTTAGTCAATGCACCATATGGAACCTGGGAAAGTCAGCGAATCTCTAGCTTAATGGGCCTGGATTCTTGGACCAACACCTCACTTTGGGACAGAAAACCCCCCTGGTTTGCTTTTCTTTTCATATTTTATTTTTTAATTATTGTGTTATTTATTTTTTATTGTTTTAACTAATTAATTATTTCTTTTGCAAAATATAAAAACTTCATTAAAAAAATCAGAAAAGACCAAAAATAATAAATATTTTTATTGTAATTATTTTCTTGTAAATAAATTAACATGCAATTATTAGTTGTAATTAGGATTGTTGCAACTTTAACTCTTTTCATAATAAAATAATAAAAATATAGAATTTAGGTTTAATTAACAATTTCCATTCCTTTTAATTTTTCCTTTTTATCAATAATATTATTATTATTTATTTATTTTCATAATTAAATTGTACCTAAATAATTTAGGTTTAAATTAGGTCAAAAATTCAATATTTTCTTAATAACTAAAAATAATTAGAATTAGGGTTTATTTTAATTTCAATCAATTCCTTTTTCTTTTAAATCTTAAAACATACAAAAATACTAAAAAAACATGTTCTTTTAATTTTTAATTGTAATTTCTTATTAATTTTAATTTTGCAAAAGGGTCCAACGCCCATTTTTTTTAATTGTTAATTTCGCGCATTTATTTTATATCGTTTAAATAATCATGTAATTCTCCCAAAGCGTTGTACAATTTATACTTTTCGCACTTTTATTCGCTTTATTTATTTTCCGTCAAATCGGGTCCGGTTTAATTTTGGCGATGTGGACCCGCGCCATTTGTAATAGTTGTAGATTTATTTTTCCGCAACTTTTAACTGTTAAATAAGCATGCAAGAATGAATGGACTTAAAATAAAATCAAGCGTAGATCACAACAATCATGACAAGACAAATGCAAACGAAAACGACACACAATTCGCACACACCACCCCTAGGGTACGCCTCACTGTTGCCTCTCGAAAGGTGATAGTCGAGTAGAGGACGTCTTAGTAAGTCCTCATGATCCGGGAACCTGGCATGAGGGTAGCTTCTAAGGTGTCTTCCCATTGCTCTGGTGATCACCATGTCCCGAACCTCGAATTGACCCGAACACCTCCAACGGTGGTGCTACCTACCTCTCAATGGTGGGATGGCACTACTTTAAAGGACATTTACATAGACGAATTCCTTAGGGTAGGTAGGTTCTCAAGGATACTTGCTCTAATTTCAAAAACAAACTGAAATCTTTTCACACCAACACTTTTCAAAAGCTTTCAAAGCAAATTTTTCAAACACTCTGACGTACGAGTCGAACTGAAATTTTTCAAAGAAACTTTTTAAAACCCACATTGAAAAGCAAACAAAACATTTTTGAAAACACATTGAGCAAGTATCTAAGAGCCCATGGATAACCGTGGATAGAAAGGGTGCTAACACCTTCCCTTTCTATAACCTACCTCCCGAACCGAGAGCAATCTCTTTAAAGGAATTTTTCTGTGCTTTTGTCCTTTCCATTTGGAGAAAATAAAAGACGGTGGCGACTCTTGCTTCCGCGACATTTCGCGAACCAGCGTTAAACAGTCAGTTCCAGATCCACCGATCACAGAACTGGCGACTCTGCTGGGGAGTTAACTTAAAGTGAGGTGTACCTTAGGGTTAGTTCATAACTTTGTTTTCAATTGCTTTCCTTGTTTGCTTTAAATTGTGGGACTGTCTTGGGAGTTCTATAGATCCTAACCCGGATCTGGGGATACCTTCTTAGAAAGTAGCAACAAGGTTGTGAGGGAACTGTGCGGGGTATACCGACATGGTTGAAACAGTCTGCTACGTTGATGTGGCACTTTGGTGTGTACCGGTAACCCTTGAGTTCAGTCAAGGAGAGTACGGGGCCTTCGCGTGGTGTCGTGAAGCATCAACAGACCTTAGGAACCTTAATTGAACTATCTTGGCCTCTTTAGGGTAGTGAGATAACTGACTTTGGTGCAGTCCGAGGTTGGTTGATACTCGATACTACACTCAATTAGGGTTGCTTTCCTGGAATATTCCGGTCGCCAGTTCAGTGGCTAAATCGAAACGATGAACAATGAAAGCAATCCCGTGATATTGGGAACCTTAGAACCCGGTTACTTTGATTAGGACAGGTTGAACCCACCAACTTCAAGAGGGTAATACCTAGACCCCATGCTGGCCTAAACTCTAAGGGTTCTCTTGTGTGACTTGTGTGCCTTTGTACTTGCCTACTTGCATGCTTGTTAGCTGACAAATGAACTATTTGCAGGTTTTGTTTATAGTCCTTAACTAGGACTCATGACAAGGTTTACCAAATTTCTTGCAGGTTTTGTTTATAGTCCTTAACTAGGACTCATAACAGGGTATTAAATTTCTTGCAGGGCTGTTTATAATCCTTAATTGGGACTCATAACAGGGTTACTCACATTACCCCATGCATAGCATGACATCATACCATTGCATACCATTGCATACACCCTAACCCATTTCAAGGATCTCAAGGGCTTGTGATGCAGGTCATGATAAATCAAACATCTAGCCAGGGGCAAAGAGGATTTATTTTCCTCTAGCCAAGGGTGTCAGGGGCTATGACCCACTGGATATGGTGAGCCTTTGACCCTTGATGAAGGACTCTCAACAAAATGAAGTTCTTACAATCAAGCTACCGGTTCCAAATGCTAACAAAGTTTCTCTGTTTACCCCGCGAGGTCCTTGAAAACATTACATGCATGTCATACATCTCATTGCATTGCAGGTATCCCTTTGACAGGTTGCTTACCCTTCCCCGCTGTTTATTTCAGCCGATCGTCATGAATCCTGAATCATCAGCCGAGCAGACTATCAAGGACCTCCAGGCTCAGAACGCCCAGTTCCAAGAGCTGATCATGAATTTGACCCAGGGGCAACAAGATCTGAAGGCTCTGCTCTTGAAGAAGGACAAGAAGAAGAAGAGGACTGTCTTGTTCAGCCCTAGACGCAGATCTGGAAATACACCGCAGACTGAAACTGAGAGGACAACCCCATCTGTGGGGAAGAGCAGTCACCAAGAGGAAAGGGTTCCTAGTCCAGTGGTCTCCGACAACGAGACAGATTTTGACGACGAACAATACCCTCCGGCTGAGGACAAGTACAAGCAGTTGGAAGACCGTTTGAAGGCTATGGAAATACAACAAGTACCTGGGCTGGATTTCGGGGATCTGGGTTTGTCTACTGGTGTGATCATCCCTCGGAAGTTCAAGGCACCATCATTCACTAAATATGACGGGGCGTCTTGTCCCAAGTTACATCTCAGGTCCTATGTTCGGAAGATTCAGCCATATACGGTGGACAAGAATTTGTGGATCCACTTCTTCCAGGAAAGTCTTTCAGGGACTCACCTCGAATGGTTCTATCAACTAGATGGGACCAAAATTCGTAACTGGGAGGAGTTGGCAACTGCTTTCTATAAGCAGTACCAGTATAATACCGACCTTGCTCCCACACGTACCCAACTCCAGGGTATGTCATTGGGGTCAAGTGAAGGTTTCAAGGAGTACGCACAAAGATGGAGAGACCTTGCTGGAAGGGTGCAACCTCCCTTAACTGATCGCGAGCTCGTCGACATGTTCTTGGGGACCCTGTCTGGTCCATTCTTAAACCACCTAATTGGGAATTCTGCTGCTGGGTTTACAGATCTTGTCTTGACTGGGGAGAGAATCGAAGCTGGTATCAAGTCCGGGAAGATTCAAGAAACCGCATCTGCTGATGCTCAGAAAAGCCCCACAGTGGGAAGAAGGAGTCCAATGCTATACATGGTAAAAAGGGTCATCATGATGTAGGGGCAATCCAGATCTCTGATCCCACACCCGTTCAACCAAGAAAGAGCAATAGGCATAGGATAAAGCATCAAGATAGGAAGTATACTGACATCAACATGTCTTTGTCTCAGGCATTACAGCAATTGCTGAGGGCAAAACTGATCACACTAAAGGATCCTCCTCAAAATCCTGACACTTCCTCTCCCAAGTACAACCCGGGTGTGAGATGTGCCTACCATTCTGACAGTCCTGGACATGACACCGACGACTGTTGGACCTTGAAGAACAAGATCCAGGATTTGATTGACGCCAAGGAGGTCGAGTTTGAACGCTGATCCTACACCAAATCATCGAGAATGTCTTTTGTTCATTCAAATGTTCAAGTTGTATTTTTCTTTGATTGTTCAAACATTTATTCATGTTAAAACATTGTTATTCCATTAATGCATCGCTTATGTCTATTTTGAATCAATATATTCGCATTCACTATATGCAAATTGTTTTCATATTTTTTCTGATGTCAACTCTCGCTAATTCTAAGCCTCTTGAGGGAGGATGACGAAAACGATACCATGATCTACAGTATGCTTTTGAACAGACCCCGCTGATGAGGTACAGGCATTGTTTCAAATCCTAAACACTGGAGTTATAAGGATGATAATCCCTCGTCAACCCCTCTGAGCCAAAGAAGTAGGAGTTTTTCTTTTCGAAATTTAAAACCCTTTATCATAACCTGGGGCAGGGTAGTTCTCTCAGTTGATCCGAGTGCATAACAAATGGCACCAAAGAGGTCCTTACAAAACAAAAGACAGTAATGGTTCTGAATAAATCACAAGGACAGGCAGTCATTATCTCAAAAAATGAAAAACCCATTAAGTCAAAACCCATGAAGGAGACTTACAAAACTGGGGCATCCCGCTGACTGTAATTCCAAAAAAAGGAAACAGTTCAGGCAAAAAAAGAAAGGGATAACAAAAATCAAGGAAGAGGTCTCACAAACCCTCAACCAAAGCAAAAAAATGACTGCCTATTCAAAAGAAATCATCAACATCTGAACCATTATTGGAACATCAAAGCAAAGACTCAAGCAAGGTCTAACGCACGATCAACTGAGTTTAGGTTTGGAGAACATCACGAAGAGCGGGTGGGTACAAATAATTTGAGCCTTTATCCTTTGTTTCTTAAACCGTGAACCAGGCCACGTTATAACCCTCAAAAGTCCTAGCTGAAGCATGGGTTAGCTCGAAAGCATACTATCACGAAAGGTATCCTGACTCCTTAAGGCCTACGGTAAATACGGAGTTGACATCACGTTTTACAAACATTCACTTGTTTTATGAAAAAAGAATGCATTTTCAAAATCTTTGAGACAGACATAAGCTTTGCATTTTTAACATAACTTTGTTTGCATATGACTTTTTGTTTGAACAGCATAGAAATTCGCATGACGAAAGTCTAATGAACAAGAGTATCTCCAATCAAGGGGCACGGCATGATCATGGTCTACCATCTGGGGCAGTTAAGTCAAGATCCAGAGAATCTCTCAAAAGGCCAAAAAGCCTGGGGAAAATCTCTGCCTGAGTCACTTGGGGCACTCCAGCAACGAATCTTGCACGATCAGACACCTTCTGGTAATATGGCAACACAAGCAGCCAGGGGCACCTACCTGCATTCTAAGAGCGTGGACATAGTCGAAAAATACTACGCAAAATCAAAGACCCGCTAGGTTGACACACCTAGGCAAAAATAAGGGCTTCCCGGCGAACCAAAAGGGTTCAGGCAAAATGAAGGGACGAAATGAAAAATCTGTACACCCGGCAAGTCGAAAACCTGAAAAGGCGGCTTGAGCAAAAATGGGTATCCCGGTGGACTGAAAACCCGAAAGGGCGGTCCAGGCAAAAGTTAGGGATTAAAGCGTACGACTATGTCCTGCCATCTGTCTACCAGAAGAAGGTTTGTCCATCAACAACTATCAGCACCCCACAAGTGCCTCCCCCATAGAAACAGGGGCAATAAAGAGTGGTCTAAGCAATCTGATTGTTCTATCCTCCAAGGTGTCAAGGTAGGGTCCGTTGAAGAACATAACCAATACAGTTCAATACTTCCCCAGAAAAGTCCAATCTGGTTTCCCCAGGAAAGATGGAGTCCATATCCCCAAGCATTAAGCTTATCCCCTCGCAGAGCACGAACGCGTCGTCCGGCTTGATTTAAAGAGTTATTTTCTTAATAGGATATAACTGGGTTATCCTCAGCCAAAGGCCACGGAAAGAGCGTCGTCGACAAAGTCTTCCTATCCCCAGCAAAACTATTATCAACACTCAGCAAGGCATCCCTCTTCCCACAGAGTATTGCTTCTCAGCATAGTCACTAGAGCATCTTTTCTCCCCGCAGAATCCGTCATTTGCCAAGTTCATCCCCCAACGGAGTCATCTCCTCCTACCGGTATTCTTGCAGTTATCATCCCCAGTGGAAGCAAAATCTATTCCTCAACATCAGCCCAGGATACGACTTCCCGGCACTCGTCAAGGATTTATTTTCTTAGACAAATATACATTCATAAACATCACATCTTCATACATTATAGCATGCATAGGCATCATACTACACGAATCTCATTGATTTTGCAGACATACAGTTCATGCATCATGATTTTGCATACAATTATGTTTTGCCTTTTCAGGAAAAAGATAAATACAAAAATGACTACTATCAACTATCGCAACTCATTCTAGATATAGTTTCAGATATGATCCAGATATGGTGACGTTCTGATACTGCTTCCAGAATTCCTTCTCGATATAGTTTCAGATATGACCCAGAGATGGTGACGTTCTGACGCTGCTTCCAGACATCCTTCTTGATATAGTTTCAGATATGATCCAGATATGGTGACGTTCTGATACTGCTTCCAGACATCCTTCTAGATATAGTTTCGGATATGATCCAGATATGGTGACGTTCTGACGCTGCTTCCAGATTTCCTTCCAGATATAGTTTCAGATATGATCCAGATATGGTGACGTTCTGATGCTGCTTCCAGGTATCCTTCAGATATAGTTTCAGATATGATCCAGATATGGTGACGTTCTGATGCTGCTTCCAGGTATCCTTCAGATATAGTTTCAGATATGATCCAGATATGGTGACGTTCTGATACTGCTTCCAGGTATCCTTCAGATATAGTTTCAGATATGATCCAGACATGGTGACGTTCTGATACTGCTTCCAGGTATCCTTCAGATATAGTTTCAGATATGACCCAGAGATGGTGACGTTCTGATGCTGCTTCCAGATTTCCTTCCCGATATAGTCCAGATATGACCCAGATATGGCGACGTTCTAACACTTATTCCAGTCCAAGACCTCCTCTAGTCCAGCTAAATCGATGCCCAACGGATTTTTCTGATAAAGACGCAGTAGAAGTAGTCTCTTATGGTTCCCTCTCCGACGGTGTGTGAGGTGGTAAGTCCTTTTTCAGATGTTTCCCTCTCCGACGATGAGTGTGAGGTGATAATCTCTTATGGTTCCCTCTCTGACGGTGTGTGAGGTGGTAAGTCCTTTTTCAGATGTTTCCCTCTCCGACGATGAGTGTGAGGTGATAGTCTCTTATGGTTCCCTCTCCGACGGTGTGTGAGGTGGTAAGTCCTTTTCAGATGTTTTCCTCTCCGACGTTGAGTGAGGTGATCATTCCTTTCAGATTATAATTGCCTATGGTTCTCGTCCTGATCCTGCGAAGATGGTATTTCCCACTAAGATTTTCTCAACGAGCGTTGTTGAAGTTAAAGTCACCCAAGGTTCTCGTACCATTCATGCTAAGGCAGTAACCATACCTGGTTCATTCATTATCTTTTGAAGCTCCAGACTCAGCTCCTGTAACCAGTCAGGACACATCTATACCAAGCATCTAAAATCAGCCCCTGCAACGTGTCAGGTACTCATTTTTCTTTTGCAGGTAAGCAGGTTCTCGCTAAGGAATCTCTTACGCGATCAACACCCAGATGGCATCTATAAGCCCATCATCCTATCCAGCAATCTCCAAATGGCATCTATAAGCCCATTCCCATCACACTGCTAACATGTGAGCGCAAATTTCTGGGCACTCTAGTGTCCAATCATCTTCTACCCTCGGATTACAAAAGGCACGTCCGCCAATCTGCATCCTCAGGTCTAAGAAGATTGAACAGGGGCAACTGTTGTACCCCAAAATTTGCCCTCCCATATTCTTCAAGAAATTGCCAAGCCAAGTCACAAAATTCCCCAAGGGTTGCACAGCTCAACAGTCTCTCATATAGTCAAAACTAGGGTTTGTGTTCTGATCAAGAAAAGGAAGTTTTCAAGTGCCCAATCAAGTCTCATATGCTTACAAAGATGGTCAAGTATCCTCATATCAAGTTTCAAGGCATTCAGCTCAAAATTGCACAGTCAAAACCCTAAATTGCAGTACAGTCAACTGTAGGGGCAAAATGGTCATTTGACAGTCAAAAGTTCAAATTTTTGGTCAACATATCATTTTGAAGCCACAAACATCATTTGATCAATGCTTGATCATGATTCTCAAGATTTGGCTCAGAAATCATCAAAGATGCAAAAGTTACTATATTTGGACAGCTGAAAAAGTCAACTGAAATTGACCAGGGCATAACTTTCACATGGATTATCAGAAAAATTCCATCCAAAGCTCATTTTGAAGAGAAAGACATTTCCTACAACTCATCTTCATATTCCAAGTCCAAGAAATGCTCTCACAAAAAGTTATCAATTTCAACATTATAGGTCATTTTCAAAAGTCAACAAAAAGGGACTTTAAGTCAAAAGCCATAACTTGAGATTGGTAAATGAAAATGACATGGGACCAAAGGCTTTGGTTAGAGGACTCAAAGACCTTTCCAAAATGTCCAAGAACATGTGAAAAGCTTAAAAATTGAGCAAGTTATGCCTTGTGGAAGTTGGGAAATTTTTGGGAATTTTGAAAAGTCAACTTTACTTCAAATGACCTAAATTTGCTAATGGGCCCATTTTTCTTCCATGATTCATCATTCCAAGCCTATGCACGACCACTTGGCCCAAAGGGAAGCATTTTCTCATTTTTTTATTTATTTATTTGAATTTTTATTTATATTAATTCAATTAAATTAATTAAATGTGTGAAAAATATCTAAATGAACCAAACAAATCTTTTTGTACACATTTCAAGGTCAATATTTCGTGCACATGCTGATTAGGAAGGATTGGATTGAATTGATCATAATTTGCACAAAAACCATGTGAAAAAGATTGAAAATATAATGGAAAAAATCAAATCTTCAATCCATAATTACAAGAGATTTTGTTGAATTTTGTTAACCTAATATGCTCATTACATAACCAGGAAGACAACCCTAAGCCTTGGAGACTAAAAGCTGCGCTGAAAATACCATTGAAAACTTGGAAAATTGTCAAGAAAGTTCAATTCTGAAATCAACTTTCTAGGTGGATTCAAGCCCTAATTCCTATTCCATTGGCTTCCTGAAGCTTCACTGATCACATTCCAACCATTAACAGCCCTCCAAACGCAAGAGATTGGTATACAGAATGCAAGATGCATAGTGAAAAATTCATCATCGTGTTTTGAAATTTACGCATCCTCATAACATTTTGTTTATTGATTCTCATTCCTCATGATGTTCTGAAGCTAACCCCTGCATTTGATTAGATTATTATGCGTTGTAGGCGATTTTGCCATTGTTAAAATTTAGGGTTTGCAGGTTCTTGGATTAGGGGTTTTCATACAAAGCAAAATCAGGCCACCTCAATACCATGGTTGGATTCAGTACATCAAGACGAAGAGATCTTGACCCTCGCGATCAATTTATTGACATCATAGCGCTAGTCGCTATTTTCTTGAAGCTAGCCTAAGACCATGCGTTCAAAACCGTTTCCATAGGCTTTTGTTTCAGAAAAAAATAAAAACAATGAAGAAGACGATGTGCTGTCCATCAACGATAGGCTGGTTTTAAATTTCGCGCGTTTAACCACTACGCGTTGTTTTTTTCTTTTTGTTATTTATTTACTATAATATGTTAATTGAAACGTTGTAGCTCAGCTGGCAGGTGTATGTGCGTGTGACCTTCATGACCTGGGTTCAAGTCCCAGGTCTGTACACTTTCAATATTATTTTTCTATAATTATTCCTATGTAGCGTTTGTGGTGGAGTACATGATATACCACCATCATCCAGACGTCCATGTGCTTAGTGGAATCAGATCAAAGGCCAAGAATCAAAGAACACATTATGCCTTAGTCAATGCACCATATGGAACCTGGGAAAGTCAGCGAATCTCTAGCTTAATGGGCCTGGATTCTTGGACCAACACCTCACTTTGGGACAGAAAACCCCCCTGGTTTGCTTTTCTTTTCATATTTTATTTTTTAATTATTGTGTTATTTATTTTTTATTGTTTTAACTAATTAATTATTTCTTTTGCAAAATATAAAAACTTCATTAAAAAAATCAGAAAAGACCAAAAATAATAAATATTTTTATTGTAATTATTTTCTTGTAAATAAATTAACATGCAATTATTAGTTGTAATTAGGATTGTTGCAACTTTAACTCTTTTCATAATAAAATAATAAAAATATAGAATTTAGGTTTAATTAACAATTTCCATTCCTTTTAATTTTTCCTTTTTATCAATAATATTATTATTATTTATTTATTTTCATAATTAAATTGTACCTAAATAATTTAGGTTTAAATTAGGTCAAAAATTCAATATTTTCTTAATAACTAAAAATAATTAGAATTAGGGTTTATTTTAATTTCAATCAATTCCTTTTTCTTTTAAATCTTAAAACATACAAAAATACTAAAAAAACATGTTCTTTTAATTTTTAATTGTAATTTCTTATTAATTTTAATTTTGCAAAAGGGTCCAACGCCCATTTTTTTTAATTGTTAATTTCGCGCATTTATTTTATATCGTTTAAATAATCATGTAATTCTCCCAAAGCGTTGTACAATTTATACTTTTCGCACTTTTATTCGCTTTATTTATTTTCTGTCAAATCGGGTCCGGTTTAATTTTGGCGATGTGGACCCGCGCCATTTGTAATAGTTGTAGATTTATTTTTCCGCAACTTTTAACTGTTAAATAAGCATGCAAGAATGAATGGACTTAAAATAAAATCAAGCGTAGATCACAACAATCATGACAAGACAAATGCAAACGAAAACGACACACAATTCGCACACACCACCCCTAGGGTACGCCTCACTGTTGCCTCTCGAAAGGTGATCGTCGAGTAGAGGACGTCTTAGTAAGTCCTCATGATCCGGGAACCTGGCATGAGGGTAGCTTCTAAGGTGTCTTCCCATTGCTCTGGTGATCACCATGTCCCGAACCTCGAATTGACCCGAACACCTCCAACGGTGGTGCTACCTACCTCTCAATGGTGGGATGGCACTACTTTAAAGGACATTTACACAGACGAATTCCTTAGGGTAGGTAGGTTCTCAAGGATACTTGCTCTAATTTCAAAAACAAACTGAAATCTTTTCACACCAACACTTTTCAAAAGCTTTCAAAGCAAATTTTTCAAACACTCTGACGTACGAGTCGAACTGAAATTTTTCAAAGAAACTTTTTAAAACCCACATTGAAAAGCAAACAAAACATTTTTGAAAACACATTGAGCAAGTATCTAAGAGCCCATGGATAACCGTGGATAGAAAGGGTGCTAACACCTTCCCTTTCTATAACCTACCTCCCGAACCGAGAGCAATCTCTTTAAAGGAATTTTTCTGTGCTTTTGTCCTTTCCATTTGGAGAAAATAAAAGACGGTGGCGACTCTTGCTTCCGCGACATTTCGCGAACCAGCGTTAAACAGTCAGTTCCAGATCCACCGATCACAGATGGTGACGACCTTCCTCACCCCGTCAATACAGACATAGTGAAAAAATACTACGCATGATCAAAGACCTACTAGGTCGACTGGCCTAGGAAAAAATAAGGGCTTCCCGGAGAACCAAAAGGGTTCGGGGAAAAGTAAGGGATGAAAATGAAAAAAAAACTGTACACCCGGCAAGTCGAAAACCTGAAAAGACGGCTTGGGAAAAAAAGGGTATCTCGGTGGACTGAAAACCCGAAAGGGCGGTCCAGGAAAAAATTAGGGATCAAAGCGTAACACTATGTCTCATTGGATTATCTTGCAACCAGACTTCGGTATCGACTATCAAGCTCGGACGACGCTGATCAATCTGATCTACCTTCAACCAAGTAGAAAAGTGATGAGACGCTCGAAGATATAAGGGCAATAGCAGAGTTGGAACCCAGTGGGATTGTGTCACATAGCTATTTCTTTTTCTTTTACACAAATTGTATAATTTCTATCTTTCGGTGGCGTTTTCTTACAGGCCAACTTCAGAATCAATACAAATCATTTTCACAAAGAAATTTCAAAATTGTTTTTATTTTTCTGTTTTTTTTTTGCAAGAACGTCTAATGGTTCATTTTTGATATATGCATTTGAAAATAATTGTTGCTCATAAATATTTACATGCGAAACAAAAGAAAATTACTCGTAATTCCAGGAACAAGGGAAAACAAGAAGTGTCCAAACCTTATAGTTGCTCTACCCACCAGGTACAAGGATAGATCCAGCTTGACAAAATGACTAAAGGCACATACACTCCCCGCAGAGTAAGAAGTACCCAAAAAAAACAGTGGTGTTAATTCTCCCCATGCAGAGTTCATATATCACCAACAATGGAAGACTATCCCCAGTGGAGTTTATTTCTTCAACAAGCAGAAACTCAATCCCCAACAGGGTTCATTATCACCAGCAACGGTAATTCATCCCCAGCCGAGGTTATTTCTCCAAATCAGCAGATCTTCTGACAGAGTATCTCTTCCCCATAGAGTCATTCTCTCGCCAGTTTATTCTCCAGCAGAGTTATTCTCCCGCCAATTTATTCTCAAATCATCTTCGATCGTTATCCCTAGCGAGAACGAAGAATTCAACTCCTTGCACTCTCCAGCAGCAGTCTGAGATTTATTTTCCCCAGCTAGAAAACATCACGATAAAATTGCATATCCATACATCATGGCATGCGCATACGCATCATACAGCACAATCTCATTTATTTTGAGAGCATCATTACTCGATACATGTCATACATCATGACATTACATACGACTAACTCTTTACCTTTCAGGGAAAGATACAACCAAATTCTCACAAGTTTCTTTGGTTCAGTCGAATCGGTGCTAAGATTTCTATTCTAATTCAAGACTATGAAGCCCGGATCCGACCGGATAATATCTTGATTTCTCCATCATACTGTGAAGCCCGAAGAACGACTGGATAATAGTACCAAAATACCGTGAAGCCTGGAATCGACCATATAGTGGTTTATCTTAAATTTAAGCTATGTAGCCCAGATTCGACCGAATAATAGTTTAATCCCCAGCAAGTTACTGTGAAGCCTGGAAATCGACCAGATAGCAGTACAAGACACCGTGAAGCCTGGAAACCACCAGATAGTGGTATGTCATAAGCATAAGATGTGAAGCCCAGAAACCGACTGGATAACAACTTAACCTTCAGCAAGTTATTGTGAAGCCTGGATTACGGTCAGATAGCAATACAAGGTACCATGAAGCCTGGACTCGACCAGATAATGGTATAAGACGTTGTGAAGCCTGGATTACGACCAAATAACAGCAAAGAATACTACGAAGCCTGGAGTCGACCAGATAGTGGTATACCTTTAATGCAAGTTATGAAGCCCAGATTCGACCGGATAATATCTTGATTTCTCCAAACACCATGAAGCCTGGACTCGACCAGATAATGGTATAGGACACCATGAAGCCTGGATTACGACCAGATAGTGGCAAAGACACTGAAGCATGGGACTACGACCAGATAACAGTAAGGGATACTGCGAAGCTTGGATTTCGACCAAATAGCAGTTTACCTGGCCAATTACTAAGAAGCCTGGAATCGACCAGATATTAGTATTGCCTTAAATTCAAGTTGAAGTCCGGGTACGACCGGATAACAACTTAATTCCTTCTGAAGCCTGGCGCACGATCAGATAAGAATTGAGAAATTGCGAAGCCTGGAAGACGACCAGATAGCAAGTTCAATCTCATCCCCCCAGTAAGCCACTGTAAAGCCTGGAGCACGACCAGATAGCAGTCAGTCTTATTTTCCTCAGCAAATCATTGTGAAGTCTGGAGCGCGACCATATAGCAGTTCATTTGCACCTCCTCGACTAAGAGACGATTCCCCAGCAGAATAACGGACGACCGAAGCTCCTAAAATTCTATTTCTCTCAAGACAGAGACCAGCATTCCCCAGCGAAGTCCTCCTCAACAACAGGTGTACCGGCTCTCGTAGAGGAATCTCTTATGCGATTGACACTCCTTCGGATGGCATCTTTAAGCCCATCCTCCATCATCAACTTCCGAATGGCATCTATAAGCCCATCCCCTAAATCGCGAGGCCAGTACCACTTCATGCGAGTGCAAATTTCTGGGCGCTCTAGTGTTCAATCATCTTCCACCTTCGGATCACGAAAGGCGAGCGAGCCAATCTACATCCTCAGGTTTAAGAAGATTTAACAGGGGAAGTTGTTGTAACCCAAAATTTTCCCTCCCATATTTCTCAATATGTTTCAAGTGAGGTCCTCAAATTGCTCAAGGAAGTCCAAGGGTTGACCAGACAAACTCTCTCCTAAGGCAGTCTACCTCAAGTTAGGGTTTTAGTTTGCATCAAGGTACTTGAGTCCAAGGGATCCCAAATGCTCACCATTGTCCTAATATGTTCTCAAGATCATCCATGCCAAGTTTCAAGCCTTGCAGAGGAAGTTTGCTCAGTCAATTGCTCAAAGGCCTGAAAATCGACTATGCTAGGGCTAAAGTCAAATGTGGCCCACATACAGTCAAACTTCAATATTTTTGGTAAAAATTCTCATTTTGAAGTATTATTCATCATTTGATCAAGGGTTGATCATGATTCCTCAAAGATTTCTCACAATTCATCAAAACCCAAAAGTTGCTAAATTAGGGTTTTGTAGGAAAAGTCAACTCAGCTTTGACCAAGCATAACTTTCTCATACTTTATCAAGAATGACCCATCCAAGGCTCATTTTGAAGAGGATGTAATTCCCTACAATTAATATCTATCTCCCAAGTTCAAAATATGCACTCATAAGAAGATATAAATTTGGACATTATAGGTCATTTTGAAAAGTCAACAAAAACACCTTTTTTGTCAAAGCTTCATACAAGAACATGGAAGACTAAATTGAGATTATACCAAAAGGGTTTCTTAGAGGACATCCTAAGCTTTCTAAAAAGTCCAAGAACACATCTCTAGGGTCAAAATTGAAGGAGTTATGCATTGGTGAAGTTGACCCTTTTTGTAAAATTGCCAAAAGTCAAATGTGCCCAAAATTGCATTTTTTGCTAAATGGGCCTAACTTTTTATGCTTGCACTGAACTTGTAGCATGGTCCACGACCCATGAGCCTTTCCACTTGTCATTTTTTTTATCATTTATCTTGATTTTATTTCATTTAAATCAAATAAAATCAATAATAAATAGTGAAAATATCAAAAATCATTGAAACCTTGAGATTTTATGCACATTTTTAGGTCCATGGATAGCTGGCAATGAAATCAAATCGTGCAAGGCTTGTTTGGACAGAAAAAGATTGAATTTTTCTTGTTTTGGAAAGATTTGATGCAAGAGTGAATCAATGATCAAATCTTCATAATTGCAAGGATTTGATGCAAACTTGTAACCCTAATTCACTCTATGATATATATTGAATAAATCCAAAGCAAAAGAAGAGGCATTGGAGGCGTGAGAAGTCAGAACTGAATTAAAAAAAATCACTCAAAAGTGTTGGTTCGAGTTACTAGTTAGAGGAAGGTTCAAGGCGATTTAAAGCAGCCAATCCACTCCTGGACCTCCTCTGAAGCGATTCCAATCAATTGCCATCCTTCCCAAGCCCAGAAACGGGACGTATAGTCATCACAGTTTGGTATATTTTTCAAATTCGATTATCCAAATCCTTGCGTATTTATCATGTTTAAATGGTGCATTTGTGATTCTTACCATGTTTTGAAACTAACTGCATTGTTTGATTGTATTTTTGGAAGCCATACGTATAACCACCATTGTTAGGGTTTCTGGGATCATTTTAGGGTTTTGTTATACAGGAGAAATTGGACGTTGATATTGGTACCATGATACTCGTGAGGTTGAAATGAGTTGATTGGTGCCATTGATTTTCCTTTATCATGCACGTAGAGGATTTTGGAACGGCCAGGGGCTATACCTACGTTTGGCATCTGTAGGTAAAAGTCCTAAAATCTAAAACGATGGACATGGGTAGACGACGACTGCGTGGCAACACACCATTCGTCCGTTTGAATTTTGGCGCGTTTGTTTGATAGCTGGCGTTATTTTCATTATATTATTATTATTTCATATACTAACAAATAAATCCAAGTGGCCCAGTGGTAACCAGGGAAGGCGTTAAGGCTTTGCAGGCATGAGGTTAGGGGTTCGACCCCTGCCTCCAACATTTTCCATTTTCTCAATTTATCTTTACAGATCTTGTACCCCACGCGTCCTGGAGCTTACCATGTGCCTCCAATCAGCCAGCCACAAGATCCATCTCTATCCAAATCTAGCATTTCTCACAAGGAGGTCCATGATGCATCCTAGTCAAGCCAATGCACAGGATCTGGAAAGTCAACGTGGGCCAAGGATTATTGGGCTGATAATTGTTATTGGCACCCCCTCCATTGCTACTAAACCAGGCCCATCTCTCTTTTCTTTTATATTTTTTTCCTTTTATTTATTTATTTTGTTTAAATTATTTTCTAATCATAAATTAAATTCTTTTTTTTATACAAAAAACTCATAAAATCAATTTTCAACAATTTAGATTTAGGTTGTATTTTTATCAAATTTAATTTAATAATTAGATTAATTTGATTTTAGGGTAATTTTAACCTTTTTGTAAACAACTTAAAATAAATTAGAAAATTAGGGTTTGTTTGATTTAATTTTTTATTTTCTTTTCTTAAAATAACAAAAATGCAAAAATAGGTCAAATTAATTATTTTTCTTAATTTTAATTAATTAGTAATTAGGTTTGTATTTATTTAATTAAAACCTTATTTTTCTCAAAATAATCAAAAACAACAAAAAATGATTTTTCTTTCAAGTAGGTTTAGACGGGGTCAAAACCCTAATTTTCCTTGTTCTCGATTCATCGCGCGCATTTATTTATTTTTTACAATATTAATGTAACCCTAATTTTTTTGGCTATGTAATTAATCCCCATCCCCGAAGCCTTGTAATAGCGTAGTTTTATTTCTCGCATTTTAATTTTCGCAAATATTAACTGTTAGATGTATGATAATAGGATTGCATACAAGAATGTATGTTAATTTTAAAATGGTTAGCAAACCCTAAATGTGCAAAGATAATAATTGAAATTAAATCACTCGCACATGCACACTCCTAGGGTATACTCTCACTTCGGTTGCCTTCGGTAAAAGATCATTAAGTATAGGTCGTTTTAGTGGTTGCTCTCTTGTCTAAACAAAGATCAAATGTCTCATTCAGAAATGTTGCCTCGGAAATGTTGCCTCGAATATGATCTTAAGACATTAGGGTTATTACTAAGACGTCCTAACATTGCTTTAGTGATCATACGTCCCTTTCGAATTGACCCTTACAACTCCAACAGCGGTGCTACCTACTCACTAATAGGGGGATAGCGCTGTCTAAAGGAAACAAGAACGAAAACATTCTTTATTCAAGTAGGTAGATGCTAGTAGGTACTTGCTCAAAATCAAACTTTTCCACACTTACACTCTTTTCAAATAAAGTTTTCAAAACGACTTTGTAACACTCTTGAAGGCAGAATCAAGGGTTAAAACGAAGTAAAACAAAAAAATTTCAAAACACACAAACACAGAAGCAATTTTTAAAATGATGAGCAAGTACTTAAGATCCCGTAGAAAACTACGGATATAAAGGGTGCTAATACCTTCCCTTTTTATAATCTACCCCCGTACTCAGAAACATCTCGAAAAAGGTTTTTTCTGTTCTTTTTCCTTTTCCTGATTGGATAAAATAAAAGTCGGTGGCGACTCTTGCTTACCGCGACATTTTGCAAACACAAACGCAAACCAGCATTTTCCTAAAACAGTCCGGTTATGCCACCGTATCACACACAAAAAACCCCAATTCAACAAATGATGTTGGAGGACAAACCCGATGGTTTTCTCAGATGAAGACCCCTACAAGAACTCAACCTAAACCAATTGGAAATCTTCAATTCTTCGTCTAGATGTCACCCCGACGGAACATCATCACAATGTAATGATGGTGTGTATGCATAGATTGGAAGGTTGAAGATGAAGAGAAAAAGTAGGCTAATTCTATGGTATCATCAAGTTAGAAATGATGCATGAATGGGTATTTATAGTTTGGAAAAGTTTATGGCAAAAAGGACAAATTCAGAAAAAAAAAGAAAATGAAAATTTGACCAAAACATAATTTATGTGTCGACCTCAAACTCGTATGTGTCAACACATACTGTATAAAAAAGGTGCATGTGTCGACCTGGAGGACTCTACATGTAGACCTGAGCAAGTCAGTAGCTATAGGCTTTAAAACGTGAGTAAATGTGTCGACCTTAAATATGGATGTGTCGACACATAAAATAAGAATTTCTTCAATTTCAAAAATCTTTTAGTATGTGTCAACATGAATGATGCATGTGTCGACCCGTGACTTACAAAATCTCACGGGCTTTAAAACACAGTTACCTGTGTCGACCTGAAACTCGGATGTGTCGACACATGCAAGATAAAAATGTGCAGAAAATGTTTTTCAATGAGTTTGGTCAATTTCAAAGTGTTTTTTGATGATTCCTAAGACCTATAATACAGAGGAGTGCCACAAGACAAAGATATGTAATTAATTTTACCGTCATTCCATCATTTCCGATTTTGACATCATGCAAAACATCGTATATTGAAGTTGTACTCACAACTCTGCCAACTCTGCCTTCAATAGATGTTCTGAACATAATTTTGTCACACTTGTTAATTGTACCAGGCATATGATCCCTTTGGGAAGGACTGATGAGGTCTGCTTGGGGACTTCTTGAAGTAGATTTCCCTAGATTGACTGATTCTTGAAATAACTACTTCGCTATGCGCTTGAAATACTTGCCCCAACGTGAGTCTTGAAGGAATTTTCTCTTGGTTAACCGATTCTCGGAATGGCTTTCCCTGATCGACATATCATGAAGTGATTTTCTCTGATCAACGGGATCTTGAAGTAATTTGACCCTAATAGGACCACTTATCAAGTTTCTCAATTGTTTAAACTTCCTTGATGATAAGTGCTTACTTGCAAATAAAATTGTTTATTCAAAAATGGTAATTTTGATGTGATGCTCATACAATTTTTGAAATAAAAATCATATTTGAATTATATTGTTGATGTACAACAAATGGATCACTAGTCAAAATGAAATATTGGTTTAGACATTCAAAGTGAAATATAATGCGGAGGTATGATACCAAAACAAATGATTAGCAAATCTCTTTGATTTTACACTTAGATAAGATGAAATTTCTTTTATATTAAAACCAATCATATGAAACCATTTTAGTCTTTTTTTACCCGAACTACAGAGGTTTTGATTTCAACATTGCACATTGTTGGTATGTAGGCCTAGAGCTCATTGGAAGCTTTATCAAATAAAAAATTGTAAAAAATGATTCTTTTCTCATCTCCACAATCCCATTTTGTATATTTCCTTTTAGCCTAGTACATAGATTTTCAAAGAGGTTCCTGCGGAGTACCATAAATATTTAGGGTGTTATACCTTCCCTTTGCATAACCAATCCTCGTACCTTGATCTCTATCTTACTTTGGGTTTTATTCGTTCTTTTCCCATTTCCTTTGGATAAAATAAAGTGCGATGAAGACTTTCACTTTGTAAGTTAAGTCAATTAATGACTTAGTCTCAACTTTTTGCCGATACACACATATGCTTTACACACATAGCATCACCCAATTATTCATACTATTTACAAGTATACACTCATAATCCACAATTTCACAAGTACATCATTTTCACATAACACACAAAACTTCATATTATGATATAAACACAATGTGACTCAATGCATAACTCGAATGCAATACTCATGCATGTGGTACCAATCACTGTTATTTTTATTCGGTTTTTACTTTAAACCAGGTCCATTTCCTAGACTAATAACACACAAAGTCTGTTCCCTAAGCTTTCAAACCCCGCTCTAGGTTTAGGACAAGTCACTAGCTCCCACGGAATTAACAAGCATTGCCTGTTGACAACAATGATGCATGTGCAATTTCATCAACCTGGAGTTAAGACTATCCCTCAATCTTAACATACATGCATATCTTCAATAATTCATCACAATTGAATTACCATACAATTATGCATACATGCATATATTCATAAATTATCCACATACAATTCACTTTCACAGTGTAACCATGCCAAACCATCATAATAACACGTAACAAGCAATGTATAATAGTGCCATTACAACCCAACACCCAATCACAAGTATACATAAAACATATAAATAAAGTTTCGTGTTTTTATCAAATAAGCATTCAAAATCCATCAAACACTTATTTTTATTATAAAACATAAGAATACACAATTCCATATAAAAATAAAGAAAATATAAAAGTTGAATTTCCAGGTCGCGCTAAGAGAACTATAGGTGATAAGCGCCTTCATTTCCCAAGAGCTTGGTGCTAAGTGCGCAAAACGGAGCTAAGCGGCCTCTGTGATTTTTAGGGGAAAAAACTATGATGACAACACTTTTACTACACGACTTTTGACCCCAAAAATACACTTTTACATCTAAGTTTTTGCGATTTAAGGCATTATAACATCACAACACAAATCCACATGACGCACATGGATTTCTAATCAAACCTAAGCATTAACAAAACCTAGAAATTGAGATATTTGCATCCTAAGCATGACCTACCCATTACACATCATTATACAATTCCCATAACATACAAAAACCCACCCTCACCTTGATTTTTGATGGATTCTCCCCTCTTGTGTTCTTCCCCTTTTTCCCTTTTTCCTCTATTTCTATGCGAGACTCTTTTCTCTTCCCTTACTAACCTTTTATTTTATTTTTATTAAACCATTGATAAAATAATACTAACTCTAATATCAATTACCAAGTTAATGGGCTCACTATCACACCCCCGTTAACTCTTCACACCCCTACAATTAAGCCCAATGACTATTGTTTCACCATTTCTCTACAATTCTCACTAAATAATTAATCCCTCACTAACCGATATCATATTCTAAGATAACTCACAGCTTGATAGTCTCACCCGACTAACCCATCACATAGAGTACACATCAAATAATTAAAATTAAATCATTTGTTCACAAAACCACACAAATAACTAACTCACCAAATATACAACTAATTAATAAAATTGGGGTGTTACATAGTATGCTTTCAAAATAAACCTAGCTTAAATTAGGTCTTTGAGGATTGTAACACGGCTTGGTTCACAGTTTTTGAAACGAAGGATATAAGGCTCAAAATTTTAATTTAACTCACCCTATTCACCATGATGATATCTAGTCTTACATTCAATTAATTCAACATATACACTCAGGTTCCAAGAGGCTTTTGAAATTGAAGCAGTGATATGATGATGGCTCAAAAGCCAAGTGGATTTTTGAGATGATAATCACTTCTCCCACAACATTATATTTTTTTGTCAAGAATTTTGGTGACCTTTTGATTTTGGTATGATGGTCACCTCCGCTCGTCTTTACTCAAGTTTGTATTGATCTCTTTTGATTGATTTTTCTTTTTTTTATCCCTATTTTTTCTTGGACTTCTTCTTCGAAGCTTTCAGTCCATCAGGATGCCCTAATTTTTACCTAAGTCACCTTTTTAGGTTTTGACTTAACGAGCTTTTTCTCTCTTTTTTGATTTGGAAAGATAGTGATTGCCTTGCTTATTGAGGAATAACCATAATCCCTTTTTTATTTTCATGACTTCTCTAACACTTCTTTGTTGTTTGCGAAGGATAACACTTGATTAAAACTTTTATTGAAAGGTGTATGGAATGATTCTCTTGTATTCGAATGTAATGTCATCAATGCATGGTCAACTAATGCTAGGTCAAAATAATGCGATGCATTGTGAATGTCATGCAGGATTCAAAGGTAATGACTTCAAATAACACGTGAGGAAGTTCTCAGGGTGGCAATATTTTAAGTACCATCTAACCAACATTCCCTCAAAGGTAAGCTCTAGGGTTTTGGTAAGATGTTACCTAGAGTCACGAATCTTATTCGGAGTTTTGTCATGCAATAGGCAAGTCGATTTTTGACAAACTTCACGAAAAAGATCTACTATATGCAGGGTTTTTGCATTGACCATTGTGATATGGTGGCAGAACTGACTGTTTTTAATTTACTACTGGTTTTGCATTTTTTGTTTGCAAATGTACGGTAAGCAAGAGTCACCACCGTCTTTTATTTCATCCAACAAAGGAAAAGGGAAAAAGAACAGAAAAAACCTTTTTCGAGATGTTTCTGAGTACGAGGTAGATTATAGAAAGGGAAGGTATTAACACCCTTTCTATCCATGGTTTTCCATGGGCTCTTAGGTACTTGCTCATTCTTAAATTGCTTTTGTGTGTTTGTGTGTTTGAAAAAGTTTTGAAATCACCTTAGTGCGGCGTTTCACTTTATGGTAACCCTTGTATCAGTCCTCAAGGGTGTGATAAAGTGTTTTTGAAAACTTTAGTTTGAAAAGTTTGTTTGAAATGTAAGTGTAAAAGATTTGTTTTAAGCAAGTACTTAAGACTTTCTACCTACTCGAAAAAGACTGTCCGTTTTTCTTATTTCCATTAGACGGTGCTATCCTACTATTAAGGAGTAGGTAGCTCCACCGTTGGAGTTTAAGGGACAATCAAAAGGGACGAGTACGATCACTAAAGCAATGGTTAGGAAACCTTAGTAGTTACCCTAGAGTCCTAAAGATCTTTCCGAGGCAACATTCGAATGGGTCATTTTTGATCTTTTGGGACTAGAGGTCAACCACTAAAACTCCCTATACTTCATGACCATTTTCCGAAGGCAACCGAAGTGGGGCAAACCCTAGGAGTGAGCATGTGCAAGTGTTTATTTTTCAGTTATTATCTTTGCACATTTAGCGTTTTCTACTATTTTTAATTATGATCTTTTGCATAAAATCCTATTATCATTCACCTAACAGTTTAATTAATAACAGAAAATAAAGTGCGAGAAATTTAAACCTAACTATTACAAGTCCTTGGGGAGGGGATTACATAATCAAAAAATTAGGGAAAACAGTAAATGAAAATAGTAAACCTAAGTTAAAAGCTATTAGAAACTCGGAGCAATTACATTAATTGGAAAAATGAATAAATAAATGCGCGCGAGAATAAATTAAACAAAGAATTAAAGTTAAATTCAAAGACATTTAATTAGTGAATAAAGAAAAAAAATATTTTTTGGAATTTTTGAGAAAGTAATTAATTTTGCAAATTAACCTAATTTCTAAATAATTTTAATTACGAAAAAGGAATTTAAATTATTCTAGTTAACCTAATTAATTAATGGAATTAAATATTTTATGAAAAAAACTAATTCTATTTTTTTGTGTTCTTATGATTTAAGATTTAATTAAAAAAAGATTTCTAAAACAATTAAAAAATAAAACAATAAAAAGTTAAAGAAATAAAACAAAAATTAAATGGGCCGGATATGAGAAGTAATTCTTGGGGTGCAGAGTTGAATTTGTTAGGACCATAATAGTTATCCCATTGGTTGCGCCTGGTCCAGTGGGGATCACCTTTGGAAGCCCACCGTGTGATGCGCTTGTGATGCGTTAGATCTGGACTGATGATGGATCTAATGGACGGGATCTGGGAGCGCATAGCATGAGCCTGGGCGTGAGGTACATGGAATCTGCAAAGAAATTGTGAGAAAAATAATGTGCAGGAGGTAGGGGTCGAACCTCTGACCTCCTACACACACGCGTCTTGAAACCTCTTCCCTTTTCCACTGAGCCAAGCTGATCATTCATTTATACAAACAAACAACAAATAATATATTAGATAATGAGTCAGTATTATAAGAAAAACGCGCGAGATTTAAACTGTCCAACCAAGCTTGGACATGCCATCATCTTCTTCGCAGGACCGTCGTTTTAGGTACTGGACTTTTACCTACGGACAAAGTCCATAGCTATAACCTGTGACATTTCCAAAATGCAGCACAGGCATGATAAATCCCAACCAAGGGCATGGGTCGATTGGAAATCAACCATTGAACCTGAATATACCCTTGGTTTGGCTTAATTTAACCTATATCAAAAAGCCCTAAAACATGTTTTGAAACCCTAAGAATGGCATTTCATGATTCTTGTGCGTAAACTCAAATCAAAGCATCCAAACACATTGCAAACATGATTACAAGCATGAATATATACTTAGAACATGTTGATAATGACAGAATCAATGAAAACGAATTTAGAAAAAAGATGCAAACCGTGAAGGTGGTAGCACGTGATTCTTGATGTTTCAGGCTTTGATAATACTTGCAATCACTTCAGAGGATGCCGAGGGATGTGATTTGATCCTTGGAATGGCTTGAAACGGTCTGTAGAAAGGAATCCAATCTGCACTTTTTTGTCCAAAATTTGAGTATTTGTTCTTGCTCTTAGAGATGCAGGATGCGCATGAATTCTTTTGTTCTAGGGTTGTAAACACTTTGTTATATGTACTGAATCAAATTAGGGCAATATAATTAGAAAGAATCAAAAGATTGATGGCATGATTTTAAGAAGAAATCAAATCTTGAAAAGTTGTCATGTGTGAAGATTTTGTGTCCATTTGACCTTGCACGATTTCCTTGGCTTTTTGACAGCATATAAGATCTTCATTCAATGCAAAAATCAATCCTAAAACAAATTATATGATTTATTTGATTTTTAAATGAATAAAAATCAAAATAAATTAAATAAATAATTGAATAAGGCATGGAGGGTCCCATAGGTTGTGGACCACGCTAGGACTCAGATTCAATCTTGAAAAGATGGGCCCATGTGGGAAAAAAATGTTATTTTGGGCATTATTGACTTTGTGCAAATTTCCAAAAATGGCCAAGTTTGACAATGCATATCTCTCTCAATTTTGACCCTAAGAGGGTGTTCTTGGACTTTTTAGAAAGCTTAGGATGTCCCCTAAGCAACCTCTTGGGTTTCATCTCAATTGGATCTTCCATGTTCATGTAAGAAGCTTTGACCCAAAAGGTGTTTTTGTTGACTTTTGAAAAGGACCTATAATGTCTGAATTTATATCTTTTCATGAGTGCATTTATTGAACTTGAGGGATGAAGATGAGTTGTAGGGAATTTGATTTTATTCAAAATGAGCCTTAGATGAGAAATTTCTGATAAAGTATGAGAAAGTTATGCCTGGTCAAAGTTTGGTTGACTTTTAATATAGAAACCCTAATTTAGCAACTTTTAAGTTTTGACGAATTAGGAGAATTCCTTGAGGAATCATGATCAACCCTTGATAAAATGATGGATATCACTTCAAAATCTTAATGTTGACCAAAAATCTTGAAGTTTGACTGTATGTGGGCCACAATTGACTTTTGACCTAGTATAGTTGATTTTCAGGCATTTGAGCAGTTGACTGAGAAAAATTCTTGTGCAAGGCATGAAACTTGGCATGGAAGATCTTGAGGACATATTAGGGCAATGGAAACCACTTAGGACCCTTAGAACTCAAACAATCTTGATAAGGAGTGAAACCCTAGTTTGAGGCTCATTGTCTTAGGAGGAGGATTTTTCTGGTCAATCCTTAGTCAACTTGAGCAATTGAGGACCTCTAGGAGTATGTTTTTGTGTGAAAATGGGAGGGGAAATTTTTGGGTACAATAGCTTCCCATGTTCAATCTTCTTAAGCCTGAGGATGTAGATTGTCTGGTCTGCCTTTCGTGATCTGAAGGTGGAAGATGATTGAACACTAGAGTGCCCAGAAATTTGCACTCGCATGAAGTGATACTGGTTCATGATATCGGGAATGGGCTTACAGATTCCATTTGGAAGGCGACGGAGAATCGTCGGAGATGGGCTTAAAGATGCCATCCAGAAAAATATATCAGTCGCATAAGAGATTCGTTTGCGAGAATTCCTGTACCTGTCATTGAGGAGGACTTCACCGGGGAATTTTGATTTATGTCCTGGGAAATAGAGTCAAGGAGCTTCGGTTGTCCATTATTCTACTGGGGAATTAACTCTTGATTGATGAGACAAAAGTGAGCTGTTATCTGGTCGTATTCCAGGCTTCACAACGACTTACTAGGGAATATGAAATCGACGGTATCTGGTCGGGTCTAGGTTTTACAGTGTTGTAATCTGTTGTGCTGAGATAAAAGAGAAGGAACTTGGGTGGTAGGGTTACTTCAAAATGAAAGCCTGGATAGTAGGGCTATAAGAAGGAACCTGGATAGAAGGGTTACTTCGAAATGAAAGCTTGGATAGTAGGGCTGCTGAGAAGGACCTGTATAGTAGGGTTACTTTGAAATGAAAGCCTGGATAGTAGGGCTATGAGAAGGAACCTAGATAGTAAGGTTACTTCGAAATGAAAGCCTGGATAGTAGGGTTATGAGAAGGAACCTGGATAGTAGGGTTACTTCGAAATGAAAGCCTGGGTAGTAGGGCTATGAGAAGGAACCTAGATAGTAGGGTTATTTCGAAATGAAAGCCTGGATAGTAGGGCTGTTGAGAAGGAACCTGAATAGTAGGGTTACTTTGAAATGAAAGCCTGGATATTAGGGCTATGAGAAGGAACCTGGATAGTAGGGTTACTTTGAAATGAAAGCCTGGATAGTAGGGCTATGAGAAGGAACCTGGATAATAGGGTTACTTCAAAATGAAAGCCTGGGTAGTAGGGCTATGAGAAGGAACCTAGATAGTAGGGTTACTTCGAAATGAAAGCCTGGATAGTAGGGCTATGAGAAGGAACCTGGATAGTAGGGTTACTTCGAAATGAAAGTCTGGATAGTCGGGCTATGAGAAGGAACCTGGATAGTAGGGTTACTTCGAAATGAAAGCCTGGATAGTAGGGATATGAGAAGGAACCTGGATAGTAGGATTACTTTGAAATGAAAGCTTGGATAGTAGGGTTGTGAGAAGGAATCTGGATAGTAGGGTTACTTCGAAATGAAATCCTGGGTAGTAGGGCTATGAGAAGGAACCTGGATAGTAGGGTTATCTCATTTGATCATGTAGATTAGTTGACCCGTTTGGTTTCGAGAAATGATTTTCCATTAGTTGTCTGTAGATATGACATGTATAGCTTCATGGATTTAACCTTGAACTATTTAGAATTGTTGATGATAACCATCTTTCCTGAAAAGGTACAAGATTAATTATATGTGGTGCATGAGATGCATTGTGTTATTATGTTCTCAAAATAAATGAGATTATGTTGTATGCAATATGTATGCGTATGTCATGATGTATGAACATAAAATACTATTGTGACATATCCGAGTCTGGGAAAATAAATCCCTGACTGTTGCTGGAGAGTACTGGACATTGAATTTCTGGTTGTTGTAGAAAAAGTGGTTCTTCTACTTCTGGTGGGGATGGTGAATGGAGATGATTATGCCGTGGATTTACTCCCTTCTGTTGGTAAATATTCTACAGGGGAGAGACTCTACTTGAGAATAACTCTGAGGGGGCATAACTCTGTTTGAGAGAGGAGATGCTTTGCTGGAAGATTTCACCGATTCAGAGAAATAAACTCCGCTGGGGGATGAACTTCTGTAGCTGGAGGAATAAACTCTGTTGGGGGATTGAGATTCTGTATTCAGAGAAATAAACTCTGCTCGAGAGAAAACTTTATGAACCGCTTGTGATTATAAAATTCGGCTGGAGAATATAGATGTTGGCTCTCTGAAGGAACTTTGCTGGGGAAAGTAACTCCTGTTTGGGGAAGCCAATGTCGAAGCTTTGGTTGCGTCTACTTTGTGGGGAGTGTAGATGTCACGGGGTCGCATGTAACAGTGGCCTTATTTGAAAGTTATCTCTGCCCTTGTATCATGCTGAACAGAGTAACTGTCGGGATCAGGCTTTGCCCCGTTCCTTAAGTCATGAGCAATTGTCTTTCTGTTTCATATGCAAATATTTGTGAATAACAATAATATTCAAATGCATATGTCAAGAATAAATCATTGGACGTTTTTGCAAAATAAAACAGAAAAAGCAAAACAAACGGTTTTGTAAAAATGACTTGTATTAATTTCTGAAGTTGGCCTATAATAGGCGTTTTTGTACAAGGAAGCTGATGCTCTAGTAAGAGAACACCGCCGTGAAAATGAAAGCTATACAATAATTGTGTACAAAGAGAATAAAACAGCTATGTGTAATAATCTCATTGAGTTTCAATTCTGTTATTGCTGTTATGTCTTCGAGCGTCTCATCGCTTTGCTGCTTGTCTGAAGCTGACTAGATTGGTTGGTGTCGTCCGAGCTTGATAGTTGATTCTAAGGTCTGGTCGCAAGGTGATCCAATGGGACATAGTGATATGCTTTAAATCCCTAACTTTTTCCTGGACCGCCCTTTCGGGTTTTCAGTCCACCCGGATACCCTTTTTGCCCAAGCCGTCTTTTCAGGATTTCGACTTGCCGGTGTACAAATTATTTCGTATTCATCCCTAATTTTTGCCCGAACCCTTTTGGTTCGTTAGGAAACCCTTATTTTTTCCTAGGCCAGTCAACCTAGAGAGTCTTTAATCATGCGTAATATCTTTTCACTATGTCCACATTGACAGGATGAGGGAGGTCGTCACCGTCCGTGGTGGTCAGAATCATGGCTCCACCCGAAAAATGTTTTTGATCACAAATGGCCCTTCGTATGTGGGAGTCCATTTGCCCCTGGGATCACCTTGCGGTAGTATGATGCGCTTGATCACTAGATCCCCGACTTGATATTCTTGGCGTCTGACTTTTTTGTTGAAAGCCTTGATCATCCGTTTTTGATACATTTGACCATGACAGACAACAGTAAGTTTCTTCTCATCGATCAGGTTCAGTTGATCAAGTCGAGTCTAGATCCAATCATCTTTGTTCAAACCCACATCTTTCATAATCCTCAGAGAAGGGATATGGACCTCAATAGGCAGGACAACCTCCACACCATATACCAGAGAATAGGGTGTTGCCCCAGTCGATGTTCACGCAGAGGTGCAGTACCCATGAAGAGCAAATGGTAACATCTCATGCCAGTCTTTGTATGTCACTGTCATCTTTTGTATAATCTTCTTGATGTTCTTGTTAGCAGCTTCAACAACGCCATTCATCTTTGGCCAGTAGGGAGAAGAGTTATGATACTGTATCTTGAATTGCTTATAGAGTTTGGTGATCATCGTACTATTGAGATTCGTAAAATTGTTAGTGATGATTCTCTCTGGCACATCGTACCCACAGATCAAATTATGCTTGATAAGCTGCGCCACAAGGTTCTTGGTGACAGTAGCAAAGGAGGCAGCCTTAACCCACTTCGTGAAGTAATCAATAGCCACTAAGATGAAGCGATGTCCATTGGAAGCGGTAGGTCTGATCTCTCCGATCATGTCAATGCACCACATTGCAAAGGGCCAGGGAGCCGTCAAGATGTTCAAAGGAACCAGAGGAGCATGCACCTTATCAACATAGATCTGACATTTATGACAAGTTCAGGAGTGTTGATAATAATTTGCTTCCATAGTGGACCAATAGTATCCTACCCGTAGGATCTTCTTAGCCATGGTATGTCCACTTGAATGGGTTCCGAAGGTACCTTCATGTAGATCTGTCATAATCCTCTCTGCTTCGCTCTTGTCTATGCACCAGAGTAAAGTAGAGTCATGGTTGCGCTTGTAGAGGATTCCATTACTGAGGAAGAATTTCGAGGCGAACATTCTCAGAAACTTCTTATCATTGACAGATGCCCCCTCAGGATACTCTTGAGCCTCAAGATAACCTTTTACTTCATGAAACCACGGTTTGTTTGCTGCCTCTTCAGTATCAATCTCACAATAGTATGCTGGTTCATCCAACCTCTCAATGGTGATTCAGGGAGCTTCGTTATCCCACCTGACCTTGAACATAGAAGACATGGTAGCTAGTGCGTCCGCTAAATGATTCTCCTCTCATGGGAAATGTTCAAAGGTTACCTCCTCAAAGTGTGAGAGCAATGTCAGCACGCGCTCTTTGTACGTGATGAGATTCGGGTGCTTCGTATCCCACTCTCCTTTGATCTGACTTATCATTAAGGCTGAATCCCCGAAAACATTTAAGAACTTGATCCTCAGGTCAATAGCAGCTTTGAGACCCATGATGCATGCTTCATACTCCACCATGTTGTTGGTATAGTTGAAGCATAGTCGGGAAGTGAAAGGAGTATGGAAACCTTCAGGAGATATAATTACAGCACCAATGCTATTACCGAGTGCGTTCTAAGCTCCGTCAAAAACCATAGTCCATTGGGATCCTTCTTCAGGTCCTTCATCCAGTCCAGGTTCTTCATAGTCAATCACTAGCAAAATATTCTCGCTCGGGAACTCAAAATTCATGGACTGGTAGTCATCCACGGCCTGATGAGCCAAATGATCCGCTAATACACTCCCCTTGATTGCTTTCTGGGTCGTGTATTGGATATCGTATTCGGTTAAGATCATCTGCCATCTTACTATTCTTCCGAAGAGAGCAGGCTTCTCGAATATGTACTTGATTAGATCCATCTTAGATATCAACAAAGTAGTGTGGGCCAACATGTACTGTCTTAGTCGGTGAGCAGCCCATGCCAAAGCGCAACAAGTTTTCTCGAGTAATGGGTATCTTGTCTCACAGTCGGTAAACTTTTTACTAAGGTAGTATATTGCATGCTCTTTTCGATCGGACTCGTCATGCTGCCCCATCACACACCCCATTGAATTGTCTAACACTGTTAGGTCCATTATCAAAGGTCTTCCTTCAATTGGAGGCATCAGAATGAGATGCTCTTGGAGGTATTCCTTGATTCTATCAAAGGCGACCTGGCATTCGTCATTCCACTTTACCACTTAATCTTTCTTTAGGAGTTTGAAGATCGGCTCACAAGTAGCAGTTAGATGTGAAATGAACCTGAAGATATAATTTAGGCATCCCAAGAAACCACTAACTTCCTTCTCAGTACAGGGAGTCGGCATCTCTTGTATATCCTTCACCTTTGCAGGGTCTACCTGAATACCTTAGTCACTGACGATGAACCCCAAAAGTTTACCAGACCTTACCACAAACGTGCACTTGTTCGGATTTAACCTCAACTTATATGTCTTTAACCTGTCAAACAACTTTTGTAGATGATCAAGGTGTTCTTCCTCTGTTTGAGACCTGGCTATCATGTCATCCACATAAACCTTTATCTCATGGTGAATCATATCATGGAACAAAGCTACCATGGCTGGTTGATAAGTTGCCCCAACATTCTTCAACCCAAAAGGCATCTGTGATACGGTGGGAAAGAACTGACTGTTTTGGAATGCTGGTTCGCGTTTGCGTTTGTTTTTGCAAAATGTCGCGGTAAGCAAGAGTCGCCACCGTCTTTTGTTTTATCCAACAAGGAAAGGACAAAAGCACAGAAAAATTCCTTTTTGAGATATTTCTCGGGTTCGGGAGGTAGATTATAGAAAGGGAAGGTGCTAGCACCCTTTCTTTCTGTGGTTATCCACGGGCTCTTAGGTACTTGCTCATTGTGTTTTCAAAATTTTCTTTTCTTTGTGTTTGTGGGTTTGAAAAGAGTTTTTGTTTTGAACAAAGTGTAAGTGCAAAAAGTTTTGTTTTGTTTTAAAAGGAGCAAGTACTTAAGAACCATCTATCTACTCAAAAAGGAATTAATCTGTACAAATGTCCTATAGACAATGCTATCCCACTATTGAGGAGTAGGTAGCACCGTCGTTGGAGTTTTCGGGTCAATTCGATTAAGGGACGTGTGGTCACTAAAGCAACATTAGGACGCCTTAGCGGTAACCCTAATATCCTAGATCATTTTTTCGAGACAACCGTTTCGAGGCAACTATGATCTTTGGACAAGAGGGAGACCTCTAAAACTTCCTATACTCAATGACCACGTTCGAAGGCAACCAAGTGAGGTGTACCCTAAGAGTGCGCATGTGCAAGTGTGTTATTTTTCAATTATTTATATTTATACATGTCATGGGTGAGCTATGTTGATTTTAGGTTAAAGATTTGATCTTGTCATGCATTCCCTATTTATCAAACATCTAACAGTTAATAGTTGTGGAATTTAAATTACGGAAATTAAATCTAAAACTATTACAAGGCGTCGGGTATTTACATCGCCAAAAATAACCCTTTAATTTAAATTGCGGAAAGTAAAATAAAGCGATAAATAAATCAAAGTCCTAATTTAACTATTATATTCCGGGAAACAATTACATCAATATGGTAAAATAGATCGCGTGCGGAAAATTAAATCGAGCGCATTTTTTAGGGTTTTGACCTTTTTTTTTAAAGAAAGCATTTTTTTGTTTATTTTTGGATTAAAAAGAAGTTAGATCTAAGTTAATAATTAAATTAATAAACTAATTAGTTAATTAAAATATTTTTGGATTTTTGAGTATTTAAAGAAATAAAATAAATTAATCAAAGCTAATAAAAACCAAATTATCTAAATTAATTTTAATTATTGCAAAAATATTAAAGTTATTTCCTAATTAAACTAAATTAATTGAATTAATATTTATTTACAAAAATAAAGTGTTGAATTTAATTTTAATAAATAAAATATATATTTTTTGTTTTTGATTTTATTAAGAAAAAAGATTAATTGGTTAGTGATTAATAAAAAGAATAAAAATTAATTAATTAAAGGAAAATAATAAAAAAAAATAGAGAGAGTTTAGGAGTATACGGGCCTGATTGGAGGGGTGAAACAGCTGTTGGCGTCATGTGTAAACGGTTTTGTTTTGGCCATTTGTGTTTTGGCTTTTGGCCATTTGTGTTCTGGTCTCAACGTTCCTTAACCTTCTCAGGATGTCTGTCTCGCCATGTATTGGTGTCATGTGTAAACTGTTCTGTTTTGGTCATTTGTGTTTTGACTTTTGGCCATTTGTGTTTTGGCCTCAACGTTCCTTAATGAACCATTGGAGAAGTAGTGATATGAATGCTTTTATGCCTTTTGATCATGGAGATCAAGTCAGCCTTACCCTCACTGGAGAAGTAGTGAGATGTTGGTTTCTAACCGGGATGACTTGTTTGTAGTGAGATGTTGGTTTGTAACCGGGATGACTTGTTTGTAGTGAGAGAGAGATTTGTAATAAGGATTTCAAGGTTTTAGGGTTCTTGAAAGAATTTGATATTCTGACAGCGTTGTGGCAAGAGTTTTTTTCTCTCCTCTTGGTTTGTGTGAAAAGAATGTGATTATATAATGGAAATTAGAGTAAAGAAAATGGGCTTTGAATGTGCAATTGGGCCTCCAATATTCACTTGAGTTCGTCATGTTCCAGGCTAAATCGCAGGGCCTTAAGTGCAATTTTTGAAGTTGAAATGTGAAAACAAAATGTAGCCGACATTGATAACTAACTCCTGTCCGAAAATCGGCTCAATCGGATAAACGGTGAATTAGTTATGAATTTTTGAAGTTTTAGCTCAGACAAACTTATTTTGGGCTCCAGTGTCGACTCTGACACGTTCTTCAATAAAAAACTGGTATTGATTGGAGCATAATTTGGTCTCGACTTTTGAAGCAAATTTGTAGATATCTGAGCCAGTGACCTTGTGTAAAAATATGAGCCCAAGCCGATAAAAATTGACCGAGTTATGAATTTTCGAAGTTTCGACCCAGATAAAATAATATTCAGCATTCAGAATTTTCGGCGCATCACGTGCACTCTGAGCAAAAAACGAAGGCCTTTTGAAAACCGTTCGAACTCGATACCTCCTATGAAAATGTAACTAACTCAATTTTTGAAAATTTGGCGCCGGAACCAGCTCGATACGATGAAAATCGACCAAGTTATGATTTTTTTGAACATGACGCAAATAAACTTCTGTCACAAATTTTCTGTATGAAAGTACTTGATAAATCCGCATTTTTGAAGACCTTCTGATCGAAATTGGCTTCCAGCCGTGAGAGATGAAAACATAGATGACTTCAAGACGGAATTTTAACCACCGGAACAGGTTCAAAACGAGTCACGATCTTCAAGTTATGAATTCTTTAGCGGGTAAAAACTGCACTTTCAGCACACCTTTTCACCATATTTCTTCGAGAAAACTCACACATTCGGATACCTTCTTTAAAGAATTGACTCTTGAGCCGAACCTGAATTTGAGAATACGTTATCAGATATATCTTGGCGAAATAACACTTGAATATGATGCGCCGGGTTGGACTTGTGAATCTTTCTTGAAATGTTTTGAGAAATATGGGAGGGCAAATTTTGGGGTACAACAGCTGCCCCTGTTCAATCTTCTTAAACCTGAGGATGTAGATTGGCTTTCGGGCCTTTCGTGATCCGAAGGTGGAAGATGATTGAACACTAGAGTGCCCAGAAATTTGCACTCGCATGACGTAGTATTAGCATTGTGATGTCGGGAATGGGCTTACAGATGCCATTTGGAGATTATTGATAGGTGGTTTTGTCTTCTTTGACTGGATTGACATCAGAAAAATCTTTAGGAATCGATTTAACTGGTCCAGAGGGTTTTTTGTCTCTTTTGACTGGATTGTCTTCTTTGACGGGTTGTCTCTTTTGACGGGTTGTCTCCATTGACGGGTTGTCTATATTGACGGGTTGTCTCTATTGACGGGTTGTCTCCATTGACGGCTTATCTCCATTGACGGGTTGTCTCCATTGACAGGTTGTCTCTTTTGACGAGTTTGTCTCCATTGACGGGTCGTCTCTATTGACGGGTTGTCTCCATTGACGGGCTGTCTCCATTGACAGGTTGTCTCTATTGACAGGTTGTCTCCATTGACGAGTTGTCTCCATTGACAGGTTGTCTCTATTGACAGGTTGTCTCCATTGACAGGTTGTCTCCATTCACAGATTGTCTCCATTGACGGGTTGTCTCCATTGACGGGTTGTCTCCATTGACGGGTTGTCTCCATTGACAGGTTGTCTCTATTGACGGGTGGTCTCCATTGACAGGTTGTCTCCATTGACGGGTTGTCTCTATTGACGGGTTGTCTCCATTGACGGGTTGTCTCCATTGACAGGTTGTCTCCATTGACAGGTTGTCTCCATTGACGAGTTATCTCCATTGACGGGTTGTCTCCATTGACAGGTGGTCTCTATTGACGGGTTGTCTCCATTGACGGGTTGTCTCCATTGACGGGTGGTCTCCATTGACAGGTTGTCTCCATTGACGGGTTCTCTCCATTGACGGGTTCTCTCTATTGGCGGGTTATCTCCATTGACAAGTTGTCTCTATTGACAGGTTGTCTCCATTGACGGGTTGTCTCCATTGACAGGTTGAGAACTTAACTGCATCTTTCCTGAAAGGTAAAGGTCAGTCATATGCAATGCATGATATGGGTCAAGCCATGAAGTTCTCAAAATAAATGAGATTGTATTCGTATGATGCGTATATGCATGTATCATGATGTTGGGAACATAATGTTTTAGCTGGGGAAAATAAATCCCGAAGCTGCTGGAGAATAGAGTTGAGTTCTTCGTTTCCGCTGGGGATGATGAACGAAGATGATTGTGAGAATAAACCTGCAGGAGAAAGGAACTCCATTGGGGAATAAACTGATGAAGAGATTACTCTGTGGGGAATTACTCTGTGGGGAAGAGATGTTCTGCTGAAGATTTTAACGATAAACTCCTCTGGGGATTCTGCTGATAAACTCCGCTGGGGATGGATTACCGTTGCTGGTGATATTGAATCTGTTGAGGATTGAAGTCCTATTTGTAAAAGGAAAGAACTTCGTTGGGGATGATCTTTCAGTTGCAACTTGCTAGGGATAACCCTGTTAGACTCTTGTGGGGATAACCCTCTGAATTTGGCTGGGGAGATTTATTGTACTCCGCTGGGGGTAAACTTCCAGAGTCTACTAGGGATGATGATTCAACTCTGTTGGGGAAGCTTTTTCAGACCGTGCTGGGAAAATTAACTCCACTGGGGGTATCTTGTATTCTGCCGGGGAACATTCTTATACTCTGTTGAGGAATATTAAGACTATCGGGGATACTCTGATACTTGTTGGAGAATATTCTTATACTCCGCTGGGGAATATTAAGACCTTCTGGGGATACCAAGCCTTTTTAGGGCTGATGGTAGACTAACTCTGCTAGGGGAGAGTATTGCTGATTTGTACATAGCTGCAAGTCTCAGCTGGGAGAGCTACCATTACTGCCTTATTCTGCGGGGAGTGAAAGTATCTTAGCCATATTCTTCAGCTGAATCTACCTTTGTACCTGGTGAGTAGAGCAGCTGTACAGTTTGGACAATTTTTATTGCCCTTGTTTCTGCGGGAGAAGGTTCCTGCGGAGGCCCTGTGGATCGAGTATTATCCCCAACTATGAGGTGCTTGGTATCTTTCGGTCAAAATGACAAGTCTTCTTTTGGTAGGCCAGTGACGAGATGACGAGACATAATCGTACGCTTTGATCCCTAATTTTTGCCTGGACCGCCCTTTCGGGTTTTCAGTTCACCGGGATACCCTTTTTTGCCCAAGCCGCCTTTTCAGGTTTTCGACTTGCCGGGTGTACAAATTTTTCATTTTCATCCCTTATTTTTGCCCGAACCCTTTTGGTTCGCCAGGAAGCCCTTAATTTTGCCTAGGCCAGTCAACCTAGCGGGTCTTTGATTCACGCGCGGTATTTTCTGACTATGTGCATGCCCTCAGGATGCAGAGAGGTGTCACTGTCGGTAGTGTTGTGTTGCCATACTACCAGAAGATCTTCGTTTGATCATGCAAGATTCGTTGCTGGAATTCATGTCCAATGTCCCAATTGATTCTGATGGAGATTTTCCCCTGGCTATTTGGCATTTTGAGAGATTCCTTGAATCTTGACTTAACTACCCCAGATGATGGACAATGCTCATGCCGTGCCCCTTGGTTGGAAGTGTTTTTCCACTTGAGGTGATCCTTTTTATTGAGAAGGTTTTTGTTCACTAGATATTCTTCGTGCGAACTTCTCTGCTGTTTGAACAAATAGTCATATGCAAACAATGTTATTTTAAGAATGCAAAGCTTATGTCTGTCTTGAAGTTTTTGAAAATGCATTTTTTCAGTAAGATAGGAAAATTTTGTAAAATGTGACGTCAACTCAGGATTTACAACAAGCCCTACAGGAGTCAGGATACCTTTTGTAACAGTATGCTTTCGAACTAACCCATGCTTCAGCTAGGACTTTTAAGGGTTATAACGTGGCCTGGTTTGCGGTTTAAGAAACAAAGGATAAAGGCTCAAAATTTATTTGTACCCACCCGCTCTTCGTGATGTTCTTTGATCCTAAACTCAGCTAACTGTGCATTTAGATCCTGTTTAAGTCTTTGCTCTGATATACCAGTGATGGTTTGGATACTGACAATTTATTTTGAAAAGGAAGTCATTTTGTTGAGAGTTTGCAGGATCTCTTTCTTTTTGATTTTATTATCCCTGTCTTTTGCCTGAACTGTTTCTTTTGGAATTACAGTCAGCGGGATGCCCCAGTTTTATAAGTCTCCTTCATAGGTTTTGACTTGATGGGCTTTTATTTTGAGAGATAATGACTTCCTGTCCTTACGATTATACGGAACCAACACCGTCTTTTATTTCGGAAGGACTTCTTTGATGCCATTCATTGTGCACCTGGATCAACTGAGTAAACTACCCTGCCCCAGGTTATAATTAAGGGTTTTAATTTGTGAAAAGAAAAACTCTAACTTCTTTGACTCAAAGGGGTTGACTAGGGATTATCTTCCTTATAACCCCACTGTTTACGATTTGAAACAATGTCTGTACCTCGTCAGCGGGGTCTGTTCAAAAGCATACTGTAGAGATTTTTATATCATTTTCGTCATCCTCCCTCTAAAGGCTTAGAATTTTTTAATCGAGAGTTGATCATCACAAAAAATGAAAGCAATTTGAATATAGTGAAATACGAATGGATTGATTCAAAACAGACATATGCAATGCATTGATAAAGTAATAAAGTTTGACATGAATAAATGTTCGAACAATCAAAAGAAAATTACAACTTGAAAATTCTAATGAACAAAAAGTCTTCTCGTCTCAGTACTTGTCACTTCAAATGGAGAACTTTGGGGGGATGGCAAAAGAATTCAATCTGACCGTCTTGTGTGAGTTCCAATGCTACTTCATCAATCAGGTCTTGAATTTTGTTGCTCAACGCCCAACAGATGTTAGTATCATGCCCCAGGCTGTTGGAGTGATATGCATACCTTGCATCAGGATTGTACCTTGGGGAGGCTATGTTGGGATTCTTAGGAGGGTCCCTTAATGTCACCAGATTCAATCTCAACAGGTGTTGTAAAGCCTGAGACAGCGACATGTTGAGCTTGGTAAATTGCCTCTTGGGCATATTTGGCTTATTCTGATCAACCCGTTGTTTATGGCAAGGTTATTGTTGGACCTGTGAGGTAGTAACAACTTGGAGAGGTATATTCTTCATCAAACCAAACCCTTGATTTCTCGGAAGCTGATTAAGGAATTGGTCCCCGACCTTGACTATTTGCTTCATGTCATTGTCTTGACGAAGCTGGTTGACAATGGTTCCCAGCTCTTCTTGCTCCTGAGCTAAGCCTTGGATAAGAGCCATCTGCCCCAGCATTTGTTTTTTCATGGCACTGAACTCAGCTTGTAGTTGTTCCAGCCATTCGTCCTTATTGTCTTTAGGACTTTTCTTGATCAAATTCCCCATGAGGAGTGTTCTCAACTCTTCTTGCCCCTTGGATAGGTTTAGGAAGATTTCCCTGAATTGAGTCTCTTGAGTATGAAGATCTTGGTTGTCTTGTTGGAGAGCCATTGCTGAAATAAACAGCGAGAACATGAGAGACATGTACAGGAAGGCCTGTTATGCAATGATATGTATGATATATGTATGCAAGGTTTTCAAGGATCTCGTGGGGTAAACAAGAAACTGTTTAGAATTTGAATCTTGTAGCTTTGATTGAAGGAACTTCGTGTTGTTGAGAGTCCTTCTTCAAGAGTCAAGCTCACCATATCGAGTGGGTCATAGCCCCTGACTCAAGTTATCGTGTTTTGACCTTTAGACAACCTTGGCTAGAGGAAAATAAATCCCCTTTGCCCCTTGCTAGACATTTGATTTACCATAACCTGCATCACAAAGCCTTGAGATCCTTGAAATGGTTAAGGAAATGTTAAGGCATGATGTTATGATGTGTATGTTATGCGTTTAAGCAAAAGTGTGAAGCGATGTAAGTAAACCCTGCAATAAATCCAAATTATTGGATAAGGACTGTAAATAAAACCTGCAAGGAACTCATGTTGTCAGATAACAAGAATGTGCAAGTAGTTCAAGTTTGAAGGCACACAAGTCACACAAATAGCCTTAAGTTTAGGCTGGCATGGAGTTTAGGTATTACCCTCTTTCAGTTTAGTTGGTTTAAACCTGTCCTAAAAATAGTAATCGGGTTCTAGAGGATCTCAATATCACTGATTACCCTCGATCGGTCATAATTCCAGTTTAGCAACCTTTTCTTGCGGCCGGAATCATCGCGAGAGTTTAGTCTTAATGAGTGTAGCATACTGCTACTGTTCTATGGCCAAGTTGGTCAATTTAAGGTTCTAAGGTCAATTGGTGCTTAATGACCCCTTAGAAGACCCATATTCTCCTCGTTCCAACACAAGGGATATCGATACAGACTAAAGTGCCACACCAACGTAGCTACTGCTTCAACCGTGTCGGTCTGCGCTGGACAGTTCCCTCACAGTTTATTGCTACTTACCTAAAGGGTATCCCCAGATCTGGGTTAGGATCTATAGAACTCTGATACAAGCCCACAAATATAAATCATACAAAGCATACAATTGAAAACACAATGATCTAATCCTAAGGTACACCTCACTTAACAATATCCCCATCAGAGTCGCCAGTTCTGTGATACGGTGGGAAAGAACTGACTTTTTTGGAATGTTGGTTCACGTTTGCGTTTGTTTTCGCAAAATGTCACGGTAAGCAAGAGTCGCCACCGTCTTTTGTTTTATCCAACAAGGAAAGGACAAAAGCACAGAAAAATTCCTTTTTGAGATATTTCTCGGGTTCGGGAGGTAGATTATAGAAAGGGAAGGTGCTAGCACCCTTTCTATCAGTGGTTATCCACGGGCTCTTAGGTACTTACTCATTGTGTTTTCAAAATTTTCTTTTCTTTGTGTTTGTGGGTTTGAAAAGAGTTTTTGTTTTGAACAGAGTGTAAGTGCGAAAAGTTTTGTTTTGTTTTAAAAGGAGCAAGTACTTAAAAACCATCTACCTACTCAAAAAGGAATTAATCTGTACAAATGTCCTATAGACAATGCTATCCCACTATTGAGGAGTAGGTAGCACCGTCGTTGGAGTTTTCGGGTCAATTCGATTAAGGGACGTGTGGTCACTAAAGCAATGTTAGGACGCCTTAGAGGTAACCCTAATATCCTAGATCATTTTTCCGAGGCAACCGTTTCGAGGCAACTATGATCTTTGGACAAGAGGGCGACCTCTAAAACTTCCTATACTCAATGACCACGTTCGAAGGCAACCAAGTGAGGTGTACCCTAAGAGTGCGCATGTGCGAGTGTGTTATTTTTCAGTTATTTATCTTTATACATGTCATGGGTGAGCTATGTTGATTTTAGGTTAAAGATTCGATCTTGTCATGCATTCCCTATTTATCAAACATCTAACAGTTAATAGTTGCAGAATTTAAATTGCGGAAATTAAATCTAAAACTATTACAAGGCGTCGGGTATTTACATCGCCAAAAACAACCCTTTAATTAAAATTGCGGAAAGTAAAATAAAGCGATAAATAAATCAAAGTCCTAATTTAACTATTACATTCCGGGAAACAGTTACATCAATATAGTAAAATAGATCGCGTGTGGAAAATTAAATCGAGCGTATTTTTTAGGGTTTTGACCTTTTTTTTTAAAGAAAACATTTTTTGTTTATTTTTGGATTAAAAAGAAGTTAGATCTAAGTTAATAATTAAATTAATAAACTAATTAGTTAATTAAAATATTTTTGGATTTTTGAGTATTTAAAGAAATAAAATAAATTAATCAAAGGTAATAAAAACCAAATTATCTAAATTAATTTTAATTATTGCAAAAATATTAAAGTTATTTCCTAATTAAACTAAATTAATTGAATTAATATTTATTTACAAAAATAAAGTGCTGAATTTAATTTTAATAAATAAAATATATTTTTTTTGTTTTTGATTTTATTAAGAAAAAAGATTAATTGGTTAGTGATTAATAAAAAGAATAACAATTAATTAATTAAAGGAAAATAATAAAAAAATAGAGAGAGTTTAGGAGTATACAGGTCTGATTGGAGGGGTGAAACAGATGTTGGCGTCATGTGTAAACTGTTTTGTTTTGGCCATTTGTGTTTTGGCTTTTGGCCATTTGTGTTCTGGCCTCAACGTTCCTTAACCTTCTCAAGATGTCTGTCTCGCTATGTATTGGTGTCATGTGTAAACTGTTCTGTTTTGGCCATTTGTGTTTTGACTTTTGGCCATTTGTGTTTTGGCCTCAACGTTCCTTAATGAACCATTGGAGAAGTAGTGATATGAATGATTTTATGCCTTTTGATCATGGAGATCAAGTCAGCCTTACCCTCACTGGAGAAGTAGTGAGATGTTGGTTTCTAACCAGGATGACTTGTTTGTAGTTAGATGTTGGTTTGTAACCGGGATGGCTTGTTTGTAGTGAGAGAGGGATTTGTAATAAGGATTTCAAGGTTTTAGGGTTCTTGAAAGAATTTGATATTCTGACAGCGTTGTGGCAAGGGTTTTTTTTCTCTCCTCTTGGTTTGTGTGAAAAGAATGTGATTATATAGTGGAAATTAGAGTAAAGAAAATGGGCTTTGAATGTGCAATTGGGCCTCCAATATTCACTTGAGTTCGTCATGTTCCAGGCTAAATCTCAGGGGCTTAAGTGAAATTTTTGAAGTTGAAATGTGAAAACAAAATATAGCCGACATCGAGACCTAAATCCTGTCCGAAAATTGGCTCAATCGAATAAACGGTGAATTAGTTATGAATTTATGAAGTTTCAGCTCAGACAAACTTATTTTGGGCTCCAGTGTCGACTCTGACACGTTCTTCAATAAAAAACTGGTATTTATTGGAGCGTAATTTGGTCTCGACTTTTAAAGAAAATTTATAGATATCTGAGTCAGTAACCTTGTGTAAAAATATGAGCCCAATCCGATAAAAATTGACCGAGTTATGAATTTTTGAATTTTCGACCCAGATAAAATAATATTCAGCATTCAGGATTTTCGGCGCGTCACGTGCACTCTGAGCAAAAAACGAAGGCCTTTTGAACATCGTTTGAACTCGATACCTCCTATGAAAACGTAGCTAACTCAATTTTTGAAATTTTGGCGCCGGAACCAGCTCGATACAATGAAAATCGACCAAGTTATGATTTTTTTGAACATGACGCAAATAAACTTCTGTCACAAATTTTCTGTACGAAAGTACTTGATAAATACGCATTTTTGAAGACCTTCTGATCGAAATTGGCTTCCAGCCATGAGAGATGAAAACATAGATGACGTCAAGACAGAATTTTGGCCACCATAACGGGTTCAAAACAAGTCACGATCTTTAAGTTATGAATTTTTTAGCGCGTAAAAACTGCACTTTCAGCATAATTTTTCACCATATTTTTTCGAGAAAACTCACACATTCAGATACCTTCTTTAAAGAATTGACTCTTGAGCCGAACCTGAATTTGAGAATACGTTATCAGAGATATCTTGGTGAAAGAACACCTGAATATGATGCGCCGGGTTGGACTTGTGAATCTTTCTTGAAATGTTTTGAGAAATATGGGAGGACAAATTTTGGGGTACAACAACATCACCTTGTAATAGAAAGTGCCCCACTATGTGACGAAGGTTGTCTTCTCCATGTCTTCGGATGCCATCTTGATCTGGTTCTAGCCAGAGAAACCATCCATGAAGGAAAAGATCTTGTACTGCACAATATTGTCAACCAGGACATCAATGTGGGGGAGTGGAAAGTCATCTTTGGGGCTTGCCCTGTTCAGATCTCTGTAGTCTACACACATATGTACCTTGCCGTCTTTCTTAGGCACCTGCACCACATTGGCCACCCATTGGGGGTAAGAAGTGACAGCTAAGAACCCAATATTGAACTGTTTCATAACCTCTGCTTTGATCTTCTCTGACATTTCAGGGCGCATACGACGAACCTTTTGCTTTACCGGAGGGCAATCTTCTTTAGTCGACAGACGATGAACCACTATATTCGTGTCTAAACCAGGTATGTCTTCATATGACCAGGCGAAGATCTCAACATAATCGTGCAACATCTGTGCCAACCATTGTTTGACATTAATCTCCAGATTTGCGTCGATCTTGACTTCTTTTTTGTCTACCTCTGTGCCCAAGTTTATCGTCTCAACTGGCTCTTCATGAGGCTGTATAGCCCTCTCTTCCTGCTGTAACAGTATAGGAATTTCTCCAGGTACCTCACAATCTTCCTCACCTTCGTCCTCGGCTTGGTTGATCGGATTTTCGAAGTTATAACTAGCAATAGCAGAACTATTATCAATGGGATCCAGAGTGGATATGGATCTGCAGTTTTATATGTGAGTGTGTGTAAGAGCATAGTTGTATTGATAAAGTGAAAAGCAGAAAAGAAAAACAAAGAGCGCAAAATTTGTATGCAAGAACATCCAATGTTTTATTGATGACAAATGATAATGACATATAATAACCTCCACAAACAAACCATTGTGCCTCGGGTAAGACACAAGGCCATAGATTTTATATTGTTTATTACAAATTCGAAAAACAAGTAAGACAGTTACTGTTGAACAAAAGTAATCGGCACAAAATCTTTGGTCGTCCAATTACTAGGTCCATTGTTGGTAGTAGGGTAGATGCAGCTGTTAATATCAGAATCTTCATCATTGTCTTCTATAGCGTTGACCCCACGATTGTTGATGTGTAGGAGATGTTCTCCAGCCCAAGCACGTCGAACAACCCTTTGAGCTCCTGAAGTAAAGCCCAAACCAAATTTGTCAGTTTTATGAGGAAAATCCGGGAGCTGTCCCCAAATGGTACACCCACCTTCTTCAACTACTGCTCTGGCGTCCTTGAGAGAAGCCATCTTCAAAGGAGTTTTGGTGATCTTCGGCGCACTGGTGATAGTCTCGATTGATGCCATAATCTGGGGAACCTCTTCAAAATTTTGACAAGGGTCTCTATGAACTCATCGTCCATCTCCACATACTTGAAAGAATTTAGATGGCTCACCATGTACTCCTTTTCACCATGCACAGTGACAATCTTCCCCTTCATTGGATACTTCAGCATTTGGTGCAGCATAGAAGTAACGGCCCCAGCTTCATGGATCCAAGGACGACCCAACAAATAAGAGTATGATGGCCTGATACCCATCACGTAGAAGGTGGATTCAAAGGTCTGGGAACCCACTTTAACAGGGATATCCACCTCCTGATGCACCATTCTCTTTGAACTGTCAAAAGCCCTCACCACAATGTTACTGGGCTTTAAAGTCAAACCTTCACAATCTAGCCTATCAAGAGCCCTCTTGGGCAGAACACTTAGTGACGATCCAATGTCCACTAGCAGACGGGCCATAGTAGTGCCCCTGCATTCGATCGAGACATGCATAGCATCATTATGCTTTCTCCCATTTGGTGTCAAATTAGCATCCGAAAAACCCAACCCATTATCAGCAGTTAAACTGGCCACACAGTCCTTGAATTGGTCGACAGAAGTTTCTTGTGGCACATGCGCAGTCTTGAGAAATATAATCAAAGCCTTCGCATGGGCCTCTGAACATAATAGCAGAGACAACATTGATATCTTAGAAGGGGTATGCCCCAGCTGCTCGACCATATTGTAGTCGCTCTTCTTGATTATTTTTAAAATTTCCTCCATTTCTTGTTTAGAGAATTCTAAAATAACTTTTCTAGGTGCCTCCGTCCGGGAAGGCTCACCCACAACTTCTTTGCCCCGAGTCCTAGATGACTCATCGACAGGGATAACCACTAGAGTAAGGATGAGAGTAGTAGCAGAAGTACTAGCAGGAACAACAGATGGAATAACAACAGTCTTTGGGGAGATATCGGGAGAGAAAACCCTTCCACTTCGAGTAATTTTGCTGGTCCTGACAATGTTATTGATATCGAGATCAACCTCTTTAGTCTTTAAATTCTGCTTGACGCCATGGTAGTAAACGTCAGCACCATAATTCCAAGGAACAACTTTGTCCGAGGAGTACGGTACAGGGCCAGGAAAAGTGATTATCAATGGAGCAATTCTTGGAGCAGATGTAATCCTAACAGGTCTTTTGGAGGAGACCTTGGAAGGATTGGCAGAAATGGTTATGATAGCAACATCTTCATGTAGGACAGTCGGAATCAGAGTCTTTTCAAACAAAATCTCTCCGTTATCCATCAGGCGTTGAACACCTGCTTTCATCAAATAACAACCAGAAGGCATAGATAAACACATGTGGTAACCTTCACCACAACCCGAAAATAAACCGGCTAGCGACAACTTCTTCTTGACGGTCATGAGAGGAGTAGAAACTTCATCAATAGAAGTAATAAATAGATCAATATCAACGACATTAACACCACGGTTGTGCTTGGGCATGGGAGTAGTTATGACATTAGGCATCTCAGGAGCATCAAACTCAATCTCCTTTGCTTCGATCAGATCCTGTATCTTATTCCTTAGAGTCCAATAGTCGTTTGTACCGTGGCTTGGACTCTCAGAATGGTAAGCACATCGAGCGTTTGGATTATAACCAGGAGATGTGGTGTTGGGATTCTTGGAAGCCTCCTTTAAGGTTTCCAAGTTATATTTTAACAGATGGGGTAAAACCTCAGGCAACGCCATGTTGATTCGGGTGAACTGCCTTTGAGGTCTTTCTACCCTTGGCTGATTGTTTCGTTGTTGAGTAGCCACATGCCTAGGTATCATCAAAGCCCCTACCGTTGGACATTGTTCAGTTCTTCTCTGACCTCTTGGGTTATAAATAGCATTGACCTCCTTCTTTCCCATGAATGGCTTATTCATTGTACTTGAAGAGGTGTCTTTTTGGATCTTGCCACTTCGGATCCCAGCTTCTACCCTTTCTCCAGTCAATATCAACTCGGTAAAACCAGATGAGGAGCTACCAATCAAGTGATTGAATAACGGACCAAATAGCGTACTAAGAAACATGTCCACCAACACACTATCAGACAAACAGGGTTGGACTCTCCCTGCCAAATCTCTCCACTTCTAAGCGTAGTCCTTAAAACCTTCGCTTGCACCCATGGACATACTATGGAGTTGAGTACGGGTAGGAGTAAGGTCAATGTTATATTGATACTGCTTATAAAAAGCAGCAACCAGATCTTCCCAATTGCGGACATTGGTTCCCTCTAGCTGATAGGACCACTTAAGCTGAGTCTCAGACAGACTATCTTGAAAGAAATGGACCCACAAGTTCCTATCAGCAGTGTGAGACTGGATCTTCCTCACATAAGAACAGAGATGAAGCTTGGGACAGGAAACTCCATCATACTTTGCAAATACAGGAGCCTTGAACTTCAGTGGGATGACATCCCAGATACCAAACCCAACTCTTCAAAATCCAGCCCTAGTACTCTTTGGATCTCCATTGCGCTCAAACAATCCTCTAACTGTTTGTATCTATCCTCAACCGGGGGATACTATTCCTTGTTGTAATCAATGTCATTATCAGAAACCTCTGGGCTAGGGTCCTCCTCCCTTGTCTCTCCCTTTTGATTCTCCCCTTCTTTGGATGAGGAGGTCAGATCAACCGGTTTCTTCAATGGTCCCTTGAATCTTCTGCCCAGATTCAGGACACCAACGGTCTTCTTTGTCTTCTTCTTTCTATCTTTCAGAATAAGGGCCTTCAGATCTTCCTGCCCTTTAGCCAAAGCTATGATCATTTGCTGAAATTGGGCATTTTGTGCCTGGAGATCCTTGATACTTTGTTCAGAAGACATTATTGCTGAAATAAACAACGAAGAAGATGAGAAACCTATTATGATACCTGTTTATGCATTGATATGAATGGCATGTGTATGCAATGATTTCAAGGACTTTGGGAAATTTAAATTTGCGAACCAAAATGAAACAAAGATTTTATTAGTAGAATTCAAAATACAATTGCCTTTTAGGAGTTTCAATTGAAAATTCTAAAATTGAAAGAAATTCAAGTTTCCCATGTATGCTTCCTCTTCGTGCCGAGATAGACATTGATGCTTCTTTCCTCATGAAGCTGCTCTGTGAGCTCTAAAACTTTCTTTTCCTGGGCATAGAACTGGTCCCTATAAGTATCCTGCTCCTTCTTCAACTGAATCCAGGACCTTTGTAATTCTTCAAGATCGGTGGGCATATCAGGATGAAGAACCATGTTGGGAGTATCCTCTTCAGTAATGGGCTCCGCAATCATAGGTAAGACAGCTATGTATGGCATCATAAGTTTCTGAGCACGAGCTCGTACCCATTGGAGATAAGGTTCCATAGGAATGGAAGTCTTCGGCCCCAAAGTCTTGACGTCAGACCTATTTATCATGCCCCAGGCTCGTATGAACCTCTGGCGATACCCTTGAACATCATCCTCATAGTTAAACATAATGCCTTGGATAAGCATCTCATGAGGGCCATCCCTTCGAGCGTAACCAAATTGTCGCAGAGCCAAATAAGGATTGTAAGTTATGCCTCCCCTAATGCCAAGTAATGGGACATTAGGGAACTCCCCGCAACGGTCAATAATAGAAATATCTCCCATCGATCAGGAATACCAAAGAATATCCGCGTGAGAAAGTAACATTATCCTCTGCGACTAACCCAAACCTTCTTCATTCTTCAACACTGACTTAGGGAGGTGAGAAATAAACCACCTCGACAGTAATGTCATGCAGTACATAAGAACCCCTCTTCTCTTCATGGTACGAGTGTGGAGAGCATGCAAGATATATCCGAGCAAAGTAGGCACAGGGTTGCGAGAGAGGAAGGTCTTGATAGCATTCACATCTATAAGTAAGTCTGGATTAGGGAACAGTACTAACCCATAAATTAGAAGATCCAAAACCTCCTCAAAAGCCTGAAAGTCCAAATCATTCCAAAATAGCTGGGCCTTCTCTATTAGGAACTTGGCTAGAAAACCCTTGACTCCGCTTCTTATTTCCCAATGGGATACCACGTTGGCCCGTTTCATATGTAAAGTTGAGGCAATGATCTCTGGCTTGGGAACTTCTTCTAAACCTGTGAAAGGCATCTGGTCAAGAATAGGTAGATTCAATAACTGAGAGAACTCTTCCATGGTAGGCACCAATTGATAGTCTGGAAAGGTGAAGCAGTGGTGCTTGAGATCAAAGAACTGAAAGAGTACACCCATCATCTTTTCATCAAAGCTCGAAGTAACCAAGTTGATAAGTCGACCATATCTCTTAGTGAACGAAGAAGTTTCAGGAACCCTTGATACTAGCTCCTTGAGTGGGAGAGGTATTCTCACAAAGCTAATTCAAATAGTGTTTCTACGAGCGGAAGTATGCAAAACAGAACAAAGATAAATTCCCCTGGTCCTTGAAATGGTTAGTGTAATAAGAATGAATGATATGTTATGATGCATGATGTTATGTTCAAACAGAGTAATCACACACAAGCAAAGCACACAATAGACCTTAGGTTAAATTCTTGCATGAGGTTAAAGGTAAGTACCCTATTGAAGTTTAGTTGGTTTCAAACCTGTCTTAGAAAAGTAATCGGGTTCTAAGGATTCTCAATATCACTGATCATCCTTTATTGGGCATTATTTCAACTCAGGCAATCTTTTCTTGCGGCCGAAATATCCTGAAAGTCTGATCTCAATGAGTGTAGCATCGAGTATCAACCAATCCTCAACTTTATACTGAGGCCGACTATCTCACTACTTTCTAATGGCCAAGTTTGTTCAACTAAGGTTCTAAGGTCCGTTAGTGCTTCGCGACACCACGCGGCGGCCCCGTATTCTCCTTGTTTCAACATGAAGGATACCGATATCCACCAAAGTGTCACACCAACACAACCATCGCTTAAACAACATTGGTCTACATCGTACAATCTCCATGATCTATTATTGTTTACCTAAAAAAGTGTCCCCAGATCCGGGTGTAGGATCTTCAACAATACCCAAGCAAAAACCCTTAAAGATAAAGCAGGCAAAGCAAACAAGTAAGCAATTTAAAAAAATGACCTAGATCCTAAGGTGAACCCCACTTTATTAATTTTCCCCAACAGATTCGCCAGTTCTGTAATACGGTGGCAAAACTGACTAATTTTAATTTACTACTGGTTTTGCATTTTTTATTCACAAATGTACGGTAAGCAAGAGTCGCCATCGTCTTTTATTTCATCCAACAAAGGAAAAGGGAAAAAGAACAGAAAAAACCTTTTTCAAGATGTTTCTGAGTACGGGGGTAGATTATAGAAAGGGAAGGTGTTGTACCCCAAAATTTGCCCTCTCATTTATCAATATTTTTCTCACAAGACTTCTTTGACTCAAGACAAGATTAGGATTTGGTTAGCTCAAGACACCTCATCTTGCACTGATAACCCAAAATTAGGGTTTGAGTTTGCACAAGGATTTTTGGACCATCAATGCTTCATGTGACTTTCATACATCATTTTGGACCCCTAAGATTGTTCATGTTAAGTTTCAAGCCTTGAACCACATTTTTGATCAGTCAATTGGACAGTTGACCTAAAAATTAGTTGTGTTGGGGGAAAAGTCAACCATGGCCAATTTACAGTCAAACTTCATAATTTTTTATCCACATAAACATTTTAGACTCATATGTACCATTTGATCAAGTTTGGATCACAACTCCTCAAGAAATTTGATCAAATCATCAAAAGGGCAAAATGGTCAAAATTAGGGTTTTGACTGAGAAAGGGAAATTTTTGATTTTTAACCTAGCCAATGACCAATTGAGTTCAAACATGATTTAAAGGGTTCAATGGCATCATCTTGACCTAATTACATGGTTCAAAAGATCTCAAGTTCATTGGATTGACAAATGAAATTTGCAGTCAACTGATCAAAAGTCAATTGTACACTGAAAAGTCAAAATTTGACTTTTTGGTCAAAATCAAGTGCCAAGGGTCATAATTCATCAAGATATGTAAAAATATGAAACTTGTTGACCAATAAAAATAAATTTGAAAATTAGGGTTTTAATTTGAAAATTTTCATAACTTAAAATTTTTCTAAGTATAAAAATTTTCTTATTTTTTCCCAACTTTTCACCACTTTTTCACCATGATGCATTTTGATTCAAGAAAAGTTACAAACATGAAAGTTGTAGTCCTCCATGAAATGTACAACTTTTCTTCACAAACTTTCCCCTAAAGATGCTTGTATCTCAAGTTATGAATTTGTGAATATAGGCCCATGAACTAAATAACTTAGTGAAATTTTGTCCTAATTTAGGCAGGTTTTGGACCCAACTTCATGGACATTTTTCACCTAGTTCCAAGAGGTATCTCAAAATTCATTTCAAATATGGATTATAGAGCACATTTCAAGCTTTCCAAAATGTCCAAGAACTCTCCAAGATCATTTTTGAGTAGGGAGAATCGAAGAGAGGAAGTTGGCATTTTCTCACTTTTGTTCAAGCCATTTTCACATAGAATTAAGTTGCAAATCAAACTTATGCTGGTTATATCTTGCTTTACAGGTCCTAAGCTTGATATACACTCCATAATTAAATGCATACTCAGTTGACAAAGCCTTTATCTTTGCTTTTGAAGCTTTACACAAGATGTATTTCCATTTTGGGCAAAAAGGTTACATTGCCATTTTCATAAAGATGAACTTTTGCAACTTTGTCAATCTTGAGCATTGAACCTGTCTCCTTGATGCATACAAACCACACAGGTCTCAAGTAAGTTGTACAAGCTCATTTCAGCCCTCAAGCAAGCTGGTACAAGCATGTGGGATTGGTCTTGTCAACTTTACTTCAAGTACAAGAAAATTGGCAAAAGGTCCAAAGCTTGCACAACTAGTAAGGGATGACTTTGTATCACTTCTTTACTAATATGAAAACTTGGTACAAGTCATAACAGGCTTGGCTTACACCTAGAACACTCTGAAACTCAAAAACACCAAAATTCTGCCTAAGTATACAGTTTTCTGCAAAAGCACAACCAACTCTCATTTAGCTCATGCGTTTTGTGTTTAATCAATTCAAACATCTTATTCACTTGATACCTAGATAATCCAAGCCATCACCCTGGTTTTGTAACCCCTGTTTCAGCATCTGCCATTTTCAAATTGGAAGCTTGTAGTTGGACTTGGTCAGGGAGTTCTAGCCATCCTCAGAGCAAGATAAGCATTGGAATAGGTTCAAGGAAGTTCAAGGAAGCTTAAACAATCACCAGGCCTCCATTTAAGTCCCTACATTGTCCTACACAATTCCAGCTGAAGGAGGTATTTTTTCAAACTCTATCTCTCTGAATAGGCAACCTCAAGCCACGATTTGTGAAGGAAAAATATAGTCCTTATCATAACGAAGTTGTACATACCATTACTTTGCATTTATATTACTTGTGCTAAGAGAATTTGAAGTTTGAAATCTCTGAAAAAGTTAGGTCACGAATTAGGGATTCAAAAATTCTCTTTGATCTTTAAGAGTTAGGTTACATAATTTATATGGTTGGAATCGTGAGCTCAAATGTCACATTTTTCATGTTATGAGTTTTTGTTTTTATGCAAGCATAAGCAAGTTACAGGTTTGAACATGGAAGCGTGAAGAAGGAGATGAACGAAGGACAGGGACGATGGCTTCTGAGCTTTTTGGCGCCTTGGCCTTTTTGTTTTTGCTAATCACACCCCCCTGACTTGCTATTGCACCCCCTGGCTGAACTTTTAATATTTCTTATATTTTTCTTCATATTTTTATATTTAATACTTTCATTTATTTTTCTTAATGATAAAAAAATACCAAAAAATGATTTATTCATTTTCACACTTTTATTTTATTTTTTTATTATTTTCTCACATGAAAAAATAGTTTATTTTGATAAATATAATTGATTTTCTTAATAAACTTATAAATAATTAAATATACTTATTATTTCTCATTTTACATTTTTATACTCATAAATACTTATTTTTTGTACATATTTAATTTTGAATATTTACATATAATATTATTTATTATTTTCTTATACAAAAAATGTACAAAATAATAATATGAAACATTATTTTCTTTGAATAAAAATTAGGGTTTCATCCTTTTCAAAAAGAATTATTTATTTTTCATTATTTTTTAGGTTTAAGTTAAATATCCTTTTACACAAAAACAAGACATAAAACATTTTTTTCTAACATGATCATTGCATTGCATTTCAAATATTTGTGTTATATTTATTTAAATTCGCGCATATTCGATTTGGTTGTAATAATATATTTAGCTTTATATTTGTGCAAATCCCCATTCATACTTGTATTTCCCCCTCCCATAAAAATTGTTGTAATAGCTTAGTATATTTACATTACACAATTTATCGCTTTATACCATGATTAGTAATTAGGGTTTGCATGACAAGAACAAAAACAAAGCAAAATAGAAAAACCCTAAATGCAAGACAAAAGCATGAAAATGATACACTTTGCACACAAGCACCCTTAGGGTTTCTCCCACTTGGTTTCCTAAAATAAAATGGCCATGTTACGCATGCGAAGTATCTTGGCAAAACAAAATAAATATAAGATCATAGTCCCTCGATGACGCTATTCAAAGGTTGCCTAAAAAAATGATCTTGGTCCCTCAAAAATGCTAAGATACTTGGCAGCATTGCTATCATGGTTATACGATGACCCACGCCCGTCCCATTTACATCCAAAGATAGGGTTTCTTACCAAATCAATGGTAAGTCAACAATGTCAAAGGAATAAAAATACACAAGAAAGACATTTGAGTAGGTAGATAGCTTCTAAGTTACTTGCTCCATTTCAAACAATCCTTGCTATTTTCAAAAACAAACACACACACACATTTCAAAACAACTTACAAAACATTGAAAACATTTTCAAAAGACAAACTTCTTTGTATACATTCTTACGAACGAGAATCATTACAAAGATTGCCTAAACGAATGGCCTCTTTTATAAAATACTTTCAAAATCCACATCAAACACCATTTCAAACAAACCAAAGCAAGTGATCTAAACAAGTAACTAAGAGCCCATGGAAAACCATGGATGAAAAGGGTGATAGCACCTTCCCTTTTCATAATCTATCCCCCGAACTCAAGAAAACATCTCACAGGTCTTTCCTGTGTTTTTTTACCTTTCCTTTTGGATAAAAGAAAAGTCGGTGGCGACTCTTTCTAACCGCGACATTTGCAAACACAAACGCAAAACCTCAAGTCAGTTCTCTCACTGTATCACAGAACTGGCGACTCTGCTGGGGAATATTTAAAAGTGGGGTTACCTTAGGGTTTAAATCACATTTATTTGCTTGCAATTGTTTGACTTTGTGATACGGTGGGAGAACTGACTTGAGGTTTTGCGTTTGTGTTCGTAAATGTTTCAGTTTAGCAAGAGTCGCCACTGACTTTTTATTTTATCCTAAGGAAAGGTCAAAAAGCACATGAAAGACCTTTGAGATGTTTTCTTGGGTTCGGGGAGTAGATTATGAAAAGGGAAGGTGCAAGCACCCTTTTCATCCATGGTTATCCATGGGCTCTTAGTTACTTGTTTAGATCACTTGCTTTTGCTTTTCAATTGTTTGAAGTGGTGCTTTGTGTGTGGTTTTGAAAGATGTTTTGAAAAGAGGCCATCGTTGTGGCAACCTTTGTAATGATTCTTATTTGAATGTATACAAAGATGTATTGTCTTTTTGAAAAGATGTTTCAATGTTTGAAAGTTTGATTTGGGAAAATGTTTTGAAATTGTGTTGTGAAGTGTGTTTGAAAATAGCAAGGATGTTTTGCAAGTTTTGATCACGTAACTAAGAGTTATCTACCCTATTTTACTCAAAGATCTTTCCTATATGTTTTTAACCCTTTTGACAGTGTTGTTTTACCATTGTATTTGGTAAACAACCTTGTATTAGGATGTTAAACGGGACAGGCACAGGTCATCGTATAGACCATGATAGCAATTGTGTCAAGTATTTTGAGCAAATTTTTCGAGGGACTTGATCATTTTGTTTAGGCAACCAAGATAGCGTCATCGAGGGACTATGATCTTTTGTTTTGTTTTTGGTTTGCCAAAGTACTCAACATGCATAACATGGCCCATTTTTAAGGCAACAAGTGGATGTAACCCTAGGGATGCAAGTGTGCATTGTGTATTGATTTTCATGCATTTTTGTCTTTGTATTAGGTCAAGCTACTTGTTAATTTTGGATTTTTGCATACAAACCCTAATTTCTAATCATGGCATAATTGAAAGCGTAAATGCGTAAAATAAATCTACCACTATTACAACATGATTATGGGGAGGGGGATACAATTTTGAATGGGGATATATTTGACAAGAAATTAAAACCCTAGTTTTATTATTACATCCAAATTGAATCAATGGCATAAATAATAAATGAACAATATTTAAATAAACAAATTAAATAAATATACAAAATAATACGAATATGCAAAAAAGGTTTTATTTATCTTTATGTATGTAAAAATATTTAATGTAAAAAGAAAGGAATAATAAAAGATTATTATTATATTAAGGATAAAACCCTAATTTTTAAGAATATAAATATATTGACTATATTATTTGTATACAATAAAATAAAATAGTGTATATACAAAAAATAAAATATATTTAGAAAAAGTATTTTTTTAAGTATAAATAATAATAAAAATAAAAGTATAGTATTTTTATGTTTTCATTCTAAAGTATCTATTAAATAAAATAAAAGTATGTATATATATTAATTATATTAAATATGTACAATAAAAATAAAATATATACAAGACTAAAAATATATTTAGAACAATAATTTTTAGTGTAAATAAAATAAAGAATAAAAAATATAAAAAAAAGTATAATTTATATATCATTTTTAAGTTTTCAATAAATAACATATATACTAATTAAATTGTTTTCATGCTAAAAAATAAAATACAAAATAAATATAAAAATTTGTAAAAAAAATATTTTTGGATACTTTTGTATTTAGAAAATATAAAATGAAATCAGAAAATGAAAATCAATAAAAAAATATCAAAGTATAAAGAAATTGGGTCAGGGGGTGCATTCAGCAAAAGGGGGGTGTCAATAGTGAGCCAGGACCAAGCCCAGCCCACCACACTTCATCTTCAACCTCTGTTCAAAATTTCGCGCGCCCTGTATCCAACATGTACAACCTGCATACGAGCTCTAATGCAAAAACACATAACATCAAAGTTGTAGGGTTTTCCAAGACGAATTCAACCATATAAAAAACTTTTCCTAACTCTCAAAGACCAGAGAGAATTTCTCTGGCCCTAAATCTTAACCTATTTTTTTCAGGATGTTCATGGACCAAATTCTCTTAGCATGCTTAATTAAAATGAAAACTGAGCATATATACAACTTCATGGCTATGACTACTACATTTCTTATTCACAAACCTAAGTCTAAATGTTCCTAAATAGAGAGATAGGAAGTTGCTAAAAACTTGTTTCAGCTGACTTCGTGTATGGCAATGTGAAGCTTTTCAACAAGGCCTGGGATGTTTGGGAGCTTGCTTGAACTTCCCATGACCTTCTCCAATGTCTAGCTTGCCTTGAATGTGCTTGAACAAGCCTACAGAACTCAACCTGCACAAGCTGGAATCAAAAATGGCAAACCCTATAAATGGAGTTACAGTTGGTGTTTAAGGGTTGGGATAGCTTGGATATGTTGTGTGGAATGTGTTTGAACTAATTTGAGACAAAACGCACGAGGGATTTAAGTTTGGGAATCAAACTGCAGGGAGTGCCCTGTTTTGCCAATGGAAGGTGATTTTGCACTATTGGAGGTTTGAGGGCTCAAAGGGTCGTGTTTCTGGTTCAAGGGGATGTGAGAAAGTTTTTTCAAAAGCTTGCACAAGTTAGTTTTAGTTGATGTTCCCGTTTTTTGTGTATTGGACAAATTTCTTGGTTATGAAGCAATATGAGAAGTGATGTGAAGCAGGCCTGTACAGGCTATCCATCAGATTGCACACTTTTCCCTTGGCCCCTCAAGTTTGTGGATCTGATTTGCTGCATAAGATTTGGCTCTATGCTCAAGGATTGTGGTTTTGACATAAAGCAAACTTTGGCAAAAATGGTAATGTACCTTTTACCATTTAGGGATTAATCTTGTATGCAATGCCCTAACGACCAAAACAATGCCTTAGACCAATGGATTTGCATTTAATCATTGATTGTGAAATGGTTTTGAGGCCTGTAATCTAGTGCAAAGCAAGCTGATTAGAATTGGTAACTTGTATCAACATGAACATGCCATGGATGAAAAGTGAGTTTTTTCCAACTTCAAACCTTCGATTCTCCCTAACCACAAATAAGTTTGGAGAGTTCTTGGATATTTTGGAAAGCTTGCAACATGCTCTACAATCCATCTTTGAAAAGAAATTTGAGATTCCAAGTGGAACTATGTGAAAAATGGCCATGAAGATAGGTCAAAATCCTGCCTAAACTAGGGCAAAATATCACTAAGTTAAAACTTTTATGGACCCTTGTTCCAAAAATCATAAGAGATCCAAGGTTCTTTTCGGAAAACTTTGTGAATCAAAGTTGTAGACGTTGTGGAGTACTACAACTTTCATGTTGGAAGTTTTGTTTGAATCCAATTGCATCATGGTGAAAATGTTGGGCAAAGTTAGGAAAAATTAAGAAAATTTCATAACTTCGAAAAATTCTAAGTTATGAAAATTTTCAACTTTTAACCCTAATTTGCAAAAATGGGTTTCTTGATGAACAAGTTTCATGTTTTGACACATCTTGGTGAAAAATGACCCTTGGCACTTGATTTTGACCAAAAAGTCAAAGTGTGACTTTTCAGTGTACAGTCAAATTTTGATCAGTTGACTAAAAAATTCATTTGTCAATCCAATGCATTTGAGATCTTTTGAACCTTGTGCATAGGTCAAGATGATTCCATTGAGTCCTTGAATCCATTCTTGAGCCCAATTTGCCATTGGCTAGGTCAAAAATTAGAAATTGCCTTTGTGTAGTAAAAACCCTAAAAATGACCATTTTGCCCTTTTGGTGATCTGATCAAATTTCTTGTGGAGTTATGGTACAAACTTGATCAAATGGTTCATATGAGTTCATAATTTTGATGTGGATCAAAAACTGTGAGGTTTGACTGTAAATTGGCCACAATTGACTTTTTCTCCAATACTGCTGATTTCAAGGTCAACTGTCCAATTGACTGGGTAAAAATTTGATTCAAGGCTTGAAACTTGGTATGGACAAACTCATGAGTCCAACATGAAGTATGAAAGTCACTTTGAGTGTTTAAAGTCCAAAAATCTCTATGCAAACTCAAACCCTAATTTAGGTCATCAGTGCAAGGAGATGTCTTGAGTAGTGCAAAACCTTAATCCTGTCTGGAGTTCAAGGAGCCTTGTGAGGGGAAATCTTGATAAAATAAGAGGGAAAATTTAGGGGTACAACAGCTTCCCCTGTTCAATCTTCTTGAACCTGAAGAGTTAGATTGGCGAGTTTGCCTTTCGTGACTCGAAGGTAAAAGAGGATTGGACACTAGAGTGCCCGTAAATTTGCACTCTTCAAAATGTAGCTGAGGGAATGGGCTTAAAGATGCCATTTGGATATGGTAGAATCTTGCTGGAGATGGGCTTAAACATGTCATCCAAGACTTGTTTGTTGAAAATCAGGAGAATGAATGTCAGAATGGTATCCGTGTCCGGAACGTATCTGAGTTGTATATGGAGATTGGATTCGTATGAGCAAAGGAATGGCGTCCGTGTCTATAGCGTATCCGAGCTGTAACCGTATTTGATTCTTGAATGAATATCAGAATGACTACCGTGTCTGGAGTGTATCTGTATTGTATTTGAATTCTGAATGGGCGGCAGAGAAGCATCTGTGTATGGAGCATCTCTGGGCTGGGGATGAATTCCGAATGAGTGACAGAATCGCAACCATGTCTGGTGCGTATCTGGACTGTATCTGAAGTTGAGATTTGTTTGAGCAGCAGAATGACTTCCGTGTCTGGAGTGTATCCGTACTTTAATTGGGATCTGGACAAGTGACATAATGACTTCCGTGTCTGGAGTGTATCTGAACTTGAAGTTGAAAGTTGAATCTGAATGAGAAATAGAATGGCTTCTGTGTCTGGAGCGTATCTAGTCTGTATCTGATTACTGAAGTCTGTATGAGTAGTAGAATGACCGACGTGTCTGGGGTGTATCCAAGCCGTATTTTGACTTGAAATTCTGAATGATTAATAGAATGATCGCCGTGTCTGGGGTGTATCCATATTGTATCTGAAATCTTTGAACATTTGTTAAAGATAACTTTTAATCTTATCCTGAAAAGGGTAAAATGTTAGCTGAAAACATAAAGTTATGTTGTATGAAATGTATGGTGCAATAAATGTGTTTTATGATATATGTATGTAATATATGTGCATGTAAGCTGATTAGCCGTCTTGCTGAGGAAAATAAATCCTTGATAGAGGGAGATAATGAAATCTTTGACTCCTGCCGGGGAAAATAAACCCTTGACTGCTGCTGGAGATTCAAAACCTTTGATTTGTTAAGACCGAGAACGTCCTTTGGACTACTGCTGAGGATTGAAAATCCTTGGTGACTTGTGGGGATTAACAAGAGCTTTGGCAACTTCTCTGGGGAATTGAGAATCCTTCATGACCTTCCGGGGGAAATAAAGACAAACTCTGATGATCTCTATTGGGGAATTAAAACCTGGGAGGCTTCAACCGGAGAAATGAGGACAAGAATCTTTGTTCTGTTGGGAAATAACTCTGTGGGGAGAATGTTTATCCTGTTGGAGAATTTTTCAAAAGCTTGGGTTGTATGCCACTCTACTTGGGAATCGGAGGAAGTTGGATAGTACTCCACCGGGGTTTAGAGGTTAAAGTTTTGGATTCTGTTGAGGAAGAAAGTTTTATCTTCGCTGGGGATTTGTAGTTCAAAGTCTTCTGGCTCCGCTGGGGATTGGGAGTTTAGAAACTTAGCTCTAGTGGGAATTTTGAAACTTAACTCTGCTGGGGATTTGTATTTCAAGGTCTTCTCTGTTGAGAATCTGGATGACATACTGCAGGGGATTTCCTCCGGAATAGCATAAAGACGTCTTCCTATACTTTCAACCTATCAGTAATTATCCTTTCTCATTCCATTTTATTTGTATGCAGTGATTATATTCAAATGCATATGCTCATTTAATAAATCATTGGACGTTTTCAAATAAAACACAAGTGTAAAAAAGAAAGAACAAACAAATTTCTGCACTTTGAAATATCTTTGTATTAACTTTGTGTAAATATTTTGTACAAAGGAGACAAACATCCTAGTAAGAGAATGTTGTCATAAAAATGAGAAAAATTTATACAAAGAAAGATGGCTATGTGTAACAATTCCATGGGGTTCCCATTCTGCTATAGCCTTCATAACTCTGAATATCTTGTCCATTCGTTGCTTCGTCCGCAGATGATTGGATAGATCAGAAACTTGGAGCTTGTTTGTGAAGAGATTGTCCTTAAAGTGATCCGACGAGACATAGTCATACGCTTTAATTCCCTAACTTTTGCCTGGACCGCCCTTTCGGGTTTTCGATCCACTGGGAAACCCTTTTTTGCCCAAGTCGCCCTTTCGAGTTTTCAACTTGCCGGGTGTACAGATTTTTTTATTTATCCCTAATTTTTGCCTGAACCGCCCTTTCGGGTTTTCGATTCACCAGGATACCCATTTTTGCCCAAGTCGTCCTTTCGGGTTTTCAACTTGTCGGGTCGTTTTATGCGTAGTATTTTTTGACTATGTCTGCGTTCGCAGGGTGCGGCAGGTCATCACCGTCCATGGTGGTCAGAATCATTGCCCCACCAGAAAAGATGTTTTTGATCACAAATGGTCCTTCGTAAGTAGGAGTCCACTTGCGCCTGGGATCACTTTGCGGCAAGATGATTCGCTTGATTACAAGGTCCCCGACTTGATATATTTGTCTCTTGACTTTCTTGTTGAAGGCCTTGATCATACGTTTTTGATACGTCTGACCATGGCAAACAACAATAAGTCGTTTTTTGTCAATCAAGTTAAGTTGATTAAGCTGGGTCTGAATCCAATCGTCTTCACTCAAACCAGCGTCCTTCATGATTCTTAGGGAAGGAATTTGAACTTCCATTGGTAAAACAACCTCCATGCCGTATACCAAAGAAAAGGGGGTTGCCCCAATTGAAGTGCGTGCCATGGTATGGTACCCGTGCAGAGCAAACGGTAACATCTCATGCCAGTCCTTGTAAGTGACTGTCATCTTTTGAATGATTTTCTTGATATTTTTGTTCGCATCTTCAACAGCACCGTTCATCTTTGGCCGATAGGGAGATGAATTGTGATGTTGAATCTTGAACTGCTCGCACAGAGCGGTGATCATAGTATTGTTCAAATTTGTACCATTGTCCGTAATGATCCTGTCGGGGATACCATACCGACATATGAGGTTCTGCTTGATGAAGCGGGCAACCACATTCATTGTAACGGAAGTGAAAGAAGCTGCTTCGACCCATTTGGTAAAGTAATCAATGGCCACCAGGATGAAACGGTGTCCATTGGATGTTGTAGGCTTGATCTCTCCAATCATGTCGATTCCCCACATCGCGAATGGCCAAGGAGTTGTTAAGACATTGAGAGGGATTGGGGGAATATGTACCTTGTCAGCATAGATTTGGCATTTGTGACAAGTACGAGAATGTTGATGACAATCAGCTTCCATGGTAGACCAATAGTAGCCTGCCCGTAGAATCTTCTTAGCCATCGTATGACCGCTCGAGTGGGTGCCAAAGGTGCCATTATGTAGTTCAACCATGATCTGCTCAGCTTCAATCTTGTCTACACAACGGAGTAGGACACAATCAAGATTGCGTTTGTATAGGATACCATTACTCAGAAAGAAATTGGCAGCGAACCTCCTTAAGAACTTTTTGTCGTTGACTGAAGCTCCTTCAGGGTATTCTTGTACTTCGAGATACCTTTTGACGTCATGAAACCAAGGTCGGTCCACCACTTCTTCGGTATTAATCTCGTGACAATGTGTTGGTTCGTCCATTCGTTCAATGGTGATTTGAGGTGCCTCATTATCCCAGTTAAGTTTAAACATGGATGACATTGTAGCTAGCGCATCTGCTAGATGATTCTCTTCTCGCGGGAAATGCTCGAAGGCAATCTGCTCGAAATATGGTAACAATGTCAGGACATGTTCTTTGTAAGGGATGAGGTTAGGGTGTTTAATATCCCACTCTCCTTTGATTTGACTGATAACCAAAGCTGAGTCCCCAAATACAACCAGAGATTTGATTCCCAAGTCAATAGCAGCCTTGAGACCAAAGATACAAGCTTCATACTCGGCCATGTTGTTGGTGCAGCTGAAGTAGAGTCTAGCAGTAAAAGGTGTATGGTAACCTTCTAGAGAGATAAGTATCGCGCCGATACCGTTACTAAGTGCATTTGAAGCACCATCAAAGTACAGGGTCCATCGTGATCCTTGTTCAGGTCCGTCATATGGTCTGTTACCTTTAATGTTGTCCAATGTCATAATATCCTCATCATGGAAGTCGAACCTCATAGATTGGTAATCTTTGACGGCTTGATGAGCTAGATGGTCAGCTAATACACTCCCCTTTATAGCTTTTTGGGTTGTGTACTGGATATCATACTCAGTCAAGATCATCTGCCATCTAGTGATTCTTCCGGATAAAGAAGGCTTCTCAAAGATGTACTTGATCGGATCCATTTTAGAAATCAGCAAAGTGGTATGTGTCAACATATACAGCCTTAGCCGGCGAGCAGCCCATACCAAAGCGCATCAAGTTTTCTCGAGCAGTGAGTAGCGAGTCTCACAGTCGGTAAACTTTTTGCTAAGGTAATAAATGTCATGCTCTTTTTGGCCAGACTCGTCATGTTGGCCCAGTACGCACCCCATTGAGTTATCCAAAACAGTCAGATACATGATTAAAGGCCTTCCTTCGACGGGTGGCATCAAGATAGGAGGTTCCAGCAAATACTCCTTAATTTTATCAAAAGCAACTTGATAATCATTGTTCCATTCAACCACCTGATCTTTCTTCAACAACTTGAAGATTGGCTCACAGGTAGATGTTAGGTGAGAGATAAACCTTGCAATATAGTTTAGGCGTCCCAAGAAACCTCTAACCTCCTTCTCGGTGCGGGGGGCAGGCATTTCTTGTATAGCTTTGACTTTGGCAGGATCAACCTCGATGCCTTTGTTACTGACGATAAATCCCAAAAGTTTACCAGACCTGACTCCGAAAGTGCACTTGCTAGGGTTCAGTCTAAGCTTATATTCCTTTAACCTGACAAACAACTTTTGCAGATGGTCGAGGTGTTCTTCTTCTGTTTGTGAACGGGCTATCATATCGTCTACGTAGACTTCAATTTCATGATGTATCATGTCATGAAACAAAGCTACCATGGCTCGCTGATAGGTTGCCCCGACATTCTTCAGTCCAAATGGCATCACTTTATAGCAGAAGGTACCCCACTGCGTAACAAAAGTAGTCTTCTCCATGTCTTCGGGGGCCATCTTGATCTGGTTGTACCCTGAAAATCCGTCCATGAAAGAGAATACCTTGTGTTGAGTTGTGTTGTCAACCAAGATGTCAATGTGTGGTAGTGGAAAATCATCTTTAGGGCTAGCCCTGTTTAAATCTCTGTAGTCCACACACATTCTGACTTTGCCGTCCTTCTTAGGAACGGGCACGATGTTAGCAACCCATTATGGATAGGAAGTAATAGCCAGAAAGCCAGCAGTGAACTGCTTCATTACTTCAGCTTTGATCTTTTCGGACATGTCAGGCCTCATTCAGCGGACTTTGTGTTTGATTGGTGGACAGTCTTCTCTTGTAGGGAGGCGGTGAACCACAATATCTGTATCCAGTCCCGACATGTCTTCATAGGACCAGGCAAAGATCTCAACATACTCATTCAACAGCTGAACTAAGTGTTCTTTGACATTTGAATCCAGGTTGGCACCCACTTTAACCTCTTTTCTGTCTTCGGCAGTACCCAAATTGATAGTCTCTAACAACTCTTCATGGGGCAGGATAGCCCTTTCTTCTTGTTGCAAAAGTCTAGCCAACTCTCCAGGCATTTCACAGTCTTCATTGCCTTCGTATTCGGCATGATTGACCAGATCTTCAGAGTCACTAAAGGCCAAAGCAGAATAGTCACCTGTGGAATCCGGAGTGGATGGGTACCTGCATTTTGTGAGTGTGGGTGTGTGTAAGGGATAGCCATCTTTAAACAAAATAAAATGTAAAAAGAAAGAAAATGAACATAAAAGTTTATAGATGAAAACGTCCATGATTCAGTAAAAATGGCATATGAAAATGAAGAATCAAAACCCTTACAAATGGACCTATATGCCCCGGGTAAGGCATAAGGCGAAAAGATTGTACGAATTGTTTAATAATTATTACAGACCAAACAGGAAATGTTCAAAAGATAAATTACTGATTGATGAAAGTAATGGGAACGAAGTCTTTCGCCTCCCAGTTGTTCAGTCCTCCTTCAATAGTTGGAAAGATCCAATCTTCAAAATTGCTTCCTTCTTCATCATCCTCTAAGGCATGAACTCCGTGATGAGTGATTTTCATTGGCGGTCCTCCAGCCCAGGAGCGACGCACAGCTTTCTGGCTAGCAGCAGTGAAATCCAATCCGAACTTATCTGTCTTGTAAGGAAAATCTGGAAGTTGACCCCACACTGTACTTCCCCCTTCCTTGATTACAGCCTCCACATCTTTAAGGGATGATATCCAGGACACTGGCTTGGTAATGATGGGCACATCAGTCATTGTCTTGTCTACCGCGACTTCAGGAGAAACCTCTTCAAAGTGTTGGAAAGGCGTTTCTATGAATTCACCATCTAACTCCACGTAGCGGAAAGAGTTAAGGTGGCTTATCATATACTCCTCCTCACCATGAACTGTTATGATTTTACCCTGGACTGGGTATTTGAGCATCTGGTGTAGAGAAGAAGTGACTGCCCCAGCGTTGTGGATCCATAGCCTTCCCAACAAGCATGAATATGAAGGACGGATGTCCATCACATGAAATGTAGAGTTGAAAATTTTCGTTCCCACCTTAATTAGGATCTCCACTTCTCCATGAACCATCCGCTTAGAACCGTCGAAGGCTCTAACAATGATATTACTGGGCTTTAGGGTCAAACCCTCACAGTCCAATCTTTCCAATGCTTTCTTTGGTAGAACATTTAAAGATGAACCGATATCAACCAAAACATGAGCAAGTGTGGTCCCTCTGCACTCTACCGAGACATGCAGCGCATCATTATGCTTTCTTCCCTTAGGGGTTAGATCGGCGTCAGAAAAGCCAAGACCATTATCGACTGTAAGGCTAGCCACGCACTCTTGAAACTGGTCCGCAGAAGTTTCTTGAGGCACGTGTGCCGTCTTCAGAAATTTGATCAAGGCTTTGGCATGAGCCTCGGAGCAGAGCAATAGAGCCAACATAGAGATTTTTGAAGGGGTTTGCCCCAGCTGCTCTACGACATCATAGTCGCTCTTCTTAATTATCTTTAAAATCTCCTCCATCTCCTTTTGGGTGGTCTCGGGGATAACCAAAGTCTGAGCCCTCGTCCTGACGGGTGCTTCTTGGATCCCCTTACCTTTATCAGCAGTAACAGCAAAGGGTACAACCTCGGGAGTAACAATTTCTTCAATCACTGGACTTTGCACAGATATCTTGACAGGCACAGGAGCACTTGAGGGTCCGAAGACTGCCCGTGGAGGAGCAATCTCCGGAGAGAAGATTCTTCCGCTACGAGTGATCTTATTTGTCTCCACAATATTCCCCACATCAGGAGTCTCTTCATCGGAAATTTCTTCAACTGATTCGATCTGTTTCACACCGTGATAGAAGATCTCTCCTCCATAATTCCACGGTATTGTCTTATTGGACTTATATGGGATAGGCCCCAGCATGGTAATCTTCAACGATACAAACTTTGGATCTGGTGTAATCTTAACAGGCCTTTTGCAGGTCTTGGAAAGATTGTCGGAAATGGTGATTATAGCAACATCATTGATTGGAGTAACATGAGTAACATGAGTGATAGTACCAACAGGAGTTTTCTGAAAGAGGATCTCTTGAGTATCCATCAAGCGTTGAATGCCTGACTTCAACAGTGGACAGTCGGATTGCAAGGTCGAACAAAGGTAATAATCTTTTTCACAGTCTGGGAAAATTCAGGCTTTCAACAGATTCATCTTGATCATTGGCAACGGAGTCATTAAGTCATCAACAGCGGTAACATGAAGATCTTCTACAATAGCATGGACATTATGACCATGTTTTGGCATAGGAGCGGATATCACATTAGGTTTTTCGGGGGCATCAAACTCTACCTCCTTGGCATCTATTAAATCTTGGATCTTGTTTTTAAGGGCCCAACAGTTGTTGGTGTCGTGCCCCACACTGTTCGAATGATATGCACATTTTGCATTTGAATGATAATAGGAAGAAAAGGTATTTGGGTTTTTCGGCGCTTCTTTTAAGTTGGTAAGGTTTAACTTTAACAGATGAGGGAGGACCTGAGCCGGTGTCATATTGATCCGGGTGAATTGCTGTTGTGGCCTTTCTACCCTTTGCTGGTTAGCTCTGGGTTGACTGCTTTGAGGTTGATCGGCTAAGGAGTTCTGGATCATCACAGCCCCCACCGCTGGTCGGCGCTTCATTCTCCCTTGATTTCTCTGGGTGTGAACAGCAGAAACTTCCTTCTTAGCTGGGAAGGTCTTCTTGATAGCAGTGGAAGCGGGGGCATCCTTCTGAATTTTACCATTTTTAATGCTAGCTTCGACCCTTTCACCGGTCAGAATTAATTCGGTGAACCCTGCAGATGAGCTCCCGATCAAGTGATTGAAGAACGGACCTGACAGGGTCCCTAAAAACATGTCAACCAGCTCTCTATCCGACAATGGTGGCTGCACTCTTCCATCCAAATCCCGCCACTTCTGGGCATACTCCTTAAATCCCTCATTAGAGGCCATACCCATACTCTGCAGTTGAGTACGAGTATGCGCTAAATCTGCATTATATTGGTATTGTCGGTAGAAAGCAGCAGCCAAATCTTCCCAGTTATGAACATCAGATCTCTCAAGTTGATAGAACCAGTCTAATTACGTACCCGACAAACTATCTTGGAAAAAGTGGACCCATATAGAGTGAGGTTGGATATTTCTGACGTAGGACCGCATATGCATATTTGGACAGGATAAATTGTCGTATTTAGCGAATATAGGCACTTTGAACTTGGGAGGAATGACGATCCCAGTGACCAACCCTAGTTCTTCGAAATCCAGCCCAGGTACCCTTTGTACCTCCATGGCTGCCAACCGATCCTCAAGATTCTTATACTTATCGTCCGCCGGAGGATACTGCTGTTCGGAGTAAACTTTATCCTCTTCCTCTTCTTCTTCTTCAGCTTCATACTCGGAGGGCATTGCAACTCCCTTTTCTTTACCAACCCCTTCGTCAGACGTCGAGGGGAATTCCAGAACTCTCCTAGCCTGATTCTCAAATCTTCTTCCCAAAGTGGCCACACCAATTCTTTTCTTTTTCTTCTTTTCTTTTTCCTTCGCTAACAGTGCTTTAAGATCCTCTTGACCCTTTGCCAAGGTTATAAGGAGTTGTTGGAATTGCGAATTATGTGTTTGCAGATCTTTGACCGTCTGCTCTATATCCATCTTGCTGAAATAAACAGTAGAAAGATAAGGAAACCTGGTGTGAAGACCTGTTTATGCATATGATGAATGACATGTTATACATGTAATGCATTCAAGGATTCAGAAATTCAAATTTGTTGCAAACAAAACGAACACATGTCATATTAATAAGAAGAAATTTGTTAGTACATAAAAGCCCTATGGGCAAAATATTACGAAGCTTCTTAATGTAAAAAGATGTTGCGCATCCTTTTTGGCACGATGTAAGTGTTAAGAGTCTCATTTTCATGAAGTCGGTGGGTAAGTTCCAAAACCTTCTTCTCACTGGCATAGAAGCTGGCTTCAAAAGTGTTTCGCTCTTCCTTGAGCTGTATCCAACTCTTTTGTAATTCTTCCAATGATGTTGGCATGTCTGGATGTAGGAGGGTGTATGGAACCTCTCCTTCCATAACAGGCTCTTTGATCACGGGGAGAATGTGGGGGTAAGGCATCATAAGACTCTGGGTGCGGGTTCATACCCACTTGAGATAAGGCTCAAGGGGGATGGAATTCTTGTGCCCCAATGTCTTACTATCTACTTTGTTGGGCATCCTCCAAGCTCAGATTAAACCTTTGTCGAAGTCCTTGAGCGTCGTTGTCGAAGTCAAAAACCAAGTCAGGAATCAGCATATCATGAGGGTCACCCCTTCGGGCATACCCAAATTGCCTCAGAGCTAAACAGGGATTGTAGGTAATGCCTCCCCTAATGCCAAGTAGTGGGACATTAGGGAATTCTCCGCAAGGATCAATGATGATGACATTTTCTCTGGACCAAGAACACCAATGAACATCAGAATGTGTGAGGTTCATCAACCGCTGTGACCACCTTAAACCCTGCTCATTCTTCAAAACTGATTGAGGAAGGTGAGAAATAAACCACCTTGCTAGAAGAGGAGTACATCACATGAGAACACCTCTTTTCCTCATTGTTCGTGTGTGAAATGAGTGTAGGATGTCCCCAAGTAATGTAGGCACAAGATTCCGAGATATGAAAATCTTGACAGCATTCACATCTATAAGCTGATCAGGGTTTGGGAACAAGACCAACCCATAGATGAGAAGTGCTACAATCTCCTCAAAATCTTGCAGATCTAGAGAGTTCCAACAGTCTTGTGCCTTCTCAAACAGAAACTTTGCTAAGAAACCCTTGACACCACTTCTGGTTTACCAATGACCTTTGATATCAGATGGTTGCAAGTGTAAGGCTTGAGAAACATCTTCAGGCTTTGGTTCTCTTTCTGTACCGTTGTAGGGTAGTTGATGAAGAATAGGAATCCTCAGGAATAGAGAAAATTCCTCCAAAGTAGGCACTAGTTGGTAATTAGGGAATGTAAAGCAATGGTGTAGGGGGTCAAAGAACTAGAAGAGGACTTTCACCATGTCTTCTTCAATGTTAGAGTTGACCAAGTTGAGAAGTCTACCATGTCTTTCACTGAAGAGAGAATTCTCTGGAATCTTGGAAGTAAGCTCCTTGAGTTGAGGAGGGATCCTTACAAGGTTGACTTGAATTATTTTCCTGCAAAGAGATTCCATTACCTATAAAACAAGAACAAAGATGAAGATCCAAACCCTTGAAATAGTTAGTGGATGCATATGGTGCTTTATGATGTTCATGATGTATGCACAAGCATATGTACAAGCAAGTCACACAAGTTCCTAGTTTCAAGCTTGCACGGGGTTTCATTGGTAAATACCCTCTTGAAGTTAGTTGGCTCAACCTGTCCTATAAATAGTAACCGGGTCCTAAAGAGCTCAATATCACTGGATTATTTTCTGTGTTCATTGTTTCAGTTTAGCCACTTAACTGGTGACCGAAATATTCCAAGAAAACAACCCTCAATGAGTGTAGTATCGAGTATCTACCAACTTTGGACTGCACCAAAGCCGGTCATCTCACTACCCCTAATAAGGCCAAGATGGTCAAGTAAGGTTCTAAGAGTTCATTAGTGCTTCATGACATCACTCAGCGGCCCCGTATTCTCTTTGATTGACTCAAAGGCTACCGGTACCCACAAATATGTCGCACTAATATAGCTATTACTTCAACCATGTCGGTATACCCCGTACAGTTTCCACAATGTATTGCTATTTACCTATGAATGTTTTCCCAAAATCCGGGTGAAGGATTCAAACCCAAACAAGAGAACCAAATGCAAAGCAATCAAAGCAAACAAGATAAGCATGCAAAGGTGATCTAAACCCTAAGGTTACTCCACTTTTAGAGATGTCCCCAGCAGAGTTGCCAGTTCTGTGACACGGTGGGAGAACTGACTTGAGGTTTTGCGTTTGTGTTCGCAAATGTTTCAGTTTAGCAAGAGTTGCCACCGAATTTTTATTTTATCCTAAGGAAAGGTCAAAAAGCACAGGAAAGACCTTTGAGATGTTTTCTTGGGTTCGGGGAGTAGATTATGAAAAGGGAAGGTGCAAGCACCCTTTTCATCCATGGTTATCCATGGGCTCTTAGTTACTTGTTTATATCACTTGCTTTTGCTTTTTAATTGTTTGAAATGGTGCTTTGTGTGTGGTTTTGAAAGATGTTTTGAAAAGAGGCCATCGTTGTGGAAACCTTTGTAATGATTCTTATTTGAATGTATACAAAGATGTATTGTCTTTTTGAAAAGATGTTTCAATGTTTGAAAGTTTGATTTGGGAAAATGTTTTGAAATTATGTTGTGAAGTGTGTTTGAAAATAGCAAGGATATTTTGCAAGTTTTGATCAAGTAACTAAGAGTTATCTACCCTATTTTACTCAAAGATCTTTCCTATATGTTTTTAACCCTTTTGACAGTGTTGTTTTACAATTGTATTTGGTAAACAACCTTGTATTAGGATGTTAAACAGGACAGGCGCGGGTCATCGTATAGACCATGATAGCAATTGTGTCAAGTATTTTGAGCAAATTTTCTGAGGGACTTGATCATTTTATTTAGGCAACCAAGATAGCGTCATCGAGGGACTATGATCTTTTGTTTTGTTTTTGTTTTGCCGAAGTGCTCAACATGCATAACATGGCCCATTTTTAAGGCAACAAGTGGATGTAACCCTAGGGATGCAAGTGTGTATTGTGTATTGATTTTCATGCATTTTTGTCTTTGTATTAGGTCAAGCTACTTATTAATTTTGGATTTTTGCATACAAACCCTAATTTCTAATCATGGCATAATTGAAAGCGTAAATGCGTAAAATAAATCTACCACTATTACAACATGATTATGGGGAGGGGGATACAATTTTGAATGGGGATATATTTGACAAGAAATTAAAACCCTAATTTTATTATTACATCCAAATTGAATCAATGGCATAAATAATAAATGAACAATATTTAAATAAACAAATTGAATAAATATACAAAATAATATGAATATGCAAAAAAGGTTTTATTTATCTTGATGTATGTAAAAATATTTAATGTAAAAAGAAAGGAATAATAAAAGATTATTATTATATTAAGGATAAAATCCTAATTTTTAAGAATATAAATATATTGACTATATTACTTATATACAATAAAATAAAATAGTGTATATACAAAAAATAAAATATATTTAGAAAACGTATTTTTTTTAAGTATAAATAATAATAAAAATAAAAGTATAGTATTTTTATGTTTTCATTCTAAAGTATCTATTAAATAAAATAAAAGTATGTATATATATTAATTATATTAAATATGTACAATAAAAATAAAATATATACAAGACTAAAAATATATTTAGAACAATATTTTTTAGTGTAAATAAAATAAAGAATAAAAAATAAATAAAAAGTATAATTTATATATCATTTTTAAGTTTTCAATAAATAACATATATATTAATAAAATTGTTTTCATGCTAAAAAATAAAAATAAAATACAAAATAAAAATAAAAATTTATAAAAAAAATATTTTTGGATATTTTTGTATTTAGAAAATATAAAATGAAAATCTAAAAATGAAAATCAATAAAAAAATATCAAAGTATAAAGAAATTGGGCCAGGGGTGCATTCAGCAAAAAGGGGGGTGTCAATAGTGAGCCAGGACCAAGCCCAGCCCACCATACTTCATCTTCAACCTCTGTTCAAAATTTTGCGCGCCCTGTATCCAACAAGTACAACCTGCATACGAGATCTAATGCAAAAACACATAACATCAAAGTTGTAGGGTTTTCCAAGACGAATTCAACCATATAAAAAACTTGTCCTAACTCTCAAAGACCAGAGAGAATTTCTCTGGCCCTAAATCTTAACCTATTTTTTTCAGGATGTTCATGGACCAAATTCTCTTAGCATGCTTAATTAAAATGAAAACTGAGCATATGTACAACTTCATGGCTATGAATACTACATTTCTTATTCACAAACCTAAGTCTAAATGTTCCTAAATAGAGAGATAGGAAGTTGCTAAAAACCTGTTTCAGCTGACTTCGTGTATGGCAATGTGAAGCTTTTCAACAAGGCCTGAGATGTCTGGGAGCTTGCTTGAACTTCCCCTGACCTTCTCCAATGTCTAGCTTGCCTTGAATGTCCTTGAACAAGCCTACAGAACTCAACCTGCACAAGCTGAAATAAAAAATGGCAAACCCTGTAAATGGAGTTACAGTTGGTGTTTAAGGGTTGGGATAACTTGGATATGTTATGTGGAATGTGTTTGAACCAATTTGAGACAAAACGCAAGAGGGATTTGAGTTATGGGAATCAAACTGCAGGGAGTGCCCTGTTTTTCCAATGGAAGGTGATTTTGCACTATGGGAGGTTTGAGGGCTCAAAGGGTCGTGTTTCTGGTTCAAGGGGATGTGAGAAAGTTGTTTCAAAAGCTTGCACAAGTTATTTTTAGCTGATGTTCCTGTTTTTTGTGTATTGGACAAATTTCTTGGTTATGAAGCAAAGTATGAGAAGTGATGTGAAGCAGGCCTATACAGACTATCCATCAGCTTGCACACTTTGCCCTTGGCCCCTCAAGTTTGTAGATCTGATTTGCTGCACAAGATTTGGCTCTATGCTCAAGGATTGTGGTTTTGACATAAAGCAAACTTTGGCAAAAATGGTAATGTACCTTTTACCATTTTGGGATTTATCTTGTATGCAATGCCCTAATGACCAAAACAATGCCTTAGACCAATGGATTTGCATTTAATTATTGAGTGTGAAATGGTTTAGGGGCTTGTAATCTAGTGCAAAGCAAGCTGATTAGAATTGGTAACTTGTATCAACATGAACATGCCATGGATGAAAAGTGAGCTTTTGCCAACTTCAAGCCTTCGATTCTCCCTAACCACAAATGAGTTTGGATAGTTCTTAAACATTTTGGAAAGCTTGCAACATGCTCTACAATCCATCTTTGAATTGCAATTTGAGATTCCAAGTGGAACTATGTGAAAAATGGCCATGAAGATAGGTCAAAATCCTGCCTAAACTAGGGCAAAATTTCACTAAGTTAAAAGTTTTATGGACCCTTGTTCCAAAAATCATAACTTGAGATCCAAGATTCTTTTGGGAAAACTTTGTGAATCAAAGTTGTAGACTTTGTGGAGGACTACAACTTTTATGTTGGAAGTTTTGTTTTAATCCAATTGCATCATGGTGAAAATGTTGGGCAAAGTTAGGAAAAATTAAGAAAATTTCATAACTTAGAAAAATTCTAAGTTATGAAAATTTTCAACTTTAAACCCTAATTTGCAAAAATGGGTTTCTTGATGAACAAGTTTCATGTTTTGACACATCTTGATGAAAAATGACCCTTGACACTTGATTTTGACCAAAAAGTCAAAGTTTGACTTTTCAGTGTACAGTCAAATTTTGATCAGTTGACTGAAAAATTTGTTTGTCAATCCAATGCATTTGAGACTTTTGAACCTTGTGAATAGGTCAAGATGATGCCATTAAGTCCTTGAATCCATGATTGAGCCCAATTTGCCATTGGCTAGGTCAAAAATCAGAAATTGCCTTTGTGCAGTCAAAACCCTAAAAATGACCATTTTGCCCTTTTGGTGATCTGATCAAATTTCTTGTGGAGTTGTGGTCCAAACTTGATCAAATGGTTCACATGAGTTCATAATGTTGATGTGGATCAAAAAATGTGAGGTTTGACTGTAAATTGGCCACAATTGACTTTTTCCCCAATACAATTGATTTTTAGGTCAACTGTCCAATTGACTGGGTAAAAATTTGATTCAAGGCTTGAAACTTGGTATGGACAAACTCATGAGTCCAACATGAAGTATGAAAGTCACTTTGAGTTTTGAAAGTCCAAAAATCTCTGTGCAAACTCAAACCCTAATTTAGGTCATCAGTGCAAGGAGATGTCTTGAGCAGTGCAAAACCCTAATCCTGTCTGGAGTTCAAGGAGCCTTGTGAGGGGAAATCTTGATAAAATAAGAGGGAAAATTTTTGGATACAATAGACTTGTTTGCTTTACATTATGGTTCTTTGTTTGGGTTTGAATCCTCCACCCGGATTTGGGAAACATTATAGGTAAATAGCAATACGTTGTGGAAATTATGCGGGGTATACCGACATGGTCTAAGCAATAGCTATATTAGTGTGACATATTTGTGGGTACCGGTAGCCTTTGAGTCAATCAAAGAGAATACGGGGCCGTTGAGTGATGTCATAAAGCACTAATGAACTTCTAGAACCTTTACATGACCAACCTGGCCTTTTAGGATGTAGTGAGATGACCGGCTTTGGTGCAGTCCGAAGTTGGTAGATACTCGATACTACACTCATTGAGGGTTGGTTTCTTGGAATATTTTGGTCGCCAGTAAAAAGGCTTGAGCCGAAACAATGACCAAGGAAACAATCCAGTGATATTGAGCTCCTTAGAACCTGGTTACTATTACTAGGACAGGTTGAGCCAACTAAACTTCAAGCGGGTACTTACCTATGAAACCCCATGCAAGCCTAAACTAAGAACTTGCTTGATTTGTTTGTACATATATACTTGTGCATAACATCATGGACATCATGAACATCATATGCATTCACTAACCATTTCAAGGATTTTGGAGATTTATCTTTGTTCTTGTTTTGTAGGTTATAGATTCACTTCGCAGGAAAACTATCCAAATCAACCTTGTAAAAATTCCTCCACAACTCAAGGAGCTAGCTTCAAGGATCCCTGAGAATTCTCCATTCACCGAGAGACATGGTCGTCTACTCAACTTGGTCACTTCCAACACAGAGGAGGATATGATGAAGGTTCTCTTCCAGTTCTTTGACCCTTTGCACCATTGCTTCACATTTCCTGACTACCAGCTTGTGCCCACTTTGGAAGAATTCTCTCAACTTCTGAGGATTCCTATTCTCAATCAACTACCCTTCAACAGTACAGAAAGATATCCAAAGCCAGAAGAGATTGCTCAAGCCCTGCACTTGCACTCATCTGATGTCACAACTTATTGGGAAACTAGAAGTGGTGTCAAAGGCTTCTTGGCAAAGTTTCTGTTTGAGAAGGCCCAAAGTTGTTGGAATTCCCTAGACTTGCAAGCTTTTGAGGAGATTGTATCTCTTCTCATCTATGGGATGGTCTTATTCCCTAATCCTGACCAACTCATAGATGTAAGCGCTGTCAAAATCTTCATGACTCGCAACCCGGTGCCTACATTGCTTGGGGATATCCTACACTCTTTTCACACTCGTACAATGAGGAAAAGAGGTGTTATGATGTGTTGTACTCCTATCCTGGCAAGATGGTTTATTTCTCATCTTCCCCAATCAGTCTTGAAGAATGAGCAAGGTTTGAGGTGGTCACAAAGGTTAATGACACTTAAACAATCGGATATTCATTGGTGCTCTCGATCCAAGGAGTGTTACCATTGTTGACCGTTGTGGGGAATTCCCTAATGTCCCTCTACTTGGCGTTAGGGGAGACATCACCTATAACCCGTGCTTAGCTCTAAGACAGTTTGGTTATGCCCGAAGGGATGGCCCGTATGATATGATGATTCAAGGCCTGACATTCGACTACGACAACGACGATCAAGGACTTCGCCAAAGATTCATCCGAGCTTGGAGGATGCTAAACAAGGTGGATAGCAAGACTTTGGGACACAAGAATTCCATCCCTCTTGAGCCTTACCTCAAGTGGGTACGAACCCGCGCTCAAAGTCTTATGATGCCTTATCCCTCCATTCTCCCAGTGATTATTGAGCCTGTTAAGGAAGGAGAAGTTCCATACACTATCCTGACATGTCGACATCACTCGAAGACCTACAAAGGGATTGGATACAACTCAAAGGAGAGCGTGATACTTTCGAAGCCCAATTCTACGCAAGCGAGAAGAAGGTTTTGGAACTCACTCGGCTACTTCATGAAGAGCAGACTCTCAATACCTACATTGCACCAAAGAGGATGCGCAATGTCTTTTTACCTTAGAATTTTGTATTATTTTGCCCAAGGGGCATTGATGTACTCAATTTCTATCTTATTAATATGACGTGTGTTTATTTTTTGTTTAAAACAAATTTGAATTTTTAAATCCTTGAAAGCATTGCATGAATACATATCATTCATCATAAACATAAACAGGTCTTTGCAACAAGTTTCCTCATCTCTCTACTGTTTATTTCAGTAAGATGGATCTCGAACAAACGGTCAAAGATCTGCAAGCTCAAAATACGCAATTTTAACAGTTGCTCATGACCTTAGCAAAGGGGCAAGAGGAGCTGAAGACTCTGCTAGAAAAAGAGAAAGAGAAAAAGAAGAAGAAGCCAGCTGGTGTGGTAATCATGGGCAGAAGGTTTCAGGGACAAGCTAGAAGGACCTTTGATTTTCTAACAACATCTGATGAAGGGGAAAGAAAAGGAAAAGAAACGGCAGTACCATAAGATTCTGAAGAAAAAGAGGAAGAGGAGGACTATTCTGAACAACAATACCCTCCGGCTGATGACAAGTACAAACACCTTGAAGAGCGTCTAAGCGCTATGGAAATCCAGAGAGTACCAGGGCTAGATTTTGAAGAGTTGGGGCTGGTGCCAGGAATTGTAATCCTGCCAAAGTTTAAAGTGCCATTATTTTCCAAGTATGATGGGGTGTCTTGTCCTAAAATGCACCTCATATCATATGTCAGGAAGATTCAGCCGCATTCTGCTGACAAAGACTTATGGGTCCACTTTTTCCAAGACAGTTTATCGGGAACGCAACTTGATTGGTTCTACCAATTAGAAAGGGCTGACGTCCACAATTGGGAAGACTTGGCCGCAGCTTTCTATAAACAATATCAGTACAACACCGATTTGGCGCCTACCCGTACTCAGCTTCAGAGTATGGCTATGGTTTCCAATGAGGGCTTTAAAGATTACGCGCAAAAGTGGAGAGATCTAGCCGGAAGGGTGCAACCCCCTCTATCCGAAAGGGAGTTGGTGGACATGTTCTTGGGAACTCTATCAGGTCCTTTCTTCAATCATCTGATTGGGAGTTCTTCTGCAGGGTTTACTGAATTGATTTTAACCGGCGAGAGGGTGGAAGCTGGTATAAGAAGTGGGAAGATTCAAAAGGACGCGTCTGCCTCTACAGCTGTGAAAAAACCCTTCACTGGAAGGAAATAAGTATCTGTTGTTTATTCACAGAGGAATCAGGGAATAACTGAGCGCCGACCAATGGTAGAGGCCATTATGATTCCAAAGCCTGCATCAGACTAGCCAAGAAATAACCAACAAAGGGTGGAAAGGCCAGTTCGACAATTCACCAAGATTAACATGACTCCAGCCCAGGTTCTACCACACCTTCTGAAATTGAATCTGGAAACTTTAAAAGAGGCCCCAAAGAATTCCAATACTGCGTCTCCACATTACCATCCCAATGCCAGATGTGCGTACCATTCTGAAAGTCCAGGGCACGACACCAACAATTGTTGGGCTCTGAAGAACAAAATTCAAGATCTGATAGATGCAAAGGAAGTTGAGTTTGAAGCGCCTGAGAAACCAAATGTTATTTTCGCTCCAATGCCTAGGCATGGTCACAATGCCAACGCTATTGAAGAAGATTTGTTTATTGCTACTGTGGATGAATTGTTAACTCCGCTCTCGATTATTAAGTTGAATTTGTTGAAAGCTGGTATATTCCCAGGTTGTGACAAAGACTGCCATGTTTGCCTATCCTCATCATTTGATTTCCCTTTGTTGAAAAAAGGTATCCAACGACTGATGGATAACCAAGAAATTCTGTTTGAGAATGCTCCTATTTCACCCGTTCCAGTTAAAGAAGTTTCTATCATAACCATCTACGCCAATCCTTCCAGGGCCCCTAAAAGACCCGTTAGGATTACACCTGCTCCAAAGACTACTCCACTTAAGATTACAATACCCGGGCCGGCCCCTTACAAATCAGATAAAACAATATCATGGAATTACGGTGGAGAAATCTACTACCATGGTATTAAACAGGATGAACTGACTGCCGAAGAAGAAAGCTCCGAAGAGGACAATTCCGATATTAGCAATATTGCTGGAACTAGCAAGATTACCTGCAGTGGTAGAATCTTCTCTCCATAGATTTCCCCTCCAACGACAGTCTTTAGACCCGTGGTCGTTCCAAAGATTACCTTTGTACCAGTGATTAAACCTGCAAGCGTACTTACCGACAAAGACAACATAATTCCTATCCCTACTTCCACTGCTGAGAATAAAGGAAAGAACGTTCAAGAAGAGCATGTCCGGACGAAGGCTCAATCACTAGCTATTCCTGAAACATCCAAGAAGGAGATGGAAGAAATCCTGAGGATAATAAAGAAGAGTGATTATGATGTGGTTGAACAGTTGGGGCAAACCCCTTCCAAGATCTCTATGCTAGCCCTGCTGCTGTGCTCTGAAGCACATGCCAAAGCTCTGGTAAAATTTCTGAAGATAGCTCATGTGCCGCAAGAGACGTCTGCTGACCAGTTCCAGGATTGTGTGGCCAGTTTGACAGCTGATAATGGCTTGGGTTTCTCCGATGCTGATTTGACACCCAGAGGGAGAAAACACAACGAGGCATTACATGTCTCAGTGGAGTGTAGAGGAACAACCCTAGCCCATGTCTTGGTTGATACTGGATCATCTTTAAATGTCTTACCTAAGAAAGCCTTGACAGATTGGATTGCAAGGGGCTGAATTTAAAACCCAGTAATATAGTGGTGAGGGCTTTTGATGGTTCGAAGAGGATGGTCCACGGGGAGGTGGACATCCCAATAAAGCTGGTAACTCAGGTTTTCAACTCAACCTTCTATGTGATAGACATTCGTCCTTCTTATTCTTGTCTGTTGGGACGCCTCTGGATCCACAATGTTGGTGCTGTCACCTCCACATTACATCAGATGCTAAAATACCCGGTCCAAGGAAAGATCATGATTGTCCATGGGGAGGAGGAGTATATGATTAGTCATCTGAATTCTTTCCGATATGTGGAGTTAGATGGCGAGTTTATTGAAACCCCTTTCCAACATTTTGAAGAAGTCTCTCCAAAAGTAGCAACGACCAAGGCGGTATCCTCGATTCCTAAGATCACAAGACCTCCACCTCAGATGTCATCTCTAAAGGATGCAAAGGCAGTAGTGGAAGAGGGAGGATGCACCATCTGGGGGAAGCATCCAGATATTCCGTACAAATCAGACAAGTTTGGCTTGGGGTTTACTTCGACTGCTCAGAAGGATGTGCGTCGTACCCGTGCTGGGGGCCACCTGTGAAGATTAGCAATCAAGGGGCCAATGCAGTAGAAGACAATGAAGAGGATGGCATCTTGGAAGATTGGATATTTCCTACTGTCAGCGGAGGACTTCGCAACTGGGAAGCTAGAGACTTTATCCCAATAAATTTCATTTCTCAGTAATTTATCTTTTACATTTATGTTGGACTTGTAATATTCATGAACAATTCGCACTTTAAAAACCTTGTGTCTTACCCGAGGCACAATGGTCCATTTGTAAGGGTTTTTATTTCATCTTCATATGGCATTCAATGAATCATGGACGCTTTTTCATATATAAACCTTTTGTGCTCATTGTCTTTCTTTTACATTTTATTGTTTTAAGATGGTTGTACCCTTACACACACCACACTCACAAATGCAGGTACCCTTCCATTCCGGATCCCATGGGTAACGATACTGCTATAGCCTTCAGTGACTCTGAAGATCTGATCTACCAATCCGAATACGAAGGTGAGGAAGATTGTGAGGTGCCAGGGGAATTGGCCAGACTATTACAACAAGAGAAAAGAGCTATTCAACCTCATGAGGAGCTGTTAGATACAATCAACTTGGGTACCGAGGAAGATAAAAAGGAAATCAAAGTGGGTGCCAGTCTAGAGCCGAGTGTCAAGGAGCGCCTAATTCAGCTATTGCATGATTATGTTGAGATCTTTGCCTGGTCATACAAAGACATAACGGGACTCGATACAGACATTGTGGTACATCGTCTACCCACAAGAGAAGATTGTCCACCAGTGAAGCAAAAAGTCCGCCGCATGAGACCTGACATGTCAGAGAAGATCAAAGCGGAGGTTATGAAACAGTTCAATGCTGGATTTCAGGCTGTTACTTCTTATCCTCAATGGGTGGCCAACATTGTTCCCATACCTAAAAAGGAAGGAAAAGTGAGAATGTGTGTGGATTATAGAGATTTAAACATGGCCAGCCCTAAAGATGATTTTCCACTTCCACACATCGACATCCTGGTTGACAATACAGCCCAGCACAAAGTATTTTCTTTCATGGACGGATTCTCAGGCTATAACCAGATCAAAATGGCACTTGAGGACATGGATAAAACTACATTTGTCACGCAGTGGGGTACGTTCTGCTACAAAGTGATGCCATTCGGACTGAAGAATGTCGGGGCAACCTATCAACGCGCCATGGTAGCTTTGTTTCATGATATGATACATCATGAGATAGAGGTCTACGTAGATGACATGATAGCCCGATCACAAACTGAAGAAGAACACCTTAATCACTTGCAAAAGCTGTTTGTCAGATTGAAAGAGTACAAGTTAAGGTTGAACCCGAACAAGTGCACATTCGGAGTCCGGTCCGGTAAACTCTTAGGTTTCATTGTCAGTAATAAAGGCATCGAGGTTGATCCTGCCAAGGTTAAAGCAATACAAGAAATGCCTGCTCCTCGTACTGATAAGGAAGTTAGAGGATTCTTGGGACGCCTAAACTATATTGTCAGATTCATTTCTCACCTAACGTCTACTTGTGAACCAATCTTTAAACTGTTGAAGAAAGATCAAGTAGTCAGATGGAATGATGAATGTCAGATTGCTTTCGATAAAATCAAGGAGTATTTACAAGAGCCTCCTGTCTTGATGCCTCCAGTCGAGGGGAGACCACTAATCATGTATCTGGCCGTCTTAGAGAACTCAATGGGGTGCGTATTGGGGCAGCATGACGAGTCTGGCCGAAAAGAGCATGCTATTTACTACCTGAGCAAAAAGTTTACCGACTGTGAAACCAAATATTCACTGCTCGAGAAAACTTGTTGCGCTCTGGTATGGGCTGCTCGCCAGCTAAGACAGTATATGTTGACTCATACCACTTTGCTGATATCTAAGATGGATCTGATAAAGTACATCTTCGAACAACCTGCTCTGTCTGGAAGAATAGCTAGATGGCAGATGATTCTAACAAAATATGATATACGGTACACTACCCAAAAATCTATAAAGGGCAGTGTGCTAGCTGATCATCTGGCCCATCAAGCTGTAGAAGATTATCAATCCATGAAGTTTGAATTCCCAGACGAAGACATCATGACATTGGACAACAGTGAAGAAATCAGGCCATATGACGAACCTGAACAAGGATCCCGATGGACCCTGTACTTTGATGGGGCATCCAATGCACTTGGTAACGGTATCGGTGATGTACTCATATCTCTGGAAGAATGCCATACTCCTTTTACGACCAGACTTTGCTTCAATTGTACGAACAACATGGAAGAGTATGAAGCATGCATCTTTGGTCTTACAGTTGCCTTAAACTTGGGAATCAAATCTTTAGATGTGTTTGGGGATTCAGCTTTGGTCATCAGTCAGATCAAAGGAGAATGGCACACTAAGCATCCAAACCTTATCCCTTACAAAGAACGTGTTTTGACATTGTTACCACATTTCGAGTAGATTACCTTCGAGCACTTCCCGCGAGAAGAAAATCAGCTAGCAGATGCTCTAGCCTTAATGTCGTCTATGTTTAAACTTAATTGGAATAACGAGGCTCCCCAGATCACCATTGAAAGAATGGATAAACTAGTACACTGTCACGAGATTAATACTGAAGAAGTAGTGGACCAGCCTTGGTTTCATGAAGTCAAAAGGTATCTCGAGGCTCAAGAATCCAGAAGGAGCTTCAGTCAATGACAAAAAGTTCTTAAGGAGATTCTCAGCTAAGTTCTTCCTAAGTAATGGCATCCTGTACAAACGTAATCATGATTCTATTCTGCTCCGTTGTGTGGATAAGATTGAAGCTGAAAAGATCATGGCTGAATTGCATGAAAGTACCTTTGGCACTCACTCTAGCGGGCATACGATGGCGAAGAAAATCCTACGGGCAGGCTATTATTGGTCTACCATGGAAGCAGACTGATATCAACACTCCTGGACCTGTCATAAGTTTCAAATCTATGCAGACAAGGTGCACGTGCCTCCGGTTCCTCTAAATGTCTTAACAGCTCCTTGGCCCTTCACTATGTGGGGAATTGATATGATTGGGGAGATCAAGCCTACAGCCTCCAATGGAAACCGCTTCATTCTAGTGGCCATTGACTATTTCACCAAGTGGGTCGAAGCAGCTTCCTTCGCGTCCGTTACTAAGAATGTTGTTGCCCGCTTCATCAAGCAGAATCTTATTTGCCGGTATGGTATCCCAGAAAGGATCATCACTGATAACGGTACAAACCTTAACAATACTATGATCACCGCCTTGTGCGAGTAGTTCAAGATTCAACATCATAATTCATCCCCCTATCAGCCAAAGATGAATGATGCAGTCGAAGCTGCTAATAAAAACATTAAAAAGATCATACAGAAAATGACAGTCACCTACAAGGACTGGCATGAGATGCTACCGTTTGCTCTCCACGGGTACCGTACCACGGCTCGCACATCAACTAGGGCAACACCCTATTCTTTGGTTTATGGCATGGAGGTTGTTCTACCTATTGAGGTTTGATCCCCTCTTTAAGAATCATGAAGGATGCAGGTTTGAGTGAAGACGATTGGATCCAGATCCGGCTTGATCAACTAAACTTAATTGATGAAAAGAGACTTACTGATATTTGCCACGGTCATACATATCAAAAACGGATGATCAAGGCTTTCAACAAGAAAGTCAAACGCCAAGTATATCGAGTTGGAGATCTAGTGATCAAGCGCATCATCTTGCCACAAAGTGATCCCAGGGGAAAATGGACTCCTACCTATGAAGGACCATTTGTAATCAAGAACATCTTTTCCGGTGGGGCAATGATCTTAACCACCATGAATGGTGACGACCTGCCACACCCTGGGAACGCAGACATAGTCAAAAGATACTACGCATAAGAGACCCGCTAGGTTGACACACCTAGGCAAAACAAGGGCATCCCGGCGAACCAAAAGGCTTGGGCAAAAATTAGGGATAAAAAAAAAAATTTGTACACCCGGCAAGTTGAAAACCCGAAAGGGCGACTTGGGCAAAAAAGGGTTTCCCGGTGGACTGAAAACCCGAAAGGGCAGTCCAGGCAAAAGTTAGGGAATTAAAGCGTGTGACTATGTCTCGTCGGATCACTTTAAGGATAATCTCTTCACTAACAAACCCGGAGCTTCTGATCATTCAATCATCTTCAGACGAAGCAACAAATGGACAAGATACTCAGAGATACGAAGGCTATAGCAAAATGGGAACCCCATGGGATTATTACACATAGTTATCTTTCTTTGTATAAATTTTTCTTATGACACCATCCTCTTACTAGGATGTCTGTCTCTTTTGTACAAAATACTTATTCAAAGTAAATACAAAGATATCTCTTTTAAATTACATAAAACTATTTGCCTTTTCCTTTACACTTGTGTTTTTATTTGCAAAAACGTCCAATGATTCATTAATGAACATATGCATTTGAACATAATTACTGTTTGCAAATAAACAAAATGGAAAAGAACAATTACTAACAGGTTGAAAGAATAGGAAAACGTCTTTAGGCTATTCCATGAGCAATCCCTACAGTACATCATTAAGATCCCCAGTGGAGCTGAAGCTTCAAGCTATTAAGCCCCAGTGGAAACATCCAGTCTCTCCAAATTCCCCAGCAAGTTGTCTTGAATCCTGGAAATCAATCGGATAACAGCTAACTTTTGTTTCTCCTTAACCTAGGATAATTCCTCAGTAGAGTGGTAGACGACCAAAACTCCTGAACTTTTTCCAAACAGGAATAAGCTTTTTCTCAGAGTTTTCATTGTTCCCCAACATAACGAGGATTCCTAGGATAATTCCCCAGTAGAAGTCGTCAAAATTCTCTGGATTCCCCGAGCAGATTACTCAAGCAGTATACGGCATTGCTCTCACAATAGGATTTTGTCAATACTCCAACTTCAAGACATGAAGAATCCACATGTCCTCAGCAGCAGTCAAGGATTTGTTTTTCCTCAGCAATATAGTGAATCAGCTTACATGCGCATACATTACATCCACATATCATAAACATTGATAAAACACATATATTGCATCATACATTTCATGCAACATAACTTTGTGTTTCAGCTAACATTTTACCCTTTTCAGGATAAGATTAACAGCTATCATTTAACAATATGCAATCATGATACAATTCAGATACACTCCAGACACGGAAGCCATTCTATTACTCATTCAGATCCAACTTCAAGATACAGTTCAGATACGCTCCAGATACGGATGCCATCCTGATACTCATTCAGATTCAAGTACATATACAGCTCGGATACGCTCCAGACACGGATGCTATTCTATTTCTCATTCAGATTGCAAGTTCAAGATACAGCTCAGATACGTTCCAGACGCAGACACCATTCTGATACTCATTCTTATGACTTACAACTTACAATTCAACAAACATTATTGGATGGCATCTACAAGCCCATCTCCAACAAGATTATATCACCTCTCCAAATGGCATCTTTAATCCCATTCCCTCAACTACATTTTGTCGAGTGCAAATTTATGGGCACTCTAGTGTCCAATAATCTTTTACCTTCGAGTCACGAACGACAAAGCTCGTCAATCTAACTCTTCAGGTTCAAGAAGATTGAACAGGGGCAGCTGTTGTACCCCAAAATTTGCCCTCTCATTTATCAAGATTTTTCTCACAAGACTTCTTTGACTCAAGACAAGATTAGGATTTGGTTAGCTCAAGACACCTCATCTTGCACTGATAACCCAAAATTAGGGTTTGAGTTTGCACAAGGATTTTTGGACCATCAATGCTTCATGTGACTTTCATACATCATTTTGGACCCCTAAGATTGTTCATGTTAAGTTTCAAGCCTTGAACCACATTTTTTATCAGTCAATTGGACAGTTGACCTAAAAATCAGTTGTATTGGGGAAAAGTTAACCATGGCTGTTGTACCCCAAAATTTGCCCTCCCTTTTTCTCCACATTTTCTCATCACAAGACCCTTGGAGCTCAAGATCCAGTTAGGGTTTCCTCTGCTCAAGACTTCTCCTTGCACTGTTGACCCAAATTAGGGTTTGTGTTTGCACAAAGATATTTTGACCTAAAATGCCTAAGATGACTTTCATGCTTCATGTTGGACTCCCAAGTTTATCCATACCAAGTTTCAAGTCTTGATTCCAAATTTTGCCCAGTCAATTGGACAGTTGACCTAGAAATCAGTTGTATTGGGGAAAAAGTCAACTGTGGCCAATTGACAGTCAAATCTCATGAAAATTGACCCACATCAACATTATGAACTCACATGGACCATTTGATCAAGTTTGGATCACAATTCCACAAGAAATTTGATCAGATCACCAAAAGGGCAAAATGGTCATTTTTAGGGTTTTGACTGCACAAAGGCAATTTTTGACTGTTTGACCTAGCCAATGGCAAACCAAGCTCACATATGGACTCAAGGACCCAATGGAATTGTCTTGACATGCTCAACAAGTTCAAAAGATCCCAAGTGCACAAGATTGACAGTTGAATTTCCCAGTCAATTGATCAATTTTGACTGTATACTGAAAAGTCAAACTTTGACTTTTTGGTCAAAATCAAGTGTCAAGATTCATTTTTCATCAAAACATGCCAAATCATGAAACTTGTTCATCAAGAAATCAAGAATTGCAAATTAGGGTTTGAAATGAAGATTTTTCATAACTTAGAATTTTTCTAAGTTATGAAAAACCCTAATTTTTTCCTAACTTTGCCCCACTTTCTCACCAAGATTAATTTGGATTCAAGAAAAAGTCAAAACATGAAAGTTGTAGTCTATTGCAAAATATACAACTTTGATTCACAAAGTTTTCCCAAAAGAAGCTTGTAGCTCAAGTTACAATTTTTGGAACAAGGGTACCAAACCATTCTTAACTTAGAGAAAATTTGACCTATTTTAGGCAGGATTTTTGCCTAACTTCAAGACCATTTTTCACATGCTTCCACTTGGAATTTCAATTTGCATTTCAAAGATGGATTGTAGTACACATTCCAAGATTTCCAAAATGTCCAAGAACTCATCAAACAACCTCATGGTTAGGGAGAATCGAATTTGGCAAGTTGGGAAAAACTCACTTTGTTCATGACCAAATTACATGTCCATACACTTAGGCAATTTTGAACTCAGCTTGCATTTCTTGATTACAGGCCCTATATCCCTTTTGCACTCATAAATTTAATGCAAACTCATTGTGCCAAGACCATATTTTATGTGTTCAAGCATTACATAGAGGTTTAGTCCCAAAGTAGAAAAAGCATAATGTCCATTTTTGCAAAAGTAGAACTTTATGTCAATTAGCAATCCAAGCAAGTACAGTGCATATCCTTTTGGCACAAGTTATTAGACTAATTACACTGATCAAGACTAAGTGGTGCAGCACATTAGGGGGGCCTCTATCAGCCTAGAACTCAAGTGGACATTTTCTTGCTTAAGTGTGAAGAAACATAGCATAACAAGACAACTCTCATCTCAGCAAAAACCAGCTTAGGCAAACTTGTCAAACACATTCCAAACCTCCATCCTGACCTGAGACACAAGCCTATCACCTCCAATACCTCTCCATTCACAGAATCACCATTGAACTGCACAAAAATAGGGCATCCCTGCAGTTTGAGTGGCATAGTTCATTCCCATCGTGCATCTTGGCCAAAACCAGTTCAAACACTTTCCTTACCATCAATCCAAACTATCCAAAGCATTAGAAGTAGACTGTAACTCCTCTAATCAGTTTGGCCATTTTCATTTCTTCCTCTTGCAGGTTGACTTCTGCAGCTTGATATAGAAGGTTTCAAAGCATACCAAGTATTGGAATAGCATCCTCACACTTCAAGCAAGCTGTACAAACCATCATCTTGCCCTGAAAGCTCCTCCATTGCCAGACACGATTCCAACTAAACAGGTATATTCATGAACTTCTATCTCTCAATGTAGGCATTATTAGCTCTAAGTTTGTGAATGAAAAATGTCATGCTCATGTCCCTGAAACTATACATGTCTTTACTTTCCATTTATTTTGCCTGTGCTATGAGAATTTGAGGTCTGAACATTGATAAAAAGTTAGGTTAAGATTTGGGAATGGAGAAATTGTCTCTCATTTCTGAGAGTTAGGATGAGTTCTTTACATGTCCAGAATCGTGGCTTGATGCTTAACACTTCTTATGTTGTAAGTTTGTGCTAAAAGTCCAGGAATCCAGATGTTTGAATCAGTGTACAAGCACGCGTTTTTGACAAAGTTTCTGGCCAGAGGTTGAAGAAGGTCCTTTGGGCTGGGCTTGTTCTATCTTTTCTTATTTGCGCCCTATTTTTACTTTTACACCTCTTTGGCCCATTATGCTTATTTTCATGATTTTTTGACTTTTTCTTTTTTGTTCTGACTTATTTATTTTCTCTCATAATATTAAAAATATAAAAAATATTTTTCACACCATTTTTGAATTTATTAGGCATTTATTTGTTTAAATAGGTATTTGTACATAAATAAATATATAGATATACTTTTATTCAAAATACTAAAAAATAATGCAAACACATTTATTTTCTGATTTTTATTTTGTTTTATCTTCTGAAAATATTTTATATAAAATATACTTTTTTTATAAATATTAAATATTATTATTTTGTATATATAATATATATTTAGTAAATAATACAAATACATATATATTTATTAGAATATTTAGGACAAAAAAATACAAAAATATATACATTTTTATTTTATTAATATTTGACATTAAAAATACCTTTTTTTTATAAATATACCTCATTTTTATTTTATTTTTGTACATAATTATTAAATATTGTATATATTAAGTAATTAATACCTTTTATTTAATAAATTAGGGTTTTGCCCTAAATACATAAAAACTCCAAAAAATAATACTTTTTATTTTGTTTATTTGACATATAAAAAATACCTTTTTTCATACATATAAAAAACATTTTTGCATCTTGCATATTTATTCCATTTTTATTTAATTATTGTATATTAAGTGATTTGATAATTCCCAATTTGATGTAATAGCCTAGGTTTAAATTCCTTGTCAAAATACCCCCCATTTGAACATTTGTACCCCCTTTCCCATATATTGTGTTGTAATAGTTTAGGAACTTTATTTTCGCACTTTAAAGTTTTCTAAATATACCATGATAGAATTGGGGTTTGTATGCAAATAAATCAACAAAAATAGTTTGACTTAATTCCAAGATAAACAAGCATGAAAATGGACAACACTAATCACACTTGCACCCCTAGGGTATTCCACTTGTTGCCTTCAATAAATGGGCCATATTGCATGTTAGGTCTCTTTGGGCAAAACAAAACATTCAAATGATCATAGTCCCTCGATGACGCTTTCGAAAGTTGCCTAAAAATGATCAAGTCCCTTAAAGGAAAAATGCCCAAAGATACTTGGCACCATTGCAATTATGGTCTAAACGATGACCCGCGCCCGTCCCTTTCACATCCTAACACAAGATTGTCCACCAAATGCAATGGTGGAACAAAATTGTTAAAAGGGTTAAAACATAGCAAAAATCTTTGAGAACTTTAGGGTAGATAGCTCTTAAGTACTTGTCAACTTGCAAAAAAAATACAAAAACACTTGCCTATTTTTCAAACCACGCTTCACAAACACTTTCAAAACAAACTTTCAAAAAACCTTGAAACATCTTTTCAAAAAGACAAACACCTTTTGTAAAACATTCGAGTAAAGAATTGTTACAAGGGTAGCTTAGACAAGGCATCTTTTTCAAAATATTTTCAAAACCACGCACAAAGCACCATTTCAAACAATTAAAAATCAAGGCAAGTTGATCTAAGCAAGTAACTAAGAGCCCATGGATAACCATGGATAGAAAGGGTGCTAATACCTTCCCTTTCTATAATCTACTCCCCGAACCCATGAAATATCTCAAAGGTTTTTGCTGTGCTTTTTAAACCTTTCCTTAGGATAAAATAAAAAGTCGGTGGCGGCTCTTGCTCAACCGAAACATTTGCGAAAACAAACGCAAAACCCTAGTCAGTTCTCCCATCGTATCACAGAACTGGCGACTATGCTGGGGAGAAACTTAAAAGTGGAGTAACCTTAGGGCTTAGATCACCCTCTTGCATGATTAATTGTTTGTTTTGATTGCTTTATATCTTGGCTCTTTTGTTTGGGTTTGCAATCCTACACCCGGATTTTGGGAAACATTCATAGAAAGCAATACGTTGTGGAAACTGTGTGGGGTATACCGACACGGTCGAAGCAATAGCTATATTAGTGCGACATATTTGTGAGTACCGGTAACCCTTGAGTTCAATCAAGGAGAGTACGGGGCCGCTGAGTGATGTCACTAAGCACTAATGACCTAGAACCTTACTTGACCATCTTGGCCTTTTATTAGGGGTAGTGAGATGACCGACTTTGGTGCAGTCCGAAGTTGGTAGATACTCGATACCACACTCATTGAGGGTTGTTTTCTTGGAATATTTTGGTCGCTAGTTAAGTGGCTAAACCAAAACCATGAACAATGAAAACAATCCAATGATATTGAGCTCCTTAGAACCCGGTTACTATTTATAGGACAGGTTTTTTAAGCCAACTACACTCTATAGGGTACTTACCTATGAAACCCCATGCAAGCCTGAAACTAGGGTTTGGTGTGTTTTGCTTGTACATATGATTTTGCATACATCATGAACATCATAAAGCATCATATGCATTCACTAACCATTTCAAGGGTTTAGATCTTCATCTTTGTTCTTGTTTTGTAGGTCATGGAAATTCCTCGCAGAAAAACCATCCAAGTCAACCTTGTGAGAATCTCTCCTCAACTCAAGGAGCTCACCTCAAGAATTCCGGAAAGCTCATCCTTCAGTGAAAGACATGGTAGACTGCTCAGCTTAGTCAACACGAACATTGAAGAAGACATGATGAAAGTGCTATTCCAGTTCTTTGACCCCCTTCACCACTGTTTCACTTTCCCCGACTACCAGTTGGTGCCCACTTTGGAGGAGTTTTCTCAACTCCTGAGAATTCCTATCCTTAATCAACTACCCTACAACGGTACGGAAAAGGAACCAAAGCCTGAAGATGTTGCTCGAGCATTACATCTACATCCTTCTGACATCAAGGGGCATTGGGAAACCAGAAGCGGCGTCAAAGGATTCTTAGCAAAATTCTTGTTTGAGAAGGCACAAGAATGTTGGAATTTATTGGACCTGCAAGCCTTTGAAGAAATTGTGGCACTCCTTATCTATGGGTTGGTCTTGTTCCCAAATCCTGACCAGCTGGTAGATGTCAATGCCGTCAAAATCTTCTTGTCTAGAAATCCAATACCAACATTGCTTGGGGACATTCTTCACTCATTTTACACACGAACAATGAGAAAGAGGGGTGTTCTCATGTGTTGTACTCCTCTCCTTGCAAGGTGGTTTATTTCGCACCTTCCACAATCTGTCTTGAAGAATGACCAAGGCTCAAGGTGGTCCCAACAGTTGATGACTCTTACTCACTCTGATGTACATTGGTGTTCTCGGTCCAGAGAAAATGTCATCATCGTCGATCGTTGTGGAGAGTTCCCTAATGTTCCATTACTTGGCATTAGAGGGGGCATTACCTACAACCCTTGCCTAGCTTTGAGGCAATTTGGATATGCACTGAGGGATGGCCCTCACGACATGTTGATTCCTGACCTAGTTTTTGACTTCGACAACGATGCGCAAGGACTTCGCCAAAGGTTCATCAGAGCTTGGAGGATGCCCAACAAGGTTGATAGCAAGACACTGGGGCATAAGAACTCCATCCCTCTTGAGCCTTATCTCAAGTGGGTACGAGCCCGAGCCCAGAGTCTAATGATGCCTTATCCTCATGTTCTCCCTGTGATTAAGGAGCCCGTCAAGGAAGGAGAGGTTCCCTACACCATCCTATATCCTGACATGCCTACATCGTGGGAGGAAATGCAGAAGAGTTGGATTCAGCTCAAGGAGGAACGGAACACTTTTGAAGCTAGCTTCTACGCTAGTGAGAAGAAGGTTCTAGAGCTTACCCGCCGACTCCATGAGGAAGAGACTCTCAACACCTACATCGCGCCAAAGAGGATGCGCAACGTCTTTTTACCTTGAGAAGTTTTTGTAATATTTGGCCCATGGGGCATTTATGTACTGACAAATTTCTTCTTATTAATATGACGTGCGCTCTCTTTTGTTTGCAACAATTTTGAATATTCTAAATCCTTGAATGCATTGCATACATAAGCATGCCATTCATCATGTGCATAAGCAGGTCTCACGCCAGGTTTCCTTATCTGTCTGCTGTTTATTTCAGTAGGATGGATCTCGAGCAAACATTCAAAGACTTGCAGGCTCAAAATGCACAGTTTTAGCAACTCCTGATGACCTTGGCTAAGGGTCAGGAGGATCTAAAGACCTTGCTGGGGAATAAAGACCCAGTGAAAAAGAAGAAAAAGAGACTCGGGGTGGCTACTTTAGGGAGAAGATTTGAAGGAGAGGCCAGGAGAGTGCTTGAATTTCCTACTACTTCTGAGGAAGGAACCAGTAAAGGGGGTGCGGCTGCGGTACCTTCTGAGTCCGATATGGAAGAAGAGGAGGCTGAAGAGGATGAAGACTATTCTGATCAACAATACCCTCCGGCCGATGATAAATACAAAGGTTTAGAAGACAGATTGGCAGCCATGGAGCTATAGAGAGTGCCGAGTTTGGATTTCGAAGACTTGGGTTTAGTTGCCGGGATTGTGATTCCCCCAAAGTTCAAAGTGCCAGTTTTTGTAAGGTATGACGGGCTGTCCTGTCCAAAAATGCATCTCATGTCCTACGTAAGGAAGATCCAACCTTATACGGCAGATAAGAACCTTTGGATCCATTTCTTTCAAGACAGCCTTTCTGGGGCTTAACTGGAGTGGTTCTATCAGCTAGAGGGAACCAGCGTCCGAAATTGGGAAGAGTTGGCCACCGCCTTTTACAAACAATATCAGTATAATTCTGACCTTGCTCCCACGCGTACCCAACTTCAGGGTATGTCACTGGGAACAGGAGAAGGATTCAAAGAGTATGCACAAAAATGGAGGGATTTGGCTGGCAGGGTGCAGCCTCCTTTAACCGACCGTGAACTTGTTGACATGTTTCTAGGGACCCTGTCTGGTCCATTTTTCAACCATCTAATTGGTAACTCTTCCGCGGGGTTTACCGATTTGATCTTAACAGGCGAGAGAATAGAAGCTGGCATCAAGTCAGGGAAGATTCAGAAGGGTGCCGCTGCAAGTGTTGAGAAGAAGCCTTTCAAGAAAGAAATGGCTGTGGTATACTCTCAGAGAAGAGCAGGGAAGACTGAACGCCGGCCAACTGTGGGGGCCATAATGATCCAAAACCCTTCAAGTGAGCAGCCTCGCTATAACCAGTCCAGACCAAATCAACAACGAGTGGAACGGCCACAACGGCAGTTCACCCGCATTAATATGACGCCAGCGCAAGTGCTTCCCCATCTGTTAAAGTTGAATCTCGCCACTATCAAAGAGGCACCAAAAAATGTGAATACGTCCTCTCCACATTATCATCCTAATGCTAAATGCGCCTACCATTCTGACAGTGTCGGGCACGACACCAACGATTGTTGGGCACTCAAGCATAAAATCCAAGACCTGATAGAGGCGAAGGAGGTGGAGTTCGACGCCCCAGAGAAGCCAAACGTGATATCTGCTCCAATGCCGAAGCACGGCCGAAATGTCAATGCCATTGAAGAAGATTTGTATGTTGCTGATGTCAATGATCTGATAACTCCGTTGCTAACCATCAAGTTGAATCTGTTAAAGGCCGGGATTTTCCCGGGGTGTAAAGAAGATTGCTACTGCTGTTACTCTCTGCCGTTTGATTGTCCGTTACTAAAGAAAGGGATCCAAGGCCTAATGGACAGTCGACAAATTTTGTTTGAAAAAGTTTCTGCTATTCCAACCCATACTGAAGATGTCTCAATTATAACCATTCACGCCAATCTTTCCAAGGCCGTCAAAAAGCCTGTTAAGATTACACCAGTTACGAAGTCTGTTCCTTTGAAGATAACAATGCCAGAGCCTGTCCCCTATATTTCTGAGAAGTCAATACCATGGAACTACGGCGGTGACGTCTACTACCATGGTATTAAACAAATCGAAATAACTGAAGAAAGTTCGGATGAAGAAGAAGCCAGCATTGGAAACATTGCAGGCACGAGCAAAATCACCCGTAGCGGGAGAATATTTTCTCCAGAGATTGCCCCTCCAAGAGCAATCTTTGGACCCTCATCTGCTAACAAGGTTATTCCTGCACTAATAAAACTCTCCGCTAGAACCCCATTGATTGAAGATATTGTTGTTCCTAGTATTGTCTCTCCTACCGCTGCTGATAAAGGTAAGGGAACCCAAGATGAGCTCGTCAGGACGAGGGCTCAACCCTTGGTCATCCCGGAAACCTCCAAGAAAGAAATGGAAGAGATCTTGAAGATAATCAAAAGGAGTGATTACGATGTGGTAGAACAATTGGGGCAAACCCCCTCAAAGATCTCCATGTTGGCACTACTACTTTGCTCAGAAGCGCACGTCAAAGCTTTGATAAAATTCCTAAAGGCAGCCCATGTGCCCCAGGAAACCTCTGCAGATCAATTCGAAAATTGCGTGGCCAGCCTTACTGCGGACAATGGATTAGGTTTCTCTGATGCCGACCTAACTCCTAAAGGTAGAAACCACAATGATGCTTTGCACATTTCAGTCGAATGTCGAGGAACGACTCTCGCACATGTTTTGGTCGACACGGGTTCTTCACTGAATGTACTGCCTAAGAAAGCTTTGGATCGACTAGATTGTGAAGGGTTAGAGTTGAAGCCGAGTGATATTGTTGTCAGAGCTTTCGATGGTTCGAAGAGGATGGTCCATGGGGAGGTTGATATTCCCATCAAGGTAGGCACTGAGGTGTTTAAGTCTACTTTCTATGTGATGGACATCCGTCCGTCATACTCTTGTTTGTTGGGTAGGCCTTGGATACACAATGTCGGGGCAGTCACCTCTTCCTTACATCAAATGTTGAAGTATCATGTCAAGGGAAAGATCATAACCGTCCATGGTGAAGAGGAGTATATGATCAGCCACCTGAACTCCTTCCGGTATGTGGAGGTAGAGGGGGAGTTCATTGAGACGCCTTTCCAGCATTTCGAAGAAGTCCTTCCTGAAATAACAGTAGCAAAGTTGGCAACTGAAGTACCAAGGCAGATGGCCAGGATGGCATCTCTGGAGGACGTGAAGGCCGCAATAAAGGAGGGGAAGAATTCAGCATGGGGGCAGTTTCCTGATATTCCGCATAAAACAGACAAATTTGGATTAGGGTTCACTGCCGCGAGCCAGAAAGTTATGCGCCGTTCGAAGATTGAAAGGGCGCCAATCAAAATTTCTCCCTACGGAATCAACGCTTTGGAGGATGAAGACAAAGAGAGCAACATCGAAGAATGGATTTACCCAACTATCAAAGGAGGATTATGCAACTGGGAGGCAAAAGACTTTGTCCCCATCACTTTTATTCATCAGTAATTTATCTGTCAAACATTTCCTATTGGTCTGTAATATTTATTTCCGAACAATCCGTACACTATCTTTTTACCTCATGCCTTGCCCGGGGCATGTAGGTCCATTTGTAAGGGTTTTGATTATTTTCATATCCATATGCCATGTTTAATGATTCATTGGACGTTTTTCATTTGATAAAATGTTGTGTTCATTTTATTTCCTTTTGCATTTTTTGTTTAAGGATGGCTATCCCTTACACACACCCACACTCACAAATGCAGGTACCCATCCACTCTGGATTCCATGGGTGACTATTCTGCTACATCCTTCAATAACTCTGAAGATCTGGTCAATCAAGCCGAGTATGAAGATGACGAAGGTTATGAAGTACCAGGGGAACTAGCCAGACTTCTACAGCAAGAGGAAAGGGTCATCTTACCTCATGAAGAGTTGTTGGAGACTGTCAACTTAGGAACCGAGGAAGACCGGAAGGAGGTGCAAGTGGGTGCCGATCTGGAACCAAATGTTAAGGAACGCCTGATACAGTTGTTAAATGAGTATGTTGAAATCTTCGCTTGGTCCTATGAAGACATGCCGGGTTTAGACACAAACATTGTGGTTCACCGTCTCCCCACAAGAGAGGATTGTCCACCGATCAAGCAAAAAGTTCGCCGAATGAGGCCTGACATGTCTGAAAAGATCAAAGCAGAAGTGATGAAGCAATTCGACGCTGGCTTTCTGGCTGTTACGTCCTATCCTCAATGGGTCGCTAACATCGTGCCAGTACCTAAAAAAGATGGCAAAGTCAGGATGTGTGTGGACTACCGGGATTTGAATAGGGCCAGCCCCAAAGATGATTTTCTGCTACCGCACATTGACATTTTAATCGACAATACAACTCAGCATAAGGTGTTTTCCTTCATGGATGGATTCTCGGGCTACAATCAAATCAAAATGGCCCCCGAGGATATGGAGAAAACAACTTTTGTCACACAGTGGGGCACTTTCTGTTACAAGGTGATGCCGTTCGGGTTGAAGAACGCAGGGGCAACTTATCAACGCGCCATGGTAGCTTTGTTTCATGATATGATACATCATGAGATTGAAGTTTACGTAGACGATATGATAGCTCGGTCGCAAACAGAGGAGGAGCACCTTGAGCATCTAGAAAAGCTGTTTGCCAGGTTGAAAGAATACAAACTCAGGCTGAATCCAAGTAAGTGCACTTTTGGAGTTAGGTCCGGTAAACTTCTAGGATTCATTGTAAGCAATAAAGGCATTGAAGTCGATCCAGCAAAAGTGAAAGCAATACAAGAGATGCCTGCTCCCCGTACTGAAAAGGAGGTTAGAGGGTTCTTGGGGCGCTTGGACTATATTGCCAGATTCATCTCTCATCTGACTTCTACCTGTGAGCCAATTTTCAAACTCTTGAAGAAAGATCAGGTAGTTGAATGGAACGACGATTGCCAAGCTGCTTTTGATAAGGTCAAGGAGTATTTGCTAGAACCTCCTATTCTGATGCCACCCGTCGAAGGAAGACCATTGATCATGTATCTGACCGTCTTGGATAACTCAATGGGGTATGTTTTGGGCCAGCATGACGAGTCTGGTCGAAAAGAGCATGCTATTTATTACCTTAGCAAAAAGTTTACCGACTGTGAGACTCGCTACTCACTGCTCGAGAAAACTTGTTGCGCTTTGGTATGGGCTGCTCGCCGACTAAGGTAGTATATGTTGACTCATACTACCCTGTTGATTTCCAAAATGGATCCTATCAAGTATATCTTCGAAAAGCCCGCCTTATCTGGAAGGATAGCTAGATGGCAAATGATCCTAACTGAGTATGACATCCAGTACACCACCCAAAAAGCTATAAAAGGGAGTGTACTAGCTGACCATCTGGCTCATCAAGCTATCGAAGATTATCAACCCATGAGATTCGACTTCCCAGACGAGGACATCATGAATTTGGACAACATTGAAGGTAACGGACCATATGACGGACCCGAAAAGGGATCCCGATGGATCCTGTACTTTGATGGTGCTTCAAATGCACTTGGAAACGGTATCGGTGTGGTACTCATTTCCCCGGAAGGTTGTCACACACCTTTCACGGCCCGACTTTGCTTCAGCTGCACAAACAACATGGCTGAGTATGAAGCTTGCATCTTTGGTCTCAAGGCTGCTATAGACTTGGGGATCAAATCTTTGATCGTATTTGGGGACTCGACTTTGGTGATCAGTCAAATCAAAGGAGAGTGGGATACCAAGCATCCTAATCTTATCCCTTACAAAGAACATGTCTTGACATTGTTGCCTCATTTCGAGCAAATTACCTTCGAGCATTTCCCGCGAGAAGAGAATCAGCTAGCAGATGCTCTAGCTACAATGTCCTCCATGTTTAAACTCAACTGGGATAACGAGGCTCCCCAAATCACCATCGAACGAATGGATGAACCTGCACATTGTCACGAGATTAATACCGAAGAAGTAGTGGAACAACCCTGGTTCCATGAAATCAAAAGGTATCTCCAGACTAGAGATTATCCCGAAGGAGCTTCCGTAAATGACAAGAAGTTCTTAAGGAAATTCGCTGCTAAATTCTTCCTGAGCAACGGCATCCTTTACAAACGAAGCCATGATTGTGTATTACTCCGATGCATAGACAAAGCTGAAGCAGAGTTGATCATGACTGAGATACACAGCGACACATTTGGCACTCACTTGAGCGGGCATACAATGGCTAAGAAGATCCTAAGGGCAGGCTATTACTGGTCTACCATGGAAGCTGACTGCCATCAACATTCCCGTACTTGCCACAAATGTCAAGTCTACGCTGACAAAGTTCATATCCCTCCGGTTCCTCTCAACGTTCTGACTGCTCCTTGGCCATTTGCAATGTGGGGCATTGACATGATTGGAGAGATCAAGCCCACGGCTTCCAACGGACATCGCTTCATCCTAGTTGCCATTGACTATTTCACCAAGTGGGTCGAAGCAGCTTCCTTCGCCTCTGTTACTAAAAATGTGGTTGCCTGCTTCATCAAGCAAAATCTCATATGCCGGTACGGTGTTCCAGACAGGATCATCACAGACAACGGTACAAATTTGAATAACACGATGATCACCGCATTGTGCAAACAGTTCAAGATTTATCATCACAATTCATCTCCCTATCGGCCGAAGATGAATGGTGTTGTTGAAGCTGCAAACAAAAACATTAAGAAGATCATTCAGAAAATGACTGTCACTTACAAAGACTGGCATGAGATGTTACCGTTTGCTCTGCACGGATACCGTACGACGGCACGTACTTCAACCGGGGCAACCCCATTTTCTTTGGTATATGGCATGGAAGCTGTCCTGCCTATGGAGGTTCAAATTCCTTCTCTAAGGATTATGAAGGACACAGGTTTGAATGAAGATGATTGGATTCAGACCCGACTTGATCAACTCAATTTGATCAACGAGAAGCGACTCGCTGCTATATGTCATGGTCAGACGTATCAAAAGCGGATGATCAAGGCCTTCAATAAGAAAGTCAGACGTCAAGTGTATCAAGTCGGAGATCTCGTAATCAAGCGGATTATCTTGCCGCAAAGTGATCCCAGGGGCAAATGGACTCCTACATACGAAGGACCATTTGTGATCAAGAGCATATTTTCTGGCGGTGCAATGATTCTGACCACCATGGACGGCGACGATTTGTCGCACCCTGCAAACGCAGACATAGTCAAAAGATACTACGCATAAAATAACCCGACAAGTCGAAAACCCGAAAGGGCGGCTTGGGCAAAAATGGGCATCCCGGTGAACCGAAAACCCGAAAGGGCGGTTCAGGCAAAAATTAGGGATAAAAACAAAAAAATCTGTACACCCGGCAAGTTGAAAACCCGAAAGGGCGGCTTGGGCAAAAAGGGGTTTCCCGGTGGATCGAAAACCCGAAAGGGCGATTCAGGAAAAAGTTAGGGAATTAAAGCGTATGACTATGTCTCGTCGGATCACTTCAAAGACAATCTCTTCATCAACCAGTTCCAGGCTTCTGATCAATCCAGTCATCGGCAGACGAAGCATTGAATGGACAGATATTTAGAGTTGTGAAGGCTATAGCCGAATGGAATCCCATGGAATTATTTCACATAGCCATCTTTCTTTTATATAAATCTTTCAATATTTACGATGAAATCCTCTTACTAGGATGGTTTTCTCCTTTGTACAAATATACTCATAGAAAGTTAATACAAATACTTTTCCCAGAAATTTGTGTCGTTTCCTTTTTCTTTTCTCTTGCACTAATTGTTTTATTTTGAGAAACGTCCAACGTTTTGTTAAATAGGCATATGCATTTGAACATAATCATTCCCTTATGAATCAAGAAAGAGGATTACTGATAAGTTGAAGGTACAGTCGGATATCTTGATGCCCTTTTCAAAGGAAATTCCGAGCAGATTTGAAATCCACATTCCACAGTCAGAATTTAATTCCCTAAACAGAGTCAGGCTTCAGGATCCTCATCAGGAAAAGCTTTCTCAAAATTGATTTCCCCAGCCAGAGAATCCTCCAGAACTCAATTCCCCTCAGAATTAAGTTTCATTATCCCCAGCAGAGCTAAAACTTCAGGCTATTGATCCCCAGCGGAGCCAGACTAGTGAACCTTCTCCCCACAGAGATGCTTCTCACTAGGCTAAAGATTCTCAGTCTTACCTCCCCAGCATGAGTCTACCAGGTTATAAAATCCCCAGTAGAAATCATCAGAAATTCTCTTACCCTGCAAGTCACCAAGGAAATTCCTAGTCCCCGCAAGTGGTTCTAAGGCCCCTCGACGTTTGAAGGTCTGGTATTCCCCAAGCAAATCTGAAGACTTTCAGTTTTCAGTTCCTCATTGTATATTCGAAGTTTCCCCAGTAAAGATCTCCTCAAGACAGGAATTCCCCAGAAGATTGGTATATAACCCAAGCTCCTTATTCCCCAGCAACAGCCAAGGAATTATTCTTCCCGGCAGCAGTCAAGATGCTTTTATCTTCAGCCATCTAGGATTCATTTATCCTCCGCAAGACAGCTCTCCAGCTTACATGCACATTCATTTACATTTATATCATATAACATACATTGTATCATGCATCATGACATTGCATATAACTAACTCTTTACCTTTTCAGGTAAGATCAGTCGACAGACAAAAATCATTATCTTCCGAGATTCTTTCCAGGAATAGTTCAGATGTGACCCATACATGGCAACATTCTGACGCTTATTCCAGATTCATCCAGATGCAGTTTTACACGAGCTCATCATCAGGAAACCCTACACCGGTTCCTCCTCAACTTCAAGACTTCTGAAAACAGTTCACGATTTCTCCAAGTAACGGATGTTAACCTATCGCTTGTTCAGTTTCTTCTCAAGACTTCTGAAAACAGTTTATGGATTCTTCCCAACAACAGATGTTAATCTATCGCTTGTTCAGATGCAACTTTTGAAAACAGTTTACGGACGCTTCCCAACAACGGATGCTGCTCTATTGCTTATTCAACTTCAAGATTTCTGAAAACAGTTCACGGGTTCTCCAAGTAATGGATGTTAACCTATCGCTTGTTCAGTTTCTTCTCAAGACTTCTGAAAACAGTTTATGGATTCTTCCCAACAACGGATGTTAATCTATCGCTTGTTCAGATGCAACTTTTGAAAACAGTTTACGGACGCTTCCCAACAACGGATGCTTCTCTATTGCTTATTCAACCTCAAGACTTCTGAAAACAGTTCACGGGTTCTCCAGTAACTGATGTTAACCTATCGCTTGTTCAGATTCTTCTTCGAAGACTTCTGAAAACAGTTTACAGATTCTTCCCAACAACGGATGTTAATCTATCGCTTGTTCAGACTCTTCTCAACTTTTGAAAACAGTTTACGGATGCCTCCAGATACGGATGTCAATCTATTGCTTATTCAGACCCCTAGTTCAGAGATGGTCCTAAACATGGGCACCTTTCTGATACTCATTCCAGATGGCATCTTTAAGCCCATCCACGACAAGTTTCTGTCACTCCTCCCGATGGCATCGTTAAGCCCATCTCCAAATGGCATCTCTAAGCCCATTCCCACATCCATTGCTTTGACGAGTGCAAATTTAAGGGCACTCTAGTGTCCAATCTCCTTTTACCCTCGAGTCACGAAAGGCAAACTTGCCAATCTAACTCTTCGGATTCAAGAAGATTGAACAGGGGCAACTGTTGTGCCCCAAAATTTGCCCTCCCTTTTTCTCAACATTTTCTCATCACAAGACCCTTGGAGCTCAAGATCCAGTTAGGGTTTCCTTTGCTCAAGACTTCTCCTTGCACTGTTGACCCAAATTAGGGTTTGTATTTGCACAAAGATATTTTGACCTAAAATGCCTAAGATGACTTTCATGCTTCATGTTGGACTCCCAAGTTTATCCATACCAAGTTTCAAGTCTTGATTCCAAATTTTGCCCAGTCAATTGGACAGTTGACCTAGAAATCAGCTGTATTGGGGAAAAAGTCAACTGTGGCCAATTGACAGTCAAATCTCATGAAAATTGACCCACATCAACATTATGAACTCACATGGACCATTTGATCAAGTTTGGATCACAATTCTACAAGAAATTTGATCAGATCACCAAAAGGGCAAAATGGTCATTTTTAGGGTTTTGACTGCACAAAGGCAATTTTTGACTGTTTGACCTAGCCAATGGAAAACCAAGCTCACATATGGACTCAAGGACCCAATGGAATTGTCTTGACATGCTCAACAAGTTCAAAAGATCCCAAGTGCACAAGATTGACAGTTGAATTTCCCAGTCAATTGTTCAATTTTGACTGTATACTGAAAAGTCAAACTTTGACTTTTTGGTCAAAATCAAGTGTCAAGATTCATTTTTCATCAAAACATGCCAAATCATGAAACTTGTTCATCAAGAAATCAAGAATTGCAAATTAGGGTTTGAAATGAAGATTTTTCATAACTTAGAATTTTTCTAAGTTATGAAAAACCCTAATTTTTTCCTAACTTTGCCCCACTTTCTCACCAAGATTCATTTGGATTCAAGCAAAAGTCAAAACATGAAAATTGTAGTCTATTGCAAAATCTACAACTTTGATTCAAAAAGTTTTCCCAAAAGAAGCTTGTAGCTCAAGTTACAATTTTTGGAACAAGGGTACCAAACCATTCTTAACTTAGATAAAATTTGACCTATTTTAGGCAGGATTTTTGCCTAACTTCAAGACCATTTTTCACATGCTTCCACTTGGAATTTCAATTTTCATTTCAAAGATGGATTGTAGTACACATTCCAAGCTTTCCAAAATGTCCAAGAACTCATCAAACAACCTCATGGTTAGGGAGAATCGAATTTGGCAAGTTGGGAAAAACTCACTTTGTTCATGACCAAATTACATGTCCATACACTTAGGCAATTTTGAACTCAACTTGCATTTCTTGATTACAGGCCCTATATCCCTTTTGCACTCATAAATTTAATGCAAACTCATTGTGCCAAGACCATATTTTATGTGTTCAAGCATTACATAGAGGTTTAGTCCCAAAGTAGAAAAAGCATAATGTCCATTTTTGCAAAAGTAGAACTTTATGTCAATTAGCAATCCAAGCAAGTACAGTGCATATCCTTTTGGCACAAGTTATTAGACTAATTGCACTGATCAAGACTAAGTGGTGCAGCACATTAGGGGGGCCTTTATCAGCCTAGAACTCAAGTGGACATTTTCTTGCTTAAGTGTGAAAAAACATAGCATAACAAGACAACTCTCATCTCAGCAAAAACCAGCTTAGGCAAACTTGTCAAACACATTCCAAACCTCCATCCTGACCTGAGACACATGCCTATCACCTCCAATACCTCTCCATTTACAGAATCACCATTGAACTGCACAAAAACAGGGCATCCCTGCAGTTTGAGTGGCATAGTTCATTCCCATCGTGCGTCTTAGCCAAAACCAGTTCAAACACTTTCCTTACCATCAATCCAAACTATACAAAGCATTAGAAGTAGACTGTAACTCCTCTAATCAGTTTGGCCATTTTCATTTCTTCCTCTTGCAGGTTGACTTCTGCAGCTTGATATAGAAGGTTTCAAAGCATACCAAGTATTGGAATAACATCCTCACATTTCAAGAAAGCTGTACAAACCATCATCTTGCCCTGAAAGCTCCTCCATTGCCAGACACGATTCCAACTGAACAGGTATATTCATGAACTTCTATCTCTCAATGTAGGCATTATTATCTCTAAGTTTGTGAATGAAAAATGTCATGCTCATGTCCCTGAAACTATACATGTCTTTACTTTCCATTTATTTTGCCTGTGCTATGAGAATTTAAGGTCTGAACATTGATAAAAAGTTAGGTTAAGATTTGGGAATGGAGAAATTCTCTCTCATTTCTGAGAGTTAGGATGAGTTCTTTACATGTCCAGAATCGTGGCTTGATGCTTAACACTTCTTATGTTGTAAGTTTGTGCTAAAAGTCCAGGAATCCAGATGTTTGAATCAGTGTACAAGCGCGCGTTTTTGACAAAGTTTCTGGCCAGAGGTTGAAGAAGGTCCTTTGGGCTGGGCTTGTTCTATCTTTTCTTATTTGCGCCCTATTTTTACTTTTACACCTCTTTGGCCCATTATGCTTATTTTCATGATTTTTTGACTTTTTCTTTTTTGTTCTGACTTATTTATTTTCTCTCATAATATTAAAAATATAAAAAATATTTTTCACACCATTTTTGAATTTATTAGGCATTTATTTGTTTAAATAGGTATTTGTACATAAATAAATATATAGATATGCTTTTATTCCAAATACTAAAAAATAATGCAAACACATTTATTTTCTGATTTTTATTTTTTTTTATCTTCTGAAAATATTTTATATAAAATATACTTTTTTTATAAATATTAAATATTATTATTTTGTATATATAATATATATTTAGTAAATAATACAAATACATATATATTTATTAGAATATTTAGGACAAAAAAATACAAAAATATATACATTTTTATTTTATTAATATTTGACATTAAAAATACCTTTTTTTATAAATATACCTCATTTTTATTTTATTTTTGTACATAATTATTAAATATTGTATATATTAAGTAATTAATACCTTTTGTTTAATAAATTATGGTTTTGCCCTAAATACATAAAAACTCCAAAAAATAATACTTTTTATTTTGTTTATTTGACATATAAAAAATACGTTTTTTCATACATATAAAAAACATTTTTGCATCTTGCATATTTATTCCATTTTTATTTAATTATTGTATATTAAGTGATTTGATAATTCCCAATTTGATGTAATAGCCTAGGTTTAAATTCCTTGTCAAAATACCCCCCATTTGAACATTTGTACCCCATTTCCCATATATTGTGTTGTAATAGTTTAGGAACTTTATTTTCTCACTTTAAAGTTTTCTAAATATACCATGATAGAATTAGGGTTTGTATGCAAATAAATCAACAAAAATAGTTTGACTTAATTCCAAGATAAACAAGCATGAAAATGGACAACACTAATCACACTTGCACCCCTAGGGTATTCCACTTGTTGCCTTCAATAAATGGGCCATATTGCATGTTAGGTCTCTTTGGGCAAAACAAAACATTCAAATGATCATAGTCCCTCGATGACGCTTTCGAAAGTTGCCTAAAAATGATCAAGTCCCTTAAAGGAAAATTGCCCAAAGATACTTGGCACCATTGCAATTATGGTCTAAACGATGACCCGCGCCCGTCCCTTTCACATCCTAACACAAGATTGTCCACCAAATGCAATGGTGGAACAAAATTGTTAAAAGGGTTAAAACATAGCAAAAATCTTTGAGAACTTTAGGGTAGATAGCTCTTAAGTACTTGTCAACTTGCAAAAAAAAAAAAAAAAAACACTTGCCTATTTTTCAAACCACACTTCACAAACACTTTCAAAATAAACTTTCAAAAAACCTTGAAACATCTTTTCAAAAAGACAAACACCTTTTGTAAAACATTCGAGTAAAGAATTGTTACAAGGGTAGCATAGACAAGGCATCTTTTTCAAAATATTTTCAAAACCACGCACAAAGCACCATTTCAAACAATTAAAAATCAAGGCAAGTTGATCTAAGCAAGTAACTAAGAGCCCATGGATAACCATGGATAGAAAGGGTGCTAATACCTTCCCTTTCTATAATCTACTCCCCGAACCCATGAAATATCTCAAAGGTTTTTGCTGTGCTTTTTAAACCTTTCCTTAGGATAAAATAAAAAGTCGGTGGCGGCTCTTGCTCAACCGAAACATTTGCGAAAACAAACGCAAAACCCTAGTCAGTTCTCCCACCGTATCACAGAACTGGCGACTCTGCTGGGGAGAAACTTAAAAGTGGAGTAACCTTAGGGCTTAGATCACCCTCTTGCATGATTAATTGTTTGTTTTGATTGCTTTATATCTTGGCTCTTTTGTTTGGGTTTGCAATCCTACACCCGGATTTTGGGAAACATTCATAGAAAGCAATACGTTGTGGAAACTGTGTGGGGTATACCGACACGGTCGAAGCAATAGCTATATTAGTGCGACATATTTGTGAGTACCGGTAACCCTTGAGTTCAATCAAGGAGAGTACGGGGCCGCTGAGTGATGTCACTAAGCACTAATGACCTAGAACCTTATTGACTTTTTGGTCAAAATCAAGTACCAAGGGTCATAATTCATCAAGATATGTCAAAATATGAAACTTGTTTACCAAGAAAACTAAATTTTAAAATTAGAGTTTTAATTTGAAAATTTTCATAACTTAGAATTTTTCTAAGTATAAAAATTTTCTTATTTTTTCCCAACTTTTTCACCACTTTTTCACCATGATGCATTTTGATTCAAGAAAAGTTCCCAACATGAAAGTTGTAGTCCTACATGAAATCTACAACTTTGCTTCACAATCTTTCCCATAAAGATGCTTGGATCTCAAGTTATGAATTTGTGAATATAGGCCCATGAACTAAATAACTTAGTGAAATTTTGCCCTAATTTAGGCAGGTTTTGGACCCAACTTCATGGAAATTTTTACCTAGTTCCAAGATATATCTCAAAATTCATTTCAAAAATGGATTATAGAGCATATTGCAGGCTTTCCAAAATGTCCAAGAACTCTCCAAGATCATTTTTGAGTAAGGAGAATCGAAGAGAGGAAGTTGGCATTTTCTCACTTTTGTTCAAGCCATTTTCACATAGAATCAAGTTGCAAATCAAACTTATGTTGGTTATATCTTGATTTACAGGTCCTAAGCTTGTTATACACTCCATAATTAAATACATACTAAGTTGACAAAGCCTTTATCTTTGCTTTTGAAGCTTTACACAAGATGTATTTCCATTTTGGGCAAAAAGGTTACATTGCCATTTTCATAAAGATGAACTTTTGCAACTTTGTCAATCTTGAGCATTGAACATGTCCCCTTGATGCATACAAACCACACAGGTCTCAAGCAATTTGTACAAGCTCATTTCAGCCCTCAAGCAAGCTGGTACAAGCATGTGGGATTGGTCTTGTCAACTTTACTTCAAGTACAAGAAAATTGGCAAAAGGTTCAAAGCTTGCACAGCTAGTAAGGGCTGACTTTGTATCACTTCTTTACTAATATGCAAACTTGGTACAAGGCATAACACGCTTGGCTTGCACCTAGAACACTCTGAAACTCAAAAACACCAAAATTCTGCCTAAGTATACAATTTTCTGCAAAAGCACAGCCAACTCTCATTTGGCTCATGCGTTTTGTGTTTAATTAATTCAAACATCTTATTCACTTGATACCTAGCCAATCCAAGCCATCACCCTGGTTTTGTAACCCCTGTTTCAGCATCTGCCATTTTCAACTTGGAAGCTTGCAGTTGGACTTGGTCAGGGAGTTCCAGCCATCCTCAGAGCAAGATAAGCATTGGAGTAGGTTCGGGGAAGTTCAAGGAAGCTTAAACAATCACCAGGCCTCCATTTAAGTCCCTACATTGTCCTACACAATTCCAGCTGAAGGAGGTATTTTTTCAAACTCTATCTCTCTTAATAGGCAACCTCAAGCCACGATTTGTGAAGGAAAAATGTAGTCCTTATCATAACGAAGCTGTACATGCCATTACTTTGCATTTATATTACTTGTGCTAAGAGAATTTGAAGTTTGAAATCTCTGAAAAAGTTAGGTCACGAATTAGGGATTCAAAAATTCTCTTTGATCTTTAAGAGTTAGGTTACATAATTTATATGGTTGGAATCGTGAGCTCAAATGTCACATTTTCCATGTTATGAGTTTTTGTTTTTATGCAAGCATAAGCAAGTTACAGGTTTGAACATGGAAGCGTGAAGAAGGAGATGAACGAAGGACAGGGACGATGGCTTCTAAGCTTTTTGGCGCCTTGGCCTTTTTGTTTTTGCTAATCACACCCCCCTGACTTGCTATTGCACCCCCCTGGCTGAACTTTTAATATTTTTATATTTTTCTTCATTTTTTTATATTTAATACTTTCATTTATTTTTCTTAATGATAAAAAATACCAAAAAATAATTTATTTATTTTCACACTTTTATTTTATTTTTTTATTATTTTCTCACATGAAAAAATAGTTTATTTTGATAAATATAATTGATTTTCTTAATAAACTTATAAATAATTAAATATACTTATTATTTCTCATTTTACATTTTTATACTCATAAATACTTATTTTTTTTACATATTTAATTTTTAATATTTACATATAATATTATTTATCATTTTCTTATATAAAAAATGTACAAAATAATAATATGAAACATTATTTTCTTTGAATAAAAATTAGGGTTTCATCCTTTTCAAAAAGAATTATTTATTTTTCCTTATTTTTTAGGTTTAAGTTAAATATCCTTGTACGCAAAAACAAGACATAAAATATTTTTTTCTAACATGATCATTGCATTGCATTTCATATATTTGTGTTATATTTATTTAAATTCGCGCATATTCGATTTGGTTGTGGGATACGGTGGGAGAACTGACTTGAGGTTTTACGTTTGTGTTCGCAAATGTTTCGGTTTAGCAAGAGTCGCCACCGACTTTTTATTTTATCCAAAGGAAAGGTCAAAAAGCACAGGAAAGACCTTTGAGATTGTGATACAGTGGGAAAGAACTGACTGTTTTTTGGAATGCCGGTTTGCGTTTTGCGTTTGTTTTTGCAAAATGTCGCGGTAAGCAAGAGTCGCCACCGTCTTTTATTTTATCCAACAAGGAAAGGAAAAAAGCACAGAAAATTCCTTTTTCGAGATATTTCTCGGGTTCGGGGGGTAGATTATAGAAAGGGAAGGTATTAGCACCCTTTCTATCCATGGTTATCCACGGGCTCTTAGGTACTTGCTCATTTGTTTTCAAAATTGTTTTCTTTGTGATTGTGGGTTTGAAAATTTTTTTGTTTGAAAACTTCGATTTAACTCTTGCTTTTGTCCTCAAGAGCGTATGAAGTGTTTTTGAAAACTTTGTTCGAAAAGTGTAAGTGTGAAGAGTTTTTGTCTTTAAAATAGCAAGTATCTAAGAACCATCTACCTACTCGAAAAAGGAATCGTTCTATGCTAATTTCCTTGAGACAATGCTATCCTACTATTGATGAGTAGATAGCACCATCTTTGGAGTTTAAGGGTCAATTCGAATTAGGGACTTACGGTCACCAAAGTAATGTTAGGACGCCTTAGCGGTAACCTTAATGTCTTAGATCATTTGTTTTGAGGCAACAATATCCGAGGCAACCGTTTCGAGGAGACTATGATCTTTGGACAAGAGGACGACCTCTAAAGTGACCTATACTCAATGACCGCGTACGAAGGCAACCAAGTGGGGTGTACCCTAAGAGTGCACATGTGCGAGTGTGTTGTTTCCAGTTAATTTTATCTTTGTACATGTTAAGGGTGATATAAGTTGATTTTAGGTTAAAACATTCAGTCTTGTCATGCCATCCTATTATCAAACATCTAACAATTATAATTTGCGGAAAATAAATTGCGGAATTTAAATTACAAGGCATCGGGTATTTACATCGCCAAAGACAAACCCTTTAAAAATAAATAAAGCGATAAAAAATAAATAAATGTCCTATTAAACTATTACAAACCGGAATCAGATACATAATAGGATAAAAGAAAATAAATGGCGTGCGGGAAATTAAATCGAGCGCAAAGTTTTAGGGTTTTGACCCTTTTTTTGTTAAACAAATTTTTTTTTTGTTTTTTATTTTAAGAAAGAAATAAATCTAAATTAATTACTAAATTAAATTAATTAATTAATTAATGAAAATAAATTATTTTTGGATTTTTGGTATTTAAAGAAAGAAAATAAAATTAATTAATGTTAGTAAAAACCTAATAAGTCTAGTTAATTTTACTTATTTACAAAAATATATTAAAGTTATTTCTAATTAAAGCCTAAGTTAATTAAATTAGTGTTTATTAATAAAAAATAAAATTTGATTTTATGAAGAAAATATTTTTGGTTTTAATTTTATAAAAAAAAAGAAGAATTTTTTAATTGGTTAGTAATTAAATGAAAATAATAAAATAAACAAATAAAACAAAATAAATAAAATATAGAGAGATAGGGGGTTTGGGCCTGGTTATGAGTGTTTGAGAAGCAATTATGAGGCCCATAACAAGCTGGCCTTATTGACTTTTCTAGATCTGATGTATGCGCATTGACTGGATCTATGATGAACCCTCACTCCTGGATCACCAGATTTGGCCTTGCGCCATCTGGCACTTTGATATTTGAAGGAGTATGGTACACTACACGCCTGGATCTGCATGTGATTACCTGAAGAAAAAATATATTGAGAAAGTGGAGGACCTGGGATTCGAACCCAGGTCCTGTATATGATTTCCAGCTCGTTTTACCACTAGGTTGTTCGCTTCAGTTGTTAACAATATACAAACAAAATATAATATGGTAAAATACGCTAATATGCCATCAAACAAAAAAATGCGCGAAAATTTGAAAGGGCCAATCAGAGGAGGACACGATCTCGTCCCTGTCCTCAGGCCTGTAACAAAGTTACCTGCGGATTTGAATCCGCGGCTAAAAGCATGGGTGATTCCTAAAATTCATCTCAGGCCATATAAATTCCTCCCAAGACCATGGTTGCATTCGTCTTCCTCTCCCGGTCACGTCCATAGCCATCATTAAGGCTAATTTTATCTGTAACAAAAAACCCTAATCCAGGAAGCAAAACCCTAACAATGGCATTTTTCACCACAGAGCAGATAAATGAAATCAAATAATGCAAAAGGCTTGGAAATGATCTGGTGATTACAAATATGCCACTGATTCATTGTAACAATGCATAATTTTTGAAATACGAAATCAAATACAGAAGGGGGTCGCGTGAGACTTACAGCGCTCTAGGAGGTTGAAAAATGTGTGCTTTTGATCCCAGAAGGTTGAGTGAACACCCAGCAATCGATTGGGATAGATTTTGGCTTCTGAAAACCTCTCTTGCTATGATTTCGAATTCCAACTTTTTCACCACTTTTTCAAGTTTTGTTTTGTTTGTTCTTGCAGCTTCTAACCCTTGTTTTCGTGTCTTAAGCTTCCTTATGTATTGTGGAATGCGTTAGGTTAAGAATTATGGATTCAATATCTCTAAATTAATGCACCCATATTTGATTTGATTCATTCTTGAAAGCTTGCCAAATTTGTCAAAAATCCATCTTTTTGCACATGATCTTGTGTGATACGAATTTGATGCTCTTAATGATGATGATCTCAACCTGAAATAGCCAAAAAGATCTCAAGTAATCAATATTTGGATTTTATTTGATTTAACTTGATTTAAAATGAAATAATTCAATAAAAAACCAAATAAAATAATAAAAAAGAAATATGATCTCAAGATTGAAGCAAGGACACGTGTGCAATGGGGAAAGCTCAAATCAAGTGGAAAAGAATGGGCCCATTTGAAAAAATTTGAAGTTTTGGGGATAGTTGACTTTTGGCAATTTTGCAAAAATGCCCAATTTCAACAATGCATAACTTCTTCAATTTTGAACATTTGGAGGTTTTCTTGGACTTTTTAGAAAGCTTTAGATGTCCTCTAACCAACCGTTTTGGTCTCATATCATTTTGATATTCCATGCTCAAGTAAAAAGCTTTGACAAAAAAGGTGTTTTTGTTGACTTTCTAAAATGACCTATAATGTCCAAATTTATAACTTCTTGTGAGTGCATTTTCTGATCTTGGGGTATGATGATGGATTGTATGAAATTGCATCCTATTCAAAATTAGCTTTGGATGGGTCATTTCTCATAAAGTATGAGAAAGTTATGCTTGGTCAAAGTTGAGTTGACTTTTCCTACAAAACCCTAATTTAGCAACTTTTGAGTCTTGATGAATTTTGAGCAATCCTTGATGAATCATGATCAACCCTTGATCAAATGATGAAATATCCTTCAAAATGAGAATGTTGACAAAAAATCTTGAAGTTTGACTGTATTTGGGTCACAATTGACTTTTGCCCTAGCACAGTCGATTTTTGGACCCTTTGAGCAATTGACTGACCAAACTTCCTCTGCAAGGCTTGAAATTTGAAATGGATGATCTTGAGAGCATATTAGGACAATGGAGAGCACTTGAGGTCATTTGTACTCAAGGATATTAATGCAATACAAAACCCTAATTTGGGGAAGACTGCCTTAGGAGATGATTGTGTGTCCAACTTTTGAGCAAGCTTGAGCAACTTGGAGATTTTTCTTGCAATGTTTTAAGAAATATGAGAGGGAAAATTTTGGGTACAACAAAGATGTTTTCTTGGGTTCGGGGAGTAGATTATGAAAAGGGAAGGTGCAAGCACCCTTTTCAGCCATGGTTATCCATGGGCTCTTAGTTACTTGTTTAGATCACTTGCTTTTGCTTTTCAATTGTTTGAAATGGTGCTTTGTGTGTGGTTTTTGAAAATGTTTTGAAAAGAGTCCATCGTTGTGGCAACCTTTGTAATTATTCTTGTTTGAATATATACAAAGGACTATTGTCTTTTGAAAAGATTTCAATGTTTGAAAGTTTGATTTGGGAAATGTTTTGAAATTGTGTTGTGAGGTGTGTTTGAAAATAGCAAGGATGTTTTGCAAGTTTTGATCAAGTAAATAAGAGTTGTCTACCCTATTTTACTCAAAGGTATTTCCTACACATTTTTAACCCTTTTAACAGTGTTATTTTACAATTGCATTTGGTAAACAACCTTGTATTAGGATGTTAAACGGGACAGGCGCGGGTCATCGTATAGACCATGATAGCAATTGTGCTAAGTATCTTTAGCAATTTATTGAGGGACTTGATCATTTTGTTTAGGCAACCAAGATAGCGTCATCGAGGGACTATGATCTTTTGTTTTGTTTTTGTTTTGCCAAAATACTCAACATGCATAACATGGCCCATTTTTAAGACAACAGGTGGATGTAACCCTAGGGGTGCAAGTGTGCATTATGTTGTCATTTTCATGCATTTTGTCTTTGTATTAGTCAAGCTATTTGTTGATTTTGAATTTTTGCATACAAACCCTAATCTCTAATCATGGCATAATTGAAAGCGTAAATGCGTAAAATAAATCTACCACTATTACAACATGATTATAGGGAGGGGGATACAATTTTTGAATGGGGATTATTTGACAAGAAATTAAAACCCTAATTTTACTATTACATCCAAATTGAATAAATGGCATAAATAATAAATGAATAATATTTAAATAAACAAATTAAATTAATATACAAAATATTATGAATATGCAAAAATGTTTATATTTATTTTTTGTGTATGTAAAAAATGTTTAGTGTATATACAAAGAAATAAAAGATTATATTTTTATTAATTAAGGGTAAAACCCTAATTTTCTTTTTAAGAAAGTAAATATGTTAACTACATTATTTATGTATAATAAAAATAAAAATATATTCAAGTGTAAAAAAATATATTTAAAAAAAGTATTATTTTTAATAAGGGTGGAAACCCTAGTTTTTTTGTTTAAAATAACATATATTATTTTAATTATTTTATATACAAAAATAAAATATAAATATACACAAATATTTAGATAAATAATAGTATATGAGAAAAAAATTTATTTTATAGGTATCAATGATAAAAAATAAAATATATAATATATCTATAATGTTTAAAAGTTTTAATTAAATAAAATAAGAGTATACACTATTTAATAATTATTTTCATGTCTAAAAAATAATAATAAAATAATAAAAATAAATATGAAAATTTATGAAAATATTTTTGGGTATTTTTATGTTTGGAAAATATAAAATAAAATCAGAAAATGAAAATGAAATAAAAAAATATAAAAGTATAAATAAATTGGGCCAGGGGGTGTATTCAGCAAAAGGGGGTGTCAATAGTGAGCCAGCACCAAGCCCAGCCCACCAGACTTCATCTTCAACCTTTGTCATCAAAAATTACGCGCGCCCTGTACAAACACGAACAACCTGCATACGTGCTCTAATGCAAAAACACATAACATTAAAGTTGTAGCGTTTTCCAAGACGAATTCAACCATATAAAAAAGTTGTCCTAACTCTCAAAGACCAGAGAGAATTTCTCTGGCCCTAAATCCTAACCTAATTTTTTCAAGATGTTCATGGATCAAATTCTCTTAGCATGCTTAACTAAAATGAAAACTGAGCATATGTACAGCTTCATGGCTATGAATACTACATTTTTTATTCACAAACCTAAGCCTAACTATTCCTAAATAGAGAGATAGGAAGTTGATAAAAACCTTTTTCAGTTGAGATCGTGTCTGCCAATGTGGAGCTTTTCAATGAGGCCTGAGATGTTTGAGAGCTTGCTTGAATTTCCCCTAACCTTCTCCAATGCCTAGCTTGCCTTGAATGTGCTTAAACAAGCCTAAAGAACTCAACCTGCACAAGCTGAAATCAAAAATGGCAAACCTTGTAAATGGAGTTACAGTTAGTGTTTAAGGGTTGGGATAGCTAGGATAGGTTGTATGGAAGGTGTTTGAACAGGTTTGGGACAAAACGCACGAGCAACTTGTGAGATAGAACTCAAGATGCGGATGCTGCCCTGTTTTGCCAATGGAAGGTGATTTTGTGCTATGGGAGGTTTCAGGACTCAAAGGCTCGTGTTTTAGGTTCAATACAATGTGTAAAAATTGTCTCAAAAGCTTGCACAAGTTGGTTCTCTCAGATGTGTAATTTATGTGAATTTTGACATGTTTCTTGTATATGAAGCAAAAATGAGCAATGATGTAATACAAGCCTGTACAGGCTATCTATCAGACTGCCTCCTTGTGATCTTGGCCCCTCAAGTTGGTGGACATGATTTGCTGCACAAGATATTGTTCAAGGCTCAAGAGATGTGGTTTTGACATAAAGCACATTTTGGCAAAAATGGTAATGTACCTTTTACCATTTATGGATTAATCTTGTGTGCAATGCTCTAATGACCAAAACAAAGCCTTAGACCAATGGATTTTCATTTAATTATTGAGTGTGGAATGGTTTTGAGACCTGTAATCAAGTACAAAGCAAGCTGATTAGAGTTTGCAACTTGTATCACTATGAACATGCCATGGATAAAAAGTGAGTTTTTGCCAACTTCAAGAGTTCGATTCTCCCTAACCACAAATGAGTTTAGAGAGTTCTTGGACATTTTAGAAAGCTTGCAACATGCTCTACAATCCTTATTTGAAATGAAATTTGAGATTCCAAGTGGAGCTATGTGAAAAATGGTCATGAAGATAGGTCAAAATCCTGCCTAAACTAGGGCAAAATTTCACTAAGTTAAAAGTTTCATGGACCCTTGTTCCAAAATTCATAACTTGAGATCCAAGCTTCTTTTGGGAAAACTTTGTGAATCAAAGTTGTAGACCCTGTGGAGGACTAAAACTTTCATGTTGGAAGTTTTGTTTTAATCCAATTGCATCATGATGAAAATTTTGGGCAAAGTTGGGAAAAATTAAGAAAATTTCATAACTTAGAAAAATTCTAAGTTATGAAATTTTTCAACCTTAAACCCTAATTTGCAAAATTGGGTTTCTTGATGAACAAGTTTCATGTTTTGACACATCTTGATGAAAAATGACCCTTGACACTTGATTTTGACCAAAAAGTCAAAGTTTGACTTTTCAGTGTACAGTCAAATTTTGATCAGTTGACTGAAAAATTCATCTGTCAATCCAATGCAATTGAGATCTTTTGAACTTTGTGAATATGTCAAGATGATTCCATTGAGTCCTTGAATCCATGCTTAATCCCAATTTGCCATTGGCTAGGACAAAAGTGAGAAATTGCCCTTGTGTAGTCAAAACCCTAAAAATGACCATTTTGCCCTTTTGATGATCTGATCAAATTTCTTGAGGAGTTGTGGTCCAAACTTGATCAAATGGTTCATATGATTCTATAATATTGATGTGGGTCAAAATTTATGAGGTTTGACTGTAAATTGGCCACAGTTGACTTTTTCCCCAATACAACTGATTTATAGGTCAACTGTCCAATTGACTGGGCAAAAATTTGATTCAAGGCTTGAAACTTGGTATGGACAAACTTATAAGTCCACATGAAGTATGAAAGTCACTTTGAGCATTAGAAGTCCAAAAATCCATGTGCAAACTCAAACCCTAATTTAGGTCATCAGTGCAAGGAGATGTCTTCAGCAGAGCAAAACCTTAATCCTGTCTGGAGTTCAAAGAGTCTGGTGATGAGAAATCTTGATAAAATGAGAGGGAAAATTTTTGGGTACAACAGCTGCCCCTGTTCAATCTTCTTGAACCTGAAGAGTTAGATTGGTGAGTTTGCCTTTCGTGACTCGAAGGTAAAAGATGATTGGACACTAGAGTGCCCGTAAATTTGCACTCGTCAAAATCTAGCTGAGGGAATGGGCTTAAAGATGCCATTTGGAGATGGTAGAATCTTGCTGGAGATAGGCTTAAAGATGTCATCCAAGACTTGTTTGTTGAAAATCAGGAGAATGATTATCAGAATGGTATCCGTATCTGGAATGTATCTGAGTTGTATCTAGAGATTGGATTCGTATGAGCAAAGGAATGGCGTATGTGTCTGGAGCGTATCTGAGTTGTAACTGTATTTGATTCTTGAATGAATATCAGAATGACTGTCGTGTCTGGAGTGTATCTGTATTGTATTTGAAGTTGAGATCTGTATGAGTAGCAGAATGACTTCCGTGTCTAGAGTGTATTCGTACTGTAACCGAGATCTGGACAAGTGACAGAATGACTTCCGTGTCTGGAGTGTATCTGAACTTGAAGTTGATAGTTGAATCTGAATGAGAAATAGAATGGCTTCCGTGTCTGGGGCGTATCTAGTCTGTATCTGATTGCCGAAGTCTGAATGAGTAGTAGAATGACCGTCGTGTCTGGGGTGTATCCATATTGTATCTGACTTGAAATTTTGGATGAGTAATAGAATGACCGTCGTGTCTGGGGCGTATCCATACTTTATCTAAAATAAAAAGACCAGAATGAGTAGCAGAATGACTTCCATGTCTTGGAGTGTATCCGTATTGTATTTGAGATCTTTAAATATTTGTTAGAGGTAGCTTTTAATCTTATCCTGAAAAAGGTAAAATGTTAGCTAAAGCACAGAGTCATGTTGCATGACATGTATGATGCAATAAAATGTGTTCTATCAATGTTTATGATATATGGATGTAATGGATGCACATGTAAGCCGATTAGCCGTCTTGCTGAGGAAAATAAATCCTTGATAGTTGGAGATAATGAAATCTTTGACTGCTGCCGGGGAAAATAAACCCTTGACCGTTGTTGAAGATTCGAAATCTTTGATTGCTGAGAATGAGAAATCCTTGGACCACTGTTGGGGATAGAAAATCCCTGGAAACTTGTGGGGACGTGAGAATCCTTCATGACTTTCCTGGGAAATAAAGGAAACTCTGACGATCTCTACTGGGGAATTGAAACCTTGGAGGCTTCACTGGAGAAATGAGACCGAGAATCTTCGATCTGCTGGGAAACAACTTTGTGGGGAGAATGTTTATTCTGTCGAAGAGCTCTCAAGAGCTAGGGATTTATAGAGGAAATTGGATGGTACTCCACCGGGGTTTAAGATTTGATGCTTTGGACTCTGTTGGGGAAGAAAGTTTTATCTTTGCTGAGGTTTTACAGCTCAAAGTTTTCTGGATCTGCTGGGGATTGGGAGTTTTGGAAACTTAGTTCTGATGAGGATTTTGAAAATTAACTTCACTGGGGATGTGTATTTCAAGGTTTTAGCTCTGCTGAGGATCTGAATGACATACTGCAGGGGATTTCCTCTGGAATAGCACAAAGACGTCTTCCTATACTTTCAACCTATCAGTGATTATCCTTTCTCATTCCGTTTTATTTGTAAGCAGTGATTATATTCAAATGCATATGCTCATTTAATAAATCATTGGACGTTTTCAAATGAAACACAAGTGTAAAAAGAAAGAAAAGGCAAACAAATTTCTGGACTTTGAAGTATCTTTATATTAACTTTGTGTAAGTATTTTTGTACAAAGGAAACAGACATCCTAGTAAGAGAATGTTGTCATAAAAAATGAGAAAAATTTATACAAAGAAAGATGGCTATGTGTAACAATTCCTTGGGGTTCCCATTCTGCTATAGCCTTCGCAACTCTGAGTATCTTGTCCATTCGTTGCTTCGTCCGCGGATGATTGGATTGATCAGAAGCTTGGAGCTTGTCCGTGAAGAGATTGTCCTTAAAGTGATCCGACGAGACATAGTCATACGCTTTAATTCCCTACCTTTTGCCTGGACCGCCCTTTTGGGTTTTTAGTCCACCGGGAAACCCTTTTTTGCCCAAGTCGCCCTTTCGGGTTTTCAACTTGCCGGGTGTATAAATTTTTTTATTTATCCCTAATTTTTGCCTGAATCGCCCTTTCGGGTTTTCGATTCACCGGGAAGCCCATTTTTACCCAAGTCGCCCTTTCGGGTTTTCAACTTGTCGGGTCGTTTATGCGTAGTATCTTTTAACTATGTCTGCGTTCGCAGGGTGCGGCAGGTCATCACCGTCCATGGTGGTCAGGATCATTGCCCCACCAAAAAAGATGTTTTTGATCACAAATGGTCCTTCGTAAGTAGGAGTCCATTTGCCCCTGGGATCACTTTGCGGTAAGATGATCCGCTTGATTACAAGGTCCCCGACTTGATATACCTGTCTCTTGACTTTCTTGTTGAAGGCCTTAATTATATGTTTTTGATACGCCTGACCATGGCAAACAGTAGTAAGTCGCTTCTCGTCAATCAAGTTAAGTTGATCAAGCCGGGTCTGAATCCAATTGTCTTCACTCAAACCAGCATCCTTCATGATTCTCAAGGAAGGAATCTGAACTTCCATAGGTAAAACAACTTCCATGCCGTATACCAAAGAAAAAGGTGTTGCCCCGGTTGAAGTGTGTGTCGTGGTACGGTACCCGTGTAGAGTAAACGGTAACATCTCATGTCAGTCCTTGTAGGTGGATGTCATCTTTTGAATGATCTTCTTGATATTTTTGTTCGCAGCTTCGACAACACCGTTCATCTTAGGCCGATAGGGAGATGAATTGTGATGTTGAATTTTGAACTGCTCGCACAGAGCGGTGATCATAGTATTGTTCAAATTTGTAGCATTATCAGTGATGATCTTGTCAGGGATATCATACCGGCATATGAGGTTCTACTTGATGAAGCGGGCAACCACATTCTTTGTAACGGAGGAGAAGGAAGCTGCTTTGACCCACTTGGTAAAGTAATCAATGGCCACCAGGATGAAACGGTGTCCATTGGATGTTGTAGGCTTGATCTCTCCAATCATGTCGATTCCCCACATCGCGAATGGCCAAGGAGCTGTTAAAACATTGAGAGGGACTGGGGGAATATGTACCTTGTCAGCATAGATTTGGCATTTGTGACAAGTACGGGAATATTGATGACAATCAGCTTCCATGGTAGACCAGTAGTAGCCTGCCTGTAGAATCTTCTTAGACATCGTATGACCGCTTGAGTGGGTGCCAAAGGTATCATTGTGCAGTTCAGCCATAATCTGCTCAGCTTCAACCTTGTCCATACAACGGAGTAGGACACAATCAAGATTATGTTTGTACAGGATACCATTACTCAGAAAGAACTTGGCAGTGAACCTCCTTAAGAACTTTTTGTCGTTGATTGAAGCTCCTTTAGGGTATTCTTGTGTTTCGAGATACCTTTTGACATCATGAAACCAAGGTCGGTCCACCACTTCTTCAGTATTAATCTCATGACAATATGCAAGTTCGTCCATTCGTTCAATGGTGATTTGAGGTGCCTCATTATCCCAGTTAAGTTTAAACATGGATGACATTGTAGCTAGCGCATTTGCTAGCTGATTATCTTCTCGCGGGAAGTGCTCGAAGGTAATCTGCTCGAAGTGTGGTAACAATGTCAGGACATGTTCTTTATAAGGGATGAGGTTAGGGTGCTTAGTATCCCACTCTCCTTTGATTTGACTGATAACCAAAGCTGAGTCACCAAATACAACCAAAGATTTGATTCCCAAGTCAATAGCAGCCTTGAGACCAAAGATACAAGCTTCATACTCGGCCATGTTGTTGGTGCAGCTGAAGCAGAGTCTAGCAGTGAAAGGTGTATGGCAACCTTCTGGAGAGATAAGTACTGCGTCGATACCGTTCCCAAGTGCGTTGGAGGCACCATCAAAGTACAAAGTCCATCGGGATCCTTGTTCAGGTCCGTTATACGGTCCGTTACCTTTAATGTTGTCCAATGTCATAATATCCTCATCAGGGAAGTCGAACCTCATAGATTGGTAATCTTCGACGGCTTGATGAGCTAGATGGTCAGCTAGTACAATCCCCTTTATAGATTTTTGGGTTGTGTACTGGATATCATACTCTGTCAGGATCATCTGCCATCTAGCGATTCTTCCAGATAAAGCAGGCTTCTCGAAGATGTACTTGATCGGATCCATTTTAGAAATCAACAGAGTGGTGTGTGTTAACATATACTGCCTTAGCCGGCGAGCAGCCCATACCAAAGCGCAGCAAGTTTTCTCGAGCAGTGAGTAGCGAGTCTCACAGTCGGTAAACTTTTTGCTAAGGTAATAAATGGCATGCTCTTTTCGGCCAGACTCGTCATGTTGGCCCAGTACGCACCCCATTGAATTATCCAAAACAGTCAGATACATGATTAACGGCCTTCCTTCGATGGGTGGCATCAAGATAGGAGGTTCCAGCAAATACTCTTTGATTTTATCGAAAGCGACTTGACAGTCATCGTTCCATTCAACCACCTGATCTTTCTTCAACAGCTTGAAGATTGGTTCACAGGTAGATGTTAGGTGAGAGGGGCAGGAATTTCTTGTATGGCTTTGACTTTGGCAGGATCAACCTCAATATCTTTGTTGCTGACGATGAATCCCAAGAGTTTACCGGACCTGACTCCGAAAGTGCACTTGCTAGGGTTTAGTATGAGCTTGTATTCTTTTAACCTGACAAACAGCTTTTGCAGATGGTTGAGGTGTTCTTCTTCTGTCTGTGAACGGGATATCAAGTCGTCTACGTAGACTTCAATCTCATGATGTATCATGTCATGAAACAAAGCTACCATGGCTCGCTGATAGGTTGCCCCGGTATTCTTCAGTCTGAATGGCATCACTTTATAGCAGAAGGTACCCCACTGCGTGACAAAAGTAGTCTTCTCCATGTCTTCGGGGGCCATTTTGATCTGGTTGTACCCTGAAAATCCGTCCAAGAAAGAGAATACCTTGTGCTGAGCTGTGTTGTCAACCAAGATGTCAATGTGTGGTAGTGGAAAATCATATTTAGGGCTAGCCCTGTTTAAATCTCTGTAGTCCACACACATTCTGACTTTGTGTCATTCTTAGGCACGGGTACAATGTTAGCAACCCATTATGGATAGGAAGTAACAACCAGAAAGCCAGCATTGAACTGCTTCATCACTTCAGCTTTGATCTTTTCGGACATGTCGGGCCTTATTCGGCGGACTTTCTGTTTAATTGGTGGACAGTCTTCTCTTGTAGGGAGACGATGAACCACAATATTTGTATCCAGTCCCGACATGTCTTCATAGGACCACGCGAAGATCTCAACATATTCATTCAACAGCTGAACTAAGCGTTCTTTGACACTTGGCTCCAGGTTGGCACCCACTTTAACCTCTTTTCTGTCTTCGGCAGTACCCAAATTGATAGTCTCTAACAACTCTTCATGGGGCAGAATATCCCTTTCTTCTTGTTGCAAAAGTATAGCCAACTCTCCAGGCACTTCACAGTCTTCATCACCTTCGTACTCGGCATGATTGACCAGATCTTCAGAGTCACTAAAGGCCATAGCAGAATTGTTACCCATGGAATCCGAAGTGGATGGGTACCTGCATTTTGTGAGTGTGGGTGTGTGTAAGGGATAGCCACCTATGAACAAAATAAAATGTAAAAAGAAAGAAAATGAACACAAAAGTTTATATATGAAAACGTCCATGATTCATTAAAAATGGCATATGAAAATGAAGAATCAAAACCCTTACAAATGGACCTATATGCCCCGGGTAAGGCATAAGGCGAAAAGAGCGTACGAATTGTTTAATAATTATTACGGACTGTTGTACCCCAAAATTTTCCCTCCCATTTCCTCAACATTTTCTCACCACAAGACCCTTGGAGCTCAAGATCCAGCTAGGGTTTCCTCAGCTCAAGACTTCTCCTTGCACTGTTGACCCAAATTAGGGTTTGTGTTTGCACAAAGATGTTTTGACCTAAAATTCCTAAAGTGACTTTCATGCTTCATGTTGGACTCCCAAGTTTATCCATACCAAGTTTCAAGTCTTGATTCCAAACTTTGCCCAGTCAATTGGACAATTGACCTAGAAATCAGATGTATTGGGGAAAAAGTCAACTGTGGTCAATTGACAGTCAAACCTCATGATTTTTGACCCACATCAACATTATGAACCCATATGGACCATTTTGTCAAGTTTGGATCACAAATCCACAAGAAATTTGATCAGATCACCAAAAGGGCAAAATGGTCATTTTTAGGGTTTTGACTGCACAAAGGCAATTTTTGACTGTTTAACCTAACCAATGGCAAACCAAGCTCACATATGGACTCAAGGACCCCATGGAATTGTCTTGACATGTTCAACAAGTTCAAAAGATCCCAAATGCACAAGATTGACAGATGAATTTTCCAGTCAATTGATCAATTTTTGACTGTATACTGAAAAGTCAAACTTTGACTTTTTGGTCAAAATCAAGTGTCAAGATTCATTTTCCATCAAAACATGTCAAAACATGAAACTTGTTCATCAAGAAATCTAAAATCACAAATTAGGGTTTGAATGAAGATTTTTCATAACTTAGAATTTTTCTAAGTTATGAAAATCCCTAATTTTTTCCTAACTTTGTCCCATTTTTTAATCAAGATGCATTTGTATTCAAACAAATATCAAAACATGAAAGTTATAGTCCATTGCAAAATATACAACTTTGATTCACAAAGTTTCCTCAAGAGAAGCATGTAGCTCAAGTTATAATTTTTGGAATAAGGGTGCAAAACATTCTTAACTTAGAAAAATTTTGACCTATTCTAGGCAGGATTTTTGCCTAACTTCATGGCCACTTTTCACATGCTTCCACTTGGAATTTCAATTTTCATTACAAAGATGGATTGTAGTACATATTCCAAGCTTTCCAAAATGTCCAAGAACTCATCAAACAACCTTGTGGTTAGGGAGAATCGAATTTGGCAATATGGGTAAAAATCACTTTGTTCATGGCCAATTTACATGTCCATAACTTTGGATTTTTGAACTCAGCATGCTCTAAGCTAGATTACAGGCCTTTTATCTCATCCACACTCAATAATTTAATGCAAACCCCTTGTGTTCAAGCCTTATCTTATGTGTTTAAACATTGCATACAAGATTGAGCCATAATTAGAAAAAGCAATATATCCATTTTTGAAAAGTTGAACTTTATGTCAAATTTGCAAATCAAGAAGTACAAGGCAAATCTCTTTGGCACAAGTTCATAATCATATCACACTGATCAAGAGGGATGGTTGCAGCACATTTGAGGGGCCTGCACAAGTCTAGAAACCAAGTTGACATTTTGTTGCTTAAGTTGGAAGAAACTTGGCATATTGAAAACAACTTTCATTTCTGCCAAGAGAAGCTAAGACAAACTTGTTGTACACCTTCCAAACATCAAACCTAAGCTAAGGCACGAGAAAAGCATCTTCCAAACCTCATCAAACCTCAAAACACCATCCTACTGCAGAAAACAGAGTCACCTCTGCAGTTGGACTTCCACAACTCAATCCACTCGTGCATTCTTGCTAAAACCAGTTCATACACACTCCATACCACATATACAAGCTATCCCAAGCATTGGACACGACCTGTAACACCTCTAACCAGCTTCACCATTTTTGCTTTTTCTGTTTTGCAGGTTGATTGCCATAGCTTGATTCACTTGGTTTCAAAGCAAGCTAAAGGTTGGAATAGCATCCCTGGACTTCAAGCAAGTTGTACCAATCCTCACCTTGCCTTGAAAGTGCCTCCATTGCCAGACACGATCCAAGCTGAACAGGTAAGTTCATGGACTTCTATCTCTCAATATAGGAAGAGTTAGCTTTAAGTTTATGAATGAAAAATGTTCTACTCATGCCCCTGAAGCTATACATATCTTCACTTTCCATTTATATTGCATGTGCTGAGAGAATTTAAGACCTGAACATTGACAAAAACTTAGGTTAAAAATTAGGGATGGAGAAATTCTCTCTCATTTCTGAGAGTTAAGTTAAGTTTTTTATATGTATGGAATCGTGGCTTGATGCTTGACATCTTTCATGTTATAAGTTTGTGCTAAAAGTCCAGGAATCAAGAGTTGTGTTTGAAGCAGGAAAGGCGCGCGTTTTTCAAACGTTTGTCTGAAGGTTGAAGACAACCTTTCTTGGGCTGGGCCTGAGATTTCTTTTCCTTTTTGCACCACTGCATTTCACATGCACCCCCTGGCCCATTTTGAGTTTTATTTATCATTTTTAATTTTTTCCTTTTGATTTTGGTTATGTATTTTTATTTAAGCATGAAAAAATATTAAAATTATTTTTCCCACATTTTTTGCATTTTTATTTGATTTTTATTTGTTTTATTTAGTTTTGTACATAAATAAACATAAATATACTTTTCTTTAAAATAACTAAAAATAATACAAACACTTTTATTTTCTGATTTTTTATTTTATTTTACCTTTGAAAACATTTTATAAAAAATAAACCTTTTTTTGTAAATATTAAATATTTTATTTTTGTATATATTTAATATATTTAATAAATAATGTAAATACTTATATATTTATTAGTATATTTAGGTTAAAAACACAAAAATAATACATTTTTATTTTTATTAATATTTAACTTAAAAAAATCACTTTTTGATAATATATTTCCTTTTTATTTATTTTTTGTACATAATTAATAAATATTGCATACATTATATAATAAATACCTTTTACTTATAAAATTAGGGTTTTGCCCTAAAAACATAAAAATACCAAAATTAGTTCATTTTATTTTCGTTTATTTGACACATAAAAAATACTTTTTTTCATACATATAAAAAATCATTTTTTGCATCTTGCATATTTATTTAATTGTTGTATATTAAATAATTTGTATAATTCAATTTGGATGTAATAGTCTAGGTTTTAATTTCTTGCTAAAATATCCCCATTTGAACATTTGTACCCCCCATCCCATATATTGTGTTGTAATAACTTAGGACCTTTTATTTTCCGCACTTTAAAAGATTTCTAAATATGCCATGTTAGAATTAGGGTTTGTATGCAAAAATTAACCAAAAATAGTTTGACCTAAATTCAAGATAAACAAGCATGAAAATGGACAACACTAATCACACTTGCACCCCTAGGGTACTCCACTTGTTGCCTTCAATAATGGGCCATATTGCATGTTAGGTATCTTTGGCAAAAACAAAACAATTCAAATGATCATAGTCCCTCGATGACGCTTTCAAAAGTTGCCTAAAAAATGATCAAGTCCCTTAAAAGAAAATTGCCCAAAGATACTTGGCACTATTGCAATCATGGCCTAAACGATGACCCGCGCCCGTCCCGTTCACATCCTAACACAAGATTGTCCACCAAATACAATGGTGGAACAAAATTGTTAAAAGGGTTTAAAACATAGGAAAAATCTTAGAGAAATTTAGGGTAGATAGCTCTTGGTTACTTGCCAACTTGCAAAACAAAAACACTTGCCTATTTTTCAAAACCACACATCACAACACTTTCAAAACAACTTTCAAAAACATTGAAAACTTTTCAAAAGACATACACCTTTGTATACATCCCAACATGGATCATTACAAAGGTTGCCACCATATTGGCCTCTTTTCAAAAACATTTTCAAACCCACACACAAAGCACCATTTCAAACAATTGAAAATCAAGGCAAGTTGATCTAAGCAATTAACTAAGAGCCCATGGATAACCATGGATAGAAAGGGTGCTAATACCTTCCCTTTCTATAATCTACTCCCCGAACCCAAGAAAACATCTCAAAGGTTTTTGCTGTGCTTTTTAACCTTTCCTTAGGATAAAATAAAAAGTCGGTGGCGACTCTTGCTCAACCGAAACATTTGCGAAAATAAACGCAAAACCTCAAGTCAGTTCTCCCACCGTATCACAGAACTGGCGACGCTGCTGGGGAGAATTTAAAAGTGGAGTAACCTTAGGGCTTAGATCACCCTCTTGCGTGACTAATTGTTTGTTTTGATTGCTTTATATCTTGGCTCTCTTGTTTGGGTTTGCAATCCTACACCCGGATTTGGGAAAACATTCATAGATAGCAATACATTGTGGAAACTGTGCGGGGTATACCGACATGGTTGAAGCAATAGCTATATTAGTGCGACATATTTGTGAGTACCGGTAACCCTTGAGTTCAATCAAGGAGAGTACGGGGCCGCTGAGTGATGTCACTAAGCACTAATGACCTAGAACCTTACTTGACCATCTTGGCCTTTCATTAGGGGTAGTGAGATGACCGGCTTTGGTGCAGTCCGAAGTTGGTAGATACTCGATACTACACTCATTGAGGGTTGTTTTCTTGGAATATTTTGGTCGCTAGTTAAGTGGCTAAACCAAAACAATGAACAATGAAAACAATCCGGTGATATTGAGCTCCTTAGAACCCGGTTACTATTTATAGGACAGGTTTTTAAGCCAACTACACTCAAGAGGGTACTTACCTATGAAACCCCATGCAAGCCTGAAACTAGGGTTTGGTGTGAATTGCTTGTACGTATGTTTTGTGCATACATCATGAACATCATAAAGCATCATATGCATTCACTAACCATTTCAAGGGTTTAGATCTTCATCTTTGTTCTTGTTTTGTAGGTCATGGAAATTCTTCGAAGAAAAACCATCCAAGTCAACCTTATGAGAATCCCTCCTCAACTCAAGGAGCTCACATCAAGAATTCTGGAAAGCTCTCCCTTCAGTGAAAGACATGGTAGACTGCTCAGCCTAGTCAGCACCAACATTGAAGAGGACATGATGAAGGTGCTGTTCCAATTCTTTGACCCTCTTCACCACTGTTTCACTTTCCCCGACTACCAGTTGGTGCCCACTTTGGAGGAATTTTCTCAACTCCTGAGAATTCCTATCCTTAATCAACTACCTTTCAACGGTATGGAAAAGGAACCAAAGCCTGAAGATGTTGCTCAAGCACTACACCTACAACCATCTGACATCAAGGGGCATTGGGAAACTAGAAGCGGTGTCAAAGGCTTCTTGGCAAAATTCTTGTTTGAGAAGGCACAAGAATGTTGGAATTCATTGGATCTACAAGCCTTTGAAGAAATTGTGGCACTCCTTATTTATGGGTTGGTCCTGTTCCCAAATCCTGACCAGCTTGTAGATGTCAACGCCGTCAAGATCTTCTTATCCAGAAATCCAATACCAACATTGCTTGGGGACATTCTTCACTCATTTTACACTCGAACAATGAGAAAGGGGGGTGTTCTCATGTGTTGTACTCCTCTCCTTGCAAGGTGGTTTATTTTGCACCTTCCACAATCTGTCTTGAAGAATGACCAAGGCCTAAGGTGGTCACAACGGTTGATGACCCTTACTCACTCTGATGTACATTGGTGTTCTCGGTCCAGAGAAAATGTCATCATCGTCGATCATTGTGGAGAGTTCCTTAATGTTCCATTGCTTGGCATTAGAGGAGGCATTACCTACAACCCTTGTCTTGCCTTGAGACAATTTGGATATGCACGAAGAGATGGCCCTCACGACATGTTGATTCCTGACCTAGTTTTTGACTTTGACAATGATGCGCAAGGACTTCGCCAAAGATTCATCAGAGCTTGGAGGATGCCTAACAAGGTTGACAGCAAGACACTGGGGCACAAGAATTCCATCCCTCTCGAGCCTTATCTCAAGTGGGTACGAGCCCGAGCCCAGAGTCTAATGATGCCTTATCCTTATGTTCTCCCTGTGATTAAAGAGCCCGTTAAGGAAGGAGAGGTTCCCTACACCATCCTATATCCTGACATCCCTACATCGTGGGAGGAGATGCAGAAGAGTTGGATCCAACTCAAGGAGGAACAGAACACTTTTGAAGCCAGCTTCTACGCCAGTGAGAAGAAGGTTCTAGAGCTTACCCGCCGACTCCATGAGGAAGAGACCCTCAACACCTACATCGCACCAAAGAGGATGCGCAACGTCTTTTTACCTTGAGAAGTTTTTGTAATATTTGGCCCATGGGGCATTTATGTACTGACCAATTTCTTCTTATTAATATGACGTGCGTTCTTTTTTGTTTGCAACAATTTTGAATTTGCTAAATCCTTGAATGCATTGCATACATAAGCATACCATTCATGATACGCATAAGCAGGTCTCCACACCAGGTTTCCTTATCTTTCTGCTATTTATTTCAGTAAGATGGATCTCGAACAAACGGTCAAGGACTTGCAGTCTCAAAACACACAGTATCAACAACTCCTGATGACCTTGGCTAAGGGTCAGGAGGATCTAAAGGCCCTGCTGGGGAACAAAGACCAAGTGAAAAAGAAGAAGAAGAGAATTGGGGTGGCTACCCTAGGAAGAAGGTTTGAGGGTGAAGCCAGAAGAGTGCTTTAATTTCCCCCTACTTTTGAGGAGGGAACCAGTAAAGGGAATGCGGCTGCAGTACCTTCCGAATCCAAGGTTGAAGAAGAGGAGGCTGAAGAGGACGAAGACTACTCTGATCAACAATACCCTCCCACTGATGATAAGTACAAAGGTTTAGAAGACATGTTGGCAGCTATGGAGCTGCAGAGAGTTCCCGGCTTAGATTTCGAAGATTTGGGATTAGTTGCTGGAATTGTGATCCCCCCGAAGTTCAAAGTGCCAGCTTTTGCAAGATATGACGGACTATCCTGCCCGAAAATGCATCTCAGATCATATGTAAGGAAGATCCAACCTTACACTGCAGACAAGAACCTTTGTATCCATTTCTTTCAGGATAGCCTTTCTGGGGCTCAACTCGAGTGGTTCTATCAGCTGGATGGAGCCAGTATCCGAAACTGGGAAGACTTGGCCACCGCATTTTATAAACAATATCAGTACAATTCTGACCTCGCTCCTACGCGTACCCAACTTCAGGGTATGTCACTGGGAACGAGCGAAGGATTCAAGGAGTATGCGCAAAAGTGGAGAGATCTGGCTGGCAGGGTGCAGCCACTTTTGACTGACCGTGAACTTGTTGACATGTTCTTAGGGACCTTATCTGGTCCGTTCTTTAACCATCTGATTGGTAATTCTTCTGTTGGGTTTACAGATTTGATTTTGACTGGTGAGAGGATAAAAGCTGGTATCAAGTCGGGAAAGATACAGAAAGGTGCCGCTGCGAGTACTGAGAAGAAGCCTTTCAAGAAGGAAGCTAGTGTTGTTTATGGTCCTAGAAGACAAGTTAAGCCGGAACGCCGCCAAGCTGTCAATGCATTGGTAATTTCAAAGCCTGTTGCTGCTCCTCAGCAGTATAATCAACAAAGGGGCGAGAGACCCAAAAGACAGTACACTCGGCTCAGTATGACCCTGTCTCAGATTTTGCCGCAACTACTATCAACCAATTTGGTAACTGTCAAAGAAGCTCCGAAGGTAGTGAACACAGCTTCTCCAAAGTACAACCCCAACACCCATTGCGCTTATCACTCTGATAGCCCCGGGCATACTACGGACGATTGCTGGGCTCTGAGGAATAAGGTTCAAGACCTTATTGATGCTAAGGAAATACAGTTTGAGGCGCCTGAAAGACTCAATGTTGTGACTGCTCCCATGCCCCAGCATGGAGTGAGTGTTGTGGAAGAAGACCGATATGTAGCCTCCGTGGAAGAGATTGTTACTCCGTTATCAACTGTTAAAAGGAATCTGTTGCGAGCCGGTTTATTTCCGGGATATGGTGAAGATTGCCTTCTATGTGCTGTTTCCCCTTTTGGTTGTCCTTTGCTGAAATTATGTATCCAAAGCCTGATGGATAGCAAAAAGATCTTATTCGAGAAGATTGTCGTTCCTGCTGTCCTTGCCGAAGAAGTTTCTATCGTCACTATTTTCAACAAACCTCCCAAGGCTCCCTCAAAGAAGCCTGTCAAGATCATGTCCACTCAGAAGATTGCTCCTATCATCATCACTGTTCCGGGGCCTCTCCCTTATACATCCGACAAAGTTGTCCCATGGCACTATGGGGCAGATGTTTATGTGCTTGGAATAAAACAAGAGTTTGATACAAGTACCGGTGTCAGCAACATCACCAGGCCTGCCAAAATTACTCGCAGTGGTAGGATGTTCTCGCCAGATATTGCGCCACCAGTTATTCAGAAACCTCTTATCATCACACCCGCAAGTGTGCATGTTTCCCTTCCTAATCAAGTTCCTGTTTCTACCCCTGCTGCCGTGTCCTCTAACGCTCGGGGCAAAGGGATTGCTACTGATTTTCCTGCCCTGACGGAGGCGCCGAAGACAACCACTGTTGAGGCCTCCCAGCAAGAGATGGAGGAGATCCTCAAGATTATCAAGAAAAGTGATTTCAATGTTGTTGAGCAGCTGGGGCACAGCCCATCAAAGATTTCTATGCTATCATTGTTGTTGTGTTCAGAGGCCCACGCCAAGGCCCTGATCTCCTTCCTGAAAACAGCCCATGTGCCGCAAGAAACATCTGCTGATCAATTTAGTAATTGTGTGGCCAACTTGACTGCTGATAATGGTCTGGGCTTTTCTGACACCGATCTGACCGCAAAAGGAAAGAACCATAATGACGCCCTGCATGTCTCTATTGAATGCAGGGGCACTACTCTTGCCCATGTGTTGGTGGACACCGGTTCTTCATTGAATGTATTGCCCAAGAAAGCCCTGGACAGATTGGATTGTGAGGCTCTGGAGCTCAAGCCCAGTAACATTGTAGTCCGAGCATTTGACGGTTCGAAGAGGATGGCACATGGCGAAGTTGACATCCCAATCAGGGTTGGTTCTCAGGTGTTTGATTCTACTTTCTATGTGATGGACATCCGTCCATCCTATTCTTGTTTGATTGGTCGTCCATGGATTCACAAGGCCGGAGTTGTGACCTCCACACTACATCAAAAGCTTAAGTACCCGGTTAGAGGAAAGATTGTTACAGTTCAAGGGGAAGAAGAGTATATGGTCAGCCACTTAAACTCGTTCCGATACATAGAAATGGATGTGGAATTCATTGAAACCCCCTTTCAACACTTTGAAGAGGTGCCTCAGACACTGGCGTCAACTGAAACTGTGATTGAAGACCCTCCTTTGAAGATGGCTTCCTTAAAGGATGCCCGGGCTGTGATTGAGAAGGGTGAGTGCGCAAACTGGGGCCGACTTCCTGAATTCACTCCGAAGACCGACAAGTTTGGCTTAGGCTTCACTGCAGAGGCTCAGAGGGTTGTTCGCAAAGCAAGGATTGGAAGACCTCCTGTGTTCATCACCAACCCAGGAGTGAATGTTGTGGAAGACGAAATTGAGGAATCAGAATTTGACAGCTGGATCTACCCAACAACCAACAATGGACCAAGCAACTGGACTGCCAAAGACTTCACACCTATTACTTTTGTCACTCAGTAATGAACTCTTTTGTTTTCAATTTGTAACAAACAATATGTTGAAACTTTTATAGCTCGGTGTCCTACCCGGGGCACCGTGGCTCCATTTGTGAGGGATTTTGTATGACATTTTCATATATCATTAATCAAAACATTGGACGTTTGTTGCATTTCAAATCTTGTGCCCCTTTTCTTTCTTTATCATATATTTCAAAACAGCTATATTTACACACACTCACTTATACAGGTTCCAATCCACTCCGGATCTCACTGGTAACGACTCTGCTACTGCCAGTTATGACTTCGAAAATCCGATCAACTTGGCCGAAGGCGAAGGTGAAGATGATTGTGAAGTGCCTGGTGAACTTGTAATACTGCTACTCCAGGAAGAGAGGGCCATTCAGCCACATGAAGAGCCAGTGGAAACGGTAAATCTGGGTACTGAGGCAGACAGAAAGGAAGTCAAGATTGGTGCCAATCTAGAGTTCAGTGTGAAACAACGGTTGATTCAGATGCTGCATGACTACATGGAAATCTTTGCTTCGTCTTACGAAGACATGCCTGGTTTGGATGCCGACATTGTGGTTCATCACCTGCCTACCAAGGAAGACTGCCCTCCGGTAAAACAAAAGGTCCGTCGTATGCGTCCAGAGATGTCCGAGAAAATCAAAGTTGAGGTTATGAAACAATTTGATGCCGGGTTTCTAGCAGTGACTTCTTACCCTCAATGGGTTGCCAACGTGGTTCCAGTGCCGAAGAAAGATGGTAAGGTCTGAATGTGTGTTGATTACAGGGATTTGAACAGGGCCAGCCCCAAGGATGATTTCCCTCTGCCTCATATCGATGTTCTGGTTGACAATACTGCTCAGCATAAAGTATTCTCCTTCATGGACGGCTTTTCCGGTTATAATCAGATCAAGATGGCTCCTAAAGACATGGAGAAGACCACCTTTGTCACTCAGTGGGGCACCTTTTGCTACAAGGTCATGCCTTTTGGGTTAAAAAATGCTGAGGCAACTTACCAACGTGCCATGGTTGCTTTATTTCATGATATGATCCATCACGAGATAGAAGTATATGTCGACGATATGATTGCAAGGTCCCAAACTGAGGAGGAACACCTTGACCATCTACGAAAGCTGTTTGACTGTCTGAAGTTGTACAAACTGAGGTTGAACCCGAACAAGTGCACCTTTGGGGTGAGATCTGGAAAAATACTAGGTTTCATTGTAAGCGACAAAGGTATTCAAGTAGATCCTGCCAAGGTGAAAGCCATACAAGAGATGCCAGCTCCCAAGACAGAGAAAGAAGTCAGAGGCTTTCTAGGACGGTTGAACTACGTTGCCCGATTCATCTCACATCTAACTGCTACCTGTGAACCAATCTTCAAACTGCTGAAGAAAGATCAAGTAGTATGTTGGAACGATGAATGTCAGGCTGCTTTCGAAAAGATCAAAGAGTATCTCCAAGAGCCACCCATTCTTATTCCACTGGTTGAAGGGAGACCTCTAATCCTATACTTGACAGTACTTGACAACTCAATGGGGTGTGTGTTGGGGCAGCATGACGAGTCTGGCCGAAAAGAGCACGCCATTTATTACCTGAGCAAAAAGTTTACCAACTGTGAGACTCGGTACTCACTGCTCAAGAAAACTTGCTGCGCTCTGGTATGGGCTGCTCGCCGGCTGAGACAGTATATGTTGACTCACACTACTCTGTTGATTTCAAAAATGGATCCAATCAAGTACATATTCGAAAAGCCTGCTCTGTCCAGAAGAATAGCAAGATGGCAAATGATCTTGACGGAATATGACATCCAGTACACGACTCAAAAAGCAATTAAGGGAAGTGTATTGGCAGACCATTTGGCACACCAACCAGTGGACGATTACCAGTCGTTGAACTTTGAATTTCCAGACGAAGATATCATGGTAGTAACTGATTGTGAAGTACCTGGACCGGATGAAGGACCTGAGGAAGGATCCCGATGGTCTATGCATTTTGACGGAGCCTCAAACGCTTTGGGTAATGGTGTCGGCGTTGTGATCATATCCCCTAAAGGCACTCATACTCCACTTACTGCCCGACTATGTTTCAACTGCACCAACAACATGGCGGAGTATGAGGCATGTATCATGGGTCTTCAAGCTGCAATTGACCTAAGGATCAAGTTTCTGAGTGTCTTCGAAGATTCCGCTCTCGTGATCAATCAGGTCAAAGGCGAGTGGGATATGAAACACCCAAATCTTATTCCTTACAAGGAGTATGTGCTGACATTGCTTCCCCACTTCGAAGAGGTAACTTTTGAATACTTCCCAAGAGAGGAGAATCAGTTGGCGGACGCGTTAGCTACGATGTCTTCTATGTTCAAAGTCAAATGGGACAACGAGGCGCCCCGGATCATTATCTGGAAATTGGACGAACCTGCATATTGCTGTGATCTTGAGGCTGAGGAGGTAACTGAAAAACCCTGGTATCATGAAGTGAAGAGGTACTTGGGAGCTCAAGAATATCCCGAAGGTGCATCCGTTAACGACAAGAAATTTCTGAGAAGGTTCGCAGCAAAGTTCTTCCTCAGCAATGGCATTCTCTACAAACGAAATCATGATTCAACTTTACTGCGTTGTATGGATAAGACTGAAGCAGAGAAGATCATGGCAGAACTACATGAAGGTACATTCGGAACACATTCCAGTGGACATACCATGGCAAAGAAAATCCTTCCGGCAGGATATTTCTGGTCCACAATGGAAGCCGACTGTTACCAACACTCACGAACTTGTCATAAATGCCAGATTTATGCTGACAAGGTGCACATTCCTCCGGTTCCTCTGAACGTCCTGACAGCACCTTGACCTTTTGCAATGTGGGGCATTGATATGATCGGCGAGATCCGACTGACGGCATCTAACGGGCACCGCTTCATCTTGGTAGCAATTGATTACTTCACAAAATGGGTTGAGGCAGCCTCCTATGCTACCGTAACCAAGAGCGTCGTGGCCTGGTTCATTCGGCACAACCTGATCTGTCGATACGGCGTACCTGAGAGGATCATTACGGATAATGGTACCAATCTTAACAACAAAATGATCACTGAGCTCTGCGAGCAATTCAAGATACAGCACCACAATTCTTCTCCTTACCGTCCGAAGATGAACGGGGCTGTAGAAGCAGCAAATAAGAACATCAAGAAGATTGTGCAGAAGATGACAGTGACCTACAAAGATTGGCATGAAATGTTACCATTTGCTCTTCATGGTTACCGCACCTCAGCACGGACGTCGACAGGGGCAACTCCCTTTTCCTTGGTCTATGGCATGGAGGCGGTCTTGCCTATTGAAGTCCAGATACCCTCTCTCCGGATAATGAAGGATGCCGACTTGAGCGAAGATGACTGGATCCAGACTCGGCTTGATCAGTTAAACCTAATTGACGAAAAGAGACTCACTGCTATTTGTCATGGTCAGACGTACCAAAAACGAATGATCAGGGCATTTAACAAGAAAGTCAGACGACAAGAGTATCAAATCGGAGACCTGGTAATCAAGCGCATCATTCTTCCTCAAAGTGATCCCATGGGCAAATGGACCCCTACGTACGAAGGGCCATTTGTGGTTAAACATATCTTCTCAGGAGGAGCTATGATTCTAACTACCATGGATGGTGACGACCTTCCTCACCCCGCCAATGCAGACATAGTAAAAAGATACTACGCATGAATAAAAGACCCGCTAGGTTGACACACCTAGGAAAAAATAAGGGCTTCCCGGCGAACCAAAAGGGTTCGGGCAAAAATAAGGGATGAAATGAAAAATCTGTACACCCGGCAAGTCGAAAACCTGAAAAGGCGGCTTGGGCAAAAATGGGTATCCCGGTGGACTGAAAACCCGAAAGGGCGGTCCAGGCAAAAGTTAGGGATAAAGCGTAATATTATGTCTCATTGGATCACCTTTCATCCAGAATTCGACATCAACCATCAGACTTCGGCATCGATCAATCAACTTCATCTTCAACTAAATAGCAAAGCGATGAGACGCTTGAAGACTTAAAGGCGATAGCAGAGTTGGAACCTAGTGGTATTATTTTTCACATAGCTGTCTTGTTTCCTTTTCACAAATTTGTATAAACTCTATTTTGATTGGTGGCGTTCTCTTACTAGGACGTCAGCCTCTTGTACAAAAACGCCTATTTACAGACAAATTTCAAAATCAATACAAGTTCAATTTTTTCAGACAAATTATCCATTGTTTTTCCTTTTTCTGTTTTGTTTTGCGAAGAACGTCCAATGTTCATTTTTGATATATGCATTTGACATTAATTGCTAATCACGAATAGTTGCATGCGAAACAAAAGACTAATTACAAATGATTTCAGAAGCAGGGGCAATTTAGAAATGTCTAGGCGATCTAGTTGCTCTGTCCATCGAGGTACCAAGGTAAGTTCGGCGGAAGAACGTAACCAGGTTACCTCAATTCCCCACAGAATAGTCCCAGCAAGTCAGCAATACTCTCCCCAAGCAGAGATAATCCACTGTCAGCCTTAAGGAATTTGAGCATCCCCAAAAGATCTCAACATTCCCCGGCAGAGTATAGACATTCCTCAGCAAGCATCCCCAGCAGTCTTAATTTGAGATTGTTCCCCGGCGGAATACCAACACCCCAGTACAGTCTGAAAAGTTTCCCCAGTAGGTCTTGGAGCTTATCCCCAGTAGATTCTGGAAGCTTGTCCCCTGCAGAGTACGGACGTCCCTCCCAGACTTTATTCGAAGTTATTCCTCACAAGAGCTTATAACTGGGTTATCCTCAGCTAATTACCACGGAAAGTCCGTCCTCGGCGAAATTCTTCCTATCCCCAGCGGAGTTTATCAAAGTTCCCCAACATAACTTATCAGCAGAATCCCCGGCGGAGTCTACCATTGGAATCCCCAGCGGAGTTCTCATCAAAACCTCAGCGAAGTATCTCTTCCCACAGAGTAATTCCCCGCAGAGTAATCTCTTCACCAATTTTATTCCCCAACGGAGTCATCTTCTCCTACCGGTTTATTCTTGCAACCATTATCACCAGCGGAAACGAAGAACTCTACTCTTCAACATCGGCCCAGGATTTGATTCCCCGGCCAGTCGTCAAGGATTTATTTTCCTAGACGAAAATAAATTCATAAACATTTCACATTTCATACATCCTGCTTGCATACATGATAAAGTGCATACAACACTATCTCATTTTGAGCATCATGACATCGTGCATTTCATACATCATGACATTGCATACAACTGATGTTTTGCCTTTTCAGGAAAAGGTCAATCCAAAGATGATTACTATCAACTATCGCAATTCCAGATTCGATTCCTGTATCTAGCCAGGGCATATCTGTGAGCGACTGATTGTAGATTAACACCTGTAACAAGCCAGGAATTATCTACGTGAAGAAATTTGAAGATCAATCCCTGTAACAGGCCAGGAAATTATCTTTCATTCTCAGGTCAGAGGTCTACACCTGTATCCAGCTAGGAAAGCTATCTCTACCAACCTTTTGCAATTCCAGATTCGATTCCTGTATCCAGCCAGGGCATATCTGTCGACAACATTTCCAGATTCGATTCTTGTATCTAGCCAGGGCACATCTGTGAGCAACTAATTGTAGATTCGATACCTGTATCTAGCCAGGGCATATCTGCATGAAGAGACTGAAGATCAACACCTGTAACAAGCCAGGAAACATCTTCCTTTCTCAAAATTATGCAAGTTCTCGCTAAGGAATCTCTTACGCGATCAACACCTCCAAATGGCATCTATAAGCCCATTCCCGACAAGGTTTTTGTCACGTCTCCATATGGCATCTATAAGCCCATCCCCCTATCCACGATCTCTCCAAATGGCATCTATAAGCCCATTCCCGCCATCACATCGCTGATACTCTAGCATGCGAGTGCAAATTTCTGGGCACTCTAGTGTCCAATCTCCTTTTACCCTCGAGTCGCGAAAGGCAAACTTGCCAATCTAACTCTTCAGGTCTAAGAAGATTGAACAGGGGCAACTGTTGTACCCCAAAATTTGCCCTCCCATTTCCTCAACATTTTCTCACCACAAGACCCTTGGAGCTCAAGATCCAGCTAGGGTTTCCTCAACTCAAGACTTCTCCTTGCACTGTTGACCCAAATTAGGGTTTGTGTTTGCACAAAGATGTTTGACCTAAAATGCCTAAAGTGACTTTCATGCTTCATGTTGGACCCCCAAGTTTATCCATACCAAGTTTCAAGTCTTGATTCCAAACTTTGCCCAGTCAATTGGACAGTTGACCTAGAAATCAGATGTATTGGGGAAAAAGTCAACTATGGTCAATTGACAGTCAAACCTCATGATTTTTGACCCGCATCAACATTATGAACCCATATGGACCATTTGGTCAAGTTTGGATCACAAATCCACAAGAAATTTGATCAGATCACCAAAAGGGCAAAATGGTTATTTTTAGGGTTTTGACTGCACAAAGGCATTTTTTGACTGTTTGACCTAACCAATGGCAAACCAAGCTCACATATGGACTCAAGGACCCCATGGAATTGTCTTGACATGTTCAACAAGTTCAAAAGATCCCAAATGCACAAGATTGACAGATGAATTTTCCAGTCAATTGATCAATTTTTGACTGTATACTGAAAAGTCAAACTTTGACTTTTTGGTCAAAATCAAGTGTCAAGATTCATTTTCCATCAAAACATGTCAAAACATGAAACTTGTTCATCAAGAAATCTAAAATCACAAATTAGGGTTTGAATGAAGATTTTTCATAACTTAGAATTTTTCTAAGTTATGAAAATCCCTAATTTTTTCCTAACTTTGTCCCATTTTTTAATCAAGATGCATTTGGATTCAAACAAAAGTCAAAACATGAAAGTTATAGTCCACTGCAAAATCTACAACTTTGATTCACAAAGTTTCCTCAAAAGAAGCATGTAGCTCAAGTTATGATTTTTGGAACAAGGGTGCAAAACATTCTTAACTTAGAAAAATTTTGACCTATTCTAGGCAGGATTTTTGCCTAACTTCATGGCCACCTTTCACATGCTTCCACTTGGAATTTCAATTTTCATGACAAATATGGATTGTAGTACATATTCCAAGCTTTCCAAAATGTCCAAGAACTCATCAAACAACCTTGTGGTTAGGGAGAATCGAATTTGGAAATATGGGTAAAACTCACTTTGTTCATGGCCAATTTACATGTCCATAACTTTGGATTTTTGAACTCAGCATGCTCTAAGCTAGATTACAGGCCTTTTATCTCATCCACACTCAATAATTTAATGCAAACCCCTTGTGTTCAAGCCTTATCTTATGTGTTTAAACATTGCATACAAGATTGAGCCATAATTAGAAAAAGCAATATATCCATTTTTGAAAAGTTGAACTTTATGTCAAATTTGCAAATCAAGAAGTACAAGAGGGATGGTTGCAGCACATTTGAGGGGCCTGCACAAGTCTAGAAACCAAGTTGACATTTTGTTGCTTAAGTTGGAAGAAACTTGGCATATTGAAAACAACTTTCATTTCTGCCAATAGAAGCTAAGACAAACTTGTTGTACACCTTCCAAACATCAAACCTAAGCTAAGGCACGAGAAAAGCACCTTCCAAACCTCATCAAACCTCAAAACACCATCCTAGTGCAGAAAACAGAGTCACCTCTGCAGTTGGACTTCCACAACTCAATCCACTCGTGCATTCTTGCTAAAACCAGTTCATACACACTCCATACCACATATACAAACTATCCCAAGCATTGGACACGACCTGTAACACCTCTAACCAGCTTCACCATTTTTGCTTTTTCTGTTTTGCAGGTTGATTGCCATAGCTTGATTCACTTGGTTTCAAAGCAAGCTAAAGGTTGGAATAGCATCCCTGGACTTCAAGCAAGCTGTACCAATCATCACCTTGCCTTGAAAGTGCCTCCATTGCCAGACACGATCCAAGCTGAACAAGTAAGTTCATGGACTTATATCTCTCAATATAGGAAGAGTTAGCTTTAAGTTTATGAATGAAAAATGTTCTACTCATGCCCCTGAAGCTATACATATCTTCACTTTCCATTTATATTGCATGTGCTGAGAGAATTTAAGACCTGAACATTGACAAAAACTTAGGTTAAGAATTAGGGATGGAGAAATTCTCTCTCATTTCTGAGAGTTAAGTTAAGTTTTTTATATGTATGGAATCGTGGCTTGATGCTTGACATCTTTCATGTTATAAGTTTGTGCTAAAAGTCCAGGAATCAGGAGTTGTGTTTGAAGCAGGAAAGGCGCGCATTTTTCAAACGTTTGTCTGAAGGTTGAAGACAACCTTTCTTGGGCTGGGCCTGAGATTTCTTTTCCTTTTTGCACCACTGCATTTCACATGCACCCCCCTGGCCCATTTTGAGTTTTATTTATCATTTTTAATTTTTTCCTTTTGATTTTGGTTCTATATTTTTATTTAAGCATGAAAAAATATTAAAATTATTTTTCCCACATTTTTTGCATTTTTATTTGATTTTTATTTGTTTTATTTAGTTTTGTACATAAATAAACATAAATATACTTTTCTTTAAAATAACTAAAAATAATACAAACACTTTTATTTTCTGATTTTTTATTTTATTTTACCTTTGAAAACATTTTATAAAAAATAAACTTTTTTTTGTAAATATTAAATATTTTATTTTTGTATATATTTAATATATTTAATAAATAATGTAAATACTTATATATTTATTAGTATATTTAGGTTAAAAACACAAAAATAATACATTTTTATTTTTATTAATATTTAACTTAAAAAAATCACTTTTTGATAATATATTTCCTTTTTATTTATTTTTTGTACATAATTAATAAATATTGCATACATTATATAATAAATACCTTTTACTTATAAAATTAGGGTTTTGCCCTAAAAACATAAAAATACCAAAATTAGTTCATTTTATTTTTGTTTATTTGACACATAAAAAATACTTTTTTTCATACATATAAAAAATCATTTTTTGCATCTTGCATATTTATTTAATTGTTGTATATTAAATAATTTGTATAATTCAATTTGGATGTAATAGTCTAGGTTTTAATTTCTTGCTAAAATATCCCCATTTGAACATTTGTACCCCCCATCCCATATATTGTGTTGTAATAACTTAGGACCTTTTATTTTCCGCACTTTAAAAGCTTTCTAAATATGCCATGTTAGAATTAGGGTTTGTATGCAAAAATTAACCAAAAATAGTTTGACCTAAATTCAAGATAAACAAGCATGAAAATGGACAACACTAATCACACTTGCACCCCTAGGGTACTCCACTTGTTGCCTTCAATAATGGGCCATATTGCATGTTAGGTATCTTTGGCAAAAACAAAACAATTCAAATGATCATAGTCCCTCGATGACGCCATTGCAATCATGGTCTAAACGATGACCCGCGCCCGTCCCGTTCACATCCTAACACAAGATTGTCCACCAAATACAATGGTGGAACAAAATTGTTAAAAGGGTTAAAAACATAGGAAAAATCTTTGAGAAATTTAGGGTAGATAGCTCTTGGTTACTTGCCAACTTGCAAAACAAAAACACTTGCCTATTTTTCAAAACCACACATCACAACACTTTCAAAACAACTTTCAAAAACATTGAAAACTTTTCAAAAGACATACACCTTTGTATACATCCCAACATGGATCATTACAAAGGTTGCCACCACATTGGCCTCTTTTCAAAAACATTTTCAAACCCACACACAAAGCACCATTTCAAACAATTGAAAATCAAGGCAAGTTGATCTAAGCAAGTAACTAAGAGCCCATGGATAACCATGGATAGAAAGGGTGATAATACCTTCCCTTTCTATAATCTACTCCCCGAACCCAAGAAAACATCTCAAAGGTTTTTGCTGTGCTTTTTAACCTTTCCTTAGGATAAAATAAAAAGTCGGTGGCGACTCTTGCTCAACCGAAACATTTGCGAAAACAAACGCAAAACCTCAAGTCAGTTCTCCCACCGTATCACACGGACCAAACAGGAAATGTTCAAAAGATAAATTATTGATTGATGAAAGTAATGGGAACAAAGTCTTTCGCCTCCCAGTTGTTCAGTCCTCCTTCAATAGTTGGAAAGATCCAGTCTTCAAAATTTCTTCCTTCTTCATCATCTTCTAAAGCATGAACTCCATGATGAGTGATTTTCAGTGGCGGTCCTCCAGCCCGGGAGCGACGCACAGCTTTCTGACTAGCAGCAGTGAAACCCAAACCGAACTTATCTGTCTTGTAAGGAAAATCTGGCAGTTGACCCCATAATGTGCTTCCTCCTTCCTTGACTACAGCCTCTGCATCTTTAAGGGATGACATCCGGGACACAGGTTTGGTAATGATGGGCACATCAGTCATTGTCTTGGCTACCGCAACCTCAGGAGAAACCTCTTCAAAGTGTTGGAAAGGTGTTTCTATAAATTCACCATCTAACTCTGTGATACGGTGGGAGAGAACTGACTATTTTGGAATGTTGGTTCGTGTTTGCGTTTGTTTTCGCAAAATGTCGCGGTAAGCAAGAGTCGCCATCGTCTTTTATTTTATCCAACAAGGAAAGGACAAAAGCACAGAAAAATTCCTTTTTGAGATATTTCTCGGGTTCGGGAGGTAGATTATAGAAAGGGAAGGTGTTAGCACCCTTTCTATCCGTGGTTATCCACGGGCTCTTAGGTACTTGCTCATTGTGTTTTCAAAATTTGCTTTTCTTTGTGTTTGTGGGTTTGAAAGAAGTTTTATTTTGAAAGAAGTTTTGTTTTGAAATGAGTGTAAGTGCGAAAAGTTTTTGTTTTGTTTTAAAAGGAGCAAGTACTTAAGAACCATCTACCTACTCGAAAAAGAAATTAATTTGTGCTAATGTCCTTTAGAAAATGCTATCCCACTATCGAGGAGTAGGTAGCACCGTCGTTGGAGTTTTAAGGGTCAATTCGATTAAGGGACGTGTGGTCACTAAATCAACGTTAAGACGCCTTAGCGGTAACCCTAATGTCTTAGATCATTTTATCCGAGGCAACCGTTTCGAGGCAACTTATGATCTTTGGATAAGAGGGCGGCCTCTAAAACTTCCTATACTTAATGACCATGTTCGAAGAAAACCAAGTGAGGTGTATCCTAAGAATGCGCATGTGCGAGTGTGTTATTTTTCAGTTATTTATCTTTATACATGTCATGGGTGAGCTATGTTGATTTTAGGTTAAAGATTTGATCTTGTCATGCATTCCCTATTTATCAAACATCTAACAGTTAATAGTTGCGGAATTTAAATTGCGGAAATTAAATCTAAACTATTACAAGGCGTCGGGTATTTACATCGCCAAAAACAACCCTTTAATTTAAATTGCGGAAAGTAAAATAAAGCGATAAATAAATCAAAGTCCTAATTTAACTATTATATTCCGGGAAACAGTTACATCAATATGGTAAAATAGATCGCGTGCGGAAAATTAAATCGAGCGTATTTTTTAGGGTTTTGACCTTTTTTTTTTAAGAAAGCATTTTTTTGTTTATTTTTGGATTAAAAAGAAGTTAGATCTAAGTTAATAATTAAATTAATAAACTAATTAATTAATTAAAATATTTTTGGATTTTTGAGTATTTAAAGAAATAAAATAAATTAATCAAAGCTAATAAAAACCTAATTATCTAAATTAATTTTAATTTTGCAAAAATATTAAAGTTATTTCCTAATTAAACTAAATTAATTGAATTAATATTTATTTACAAAAATAAAGTGCTGAATTTAATTTTAATAAATAAAATATATATTTTGTTTTTGATTTTATTAAGAAAAAAGATTAATTGGTTAGTGATTAATAAAAAGAATAACAATTAATTAATTAAAGGAAAATAATAAAAATAGAGAGAGAGTTTAGGAGTATACGGGTCTGATTGGAGGAGTGAAACAGCTGTTGGCGTCATGTGTAAACTGTTTTGTTTTGGCCATTTGTGTTTTGGCTTTTGACCATTTGTGTTCTGGCCTCAACGTTCCTTAACCTTCTCAGGATGTCTGTCTCGCCATATATTGGTGTCATGTGTAAACTGTTCTGTTTTGGCCATTTGTGTTTTGGCTTTTGGCCATTTGTGTTTTGGCCTCAACGTTCCTTCATGAACCTGCATGGGATCCTGTCTAAATCTGCAGTATTGAATCTCATGAACACATTAAATAAATTATTATATATCATAAAATACAAATAAAGTCAATATATGAAGAAATTTAATGTTTAGGCCCAATATGGGATGTATGAATGATTATACCCTTTTGATCATGGAGATCAAATCAGCCTTACCCTTGGAGAAGTAGTGATATGAATGCTTTTATGCCTTTTGATCATGAAGATCAAGCCAGCCTTACCCTTACTGGAGAAGTAGTGAGATGTCGGTTTGTAACCAGGATGGTTTGTTTGTAGTGAGATGTTGGTTTGTAACCGAGATGGCTTGTTTGTAGTGAGAGGGGGATTTGTAATAAGGATTTCAAGGTTTTAGGGTTCTTGAAAGAATTTGATATTCTGACATCGTTGTGGCAAGGGTTTTTTTTTCTCTTGTGTGAAAAGAATGGGATTATATAATAGAATTTAGAGAGCAAAAAATGGACTTTGAATGTGCAATTGGGCCTCCAATGTTCACTTGAATTCGTCACGTTGCAGGCTAAATCGCAAGGGCTTTAGTGCAATTTTTGAAGTTGAAATGTGAAAACAAAATGTAGCCGACATCGAGAACTAACTCCTGTCCTAAAATCGGCTCAATCGGATAAACAGTGAATTAGTTATGAATTTTTGAAGTTTCAGCTCAGACAAACTTATTTTGGGCTCCAGTGTCGACTCTGACACGTTCTTCAATAAAAACTGGTATTGATCGGAGCATAACCCGGTCTCGACTTTTGAAGCAAAGTTGTAGATATCTGAGTCAGTGATCTTGTGTCAAAATATGAGCCCAATCCGATAAAAATTGACCGAGTTATGAATTTTCGAAGTTTCGGCCCAAATGAAATAGTATTCAGCATTCAGGATTTTCGGCGCGTCACGCGTGCTCTGAGCAAAAAACGAAGGCCTTTTGAACACCGTTCGAACTCGATATCTGCTGTGAAAACTTAGCCAAATCAATTTGTGAAATTTTGGCACCGGAACCAGATCGATACGATGAAAATCGACCAAGTTATGATTTTCTGAACATGACGCAAATAAACTTCTGTCACAAATTTTCGGTACGAAAGTACTTGATAAATCCGCATTTTTGAAGACCTTCTGATCGAAACTGGCTGCCAGCCGTGAGAGATGAAAACATAGATGACGTCAAGACGGAATTTTGGCCACCAGAACGGGTTCAAAACGAGTCACGATCTTCAAGTTATGAATTTTTTTAGCGCGTAAAAACTGCACTTTCAACACACTTTTTCACCATATTTCTTCGAGAAAACTCACACATTCGGATACCTTGTTTAAATAATTGACTCTTGAGCCGAACCTGAATTTGAGAATATGTTAGGACATTGAGGAGCATTTGAGGTCATTTGGATGCAAGGACCTTGATGCAACACAAAACCCTAATTTTGAATTGACTGCCTTAGGAAATGGTTTGACTGTCCAACTCTTGAGCCATCTTGAGCAACTTGAGATTATTCTTGAAAGGTATTGATAAATATGGGAGGGAAAATTTTGGGGTACAACAGTTGTCCCTGTTCAATCTTCTTAAATCTGAGGATATAGATTGGCATTCGGGCCTTTCGTGATCCGAAGGTGGAAGAGGATTGAATACTAGAGTACCCAGAAATTTGCACTCGCATGAAGTAGTATTTGTCTTGCAATGTCGGGAATGGGCTTATAGATTCCATCTGGAGATTGATGATGGGAGATGGGCTTAAAGATGCCATCTGAAGGAGTGTCGATCGCGTAAGAGATTCCTTAGTGAGAGCTTGTATACCTGTTGTTGAGGGAGATTCCACTAGGGAACGTTGTTCTTTGTCTTAGGAGAAATAGAACTTTAGGAGCTTCGGTCTTCCGTTATTCTACTGGGGAATCATCTCTGTTGAATTTTAGGAGCTTCGATCGTCCGTTATTCTACTGAGGAATCATCTCTGTTGAAGAGGTGAGAGTGAACTACTATCTGGTCGCAACCCAGGCTTCATAGTGATAAGACCGACTGCTATCTGGTCGTAATCCAGGCTTTACAGTGACTTACTGGGGAGATGAGATTAAACTTGCTATCCGGTCGTAATCCAGGCTTTGCAATACCTCACTTCTTATCTGGTCAAAATCCAGGCTTCAGAACAAATCAAGTGGTTATCCAGTCGCATCTGGGCTTCAACTTGAATTTAGGGCACACTACTATCCGGTCGACTCCGGGCTTCTTAGTAACTGTCCATGTAAACTACTATTTAGTCGGAATCCAAGCTTCACAGTGCCTTGTACCTCTATCTGGTCGTAATCCAGGCTTCACGATACCTCACTTCTTATCTGGTCGAAATCCAGGCTTCAGAACAAATCAAGTGGTTATCTGGTCGCATCCGGGCTTCCCTTCGACTGTTGGGTTTACTAGTATCCGGTCGAATCCGGGCTTCATAGTAACTGGCTGGGTAAACTGTTATCTGGTCGTAACCCAAGCTTCATAGTGTCCCTTAACGCTATCTGGTCATAATCCAGGCTTCACGATGTATCATACCACTATCTGGTTGAAATCCAGGCTTCGTAGTACTCTTGGTTGCTATTTGGTCGTAATCCAGGCTTCACAATGTATCATACCACTATCTTGTCAAAATCCAGGCTTCGTAGTACTCTTGGTTGCTATCTGGTCGTAATCCAGGCTTCACAATGTCTTCTACCATTATCTGGTCGTAACCCAAGCTTCATGGTATTGTATTGCTTTCTGGTCGTAATCCAGACTTCACAATAACTTGTTGAGCTGTTATCCGATCGTGATCCGAGCTTCACGGCTTGTGTTTATGATATACCACTATCTGGTCGAATCCAGGCTTCATGGTGCTTACTGAGCTGCTATCCGGTCGTAATCCGGGCTTCACGGCTCACTGGGGGATAAACTATTATCCGGTCGTTCTCCGGGCTTCATAGCTTACTTTTGAGAGATATCACTATCTGGTCGTAATCCAGGCTTCGCAGTAGTCTGATATTGTTATCCGGTCGTAATTCGGGCTTCACAATATGCTGTAGAAATCAAGATACTATCCTGGTCGTACCCGGGCTTCATAACTTGAATTTTGATTGTATCTTTCCTGAAAGGTAAAGGTTAGCTGTATGTAATGCATGATATGTATCAGGAAATGATGTTCTCAAAATAAATGAGATTGTATGGTATGATGCGTATATGCATGTAGCATGATGTATGGACATGTAATGTTTTAGCTGGGGAAAATAAATCCCGGAGCTGCTGGAGAATAAAGTTGAATGCTTCGCTTCCGCTGGGGATGATGAACGAAGGTGATAAACTTGCAGGAGAGGATAACTCTGTTGGGGAATAAATTGATGAGGAGATCATTCCGAGGGGAATTACTCTGTGGGGAAGAGATGTTCTGCTGAAGATTTTAACGATAAACTCCGCTGGGGATTCCGTTGATAAGCTTTGTTGGGGATTTTAATGATGACCTCCATTGGGGATGGATTACCGTTGCTGGTGATATTAGATCTGTTAAGGATTGAACTCCTGTTTGGGGAAAGAAAGGACTTCGCTGGGGATGATTTTTCAGTTGTTGGGGGGTGTCTTTATACTCCGTTGAAGAATATTAAGACCTTCTGGGGATACCAAACCTTTTTAGCGCTTGATGGTGGATTAACTCTTCTTGAGGAGAGTATTGTTGATTTGTTCATAGTTGCAAGTCTCAGTTGGGGGAGAGCTATCATTACTGTCTTACTCTGCGGGGAGTGAATGTTACTGGGACGCGTGCTAAGGATATGACGATGGCTTTGCATCGAGACTTTTCTGCCCCTGTATCTGCGGGAGAAGGTGCCTGCGGAGGCCTTATGGATCGAGTATTATCCCAACCTATGAGGTGCTTGGTATCTTTCGATTGAAATGACAAGTCTTCTTCTGGTAGGCAAGTGACGAGATGACGGGACATAGTCGTACGCTTTAATCCCTAATTTTTTCCTGGACCGCCCTTTCGAGTTTTTAGTCCATCGGGATACCCTTTTTTGCCCAAGTCGCCTTTTCAGGTTTTCGACTTGCCGGGTGTACAGATTTTTTCCATTTTTATCCCTAATTTTTACCCGAACCCTTTTGGTTCACCGGGAAGCCCTTATTTTTGTCTAGGCCAGTTGACCTAGCGGGTCTTTGATTATGCGTACTATTTTCTGATTATGTCCACGCTCTCAGGATGTAGGGAGGTGTCACTGTCTGTAGTGTCGTGTTGCCATACTACCAGAAGATGTTTGATCATGCAAGATTCGTTGCTGGAATTCATGTCCAATGCCCCAATTGATTCAGATGGAGATTTGCCTCTGGCTATTTGGCATTTTGAGAGATTCCTTGAATCTTGACTTGACTGCCCCAGATGATGGACAATGATCATGTTGTGCCCCTTGATTGGAAGTGTTTTTCCACTTTAGGTGATCCTTTTTATTGAGAAGGTTTTTTATTCACTAGATATTCGTCGTGCAAATTTCTCTGTTGTTGAACAAATAGTCATATGCAAACAATATTATTTTAAGAATGCAAAGCTTATGTCTGTCTTTTGAAATTTTTGAAAATGCATTTTTCCAGTAAAACAGGCAATTTTTTTTTGTAAAATGTGATGTCAACTCAGGATTTACAGCAAGCCCTACAGGAGTCAGGATACCTTTTGTAACAATATGCTTTCGAACTAACCCATGCTTCAGCTAGGACTTTTAAGGGTTATAACGTGGCCTGGTTCATGGTTTAAGAAACAAAGGATAAAGGCTCAAAATTTATTTATACCCACACGCTCTTCGTGATGTTCTTCGATCCTAAACTCAGCTAATCGTGCATTAGATCTTGTTTGAGTCTTTGCTCTCATATACCAGTGATGGTTCGGATACTGGCAATTTATTTTGAACAGGCAATCATTTTTTGTTGTTGAGGGTTTGCAGGATTTCTTCCCTTTTTGATTTCGTTATCCCTGTCTTTTTGCCTGAACTGTTTCTTTTGTGATTACAGTCAACGGGATGCCCCCGTTTTTTTGTAAGTCTCATTCATAGGTTTTGACTTAGTGGGCTTTTATTTCGAAAGATAATGACTGTCTGTCCTTACGATTATACGGAACCATCACCATCCTTTGTTTCGGAAGGACTTCTTTGATGCCATTCATTGTGCACCTGGATCAACTGAGAAAACTACCCTGCCCCAGGTTATAATTAAGGGTTTTAATTTGTGAAAAGAAAAACTCCAACTTCTTTGGCTCAAAGGGGTTGACTAGGGATTATCTTCCTTATAACTCCACTGTTTAGGATTTGAAACAATGCATGTACCTCGTCAGCAGGGTCTGTTCAAAAGCATACTGTAGAGATTTTGATATCATTTTCGTCATCCTCCCTCAAAAGGCTTAGAATTTTTTAATCGAGAGTTGAACATCACAAAAAATGAAAGTAATTTGAATATAGTGAATACGAATGGACTGATTCAAAACAGACATATGCAATGCATTGATAAAGTAATAAAGTTTGACATGGATAAATGTTCGAAGAATCAAAAGAAAATTACAGCTTGAAAATTCTAATGAGCAAAAGTCTCTTAGTTCGAACTAGTCATTTCAAATGGTGAGCCTTGGAGGGATGGTAGAAGAACTCAGCCTGACCATCTTATGTGAATTCTAATGCTCCTTCATCAATCAGATTTTGAATTTTGTACTTCAACTTCCAACAGTCGCCAATATCGTGTCCTGGGCTATTAGAATGGTATGCACACCTTGCATAAGGATTGTAGTTGGGTGAAGAAGTCTTAGGATTCGGATGAGGTCCTACCAATGTCACCAGATTCAATCTCACAGGTCTTGTAAAGCTTGAGAGAGCGGCATGTTGAGCTTGGTAAATTTCCTCTTGGGCATATTTGGCTTACTCTGATCAACCTGTTGTTTATGTAAAGGTTGTTGTTGGACCTGTGAGGTAGTAACAACTTGGAGAGGTTTATTCTTCATCAAACTAAACCTTTGATTTCTCAGAAGCTGATTAAGGACTTGGTCCCCGGCCTTGACTATTTGCTTCATGTCGTTGTCTTGACGAATCTGGTTGACAATGGTTCTCAGCTCTTCTTGCTCCCGAGCTAAGCCTTGGATAAGAGCCATCTGCCCCAGCATCTGTTTTTTCATGGCACTGAACTCAGCTTGTAGTTGTTCCAGCCGTTCATCCTTATTGTCTTCGAGACTTTTCTTGACCAAATTTTCCATTAGGAGTGTTCTCAACTCTTCCTGCCCCTTGGATAGGTTTAGGAAGATTTCCCTGAACTGAGTCTCTTGAGTATGAAGATCTTGGTTGTCTTGTTGGAGAGCCATTGCTGAAATAAACAGCGAGAACATGAGAGACATGTACTGGAAGGCCTGTTATGCAATGATATGTATGATATATGTATGCAAGGTTTTCAAGGATCTCGCGCGGTAAACAAGAAACTGTTTAGAATTTGAATCTTGTAGCTTTGATTGAAGGAACTTCGTGTTGTTGAGATTCCTTCTTCAAGAGTCAAGCTCACCATATCGAGTGGGTCATAGCCCCTGACTCAAGTTATCGTGTTTTGACCTCTAGACAACCTTAGCTAGAGGAAAATAAATCCCCTTTGCCCCTTGCTGGACATTTGATTTACCATAACCTGCATCACAAGCCCTTGAGATCCTTGAAATGGTTAAGGAAATGTTAAGGCATGATGTTATGATGTGTATGATATGCGTTTAAGAAAAAGTGTGAGGTGCTGTAAGTAAACCCTGCAATAAATCCAAATTATTGGATGAGGACTGTAAACAAAACCTGCAAGGAACTCATGTTGTCAGATAACAAAAATGTGCAAGTATTTTAAGTTTTTAAGGCACACAAGTCACACAATAGCCCTTAAATTTCAGGATGGCATGGAGTTTAGTTGGCTCAAACCTGTCCTAGAAATAGTAACCGGGTTCTAGAGGATCTCAATATCATTGACTACCCTCGATCGGTCATAATTCCAGTTTAGCAACCTTTTCTTGCGGCCGGAATCATCGCGAGAGTTTAGTCTCAATGAGTGTAGCATACTGCTACTGTTCTATGGCCAAGTTGGTCAATTTAAGGTTCTAAGGTCAGTTGGTGCTTAATGACCCCTTAGAAGATCCATATTCTCCTCGTTCCAACACAAGGGATATCGGTATAGACTAAAGTGCCACACCAACGTAGCTACTTCTTCAACCGTGTCGGTCTACGCCAGACAGTTCCCTCACAGTTTATTGCTACTTACCTAAAGGGTATCCCCAGATCCGGGTTAGGATCTATAGAACTCCGATACAAGCCCACAAAGATAAATCATACAAAGCATACAATTGAAAACACAATGATCTAATCCTAAGGTACACCTCACTTATTATAATTCCTCAGCAGAGTCTCCAGTTCTATGATACGGTGGGAGAGAACTGACTGTTTTGGAATGCTGGTTCGCGTTTGCGTTTGTTTTCGCAAAATGTCGCGGTAAGCAAGAGTCGCCACCGTCTTTTATTTTATCCAACAAGGAAAGGACAAAAACACAGAAAAATTCCTTTTTGAGATATTTCTCGGGTTCGGGAGGTAGATTATAGAAAGGAAAGGTGTTAGCACCCTTTCTATCTGTGGTTATCCACGGGCTCTTAGGTACTTGCTCATTGTGTTTTCAAAATTTGCTTTTCTTTGTGTTTGTGGGTTTGAAAGAAGTTTTGTTTTGAAAGAAGTTTTGTTTTGAAAGGAGTGTAAGTGCGAAAAGTTTTTGTTTTGTTTTAAAAGGAGCAAGTACTTAAGAACCATCTACCTACTCGAAAAAGAAATTAATCTGTGCTAATGTCCTTTAGAAAATGCTATCCCACTATCGAGGAGTAGGTAGCACCGTCGTTGGAGTTTTAAGGGTCAATTCGATTAAGGGATGTATGGCCACTAAAGCAACGTTAAGACGCCTTAGCGGTAACCCTAATGTCTTAGATCATTTTATCTGAGGCAACCGTTTCGAGGCAACTTATGATCTTTGGACAAGAGGGCGACCTCTAAAACTTCCTATACTTAATGACCACGTTCGAAGGCAACCAAGTGAGGTGTACCCTAAGAGTGCGCATGTGCGAGTGTGTTATTTTTCAAGTATTTATCTTTATACATGTCATGGGTGAGCTATGTTGATTTTAGGTTAAAGATTTGATTTGTCATGCATTCCCTATTTATCAAACATCTAACAGTTAATAGTTGCGGAATTTAAATTGCGGAAATTAAATCTAAACTATTACAAGGCGTCGGGTATTTACATCGCCAAAAATAATCCTTTAATTTAAATTGCGGAAAGTAAAATAAAGCGATAAATAAATCAAAGTCCTAATTTAACTATTACATTCCGGGAAACAGTTACATCAATATGGTAAAATAGATCGCGTGCAGAAAATTAAATCGAGCGCATTTTTTAGGGTTTTGACCCTTTTTTTTAAAGAAAGCATTTTTTTGTTTATTTTTGGATTAAAAAGAAGTTAGATCTAAGTTAATAATTAAATTAATAAACTAATTAATTAATTAAAATATTTTTGGATTTTTGAGTATTTAAAGAAATAAAATAAATTAATCAAAGCTAATAAAAACCTAATTATCTAAATTAATTTTAATTTTGCAAAAATATTAAAGTTATTTCCTAATTAAATTAAATTAATTGAATTAATATTTATTTACAAAAATAAAGTGCTGAATTTAATTTTAATAAATAAAATATATTTTTTGTTTTTGATTTTATTAAGAAAAAAGATTAATTGGTTAGTGATTAATAAAAAGAATAACAATTAATTAATTAAAGGAAAATAATAAAAATAGAGAGAGTTTAGGAGTATACGGGCCTGATTGGAGGGGTGAAACAGTTGTTGGCGTCATTTGTAAACTGTTTTGTTTTGGCCATTTGTGTTTTGGCTTTTGGCCATTTGTGTTCTGGCCTCAACGTTCCTTAACCTTCTCAGGATGTCTTTCTCGCCATGTATTGGTGTCATGTGTAAACTGTTCTGTTTTGGCCATTTATGTTTTGGCTTTTGGCCATTTGTGTTTTGGCCTCAACGTTCCTTAATGAACCTGCATGGGATCCTGTCTAAATCTGCAGTGTTGAATCTCATGAACACATTAAATAAATTACTATATATCATAAAATACAAATAAAGTCAATATATGAAGAAATTTAATGTTTAGGCCCAATATGGCATGTATGAATGATTATACCCTTTTGATCATGGAGATCAAATCAGCCTTACCCTTGGAGAAGTAGTGATATGAATGCTTTTATGCCTTTTGATCATGGAGATCAAGCCAGCCTTACCCTTACTGGAGAAGTAGTGAGATGTTGGTTTGTAACCGGGATGGCTTGTTTGTAGTGAGATGTTGGTTTGTAACCGGGATGGCTTGTTTGTAGTGAGAGAGGGATTTATAATAAAGATTTCAAGGTTTTAGGGTTCTTGAAAGAATTTGATATTCTGACAGCGTTGTGGCAAGGGTTTTTTTTTCTCTTGTGTGAAAAGAATGGGATTATATAATAGAATTTAGAGAGCAAAAAATGGGCTTTGAATGTGCAATTGGGCCTCCAATATTCACTTGAATTCGTCACGTTTCAGGCTAAATCGCGGGGGCTTAAGTGCAATTTTTGAAGTTGAAATGTGAAAACAAAATGTAGCCGATATCGAGAACTAACTCCTGTCCGAAAATCAGCTCAATTGGATAAACAGTGAATTACTTATGAATTTTTGAAGTTTCAGCTCAGACAAACTTATTTTGGGCTCCAGTGTCGACTCTGACACGTTCTTCAATAAAAAACTGGTATTTATTGGAGCGTAATTTGGTCTCGACTTTTGAAGAAAATTTGTAGATATCTGAGTCAGTAACCTTGTGTAAAAATATGAGCCCAATCCGATAAAAATTGATCGAGTTATGAATTTTCGAAGTTTCGACCCAGATAAAATAATATTCAGCATTCAGGATTTTCGGCGTGTCACGTGCACTCTGAGCAAAAAACGAAGGCCTTTTGAACATTGTTCGAACTCGATACCTCCTGTGAAAACGTATCGAACTCAATTTTTGAAATTTTGGCGCCAGAACCAGCACGATACGATGAAAATCGACCAAGTTATGATTTTTTTGAACATGACGCAAATAAACTTCTGTCACAAATTTTTTGTACGAAAGTACTTGATAAATACGCATTTTTGAAGACATTCTGATCGAAATTGGCTTCCATCCGTGAGAGATGAAAACATAGATGACGTCAAGACAGAATTTTGGCCACCAGAACGGGTTCAAAACGAGTCACGATCTTCAAGTTATGAATTTTTTTAGCGCGTAAAAACTGCACTTTCAACACACTTTTTCACCATATTTCTTCGAGAAAACTCACACATTCGGATACCTTCTTTAAAGAATTGACTCTTGAGCCGAACCTGAATTTGAGAATATGTTAGGACATTGAGGAGCATTTGAGGTCATTTGGATGCAAGAACCTTGATGCAACACAAAACCCTAATTTTGAATTGACTGCCTTAGGAGATGGTTTGACTGTCCAACTCTTGAGCCATCTTGAGCAACTTGAGATTATTCTTGAAAGGTCTTGATAAATATGGGAGGGCAAATTTTGGGGTACAACAAAGTCCACGTAGAGGAAAGAGTTAAGGTGGCTTATCATATACTCCTCCTCACCATGAACTGTTATGATCTTACCCTGGATTGGGTATTTGAGCATCTGGTGTAGAGAAGAAGTAACTTCCCCAGCGTTGTGGATCCATGGCCTTCCCAACAAGCATGAATATGAAGGACGGATGTCCATCACATAAAATGTAGAGTTGAAAATTTCTGTTCCCGCCTTAATTGGGATGTCCACTTCTCCGTGAACCATCCGCTTAGAACCGTCGAAGGCTCTAACAATGATATTACTGGGCTTTAAGGTCAAACCTTCACAGTCTAGCATGTCCAATGCTTTCTTTGGTAGGACATTTCAAGATGAACCGGTATCAACCAGAACATGAGCAAGAGTGGTCCCTCTACACTCTAACGAAACATGCAGCGCATCATTATGCTTTCTTCCCTTAGATGTTAGATCGGCGTTAGAGAAACCAAGACCATTGTCGGCTGCAAGGCTGGCTACACACTCTTGAAACTGATCCGCAGAAGTTTCTTGAGGCACGTGTGTCGTCTTCAAAAATTTGATCAAGGCTTTGGCATGAGCCTCGGAACAGAGTAATAGAGCCAGCATAGAGATTTTTGAAGGGGTTTGCCCCAGCTGCTCCACGACATCATAATCACTCTTCTTAATTATCTTTAAAATCTCCTCCATTTCCTTTTGGGTGGTCTCGGGGATAACCAAAGTCTGAGCCCTCGTCCTGACGGGCGCTTCTTGGATCCCCTTACCTTTATTAGTAGTAACACCAGAGGGTACAACTTCGGGAGTAACAATTTCTTCAATCACTGGACTTCGCACAGATATCTTGACAGGCACAGGAGCACTTGAGGGTCCGAAGATTGCCCTTGGAGGAGCAATCTCCGGAGATAAGATTCTACCGCTACGAGTGATCTTACTTGTCCCTGCAATATTTCCTATGTCAAGAGTTTCTTCGTCGGAGATTTCTTCGACTGATTCGATCTGCTTAACACCATGGTAGAAGATCTCTCCTCCATAATTCCATGGTATTGTCTTGTTAGACTTATATGGGATAGGCCCCGGCATGGTAATCTTCAGCGGTAAAAACTTTGGATCGGGTGTAATATTAATAGGCCTTTTGCAGGTCTTGGAAAGATTGTTGGAAATGGTGATTATAGCAACATCATTGATTGGAGTAACAGGAGTAACATGAGTAATGGTAGCAACAGGAGTTTTCTGAAAGAGGATTTCTTGAGTATCCATCAGGCGTTGGATGCCTGACTTCAACAGCGGACAGTCGGATTGCAAGGTCGAACAAAGGTAACAATCTTTTTCACAGCCTAGGAAAATCCTGGCTTTCAACAGATTCATCTTGATCATTGGCAACGGAGTCATTAAGTCATCAACAGCAGTAACATGAAGATCTTCTACAATAGCATGGACATTATGACCATGTTTTGGCATAGGAGCGGATATCACATTAGCTTTTTCGGGGGCATCAAACTCTACCTCCTTGGCATCTATTAAATCTTGGATCTTGTTTTTAAGGGCCCAACAGTTGTTGGTGTCGTGCCCCACACTGTCCGAATGATATGCACATTTTGCGTTTGAATGATAATAGGGAGAAGAGGTATTTGGGTTTTTCGGCGCTTTTTTCAAGTTGGTAAGGTTTAAATTTAACAGATGAGGGAGGACCTGAGCCGATTTCATATTGATCCGGGTGAATTTCCGTTGTGGCCTTTCCACCCTATTTTGGTTAGCTCTAGGTTGACTGCTTCGAGGTTGATCGGCTGAAGAGTTTTGGATCATCACAGCCCCCACCGCTGGTCGGCGCTTCATTCTTCCTTGATTTCTCTGGGTGTAAACAGCAGAAGCTTCTTTCTTGGCTGGGAAGGTCTTCTTGACAGCAGTGGAAGCAGAGGCATCCTTCTGAATTTTACCACTCTTAATGCTAGCTTCGACCCTTTCACTTGTCAGAATTAATTCGGTGAACCCTGCAGATGAGCTCCTGATCAAGTGATTGAAGAATGGACCTGACAGGGTCCCCAAAAACATATCAACCAACTCTCTATCCGATAATGGTGGTTGCACCCTTCCAGCCAAATCCCGCCACTTCTGGGCATACTCCTTAAAGCCTTCATTAGAGACCATACCCATACTCTGTAGTTGAGTACGAGTGGGCGCTAAATCTGCGTTATATTGGTATTGTCGATAGAAAGTAGCAGCTAAATCCTCCCAGTTATGTACATCGGATCTCTCAAGCTGATAAAACCAGTCTAATTGCGTACCCGACAAACTATCTTGAAAAAAGTGGACCCATAAATCCTTATCAGAAGAGTGAGGTTGGATCTTTCTGACGTAGGACCGCAAATGCATCTTCGGACAGGACAAACCATCGTATTTGGAAAATGTAGGCACTTTGAACTTGGGGGGAATGACGATCCCAGCAACCAACCCAAGTTCTTAGAAATCCAACCCAGGTACTCTTTGTACCTCCATGGCTGCCAGCCGGTCTTCCAGATTTTTATACTTATCGTCTGCAAGAGGATACTACTGCTCAGAGTAATCTTCCTCCTCCTCTTCTTCTTCCTCTTCAGCTTCAGACTCGGAGGACATTGCAACTCCCTTTCCTTTACCAACCCCTTCATCAGATGTGGAGGGGAAGTCCAGGACCCTTCTAGCCTGATTCTCAAACCTTCTCCCCAAAGTAGCTACTCCCGCTCTTTTCTTTTTCTTCTTTTCCTTTTCCTTCTCTTTCTCTAACAGTGCTTTAAGGTCCTCTTGACCCTTTTCCAAGGTCATGAGGAGTTGTTGGAATTGTGAATTCTTTGCTTGCAGATCTTTGACTGTCTGCTCTATGTCTGTTGTACCCCAAAATTTTCCCTCCCATATTCTTAAAAAAATTGCCAAGCCAAGTCACAAAATTCCCCAAGGGTTGTGCAGTCCAATTGTCTCCTATACAGTCAAAACTAGGGTTTGTGTTCTGATCAAGAAAAGGAAGTTTTCAAAGGCCCAATCAAGTCTCATATGCCTACAAGTATGGTCAAGTATCCTCATAGCAAGTTTCAAGGCATTCAGCTCAAAATTGCACAGTCAAAACCCTAAATTGCACTACAGTCAACTGTAGGGGCAAAATGGTCATTTGACAGTCAAAAGTTCAAATTTTTTGTCAACATATCATTTTGAAGCCACAAACATCATTTGATCAATGCTTGATCATGATTCTCAAAATTTGGCTCAGAAAATCATCAAGATGCAAAAGTTACTATATTTGGACAGCTGAAAAAAGTCAACTGAAATTGACCAGGGCATAACTTTCACATGGATTATCAGAAAAATCCCATCCAAAGCTCATTTTGAAGAGAAAGACATTTCCTACAACTCATCTTCATACTTCAAGTCCAAGAAATGCTCTCACAAAAAGTTATCAATTTCAACATTATAGGTCATTTTCAAAAGTCAACAAAAAGGGACTTTAAGTCAAAGGCCATAACTTGATATTGGTAAATCAAAATGACATGGGACCAAAGGCATTGGTTAGAGGACTCAAAGACCTTTCCAAAATGTCCAAGAACATGAGAAAAGCTTAAAAATTGAGCAAGTTATGCCTTGTAGAAGTTGGGAAATTTTTGGATATTTTGAAAAGTCAACTTTGATCCAAATGACCTAAAATTGCTAATGGGCCCATTTTTCTTCCATGATTCATCATTCTAAGCATGTGCACGACCACTTGGCCCAAAGGGAAGTATTTTCTCATTTTTTATTTATTTATTTGAATTATTATTCATATTAATTCATTTAAATCAAATTAAATATGTGAAAAATGTCTAACCTAATTTTTTCAATCTTTTTATACATATTTTGAGCTCAATATTTCGTGCACATCCCAGCATGGAAAGATTTGGTTTGATTTAAGCTAATTGACACAAAAATACATGTGAAAAAGATATGGAAAGATCTTATGAAATCAAATTTGCAAAACCATTGAATTCAAGAGATTTGTTCTACTTTTGTTAACCTAATAGCCTCACTACATAATCAGAAAACTAAACCTAATGCATAGGGACTGAATGTTGCGCTCAAAGGCCATAGACAAACTTGGAATTTTTCTCCATAAACTCAAAACTGAAATCATTGCTAGAGGTGGATTCAAGGCATAATTCATAGTCCATTAGCTTCCTTGAAGGCTCCTGAACACGTTCCAATCAAGCACAGCCACCAAAGCCTCAAGAATTGGTAGATTAAACTGAAACTGTACAGCATGAAACTCATAATCGTATATCCTATTCTAGGCATTCTTTATGAGATTTAATTGTTGAATCATGTTTATCATCTTATCTTGAAACTAACCAATGCATTCAATTTGATTTTTATGCTATATATGAGGTTTTACCATGCGCGATTTCTAGGGTTTACAGGTTTGTAAATTTGGGGTTTTTGCAAAGAGGAAAAATTAAGCCTCAAAACCATGACCATTAGACTCAGCGCTTGAAGACGAAGAGGATGGAACCCTCGCGCTCAATTTATGAGCGTTGAGGGGCTAATCCCTATTTTCTCGTAGCTAGCCTAAGAAAACGCAACATAAACCGTTGCCCAATGTTTTTGTTTTCAGGAACATGAGGAAGACGACTTCGTGGCGCATGATGGTTGGCCATTTTGAATATCGCGCGCGTTTTCCCACTAATGCGTAGTTTCACGTTATGTTATTTGTTATTTATTTATTTAACAAAATGGTTCAGTGGCTCAGTTGGCAGGGATTGATTGTATTGACATCCAAGACCTGGGTTCGAACCCCAGGTCTGTATAATTTTCCATGTTATTTTGCCATATAGGTTCATGTGCAATTTCCAGGTTGAAGCACACCATATTCCATCACCATCAAGCCAGCCACGTGCCTAGTGGAATCAGACCAAAGGCTGAGATTGAAAGAACACGCTAAGTCCAAGTCAACTATCCAACACGCTGCCTGGGAAAGTCAATGGATCTGAATATTAAATGGGCCTGATTTCCTAAGTCCATACCTCACAACTGGGGCCTGAACCCCCCCTGGTTTGCATTCTCTATATTTTTTCTTATATTTTATTTGTTCAATTATTGTTTTATTTATTTTACTGCTTTGATTTAATTAATTAACTATTTTTTTCAAAATATAAAAAATGCCAAAAAACAGAAAAAAAGATAAAAAATGTAATAAATAATTTTTATTTATAATATTTTCATAAATAAATTAATATGTAATTATTAGTTTTAATTAGGTCACAATTTTAATTTCTTTTAATAATAAAAATCTAAAAAATGTAGAATTAGGTTTAGTTAATTTTTATTCTTTTTTTTTTAATATTTCTTTTTCATAATAGTAATATTACTTATTTTATTTTCATAATTAAATTGTACATAAAAGAATTTAGGTTTAATTTAGGTTATATTTTAATATTTTCATAACAAACTTAAAAAACCATTAGAATTAGGGTTAGTTAATTTTAATTAATTCTTTTTCTCATTAAATTCCTAAAAACATGAAAAATATTCAAAAAAAAAAACAATTTCTTGCTTTCCTTTTAATTAATTAATTTGTCGTTAATTTAATTTTCGCAAAAGGGTCCAACGCCCATATCCTTAATTGTCTAATTTCGCGTATTTATTTTATTGCACTTAATTAATTATGTACCTCTCCCAAAGCTTTGTAACTTAAACTTTTCGCACTTTTATTTGCTTTATTTACTTTCCGTCAAATCGGGTCCGGTTTAATTTTGGCGGTGTGGACCCGCGCCATTTGTAATAGTTTAGATTTATTTTCCCGTAAATATTTTAACTGTTAAATAAGCATGCAAGAATGAATGGCCTAAATAAAATCAAGCGTAGAACACCAATAAACATGACAAGACAAATACAAATGAAAACGACACACAAATCGCACACACCACCCCTAGGGTACGCCTCACTGTTGCCTTGCCTTCGAAAGGTGATCGTCGAGTAGAGGATGTCTTAGTAAGTCCTCATGATCCGGGAACCTGGCATGAGGGTAGCTTCTAAGGTATCTTCCCATTGCTCTGGTGATCACCATGTCCCAAACATCGAATTGACCCGAACACCTCCAACGGTGGTGCTACCTACCTCTCAATGGTGGGATGGCGCTGCTTTAAAGGACATTTACACAGACGAATTCCTTAGGGTAGGTAGGTTCTCGTAGATACTTGCTCTCTTTAAAAACAAAACAAATCAAAATCTTTTCACACCGACACTTTTCAAAAGCTTTCAAAACAATTTTTCAAACACTCTGACGCATGAGTCGATCTGAAACATTCAAAGAAACTTTTTTAAACCTACAGTTGAAAAGCAAACAAACATTTTTGAAAACACATTGAGCAAGTATCTAAGAGCCCATGGATAACCATGGATAGAAAGGGTGCTAACACCTTCCCTTTCTATAACCTACCTCCCGAACCGAGAGCAATCTCTTTAAGGAATTTTTCTGTGCTTTTGTCCTTTCCATTTGGAGAAAATAAAAGACGGTGGCGACTCTTGCTTCCGCGACATTTCGCGAACCAGCGTTAAACAGTCAGTTCCAGATCCACCGATCACAGAACTGGCGACTCTGCTGGGGACTTAACTTAAAGTGAGGTGTACCTTAGGATTAAGATCACTGTGTTTTCAATTGTCTTCCTTGTGTGCTTTAAAATTGTGGGTTGCTTGGGAGTTCTATAGATCCTAACCCGGATTTGGGGGATACCTTCTTAGAAAGTAGCAACAAGGCTGTGAGGGAACTGTGCGGGGTATACCGACATGGTTGAAACAGTCTGCTACGTTGATGTGGCACTTTGGTGTGTACCGGTAACCCTTGAGTTCAGTCAAGGAGAGTACGGGGCCTCCGCGTGGTGTCATGAAGCATCAACAGACCTTAGGAACCTTAATTGAACCATCTTGGCCTCTTTAGGGTAGTGAGATAACTGACTTTGGTGCAGTCCGAGGTTGGTTGATACTCGATACTACACTCAATTGAGGGTTGTTTTCTTGGAATATTTCGGTCGCCAGTTCAGTGGCTAAATCGAAACGATGAACAATGAAAGCAATCCCGTGATATTGGGAACCTTAGAACCCGGTTACTTTGATAGGACAGGTTGAACCCACCAACTTCAAGAGGGTAATACCCAGACCCCATGCTGGCCTAAACCCTAAGGGCTTTTCTTGTGTGACTTGTGTGCCTTCGTACTTGACTACTTGCATGCTTGTTATCTGACATATGAACTACTTGCAGGTTTTGTTTATAGTCCTTAATAGGGACTCATAACAGGGTATCTAAGTTTCTTACAGGTTTTGGTTTGCAGTCCTTAATTAGGACTCCTAACAGGGTTTACCGAGTTTCTTGCAGGGTTTGTTCTAGTCCTTAATTGGGACTCATGACTAGTATACTGAATCTCTTGCAGGTTTTGGTGTGCAGTCCTTAATTGGGACTCATAACAGGGTTACCTACATTACCCCATGCATCATGACATCATACCATTGCATACATCCTAACCCATTTCAAGGATCTCAAGGGCTTGTGATGCAGGTCATGACGAATCAAACATCTAGCAAGGGGCAAAGAGGATTTATTTTCCTCTAACCAAAGTGGTCAGGGGCTATGACCCACTTGATATGGTGAGCTCTGACTCCTGAATAAGGTTCCCCTAACCAAGGTTGTTTGGAAATCAGAACTAGACATGATGACTAAATTCAGGGGCTATGACCCACTGGATATGGTGAGCCTTTGACCCTTGGAAGAAAGACTCTCAACAAATATGAAGTTTCTTCCAATCAAGCTACCAGATCCAAATGCTAACAAATTTCCTTGTTTACCCCGCGAGGTCCTTGAAAACATTGCATGCATATCATACACATCATTGCATTACAGGTATCCCTTTTGCAGGTCACTTACCTTTCCCGTTGTTTATTTCAGCCATGGCTTCCCAACAAGACAATCAGGACTTTCTTGCTCAAGAGACCCGGTTCGGGAAAATCCTCCTGAATCTATCCAAGGGGCAGGAAGAGCTAAGGACACTTCTCATGGAGACTTTTGTCAGGAACAGTGCTGAGGATGAAAGGCTGAAACACCTACAAGCTGAGGTGGATGCATTGAAGGTCTAGATGCTGGGGCAGATGACTGCCATTCAAGGGTTAGCTCAAAGACAAGATGAGCTCTGGTTTCTCGTCAACCAACTGCTTCAGGGTAACCAACTGAGGCAAAAGTCTGAGGGCAAAAAGCCAGTCATCATTCAGCCACCTTTGAGACAAGAAGGTAAGGGGAGAGCTCCTCAGATGGCTCCAGTGTCACAAATTCAACATCACAACCAACAAAAGAGCGAGAGGAGGCAGTTCACTCGGCTCAGCATGACCTTATCCCAGATATTGCCACAGTTGCTGGAGACCAAGCTGGTAACTCTAAAAGAGGCTCCGAAGTTTCAAAATACAACGTCACCAAAGTATAACCCCAACGTCCGTTGCGCCTATCACTCTGACAGCCCGGGGCATACTACAGATGATTGTTGGAGCTTGAAAAATAAAATCCAAGACATGATCGACGCTGGAGAGATTCAGTTTAAAGTACCCAAGACTCCCCACGTGATCACTGCTCCCTTGCCAAAACATGGCTAGGATTGAGAAATTTTTGTTCATTCGAATGTTCAAGTTGCAACTCTCTTTTGTTCAAACATTTACTCATGTTAAACATTGTTATTTCATTAATGCATCGCATATGTCTGTTCTAAAACAATATATTCGTATTCACTAAATGCAAATTATTTTCATATTTTTTCTGATGATCAACTCTTAAATAATAATTCTAAGCCTCTTGAGGGAGGATGACGAAAACGATACCATAATCTACAGTATGCTTTTGAACAGACCCTGCTGATGAGGTACATGCATTATTTCAATCCCTAAACACTGGAGTTATAAGGATGATAATCCCTCGTCAACCCCTCTGAGCCAAAGAAGTAGGAGTTTTTCTTTTCAAAATTTAAAACCCTTAATCATAACCTGGGGCAGGGTAGTTCTCTCAGTTGATCCAAGTGCGCAACAAATGGCGCCAAAGAGATCCTTACGAAAGACAGTAATGGTTCCGAACAATTGTAAAGACAGGCAGTCATTATCAAAAAAATTCATAAATGAAAAGCCCAAAAAGTCAAAACCCATGAAGGAGACTTACAAAACTGGGGCATCCCGCTGACTGTAATTCCAAATAAGGAAACAGTTCAGGCAAAAAAAGAAAGGGATAACAAAAATCAGACAAGAAAGAGGTCTTACAAACCCTCAACAAAAAAGGAATGACTGCCTATCCAAAATAAATTGTCAACATCCGAATCATCACCGAAAAATCAGAGCAAAGACTCAAACAAGGTCTAACGTATGATCAACTGAGTTTAGGGTTGGAGAACATCACGAAGAGCGGGTGGGTACAAATAAAATTTGAGCCTTTATCCTTTGTTTCTTAAACCGTGAACCAAGCCACGTTATAACCCTTAAAAGTCCTAGCTGAAGCATGGGTTAGTTCGAAAGCATACTGTTACGAAAGGTATCCTGACTCCTTAAGGCCTACGGTAAATACGGAGTTGACATCATGTTTTACAAACATTCACTTGTTTTATGAAAAAGAATGCATTTTCAAAATCTTCAAGACAGACATAGGCTTTGCATTTTTAACATAACTTTGTTTGCATATGACTTTTTGTTTGAACAGCAGGGAAATTCGCACGAGAAATACCTAGTGAACAAAAGCACTTCCAACCAAGGGGCACGACATGATCATGGTCCAATCTATCTGGGGCAGTCCAGTCAAGATTCGGAGAATCTCTCAAAGGTCAAATAGCCTGGGGCAAATCTCCGCCCGAGTCACTTGGGGCACTCCAGCAACGAATCTTGCCTGATCAAACACCTTCTGGTGGCGTGACAAAACACTTCTAACAGGGGCAACTCCCTACATTCTAAGAGCATGGACATGGTCGAAAAAAAATACTACGCAAAATCAAAGACCCGCTAGGTTGACACACCTAGGCAAAAATAAGGGCTTCCCGGCGAACCAAAAGGGTTCGGGCAAAAATAAGGGATGAAATGAAAAAAAATCTGTACACCCGGCAAGTCGAAAACCTGAAAAGGCGGCTTGGGCAAAAATGGGTATCCCGGTGGACTGAAAACCCGAAAGGGCGGTCCAGGCAAAAGTTAGGGATCAAAGCATACGACTATGTCCTGTCATCTTGTCACCTTCCTACCAGAAGAAGGTTGGTCCATCAACAACTATCAGTATCTCACCGGTCTTCCTCTCCCATAGAAACAGGGGCAATAACGGGTGGTTTAAGCAATCTGATTGTTCTATCCTCCAAGGTACCAAGGTAGGTTCAGCTGAAGAACACAACCAAGTATCTTAATTCCCCAAAGAGTGAGCCAGCAAGCAGTATACTCTCCTCAAGCAAAGAAGTTATCAACCTTAAGGAAGTTGGGTATCCTCCCGCAGATCTCAACCTTCCCCAGCAGCATACAGTCTTAACAAGCATCCCCGACAGTCTTGATTTAAGATTGTTCCCCGGCGTTCTATCAACATGCAAAGGAGTCACTTCCCCGGTACAGTTCAAAACTTCCCCAGGAGTCCAGTCCAGTGTCCCCAGGAAAGTGGAATCCATCTCCCCCAAGCAGTAAGCTTATCCCCAGTAGATTCTGGAAGCTTATCCTCACAGAGCACGAACGCGTCGTCCGACTTTATTCAAAGAGTTATGCCCTTACCAGGATATAACTGGGTTATCCTCAGCTAAAAGCCACGGAAAGAGCGCCCTCGACGAAGTCTTCTTACCCCAGCGAAGTCCATCAACACTTCCAACAACAAGGGTATCCCCAGCAAATTATTATCAACACTCAGCAAGGCATCCCTCTTCCCACAGAGTATTGCTTCCCAGCATGGTCACTAGAGTATCTTTTCTCCCCGCAGAATCTTCCATTTGCCAAGTTTATTCCGCAACGGAGTCATCTTCTCCTACCGGTATTCTTGCAGTTATCATTCCCAGCGGAAGCAAAATCTATTCTTCAACATCAGCCCAGGATATGACTTCCCGACACCCGTCAAGGATTTACTTTCCTAGACGAAAACATACATTCATAAAACATCACACACATCATTATAGCATGCATAGACGCATTATATCATACAAATCTCATTTATGTTGAGAACATCATTGCTTGATCCATACCATGCGTTGCATATGACTGACCTTTTCCTTTCAGGAAAGATGCAGTTGAAATTCTCAATCATATTTCAAGACCTAGACCGTTTCAGTTAATCGACTCCAAAGATTTCTTATCCAGTCCCAGGCCTTCTCTAGTCCAGCTAAATCGACTCCCAACAGATTTTTCTGATAAAGACTCAGTAGAAGTTATCCCAGGTTATAATTTCCTATGGTTCCCTCTCCGACGGTGAGTGAGGTGATAATTCCTTTTCAGATGGTTCCCTCTCCGACGGTGAGTGAGGTGATAATTCCTTTTCCTATGGTTCCCTCTCCGACAGTGAGTGAGGTGATAATTCCTTTTCAGATGGTTCCCTCTTCGACGGTGAGTGAGGTGATAATTCCTTTTCCTATGGTTCCCTCTCCGACGGTGAGTGAGGTGATAATTCCTTTTCAGATGGTTCCCTCTCCAACGGTGAGTGAGGTGATAATTCCTTTCCAGATGGTTCCCTCTCCGACGGTGAGTGAGGTGATAATTCCTTTTCCTATGGTTCCCTCTCCGACGGTGAGTGAGGTGATAATTCCTTTTCAGATGGTTCCCTCTCCGACGGTGAGTGAGGTGATAATTCCTTTTCAGATGGTTCCCTCTCCGACGGTGAGTGAGGTAATAATTCCTTTCCTAATGGTTCCCTCTCCGACGGTGAGTGAGGTGATCATTCCTTTTCAGACGTTTCCCTCTCCGACGGTGAGTGAGGTGATAGTCTCTTATGGTTCCCTCTCCGACGGTGAGTGAGGTGGTAAATCCTTTTCAGATGTTTCCCTCTCCGACGATGAGTGTGAGGTGATAGTCTCCTATGGTCCCCTCTCCAACGGTGAGTGAGGTGGTAATTCCTATTCAGATGTTTCCCTCTCCGACGGTGAGTGTGAGGTGATAGTCTCCTATGGTTCCCTCTCCGACGGTGAGTGAGGTGGTAAGTCCTTTTCAGATGTTTCCCTCTCCGACGATGAGTGTGAGGTGATAGTCTCCTATGGTCCCCTCTCCGACGGTGAGTGAGGTGGTAATTCCTATTCAGATGTTTCCCTCTCCGACGGTGAGTGTGAGGTGATAGTCTCTTATGGTCCCCTCCCCGACGGAGTGTGAGGTGGTAATTCCTTTTCAGATGTTTCCCTCTCCGACGGTGAGTGTGAGGTGATAGTCTCTTATGGTCCCCTCTCTGACGGTGAGTGAGGTGGTAATTCCTTTTTCAGATGTTTCCCTCTCCGACGGTGAGTGTGAGGTGATAGTCTCTTATGGTTCCCTCTCCGACGGTGAGTGAGGTGGTAAGTCCTTTTCAGATGTTTCCCTCTCCGACGGTGAGTGAGGTGATAGTCTCCTATGGTTCCCTCTCCGACGGTGAGTGAGGTGGTAAGTCCTTTTCAGATGTTTCCCTCTCCGACGGTGAGTGAGGTGATAGTCTCCTATGGTTCCCTCTCCGACGGTGAGTGAGGTGGTAAGTCCTTTTCAGATGTTTCCCGCTCCGACGGTGAGTGTGAGGTGATAGTCTCCTATGGTTCCCTCTCCGACGGTGAGTGTGAGGTGACAATTCATTTTCTTATGATTCCCTCTCTGACGGTGAGTGAGGTGATTCCTTTTCAAGATTATAATGGCCTATGGTTCTCGTTCCGATCCTGCGAAGATGGTATTTCCCACCAAGATCTTCTCAACGAGCGTTGTTGAAGTTAAAATCACCCAAGGTTCTCTTACCATTCATGCTAAAGCAGTAACCATCCCTGGTTCATTCATCGCTGTTTGAAGCTCCGGATCCAGCTCCTGTAACCAGTCAGGACGCATCTTTACCAAGCATCTGAAAACTAGCTCCTACAACGTGTCAGGTACTCATTTTCTGTTTTGCAGGTATGCAGGTTCTCGCCAAGGAACCTCTTACGCGATCAACATCCAGATGGCATCTATAAGCCCATCATCCTATCCAAGCGACCTCTAAATGGCATCTATAAGCCCATTCCATCACACTGCTAACATGTGAGCGCAAATTTCTGGGCACTCTAGTGTCCAATCATCTTCTACCCTCGGATTACGAAAGGCACGTCAGCCAATCTGCATCCTCAGGTCTAAGAAAATTGAACAGGGGCAACTGTTGTACCCCAAAATTTGCCCTCCCATATTCTTAAAAAAATTGCCAAGCCAAGTCACAAAATTCCCCAAGGGTTGTGCAGTCCAACTGTCTCCTATACAGTCAAAACTAGGGTTTGTGTTCTGATCAAGAAAAGGAAGTTTTCAAAGGCCCAATCAAGTCTCATATGCCTACAAGTATGGTCAAGTATCCTCATAGCAAGTTTCAAGGCATTCAGCTCAAAATTGCACAGTCAAAACCCTAAATTGCACTACAGTCAACTGTAGGGGCAAAATGGTCATTTGACAGTCAAAAGTTCAAATTTTTGGTCAACATATCATTTTGAAGCCACAAACATCATTTGATCAATGCTTGATCATGATTCTCAAAATTTGGCTCAGAAAATCATCAAGATGCAAAAGTTACTATATTTGGACAGCTGAAAAAAGTCAACTGAAATTGACCAGGGCATAACTTTCACATGGATTATCATAAAAATCCCATCCAAAGCTCATTTTGAAGAGAAAGACATTTCCTACAACTCATCTTCATACTTCAAGTCCAAGAAATTCTCTCACAAAAAGTTATCAATTTCAACATTATAGGTCATTTTCAAAAGTCAACAAAAAGGGACTTTAAGTCAAAGGCCATAACTTGAGATTGGTAAATCAAAATGACATGGGACCAAAGGCATTGGTTAGAGGACTCAAAGACCTTTCCAAAATGTCCAAGAACATGAGAAAAGCTTAAAAATTGAGCAAGTTATGCCTTGTAGAAGTTGGGAAATTTTTGGATATTTTGAAAAGTCAACTTTGATCCAAATGACCTAAATTTGCTAATGGGCCCATTTTTCTTCCATGATTCATCATTCTAAGCATGTGCACGACCACTTGGCCCAAAGGGAAGTATTTTCTCATTTTTTATTTATTTATTTGAATTATTATTCATATTAATTCATTTAAATCAAATTAAATATGTGAAAAATGTCTAACCTAATTTTTTCAATCTTTTTATACATATTTTGAGCTCAATATTTCGTGCACATCCCAGCATGGAAAGATTTGGTTTGATTTAAGCTAATTGACACAAAAATACATGTGAAAAAGATATGGAAAGATCTTATGAAATCAAATTTGCAAAACCATTGAATTCAAGAGATTTGTTCTACTTTTGTTAACCTAATAGCCTCACTACATAATCAGAAAACTAAACCTAATGCATAGGGACTGAATGCTGCGCTCAAAGGCCATAGACAAACTTGGAATTTTTCTCCATAAACTCAAAACTGAAATCATTGCTAGAGGTGGATTCAAGGCATAATTCATAGTCCATTAGCTTCCTTGAAGGCTCCTGAACACGTTCCAATCAAGCACAGCCACCAAAGCCTCAAGAATTGGTAGATTAAACTGAAACTGTACAGCATGAAACTCATAATCGTATATCCTATTCTAGGCATTCTTTATGAGATTTAATTGTTGAATCATGTTTATCATCTTATCTTGAAACTAACCAATGCATTCAATTTGATTTTTATGCTGTATATGAGGTTTTACCATGCGCGATTTCTAGGGTTTACAGGTTTGTAAATTTGGGGTTTTTGCAAAGAGGAAAAATTAAGCCTCAAAACCATGACCATTAGACTCAGCGCTTGAAGACGAAGAGGATGGAACCCTCGCGCTCAATTTATGAGCGTTGAGGGGCTAATCGCTATTTTCTCGTAGCTAGCCTAAGAAAACGCAACATAAACCGTTGCCCAATGTTTTTGTTTTCAGGAACATGAGGAAGACGACTTCGTGGCGCATGATGGTTGGCCATTTTGAATATCGCGCGCGTTTTCCCACTAATGCGTAGTTTCACGTTATGTTATTTGTTATTTATTTATTTAACAAAATGGTTCAGTGGCTCAGTTGGCAGGCATTGATTGTATTGACATCCAAGACCTGGGTTCGAACCCCAGGTCTGTATAATTTTCCATGTTATTTTGCCATATAGGTTCATGTGCAATTTCCAGGTTGAAGCACACCATATTCCATCACCATCAAGCCAGCCACGTGCCTAGTGGAATCAGACCAAAGGCTGAGATTGAAAGAACACGCTAAGTCCAAGTCAACTATCCAACACGCTGCCTGGGAAAGTCAATGGATCTGAATATTAAATGGGCCTGATTTCCTAAGTCCATACCTCACAACTGGGGCCTGAACCCCCCCCCCCCCCTGGTTTGCATTCTCTATATTTTTTCTTATATTTTATTTGTTCAATTATTGTTTTATTTATTTTACTGCTTTGATTTAATTAATTAACTATTTTTTTCAAAATATAAAAAATGCCAAAAAACAGAAAAAAAAGATAAAAAATGTAATAAATAATTTTTATTTATAATATTTTCATAAATAAATTAATATGTAATTATTAGTTTTAATTAGGTCACAATTTTAATTTCTTTTAATAATAAAAATCTAAAAAATGTAGAATTAGGTTTAGTTAATTTTTATTCTTTTTTTTTTTAATATTTCTTTTTCATAATAGTAATATTACTTATTTTATTTTCATAATTAAATTGTACATAAAAGAATTTAGGTTTAATTTAGGTTATATTTTAATATTTTCATAACAAACTTAAAAAACCATTAGAATTAGGGTTAGTTAATTTTAATTAATTCTTTTTCTCATTAAATTCCTAAAAACATGAAAAATATTCAAAAAAAAAACAATTTCTTGCTTTCCTTTTAATTAATTAATTTGTCGTTAATTTAATTTTCGCAAAAGGGTCCAACGCCCATATCCTTAATTGTCTAATTTCGCGTATTTATTTTATTGCACTTAATTAATTATGTACCTCTCCCAAAGCTTTGTAACTTAAACTTTTCGCACTTTTATTTGCTTTATTTACTTTCCGTCAAATCGGGTCCGGTTTAATTTTGGCGGTGTGGACCCGCGCCATTTGTAATAGTTTAGATTTATTTTCCCGCAAATATTTTAACTGTTAAATAAGCATGCAAGAATGAATGGCCTAAATAAAATCAAGCGTAGAACACCAATAAACATGACAAGACAAATACAAATGAAAACGACACACAAATCGCACACACCACCCCTAGGGTACGCCTCACTGTTGCCTTGCCTTCGAAAGGTGATCGTCGAGTAGAGGATGTCTTAGTAAGTCCTCATGATCCGGGAACCTGGCATGAGGGTAGCTTCTAAGGTATCTTCCCATTGCTCTGGTGATCACCATGTCCCAAACATCGAATTGACCCGAACACCTCCAACGGTGGTGCTACCTACCTCTCAATGGTGGGATGGCGCTGCTTTAAAGGACATTTACACAGACGAATTCCTTAGGGTAGGTAGGTTCTCGTAGATACTTGCTCTCTTTAAAAACAAAACAAATCAAAATCTTTTCACACCGACACTTTTCAAAAGCTTTCAAAACAATTTTTCAAACACTCTGACGCATGAGTCGATCTGAAACATTCAAAGAAACTTTTTTAAACCCACAGTTGAAAAGCAAACAAACATTTTTGAAAACACATTGAGCAAGTATCTAAGAGCCCATGGATAACCATGGATAGAAAGGGTGCTAACACCTTCCCTTTCTATAACCTACCTCCCGAACCGAGAGCAATCTCTTTAAGGAATTTTTCTGTGCTTTTGTCCTTTCCATTTGGAGAAAATAAAAGACGGTGGCGACTCTTGCTTCCGCGACATTTCGCGAACCAGCGTTAAACAGTCAGTTCCAGATCCACCGATCACAATGTCCATCTTGCTGAAATAAATAGCAAAAAGATAAGGAAACCCGGTGTGAAGACCTGTTTATGCATATGATGAATGATGTGTATTCATGTAATGCATTCAAGGATTCAGAAATTCAAAGTTGTTGCAGACACACGTCATATTAATAAGAAGAAATTTGTCAGTACATAAATGCCCCATGGGCAAAATATTACAAAATTCTTAATGTAAAAAGACGTTGCGCATCCTCTTTGGCGCGATGTAAGTGTTGAGATTCTGCTATTCATGGAGTTTACGGGTAAGTTCCAAAACCTTCTTCTCACTCGCGTAGAAACTGGCTTCAAAAGTATTTTGTTCTTCCTTGAGTTGTATCCAACTCTTTTGCAAATCTTCCAATGATGTTGGCATGTCTGGATGTAGGAGGGTGTATGGAACCTCTCCTTCCATAACAGGCTCTTTGATCACGGGGAAAATGTGGGGGTAAGGCATCATAAGACTCTGGGCGCGGGTTCGTACCCACTTGAGATAAGGCTCAAGGGGGATGGAATTCTTGTGTCCCAGTGTCTTACTATCCACTTTGTTGGGAATCCTCCATGCTCGGATAAACCTTTGTCGAAGTCCTTGAGCGTCGTTGTCGAAGTCAAAAACCAAGTCAGGAATCAGCATGTCGTGAGGGCCATCCCTTCGGGCATACCCAAATTGTCTCAAAGCTAAACAGGGGTTGTAGGTAATGCCTCCCCTAATGCCAAGTAGTGGGACATTGGGGAATCCCCCATAATGATCAATGATGATGACATTTTCTCTGGACTGAGAACACCAATGAACATTAGAATGTGTAAGGGTCATCAATCGTTGTGACCACCTCAAGCCTTGTTCATTCTTCAAGACAGGCTGGGGAAGGTGAGAAATAAACCGCCTTGCTAGAAAAAGAGGAGTACAGAACATGAGAACACCTCTTTTCCTCATTGTTCGTATGTGAAATGAGTGTAGGATGTCCCCAAGCAATGTAGGTACAGGATTCCGAGACATGAAAATCTTGATAGCATTCACATCTATAAGTTTATCAGGGTTTGGGAACAAGACCAACCCATAGATGAGGAGTGCTACAATCTCCTCAAAAGCTTGCAGATCTAGAGAATTCCAGCAGTCTTGTGCCTTCTCAAATATAAACTTTGCCAAGAAACCCTTGACACCACTTCTGGTTTCCCAATGACCTTTGATATCAGATGGTTGCAAGTGTAAGGCTTGAGCAACATCTCCAGGCTTTGGTTCTCTTTCCGTACCGTTGTAGGGTAGTTGATGGAGAATAGGAATCCTCAAGAATTGAGAAAATTCCTCCAAAGTAGGTACTAGTTGGTAATCAGGAAATGTAAAGCAATGGTGTAGGGGGTCAAAGAACTGGAAGAGAACTTTCACCATGTCTTCTTCAATGTTGGAGTTGACCAAGTTGAGAAGTCTACCATGTCTTTCACTGAAGAGAGAATTCTCTGGAATCTTGGAAGCAAGCTCCTTGAGTTTAGGAGGGATTCTCACAAGGTTGACTTGAATTGTTTTCCTGCGAAGAGATTCCATGACCTACAAAACAAGAACAAAGATGAAGATCCAAACCCTTGAAATGGTTAGTGGATGCATATGATGCTTTATGATGTTCATGATGTATGCACAAGTATATGTACAAGCAAGTCACACAAGTTCCTAGTTTCAGGCTTGCATGGGGTTTCATAGGTAAGTACCCTCTTGAAGTTAGTTGGCTCAACTTGTCCTATAAATAGTAACCGGGTTCTAAGGAGCTCAATATCACTGGATTATTTTTTGTGTTCATTGTTTCAGTTTAGCCACTTAACTGGCGACCGAAATATTCCAAGAAAACAACCCTCAATAAATGTAGTATCGAGTATCTACCAACTTCGGACTGCACCAAAGTCGGTCATCTCACTACTCCTAATAAGGCCAAGATGGTCAAGTAAGGTTCTAAGAGTTCATTAGTGCTTCATGACATCACTCAGCGGCCCCGTATTCTCTTTGATTGACTCAAAGGCTACCGGTACCCATAAATATGTCGCACTAATATAACTATTGCTTCAACCATGTCGGTATACCCCGCACAATTTCCACAACGTATTGCTATTTACCTATGAATGTTTCCCAAATCTGGGTAGAGGATTTCAAACCCAAACAACAGAATCAAATGTAAAGCAATCAAAGCAAACAAAATAAGCATGTAAAGGTGATCTAAACCCTAAGGTTACTCCACTTTTCAAATTTCCCCAGCAGAGTCGCCAGTTCTGTGATACGGTGGGAGAACTGACTTGAGATTTTGCGTTTTTGTTTGCAAATGTTTCGGTTTAGCAAGAGTCGCCACCGACTTTTTATTTTATCCAAAAGAAAGGTCAAAAAGCACAGGAAAGACCTTTGAGATGTTTTCTTGGGTTCGGGGAGTAGATTATGAAAAGGGAAGGTGCAAGCACCCTTTTCATCCATGGTTATCCATGGGCTCTTAGTTACTTGTTTAGATCACTTGCTTTTGCTTTTCAATTGTTTGAAATGGTGCTTTGTGTGTGGTTTTTGAAAATGTTTTGAAAAGAGGCCATCGTTGTGGCAACCTTTGTAATAATTCTTGTTTGAATATATACAAAGGTGTATTGTCTTTTGAAAAGATTTCAATGTTTGAAAGTTTGATTTGGGAAATGTTTTGAAATTATGTTGTGAGGTGTGTTTGAAAATAGAAAGGATGTTTTGTAAGTTTTGATCAAGTAACTAAGAGTTGTCTACCCTATTTTACTCAAAGGTATTTCCTACACATTTTTAACCCATTTAACAGTGTTGTTTTACCATTGCATTTGGTAAACAACCTTGTATTAGGATGTTAAACGGGACAGGCGCGGGTCATCATATAGACCATGATAGCAATTGTGCTAAGTATATTTAGCAATTTTTTGAGGGACTTGATCATTTTGTTTAGGCAACCAAGATAGCGTCATCGAGGGACTATGATCTTTTGTTTTGTTTTTGTTTTGCCAAAATACTCAACATGCATAACATGGCCCATTTTTAAGGCAACAGGTGGATGTAACCCTAGGGGTGCAAGTGTGCATTATGTTGTCATTTTCATGCATTTTGTCTTTGTATTAGTCAAGCTATTTGTTGATTTTAGATTTTTGCATACAAACCCTAATCTCTAATCATGGCATAATTGAAAGCGTAAATGCGTAAAATAAATCTACCACTATTACAACATGATTATAGGGAAGGGGATACAATTTTTGAATGGGGATTATTTGACAAGAAATTAAAACCCTAATTTTACTATTACATCCAAATTGAATAAATGGCATAAATAATAAATGAATAATATTTAAATAAACAAATTAAATAAATATACAAAATATTATGAGTATGCCAAAATGTTTATGTTTATTTTTTATGTATGTAAAAAATGTATAGTGTATATACAAAGAAATAAAAGATTATATTTTTATTAATTAAGGGTAAAACCCTAATTTTCTTTTTAAGAAAGTAAATATATTAACTACATTATTTATGTATAATAAAAATAAAAATATACTCAAGTGTAAAAAAATATATTAAAAAAAAGTATTATTTTTAATAAGGGTGGAAACCCTAGTTTTTTTGTTTAAAATAACATATATTATTTTAATTATTTTTTATACAAAAATAAAATATAAATATACACAAATATTTAGATAAATAATAGTATATGAGAAAAAATATTATTTTATAGGTATCAATGATAAAAAATAAAATATATAATATATCTATAATGTTTAAAAGTTTTAATTAAATAAAATAAGAGTATATACTTTTTAATAATTATTTTCATGTCTAAAAAAATAATAAAATAATAAAAATAAATATGAAAATTTATGAAAATATTTTTGGGTATTTTTATGTTTGGAAAATATAAAATAAAATCAGAAAATGAAAATGAAATAAAAAAATATAAAAGTATAAAGAAATTGGGCCAGGGGGTGTATTCAGCAAAAGGGGGTGTCAATAGTGAGGCAGGACCAAGCCCAGCCCACCAGACTTCATCTTCAACCTTTGTCTTCAAAAATTACGCGCGCCCTGTACAAACACGAACAACCTGCATACATGCTCTAATGCAAAAACACATAACATCAAAGTTGTAGCATTTTCCAAGACGAATTCAACCATATAAAAAACTTGTCCTAACTCTCAAAGACCAGAGAGAATTTCTCTGGCCCTAAATCCTAACCTAATTTTTTCAGGAAGTTCATGGATCAAATTCTCTTAGCATGCTTAACTAAAATTAAAACTGAGCATATGAATACTACATTTTTTATTCACAAACATAAGCCTAACTATTCCTAAATAGAGAGATAGGAAGTTGATAAAAACCTGTTTCAGTTGAGATCGTGTTTGCCAATGTGGAGCTTTTCAATGAGGCCTGAGATGTTTGGGAGCTTGCTTGAACTTCCCCTAACCTTCTCCAATGCCTAGCTTGCCTTGAATGTGCTTGAACAAGCCTAAAGAACTCAACCTGCACAAGCTGAAATCAAAAATGGCAAACCTTGTAAATGGAGTTACAGTTAGAGTTTAAGGGTTGGGATAGCTTGGATAGGTTGTATGGAAGGTGTTTGAACAGGTTTGGGACAAAACGCACGAGCAACTTGTGAGATAGAACTCAAGATGCAGATGCTGCCCTGTTTTGCCAATGGAAGGTGATTTTGTGCTATGGGAGGTTTCAGGACTCAAAGGCTCGTGTTTTAGGTTCAATACAATGTGTAAAAATTATCTCAAAAGCTTGCACAAGTTGGTTCTCTCATATGTGTAAGTTATGTGAATTTTGATATGTTTCTTGTATATGAAGCAAAAATGAGCAATGATGAAATACAAGCCTGTACAGGCTATCTATCAGCTTGCCTCCTTGTGATCTTGGCCCCTCAAGTTGGTGGATATGATTTGCTGCACAAGATATTGTTCAAGGCTCAAGAGATGTGGTTTTGACATAAAGAACATTTTGGCAAAAATGGTAATGTACCTTTTACCATTTATGGATTAATCTTGTGTGCAATGCTCTAATGACCAAAACAAAGCCTTAGACAAATGGATTTGCATTTAATTATTGAGTTTGGAATGGTTTTGAGACATGTAATCAAGTACAAAGCAAGCTGATTAGAGTTTGCAACTTGTATCACTATGAACATGCCATGGATAAAAAGTGAGTTTTTGCCAACTTCAAGCCTTCGATTCTCCCTAACCACAAATGATTTTGGAGAGTTCTTGGACATTTTGGAAATCTTGCAACATGCTCTACAATCCATCTTTGAAATTAAATTTGATATTCCAAGTGGAGCTATGTGAAAAATGGTTATGAAGATAGGTCAAAATCCTGCCTAAACTAGGGCAAAATTTCACTAAGTTAAAAGTTTCACGGACCCTTGTTCCAAAAATCATAACTTGAGATCCAAGCTTCTTTTGGGAAAACTTTTTGAATCAAAGTTGTATACTTTGTGAAGGACTATAACTTTCATTTTGGAAGTTTTGTTTGAATCCAATTGCATCATGATGAAAATGTTGGGAAAAATTTGGGAAAAATTAAGAAAATTTCATAACTTAGAAAAATTCTAAGTTATGAAATTTTTCAACCTTAAACCATAATTTGAAAAATTGGGTTTCTTGATGAACAAGTTTCATGTTTTGACACATCTTGATGAAAAATGACCCTTGGCACTTGATTTTGACCAAAAAGTCAAAGTTTGACTTTTCAGTGTACAATCAAATTTTGATCAGTTGACTGAAAAATTCATCTGTCAATCCAATGCAATTGAGATCTTTTAAACTTTGTGAATAAGTCAAGATGATGCCATTCAGTCCTTGAGTCCATGCTTGAGCCCAATTTGCCATTGGCTAGGTCAAAAGTCAGAAATTGCCCTTTGTTGTACCCCAAAATTTGCCCTCCCTTTTTCACAAGAAATCACAACCCTAGGGTTTTCTCTGATTTTTTAAGATTGGCTCGAGAATCGGTCAAACAGACTTTTCTTTATCAGTCAATCCAGAATTAGGGTTTTCTCTGATTTGTTAAGATTGACTCAAGAATCGATCAGACAGATCTTTCTTTGGCAGTAATTCAGGATTAGGGTTCGCGCTCGCATTTCTCAGAAGAAACTGAATCCTCAGAAATTCAGTTGACTGTTACATTATTTTTACGCTTGTTCAAGATTATTGGTTATTTCTCAAAACCTAATTATCTGGGATAAGAGCTGAGACTTTTGTTTGGAACATTAAGGCATTTGTTTGATCAGTGGAGTGAAAGGTTTATGGAATGCTTGTTTGTTTAATTGTACAACGCATATGTTAATTGGAATACCACGCGTATTGTGATTGATGTAAGGTTGCGAGACTGCAAAGTTTGTTGATTATTTATTTCATCTGGATTAGAATTATTGAGACACAGTTTCAATTATTTTGATTTAAGAGTCTTAAATAATTAAATATACAAAGCAAGGAAAGTTTGGAATATTTGACAGTAGAAAATTCTTTTTGGATAAAGACTTTTATTTATTTCAAGTGTTGTTACAAATTTTATTCGAATATTGTAAGATTACAACTTATAGTATTTACAATAAAATTTGTTTACAATAAATGGAAAAATAAATCTAAGCTTAATCTTTTGAGATCTTTTACTTCTACTGCTTCATCTATCATCCAACTGGTACTTACCTACAAAAGACAGAGAAAAAGAAATTAGTATAAGAATTTTCAAGCAGAAGCAGATAAAAAGAAAAATCATCATTAAAGTCTGCCGGCCGGAATCAGAAATGCTATGTTCATCATATTTTATTTTCCTCTCTGCAAATCACAAGAAGATCGCTCTTCTCGGTTCACAGAGAGAAAAATAAAATATATAAAATGCAAGCATGTCAAACTAGATGCAAAAACATGGTTCAAATACAAAGGTACAAAGTTGCATTAACCAAGTAAACTGAACTGCAAACTGAGTTTCAAAATGCATTAACCAAATGTCAAACTGAGTTGCCAAACTGTCACAGCAAGTACAATGCAGAAGTATACAAAGCAGAAAGTTGCAAAGTTGTCAAAGAAAGTACACAATGCAGAAAATATGGAAAGAAAGTACAACAATGCAGCAAGATAAACCAAGTTACAAGCAAGAAGGCTTGTCCTAGCCCTCATCATTTTCTGACCAGCAGACTTTTCAGAATAAAATATAATAAGCAATTAAAAATGCTTATGGAGAGAGAGAAAGAGAGAACCTAGTGAATAGGTTTTGTAGCTTTGGCTAAAGGCAGACTGTAAAAAAGCAGTAAGAGGGACAAAAAGAAAATATATAACAGTCTAACAAGCCAGCAGAGAAAAAGGAGGGAGATATAGAGCAAAACTGCAAAAACCTCCCAAAAAACACAACAGACCGGCAAGCCTGCCTCCCAAAAACAAGCGCAAGCCTGCATAAACTGCAAACACAGTCTAGCTATCATCAACACCAAAATCACAAGCTTCATCAACCATAAAAAAAAACAGAACTTTTCAAACATAAGCTAGTTTCAGAAGCACCTTCATCATCAACAAAAGGCAACAACAACAATAGCTAGTTTTTCAGAATGTATCTTCATCATCAAACATCAAATAACCCACAAAGAGAGAGGAAGAGCACTCAGAAGCAACCATAATAGCTAGTTTTTTTTTTCAGAATATTATTTTCATCATCAAAAATCAAATAACCCACAAAGAGAGAGGAAGAGCATTCAGAAGCATCAACAAGCGTAGTTTCAGAAGTGCATTCACCAACAACAAACTCAAAGCAAAGCAAAGCAGTTTTTCAGAAGCTAAGTTCATCATCAAGTTCATTTCAAACAACATTATTTCAGAAGCTAAAGATCATCATCAACAATATCAACGAAGCAAGCAAGTTTTCAAATTCATCATCATCAAACGACATAATCAAAAGAAAATACAGAAATACCAGAAGCCAAAGCAAGCAACCATCATCTCCGTCCTCCATTCCGGCCACCAGAAGCGCCGCCATTTCCCTCTCCTTTCCTCCATTTTCCTCTCCATTTATTTTCTCAAGGTAACATTCCCTTAAACCTTTGCTGCATGAAATATAAAGGGATTAACAGATTAAGCTGTAAAAATTAATAAACAAGCATGCAAACTGTGAAACCCTAAAAACAAAAGATAAAACTCGTACCATTCAAACCACAATTGTGAGCCGTTGTGAGAGGACGAAAGAATGGGAGGGGGCGGCACTCTAGCAGCTGGGTTCAAGAGGAGGAATCAGTGCTCATAAACGGAGAAGATGAGAGAAATGGAGAAGATGAGAGAAACGAATAAGATGAGAGAAGCGGCGCCGCTAAGGCCAAATTTACGAACCCTAATTCTGAGCATGTTGTTGCACCCCAAAATTTTCCCTCTCATGTTTTCCAAAGTCTTCCCCCTGCCTGGTTGATCACAAACTCTTGCCTAAGGAAAAAGAAGATTTTTGAGTGGTACTTCAAATACCTTTTCAATTGGCATTCTGAAGGAGTATTTCGATTGGCATTCTGAAGGAGTATTTCGATTGGCATTATGGACAAGCATTCGATTGGAATTATGTCAAGGCAATGTCGACAGGCATGTCAACCATGTCTTTCATTTGGCATGAACAACACCTTTTGATTGGTCTGTTAGCAAAGCATTTCGATTGGAATCCTTCGATTGATATTTGGACCAGGCCCATTCGAAGGGTACGCAGGGAGTCCATTTGAAAGAGGATAATCAGGACTAATCGAAGAGCATGGCCTGAAAGCACTCGAAATCCAAGCGTCCAGGTTCATTCAAGGGACACGAATGTTTCAAAAAAGGAAATGATTTAATGTGTTTGATTTTTGTCCAGAGCGTTAAATGCCTATTTTAATGGTTGTCCCTTGCCATTTTCGTGCACTCCCACACTCCTATAAATAGGAGGCCAGTGGCACATTACAAAAGACACAAAAGAAAAATTACACGAAAAATCACACGAAAATCATAGAACGAAAATTATACACACTTCTTCAAAAAAATATGCAGGAGAACAAAACATTGGAGAGACGCTGCCCAGAATTTTCCAAGCCAAAGCAGTCCCTCAGATCGAAGGTGCCCACGCCCAGAAGCCCTCAAATCAAAAGTTCCTACATCCAGGAAGAGCCCAGATCGAAGGTTCCTACATCCAGGAAGAGCCCAAATTAAAAGTCCAATCTGTTGGTAAGAAAGGGTAAACTATCCAACTTCATATTTGCATAATACATTCATACTTGTTGTTACTTTCGATTTGCAATCCTAGACAGGATCAAAGGGCCTGGGTTTGGCACCCAGGTCATGTTTTTTCGTTTTCTAACACTTGCTGCAGATTTAGCCTGAAGAGACCCCAACAAGTGCAGGATCGAAGGGCCTGGGATTCAATACCCAGGCCCTGCATTTTATTTCGCTAACATACTCTTGCAGGTATAACATCCCAGATCGAAGGAGACACCTTCTGTGGATCGAACCCATTAGCATGCTGGATCGAAGGAGGCATCTCATTCCTGGATCGAAAGCCATGACCTCCATGATCAAAAGACAGTCCTTTTCCCTGGATCGAAGGCTACTCACGCCTTGCTGTTTGGCCCAATCGAAAGGACCCTGACCCCCTCTGGATCGAAGCTTCTATTTCTCTCCCTGGGTCGAAACTCCCGTTTTCTCCTTGGATCGAAGGATTCCCCTTGTATTTTATTTTTGTTTTCATAGACTTCCTTTCAATTAACATTAAAATAAAAAAACCACAAAAAACATTAGGCTAGTTCTTTTTCTATTAAATTAATTTTGTTAATTAACCTTTAAATTATCTTAACATTTTTCCAAAACTAAAATTAAATAGATTTAGATTATTTTTTTCCCAAAATAAGATAAAACAACAAAAAGAGTTCTTATTATTAGGATTTTTTTAGATTCGCGCGCGTTTATTTTACTGGTTTGTAATAGCTTAGCTAATACCTTTTTACGCTTTACTGCTTTATTCCCCCAATATTTTTGGACATGTAAATAATCCCCCTCCCCGAAAGCCTTGTAATAGCGTAGGATTTACAATTCCCGCACTTTAAATTCCTGTACATATATTAACTGCTTAGATGTATGCTAACTAGGATTGTATGACAAGATTAACTCTTAAACTTAAAAAATCAACAATAACTCACCATGACATGCAAGAGTAAAATAACTGAAAATTGACACACTTGCACATGCCACTCTTAGGGTACACCTCACTTGGTTGCCTCGAACGTGGTCATCAGGTATAGGGTGTCTTAGAGGTCGCCCTTCTGTCCAAAAGATCCAGTAGCCTCAAAACGGTTACCTCGGATAAAAAAAGGATCTAAGACATTAGGGTTGCTTCTAAGGTGTCCTACTATTGCTTCAGTGACCACATTGTCCCGATCATCGAATTGACCTGAATACCTCCAACGATGGTGCTACCTACCTCTCAATGGTGGGATAGCACTATCTAAAGGACTCTTACACAGCCTAATTACTTAGAGTAGGTAGATTCTCCTAGGTACTTGCTCTTTTTCAAACAAACAAAAAACATCTTTTCGCACCCCACACTTTCAAAAAGTTTTCAAACAAAACACTTCATACACTCTTGAGGACTGATACAAGAGTTACCTAGAAGTTTTTAAACACAAAACTTTTTTTCAAAACCCACACACACTTAAAAAGCAAACAATTTTTGAAAACATAAGAGCAAGTACCTAAGAGCCCGTGGATAACCACAGATAGAAAGGGTGCTAACACCTTCCCTTTCTATAAATCTACCTCCCGAACCGAGAAACATTCTCGAATAAGGAATTTTGCTGTGCTTTTGTCCTTTCCATGTTGGAGAACATAAAAGACGATGGCGACTCTTGCTTACCGCGACATTTCGCGAAACCAGCTAAAAAACAATCAGTTCTATTTCCACCGATCACAGAACTGGCGACTTTGCTGGGGACATAATAAGTGGGGTGTACCTTAGGAATAGTTCATCATCATGTTTTCAATTGCTTGCTTTGATTTCTCTAAAATTGTGGGCCTGTCTTGGGAGTTTCATAGATCCTAACTCGGATCTGGGGGATACCTTCTTAGAAAGTAGCAACAAACTGTGAGGGAACTGTGCGGGGTATACCGACACGATTGAAGCAGTTTGCTACGTTGATGTGGCACTTTGGTGAGTACCGGTAACCCTTGAGTCAAGTCAAGGAGAGT